>CM051510.1:35916579-38316579 GCA_028015205.1 Mytilisepta virgata | reverse complement strand
CAACAACTTACAATGGAGGCCAAGTGATGGCAATAGCTCACATGGCCCTTTGGGCCAAGTGAGCTAAAAATCAATATGTTAAGGAATATTCATGGGTTTCATTTGATGGTGGCTGTTTTCTCCTCCTACTGCTTAAGTTTGAGCAGCCTACTTTTAGGGAATTTTTGCCATGTTTGTTTGCAAATAATAGAAGAATTGATAGAAAACAGCTGCCTACTTTGATATTCATATACTGCTTTTTTGAACACTGTTGAATCCTTGAATATTCATCAACAAAGTTGGTCCACATACATGATCACTTTTGACACTTTACAGAGGGTACAGGTCAAACAGTTATATAACATGAAATCTACTTATTAACTTGCAGTGAAGAATGAGATTTTTTTTTCTGATTGGAAAGCATCAATGTGATTTCAAGCAAACTGCATGTAGGGATTTTGGTTCAAACCATTATTACTTTATTTACTGACCTGATCGGGAGGAGTAAACCTTTGAATTGGCACAAGGGCATTCGTTTTACTATGTTCAGGATGACTTCTGTTAAACTAGTTATTGAACTGTACTCAGCTTGCCAGCCACCAAATAGTACAAAACAATGCATTAGGTATATGGTATTGGATATGCATGATAATTCAATAGTTTATTAATTTGCCTATGTTTACCGATAAATGTATGCACACAAATGTAATCCACCGATACAAATATTTGTTCATACACAGGATCAATATCTATTCAGTGGCTATTCGTGGATCTTTGACCACATAATGAACACACAACTGTCAGTGAAATTGATTAGGTTGAATAGACCGCCTTGCGATTATTCAGCCAATGTAAAGCTCCTCCCAATCCTAATGAAAATAAATTGGGTAATACTCCAAATTAAAACAAGATTTCTTACCTCCACATAGTCATATATACATCCGTTGGCTTCTATGTCTATCATAAGGAAAGTAATCCTTATTCTGGTCCCAACAGCAGTTGATATTGTCCAAACATAGTCTGCATTGTTAGAATAGGTATTTGGATAACGAGGGGAGGCAACCTGTCCTGAACTTCCTGTTAGCTCTACTCCATATACTGTAAAATTTTGGAAGACAAGTGTTCACAAAAGGAGATTATAAATCCACTAGTCTTATAATTTGACAGTAGCATTACCAGTATTATGATGTAAGTCTTAATCTGACAATTGTGTTTTTTAACAGTGACAGTGATTTTTAAAGTCAATTATTTTTACCACCAGTTTAAATTAAAGAGCTATAAGCTTAGAGCATTCAAATACCCCGCTCACAGATATGAAGTGATTCTACATGGAAGGCTTGCTAGAAAAGCTAAATGTAAAACTTTACACTCTGCTTAAAACGTCATACCTGAGCTGTATTGGGCTACAAATCCTTGTTCAGTCAATGAATCATCTGACCTGAACTTGGCCCATAACCCATTAGTAGCTGTAATGTTGGTAGGAACTTGGTTACCACAGTAGCGACCTATTAACCTCCCATGTACATTTCCCTCCCTCAATTCTAAATAGTCCATATTGCAATTTGGTAAATGATCTTCTAAGCTGAAGAAACTGAAAGATAAAAAATCAAAATCATACGACTGACATGCCAACTCTTCATTCATTGGATTTTCCATATCAGTCCATAATGTTGTCAAGAAACATTATGGGTTAGGATGGATGGATGAATGGGGGATGAATACTGTTTAACGTCCAGTGGCGACCAGGTGCATATCAGGACGAGAACATTTTGATATGACAATGAATATGATCCCTGCTTTGTACTAGACCGAAACGCTGAGCCAGTTTTTTCAGTGTGCTAGCTCATGAGGTAAATGTCCAGAGGAAGACATATCACTGCATTCGGACACATTTTACTGACTCTGAGCCGAGCAGTCGATCTTTGCTCTTACTCCTAGATGCCGCATGCTTGGCGGAGAAGCAGCAAATACCAATTTTAATGTCTTTGGTTTGACCCGTCCGGGGATCGAACCGGCGAGCATGCTACCACGAGACCACCGATGCGGTATTAGGGGTTAGGGCTTTTCCTTTTAAGTCTAGATCCCAAGGGAAAATTTTGATTTTTTTTTTAGTGGGTCCTGGAGCTTAATGTAATTTTGTTACAACATGAACCCATTGTTTTTAGAACTAGAATTTTCAATACATTTTCCCATAGGGTACAATGTTAACTAAATCATACATTGGTGGCCATCTTGGATTTCTGATAGGCACCAAAGTATCAACTCTTGTTCAGGACATTTATAGAAACAATTTTTGTAAGTTTTGGTTCAATCTGACAAATCCTCATTGAAAAGATGTTTCTCCATGTTCAGCCAATCAGAAATTAGAATAGGCTGTATCAAAATGTTTCTTTTCCAATGGACACCAATGTCACAATACTTGAAGAGGACCTTGTAAGGAATATCTCTGCAAGCTTTGGGTAAATTCTTTCAAGAAAATCAAAATGTGAAAAGGACGACAAATACCTTTGGAATTTCCTTCATTTGTGCAAGATATTCAAAATCTTTCATAATAACTCATGCAAAAATTTTTTATAACCCATATAAGTTGAGTACTGTATTTTCCTGCATATAGTTTGAGACTTTTTACTTTAAAATGACCATTTAGACCTATTGTCCACATAGACTTGCATGTATAGTCCAAAAAATACAGTATTATAAATCCACTATAAAATTAATCCACATGTAAGCAAATACATGAATACATGATTTTTTTCAATTACCTAAACGAAATTATTATTTTATTTCCTGGTGGAGCATACACAGTCCACACACATTCTGTGTTCATAGGATACTCGTTAGGATATCCAGGGCTTGTAAAACTACCATGCTCTGCTGTAAAGTTGGCACCACAACCTACAAAACAAGAAATTATTTAAACTGAGGTATTCTGCTTTGTTAGCAGCATAAACTATAGAAAAGGGGAAGTAACTCATAATGGTAAAACTGTCCTATTAGCACTGACAATCTACAAAAGCGGAAATAAATGTGATGGTCTGCTGTGAAGTTGGCAGTACAAACTCAAAACAGTTAAATACTTCACAAGAGTAAATCTGCCACGTTCTGCAGTCAAATGAGCACCAGACCTTCAAAATGGGAATAAATTTTCATAACTATCAAACTGGGATGTTTAGCTATGAAGTTAAAAGTGCAAACTACAAAAGGGGAAGTAACACATAAGGGTAAAATTTTTCCAGCACATTGAAAAATATTTTTGGCTGTAAAAATATAAAACGCATCACAAAATACCAAAATAAATTTGATGCACTGTACGGCCATTTCCTTGACTGACAACTCATCAGCAGTGCTCGAGATTAAAATATTGGAAAACCCATTACAAATATGCACAACCATCAAAAATCAAAACAAACAGGTATCCAAACTCTGCTAAGGCTTACCTCTGAATCAAAAGGAAGAGCCTTAGAAATGTCTTAAAATCAGCACTGGAACCGACAGAAAAATTGCATCACTACACTACACGAGGTACGTCAGGTCACTTTTTGAGAAAATGAGGTAATAACATTATTACTAGTTTCCTTTCCTACATCATCTTTTCATATTATCAAACTTCAAGACAATTAATTACCTTTTTTGCAATGCGAGACTAATACCTACTAGAAATAGATTTGGTATAAAGAGCCCTAAATCCTGACATCTGGATTGAAGCGTCCGACACAAACTGGACTGCCATTGCAGACCCCTGTGATACAATTGGTGTTGGAATCCTCGTTCCACAGTATGTTCCAATGACTGTACCATTGGTATCATCCCCATCATATACAGTCACATAGTCATGAATACATTCATTATACATTTCAAGGTCCATATGAGTGAAGGTCAAGGTTATACGATCGTCTGAAAATAAGTTTTTGAATTTAAATATTTAACATTAAGGTATCCGGACCATAAATGACCATGTGATTATTCAAAAGTTCCCGAATGTTCATACAAAGCAATTGAAATGACCTCGGTAATTATCGGCAAACTTCGGAAATGTCAATATAACTAACTTATTTTTACAGACTCTCCATATCAGCAACAAAGAGTGTTTCATCTTGAGAAAAATATATATACAAAATCCCAGCTTTAAATTGTTTGGTTCAGCCATTCACGGTCAAAAAGAGAAACAATTTTCGATCATGACCTATTATGGTCCAGATACCTTAATTCAAAACTGATTTCATGTGTCATTTATCTGGTATACATACCCATATAACCCACAATAGATAGAATATAGCTGGTGAACATTGTGCTAATACGACATTCCAAATCAAGTAGATGTACTTATTACATTGAGCGAGGTGAAATAACAAGATTTCCGAGTGAAATCAATTTCAATAATTCACCCAGAGAAATCTCAAGTCACATTTCACTCTAGGAAGTGACGTAACATACTAACAATAGCGTCTGCAACGATGTTACTATACAAAGGTCGACGCGTAGTCATATAAAAACATAATCCCTTGTATTTTCTCGTTAAATCTTATGAATACATGAAATATGTCAATTTAATAAACAGACTAACTAATCTCCAAATGCGAATACAAAAAATCTACAACTCGTGACTGAATAGCACTAATAATTCACTCATGTACTATGCACATTCGTCAATTATTGTGTTATTCAAAAACTTGTTGTAGATTTGTAGGTATTCGAATTTCAAGATTAGTTATAATATAAATATTAGATAAAACTTTAAATTTCGTATACCACTTAGGATTTTCAGTTAACGCTAGGTGCAGCACTTGGAGGAAACATTGATTGTAAACATTAAATCTGGTACCCAAATCGTCTATAGATATGTGATAAATATTTTTTAACCCAGTTTTTAAGTAACTTCCGGAAAAACAGCTTCACCTGCTAATAGTTAAACACACTGATAACTCATATATGTAACTTACTAGAGTGAGCTCCCCTTATTACCCAAGTACAGTTGTTGAAAGACCCATAATTGTTGGGATAATTAGGGGAGGTAATTTCGCCATCATCCTCAGCATTCATCAAACCACCACAACCTGTCAAAATAGACATACTTCTAGTAATTTATTTTTTTTGTGAGACTGAAATTCATTCGTGCCTTAAAGTTCAGGGATTTCCTTACTTTCTGTTGTATTACCAAGAGAATGCAATTTAATTACAAAAAAAACGGCAATGATATCATTAAAAGAGAATGTTATACAATTAGAGCATGTTGCTGAGGTCGATACATGATTTTATCTCACTGACAAAGAACAATATCGACCGATTACAAAGTCTGAGGTCAATATAGTTATTCTTGGTCAGTGCGATACAACCATGTATCGACCGAAAACAACATGCTTCAATTGCTTTATTATTTTTCAACCTTCAATATTAAATCATCATTTTTGAAAGGGTTTGATATTCGAGTTAAGTCTTTAAAACACAAATTTAACTGATACTTAATTAACAAAACTTAACAATAAATTTTTAAACAAAATGATGTTGACTTGTTTTGGTTGTTTAATGTATAGTGTTATGAATTACGTCCAGACCTGTATTAATACAAACAAACCAAAATGGTCACAGGTCATAGACTTACTGTTAGCGGGATATTCAATATTTTTATTGTTGGAAATTAATACAAACAATCCTTGTGTATGTAACAGGACATAGACTCAATGTTATTCCAATGTGGTTATTTTTGGAAATCACCAGTCAGTAAATACTGTATAGCATGCTATACATGTTTTTTCAGTCTGTCACGTGTCATGTGTTAATCCAATAGAAAAACAGGATTAATACAGAAAAATAATAAGGCTATTTTTGGAAATTACCAGTTCGTAAAATCTGTATAGCATGCTATACATGTTTTTTCAGTTTGTCACATGTCATATGCTAATCCAATAGAAAAACAGGATTTACATAGATGGATGGATGAATTATTGTTTAACGTCCAGTGGCAACCAGGTGCATATCAGGACGAGAACATGTTGATATGATTATGAATATGATCCCTGCTTTGTACTAGACCGACACGCTAAGTCGGATTTTTAATGTGCTAGCCCACGAGGTAACTGTCCGCAGGAAGACATATCACCTCACTCGGACACATTATACTGACTTCGAGCCGACCAGTCTTTGCTCTTACTCCTAGATGTCGCGTGCTTGGCGGAGAAGCAGCAAATACCAATTTTATTGTCTTTGGTTTGACCCGGCCGGGGATCGAACCCACGACCTTCCGCACTCGGGGCGAGCAAGCTACCACGAGACCACCGATGCGGTAGGATTTACATAGAAAAATAATAAAGTTATATAAATATTTCCACAAAATCTCTACAAGCATAATATTCAAGCAAAGGAACAGTGTTTATATTGCTGTACTTCATCTTAACGCAACAATGATGCCTTCAGTATGGATGGATCATAGTTGCCAACTCACATGATATTCACGTGTAATACACGCTTTTCAACAGTTTACCAAGAAGATTTTATCACATGTCCCATGGATGGATGAATTACTGTTTAAATGTGCCCTGGCAATTATTACATGCATATCAGGACGAGAACATGTTAATTAATGATCCCTTCTTTGTACTAGACCGACATCCTGAGCCGATTTTTTAACTTGCTACTTCAAGTTGTAACAGTCCGCAGAAAGACATATCACCCCACCCAGACAGATAATACTGAATATGAGACGACCAGTTATTTGCTTTTTCTCATAGATGCAGCATGATTGGCAGATAAGCAGCAAATAAAAATGTTAAAGTCTTTGGTTTACTTCACATAACACAAAGACATGAAAAAAAAACCTGTAGTGTAGGTAGCTTTAAATCCTCTGGCTGACACTGAACTATCTGTTCTCATTCTGACAAACATTTGGTTTCCTGTTGATGTGAATACACTAGGACTGGGAACAGCTGTACCACAATGTCTGATTAACTGTGTTGAATTTCTTGTTGGTCCATCAAATACCTATAAAGGAATTAAGTTAACAAGCTAAAACATTTAACATTCAAATTTTTTTCCCTTGAATTTTTTTTTAAATGGATGTTTAATCAAACATGCCAGTAAATGACCACCATAAGTAAGGACATTTTGTAGGTTCTCTGCAAAAAATGTGAAAAATGAGCAAAAGTAAATTCACTGAAACTTTGACTGACGCTATCTCGAGTCACACCAAATGATTACTCACCACTACATAGTCATATGTACAGCTTCCTCCCTCTACATCAAAATCTTCGAAGGTCAGAACAACACTCTGCCCCTCCCTGACTGTGATCAACCATTCACATTCAGTATTATGTGGGTAGTCTTGTGGATAGTTCTTTGATAGCAGGGTACCAGTAGGAGTACTGAAGTTTCCACCACACCCTAAATTCATACAATTATTTAACATGCCAATATACTTCTCTGCCAGAAGATATTTAACGGATTTTAATTTTGTGTAATCCATCAATGAATATTGAAATAATCTATATCAAATTTAACTTACAATAAACGAGCTGTTAAATTGATACATATATGTAAAGCACTTTTAGATCTTTTTCTGACAACCTCACTGGTAAAATGTTTCCATTAGTTGTTTTTTCTGTATTTACATTTTCAGACAGATATTTTGAACTTTTTCAAGCTTTTCTCACTTATATTTTTTTTAAATAGATAAATTTTCACAGAAAGTGTGTATCATCTAAAAAATTACAGTTAGAGTTATAATTTATCCATTAATCAGAAATTTATTTTTTTATGACACTGAATGCTCTTTTCCTGATTTGGGGTATATTTTAAAAATTTAGAAGGGCTGTGAAAGGAATTTCAGAAATTTTCGCCTAGTGCAAAGATAAACAATGATAAAATTGCAGGGTATCTGTTAAATTGTATGGCATCATAATAAAAGAGGTTTTAAACAAATTGCACAGTTAAAACTTTCTATACACATATCACATAGCCCAATATAAAAGCATAGCTTTAGTAAGAAATAGATCAGGATAGATAATAAATATCAAATATTAAGTAGTCAATTTTCTAATATTCACTTAAACTGGATGACAGTTGAACAGAGAATAAAATATCACAAGTTTGTGATGACATTTAAGTGCATCAAAAATGATGCCCCATCATATCTTACTAGCAAGTTTCATTATGTTTCAGACACAAACCCATACCCCTTGAGAAATGCTGTTCAAGGAAACCTCATACTCCCTAAACCAAAAATCGAATTGTTCAAGAAATCTTTTATGTATTCTGGACCATCCTTGTGGAACAATTTGCCTATATTGTTACGAAATATTACAAATGTTAATTCTTTCAAATTCAAAATAACAGATCATTTATTGAAATCAACCAATTGAAAAAAAATATTGAATATTAATTATTTCATCATGTTTATTTTTTCATAACATTTTATGCAGTTGTATTGAACATTATCATTACTTGACTTTTATACTAATGTATGCCATGTATATGTTTGCATTTTTGTTTATGCTTTTCTATGATGAGGGCCTCAGGGAAGATTAGTTATATAACTAACTGTGTAACCCTCTTAAAATAAAGTATTGTTGTTGTTGTTGTTGTTGTTATAGAAACATACCTCCAGGTATTCCTTTGTATGTAGCTCTGAATCCATTTCCACTGATCGAGGAATCACTAGTAAACCTCACATACAACATATTGCCTGTAGCAGTAACCACTTGGGGTTTCTTCTGCTTGTGACATATTTTGGTCAGCAATGGACCTGAGGAATCTGATCCTTCATATACCTTTAAGTAAACAATAAGATAAGATTCTTATTTTTATACATTTTTTTTTTTATCTTTATTATTATTTTTATTATATTACACATTTAACAATGAATGAAATATTGTCTTTCTATATCAATGCTGCATCTATAACCTTTGCCATAAATTTCATTAAAATCTATTGTGACATAAAGGAAAGCAAGCTCTTACAAACAATTTTCTGTACTTTACTATTCCAAGGGGAATAACTACAAGAAAATCAGCCTCTGTCGATTTTCAAATTTGTCTACAACAGTACTGATTTAAACCTTTGATATAAATTTCATTAAAATCTGTTGATACATGTAGACAAAAAAGAGCATATAAAAGATGGATTACTGTTTCTCCCATGGGTGCGCGTATTTTCATACCGTTCAGCCCATTGAATAAAAATAAATTAATGCCCTAGAGCAATTAAAAATTCTCGTGCGGAAACAGAATTTTATTGGCCATCCTAAAGGTCGCGACCTCGCACTAAACAAATCGTCAAGCGATATCCGGTCGAGCGTAAACGATAACAAAAACAAATGTCGGGGTACAATTAGGGATGACCTAGATTCTTTGGTACAAGCGTATTGGGAGAAACAAATTCTACTTCAATTTCTCGTGAATTACAATATTTCTACACTCTCGAGAGTTAAAATTAAGATTTAACATGCTCGCAAGCGAAACTGAAATAGAATCTATATTTCTCCTATTCTTGACGTGTTTTATCGGTGGGATAAAAATACATAATATCTTTAACCACTTCCCGGTGATTAAATTTCTACGTGGGAATTACCGTTCTTTTTTCTACAGTTATTGGAACGATAAACTAGAGAAGTCCCAAAATGACGTCTATGTAAACAAACTACATAGCAATGAAATTTTCTTGAGGTTTTTGTCGAAAATCATAGGAGAAACAGATTCTCCTTCAATTTACTCGTGAGTTATGGAATTTCTCCACCCTCAATAGTTAAATTTTAGATTTTTACACGCTCGCTGAAGGCTCGCGTGTTGAAAATCAAAAATTTAACTATCTCAGGTGGAGGAATTCCATAACTCACTCGTACCCGAAAGAGAATCTATACTTAACATCCAGTGACATTTATTCCTAGCATATCAGGACTTGTGAGCGCATATAAACTAAATTTTCAGTTGGAATAACCACAAAACAATTACTCGGTCAGTGCTCAATTTGGGAAAACTTCTAAGAGATACTGATCTAAATCTTTGAAATAAATCTCATTTAAATCTGTTGAGGGTGCCGCGATGTAGTGGTTAGCATATCGGACTGAGAATGAAATGGTTCGATTCCTGTTCAGGATGAGAATTTGTTGTTAAAATCTATTTAAAGTAATAGACATGAGAGTCACTATAACGTCAGACAGATGGACACCAGCATTTCTTTATCCCAACCTTCAATAACGATTATTTTATCCTTACCTCCAAAACATCATATACACACTGTGAATGTGTTTCCAAATCAAAGTCTGTTATGGTTAATTCAACAGAATTTCCTGTCGGCAACACTATTTCCCAGATGCATTCCCTACGGTGGGGATATGGATTTGGATATCCTGGA
Source organism: Mytilisepta virgata (assembly GCA_028015205.1). Classification (NCBI taxonomy): domain Eukaryota; kingdom Metazoa; phylum Mollusca; class Bivalvia; order Mytilida; family Mytilidae; genus Mytilisepta; species Mytilisepta virgata. Next base: position 38,306,259 of record CM051510.1, on the reverse strand, counting down.
CTTGAAAAGCTACCTGTTGGTGATGATAAATATCCTCCACATCCTAAAAAAAATATTAGAGATTTTAAAATACTGTGAAACACTTATTATTTGTGGTACACAAATTTTCCTGTATTTCATGGAAAGATCAATCCACGAATTTAAGAACCCAACTAAATGGGAATTTGCAAGTTGAAATTAATCAAACCAATTGAGATCATTGATTATAAAATTTGTTTATTTATCTTTTAAATATTTTTGACAATTACTAAAGCTTTCCATTTCAACATTTCTTTTTATTTGGTAATAGAAATCCACAAAATTAAAAACCCAAGAATATGCCTTTTTACCCCAGTTCATGAAAATTTATTATCAACCAAAATACTGAATTCACAGTAAAATTCATAATACATGTAGAATGAGAGTTATCTACCCTTTTGAGACAATGAATTGCATTCCTTAATATGAGATCACGTAAAAATATTTTGAATTGCTACTTAAAGGAATTAAACCTGAAAATCGCATAAAAAAATTTCTGTTCAAATATTTGCATGTAATCATCAGTGACCAGTTGGCCCTAATATTACCCCACTTTTATTTCAATTTGAAAAGAATTCCTTTAATAATCAATCAAATCACTAAAATAAAATACACCAGTATACATTTAACAATATTTATACAAAAATAATTACTCAAATGGAAATTTATCATAAGCATAAAAACTAATACTGTTTTCAGTTGTAGATTATACACACTTTACCTCTAGAAATAAAGCTGAGAAAGGGGTGCGTATTATGTAGTACTACAGGCTCACAACATTTTTTTCTGGCGACTTTTCGATGTCAGTTCTAGAGAACAACTTCTTACATAAGATCGATAGCCGCCATAGTCGACATTATAAACCCATATTTGATAAAAAGCCATTTTTGTTTGTATCGTTGTCTGGTTCCCGGTGTCATTTTGTTTTTATTCCCGAACTATTCCGGTATCAGATCAAGGTAGACAGTCAAAGATCCCACTTGTACAAGTAAATTAAAATTTACTTGAATAGGTAACTGAAAAATTGCAAATTTGATTGCCTCCCTTTTAATACTGTGATATTAATTTACTTATACAAGTAAATTAAGTAATTTTTTAGATACCATCTAAACATCACAAGATGTTTTCAGGTCAACTTTCATATCAGAGTTGTTTCCCTTAGTTATTACTTGTACAAGTAAAACGCAATTCATAATGATAGATAGGCCTGTATGGTGTTAACCACTGGATATGAGTTGGATTTGTTCAATTGAAGTAATTGTTTGTATGTCCAAAAGAGCAATGTCCAATTGATTGATCCATACTTGTGGTCCAGACGCAGTCTGTTCATGGACAGATACATGCTAATCAATAATCAGCTTGATAGGTGCCTGAAATGTATCATCTGTGAACAGTAATGGGATTTTTAGACTTACAAGTATCATTTTTTCAAGTCTGAATGAGAAAAGGGCACTGCCAATCGGTTGAACACCCACCCCCACCCCACCCCCATTTTGTTGAATCGTAAGATTGATTAATGACAAAAAAGTGGCTTTTCCTATCTATTCTAATCAGCTTGAACACCTGAACGACCCTTAGATGATAGCATTTTTTTTCAGATAGTGTCCCGTTGAAGCATACTTTGTTTTTTTTTCATATTGAATAGAAACATGGCCAATTTATTTCTATTAGTTATCAAAAAATACCCACAGTAATGACAGTATATTCTTTTAATAATTATTTTTAACATACACAATGACATAACTAACAAACTAAAAATATAACATTATATTTACAACCGTCATGGCAGCATAATGAGATAATGGAATTCCCACCATTTGAATTTCTTTTACATGCAAGTGATACATGTAATGACACTAAAAATATAAAGATTATCAATATCAAGTAACACATGGACACATTTTATGACATTCCTGAGACAATGTACCATACATCATGAGAGACACTGTTTAAAACACTGAGCAATAAAATATTCTGTAAAAGAAAGAAAAAAAACATGAAAAAAATATTATTAAAAATGCATTGTTTCTAATTAATATATATACAGCACAACCTATGATATGCTTGTGAATTTCTTTGTTGTTAATACCCCATATTGCAAGATAGGGCAATTGGGAATATTCAATAATGCATATTAAATCCTTCACTGTTCCAATAGTGCTCTTACAACTTCAACTAAAACTGTCCTACATGTAAATAGTATATCATATAGTGTACAGGGTACATTTGTGTACAAGTTTGCAAAGTAAAGCATTCCGATATATACACTGAATACACAATTTTTCTGAAATTTACTTATATAAGTCTGATTTGTTTTACTCGCTGAAGTAAATCTTTTATTATACAAAATATTTGAACTTTGTCTTAATTGGGAAATTTAATTCTATAAGATTTAATGTTTTTACTCCAGAGAGTAAGTGAAAAGTATATTTAAACTTTGCCATCCATGAAATTTTCATAATTTAAATATTTTTTTTTTGTCTTATAAAATCTGTTAACTTAAGTTTTGTTTTTTTACTCCTCGAAGTAAAATTTTATCATACAAAACATTATAATTTTGTCTTGTGAAATTTACTTGTACAAGTATAGTTTTATTTTTTTACTCCTTAAAGTAAATCTTTTATTAAATGAAATATTAAACATAAATTTGCCTTGTGAAATTTACTTGAAGAAGTCTTGTTTTTCTACACTTTATAATTATACAGATATTTTTTTAACAGGAGTTCATGTAATGCTAGTTCAATTTGGGACAGTACAATTTCAAATAAAATTACTTCTCCGCCTAATAAAAAATATTTGTGTTGTTGCTGAAATGCCTTAATAAGTAAAAAATAAAAATATGTCATGGTAGGCCCAAAAAATTAAGGTTGGTTGGGTTAGGCCGTAATTTTTTGAGCATATTACCTATTTCTTTGCTACTTAACCGAACGTCAAGGTATATTTAATAATAAAAAAAGACCAACTGGATACAAATCTACATCAAATCATATGTTGTAAATAAAGGTATAAATTTCTTATACAAGTAAACAAATTTTTACTCAATGAAGTATATTTCTATATGAAATACATATGTGATATAAATTATTAAAACCTCACCTTAAGAGATTACTTGTATAAGTAAACTTTTTTCCTGATTGAAGTATATGGTGCTATTATGGCTCTTGTTCTTAAAATGTTACAAGGTTAATGGTCAAATGTAAAAGCAACAGTGCTGACCACAACTTATTGCAGTTGTGAAAGGATTGACCAAAGTTAATAAATTAAATTAGACACACTTTACATTACATTGTATTTGAAATTATAAAGGATGCTTGTGAATTTCTTTGTTGTTAATACCCCATATTGCAAGATAGGGCAATTGGGAATATTCAATAATGCATATTAAATCCTTCACTGTTCCAATAGTGCTCTTACAACTTCAAATAAAACTGTACGTGTAAATAGTACGTGTAAATAGTATATTATATAGTGTACAGGGTACATTTGTGTACAAGCTTGCAAAGTAAAGCATTCCGATATATACACTGAATACACATGTTTTTCTGAAATTTACTTATATAAGTCTGATTTGTTTTACTCGCTGAAGTAAATCTTTTATTATACAAAATATTTGAACTTTGTCTTAATTGGGAAATTTAATTCTATAAGATTTAATGTTTTTACTCCATAGTGTAAGTGAAAAGTATATTTGAACTTTGCCATCCATGAAATTTTCATAATTTAAATGATTTTTTTTTTGTCTTATAAAATCTGTTAACTTAAGTTTTGTTTTTTTACTCCTCTAAGTAAAATTTTATCATACAAAACATTATAATTTTGTCTTGTGAAATTTACTTGTACAGGTATAGTTTATTTTTTTACTCCTTAAAGTAAATCTTTTATTAAATAAATATTAAACATAACTTTGCCTTGTGAAATTTACTTGAAGTCTTGTTTTTCTACACTTTATAATTATACAGATATTTTTTAACAGAAGTTCATGTAATGCTTGTTCAATTTGGGACAGTAAAATTTCAAATTAAATTACTTCTCCACCTAATAAGGTAGGCCCAAAAAACTAAGGTTGGTTGGATTAGCAGAAACACAGGTATATATTTTTTAGGCCTTACTGAAGTAAGTTGTTACATATGAAAGTTTATCAGACTCTTGTCCTAATGCTAAAAAGTTCAATGGTATTTAAATTTAAAAACAATAGTGTTGACTACAGCTTATTGCAGGTGTGGAAGGGTTGACCAATGCAAATAAAATTAGATCTAGACACACTTGACATTATATTGATCATGTTGATTTTGAAAGATTTTGAAAGAATAAGGGATGCCTGTGAATTTCTTTATTGTAAATATGTATAAAATATGGCCATTGGGAATATTCAATAATGCATATTAGATCTATCAGTGATCATATACATATAGTGTATAGCCCTTATAACTTCAAAAAATTGTCCTAAAATGCACATGTATAAAAAAAAAAATATTTTAGATAGTGTACAAGCTAGCAAAATAAAGCATTCTGATATGATATATATATTAACAACAAGGGAAGTAACTTTCAATTGTGTCTTTCGCACGAAAAATATGATCGCAATGTCAAAATAGAAATAATGATAAATTATTAATGCAAGTTCAAATATCAAGTTATCCTTTACACCGACGCCTAAACAAGCACTATTTAAGTTCGAATGTTTTCATAGTACAACTTCAGGTAACATATATAAAACAAATAAAATGTAATGCCTACCTATCTACCCTTTTTTGGCATGTTAGCAGAAACGCAGGTATTTTTTTTTATAGGCCTTAATTAAATTTACTAACTAAAGTTTATTGTTTTACTCCCTGAAGTAATTTTTTATTGTGCAAAACATAATTTGTCTTACACGTCATATGAAATCTTACACGTCAAATGAAATTTACTTGTACAAGTTTCATTTTTTTTACTCCTTAAAGTCAATCTTTACGGGACTAGTCACTTTTTTCTTGTTCTTTGTGTTTAAAATGTTCAATATTGTGTATTTGTTAATCTGTTTTTTGTTGTTGTCACAAACTATGTTTAAGGACAATAAAGTAATTTGATTTAAAAAATTAATTGAAATACTAAATAGAACATTGCCTGGTGAAATTTACTTGTATAAGTTTTATTTTTCACTCTTTATACAAATGATTGTTTGACAGTTCATGAAATCCTTGCACAATTTTGACAATAGTAGAATCTCAAATAAATTTACTTCTCAGCCAAATAAAAAATACTTCTGTTTCTGCTGAAATGCCTAAATAAGTCAGAGTTGTAAGGTATAACGTCGGGGTATCCAAATCGACCACAGGTACCCAAATCACACGTGGTACTTTATTTTTTAACGCTGCATAAAATGTATGAACTCATTTTACAGAAATTTATTAAAAATAACCTTCTTTAACAAAATGTAATTGTTTTTCCTGAGTTTTGTCAATGGGGCTGATATTTAACCATCGGCGATTTGGGTACCCCAACGTTAGGCATTATTTTTTTATTTCTCTAATTTTACGTGCATTTTTCACATCTCTCAACCAGTGTAAGAATAATTTGATAATCAAGAATTGGCTGAAAGATAAACGTTCCATACCTTTATATGTATGTCAATGTATGTGTTTCAGGCATCTTTGAGAAATGGTTTGGTGCACAAAAAATTCTAGACTCCATACTGAAAAGAAATGAAAGATTAAAATTTCCCTAACAGACTTTTTCAACTAACAGACTAACCTTTTTTTTTTTAATGTATCCCCTACTCCCCCACACGAAGGTGCTTGTTGCTTGTTTTTTTTTTTTTTTTCTTACCTAACCAAAAAGTACCCATCCTAAGTACAAGCCCATGTGCCCCCCCTCTCCCCTCCCCATTTTTTGATTACTTTTAATATGAACACTTTAGATGCTTTAGGTATGAAACCATTTTTTTTATCCATAAACATATAAAACTCATGATTGGAGCCCTGTCCCGACAGTTCGGAGACATGTTCCCATCCTGATTGTTGTCCCCAATAAATGTCGATAACGGTGGCTTCACAAAACAAGCTACAAGGACTCACGAGTTGTCTCCCCAAAATGTCTTTAAAATGAGAAGAAATATTTTTTTACTTGCATGCGTAAATATTAAGGAACAGTGGTCAACTTAAAATGACGTGCGTCAACCCATAACCGCAGTGCGCTTCTTCGTTATATAATAAAATAGACTGCTTAACCATTCTGTTTTATTAGAAAACTCTCCGTATTTCTAGATAAAAGTTTTCTTCAACAAACCAATCTCTTGAAAACTAGCCCAAAAAACACAAATTACGATTAAAATCTTTCAATAAAAACACTTTCATATTTACCTTTCAAAACTCCACGTGATATTTTCGATGGCTGTGATGTTCTGATTCTCCCCAATGCATTTCGGGAATGCTCTGATACGTCAATAAGCGGCAATTTCAAAAAAATTGTCGATCTCAGGAAAACTCTCCGATCAACCATTTACGCGATCGCGTAAATATTTTTTTACCCATTTGAGTAAAAATCGATTTACTTGTACAAGTGGGATCTCTGACTGGTAGAGCTTTGTGAAATCGACATTTATAAATGATTGACACAATTCAGTAATAAAATAAATCAATGTTGTAATTTATGACATTTAAGAGCCCTAGTTTAAATATTGTTTCACTAAATTTTAAATTAATAATGCACAAACAAACAAGTCGTTCCGAATTCGATTTGAAAATTAGAAGATTGCAGTTGATTTCCGTCGTCAATATTTCATCAATTTGTCTTAAAGCTTACGCATTTTCCTAAACTATCTTTTATTTCAAATACATAAAAATATTTATAAAACAAATCAAAAGACTCGACGAAAATGAAAAGATGTTTCACTTCTAAAAATGATGAAAAATGTAGATCTCATGAAGACCACAACTTGTTGCCAAAATGTCTGTGCGTATAATATACATGTAGTAGAACCAAGTTTTTTTCCTCGTGTAAGAGCTTGAAAAGGGGTGCGTATAACCTATGACTGCATATCATCTACAACTGAAAACGGTAATTGCATTCACAATATCATTGATGAACCTATAATACCATGCAAATTTCAACCCAAATGAGAACTTAGTGAGTACATGTATATTATTCTACTTACCATTTGTAATATATTCAAGCCTAAAACCGTTTCCTGCCACTGAGTAATCGGACATAAAATTCACCCATAATGTACTACCAGATGACGCTAGTGGGGGAGGCAAATTTTCTCCACAGTATCTTCCTATCTCATTAGCTTCCATGTTATCACCATCTCTGATCTAAAATTATAACAAAGGTCATAAATTGTAAACTAAAAAGGGAACAGCTCATATTTCTTACATGTTGTAATGAAAGATCAATACAAAATAGAGGCTTCAGAGTGCCTGTATTGTTCAAATTGATTTCATTTGCCCACTTAAAGCAGAACTTAATGTTTGACTGTGGCAGCCGGATATTTGGTTGGTGTAATTTTTTGTTCTTTCTGGCAACAAATTTTTATTATTGCTATCAATCTTTAGAAGTCATATCATATGAAAGATATTTATCAAGAAAACTTATTTCATCAAAAAAATGTCTTTAATTTTTGACAACAAATTTCTGAATGCCAAGAAAATGGGACAACTTATAAACTTTACTGAATAACGAAGTAATGGTCTAAACTCACCTGAAGAAAATCGTACAAACAACTTGAGTGAGATTCCACATCAAAGTGTGAGAATGAGACATTAATACTATTTCCCATTGTGGTCTGTATAATCCATGTACAGTTCCTGTTGTGATAGTATGGATCGGGAAAGTTTGGACTCTCTATGACACCACTCCATGATGTCAGTCGGTTATTGCAGTCTATAAAAAAATTAATATTTTCTGATAAAACAATGGTATCTAATCTTAATGAAATGATAAGAAAAAAAAAACCTATAACCTTTGGACAAGGTTTCAACCAGATAAAATCTGATGTCTGTGTTTGAACCATGTCACATTTAAGACACTCATATTTCAGGCAAAAATATTGTCATCTACTATTTTGGAGACCACCAAACTTTTTTTTTACCTCAAATGTAGTCTGCAATTTGTATCTTTCAAATTTGCCACTGTTCAGCTGGAAATTTACCATTTCTATAAGATTAGGTTTAGTCATTGCAAAATTAAAATGTGCTAATTAAATTTTATTTCCTAATAAAATTAAACGTTATTTATCTATTTATTTAAGAAAAACATAGTTACTTGTATAATAAGATGCATGAAATCCTCGTCCCGATATAGAGAAATCTGTTCTGTATTTTACCCACAGTTTATTGGTTTTAGAATTCACTGGGTCTGGTGTCTGTGAACCACAGTAGTGGGCCAGTATTTGTCCTTGAGGTCCACCTTCTCTTACCTAAAGAATCAACTTTTCATATCAATTCATTTTCACATTAATTTCTTATTTGTATATTTGGACAATCTTACAATACCAAATCAAATTAAAAAAAAAAAATATTTTTTTCAATAATTACTCCTTTGAATACATTTATATTTGTAAATTTTTTCTTCCACATATTGCGAAACTAATGAGGAACCAGAGTGAGTTATCTTTTCCTAACCAATGTAGGTAAGGGAGATAATTAAATTCTCTCCCTTTTGTTCCTCATTAACGCAAATGATGTGATTTTTCATAATTCAAATGAATGTGGGAGGGTAGGAAGATGCTTTCAAAATACCCAACAACCAACAAATAATAGACCCATACTGACCAATGTCCTATACTAAAACTTCCCTTGATACCCTCTCACAACCATTTTAATGGAATAGTCGTAATAGAATACATGTAGTAGCAAAATTAAAATCTGGGTTTTAATAACTAGAGGCTCTCAAGAGCCTGTGTCGCTCACCTGTATCTACAGTGGTTTTTGAAATCATGTAAAATAAGGTTAAAATCATAATGAAAAGCATGAATAAATTGCTTCTCTGAGCGCAGCTGCATATGACAGCAGAGGTCCAACCCTGAACATTTGGAGCAAAAATGGACACAATATTCGCGCTTGATACAGGTCTGAATTTGGATTGTAATTAAATATTTGACACATAATAGGTTTCTGACGCAGAATAACTGTAGTCAAAGAACTGATCATATGAACTGAATTTATATTCAATTTTCTGCTTTTTGTGTAATACAATATGCTGTTGCAAATTGAACCCCCTCCCCCCCCCCCCACAAAAAAAAAAAAAATAAAATAAAATTTTACCCCCGTTTTCTGCTTTTGTGCAATACACTATGCTGTTGCGTATGACCCCCCCCCCCCCAAAAAAAAAAAATTTAAAATTATTGTACTCCCTCCCACCCTTTTTTTTTTGCGAAAAAAAAAAATATTTGAAGAAATATTCTTTATAATTTCTGAAATCTGAAAAGAGAAAAACTTCTCACTCCTCCCCCCACAGTTTCTTATTTACCTCCCCTAAATTTTTTTTCAACCCCCCCCCCCCCCTGCCGCCGCCCTTTTTCCAAAAAAAAATTCTTTCCCTCAAGATATGGTCATAATCCCTATTCAAATTTCTCATGGATTTTCCAAACATAATTACCCATTTAAATACATCATAAAAGTCTTAAAATAGAAAATGACATATGGCTAAAATTACTATTAATTAATAGTAACTTCTAAAAATAAATTTACAGCTACAAATCACCCCAAGACAATCTGCATTTCTTTATACATAATTTACAGACAAAGGGAGGTAATCGAATCATACACAACATTTTACTTTAAATGTGTTTGGATTACCTCCCTTACACCAAGATAATAACCAACAAGAGGCTCACCAGAGCCTGTATCGCTCACCTGGAGTCTGGTTTTCATTGGACAATTAATCAACTATTTGACCAAGTTTGTTGCAATTGGTTTAATTGTTCAGGGAAAATTTGTTGAAGATTTATTTTTCATAAGGTTTAATGTTAAAATATGTTTCCTGATGGTGGTAGTCCTGGCAGGAAGTTGACAAAATTGACCAGGAATAAGGGTGAACCTTAAATAAATGTAACAGAACCCGACCTCAAATTACACAAACCAATAACTCCTAAATAGAATTTGGGATTCCCTTCAAAATTTCAGGGTAGGTAGATCTCAACATGGCAAACATTTTTCAATTTACATTTCACTTCTATCTCAAATAGTTTTGGAGATAAATGCAAAAATGTTAAAATTTTAAAAATTTGACAAAAAAGGGCAATAACTCCTAAATGGGTTTTGGGATTTCCTTTAAAATTTCAGGGTATTTAGATCTCAACATGGCAAACATTTTTCAAATTTACATTTCACTTCAATCTCAAATAGTTTTGGAGATAAATGACGAAAAATGTTAAATTATGAAAATTTGACGAAAAAAGGACAATAACTCCTAAATGGGTTTTGGAATTTCCTTCAAAATTTCAGGGTAGGTAGATCTTGTCATGCTGATCAAATTTACCCCATGTCAGATTTTCGATATCTGTAACGGTTTTTGAGTTATTAACAAAAAACAGCAATTTACTCCTATGTTCTATTTTTAGTAACAGCGGCCATGTTTTTCGACGAATCAAAAATCCCACATCAGTTCTATGCAGGGTACCCTAAGCAACAATCTTACCAAGTTTCATATGATTCTGAATAGTAGTTTCAGAGAAGAAGATTTTTGAAATAATAACATAAAAAAAAGCCAAAAATGTGAAAAAAGGGCAATAACTCCTAAATGGGTTTTGGAATTTCCTTCAAAATTTCAGGGTAGGTAGATCTTGTCATGCTGATCGATTTTACCCATAGTCAGATTTTCGATCTCTGTAACGGTTTTTGAGTTATTAGCAAAAAACAGCAATTTACCCCTATGTTCTATTTATAGTAACGACAGCCATGTTTTTCGACATTTCAAAAATTTTAAACGATAGAAATTTTCCAGATGCCCTAAAGAACAATTCTGCAAAGTTAGGTTGAAGTCGGTCCAGTAGTTTAGGACGAGTTAACGTTTGAAAAAGTTTACAGACGACGACGACGACGACGACAGACGACGACGACGACGGACGCCAAGTGATGGCAATAGCTCACATGGCCTATGGCCAGGTAAGCTAAAAACCACAAAATTTACTAAAATTTACCAATTCAGGGACAGCAACCCAACAACGGGTTGTCTGATTCGTCTGAAATTTTCAGGGCAGATAGATCTTAACCTGATGAACATTTTTACCCTGTCAAATTTACTCTAAATACTTTAATTTCAGAGATACAAGCCAAAAACTGCATTTACCAACTATGTTCTATTTTTAGCCATGGTGGCCATGTTAATTGGCAGCCGGGGTGGTCGGCCACATTTTTTAAACTAGATACCCCAATGATGATTGTGGCCAAGTTTGGTTACATTTGGCCCAGTAGTTTCAGAGGAGAAGATTTTTGTAAAAGTTAACAGACGATGACGACGGACGACGGACGCCAAGTGATGAGAAAAGCTCACTTGACCTTTCAGGTCAGGTGAGCTAAAAACATAACAATCATCACTGTCTTATTGTCTGCATTTTTAACTACTGTACTGTCAGACAACCATCTATGCTTATTTTAACATGGAAGGGCATTATATTTGTCAGAGAATCATCTATGCTTATCATTATATTTGTTCATATTTCAAACCTTACTATCGCTCAGTAAAAAATAAAAAATATAAAAAAAAAACATATTTATTGCCCACCCATGTTAAAATAAGCACAGAGCATGGCATCACTGAATTATTTCTTGATGACTATATAAAAATTCTGAAAACATATTAAACCTGTTTCATACCTCTACATAATCATATCCACATCTATGATGATTTTCAAGGTCAAAGTCCACAAATACCAGCTGTACTGTGCTGCCTCGAGATACCGTAATCGTCCAGAAACATTCTGCATTGTGAGTGTAGGGAGAAGGGTAGTTGGGGGAGACAAAACTGCCTGTTGGTGTAGTTAAATCAGCACCACATCCTAATGAGAGATTTTATAATTTTTTTAATCATAAATCAACAAAATAGGCATTAAATAATTTTTACATTTCATACTGCAACTGGATTATTCTGTAGCCAAATGAAGGGTGTAGGAAAAATTAGTCTAGTAGCATAATATCACCTTCTGGTTCACTTAAAATGTAAGTATACGATAATTGTTCTAGTTTACAGTATTTATGACATCATGTTCTCCCATTGCCTTCTTCAAATACGGTAGAAACCTTTTATTTTCATGACTTTTCCTGATAAAAAGTTGTTGTTGCAGGATAAAAAAATATGTAGTTTATTTGTACTCGCTGCAAAACAGGTAAGAAATGCAAGGTAAACCTAGACCTCTGCAGATGGACTCCAAGTCTAAAATGATATCACAAGCTTATAATTAGTTTGCTAGTATTCACATACCAGCTTAAACATGTTACAATTAACTATTATAACATTGCTAAATTTTGTCGAATCCAAGGATTATCTCCCTTGTGTGGATACCTCTCTTGATGGACTCCATGTCTATAATGATATAGATCAGTTCTTAGTATTCAAATATCAGAATAAAATTTGTATAATTTACTGTTATATAGCATTGCTAAATTTTTCTGGTTCAATATCAATGAAAATCTACATATTTTTAGTAAGAAAATGATGCATGCATACCTGAGGAAGTGGAATCATAATAAATCTGGAATCCTTTGGCTGATGCAGAATAATCAGTTTTAAATTTTAGATACATTCGGTTGCTATGGGAACGAATAATTGGGTCAATCGTTGTTCCACAGTATGTTCCAAGTATAGGTGAACTCTGAAAACCACCGTTCCTGTAATGATACTGGTTTGTTAGTATTTCTTTTCAATCAGAGGTAACCACCTCAGTGGTCTCGTGCTCGCCTCTAGTGCAGAAGGTCGTGGGTTCCATCTCCGGCCAGGTTAAACCAAAGACATTAAAATTGGTATTTGCTGCATCTCCGCCAAGCACGCAGCATCTAGGAGTTTGTTTATGTTTAATTAGGGTTTTACGCCGTTTTCAGCACATTTGGCTATTTTGCGGCGGCCACTTTTTATTGGTGGGGAAAGCCGGAGTCCCCGAGAGAGCCACCAACCTTCAGTGGAAAATAGGCAATCCTTGTCAATTAAGATTGGAGTCGAACACACCTGCCACAGGTGAGATTTGAACTCACAACCTCAGCGTTGACAGGCTAGTAATCATCAGTTGTCATGTCGAACTACCTAGACCACTCGTCCACCGAGACCCCGCATCTAGGAGTAAGAGCAAAGATCTTCTGGTCGGCTCGGAGTCAGTATAATGTGTCCGAGTGGTGTAATATGTCTTCTTGTGGACAGTTACCTCGTAAGCTAGCACATTAAAAATCTGGCTCAGCGTGGCCCTCTAGTACAATCAGCGATCATATTCATTATCATGTCAACATGTTCTCGTCCTGATATGCACCTGACTATCACTGGACGTTAAGCAACAATTCATCCATCCATCCATCAATCAGAGGTTGATTTATGTCTTCCTTTTACTGTGTGTCTTTTAAAAAACTGATAGTTATTTTTTGGCAATATATCAAATTGTTTCTTTATAATGAAAGTAAAACCCATATAACAATACCTTTCGTTACCAACTTTTGTAATTAATTATTGTCTTTTCCACTGCTGAAAATGGATTTTCCAATTTTTGTGTGCATTTTGTTTTTGCCGTAAATATGAAGTCAATGAATATTTACAACTTTTCTTTCTAAAAATTAGATTCATGTTGATTTTTTTGACATATCTAATTGTTATTTGAAAAGTATAGAATATCTAGACGAGCCCGAAGGGCGAGTTTATATCAAAAAACGAAACTACCTAATATTCTGTTTATTGGTAATTAATTTTTTTCTGAAAAATATCACTTTTTCAACTAAATTTAATGTGCACTATTTTTCATAGCAGAAGAAGTTTGTAATGCAGTTGACCAATCATTGGCGCATGACATCATTTTGAAACAAATTCTTGACAGTGAATGGGAAAGGAAAATATTGACTTGTCATCAATAATTTCCGTAATTCATTTTCCTTGAACAATCAGATAAGTTGATCCTTCCGCATTACGTCACAGAATGTACTGCCTAATATTTTCAGTGATACAGCCGGTATGTGATACTCCCAACTATTAGGCAAAAAGATCAAAGGAAATATGTATGAATTGCTGATAGATGAGTATATCTGCAAACTGCACTCCAAACTAATTTCAATCTCTTTCATAGAATTGGATAGATGACGGATGGATGGATGGATGGGTGGATAAATTATTATTTAACGTCCAGTGGCAACCACAAGGCACTATCAGGACGAGAACATGTTGATAAGATATGAATATGATCCCTACTTTGTACTACACCGATATGCTGAGCCAGATTTTTAACTTGCTAGATCATGAGGTAAATGTCTGCAGGAAGACATATTACCCCACTTGGACACATTATACTGACTCCAGGAATATTAGTCCTTTGATCTCACACATAGGTGGAGAAGCAGCAAATACCAATTTTAATGTCTTTGGTTAGTCCCGGCTGAGGATCTAACCTGCGACCTTCCTCACTCAAGGCGAGCACGCTACTAAGACACCACTGAGGTGGTTTGAATTGGATAGAAGTAGGCGTGAAGAATGGATATGAAATATGATATCAGGGCAAAAACATCCCATCTCCAAACTGAACAGACCATAAATAGACATCTGGTGATCACCTCACGATCCTCGATGAGCGGTAAACCCCACACCATGTAGTGAGCCTTAAAAGATAACACACAAATACATCACAATTCTGAACTGAACAGACCAAAAATATAATTTAGTGGTAACAACATTCCCTTAGATGAGAGGAAAGCCCCACACTATGTAGTGAGCTGTAAATGTCCCACACAAATACACAATTCTGAACTGAACAGACCAAAAATAAAATATAGTTGTATGTTTTTTACCGTAAATCAATAGTGAATATTTAAACCCCTATCTTTTAAATATTTAGATTTTATTCCAACTTTTATTATCGTTTTTTGTTTTTTTAAAGCCAAATTTTTCTTTTTATCAGTTTTAGGTCAGAAAAGACACATCAGAGATTGGTTATGCAGACTCTGTTGAATGATAACACAGTTTGACAGACCTAGATTCTCAGAACACATAATTATAAACTTCTTAATTAATGGGATACCTTATTTCAAGGAAGTCGAATGCACAGTTTGCATGCGATTCGATGGAGAAATCAGTAACATTCAGTAAAATCTGGTTCCCATCAGCAGCTATTATTGTCCATACACACTCTCTGTTGTGTGGGTAATCATTTGGGTAATTTGGACTGGTGATTAAACCTGTCTGGTCTCTCAATTCACTGCCACATACTATAAAATACACAACGTAGTGTTTATACGTCAAAACAATCTTACACAGGTACGTATAAACCTTTGGGATATTTCTGCTCTGTTCTTTACATTTGTTACTCTGAGGACTCCAATGCAAAGAAAAAACTTGCACATCAAAACACAAATGCAAAATTATGCCTATTACAGTTAACTGATAGACAGAAATCCTCACCCGCCCCTAAAAGTTTGATCCTTTCCACCTTTTTTGTTAATTTCTGGAACAAGATTTTCTTATATTTTTTTGTGTACGTTTCCTATAAAAGCTTTGATCATTTTAATGCATTCATTTCGGTTCGAAGAAAAAACAATAATTTAAGCTATTGTATGTGTTGTTGTCATGGTTGTAGGCCAAAGTGAGTGAAAGCTTAAGAGATGGTATCCGTTCATCTTTAATGATACGAACTAATATTTCACATATACTATTACCTACAGACAGCAAACAATTTGGCACCCACATTTGCCACACCAAGTAAAGAAAAATAAAATATCAGAATTAAAATCCTTCCACTTGCTCAATATTTTTTAGAAGCAGTAGCTAATATCTGTTAATTTATCAATCTGATTAATTAATTACACTTTCATACTTAAAATCAGTTTTCTGCAAGAAACTTCTAAGAAATCCATCAATCATATTTTAGGCAAACAGGTCTAGATTTCATTTTCATCAAGCAAATTTTCCTACGGATAATTCAAGTTAAAACATGTATATGGCAGAAATTCAAACACCTTTTCAATCTTGGAATATAAAGTTTCATCAGTGAAAAGGGTTATAACTGGCATGCCGGTAGAAAACCATAGGCTACTAAGTCACGTCAGATTAGAAAATTCATATGTCAAAGTATAAAGAAACTTGAAATATTTTTATGAGTGCTTATATGTAAGAGTTATATACACATATAAAAAGTCTTATAGTAGTTTTCACTATTTCTTCAAATTATCATTGAAAAAAGTTAAGAGTTATCTCCCATAAATTGGATTTTGACAATTACAAATTACATTTTTCAGTCACATAAAAATAATTAGATAAATTTTAATATTTATTATTTTACCATAATTAGTCTACAAATTTCAAATTATTTCATTGATCCAACCATGTAGTACCCAGAATGTTTGGGATTTGGGATTATTCACCAAAAATGATTTGACTTTTTAAGTTCTCTTTGTTATAAGCCTGATAAAAACAAGAGTGGACACACTACATGTCTCACTTGAGTATGCACATGGACACAAAATAACGATTATCTGATACCCGACATTGCAAGTCAAAGAAAAATGTGTTAAAAAAATAGTAACGGTCAAGCGATAATTTGTCTGCAAAAAATCTCATGTCATTCAAGCTTAAAACTGTGTCCAAGGCAAGCTGACAGGTCTGAGACTGGTATATACCCACCAAAAACTATCTATAGACCAAAAATGGTGTGTCTATATATAATAGATTTATAACAATTGTTGAGAAATGGACTTATTTGTAAAAATGAGACAAGAGTCACTCAATCCTAAAATTGAGGTCAATTTGGATATAGGTATTACAGCTACAGAAAAATGGACTTAATCATGAAAATTTGACTCAAGTCTGAAATTCAAGTCAAGGTCTCAGACAGCCATTTATCCACCAAGCACTATCTATTGACCAAATATGGTTGGTCTATGTATTGCAGTGGCTGAGAAATGGATATTATCCCAAAACGTGAAACAAGTCAGTCAAGCATGAAATATAGGTCAAAGGTAAGGTATCAGATTTTAAAGTGGTATATATTAAGAACTTCTATAAAACATATACTGTGGGTCTCGTTACTAATGTCGTACAATTGCTGATAAATAGACTAAATCATGAAAATGTATATTAAGTCACTCAAGCATGAATTTCAGGTCAAGATCCAGAGACAGGTGTTAGACTGGCATGCATCCACTAAGAACTACCTACAGACAAAATATGATGGGCCTAGGTAATACAGTTGCTGAGAAATTGACTAAATCTCAAAAATCTAACACAAGTCACTCAAGCATGAAATTAAGGCCAGGGTCCAGAGACAGGTGTCAGACTGGCATGTGTCCACTAAGAACTATCTATTTACCAAATATGGTGGGTCTAGGTACATGTATTAAAGTTGCTAAGAAATGGACCTAATCTCGAAAATGTTACAGTCACTCAAGCATGCAATTGAAGTCAAAGTCCAGAGACAGGTATCAGACTTGCATGTTCCCACTAAGAACTATCTATAGGCTAACGCTAAACATGGTGGGTCTAGGTATTACAGTTGCTGAAAAATTAACTTAATCAAGAAACTTGGATGAAAGTCACTCAACCATGAAATCGAGGTCAAGATCCAGAGACTAGTGTCAGACTGGCATGTACCTACCAAGAACTATCAATAGACCAAATATGGTGGTCTATAGTATTACAGTTTGCTGAGAAATGGATTTAACCACGAAATGAGGTCAGAGTCACAAGAAAATGGTAAACAACCTTATATGATAAGCTATTTGTGGACCATAAATCTTAATTGTAGGTATTATATGTGCAAACTTATTAAAGTTGTTAAAAAGTTTACGTTGCCGTCGCCGGAAAGTAACACCAATATCTCGCCTTCGCGACTTTTCGTCGCAGGGGACACAAAAAATGTAATAAGCATACAAACATACACTGTTTAAATAGCAATGGGAGAGGGTATTTACCGCCACTTTGTTATAAGCAAGATTTCGTTAAAAGCCTGTACGTTATAAACAAACTTTAGTCCGAAAACTCATATTATTTCATCAATCCAGCCTTGTAGTACCCATTAAGGGCATTGCAAAGAAGTCATATCTGACATTTCAGGGTTTTTTTTCACTCAATAATTTCCTTATTTTCAGTAACATTTCTAAAAACAAGAGGCTCCCAGGAGCCTGAATCGCTCACCTGGTCCTTAAGCTTTAAGGGAGTCTTTCATGAGCTATTACCCCTATAATGGATCATCTGACAACTTCGACCCAATTCAGACTTTTGTAGAGCTCAATGAGCTGATTGTTTAAGCAAACAACAGCTTTTCTCTATTGACAACAACTTAATAAGTACAAATTTCAAAAAAAAAATCAAGAAAAAGGGCAATAACTCCTACATGGGTGGTTACATCTTCTTCAAAATTTCAAAGCAGGTAGATCTTGAGGTGTTGAACACTTTAGCTTCCCATCAGAATTTTGATATCTGTCACCATTTTTGAGTTATTTGCAAAAAACTGCAATTTACCCCTATGTTCTATTTTTAGCCATGGCAGCCATGTTTTTTTACAAATCAAAAATACAAACGATAGTTTAGTAGCACTCATGCCAAGGAACAACTACACTAAGTTTGGTTGCAATTAAACTTATGGTGTAAGAGGAGTTAACGATTTTATTACAATGAATAAAGACTGCAAAAATGGTCAATTTTGATGATCTAAGGGGAATAACTCCTAAAAGGAATGAACCTACAACTTCGATCCTGTTACAAATTTTGTAGATCTTTGTGTGCCTAACAATATGAAATTTAAATTTTTCAAATTTCCTTTATAGTATCCAAGATATTGAGCTTAATAAGTGCAAAATTTGGAAAAAATGCAGAAAAAGGGCAATAACTCCTACATGGGTCGTTGGATCTTCTTCAAAATTTCAGGGCAGGTAGATCTTGAGGTGCTGAACACTTTTACCCTATGCCAGAATTTTGATATCTGTTATGGTTTTTGAGTTATATGCAAAAAACTGCAATTTACCCCTATGTTCTATTTTTAGCCATGGCGGCCATGTTTTTTTACGAATCAAAAATCCGAACGATTTTTTTGTACACATAATGCCACTAAACAAATGTACCAAGTTTGGTTGCAATTGGACTTATGGTGTCGGACAAGTTAACGTTTGAAAAATTGTTAACAGACGACGACGACGACGACGACGACGGACGCCAAGTGATGGTAAAAGCTCACATGGACCTTTGGTCCAGGTGAGCTAAAAACAAGACGCTCAGTGGGCTGAGCCTGTATCACTCACCTTGCAGTTACAAACTTTTGATTTCATTTGACAGACTAGATGATTTCTGGAAACTTTCAGAGGAGAAGTTTTAAATTTCGACCAATCAGAACATATAAAGGTTTCTGGCGGCCATTTTGTTTCAAGGACTAGAAAGATTTTAATTTGTGTAAAATTCCAGTAAATTCCCTAAATATATGATGTCATAGGTATGGAATTCCCTCTATTTATAAGTTCTAGATATTGATTTCTGATTGTTTTTTTGGTTTCATTATTTAAATTAGATTCTTGGCTTTATTTTAAGTTTAAAAAAATGCATGAAATGTAAAAAAGTAATTATTTTCAGAAAAGTTTTATTAATGGGAGACTACTCTGAAAACATCCAAAAATAGTGTAGGTGAAAACACAACATTTTTATACCACTTCATGTAGCAATTTTAAAAGGTGGCGAATGTACCCTGAAACTACATGTGCTGAAACCAGTTGAATGTGTACTTTGGAAAACACATATACTCAGTTCTCTAAATTACGCAGGAATCTTTGCTAGGATGCTCTGAGGTTGGTCTGTTTTGGAAATATTTGAAGGGAGGGAGGCCTATTTTTTGTCAGTTATCTTTCTGTAATGGTAAGAATTTGGAAAGGAATTCCTTAAAAATATTTATATACAGTGAAAGCTTGAAGAAATATGTTTTATTTGATATATGGTTGTCTATGGGTATATGATACAGCCAATTGTCCAGCTATCAATCTTTTGAGTATGTTCCTTCAATTCATGAAGTCATGAAAAGTTCTAAGAAAAACTGTTGTGTGCACTCTTAAAGGCTTTGATAAGGCTCAGATTTGAACAGTATTTTGGTTATAAAGCTCATGTATTGTATTGTTTATGCAACATTAGACAGATAAAAAGAATTTCATGTACCAAGAGTGGTATTTAATGCATTATTATGTCCCATCTGGCCTTAGCAACCAAAAATAACAGATTTGCAGTAATAATTTGATGTCAAGTGTAAAGACGTCATATTATTTATTCACAGTTTTTGAAGTCGGTTATAGTTTTAGATGATTCATTGCACTTAATATATGCATATTTTTTTCTCGCATAAATATTGGGAAAAAAATGAAAGAAAAAATAAACTTTATTTCCATTTCACTGGTAAAAATTAGTGTCAATAAACTATTCCATAATTACACTGTTATTCAATTCAAGGAATGGTTGGCATTCTTATTTTTTTTCATTTGAACCCTTTTTTTAACAATAAAATTTAGTTTTTTTCATGTATTTTCTTAAAATTAATCAAATCTTTAAGTATACAAGCCTAAAACAGTTCATAAGAGAGAAATATGCTCATATTACATCAAAATTTGTCAAATTTACATTTTATGTCATTGTCTGTGAGTTATGTCCCAGGGTATCAAAACCCTCTCCTTTGAATATTTGTTCAATACATTTGATTCACATGTCAGAAATAGACAAACAAGGTATCGTTTTATTCAAAATTGTCTGTAGATTGAGAAAATTTATTCTTATTTTGAAAATAAGGATATCAAGAATGCCTTAAGAATGCAAACAACAGTTTCGTATAAAATTCCAGTGATTTTTCCCTAAATATATGATGTCATAGGTATGGAATTCCCTCTATTTATAAGTTCTAGATATTGATTTCTGATTGTTTTTTGGTTTCATTATTTAAATTAGATTCTTGGCTTTATTTTAAGTTTAAAAAAATGCATGAAATGTAAAAAAGTAAGTTTTATTAATGGGAGACTACTCTGAAAACATCCAAAAATAGTGTAGGTGAAAACACAACATTTTTATACCACTTCATGTAGCAATTTTAAAAGGTGGCGAATGTACCCTGAAACTACATGTGCTGAAACCAGTTGAATGTGTACTTTGGAAAACACATATACTCACTTTAAATTACGCAGGAATCTTTGCTAGGATGCTCTGAGGTTGGTCTGTTTTTGAAATATTTGAAGGGGGAGGCCTATTTTTTGTCGGTTATCTTTCTGTAATGGTAAGAATTTGGAAAGGAATTCCTTAAAAATATTTATATACAGTGAAAGCTTGAAGAAATATGTTTTATTTGATATATGGTTGTCTATGGGTATATGATACAGCCAATTGTCCAGCTATCAATCTTTTGAGTATGTTCCTTCAATTCATGACGTCATGAAAAGTTCTAAGAAAAACTGTTGTGTGCCCTCTTAAATGCTCATGACGGCCATTTTGTTTCAAGGACTAGAAAGATTTAAATGCTCATGACGGCCATTTTGTTTCACGGACCGGGATGATTTATGCAAACTCAGTAAATGACCTTCCATAGATGCTCCATACCAACAACAGGCTCAGCCTGTATCGCTCACCTGGGAGTTCCAAACTTTTGATTTGATTGATGGACTAGATTGATTTTTAGAAACTTTGTAAATGACCTTCCATAGATGCTTCATACCAAGTATAAGTTCATTTGCCCAAATGGTTTCAGAGAAGAAGAATTTAAAAATTTTACCAATGAGAACATATAAAGGCTTCTGGTGGCCATTTTGTTTCACAGCCTATAATAATTTATTCAAAGTTTGTAAAGGACCTTTCATAGATGTTCCGTACCAAAATTTAGTTCAATTGGCTTTACAGTTTCAGAGGAGAAGTTTTAAATTTCAACCAATCAGAACATGTAATGCTCATGGCAGCCATTTTGTTTCATGGACCGGAATGATTTATGCAAATTTTGTAAAGGACCTTACATAGATGCTCCATACCAAAAATCAGTTTATTTGGCTCTACGGTTTCAGAGGAGAAGTTTTAAATTTTGAACAATCAGAAAATGTAATTGTTCATGGCGGCCATTTTATTTCACGGACCAGACTATGCAAACTTTGCAAAGGACCTTCCATAGATGCTCCATACCAAAAATCAGTTTATTTTGCTTTACGGTTTAAACGGAGAAGAAGTTTTAAATTTCAACCAATCAGAAAATTTAAATGGTCATGGCTGCCATTTTTTTTCACGGACCATGATGATTTATGCAAATTTTGTAAAGGACCTTCCATAGATGCTCCACATCAAAAATCAGATCATTTGGCTCTACGGTTTCAGAGGAGAAGTTTTAAATTTCGAACAATCAGAAAATGTAATTGTTCATGGCGGCCATTTTATTTCACAGACCGGACTATGCAAACTTTGCAAAGGACCTTCCATAGATGCTCCATACCAAAAATAAGTTTATTTGGCTAAACGGTTTCAGAGGAGAAGTTTTAGATTTTGACCAATCAGAACATGGAAATGCTCATAGCGGTCATTTTATTTCACAGACTGAGATCATTTATGCAAAATTTGTAAAGGATCTTCCATAGATGTTCCATATCAAAAATCAGTTCATTTGGCTTTAAGGTTTCAGAGGAGAAGTTTTAGATTTGGACCAATCAGAACATGAAAATGCTAATGGCGGCCATTTTATTTCACAGACTGCGATGATTTATGGAAAATGTGTAAAGGACCTTCCGTAGATGCTCAATAACAAAAATCATTTCATTTGGCTTTATGGTTTCAGACAAGAAGTTTTAAACTTCAACCAATCAAAACATGTAAATGCTAATGGCAGCAATTTTATTTCATGGACCGGACTATGCAAACTTTGCAAAGGACCTTCTATAGATGCTCCATACCAAAAATCAGTTCATTTGGCTGAACTGTTTCAGAGGAGAAGTTCTAGATTTCAATCAATCAGAACATGTAAATGCTCATGGTGGTCATTTTATTTCACAGACTCAGATGATTTATGCAAAATTTGTAAAGGACATTCCATAGATGCTCCATACCAAAATTTAGTTCATTTGGCTTTACAGTTTCAGAGGAGAAGAAGTTTTAAATTTCAACCAATCAGAACATTTAAATGGTCATGGCTGCCATTTTGTTTCACGGACCAGGATAATTTATGCAAATTTTGTAAAGGACCTTCCATAGATGCTCCACATCAAAAATCAGTTCATTTGGCTCTACGGTTTCAGAGGAGAAGTAGTTTTAAATTTTCGACCAATCAGAAAATGTAATTGTTCATGGCGGCCATTTTATTTCACGGACCGGACTATGCAAACTTTGCAAAGGACCTTCCGTAGATGCTCCATACCAAAAATCAGTTCATTTGGCTGAACAGTTTCAGAGGAGAAGTTTTAGATTTTGACCAATCAGAACATGTAAATGCTCATGGAGGTCATTTTATTTCACAGACTGAGATCATTTATGCAAAATTTGTAAAGGACCTTCCATAGATGCTCCATATCACAAAAATCAGTTCACTTGGCTTTACGGTTTCAGAGTAGAAGAAGTTTTAGATTTGGACCAATCAAAACAGGAAAATGCTTATGGCAGCCATTTTATTTCACAGACCGGACTATGCAAACTTTGCAAAGGACCTTCCGTAGATGCTCCATACCAAAAATCAGTTCATTTGGCTGAACGGTTTCAGAGGAGAAGTTTTAGATTTCGACCAATCAGAACATGTAAATGCTCATGGAGGTCATTTTATTTCACAGACTGAGATCATTTATGCAAAATTTGTAAAGGACCTTCCATAGATGTTCCATATCAAAAATCAGTTCATTTGGTTTTATGGTTTCAGAGGAGAAGTTTTAGATTTCGACCAATCAGAACATGTAAATGCTCATGGAGGTCATTTTATTTCACAGACTGAGATCATTTATGCAAAATTTGTAAAGGACCTTCCATAGATGTTCCATATCAAAAATCAGTTCATTTGGTTTTATGGTTTCAGAGGAGAAGTTTTAGATTTGGACCAATCAGAACATGAAAATGCTAATGGCAGCCATTTTATTTCACAGACTGAGATCATTTATGCAAAATTTGTAAAGGACCTTCCATAGATGCTCCATACCAAAAATCAGTTGATTTTGCTTTACGGTTTCAGATTTTTAGATTTTGACCAATCAGAACATGTAAATCCTAATGGCAGCAATTTTATTTCATGGACCGGACTATGCAAACTTAGCAAAGGACCTTCCATAGATTCTCCATACCAAAAATCAGTTCATTTGGCTAAACGGTTTCAGAGGAGAAGTTCTAGATTTCGACCAATCAGAATATGTAAATGCTCATGGCGGTCATTTTACTTCACAGACTGAGATTTATGCAAAATTTGTAAAGGACCTTCCATAGCTCCTCCATATCAAAAATCATTTCATTTGGCTCTACGGTTTTAGAGGACAAGTTTTAAATTTGTACCAATCAGAACATGAAAATGCAAATGGTGGCCATTTTGTTTCACGGACCAGGATGATTTATGCAAACTTTGTAAAGGACCTTCCATAGATGCTACAGGCCAAGTTTCAGTTTAATAGGGTCAGGGGTTTCAGAGAAGATGAAAATGTAAAAGTTTACAGATGGATGGACGATGGAAGACGGATGCCAAGTGATGACAAAAGCTCGCATTGCCTTTGGCAAGGTGAGCTAAAAAGATCCATAAAACATTGTAATTTTCAAAATCTCACCGTATTTTGAAATATCATTCCTATATTCAATAACATTACATCCCTATTAAATAATTATATTAGCAGTAGTGATTTTGTAAGAGGGGAAACAAAAGTAAATGTTGTACCAAATGCAACTACGTAAAATAAGAAACAGTAGTGGAGATTGCAAAAAGCAGAATTCCACTACAAAATAGAACAAAATCATCCCTGATAAGAATTCAGATCGGATTTTGACAACTGTGGAAGGAGAGGGGAAATGATACTCCAGTAGCCATTTTACTATGTACAATAGTGGAATTGTAATGGACAAATCGGGACTTCCAAGATTCCAAGAGTGAAATTCCGCATTAAAGTGGAAGAAAATAAGGTCTGAGACTTACAAGTTGATGCATTTAGAGCTACATATGAAGCTGAGAATCCTTCGTGGGCTATACTACTGTCAGATACAAACAACACTGTCATTACATTGTCTGAAGATGTCACAACTGGTGGTGCTGTGGATCCACATCTCCTGTAAGGGAAAATACTATTATGACTAAAACAATTAATGAAATTTTCTTTTCTGTAGATAAGTTGAAAGATTCTATTACTTTCAGTTTTAAGAGCACTTTTAAATAGAAACAGAAAACTCAAAACTTAAATCCTTCTTTTGAATTAAAATCATGAAGCATTCAACTAAGCTTTAGGTTTTTGGTAAAGTAAGTAGTTTGTTACAAGAATTATATCTAAAATTCTGGTAAAAAGTTCACATTAATCATACCTGTGTGTCACAGGCTCTTGTCTCAGAAGAATTCACT
Organism: Mytilisepta virgata; assembly: GCA_028015205.1. Classification (NCBI taxonomy): domain Eukaryota; kingdom Metazoa; phylum Mollusca; class Bivalvia; order Mytilida; family Mytilidae; genus Mytilisepta; species Mytilisepta virgata. The sequence goes on along the minus strand of CM051510.1, from coordinate 38,280,584 downwards.
TTTGACTGATTTCATATGCCTAAAGCGCTGTTGATTGGGAAGTAAGGTAGGCGTTTAATATTTTTTTTATTGATCCAAAAGTTTTGAGCGAGACCGAAAATGTGTAAATTGTTGTCTTAACCCTTTTGTTGACAAGCTCCGGTTTACCGGGATTCCCGAGCCAACTTGCTGACTACAAGTCCCGGTTTACCGGGATTGTCACATAGGTTTTATATTTCCCGTTCCGTTTTTTGGCAAGATTGGATGCAGGGAAAGTATGTATTTCATATCAAACATGCCAAATTTTTCCAAAATTGATTGGAATGGACATCGATAATCAGAGCTTTATTTCTTGAAATAATTTTTATAATAATTTTTAAAGACAAAAGTGCATATTTAGAGCGATTTTTAACGAAATTTGAAGAATTTCAATGTATGGAGCCATGGAAACCACTGTTAGCTGCTAAATCTTTGCATTTTCATTCAAAAACTAAAAATATTGTGAAGAGAACATATTTTATTAACATTCATATTCAAATAAAGAATGGCCCCAAATTAATGCTCTAAAAAGAAGTAGCCACTTAAGTCTGCCATCTTGTCAGGGAATCCATCGTGCAAGGGTTACTTCCTGTGGGGACTCCATCGGTGAAAGGGTTAAAATACAAAATATTTGTATGAGCATCACAAATAGGAAGAACCTTTCCTTACCTCATATGAAAAGTCTATATTTTAATATTAGGATATTTTCAATGCACATCATAATACAAATTGAAAATAAAAGTTATCATCTTATTTTCATTCCTCATCACAATTTTTTAATAAAAGAAGAATGTGTCTGAGAACACGAATGCCCCCACCCAAGCTGGCTTATAAAACTTGAAAATACATTTTGAAGGCATTTGATGTCACTGCTAGTTTTTAAAGAGTTCTATTGTTCTAGTCTTAGGTATTTGCAATTTTCCAAGTTACAAAGTGGCATAACTCTAGAAGGTAAATGACTCACAGCCCACATTCGAACTCTGTCTGCATGTTGTGGTTCTCAGCATTGTGTGCGAGTTTCATAAAATTTGGGTAATGCAAACTTGTGTAATAGTGCAGAAACAAAAAAAATTGCAATTTTCTAAGTTATAAAGGGCATAACCCTAGAACTGTAAATGACTCACTGTCCAAATTCGAACTCTGTCTGAATGTTGTGGTTCTTAGCATTGTATGTGAGCATCATAAAATTTGGACGAGGCAAACTTTATAGTGCGGAAACGAAAAAATTTGCAATTTTCCAAGTTATTAAGGGGCATAACTCTAGAACGGTAAATGACTCACTGCCTAAATTTGAGCTCTGTTGTACATTGTTGCGGTTCTTAGCATTGTATATGAGTTTCATAAAATGTGGATGAGACAAACTTAAGTTAGAGTGGGGAAACCAAAATTGGACGGACGATCAAGGGTAACACTTAATGCCCCCTTCGCCTTGCAGCGGGGGCATAAAATAAAATTATCTTACTTTCCTAAGCCACTTCCAGGTGTAGCTGTAGCATTATCAAATACTTGTACATAGTCAAATCTGCAATTAGTGGTATCTTCAATGCTGAAGGTGTTAAAGGTCAGCCTTATCACAAGCCCTGGATTAACTCTGATCTGCCATGTACAGTTGACTCCATGAGGATAAACATTTGGATGACCTGGACTCGTAAAACTTCCTGTGTCTTCTGTCAGAATGCCTCCACAAGCTAACAAATAATTTTTTATGCAAAATCAAATATTTTCATTATTTAAGATATTTTATTTATAATTTTGGATTTGTGACAATTTAAATGATTCAACAGATTTCAAAATTTTTTGATACAAAACAAAACAAGTAAGATTTATATGAAACAAGTAGGAACTGGAAAGTTTGCGAAGCCCAGGTAAACCTTCCGAATGGCAGATAAAGATAATACATGTGTCTGCATATTTTTTACTCATCGAAATTTGATCCAAATAGTTTCTTTAATATTATTTTTTATTTTCATAAAAGATGATGTAAGTCCATAAATAATCTGTTTTGTCTAATTTACTGCTTTTTTCCTGTTTTATCATATCAGAAGGAAAAGTCTTCACAAGATTTTGCTTGTCTGCAGCAATGTTGTTGAAACTTTTTATGATGGAAAACCACTTCAGATTTCTCACCTATCAACTTGAGCTGCTATAAATTTTCTGAAACCTCTTCACTAAAGAGCTGAAAACTAAACATTGCCCATGAAGCCTGCAAACCTAGATAACGTATTAATCCTAAGATTATATAAATCCAAAACATATATAGTATACCTGCACTGCTGGCTGCATACAAAGCCTGGAAACCAAGATTATGTACAGATCCATCCGATACAAACTTGACCCACATGGTGTTCTGTGTCGTGGTAACTGGGTCAGGCACTTGGCTACCACAAACCTTATTGATGAGGTTAGAATCAGAAGATGGCCCATCTCTGATCTGAAGAAATAGATATAAATAGATAACTGCTATTCTGTTCATAAATATCAGAAAAAAACAAGAAATGGATTAATATGTCAAGAATTATAGTATAACTAATCGATGAATTCAAATAACGGAAATAAACAATGTGTGACCGAACTAAGCAGTAATTTACGAGTGCGCACAAGTTATTTACAGCTGTAGTTCGGTCACAAGTTGTTTATTTCTGGTATTTCAATTCAGTGATTATAAATACTTTTTATTACATTGTACAGAATATAGAATTTTAGCAGAAATAAATTGAAATAAAACGGACTATGTTTTTTTATATCTCTCTGCTGCAATTGTAACGTCACTTCCTAGAGTGAAAGAACAGCTGTTCTTTTCACATGTGATTTACTAGATTTTCCTTCACTCTGATGCTACGGTAAATCACAGGTTACAATCTAATAAGGCAACATCCCATATATGAACCGAACACACCTGAATTAGACATCTAGTTGTCTAACTTCACAACCTCTGACAATTTGAAAATCCCGCACCATACCACAAGCCCTAAATGGCCCTGACAAAATAACTAAACGAATACATCATTGGAAAACACACAACATCCAATCAGATCTAAAAATGTAAATAAACTAGAGAATTTAAATTCACAATACATGCCAGTGAGTATGCCAGTATAGTCAACTCAAACTTCAGGCGACTTAACAATTTTTGGGGCGACTTCAACTTTGCTTTTGACGAGAGTTTGTGCAAACTGAAACACTAATAGGCGATGAGCCCAGTTAATCCAGTTAATAGCTCTGTTCTTTGGTTCATGTTTTTTGTAACTACTTTGTTCTTGATAAAAATAACTAGAGGCTCTCAAGAGCCTGTATCACTCACCTGGATTTAACTTTCCACCTTGAGCAGACCCAAAAATTTAAGTGTTACAGTCAATTTGGCTGGTTTTTCTATAGGATTCTATGTTAAACTAATTTCAGCTGTGGCAGCCATCTTGGTTGACAGTCCAGGTCAACAAATACATTTCTAAAAGAAAACAATTTAAGGACAATTTCTGCTAAGTCTTGTTCCAATTGGCTAAGCGGTTTCAGACAAGAAGATTTTTAAATGAATTTTCCTATAGGGTCCAATATTTAACAAAGTTTGGTGTGGCAGCCATCTTGGTTGACAATCCGGGTGATCAGACATATTTCTGAAAGAGGACATCCTAAGGACCAATGCTGCAAAGTCTGATTCCAATATGTCAAGTGGTTTCAGACAAGAAGATTTTTCAATTAATTTTCCTATAGGGTCCTGTGTTAAACTAAGTTCGGTTATGGCGGCCATCTTGGTTGACAGTCTGTGTCATCGCACACACCTCTGTAAGAGGACCATCTAAGGACCATTGCTGACAAGTCTGGTTCCAATTGCTCAAGTGGTTTAAGACAAGAAGATTTTTCAATGAATTTTCCCATAGGGCCCTATGTTGCTGGATGCTGTCTTTAAAGGGCAAAAACTCCTATAAGGGGTCAATCACTGATTTTGGTCATGTTGACTTATTTATAGATCTTACTTTGTTGAACATTTTTGCTGTTTACAATTTGTCTTTATCTATAATAATATTCAAGATAATAACCTCTAACTGCAAAATTTCCTTAAAATTAACAATTCAGAGGCAATAACCCAACAAAGGGTTGACCGATTCGTCTAAAAATTTCATGACAGGTAGATCTTGACCTGATGAACATTTTTACCCTAGATACCCTAATGATGCTTGTGGCCAAGTTTGGTTAAATTTGGCCCGATAGTTTCAGAGGAGAACATTTTTGTAAAAGTTAATGACGACGACGGACGCCAAGTGATGAGAATAGCTCACTTGACCCTTTGGGTCAGGTGAGCTAAAAATGTGTGTGATGGATCAAGAGCTTTGTAATTTACTTTAAATCATACAAACATTTATTTCATACTTTTTCTAAAGAAAAATAGCAAAATTTTGTTTAAAATTTTAATCAGAATTTTAGAAATGTAAATCCCAGGACTGTCTTAAAATATTGGCAGATTTAGTCTTTCAGATTAATGACTAACATGTATGAATAAAATATTATAAATACATGTATATTTTACCTCTAAGTAATCATAGGAACAGTCATCTGACCCCTCAAGGTCAAATGCATTAAAGGTCAAGGTGACTCTGCTACCAACAGGAAGACTGATGATATAAATACATTCTTTGTTGCCTGGGTAATGGTCTGGATAGTAAGGTGATTGAATAGTACCTTCCTCACTAGTAAAAGTTCCTCCACAACCTTAACAGATATAAACATTGATAAATTTCAATTCATCAAAAAGATCAAAATTCAGAATCAAAAATAAAATGGCCTCAAAATGTCTCTAATTTGGTTTTTCAAAAAAAAAATTCTGAAAAAAATAAAATGAAGACAAAATTCAAGTTGATATCTTTCTTTTTTTATTCTGAAATGGCTTCACACATGAGTATAGTGTCTGGATTTTTTAAGCAAAAAATGGGCAAGAGCAGACGGAATGAGTATGAAATTTTTGAAAAGGGTTTTCAATTCATTTTTATTTTCAAACATTTATCACACAGACAACCTGACTTTCAAAGCAATTTTTGTCCCGTACTACCTGTAGTATAAGTTGCTTTGAACCCTGTTCCTCTGTTACTTGCATCTGACCTAAATTCTATATACAGACTATTTCCTGTTGATGTCAATGTTGCTGGAATGCTATTGCCACAGTAACGACCTAGAAGGTTTCCATTTTCATCCGATCCATCTCTGACCTATAAACAAAGATTAACTAGAACTATATTCTAATATATGAAATGATCCAAGCTTGGAAATTTTTCAAAGTTGTATACATAATTAAATACAAGAGGAAGTTACAGAAAAGAAGATGAATAAGCATAGAAATAATAATTGAAAACGTAACGGAACAGGTACCAACCACGGAACTCGGATCATGGATATTTTGGGTTTACTAAATTAATCTACGTTAATTAAAGCAATTACTATATGAAATTAGAAAGTATATTACATGCACTAACTATTATTATATAATATTTATGATGATCGTCGGCTCGGAGGTAAAACGGCTAGAAAATTTCAGTCCGCAAATTTAATATTATAGATTTGGATTTCTATTCATTGCTTAGTGCCACCTGTGGAACATAATCTGAATTTTTTCCATTAGAAAATCAGGTTAAAAATGAGGTCAATGGCATCAACTGGATTTTCGTTATTTTTAAATAAATGATAAAACATTTTCTATACAGATATCTAGTACACGTCAGTTATTTTATCTTGCACTTTTATTCATTGATAAAAAAAGAAATACAAAGTGGGGATTTTTGTCATCTAGTTTCACAAAAATACAATATACACCCACATTCATAAAAGCCAAAATAATAATCAGAAATTAAATCAAATTCTCCACTTCCTTTTATCTCCACCTTACAATAGGATAAACATCGTTATCTGTTAGAAAGGAAACAGTAACATCAAATATTTCCACTTTTTTTACTTCCCTGTACTGAAATTGATATAATGTTTATTTCGAATCATGATAACCAGATAAAACTCTTAGAACTCTTAGGTTTGTCATTGTCTTATTTATGAGTTTGTATCCTGCCATTATCTCATTTCATGATGTGTGAATCACCATCATTCAAATTAAACTACTTGCCTATATATAGCTACAAACCCTTTTGGTTTTTATCAATTAATGGATGAGATACTTTTTCAAGATCTTTTTTTTTATTTAAAAACTCAAACTTAATTTTTACATTACTACAATATTATGTATCATCCCTGGCACAGAATCAGGGATATAACAAGAAATTTCCTATAATTCAAAGCTAAAAATTCAAAGGGAAAATAGGCTATGTCCAATTTGTAACTTACTAGAAGATGAGATGCATTTCTTCTTGTATTGAGAAAAGAACAAAAATATAAGGCAAAATTTTATAAATTTTATCGCTATTACATGTAACGAAAAAGACATCAATTTTGATAATCATACAGACACAGAAAAGTTGAAATTTATTCTAACGCCATCGACACCCAAACAAGTAGAAAACTAAGTTTCTTTTTAAAACAGTCATTAGAACTGAGGACAGGGAACTAAAAATGTATATACTCAATCTACTTTATTGTATTTACCATAACTTTTTATTTCTTGTTGTATTTCATTATTATGTTTGTCACAAATCGTATTTCATTGATTTAAATGACAATAAAATTTCCATAAAGTAGGATATATAAACACTGATCAGAAATATTGCTTAGCAAAAGAACTAGAGGCTCTCAAGAGCCTGTATCGCTCACCTGGATTTAACTTTTCACCTTGAGCAGACCTAAAAATTTAAGTGTTGCAGTCAATTTGGCTGGTTTTTCTATAGGATTCTGTGTTAAACTAATTTCAGCTGTCGCAGCCATCTTGGTTTAGTCCAGGTCAACGGATACATTTCTAAAAGAGAACCATTTAAGGACCATTTCTGCTAAGTCTTGTTCCAACTGGCTAAGCGGTTTCAGACAAGAAGATTTTTAACTGAATTTTTCTATAGGGTCCAATATTTAACAAAGTTCGGTGTGGCAGCCATCTTGGTTGACAATCCACGTGATCGGACATATTTCTGAAAGAGGATCTCCTAAGGACCAATGCTGCCAAGTCTGGCTCCAATATGTCAAGTGGTTTCAGACAAGAAGATTTTTCAATTAATTTTTCCATAGGGCCCTATGTTAAACTAAGTTCTGCTGTGGCGGCCATCTTGGTTTACAGTCCACGAAATTTGACACATTTCTGAAAAAAGACCTCCTAAGGACCAATGCCGCCAAGTCCTGCTCCAATATGTCAAGTGGTTTCAGACAACACAATTTTTCAATGAATTTTCCTATAGGGCCTATGTTAAACTAAGTTCAGCTGTGGCGGCCATCTTGGTTCACAGTCCGGGTCATCAGACACACCTCTCTAAGAGGACCATCTAAGGACCATTGCTGACAAGTCTGGTTCCAATTGGTCAAGTGGTTTAAGGCAAGAATATTTTTCAATGAATTTTCCCATAGGGCCCTATGTTAAACTAAGTTCGGCTGTGGCGGCCATCTTGGTTAACAGTCCGGGTCATTGGACATATTTCTGAAAGAGAACTTCCTAAAAACCATTACTGCCAACTTTGGTTCCAACTGGCCTTGTAGTTTCATATAGGAAGGTTTTTGAAATTCACCCCCCCTCCCCCTTTTTTTTCTATTTTTAGTAACAGCAGCCATGGAAGTCGGGGATGCCAGACATAAGTTTGGAAGGGGGCCAGCCAAGGACCATTCCACCAAAGTCTGGTCTCAATTGGCTCAGTGGTTTGAGAGGAAAAGATCTTAAAAGCAAAGTTTACGCTGAATGCCGTCTTTAAAGGGCAAAAACTCCTATAAGGGGTCAATCAACGATTTTGGTCATGTTGACTTATTTGTAGATCTTACTTTGTTGAACATTTTTGCTGTTTACAATTTGTCTTTATCTATAATAATATTCAAGATAATAACCTAAAACTGCAAAATTTCCTTAAAATTAAAAATTCAGGGGCAATAACCCAATAAAGGGTTGACCGATTCGTCTGAAAATTTCATGACAGGTAGATCTTGACCTGATGAACATTTTTACCCCATGTCAGTTTTGCTCTAATTGCTTTAGTTTTTGAGATATAAGACAAAAACTGCAGTTTACCCCTATGTTCTATTTTTAGCCATGTCGGCCATGTTGGTTGACAGGCGGGGTCATCGGACACATTTTTTAAACTAGATACCCTAATGATGCTTGTGGCCAAGTTTGGTTCAATTTGGCCCAGTAGTTTCAGAGGAGAAGATTTTTGTAAAAGTTAACAGACGACGACGACGACGGACGACGGACGACGGACGCCAAGTGATGACAAAAGCTCACTTGACCCTTTGGGTCAGGTGAGCTAAAAATAGGAAATTGAAAAATGTGATTAACTTTTGAACAACTGGGCCTTGAAATTAAAACTTTCAAAAATTAATTCCTATTTTACAAAAATTCTATAATAAATAGTTCTATGAAAAATCATGACAATACTGAGCTATAATTAAAATTTTCTTAGATGATTTCCTGGTATGATAGGTATCTATACAGAAAACAATGATGGAAGACTAAATGACACAATCTACCTCAGTTTTCTTGTATACAAACATAACTTTCATTTAAAAAATATTAACTCAATATACCCCATATTTTGTCAAGGGGCCTCAGTAGGATATTTGTCTAGATAGATAATAATAAATACTATTGATAACTTGCCTGTCAATCCATGGCAAGGTGTGTTCATCTCTGATCTTGCCAATTTTCTTGCTAAATTATAAGGGTTACTCTGCAGGTACCAGTTACATTTTGGTAAAATAAAAGTGGCCTATGTTACACTAAGTTTAGCTGTAGTGGCCATCTTGGTTGACAGTCCATGTCGTTAGAAATTTCTGAAAGAGGAACTTCCAATGACGATTTCTGCCTGGCTACAAATAGCCAACTGGTTTCAGATATCAAGGTTTTTAAATATATTTTCCCGAAGGGTCCTATGTTAAACTAAGTTCAGCTGTGAAGGCCATCTTGGTTGAGGTCCAGGTCATCGGACACAATTCTGAAAGGGGACCGACCACCTAAGGACCATTGCTGCCAAGGCTGATTCCATCTGGTCATGCAGTTTAATAAAAGAAGATTCTTTAACTTCATCCCCTTTTGTATTTTTGGTAATACCAGTCATGTTGATTGGAAGTCGGGTATGCCAGACACAATTTTTGAAAGGGGCCACACCTGAAGGTCATTAAAGAAAAGTTACGACAAATGCCAAACAAGAGGCTGTCGAATGACAGCAAACCGGATTTTCCTGCATGGAAATGATGTTTGCAAATCTGGATTCCCAAACAGGATGAAGTAAAGAAATAGAAATGAATTTTTGTAGGGTTTTGTAGGGTTCAGAAATGGAAAGGCAAAAATCAATCTTGACCTCCTATTTATAGTAAGTGACAAATATTGGAATTTTTGAGAGTATATAAGTACACACACATTTATTAAGCAGGGGTTGGTAGGCAGAAATCATGAAGTCAATAATGAAAGAAATACGCCAATGAGATTATAACCTTATTTTATATGAATCCAAAGAATCTTGTGCTGAATATCTCATTTTCTGCGGTATGAAGGGCCACGAATATGCCACAAGAAAAGTAATAACTTGACAACAACAAATGACCTTTGCATGGAAACAACGACTTGAACTGCCTTTTTTCAATTTTTTAGAACCATAACTCCTGAACGGTGAAAGTGAAAATCGTCAATATCGGAACGGTGAAAGTGCAAATATCGAACTTGACCTTCATTTTGTCATCAGTAACAACATATTAAAATTTGAAAAGCTTTGGTTGAACAGTTCATAAGTTATCACACGGACACCACTGGGAAAGCCATTTTTCAATCTTTCAAGAACCATAACTCCTGAACGGTGAAAGTGAAAATCGTCAATATCGAACTTCACCTCCACTTTGTCATCAGTAACAACATATTAAAATTTGAAAAGCTTTGGTTGAACAGTTCATAAGTTATCACACGGATGCCACTGGAAAAGCCATTTTTCAATCTTTCAAGAACCATAACTCTTGAACAGTGAAAGTGAAAATCGTCAATATCGAACTTGACCTCCATTTTGTCATCAGTAACAACATATTAAAATTTGAAAAGCTTTCGTTGAACAGTTCATAAGTTATCACACGGACGCCACTGGAAAAGCCATTTTTCAATCTTTCAAGAACCATAACTCTTGAACGGTGAAAGTGAAAATCGTCAATATCGAACTTGACCTCCATTTTGTCATCAGTAACAACATATTAAAATTTGAAAAGCTTTGGTTGAACAGTTCATAAGTTATCACACAGACACCACTGGGAAAACCATTTTTCAATCTTTCAAGAACCATAACTCCTGAACGGTGAAAGTGAAAATCGTCAATATCGAACTTGACCTCCATTTTGTCATCAGTAACAACATATTAAAATTTGAAAAGCTTTGGTTGAACAGTTCATAAGCTTTCACACAGACACCACTGGAAAAGCCATTTTTCAATCTTTCAAGAACCATAACTCTTGAACGGTGAAAGTGAAAATCGTCAATATCGAACTTGACCTCCATTTTGTCATCAGTAACAACATATTAAAATTTGAAAAGCTTTGGTTGAACAGTTCATAAGTTATCACACAGACACCACTGGGAAAACCATTTTTCAATCTTTCAAGAACCATAACTCCTGAACGGTGAAAGTGAAAATCGTCAATATCGAACTTGACCTCCATTTTGTCATCAGTAACAACATATTAAAATTTGAAAAGCTTTGGTTGAACAGTTCATAAGCTTTCACACAGACACCACTGGAAAAGCCATTTTTCAATCTTTCAAGAACCATAACTCTTGAACGGTGAAAGTGAAAATCGTCAATATCGAACTTGACCTCCATTTTGTCATCAGTAACAACATATTAAAATTTGAAAAGCTTTCGTTGAACAGTTCATAAGTTATCACACGGACACCACTGGAAAAGCCATTTTTCAATCTTTCAAGAACCATAACTCCTGAACGGTGAAAGTGAAAATCGTCAATATCGAACTTGACCTCCATTTTGTCATCAGTAACAACATATTAAAATTTGAAAAGCTTTGGTTGAACAGTTCATAAGTTATCACACGGACACCACTGGGAAAGCCATTTTTCAATCTTTCAAGAACCATAACTCCTGAACGGTGAAAGTGAAAATCGACAATATCGAACTTGACCTCCATTTTGTCATCAGTAACAACATATTAAAATTTGAAAAGCTTTGGTCGAACAGTTCATAAGTTATTGCACGGACACTGTTTGGCAGCCGCCCGCCCACCCGCCGTACATCACCAAATTAATAACCGATATTTTCCTATGAAAATCCGGTTAAAAATGGACACTAAGTGATAGCAATTGCCACCATGGCCCTATAGCGGCCAGGTGAGTTAAAACAAGAGGCTCACCAGATCCTGTATTGCTCACCTGGAGTCTGGTTTTCAATGGACAATTAATCAACTATTTGACCAAGTTTGTTGCAATTGGTTCAATTGTTCAGGGAAAATTTATTTGACAAAAAAGGGCAATAACTCCTAAATGGGTTTTGGGATTTCCTTTAAAATTTCAGGGTATGTAGATCTCAACATGGCAAACATTTTTCAAATTTACATTTCACTTCTATCTCAAATAGTTTTGGAGATAAATGATGAAAAATGTTAAATTTTGAAAATTTGACTAAAAAAGGGCAATAACTCCTAAATGGGTTTTGAGATTTCCTCCAAAATTTCCGGGTAGGTAGATCTTGTCATCCTGATCAATTTTACCCCATGTCAGATTTTCCATCTCTGTAACGATTTTTGAGTTATTAGCAAAAAACAGCAATTTACCCCTATGTTCTATTTTTAACAACAGTGGCCATGTTTTTCATCGGATCAATATAAAATGAGGATCATTTGTGAATGACATGTCATGTCATATATAATTCCTATGAAGCCTCGATCCAATCTACCCAGCCGTTTCAAAGGAGAAGATTTTTGAAAATCAGCCAATCAGAAACAAGAATTGCCTCTGGTGGCCATGTTTCTTGACCAATCATAACTAAATGAGGAAACTTTGTTGAGGACCTTCCATACACCACTCATGCAAAGTTTGGTTGGAATTGGCCAAATGGTTTCTGAGGAGAAGATGTTTGAATGATAAGCTAACGACGGACGGATGACGGACGCCAAGTGATGGCAAAAGCTCACCCTGGCAATAGCCAGGTGAGCTAAAAATATATGAAATCTCATCCCAAAAATTCCTCAAATTCTTTTTTGTTTTGAAAACTGAGTACCCTTGATTGGAAAACATCTGAAAGATTTGAAATAAATCTTTGTTTTGATATTATAAATTTATATCATAAGTGTCACATATTAAAATATTCATCTTTTCATTTTTATTCATTTGTCCACATAATATAAGATAGGTAAATCATTGGTACCTGTGATTTTGATAAAACTTTATTATATGATTATAGTTAAAAACTAAAAATAATGTTAAATAGTTTTACTGTATTATCCTAAACAAAAAATAATTTCCTAAACCCTGCTGAGATGTTTAGTAACAACTGACTCAGTAAATAAGGAAAGAATTAATTCATTCTATAAATAAACTTTAATATGAACCTGAGGTCATGACATAAACTTATAAACTTCCATTTTTAAGTTTAAGAAGCTGTGAGGTTAATTGTTAGACAAGGAAGATAATGTTAAAATGGCACATAATTTTTCTACATGCCAAACAGCAATATCATGCAATGTTTGTAATAGAAATAGAAGACTGAAATGGTACTGTGTCCATTGTGAGCTGGATTTAAGTTCAGAAAAATCTTCAAGAAAATTTATGATGTGTGAAGAGTGTAAACTAACTCATCGACAGATCCCAGCAACAAGCAGCCATGGGATTTTTTCAATCGACGACATTAACAGCCGTACGGACAATGAACTAATGAAGGGTAAAATAAAGAGAACTCCATGTAAAAAGCATCCTGACCAAACATACAGATTATTTTGCAAAAGCTGTCAATTTCTTGTATGTCCATCTTGTATAGCAAAATATCATGCAGGACACCTTGCCGTGGGAATTGATGAATTTGTTGATGAAAATATTACACAAAATAAAAGAGGAATGAGTAACTCTCTACCTTCTAAGTTTCTGCCTCGTTCACCTAGTGAAGATCAAGCATTGCAGACGGAGGTTTTGTCTAGAGATGATCTTAATCAACAAACAGAAATAACTTTTGATGTTCTAAAAACTGTTTCAACAAATGTGCCTTGTGTTTATTTTCTGAAAGCTGTTTCCACAGACACAGCTTGGATTGGCTGTACAGAAATGGATCATATACTCAAAGTCAAACTCACCGTCCCGAGGTTTTTGCATAATCTCGCAAATAAATTGAATGTTGATGTGAAATTTGAATGCAGACAACATGATGAAATTGTTGGACTAAATGTAATTGATATTGAAATACTTCCAAAAAGGAAAATGTTACTAATACAGAAAGGTAATTCTAGTATCAAGTTAGTTTCTCACAATTCCAAAAACCAAATACAAATTAGTGAATTCTGCTCTTTTAAACCACTTGTGCCAATAGCAGTCTCTAGGGAAAGAGATAGCAAACACAACTTTTGGGTAGGACTAACAGAAGATGGATCTGACTTTAGCATTCGACAAAACAGCATTCGTCAGGTTGTTTGTATATCACAACCAGGTAAAATCAGTAGGATTATAGAGAGGACAGATTTTGGTGATAGACTATTCACGATACCTTGGCGTATTATACATTTCGACAATTACTTGTGTGTGATTGATAAAACTGGCATGAAAACTGGAAGAGTTATCTTCCTTGAAACATCTGGTTACCCACTGTGGTGTTATGAACCAAAATTAGCTGCGCTCCAGGAAAAGCCGTTTTACCCAACAGGCGTAGTTACAACAGCTTCCAAAAATATCCTAGTGATAGACGTAGCGAATAGTGTCCTTCATATTCTAAATATATATGGAGAAATATTACTACTCAAGTCAATGGAAGATATTGGTATTACACGGCCGTTTAGTTTAGATATTGATGAAACAGAGCAACTGTGGATTGGCTGTGCAGGCTCCTCTTCAGAATTCAAGGACAAATCACATTTACATGTAATTAACTTTACAGGCTTATAAATAAAATATATAAACATTTACTATATTTTCTCTGTTACATCTTAACACTAAAAATATTAATATTCAACCCAATTATAAGTTGCCAGAAATTTTCTTAGACAAATCCAAAACTTTTTCAGGGAAGTATCAGAAAATCTCTTCCATTTAACAAAATTCTGAAAATGTCCTTCTGACTGTTAAATCAATCAACTTACTGGGTATACATGATACACGCAAAGTGTTATAAAAATAATACACTAGTGTAATAAAGAAATCACATTCATGGTTTTTAATTCCCTGAAACAGCTACAAGTCAACAGAGCTGGATGTTTATATCATGAAACTTGCAAGTCCTAACAATTTTTTGTGAACTCTTAGTTGTGCTCCTTGATAATTTTTTTTTAATACTAGTATCGTATATTTTAGTTGGGTTTTTGGTTTTATTGCTATGTAAATAAAATACAAATCTAAATTTAGAAACGAGTACCTCCAAACAACGGCTCACATCTTTAGTTTTTTATAAGTTACCGTGTGGAATAAGGTTGTCTGACAGGCAGTTAGGCAGTCTATTATTCTAAACTCTGTCATGATGGACTATTTGGCCAAAGTTAAAACCCAGATTAAAATAATCCTTACTTTTGAAGAAACGTCAGTATATTTTGTGGTGGCCAGTTTGTAATTATAGTTGAGGCAGCCTGCAGAGTACCCACAGCTCGGAACCACCAATTTACATAGGGCAGATCCTTGTCAATTAAGATTGAAGTCAAAACACACCTTAAAACTTAAACTGGATTTTAACTCACAACCCCAGTAAACTTCAACAAGACAATTTAGTTAATAAGAGGTAAATACAACTACAAAATGAAATAATAATATAAACATGCCACTTCATTTTATTCCCTCCACGAAGTGTCAGAGGGAACATATTGTTTTTACTCAGTCACTTATTATTAGGCCACACTAAATTCTTCATTTTTCATGAAATTAAAAATAGAAATTATTTGCCCGCTCTTAATACTTTGTAAAAATTGGTATTTTTTTCCATTTTCTTGCAATATTTTACTTTAAAAAAAAGTTTGCAGCACATATATTTAACCTGCACCCGAAAAAACAAGTCCTCAAGAAAAAACTTAGAATATAAAATTTTGCTCGTTTCATTTGGTGTGGCCTTACTGTTCTTTCTTCTTCATTCACTTTTTGTCCTCAAGTGTTCTAAGAGTATTGGCTGACCTAATCAAAACAAAACTTCCCACAAAAATAGGGCACCATTAGTAGATATGCAGTCTGATTTAAAAATTTTCATTGTACCAACTGGAGGGTGGGGGGAGGGTTGAGGACATCTGTACTAGTTATTATAATGATTAGTTTTGGTGAACTGATCATATTTGCTCTTGGAAATGGTTTAACAATTCCATAGATGTATATATGTACAGAAGGACAAGATGCAGCCTAAATGGTCTACTTCAAAATTAAACCAATTACTAAAGCTTATATTTCAGCATATGAAAATGAAGAGATTATTTTTCTGTGACCACTTGAATCAATAAACCAAGTATTCACTGAGAAGACAAAATCTATTACAAAACAATTATACATATTCAAATTATTGAATTAGTTTTACTGTTTAATACATTGATAAAATAAACAAACTAGAGGCTCTCAAGAGCCTGTATCGCTCACCTGGATTTAATTTTCACCTTATCAGACCTAACAATTTAAGTGTTGCAGTCAATTTGGCTGGTTTTTCTATAGGATTCTATGTTAAACTAATTTCAGCTGTGGCAGTCATCTTTGTTTAGTCCAGGTCAATGGATACATTTCTAAAAGAGAACCATCGAAGGACCATTTCTGCTAAGTCTTGTTCCATTGAGCGGTCTAGGAGGAGTTGCGCTTGCAAGATATATGGACAGACAGACAGACAGACAGATGGACAGACGGACGGAAAAGGTGATTCCTATATACCCCCCAAACTTTGTTTGTGGGGGGTATAAAAACAATAAGTTGCATACACAAGATGTGGGTATGGACAAATAAAGGGCCATTACAATTACAAGAAATATGTATAATGCAATACTAAATTGATTTTTAAATCTTTGTATTTTTGGACGGCAAATATAGGTGCAAGCGAGTGAAATTTTAATTTTAATTTTTTTACTTGAGGACATTTTTTTTGGGTGAAGATCAAATTTACATGCAGCACATTTTTTTTTAACTAAAATATTGCAAAAGCGGAAAAAATACTAATTTTTTTACCAAATTTTAGGAGGGGGTGACCACTTTTTATTCTAAAAATTTCTTGAAAAATGAAAAACTTGGAGCAAATTTTCAGCAGTTTTGCAAAATGAAGCAGCAAAAAATTTTCTTAAAATTTACAAAGTCCAAAATCAGAGCAGCATAATCCAAAGAACTAAAAATCAATTTGGTTTGGCCTTTTTTTTTAATTCTGATCCCTAATTGCAGATAGAATCATTTGAATGCCTTAACCTGTTAAAATATTTAAATCACAGACAATTCAAATTCAATTATATATATAACTATAAAATAAGAGAACAGGAAAATTACCCCTGTTAAGTCACTTAATTAAAAATGTTTCCTTACTGTAAAAAATATCTTCCTCAGATTTACTGAGATGCATTTTTTGTTTACTGTTTCCTGTTTTTGTTTAATTCAATAAAACACATTATACCAATAACACCATTATTTATATTTAGACAAAAAAATCATGCTCCCGTCAACACAAATGCATAAACATAGAAACTGGACAATACATGACCAACACATTCTCTTGGATTCTTCTATTTTATTTTCCCACATGTCATGATATGTTTGTTTAGTTGGGGTTTAACGCCGTTTTCAGCACATTTGGCTAATTTTTATTGGTGGAGAAAGCCGGAGTACCCAGAGAGAACCACCGACCTTCGGTAGGAAAATTGGCAATCCTTGTCAATTAAGGTGGGAGTCGAACACACCCCGCCACAGGTGAGATTCGAACTCACAACCGCATTGTTGACAGGCTAGTGATCATTAGTAGTCATGACCAACTACCTAGACTACTCGGCCACCGAGGCCCCTGTCATGATATGAAGCTACTCACAATCATCACGATTATGTATCTACTTAATCTATATTCTAAATGATTTATATCTAAGTTTTTAACCTTAAACATTCCCTGCCAAGTTAGATCAGGAAGTTTTTATATGGCAGGAAGTAGCAATCTTTCTTTTAATGAAGATTCTGTTTCAAGTTCCTTATAAATTATAAAGAGAGATATATCAAAATATTAAAAAGAAAAAGTCCATTCATTTCATTACTTATTTCCCTTCTTTCTGCCTATATAGTGTTTCTATAATCTGATAATATGACTTTATACTTTAGAACTATGAAACGAAACGAACAAATTTATATATCTTAATGACCTGATATTTTACTATGTAGCAACATGGAATAATTACGATGCTATGAACAATTTTCAAAAACAATCAAGTAGTGACAAGTTTTTTACAATTTGGAACCAGAAATAATTGTTTGAATATGAGTTTTGAAATGAGAAGTATTTCTTGGGATGACAGTGATGGTGTGGTTGCGATCTGTGGTCTGTGTGACCGGAATAAAAATATATGTTGGCGATGCTTAGAGTGCAATATTAAAATTTGTGAAAAGTGCAAGATAATTCATTCGAATGCAAAATGTAGTAAGAATCACAGGATATTATCATTCATTGATGTTGATTGCTATGTGCTAGATGCAAAAATCAAGAAAACAATTCAGGAATTGCCCTGCCGTAAACACCCGCACCAGAATTATGAGATGTACTGTAGCAAAACTTGTGATCGTCTTGTATGTGATGTTTGTGTACCAAATCATCATATACTTCACGATATTTTTGGGCTAGATCAATTCATTGATGAAAAACTGAAAAAAGATGGAGCAGAAGTAACTGACAATTTGCCGAAACGATTTATGGCCCGCTCACCAAGTGGACATGATTACAGTACGGCGTCTGCTAAATTTGAAATCATACATAACGTTGCAACAAAAATGCCAGTAGTTTATTACCTGAAGGCGTCGTCATACCTCTCAGCATGGGTTGGTTGTTTAGAAGTTGACAATATTCAGCAAATAAAAATGCCAATAAAAAGTCGAAAGTTTTGTATAAGATATCTTTATAATAAAATGAACAAAGCTATCCAATGCAACCATCTTGATCAAATCGACGGATACAAGGCAACTGATATTGAAATAATGGACGATGACATTCTATTTGTATCAAAATCAGACCATAGTTTGAAAAGGGCATTTACAGATACATATGGACAGAAACAAGTCTGCAATATTGATAGCTTTGATCCATTAGTTCCTACATGCCTACATATTGAAAAATCCACAAATTTTCTCTGGATTGGACTCAAGGAACAAGGAAAGAATGAACTGACAGCTATGAGCATTAGACGTGTGATAGCCATATCAGAAAGCTGGCAGACAGAAAAATCATTTGAATTTACAATGTCTGGTAGAAGACTTTTCACTCTACCTTTCCGCATTGCTGACATTGCAGGACAAATCTGCATTATAGATGGAACAAGTAAGACAACAGGAAGGGTAATTTCTCTAAACTCACTGGGACATCGTATGTGGGAATATTGTGACCCACAGGGAACAAATGCAGACGTAAAACCATTTTTCCCAACTGCAATTGCAACAACAGCCCGTAATATTATTGTTATCGATGCACCGAATAGTGGGTTACACATGTTAAACACTGCAGGCAATATTCTTATATTTCAGTGTATGTCAGAATTTGGAATTGACCGTCCATTCAGCCTAGATGTTGACCTCAATGGACGATTATGGGTTGGAACTGCCTGTGATACATCTTCTGAAGACCAAAGAGCTATGATATGGGTTATACATATGAGTTTAAACGATTAGGTATATGAGGTTTGGTGAAAGAAATGTAAATAAAATCATTTATATGAAACTTAAACACTAAACCATTCAAAACATCCTTGATGATTATTCAAATACACAGGTAGCTGGATAGATTTTTGTTATAGGAAAATGAAAATATTTTCTTTAAGAGACATTAAGATATGAAATAAATTGAGCAAAGGGAGCTGCAAAATTAAATGAATCTGATGGCAAGCAAGAGAATTTCTGACCTTAACATCGAATAGAGAATGGAAATGGGGAATGTGTCACAGAGACAACAACCCGACCAAAGAGCAGAAAACAGCTCAAGGCTACCAATGGGTCTTCAATGCAGCAAGAAAATCAGCTGGCCCCTAAACAATAATGTATACTAGTTCAGCAAAATGGACGGCACACTTCACTCCGAAACCTTTTTTATGTTTGAAAATGTTTACAAGTGTTTAATTTTGTGACGTAAATGGTAGGAAATTCAGACATGTTGTAATCTTTTACAATACATGTGTATTAAATTAATTAACTCATTTCAATAATGGGAAAAGTGTGTGTGTTTTATTATTTATATTATTGTAAACTGTACTGGGGGAAATGTCACATATAAAAAGGTTAAAATAGTTGACATAATTCTTTGTGATACATTTACTTTGAAATAACTATAGCAATCTACAACGTATTTCACAATTTAGCAATGAAATTATATCAAAACTTGGAAATGTTTTCTGCTTGCCTTTTATTACATACTGTTCATAGAACTTTTGTGGTAGAACCAGAGGTTTGAATTCTGAAATATGAGGATCAGAAGGTATCTTTCCATGTTATTATCATAAAGTTATCTAAATACTAATAAAATATATTTAAGTTTTTCATATAAATTCTTCCAATGAGGCAGCAATGGTCATTTTATGTGTCCCTCTGGATTCATCTGTATTTACAAAGAAAGAGAATTTAACTAAATCATATACAATCTCATAACTACTAATGCATGAGTAACAGACAAAAAGGACAAGGAAACAAAACTAAATACAAAAGGAAAAAACATTTCTGCCTTGAACCTTTTTATTTTAATGCATTCAGACATGAAACAGACAGGAAATTGACAGGGATTAATGAGACAATTTGCATCAACTTAATACAAAAAATTTAATACACTATATCCCACTTTATACACAAGGAAATAAATCTTATTTTTTTTAGCTTTTATTTTATTTTTTCATTTAATATCCTAACCCTGATTCAGTTATATGAATATGATTAGAAAAAGATGTGCACTAAAATAAAATATTAAAAAAAAAACAAGAATATATTTGTCAATGGACACTGTGATCTGTCAACCGTGACACTGAGTCAACATCACCACTTTGACAACAAAACTGTTGCATCATTAAAATTTCAAGGTTCTGTACTGTGAGATCACTGTAAAAGTGATATAAAGTCACTGACTGTATATCACTTTTAAATATACAGTCAATACATTTTGGCTGCTCATATAGGATAATTGCAGAATAAAAGAACATAAACTTACCACAACATAGTCATACTGACAGTTAGTATGTTCTTCTAAGTCCATGGCACTGAAGGTCAAGGTTATCTGGTCTCCTTGGTGAACTGTAATTACCCACACACAACTGCCATCATGATTATATGGGTTTGGATAGTTAGGGGACATAACTGTACCACTTGCATCTGTCAGAGCACCTCCACATTGTGGTCCAGCTGTAATTATATAACAAAGTTCAACGTGATACTTGGTAATACATTGATGGTGTAATTTTCAGTCCATTTGTAATGGTACCAAGAAGCCTGTATTGCTTACCCTGAACCAGATAAAATGGACTAAAGTTAAAAGAACAAATACTTTGAAAGTGTTTCTGATTTGCTGTTTGATCCTGAAATTCTTTAGATTTTTTCAATCAAATTTTAACCTCCAATTATTGGAATCTCAAACATAAGCCTGCAACATAGCAAATATTGATGATCAACTTTAACAATGTAAATAATAATCCTAACCCAAATATCAAATAATTACATCATCCCCTGTTAGTGAGTGACTGCTCACATTAAGCTGGCATTTAATTACTACGAAAGACAGGAAGGTTATGATGGATATTAAAACTAGAGGCTCTCAAGAGCCTGTATCGCTCACTTGCATTTAACTTTTCACCTTAAACAGGACTAAAAATTTAAGTGTTGCAGTAAATTTGGCTGGTTTTTCTATAGGGTTCTATGTTAAACTACGTTCGGCTGTGGCAGCCATCTTGGTTGACAGTCCAGGTCAATGGACACATTTCTAAAGGGAGAACCACCTAAGGATCATTACTGCTAAGTCTTGTTCCAACTGGCTAAGAGGTTTCAGACAAGAAGATTTTTAAATGAATTTTCCCATAGGATCCTGTATGAAACCAAGTTGGGCTTGCAGCCATCTTGGCTGACAATCCGGGTGATCCGATACAATTCTGAAAGAGAACCATCTAATGACCAAAGCTGCCAACTTTAGTTTCAATAGGCTCAGAAGTTTCAGATGAAAAGATTTTTGAGTGAATTTCCCATAGGGTCCTATGTTAAACTAAGTTCAGCTGTGGTGGCCATCTTGGTTCACAGTCCACGAAATCAGACACATTTCTGAAAGAGGACCTTCTAAGGACCATTGCTGCCAAGTCTGATTCCAACTGGTCAAATGGTTTCAGACAAGATGATTTTTCAATGAATTTTCCCATAGTGTCCTGTGTTCAACTAAGTTCGGCTGTGGCACCCATCTTGGTTAACAGTCCGGGTCATCGGACACGCTTCTGAAAGAGGACCATCCAAAAACCATAGCAACAAAATCTAGTTCTAATTACCTTAGTGGTTTAAGACAAGAATATTTTTTGAGTGAATTTCCCATAGGGTCCTATGTTAAACAAAGTTTGGCTGCGGTGGCCATCTTGGTTTACAGTCCAGGAAGCTAGAAAAATTTCTAAAAGAGGACCTCCTAAGGTCCATTGCTCCAAAGTTTAGTTCCAATTGGTCATGCAGTTTCAGACAAGAAGATTTTACAATGATTTTTACCATTGGGCCCTATGTTAAATTAAGTTTGGTTGTGGCGGCCATCTTGGTTCACAGTCCTGGTCATCGGACATATTTCTGAAAGAGGACCTCCTAAGGACCATTGCTGCCAAGTCTGGTTCCAATTGGTCAAGTGGTTTCTGCAAGAAGATTTTTTAAAGATATTTTCCCATATGGCGCTATGATAAACTAAGTTCGGCTGTGGTGGCCATCTTGGTTGACAGTCTGGTCTTCGGACACAATTCTGAAAGAGGACCATCTAAGGACCATTGCTACCAAGTCTAGTTCTAATTGGCTTAGTGGTTTCAGACAAGAGTATTTTTGAGTGAATTTTCCATAGGTTCATATGTTAAACTAATTTCGTCTGTGGCGGCCATCTTGGTTAACAGTCCGGCTCATTGGACATAATCCTAAAAGAGAACCTCCTAAGGACCAATACTGCCAAGTTTGGTTACAATTGGCTTTGTAGTTTCATAGAAGAAGATTTTTAAAATTCATACCCCCTTTTTTTCTATTTTTAGTAACAGAAGCCTTGTCGGTTGGAAGTCGTGGATGCCGGACATAATTTTGGAAGGGGCTCACCCAACGACCATTCCACCAGAGTTTGGTTCCAATTGGCTTAGTGGTTTCAGAGGACAAGATCTTTAAAGGAAAGTTTATGCTGGACGTTGTCTTCAAAGGGCAAAAACTCCTATAAGGGGTCAATCAATGATTTTGGTCATGTTGACTTAGTTGGAAATCTTACTGTTTACAGTTTGTCTTTATCTATAATAATATTTAAGATAATAACCTAAAACTGCAATATTTCCTTAAAATTAACAATTCAGGGGCAATAACCCAACAAAGGGTTGTCCAATTCATCTGAAAATTTCATGGCTGGTAGATTTTGACCTGTTGAACATTTTCACTCTGTCAGTCTTGCTCTAAATGCTTTGGTTTTTGAGATATAAGCCAAAAACTGCATTTGACCCCAATGATCTATTTTTAGCACTGGCGGCCACGTTTGTTGATGGATCAAAACTTCTGATATAATTTGTAAACTAGAATACCCTAAGGAACATTCAGTTAAAGTTTGAAGGTATTTTGCCCAGTAGTTTCAGAGGTGAAGATTCTTGAAATAGTTTACGACGCTGACGACGACGGACGCCGACCATGACGGAGGCCCTTTGGGCCAGGTGAGCTGAAAATTTGAGATTTTTATGAAATTGCGTCATTTTGGTGATGGTTTATTGGCATACAAATGTAATAAATATGGTACTTTTCTTTATTTTTGGCAAAGTTGATACTTAAAGGTTATTTTTACAAATACATGATTTTTGCTTCCTTTGCCAATGAAATCAAACAGATATATTTATATTTATTTGATATTACGTCAGAAAAAGGATTTCCCTATAGAAAACAGTTTTTATTGGTCAATTCCAACATCCTATTCTAAAATGATTTTGATGACAAATGTTGACCTTGTAGTCTGTTTACACTGAGTTTGAAACAATGGAAGTAGACGAAGAAGCTAGCGGACAGCGACATGTTTTTAGATAAGTTTAACCCTGAAAATCTAGATTTTGTAAGAGACATGTTTCTTAAGAATGATTCTGAAGAAGAATATTT
This sequence comes from Mytilisepta virgata, assembly GCA_028015205.1. Lineage (NCBI taxonomy): Eukaryota > Metazoa > Mollusca > Bivalvia > Mytilida > Mytilidae > Mytilisepta > Mytilisepta virgata. The sequence goes on along the minus strand of CM051510.1, from coordinate 38,256,820 downwards.
AGGTTTTGATGAAGAGGACTCAGAAAATGATGAACAAATCGCACCGTTTGAGGATACCTGGATATGTAGAAACCTTGATAACATGCTCTTGCTTTCGACGCTGAGAAGAAATTATTTTATTAAAACTTTGATTTGGGAGAAAATCCGGAGATTGTTGATTTTTTTTGTTTATTATTGAATTTCATTAATAGATTAGTTGAAAAAACAAATTGCTATGCTCAAGACTTTTTCCAGTCTGAGCAAGGACAACAAAAAACAATGCCACACTCGTAGGACTTATGCATGTTTACTTTGTATAGCTGCATAAAAAGAATAATGGATAAAAACTTTTCAGTTTTCTTATTGCTAATTACTGAGAAAAAGAATAATTAATTAAAATAAAACAAAACCAACAATATTTTCATACTTTTATTTGATATATCTCAATAAATACTTAATCATACTGTATGTCACTTGCTTTGTATCTGGAAATTCTGAATTCAATTTTGAAAAAAAAATACATTTAATGTTATTTCATAAGATGAACAGATATTATTGAAAAACAAGAAAATAATAACATAGTGTAAAAGTAATAAATTTTTACAAAACAACTCGGCACAGCGAGATGCAGAGGCTACCGTAATAACTCTATTTATTCGTCATTAAAAAACACCCATTTTTGAGGAAAATTGAAAAACTGACGAAAAAATAGGTTTTTTTTGTTGTGGGATCGTTGTTGACTTCCAGTAGATTGATTTGCTTAATGAATGATAAGTATAACAAGATGAAATTAAAGCCCGTACTTTCTGAGTTGTTTCTTCATTTGTTTTTCATGAATTCATCATCAATACTCATGAAAATTGCCATTTTAAATCCAAAACAAACAACGATGACAAACTTTCAACCATCTGCCATGTTTTGATATGTAGACAACACGTGGTCGTAATCCGGATTCGGAATGGAACCTAATGAATATTTATTTCATTTGTTTCTTTCGTCTTTGTATAAGATCATATCAATTCAATTTATAGGTTAAAGAAAAGGAATTATAAAATAAAATATGTTTAATTTTATAATTTTTATTTAAATTTTGTCTGTTATCTAATGTGGAATCAGAAGCATAGTTATACCGAACTTTATTTTGTTGTTACTATCTTAACCTAACTTCCAGGTGCAAAAAGTCGATTAAATTTGTTTAAAATTTTGTATTTATAACAATTATTTTCATGTTTTGGGTGAATAAACTTATTTGTTTTGAGGAATGGAAGACTCGATGGTGACAAGAACTTATTCAGTTCACGATAAATGTTGAAAATTCTGACTTCACAACAGTCGCGATTTGAAAACTTTGCAAGTGACGAGAAAAAATAGATTTTAAAAAATACATTTTTCCATGAAATACTAAAAGTGACGAATAATTAGGTCGACGAATAAATAGAGATTTTACGGTAATTAGCATCATGGCACAGCAGTTTACTGATAATCTAAATATAGCTGGCAGTACTAGGGTTAAAGCCCTTGTCCTTTCAACAGTTTACAATAAATCTGATATCTAACATGTATATTACTGTAAACATGTGTCAATCTATTTTTACCACTCCTGTAAGTATCAGGTAACACTCTTGTCCATCTAATAAATGAGTTTGAGTTTTCCTAGGCAAAAATTCTGTAATTATCGTGACCAAAGTTTTTGTTCCAATTTTTCGATAAATCAATGTTTATGAAACCAGATATTTTTTACCATGAAAGCAAAGGAAATATTGATGGGACTTTCAAAACTGTTCGACCCATTGGTAGTGTTCAAGCGATCCAAGTTAAAGCTACCAAAGTTTGACGGTATTTACATTGAAAAATATGGAGTAACATCAAAAAATAACACATAAATAATATCAGGCAAAGACGTACAACATTATTACTTACCCGAGATTCCAGCATATGTTAGCTGAAATCCTCGTCTTGTAATACTGTGGTCAGAAGTGAAGAAAACAGAACCATCAGGCCCTGATGTCATCACTGGTTCTGGCAGTGTACTGCCATTGCAATATCTTCCTAATGTTCTATACATGTTACCGAGACCGTCAGCGATCTGAAATAAGACCAGTACAGTGAGACAATACATTGCAATATTTTCTTCAAAAATCATCCTCATAATCTATAAGCATTTCAGTAAAAGTTATGAATCTGAAAAATTAATACTCTTCATGAGTTTTGTAAGTCACACTTCTTTCCATTGGCTACATTTTGCCAACAATTCCACATGTGATATGTTGTAACAAAATTTCCAAAACTAATGAACTATCATCCTTGAATTCACACATGTCAAGCAAATGTAGAAGTATAATAATCACCTACTTTAAAACATTATCAACAATAAATTGTCACAAATTAGCTACAGAATATTTGGTATAAAATTGTGATTTAGAGTCTTACCCTCACGGAATCATGACTACAGTTGGGATGGCTTTCTAAGTCCAGCACGGCAAAGGTAAAGATTATATTGTTCCCGGGGTTGACAGAAATCTGCCAAACACAATCCCTATTGTTAGGATAGTTGCCAGGGTAACCAGGACTCTTAATGACACCATGGTTTCTGCCACTGATTCTACCTCCACAGACTAAAGAAACGACATAAAAAATTGGAATAAAATAAACTGTATCTGTATTTTGCATAAGTTTTTTAGTCTACATATTGAAATTTAATGTTAAGGTGATATTCTGCATGATGCTAAGAAAATTGTAGATATTACTAGATGTACTGTGAGCAAAGCTCACAAAGGATACCCCCCGCTTTGCCTTGCCCAGGGTAGAGTTTCATAAGATTATCTCCCTTGTGTGATATCGGAAAGCAAAGATTTTTCTTCATGCACATCGTTGAAATCCATTGAGCGGTCTAGGAGGAGTTGCGCTTACGAGGTTCATATATAATGTATAAGCCAAACAAGAGGCTCAGTGGGCTGAACCTGTATCGCTCACCTGGCAGTCATAAACTTTTGATTTGACAGACTAGATTGATTTCTGGAAACTTTGTAAATGATCTTCTATAAATGCTTCATATCAAGTATAAGTTCATTGGCCAAATGGTTTCAGAGGAGAAGTTTTAAATTTTGACAGATTAGAACATATAAAGGTTTCTAGTGGCAATTTTGTTTCACGGACTAGAAAGATTTATGCAAACTTCCTAAAGGACCTTCCATAGATGCTCCATACCCAAAATCAGTTCATTTGGCTTTAAGGTTTCAGAGGAGAAGAACTTTTAAATTTTGACCAATCAGAACATGTAAATGCTCATGGCAGCCATTTTGTTTCATGGACCAGGCTGATTTATGCAAATTTTGTAAAGGACCTTCCATAGATGTTCTATATCAAAAATCAGTTCATTTGGCTTAACGGTTTGTAAGGAGAAGAAGTTTTACATTTCGACCAATCAGAACAAGTAAATGCTCATGACGGCCATTTTGTTTCACGGACCAGGAAGATTTATGCAAATTTCCTAAAGGACCTTCCATAGATACTCCATACCAAAAATCAGTTCATTTGGCTTTACAGTTTCAGAGGAGAAGAACTTTTAAATTTCGACCGGGAAGATTTATGCAAATTTCCTAAAGGACCTTCCATATGTAACAGTGGTTTGATTCCGCCAGTGTACTTTATCCGGCGGATGAAAACCCCTAGTGTTTTTTATCCACCAACAAAATATCCCTAGGTTTTTTTCTCCGGATCCAGTGTAAAATATCCATCACACATCCTAACATTCTAAAGAGGATTTTTTTGAAGGGGAACTATATAAAACTAGAGGCTCAGTGGGCTGAGCCTGTATCGCTCACCTGACAAAATACTTCTACAAACTTCCATTAATTCTTTGGTTGAATTTGCTTCAAAAGTTTCAGAGCAGATGAACAAAATATATTTTTCTCATACGGTCCAAAGTTAAAAGTATTTCCCCACTTGGTTCAATTTGCTATTATAGTTTTAGAGATGATCAAAATGTTTTTTCCCATAGGCATGTATGTTAAACTATGTTCCTGCTGTCAGCCATAATGTTTGTCACATTCAAACGAAATGAGCAATGCCTCTAAAGGACCTTCCATACATCATTCCTGTAAACTTTGGTTAAATTTGCTCAAGTAGTTTCAGAGGAGATGAACTTTAACATGTTTTCCCATAGGGTCCAATGTTAAACTATGTCCTGCACTGGCAGCCATGTTTTATGGCGGATCACAAAAATTTCATCAATCTTAGTAAAGGACCTTTCATACATCATTCCTGTAAAGTTTGGTTAAATTTGCTCAAGTAGTTTCAGAGGAGATAAACTTTAACCTGTTTTCCCATAGGGTCCAATGTTAAACTATGTCCTGCTCTGGCAGCATGTTTTTTGGCGGATCGGAAAAATTTCGGCAATCTTAGTATAGGACCTTCCATACATCACTCCTGTAAAGTTTGGTTAAATTTGCTCAAGTAGTTTCAGAGGAGATAAACTTTAACATGTTTTCCCATAGGGTCCAATGTTAAACTATGACCTGCTCTGGCAGCCATGTTTTTTGGCGGATCGGAAAAATTTCGGCAATCTTAGTAAAGGACCTTCCATACATCATTCCTGTAAAGTTTGGTTAAATTTGCTCAAGTAGTTTCAGAGGAGATGAACTTTAACATGTTTTCCCATAGGGTCCAATGTTAAACTATGTCCTGCTCTGGCAGCCATGTTTTTTGGCGGATCGGAAAAATTTCGGCAATCTTAGTAAAGGACCTTCCATACATCATTCCTGTAAAGTTTGGTTAAATTTGCTCAAGTAGTTTCAGAGGAGATAAACTTTAACATGTTTTCCCATAGGGTCCAATGTTAAACTATGACCTGCTCTGGCAGCCATGTTTTTTAGCGGATCGGAAAAATTTCGGCACTCTTAGTAAAGGACCTTCCATACATAACTCCTGTAAAGTTTGGTTAAATTTGCTCAAGTAGTTTCAGAGGAGATAAACTTTTAATATGTTTTCCCATAGGGTCCAATGTTAAACTATGTCTTGCTCTGGCAGCCATGTTTTTTGGCGGATCGGAAAAATTTCGGCAATCTTAGTAAAGGACCTTCCATACATCATTCCTGTAAAGTTTGGTTAAATTTGCTCCATTGGTTTTAGAGGAGATGATCAATATGTGAAAGTTTACGGACGACGGACGGACGACGGACGCCAAGTGATGGCAAAAGCTCACATGGCCTTTGGCCAGGTGAGCTAAAAATGGGGCTTGGTATTTTTTGGGGGTATTTGAATATACTGAAACTTGCATAAATGATTTATGTGATAAATGGACAAAATAAACTAGTGTTTTTTATCCAGGAATGATTACACTAGTGCTTTTGTACCCGGAATGATTACACTAGTGATTTGGAACCTGGAATGATTACACTAGTGATTTGTAACCAGGAATGATTACACTAGTGCTTTAGATCCAGACAATGATGAAGTGTTTAAGTACTCATTTTAAATAAGTGAGGGGGTGAGTTATTTTAGAAAAAATATCCTGACCCTGATTTTGGTAAAAAAAATATATTTCTGGTCTGCACTTGTATTGAAAAAAATAATCTGTCTCACATTTGACAATTTTAAAAAAAAAAAGAAATTTTCTACATTGAACGTATAGGGAACATAAGAAAGACTGGTATTCTCTCCACCGCAACAACAGGTGAAATAAAAAATAAGGTATTTCAAATATATTGAACAATGGAATATTCATAAATAGTGAATGCATATCAAAATTTAAATATTTTAACACTTAGATAATCAAAGCTTCTTAATACTTTAGTTTGTTTTAAACCCAATCAAACTTATAAATAACATCTTATTAAGAAAAATGAATCCGAACCTATTAAAGGGAGATAATGCTAATCCACACAAATCACATTTATAAAATACACAGCGACATGTAAACAACCACCCATAGTTCAAAATGCGACAGGAATATACTAGGTAATTTCATCCTATTGACAATAAAGTATCTATGTATTAAAACAATAAATTTGCTATTCAGCAATGAGTTCAATTTAAATTATAATATGTTTCCCATGTGAATTTAAAGAAAAGATATTAAAAAATAAAATAAATTACAAATTTTAATAACATACAGAACGCATTTTAAAATAAAAAAGGTTTACAGTTAGATAACTAATGCTCATTTATATTTTTATTTGTATTAAAGGTTTCAACTTATTTTAAACATCTTATTCAGAAAAAAATTTATCAAGACCGAATAAAGGGAGACTATTCAAATCAGCTAAAATCACAATACATGTATTGTTTGTAACTAACAAAAGAGAGTCCTTACTCAGTCAAACATACACTAGAGAGATTTATCCTATGTACAAAAAGTACCAAAATATTAAATTCATTAAAATATATTGCGAAGTCAATGAAGTATGAAAAGAAAGCAAACAACAAACCGGTGTAATGTAAACAAAACAACGAAATCAATATCGACGTTTTCACACTATTTACATCCAATATTCCCTAGTGAAAAACAGTTACCCGGAATAAATACACGGCGGAATGAAATTACGCTTACACATAGATGCTCAATACAAAAAATCTCATCATCACCATTCACCAAGGATACCATGTTTACTTTAAAAACCAAATATTGTTGAAATCTGGGCAAGTGTAAACTAGAGGCTCTCAAGAGCCTGTATCGCTCACCTGGATTTAACTTTTCATCTTGAGCAGACCTAAAAATTTAAGTGTTGCAGTCAATTTGGCTGATTTTTCTATAGGATTCTATGTTAAACTAATTTCAGCTGTGGCAGTCATCTTGGTTGACAGTCCAGTTTCTAAAAGAGAACCATCTAAGGACCATTTCTGCTAAGTCTTGTTCCAACTGGCTAAGCAGTTTCAGACTAAAAGATATTAAACAAAGGTCGGTGTGGCAGCAATTTTGGTGAACGGACATATTTCTGAAAGAGGACCTCCTAAGGACCAATGCTGCCAAGTCTGGCTCCAATATGTCAAGTGGTTTCAGACAAAAAGATTTTTCAATGAAATTTTCCATAGGGCCCTATGTTAAACTAAGTTCTGCTGTGGCGGCAATCTTGGTTCACAGTCCACGAAATCAGACACATTTCTAAACAAGAGGCTCACCAGAGCCTGTATCGCTCACCTGGAGTCTGGTTTTCATTGGACAATTAATCAACTATTTGACCAAGTTTGTTGCAATTGGTTCAATTTTTCAGGGCAAATTTGTTGAAGATTTATTTTTCATAAGGTTTAATGTTAAAATATGTTCCCTGATGGTGGTAGTCCTGGCAGGAAGTTGACAAAATTGACCAGGAATAAGGGTGAACCTTAAATAAATGTAACAGAACCCGACCTCAAATTACACAAACCAATAACTCCTAAATAGAATTTGGGATTCCCTTCAAAATTTCAGGGTAGGTAGATCTCAACATGGCAAACATTTTTCAATTTACATTTCACTTCTATCTCAAATAGTTTTGGAGATAAATGCAAAAATGTTAAAATTTTGAAAATTTGACAAAAAAGGGCAATAACTCCTAAATGGGTTTTGGGATTTCCTTTAAAATTTCAGGGTATGTAGATCTCAACATGGCAAACATTTTTCAAATTTACATTTCACTTCTATCTCAAATAGTTTTGGAGATAAATGACGAAAAATGTTAAATTATGAAAATTTGACGAAAAAAGGACAATAACTCCTAAATGGGTTTTGGAATTTCCTTCAAAATTTCAGGGTAGGTAGATCTTGTCATGCTGATCAAATTTACCCCATGTCAGATTTTCGATATCTGTAACGGTTTTTGAGTTATTAGCAAAAAACAGCAATTTACCCCTATGTTCTATTTTTAGTAACAGCGGCCATGTTTTTCGACGAATCAAAAATCCCCACATCAGTTCTATGCAGGGTACCCTAAGCAACAATCTTACCAAGTTTCATATGATTTTGAATAGTAGTTTCAGAGAAGAAGATTTTTGAAATAATAACATAAAAAAAAGCCAAAAATGTGAAAAAAGGGCAATAACTCCTAAATGGGTTTTGGAATTTCCTTCAAAATTTCAGGGTAGGTAGATCTTGTCATGCTGATCAATTTTACCCCCTGTCAGATTTTCGATATCTGTAACGGTTTTTGAGTTATTAGCAAAAAACAGCAATTTACCCCCTATGTTCTATTTATAGTAACGACAGCCATGTTTTTCGACATTTCAAAAATTTTAAACGATAGAAATTTTCCAGATACCCTAAAGAACAATTCTGCAAAGTTAGGTTGAAGTCGGTCCAGTAGTTTAGGACGAGTTAACGTTTGAAAAAGTTTACAGACGACGACGACGACAGACGACGACGACGACGGACGCCAAGTGATGGCAATAGCTCACATGGCCTATGGCCAGGTGAGCTAAAAAGTGACCTCCTTAGGACCAATGCCACGAAGTCCTGCTCCAATATGTCAAGTGGTTTCAGACAAGAAGATTTTTCAATGAATTTTCCATAGGGCCCTATGTTAAACTAAGTTCGGTTGTGCGGCCATCTTGGTTGACAGTCCGGGTCATCGCACAAATTTCTGAAAGAGGACCATCTAAGGACCATTGCTACCAAGTCTAATTCTAATTGGCTTAGTTGTTTCAAACGAGAAGATTTTTGAGTGATTTTCCCATAGGGTCCTATGTTAAACTAAGTTCTGCTGTGGCGGCCATCTTGGTTCATAGTCCAAGAAATCAGACACATTTCTGAAAAAAGACCTCCTAAGGACCAATGCCACCAAGTCTGGCTCCAATATGTCAAGTGGTTTCAGACAAAAAGATTTTCAATGAATTTTCCTATAGGGCCCTATGTTAAACTAAATTTGGTTGTGGCGGCCATCTTGGTTGACAGTCCGGGTCATTGGACACACCTCTGTAAGAGGACCATCTAAGGACCATTGCTGCCAAGTCTGGTTCCAATTGGTCAAGTGGTTTAAGACGAGAAGATTTTTCAATGAATTTTCCCATAGGGCCCTATGTCAAACTAAGTTCGGCTGTGGCGGCCATCTTGGTTAACAGTCCGGGTCATTGGACATATTTCTGAAAGAGAACCTCCTAAGAACTATTACTGCCAACTTTGGTTGCAACAGGACTTGTAGTTTCATATAAGAAGATTTTTGAAAATCAACCCCCCTTTTTTTCTATTTTTAGTAACAGCAGCCATCTCGGTTGGAAGTCCGGCATGCCAGAAATAATTTTGGAAGGGGGCCACCCAAGGACCATTCCACCAAAGTTTGGTCCCAATTGGCCCAGTGGTTTGAGTGGAAAAGATCTTTAAAGGATAGTTTACGCTGGATGCCGTATTTAAAGGGCAAAAACTCCTATAAGGGGTCAATCAACGATTTTGGTCATGTTGACTTATTTGTAGATCTTACTTTTTTGAACATTTTTGCTGTTTACAATTTGTCTTTATCTATAATAATATTCAAGATAATAACCTAAAACTGCAAAATTTCCTTAAAATTAACAATTCAGGAGCAATAACCCAACAAAGGGTTGACCGATTCGTCTGAAAATTTCATGACAGGTAAATCTTGACCTGATGAACATTTTTACCCCATGTCAGTTTTGCTCTAGTTGCTTTAGTTTTTGAGATACAAGACAAAAACTGCAGTTTACCCCTATGTTCTATTTTTAGCCATGTCGGCCATGTTGGTTGGCAGGCGGGGTCATCGGACACATTTTTTAAACTAGATACCCTAATGATGCTTGTGGCCAAGTTTGGTCCAATTTGGCCCAGCAGTTTCAGAGGAGAAGATTTTTCTAAAAGTTAACAGACGAAGACGACGGACGACGGACGCCAAGTGATGAGAAAAGCTCACTTGACCCTTTGGGTCAGGTGAGCTAAAAATGGCAGGAAAATGGCAGCAATTTTAAAAATGGCCGTCCAAAACAAACTTTCATCATCACCATTCAACTCGAGATACCATGTTTACCTTGAAAGTAGCTTTCATCTTCATTTTCTTTCTGTAATTCAGGAAAAAATAGCAAAAAACAGCATTTTGACCCCTATGTTCTATTTTTAGTAAGGGCAGACATGTTTTTTGACCAATCAAAAATCCAAGCAGGAGAAGAGTTTTGTATAATTGTTAACGACCACGACGCAGACGCCAAGTGATGGCAATAGCTCACATGGCCTTTGGCCAGGTGAGCTAAAAAAAATAGAAGTCCAATTATCTCCCTTGTGTGTAATCAAAAAGCAAAGATTTTTCTTCACGCACATTTTTGGATGATGTACTTCCTTTCTGTAAAGTTTCGTTGAAATCCATTGAGCGGTCTAGGAGGAGTTGCGCTTACGAGGTTCATATATAATGTATAAGCCAAAAAAAATAGAAGTCCAATTATCTTCCTTGTGTGATATCGGAAAGCAAAGATTTTTCTTCATGCACATCTTTGGATGATGTACTTCCTTTCTGAAAAGTTTCGTTGAAATCCATTGAGCGGTCTAGGAGGAGTTGCGCTTACAAGATATATGGACAAACGGACAGATAGACAGACAGACAGACAGACAGACGGATGGACAGACGGACGGACAAGGTGATTCCTATATACCCAAACTTTGTTTGCGGGGGGTATAATTAGCAATTTTAGTAAATTTCCTTTGATCCAAACAGACTGTATCATGGACTATCACTGATGGATGGATGGATGAATTATTGTTTAACGTCCAGTGGCAACCATTAAGAGCATATCAGGACGAGAACATGTTGATATGATATGAATATGATCCCTGCTTTGTACTAGGCCATAGGCGGTTGGTTTGTACTGATAATTAACAGCTCAATGTCAAGGACAACGTCATGTCATCATGCATTGATGTTTGGTTTCTCATATACATGTATTTTGCAAAAATCAAAGCAAAGGAATCCTTATTTTGTGTTTATCCTAGCAAAAAAACATTGAGTCTTAGTGGTTCAAACATGAGATATTAAGAATCTAACACAGCGCAAGATTAATAAGTTCTTACATGAGTTTGAAGTGAAGACTGGAAAATCTTTAATTTTTTAAAATTCATGTCTTTCTCGAGTGGAGTCCTTCTCTAACGAGGCTTTAGCCAGTCAGATAACAATTATTCTTCCGTTTATGGCAGTTTTCAGTGGGAGATGACCCACTGAAGATCATTGCATGTGCAGCCATCTCCCACTGGAATGAAGTCCAATCATAATCCTTGGTACATTTGTTTGTTGTGACGTTTAACCAATCAAACGTAACGTTAATTCATCTGTTCGGTTGTGCTCAATGAATTCATTAGGTACATGATGCCTAAAATTGGAGAATTTACGGAAGAAATAGGTACTTACACTCGTTCAAAAGTGAAGAACCGGAAAATCTCGTTCTGCTGTGCTCCACCTTGAAAGACGTGAATTTAAAAAATTTGTTGAAGATTTCCTGGTCCTCACTTTGAACTTGTATAAGAATCTATTTATCCTAGAGTAGGGTGTCTGAGAGAGGTTTAAAAGATGGTGTTTGATTCTCTTCCTCACTTTTGTTTACGACCTGACTTTGCATAAATTCCTTTGTGTATTGATATTACAATGCATATCTCATTTGTATGATGTAATAAACCTGAACAACACAGGTACAAGAAAAATAGACCAAGAAAAATTGGATATCAAAAACAAACAACCATTGCAACTTTTGAGTTAAATCTATTATAATCAAAGCATTAAGATATACACTTTACTGCTTTTTAACACTGAAATAACACAATTTCAGTTCAAGGTCAGTACTTTAAGTTATCCCTGGCATGTTTGGAAGTTTGGAAGACAAGGAATGCTTTATTTGATAAAACTTTTTGACTGTAGTCGGTGTTGATATTTGACAAAATCTAAAGGGCACGTATTTCAGTTTTATCACATTTAAGGATCTATATAGAAACCCATTGACAGTTTCAAAATCATATCCTGGAAGACAGCACATTTTATCTCTCCTTTGGCTAACACAATGAAATCTCAAAACAGTAAAAATCAGAATTGCCTTGTTTCAAAAGTGAGAAAACCTGTTAATGTCATTACAATGTATAATAAATTGCCATCTGAGACTTCAGATTAAATATGCTGAAAAAAGTAACCTGGTGAAGCAGCCCTCCAATTGACTTTAAATCCATTATGTGCTATAGATTCATCACTATGGAACCATAAATAGACTTCATTGGTTGTACTGTTTATAGTGCCACCATTAGGCAGCGCGTTGCCACAATACTTTCCAATCCTATGCTGAGAAGCTGTTGGTCCATCATGAATCTGTAGGTAATCGTAGTTACAGTTTGTATGACTCTCTAGGGTGAAGTTGGTAAAGGTCAAAATCAAAATCTGAAAAAACAAAAAGTCAATACCTTATGCTAAATTTATACTAAAGATTGAGTCTTTCTATGAACACATGAGCCAGCTGCTTGAAGACTGATTAATTTTTACACCATGGCAGTACTTTAAATATCAATAGACAATGAAGGGATTCTTATCCATAATAAATTTCTTACTAAGTACCTTTATTTGCTAGTGTCATTTTTTTAACAAACCTTTGTAGGGGGCACACTGATTGTCCATGCACAATCCACACCATGTGGATAGGTAATACCAGGTGTAGCAGGGTAGGTCAGGGTACCAGTACTTCCTGTTAGTGATCCACCACAAGCTGGGTAAAGAAGAAAGATGGAATAAATTTGAATATACTTAATTATTTATAAAGCAGGTGTCGTAAATTATATCAAATAAGCCACAATCTTTTTCCTCCATGAGTAGCTATGTGGCTAAAAGAACTCGTTGAAGAAAATTGGCTGTTAACGTATGAAAAGTATAAAGGAAGTCTGTCAATCCAGGAACAGTTGTAGTAATTATTATCATATTGTACTATTTGATATTATTGCAAATTTCCTGGATGTTCAAAACATTGTAATGCAGAGGTGTTTACCCCTTTCTGGTGTTTTCAGTAATGTTAATAATTTTTGTCAGTAATTTGGGCCCTTTGTCAGTAATCTCAAATTTCAGCATGAACACTACCATTGAGACATGCCATCAAAGCATCTTATATTGTGTTACATGTAAGTCTAGAAACAATCCGAGTTTTTATCATCAATCTCGTTAAAACGCTTTTCATAACTGGAAAATCAAGCGTAATTACAAAGCATTTACACGACCGGGAATTAAAACAAGAGGCTCACCAGAGCCTGTATCGCTCACCTGGAGTCTGGTTTTCATTGGACAATTAATCAACTATTTGACCAAGTTTGTTGCAATTGGTTCAATTTTTCAGGGAAAATTTGTTGAAGATTTATTTTTCATAAGGTTTAATGTTAAAATATTTTCCCTGATGGTGGTAGTCCTGGCAGGAAGTTGAAAATTGACCAGGAATAAGGGTGAACCTTAAATAAATGTAACAGAACCTGACCTCAAATTACACAAACCAGTAACTCCTAAATAGAATTTGGGATTCCCTTCAAAATTTAAGGATAGGTAGATCTCAACATGGCAAACATTTTTCAATTTACATTTCACTTCTATCTCAAATACTTTTAGAGATAAATGACGAAAAATGTTCAATTTTGAAAATTTGACCAAAAAAGGGCAATAACTCCTAAATGGGTTTTGGGATTTCCTTTAAAATTTAAGGGTATGTAGATCTCAACATGGCAAACATTTTTAAATTTAGATTTCACTTCTATCTCAAATAGTTTTGGAGATAAATGACAAAAAATGTTAAATTATGAAAATTTGACGAAAAAAGGGCAATAACTCCTATATGGATTTTAGGATTTCCTTCAAAATTTCAGGTTAGGTAGATCTTGTCATGCTGATCAATTTTACCCTATGTCAGATTTTTGATATCTGTAACAGTTTTTAAGTTATAAGCCAAAAACAACACATGCACCCCTATATTCTATTTTTAGCTACGACAGCCATGTTTTATGTCAGATCAAAATAAATCAGGATCGTTTGTAGAGGACATGTTATAGATCATTCCCATTAAGTTTCAAACCAATCGGCCAAGCCGTTTCAGAGGAGAAGATTTTTATTTAAAAGAATTTGAAAATTTGACCAAAAAATGGCAACAACTCTTAAATGGGTTTTGGGATTTCCTTTCAAATTTCAGGGTAGGTAGATCTCAACATGGCAAACATTTTTCAAATTTACATTTCACTTCTATATCAAATAGTTTTGGAAATAAATGACGAAAAATGTTAAAATTTTGAAAATTTTACAAAAAAGGGCAATAACTCCTAAATGGGTTTTGGAACTTCCTTAAAAATTTCAGGGTAGGTAGATCTTGTCATGCTGATCAATTTTACCCTAGTCAGATTTTCGATATCTGTAACGGTTTTTGAGTTATTAGCAAAAAACAGCAATTTACCCCTATGTTCTATTTTTAGTAACAGCGGCCATGTTTTTCGACGAATCAAAAATCCCCACATCAGTTCTATGCAGGGTACCCCAAGCAACAATCTTACCAAGTTTCATATGATTTTGAATAGCGGTTTCAGAGAAGAAGATTTTTGAAATAATAACATAAAAAAAGCCAAAAATGTCAAAAAAGGGCAATAACTCCTAAATGGGTTTCGGAATTTCCTTCAAAATTTCAGGGTAGGTAGATCTTGTCATGCTGATCAATTTTACCCCGTCAGATTTCCGATATCTGTAACAGTTTTTGAGTTATTAGCAAAAAACAACAATTTACCCCTATGTTCTATTTTTAGTAACAGCGGCCATGTTTTTCGACGAATCAAAAATCCCCACATCAGTTCTATGCAGGGTACCCCAAGCAACAATCTTACCAAGTTTCATATGATTTTGAATAGCGGTTTCAGAGAAGAAGATTTTTGAAATAATAACATAAAAAAAGCCAAAAATGTCAAAAAAGGGCAATAACTCCTAAATGGGTTTCGGAATTTCCTTCAAAATTTCAGGGTAGGTAGACCTTGTCATGCTGATCAATTTTACCCCGTCAGATTTCCGATATCTGTAACAGTTTTTGAGTTATTAGCAAAAAACAACAATTTACCCCTATGTTCTATTTTTAGTAACAGCGGCCATGTTTTTCGACGAATCAAAAATCCCCACATCAGTTCTATGCAGGGTACCCCAAGGAACATTCATACCAAGTTTGGTTCTAATTAGTCAAGTAGTTTCAGAGGAGAAGAGTTTTGTATAATTGTTAACAACGACGACGACGGAGACGGACGCCAAGTGATGGCAATAGCTCACATGGCCTTTGGCCAGGTGAGCTAAAAAGAAATTTGGTACAAAACCAGAAAGTGTAATTTCCATAGGTAAATCTGTAATCCGTATTTTGAATCTAAAATCTGGGACAATTACGGAAATTTCGTA
Source organism: Mytilisepta virgata (assembly GCA_028015205.1). NCBI lineage: Eukaryota > Metazoa > Mollusca > Bivalvia > Mytilida > Mytilidae > Mytilisepta > Mytilisepta virgata. The sequence goes on along the minus strand of CM051510.1, from coordinate 38,241,506 downwards.
ATAGTAAACACCTCTGGTAATGGCAATGATCTTGGTAATTTTCAGCAAACTTCGGAAACGGTATATACTTAACTTATTTTTCCAGAAGCAGCATGCATACAAACAACAAAATGGCTTTCAACTTTGGAAAGATATATCTATGCAATTCCTGATTTATATCTTTGGTTTCATTCATTTTCCATCCATAGGAAACATAAATTGTTGTCACAATCTATTATGGTACAGATATCTTAAGGATGCTCGCTGGTCATGTTTTGGGTCTTTTTGTCAGATTTTGTAATCCTTGGGTTTTATCCATTTCTTAAACATGAAATTTTTTGCCCATGAACCCCTATTTTTTCTTTTACAATTCAATCATATATACCTTAAAATGGTATTTGACAAAATTTTATGAAATCCTTTTTTATTTTTTCATACATCTTTGAGAGACTGAAGTTGTCAATGCAAAGACAATGAAAAATCCAGAGAAAACCCATTTCCTGAAAATTTTCAAGGCCTTATAACCCTTAAATGAGCACATGAACCTATATTTTTTTCTTGCTTATTTGTTTACTATTCATATGTTCTCTCAAACTAAAACACCTATTTCAAATCCTATTTATTTCCTATTAGACCAGCGATCATACTTTAAATTGAAAAGATGGATTTTGTATACCTTGTCTTTGTTCTTCACAGTTTGTCCCACTATATGAACTAGTACACTGACAATTGTAACCATTCACACCATCAACACAAGTACCGCCGTTCTGACAAGGGGAACTAGAACACTCATTGATGTTTGTTTCACATGTTGTTCCACCAAAACCTGGGTTACACACACATGTGAAAGATGATCCTGAATTCTTTAAAAAAATAAAAACGCAGTATCAGAGGATCATTTATGACTACTACTTTTCAATATCAAATCACAAATTTCAACTAGAAGTATTGTGAGCTCACAAATTTATATCCCACCTCTATGACTTTATTAATATAAAGAAATATATAAGTCCATGTTAATCTATGGGAATCCCCAAAAATCATTTCCATCAAAAACAAAATACAATTTCACTTTGTACTGAAGCTTCTGTGAAAGTTTGAACAAGATTGCTACACATAGCCATACGTCCCCCGCCGCAGAGAAAAGTTGAAGCCCTACAAGATATACAAAATATATCTTATTGAAATGGTGGCACAATGTGGATGTCAACACATAAAGTGTTCCTGAAGTGTCACATGCACAAAAACATTAAAGTCCCATAAAAATTTGTCAATTCAAAATTGCGGTGTAATAGGATCAAGTACATATGGTGACTAACAGTCCTACAAAATTTAAACGAAATCTGATCAACGATCTCAGAGGAGTTGCACTGACAAAGTGTTCCTAATGAGACATATGCAAAACTAGAGGCTCTCAAGAGCATGTATCGCTCACCATTTAACTTTTCACCTTGAGTAGGACTAAAAATTTAAGTGTTGCAGTCAATAGGGTTCTATGTTAAACTAAGTTCAGCTGTGGCACACAATTCTGAAAGAGGACCATCTAAGGACCAAAGTTTATTTCCAGTTGGCTCAGTAGTTTCAGATGGGTAAATTTCCCATAGGTTAAACTAAGTTCGGCTGTGGCGGCCATCTTGGTTCACAGTCCATGAAATTGGACATATTTCAGAAATAGGACCTCCTAAGGACCATTGCTGCCGAGTTTGGTTCCAGTTGGTTAAGCGGTTTCAGACCAGAAGATTTTTCAATGAATTTTCCTATTGGGCCCTCTGTTAAACTAAGTTCAACTGTAGCGGCTATCTTGGTTGACAGTCCGGTTCATCGGACACAATTCACAAAACATTTATAAAGACCACATTGGCTTAGTTGTTTCAGAAAAAAAGAAGATATTTGAGAGAATTTCCCAGAGGGTCCAATGTTAAACCGAGTTTGGCTGTGGCAGCCATCTTTGTTGACAATCTGGGTGAACAGACACATTTCTGAAAGAGGACCATCTAAGGACCAAAGTTTAGTTCCAATTTGCTCAGTAGTGACAGACAAGTAATTTTTTTAGTGAATTTCCCATAGGGTCCTATCTTAAACTAAGTTCGGCTGTGATGGCCATCTTTGTTCACAGTCCATGAAATTGGACATATTTCTGAAAGAAAACCTCCTAAGGAACATTGCTGCCAAGTCTGGTTCCAATTGGTCAAGTGGTTTCAGACGAAGACTTTTCAATGAATTTTCTTATAGGGCCCTATGTTAAATTAAGTTTGGTCATGGCAGCCATCTTGGTTGACAGTCCAGTCATCAGACACAATTCTGGAAGATGACCATCGAAGGACCATTGCTACTAAGTCTAGTTCTGATTGGCTTAGTGGTTTCAGACAAGAAGATTTTTAATTGAATTTTTCTATCAGGTCCTATGTTAAACAAGTTCGGCTGTAGTGGCCATCTTGGTTAACAGTCTGGGTCATCAGACAAAATTCTGAAATGGAACCTCCTAAGGACCATTACTGCCACGTTTGGTTCCAATTGGCCTTGTAGTTTCATAGAAGAAGAAATTTGAAATTCATCCCCCCTTTTTTCTATTTTTAGCATAAAAAACAGCAGTTGTGTCGGTTGGAAGGCGGGGATGCAAAACATATATTTGCAGGGGGCCACCCAAGGACCATTTCACCAAAGTTTGGTCCCAATTGGCCCAGTGGTTTCGGATGAAAAGATCTTTAAAGGAAATTTTACTCAGGATGCTGTCTTTAAAGGCCAAAAACTCCTATAATGGTTCAATCAATGATTTTGGTCATATTAACTTATATGTAGATCTTACTTTGTTGGACATTTTTGCTGTTATAGTTTGTCTTTATGTATAATAATATTCAAGACAATAACCTATAAAACTGCAAAATTTCCTTAAAATTAACAATTCAGGGGCAATAACCCAACAAAGGGTTGGCCGATTCATCTGAAAATTTCATGGCAGGTAGATCTTGACATGAACATTTTTACCCGTCAATTTTGCTCTAAATGTTTTAGTTTTTGAGATATAAGCAAAAAACTGCAGTTTAACCCCTATGTTCTATTTTTAGCCATGGCGGTCATGTTTCACAACGGACAATAAAATAAAACACATAGTTTATTCTAAATACCCTAAGGATCATTCAGACTAAGTATGGCTGTAATTGGTTCAGTGGTTTCAGAGGAGAAGATCTTCGAAAAAATATACGACAGACGAACGATGGATGCCAAGTGATGGCAAAAGCTCACGTCCTTTTAGGACAGGTGAGCTAATAATCAGGTAGACAACTGTCATTGTATACCACAAAGAAAGTATGTAAAACAACCATATATATTTACAACTTACTTGACATAATGCACCATTCCTGCATGGATTGCTAGCACAAGCACCTGAATTGGGTCCCTGCTGAACACAACCACTGGCCCCTACACCATTTCCTACATAACCTTGACGACAGGTACATATTCTTCCTCCAAACCCTTTAATAAAAAATAATGCCAAAATTAATACATGTACTACAAAGTTACTCAAATTGTAAACATCTCTGGTTCAATTCCTACCTGGATAAAAATTTCTAATGAATTTGATTGTTTGTTTGTTTAGTTGGGGTTTTATGCCATTTTCGGCACATTTGTCTATTTCGCGGCGGCCAGTATTTATTGGTGGGGGAAGCCGGAGTACCCGGAGAGAACCACCGACCTTCGGTAGGAAAATTGGCAATCCTTGTCAATTTAGATCGGAGTCGAACACACCCAGCCCCAGGTGAGATTCGATCTCACAACCCCAGTGTTGACAGGTTAGTGATCATTAGTAGTCGTGACTAACTACTTAGACCACTCGACCACCGAGGCCCCTCTAACGAATTTGAAATTATCTTCTACTGCAATTTGAATTGGATATGCTAGTCCATCAGATGAGGACAAAATATGGCTGTCCTGTATTAAAGGAGAGCAATATCTTTGCCACATGCAGACTTTCCACGACTATTTTAAGTGAGGGCTATGGTAAAATGGAGTAAAAGGGGTCACACTTGTACCGACCAAATGAAAATCAGTTTAAGTTTGTATAAGTTGTTTCCACATCCACTATAAAAAAGCAAGCTTATAAAAACTTGAACTCTTTAACTGTCAGTATTATTGTTCAGAAGTTTGACCTTCCTGATTCTTCACAAAAAAAACCCAACTCATTTATGTCTAATTTTAGTATTGACTGGCTTATGACACTCTGATGAGGGAAGAATACTAGTTGAAATTATTGCCCTCAAGTTGGATCAAATTTATTTGAGATTGATGCAACTGATGCCCTTTCCACAAAACTTTATCTTTCATGTAACAATATCAGAATATTTGAAAATCCCTTAAAAAACACTTGAAGAAATACATGACTTTTTTTATTTTTATTGTTTTATTTATTAGAGTAATTTTGTTCTGTGCAAGTGTTATGTTTGTTTCTTTAGTTGGGGTTTTACGCCATTTTCAGCACATTTGGCTATTTTGCGGCCAGTTTTTATTGGTGGAGGAAGCCAGAGTACCCGGAGAGAACCATCGACCTTCGGCAATCCTTGTCAATTCAGATCAGAGTGAAAACACCCCGCCACAAGTGAGATCCGAACTCACAACCTAAGTGTTGACAGGCTAGTGATCATTATTAGTCATGTCGAACTACCTAGATCACTCGGCCACCGAGACCACGCAAGTATTATGGTGGGTTATATTATCAGAGGAGAATTTCCACCAAAAGAAATCACATCTTTCACAGATATGTTAAGTATCCAAAGAAGCATTTTAAACTTGTAATTTTCTATTTTTAAACATTAATTTTACCTTGATTTTCTGAACAAACAGCCATAGGATGGCATCCTCCATTATTGTTTCCACATAATCCAACCCAAGTACATGTGACACCGTCTCCTTGGTAACCTAAAATAAATGTGCTGTCATTTCAATTCATTTAGTATACAATAAAAACTTTTACAACCAAATGGATTTTCCATCCACAGTATATGACCCGATCTCCTTGGTAACCTAAAACTAAATGTGCATCCATTTCAAGAAATTTAGTATAAAACAAGATGTCTGAGAACAACATAGATTTTCCTGTATCAGTAATTAGTGCCACCCATCCACTGTACATTACCTAACAAATAATCAGATCTTTTTCATTTTCAAGTTTTGACAATTTCCAACAAATTTTGACATCAAGTACAGCTTCAATTAAAAGTTCATTGATAGACAAAAAAATTCATAACACACTCCAGCAAGATAAAAAACCATCAAATAGTTTGAGAAAATGAAGATCTGAACAATGAAAACAATTGTTGTATAAAGACTTTCATGTCAGTTTAAAATACCCAATGTATTCCAGTTTGGGCAATAGAGAATCCCATTATATTTCTGTATTTGGGCAGATTATCTCATTCATTTCTATACCTGCAGGACAAGGACCACATCTTCTTGATCCACGAGTATTGACACATTCCACTCGTGGTACGACAGAACATCCACCATTGTTGTTGGCACACTCATTAATATCGGTACATGAAAACCCATTTCCGACATAACCTGATGGACATTGCCCACAGTGGAATGTTCCTGGAAGATTGATACATGGAACTTGTGGATCGGTGGAACAAGCATTTGGTCTCTCTGAACATTCGTCCACATCCACAACACAGGCAGGATCTGATCCCGACTTTTTCCACCCAGCATCACATATACATGTGTACTTTGGCTGAAATCAGTAATATTTCTATCTATATTTTTTTTGTACACACAGCTTAAATCTAAAACAATTTTTCAACTAACATTTATGGTATCCAGACATTATCATGGCTTAACTTGTATTTCTTTTTAGAACCAAAAATGGTTTTATCCAAACTTTTAAAAGAAGAAGTTGTGTTGATACATCTTTCTCAAGTTAAAACACTTTTTATTGTTTGTATGCTCGTCCATGAATCTGAAGTTCGGTACACTGTATTTCCAATGATTGCCGATAATCATGAGGTCACTGTCATTGCATTATATGGAACTTTTGTAGGACATTTTGACATAATCATAAAAAAGATGAATAAATTCAGACACAAAATTCCATAATGTAAGCCTGATAAAAAATTGAAAATGTTGTTAAAAACAGCCTGTATAGTGAAACAAGAGGCTCAGTGGGCTGAGCCTGTATCGCTCACATGGCCATTTTGTTTCACGGACTGGGAAGATTTATGCAAACTTTGTAAAGGACCTTCCATAGATGCTCCATACCAAAAATCAGTTCATTTGGCTTTATGATTTCAGAGACTATGTTTTAAATTTCCACCAATCAGAACAATGTAAATGCTCATGGCAGCCATTTTGATTCACGGACCAGGATGATTTATGCAAATTTTGTAAAGGACCTTCCATAGATGTTCCATATCAAAAATCAGTTCATTTGGCTTTTTGGTTTCAGAGGAGAAGAAGTTTTACATTTGGACCAATCAGAACATGAAAATGCTAATGGCAGCCATTTTGTTTCACCGACCGGGATGATTTATGCAAACTTTGTAAAGGACCTTTAATAGATGCTCCATACCAAAAATCAGTTCATTTGGCTTTACGGTTTCAGAGAAGAAGTTTTCAATTTGGACTAATCAGAACACGTAAATGCTAATGGTGGACATTTTGTTTGACGGACCGTAATGATTTATCCAAACTTTGTAAAGGACCTTCCATAAAAGCTTCAGTTCAATAGGTCCACGGGTTTCAGAGGAGAAGATGAAAATGTAAAAGTTTACAGACGGACAGACGAAAGACGATGGACGCCAAGTGATGCTTAAAGCTCACATGATGAGTTGTCGAATGGGCAATAGAGTAAATAAACCAAAAGCAAAAATGACAAAAAATCAAAACAAGAGGCTCTCAAGAGCCTGAATCGCTCTAACATCAGTCGACAGATTTTCACGAAAATCAGCACACAGGTAGCTCTCATCATGCTGAACACTTTCGACCTGCCAGAATTTGCCGTAACCTAATGATTTTTGAGATATTTGCGAAAAACTGTTGTTTGACCCCTATGTTCTATTTTAAGTAACAGCGGCCATGTTTTTCGACGGATCAAAAATCGAAGCAGGATACCCTAAGGAACAATCATGCTAAGTTTTATCCAAATCCATTCAGTAGTTTCAGAGGAGAAGATGTTTGAAAAATTGTTAACGACGACGACGGACGCAAAGTGATGAGAAAAGCTCACATGGCCTTTTAGGCCAGGTGAGCTAACAACAATAAAAAGTAAAAGATAAAAGGACAAACATATATTGGTGAATACGTGTGCATCTTTGATATTATCCACATGAAAATTGAAAACCTACACATACAAACAAACAAACAAACCAATCAATCATCAAATAAAAGGCTATGTTCTCTCCCAATCAACAACTTAACATTGATCAATATTTCATCTCTGCAAAAACTATTATTGTAACCGAGATATCGATATCTAACTATAGTCAAGGCAGGGAAGTTACTCAAAAGGTAGTTGGGACAAAATAATTATACTCATTAACATCAATGCAATATTTATCATAATCCTATATATACCATGTTTGGTTGTGTACGCTGTACATTTACACAGGTTCCATGGCCACACATCTCCTGATTGGATGCTCCCGTACAATCATCATGTCTCTCTGTACACAGTACACCATGCCAATTAGCTGTACATTGGCATCTAAACAATAAAAATAGAGAATAATTTACCCAGAGTAAAGATTGTGAGTTAAAAAATTTTTGTGTGTGTATTTTTTCTACTTAGACTGACAGAGTAGACATGAAGCAATGACACATTGAGAACGTTAGGTATGATACACACACAAGATCAGTATAAAATGGTCATGGATGAGATTTTACTTGTCAGAGGTCAGATTTCAAAAATTAACATGGAATTTTTAACATTGGAAATTTTATGTTGAAATTTCATAGGAATGCAAACATTCAAGCATTGTTAGGACAGAATGGAGAAGATAGCATGTGTATGCAGATATTTCAATGTGTTGTATTTACTTAAAATTATCAATGAGAAAACATGTTGGATTATCTACCCATACCAAGTAAAATGGGTTGCAAGGGAGATAAAGACAGTTTAAAGTGACATTTCACATTAAATTACTTGTATCTGCTTCCAATATTTGGTAACTTGCAACAAAATCATGTAATACATGTAGTTTACAAATAGAAAACTTTATAAGTGACACATGAAATGTAGGACCCTTCATGAGCCTCTGATATTACTATCAGTATCTGCTTACATGATCCTAACATTAGTTTTAATTTGTTCTTCTCAGACCTATTTCTGACAGCTTTGAAAAAAAAAGGTCAGAACTGATACTTCGTCATCCATTTCACAACCTATAACAAAGGACATCCAAAAGACGAATTTAGGCTTTAAAGTGGAAAAAAGCAGGTCTGTGTTGTATTAAATTGTTGTTTGCTATCCGAGGCTGTTTCTGTTCACTGAGAAAAGAGGAATACATACTGAACCAGAAGCCATATTAAACTGCATGCTTAGAAAAAGAATTATGCCGAAAAACTGAATAGAAACAATGATGTTTATAATTTTTTTTAATCCCTATTCAACTTCAGAATTTTTCCATATTTGGATTGTTGGTGTCTTCCATTAAAACAAAACGAACAATGGAACCTTACCATTAAGTAAGAAACTTATAACTTACCTAAATCCTCCAACAGTATTAACACATGTGGCACCATTCTGACAGCCTAGATCAGTTCCTGCATATATTCCACATTCATTGACATCCTGTTCACATGTCACACCCTATAATTAGTATAAACATTGGATCATTAATTTGATGTATTGTACAACAATCATAAACATGACTGAAACATACCTATCACAGGAATGATTAATCATCCTACAATCATGAACAAAAACCCAAATCATATTCTCTTGACCATATATTGTTTATTTTAATGCCTGTTATAAATTGAATGGGGTGATATTGGTGTATTGGGGTTGATATGGGATGTGATATTAAAAACCCATATGATATTCTATATTTATGAGTGTGGGGGTAATCTATTTCTGCTAAGACCGTATATCTTAAGTTTTTTTGTTTGTTTGTTTAGTTGGGGTTTAACACTGTTTTCAGCACATTTGGCTATTTCGCGGCGGCCAGTTTTTATTGGAGAAAGTCGGAGTACCCGGAGAGAACCACCGACTTTTGGTAGGAAAATTGGCAATTCTTGTCAATTAAGGTGGGAGTCGAACACACCTCCCCACAGGTGAGATTCGAACTCACAACCGCAGTGTTGACAGGCTAGTGATCATTAGTTGTCATGACGAACTATCTAGACCACTCGGCCACCGAGGCCCCCTTAGGTTTTTTTCAACATACTAGTATCCTATACAATTCCTACACAGAGGCCTCCTTAGGTTTTTTTCAACATACTAGTATCCTATACAATTCCAAGACAGAGGCCCCCTTAGGTTTTTTTCAACATACTAGTATCCTATACAATTCCTAGACAGAGGCCCCCTTAGGTTTTTTTCAACATACTAGTATCCTATACAATTCCTAGACAGAGGCCCCCTTAGGTTTTTTTCAACATACTAGTATCCTATACAATTCCTAGACAGAGGCCCCCTTAGGTTTTTTTCAACATACTAGTATCCTATACAATTCCTAGACAGAGGCCCCCTTAGGTTTTTTTCAACATACTAGTATCCTATACAATTCATGTAATAACTAATTTTCAGACAACATGCAGTCAATACAAGTTAAATGATAGATTATCTTCCACCCTTACTTCAGTCTTCACGAATTTTGTCCGAACGTCGGACAATTCCAAGGACATTGGGACTGGTCGTCCCAAATTTTCAACATTCCTGACCCGAAATTCCGACATTGGTTTAAAAATTAAAATCGCAATTGAAACATCCGGGTCATTCAAATGTTTGTAAATGTCAGCTAATTTTTTTTCAGTCCAGCAAATCTAACGTTGTTGCCTGAATAAATGTCCAGAAAAATCTCTGAAAAAATGATGATAAAATACTGATGCATATAATCCCTTTTTTGTGTTGGCCATCAAAAACAAATAAAATAGCAAAAACAATTTGTTTTCATTGAACAGAAATGGTAGCAATGAAATGAACAACTACTTTACTGTAAACGGACACAAAAAATTTCCAAACACCTCATTCTTGAAAAATAAGATATGGGGAGGCTTAAATTTTGAGGGGTGGGCGAGAATTATTTTTCCTAACATTACTTGTGAGAATATATCTTGTTACTTTATATAACCCACTTAAGAAAAGATCAATTTATTAAAAACATGACATCACTTGGTGGTATTTTTCTTCTTGATCAAATAACAGTTAAGTTCTATGACTTACCCTTGTGTTCATAAAGATAAATATTAACCATCCAATATCAAAATACACAAGCATAGCCATCATAAAAGCAACAAACAAAATCCTATCCAATTATCTTGACAACATGAAAGCATTAGTTTTTTGGCTCTGATATCTTTATATCAGGTAAATGTGTTTGCTTGGGCTCCTTATGATTTGACAAAGATGCAATTTTAATTAATTTTCCATTAAGTATGTCACTCCACCCTCAAATAACTTGTCTTAAGACAGGTACTGCAATTTGATACTCTAAAACATTTTTATTCTTTATAAAGTAAAATGGTCTTAAATATATTTAAATGATGCAATTCTATTTAAAATCTTGCTTTGGTATTACATCTTGAAAATAATACGGTTGTTGTAATATTTTACACAATCAATGATTAATCTGAACATATGTACATGACAAAGTTTGACAGATAAGAATGTTTCTTCAAAATAAAGTTCTTTAAATAACATTGGTCCATTAACACCACTTTTTAGACAAAAATTTTACGCAGTATATGGACATGATGGAGAATATCAGTGAATTTGAGCCAAATGATCTAAAATAAATAGGGATGCTACCATTTTGACTTTGAATTTCCTAATATTAAGAAATTCATTCAAATTATCTTGACCGTAGACAAATCGACTTTCACTTATGTTAGCCGACATCTGTTCCTTCAACTCACAGCTATTTCAAACTTCATACAGAATTTAAACTTATCTCAAATAATTGATTTTTAAGTATCAGTAACCTTGATGTTTCACCTTTATATCAAAATGGCTCTTGTCCGATCACCACACATTCAACCATTTTACTTAAGGTAGGCAAGAGCATTTAAATGCAGCCTTTTCAGGATACATCTGTAACTGGTTGTGACAACATTGTCCAGTATCTTGAATCTCTCAATTAAAGGGCTCATACAATTAAACCATCTACATAGTACTTAATACAAGTTTCTCAAGTATATATAGGTTTAAAGGGGATAAAATCATATTCAAGGAACAAATTTAAACTTAACAATATTACATTATCATAGTCAGTGGTCTTAGGGTAACGGCAAGGTGGGATAAAAAGACATACCTGCCAAGCTTCCGGACACCAACATGTATATTTATTGTAGCCATCAATACAGGTTCCACCATGTCGACATGGATTACTACTACACTCATCAATCGCCAGAGTCTGCAGATGGAAAAAAAATATAGATACATTGTGTCTTTGTTGATAAAGCTAAAATATTACTCTGAAGCTTAATAATTATGTAGAACTTTTAAAAGGAATGAAATGGATAGTAAAGGACAAAAAGGATAAATTTTTTATGCAAAATCCTAAGACGGAATCAAAACAAACAGTGCCTTTATTGATGTTGCCTCACTTTAGACAAAAGAAGATGGTATGATTTCAGCCATTATTTGGCCCCGACATGAAAAAATTAAATTTAAGATTTCAGGTTCGAATTTGTATAATTTTTATCATATAATGATCGAATGTTCACAATCTATCAATCATTCTATAAAAAACTTTCCGCTCATGCAACAGCGGCATCATGATTGTCTGCAAAATCAAGGATTTGAAGAAAAGGGAGTGTTTTCACAGATGTTGGTCATAACAACTACGAGCAACAGCCTCGCCTGAAAAGATTTTTTAATAAAATGTTTGTCTGATATAAAGACACATTTTATTGAAATAGCTTTTTGGGTTTTGGGCAAGGCTGTTGCTCATATCAAAATTTTAATTCAAAGGTCCAAAAATGAATGAAATTTAGTGTTTTTAATTCATTTTTTGAAAGCATATTGCTATTATTCAAGAAATTTCTTGTTGAAAACAAAACAGTTTCCTTAAAATGCAACATTTTAAGAGTACATGTACTTAATTTTAGCTGAGAGTACTTTTTTATTAATTTTTAATTGGGAATTGAGGAGCAAAACATTAGGCCAAATCATACCATTTCCTTTGGCCTTCATTTTTCAGAATAAGTGACCTTTCAACATCACTATTTGCTCCATGCAGTCCTTATATCAAATTTTGCATTAAATTTAAAAAGTCTGTTTTATCTCTTTTATAACAGGTTCTGACACTTCATGTTTGTCTGGGAAAGGGGAGATAACTGAATTTTACAGAGTGTCAATTATTTACCTGTTGGAGATTCATCAAATTTCGTCTTACTGTGTTTATCTATGTTAAAAACAAAATACAATATATTATTCCAAACAGAAGCACACAAAAATATTAAATGATTGGCTATAATCTAATGCCACAATGGTTATATCACAGACACAGCCAGGGACATAAGACTTAGTATAGAAATTTTCAAAACAAAAAACTAACACATAGTAACTCCTTTCCAATTACAGTTTAACACGGTAAATGTAATAAACCTATCTGAGCAGGATTATCATAATTTGTTATGCAATATACATTTTCACTGGATGATCATGAAAATCAATTACTAAATTGATGCCATGAGAGCTGATGACAAGTGTTAAGTGCCTCTTCACGATTTTGAAAATTTTATTTTTTCCATAAAATTAATACTTTTGCATTAGGATACAAATTTTTCTTCCAATATTGCTGGCAAATATTTGTGATTTGAAAATTGCAAATATCTGTTTACTGACTTTGCTAATAAGTTGTCACCAAACAAGATGTGCAACTGTCAAATTAACAACTAAAGCTGGCAAATATTAATATAAAGCCTAAATTACCGGTAAAGCATTGGATAATATAAAATGAACTTTGGAATGAAATTATGCAAATATACGTGAACAAATTTTTCAGCCATAATTTTACATATATCTATCAGTAAAACATTCGAAACCGTGTTTGGAGTCAAAGGACCACCCAAACAGCTTTCAATCCCCAAACAATTTGTCAAAACTATTAACTGGATTTTTTGTTCAATAATCAGTTAAAAATGCCAATATCTGAAATAATTACCCTTATGTAAACACCACTGGTCCTATTTTGTCGTCTATGATATCTCCTCACCTGTCGACCAATCAGAAGAAATAAAATTTAGTAACAACCAACCAGAACCAATTTCAACCTTTCATTGATGCACCATGCACAAGATGCACTACATCAGTAAATCCATATATGGTATAATTACATTCAAATAAGAATGGATAAAACATCTAGCAGAACTGTCAAAAAATAACCTTCAGCAGCAAACTGGGATAATATAGAGCATTTGTCTCCAAAAATGACCTAGCACCCCAACTGGGAATAAAAAACCCATAACACTTGGTACAGTAGTCCACCATTCTACCAATTGACCTAAAAGTTTTCTCCACAAGCACAGCATAAGGAGGGTCCTTATAAACCTGTATTTTTATATCTTCGGTGTTCCTAAGGGAAGCCTTGTTACAAAACAAACTGATAGCTAGGAACCAGAGGAGATTCAGAAAATGGTCTCAGCAGAAAATCATAGTGAAGGGTATGTTACCAATAATATTGTACTGGGGCAAGATAAAAACAAAACAATAGAGTTTCGAAGAAAAAATGTCTCTGTTAACTTTTCATGCTTTCGTAGGGGAATTAAAACAAAATCAAATAAGAAGGTGAAAAGAAGCTGTTTGACAACAAAACCGATTTTACTTCATCACGGTTTTTAGCCACCTGCTCACTCCAAACCAAACTTTGAAGTTAATTACCAGCAAACTCAAACTGACACAAAAGAACAACTATCCTATTGTTTCATTGTTTCAGCCAAACGAGAATATTTGGCCATGGAAACAATGCAATCACCAATTAATGCAACAAAACTATTCGACTTACTTCCTCAATCTGGCTGTTAAAATCCTGTTCTTCAATAGATTCAACCTATGTATAAATTGGAAATATATAGATACATGCATATATAGATAATATTTTATCTAATACTATATGTACAATACAAGGGGGATAACTGAAATGTTCATGCTTTTTTATTATTTTCTACATACTCTGAACAAATTATATGTATATATAATAATAGAAGCAGTAGATTGCCTGTACTGCTCACATGGAAAATTCAAGCAACATGGTTTCCAGAAAAAAATTTAAGAATCTAACAAACAAACACTTATCTTAACTTCAGTTATATTTTTCCCATATTTTTGTTTAGTTCACATTTTTAATCTTTCTTCTGTTCCTAGTAATGATGGTTATACTAAAGCTTTCTGAACAAAATATGGGCCATTAAAGACCACTTCAAAATAATTTTGTAGTAACTCCGCATTAGTTTCAAAACCTGTTTTTAAAACATTTTATGCTGATTATTCTATTATTTAATTTTCATTGATTATACTTACCAACAAAATTAAGGAAATTAATTCCGCAATGAAAATCTCTACTTTTAAGGCAAATATGTGTCGAGGGTTGATAAGGAAATATGGAAAATGCCATGTCATAATCTATTTAAAACATATTTTCAGGCCTAAGAAAATAATCAGAATATAATTTCAAATGGATTTTTTTTTTAACAAAAATATCAAAGAAAGAATTTCATTTAACTGAATTAAGAATATAAGTAAATGTGGATTTTTTAGGGCAAATATGCACTTTCGGGGGCATATATGGATTTTCGAGGGAAAATATGGATTTTAAGGCAAATATATGGATCAAGGGCAAAGATTGGACACCCCTTTCCAGTCATATCTGTCATGCAAAATCATACGTATTACTACTAAATATGTGATAAAGTGTTATATTATGCCATGCAAATATGTAAATAAAAAGGTCAACACAAAAAATATATAAAAACATATTGTCTCATACATACATTCACAAAAATTCCCATAATCCAGAGAATGATGTTTTAATAATTTAAACTAGGCATCAAGGAGATGGAATCCATCTCTGTGGGCCCCACCGTTAATCACTTGTGGTCAAATTAGATCCCACATTTGATCTTGACCTTTGACATAGAAATCTAAACAATAACCGTGACACCCCTTTTGACAGTGGTGAAAACCATGCAAAGTATCCTCACTTCAAACCATTCTCAAGTTATAGATCAGACACGATCTTTACCATAGGATATGGAGTTCTCAGCTTTGATCTTGACCTTTGACCTACAGAGTTGTAGATATATTATGACAAACCCTCTGGTGCTAGTGAATATCCATGCCAAGTATAAACTTTGAAATGATAAAGGTTCTCAAGATATAGAGCGGACATAATTTGTTCCGGACAGACAGACTGATCACTATAGGGGGCCATAATAACATCAATGTATATGCAAAACAAAAATCAATCTTGACAATTACATCTGGAAACAATAACAATCTTCATCATTTTTTACAAATATTTTGTTTTAAGATTTATTGTTTTTTTAAAGTAATATTAATTTCATACTTTACGAATGGCTTGTTTAAAGAAAAAACATGTATTATTATTTACAACTTATAAAAATACGATATCTGCAGACTCAGAAATGAATGCATGCATTTTGTGCGAAACAGACAATAAATTTTAATCAATTTGCTTTGTCACTATTAAATTATAACAAAATTTATTTGTTTGAAAAGCATACAATCATGTATAAGACATGTATCTTTCTCTTGATTTAAAATCTGTAGTTGTCCATTTTTTTATTTAACTGACAAAAAACATCTTTGCTAACCAAATATCACGAATCGCTTCTCTCCTATTCACCCTCGGCAGATTAAACCAGAATTTTGGGTCCATGCGGTACTGATCTTTATTTGATACAGCTGAGGCTAGCTGCTTCCAATCAGAATGCGTCATACACAGAATCATGCAATGATCACATGTCAATGTAACATACATTTAAAATATTGTCCCCCATGAAATATTTTTCGTCGGACAAAATTTCATATAAAATATTGTCTGTGGACACTATTTCACAATGAAATACTGTCCAGGACAATATTTCATTATGAAATAGTGTCCTTGGCCATGAAATTTTGTCACCTCCTTCTGGAAATATTTCTCTGAAATTCTGTCCATTATAATACTCCACTATGATATAGTGTATGCGTCGTTGGTCAATAGTGGACGTCACTATTGTTAGATTTCGCCACTCAGGGTTTACAAATTCTGGTTTAATCTGCCAAGGGTGAAGAGGAGAGAAGAGAAACGTAACCCTTGGCTAGTAAAGATGACCTACAAATGAGTTTTTCATTGCTTAAATACAAGCACTGTTACCTTCCTATTATTTACATTGGAAACCATTCCTTTGCTCTAGCATAGTATGTGGTTCTACCTTGCTTTTCGGTAGGACATTAATACACACAGACTATATATAACATTATGTAAATACTGAAACTTTACCCTTTGTCTTAAGCTGTTAAGCTGAGATGTTAGACGTGTTACTGATGTCTGAAGTTGTCCAGTAGAACTAAGACTTTGTTCTATTTGTGTAAGTCTGTTATTCAAACCTTGTTGCTGTAATAAAATAAAAATAAAGAAAATTTTAAAGCTGTAAATTACTAATATAACTGCCAGTAAGGTACCCCTTGTTTTCCAAGATTCATTTCAGTTACGGTGAAAAAGAAATTTATCTAACACCCCGTCCTCCCTCCTCCATGACTCGCTTAAACTGCATAAACTTTAATTTTATGTTTTCAGATTTCAGTCCTAATCAAGTGTAATTTAACCAATACATGAACAAATGGTTTCTTTATAGAACTAATATCATTTTTCAAGACTGACCACATTCTCTATAGAAATAATTCTATTTGTCAGGACTTACCACATTCTCTACAGAAATAATTATAATTCTTCAGGACTTACCACATTCTCTATAGAACTAATTCTATTTGTCAGATCTGTAAGTTGAGACAAAACCTGTCCTGTAGGCTGAAGGTTGTTCAGTCTTTGTTCCACCTCTGCCAATCTAGACGCTAAATTGGAGGGTGTCTGAAAAAAAAATGAAAATATGGTCAACATGGTAACTTTGTATATCAAATTGATTTTTAAGTTCTTTCGGCTATTATTCAAAGTTTGATTATTCAGATTTACATTAAATATAAAAGTTTTTGTGGTAGATTGTTGTAAATTTATAAAATGTACTTCTAAACTTGCAGTTCCTTTGAATGAACTTAGTAGAACAGAGTGTCAATAAATGTTTAGATTGTTGTCTAAGTTTTAAATTTTAGGACACTTAAAATAAATTCTCTGGTTTACAGACAATTCGTTTCATAAAAATGGAAAATTATGTAGGTAAGAAAATTATTTTTTTGGGGTTTAATTTCCTGTTAAAAGTTGCAAGGGATTTTCACTTCATTTTAGGTGTTTACTTTTACTACATACAAATCTAGTTTGAATCCATTCACTTCTACGTTTTAATTATATGTCCGTCCGTCCGTCCTCATTGTAAGCGCTATGACTCCTTCATTTATTTACAGATTATGATGAGACTTATATGGAAGCTGTGTTTTGGTGGCAGCTTAGATCAAGTCTAAATTCGAGTGCGGTTACATGATTTTTTGGCGGAATTATTGCCCTTTGAACTTTAAAATTTTGCTGAAATTGCCTTGTAAGCGATCTCATGCCTACATTTTTTGCGGATTTTGATGAAATTCCTATAAAAGATGTGTTTCAATGGTTTCTCAATCAAGATCAAATTCGAGTGGCATACTGTTATTTTTGGAAGAGTAATTGCCCTTTAATCTTTGAAATTTTGCTAAAATTGCCTTGTAAGGAAATAATAAGTGTACTGCTTTTCAATTTAAGCAATGCGTGTTTAGATTGAAATTTATTACACTGGACATGACATGTATAAATTGTGTACAAATTTCAGAAAATTCAACACATTTAGAAAATTTTCTGAAATATTCAACTTTTTATTTTGTGCATACCTGTTTTTACCCCTGTTGTATCTTAATACATGTAGATGTACAAGTACTAAGCAAATACTATATCATTTAACTAAAATTCTCCACTAAACGAATGTGGCAGGGGACATTCACTGTTTTTTTATTGTAGACTGAACTGGTAGTATTGTCCATGGTATGACCTTTTGGGAGCAAATATTGAATTCAAACTCACTGCCATGATTGTTTATCTGCTGTTTATTTACTTTCAGTTTTTGATCAATTTCACAGAATGATTGAAATTGAGTCTGGGTTGGCAGATGGTTGACAAATACTTTTGGTGCCAAATTTCTAATGTTATTCTTATGAAAAAATAGTGGAATGACAGCGATTTTATTCCAGAAATCAAATAAACCCCGCAACTTTTTTTTAAGTTGGGCAGCAGTGTTTAAGAGAACCAGTTATTTAAGCTTGGATGGACTTTTTTCTTTCTTTCTTTTTTTTTTTTGGTTTTTTTTTTTGGCCATAAAAATAAATTGTCTGGTTACCCGACCAACCCTGTTTTCTGGACTTTAAGACCAGTGGGAGAACAACATTAAAATCATTTTAAGAAATGTTTAGTACATTATGGTCCTTTTTCCACATTCTAGTGGAAATATTTCAAATTTTTTGTCAACTTTAGGAGGCAGGTGCCTGCTGTGACTCCACACCTGTAATGTTTAATTACATTACCAAGGCAGACTAGATGCTTTATGCACCAAAACAAATTCCTAGATTCTCCACAGAACTTGACATGTGGTAAATGATTTTTAATTCACCTTTCAAATTTCTGAAGTGAAATTAAAGACAATTAAAGACATTTTTATCCAGTAAATAAACACAAATATGAAAAACAAATAAAAACAGGCTGATAAGGATGAAGAATCTATGATTTAATATTTATATAAATTGTTAACTTACAGCTGTTGTGGTTACGGTTCTTAGCTGTTCTATTGTCTGTTTGTTATTTTTCACCTGAAATTTAGAAACAAATAAATTCTTCTGAACAATAGAGGCAAAATCTCTTTCCTAACTTTATTCACCTCAGCCAAATAAAAAACGTTTAATACTAGTAAAACTATTCAATAAACTTTAGAAAGAGGACACATATACCTAAGGAGCAATCCAAACAAGAGGCTCCCAAGAGCCTGAATCGCTCACCTGTTATATTTGTGTAGATCTTGCATCAGTGTTTATCTTTGCTATTTAATGTGTACCGTCACAATTTTCTCCTTAATATTGATCTGTATGGCTAAAATATAGAATCCTGAACCCAAATAGATATAGTTGCTAGGGACTTTCTCATCGGTTGCTATGGACTTTTTCAATGGCATGGACTCTTAGCTTCCATTTTGACTTAAATAGGTAAATTGTAGGGTCCTGAACCCACATATATATGGTTGCTAGGGACTTTTTCATCTGTTGCTATGGGCTTTTTCAATAACACTGACTCTTGACCTTTCTTTCTGACTTGTACGGGTAAATTATAAGGTCCTTAACCAAAATATATATGGTTGCTAGGAACTTTTTCATAGGTTGTTATGGACTTTTTCAATGACCTTGACCTTTCTTTTTGACTTGTACGGGTAAATTATAAGGTCCTTAACCCCAATATATATGGTTGCTAGGGACTTTATCATCCTTTGCTAGGGAATTTCTGATCAGTTGCTATGGACTTTTACAATGACCTTGACCCTTGAACCTCCATTTTACTTGTACAGCTACCATTTAATTTATATCAAGGTATGCTCTAAACATCTGTGACAATATGTCAGACCATTATTTTCTGTTTATATGTAACTAATCTTTCAAGGGCAAAAACTCCTGTACGGGGTCAATTGACGATTTTAGTCATGTTGACTTATTTGTAGATCTTACTTTGCTGAACATTTTTGCTGTTTATATTTGTCTTTATGTATAATAATATTCAAGTTAATAACCTAATACTGCAAATTTTCTTAAAATTAACAATTCAGGGGCAATAACCCAAAAATGGGTGGACCAATTTGTCTGAAAGTTTCATGGCAGGTAGATCTTGACCTCATAAATATTTTTACTACTTGTCTTAATTTAACTGCTTTAATTTTTGAGATATGAGCAAAATGGTGTATTTTCACCTATGTTCTATTTTTAGCCACCGCAGCCATATTTCTCGATGGACAAGAAAATAAAACATAAAATTTATACTAGATACCCTAAGTGTGGCTGAAATTGATTCTGTAGTTTCAGTTTAAAAAGATGACCAAAAAAAATGTGAAAAATTGTCTTTAAAGGGCAAAAACACCCATAGGGGTCAGTTGACAATATTGGTCATGTTGACATATTTGTAGATCTTACTTTGCTGAACATTTTTGCTGTTTACAGTTTCTCTTTAACAATAATAATATTCAAGATAGCACCCTAAAACTGCAAATTTTCCTTAAAATTAACAACTCAGGCTCAATAATCCAACAAAGGGTTGACCGATTCGTCTGAAAATTTCACAGCCGGTAGATGTTTACCCTGTGTCAGTTTTGCTCTAAATGCTTTAGTTTTTGACATATAAGACAAAAACTGCAGTTTACCCCCTATGTTCTATTTTTAGCCATGGCAGCCATGTTTTTCAACCGACAAGAAAATAAAACATAAACTTTTTTCTAGATACCCTAACGATCATACAGACTAAGTTGGCTGTAATTGGTTCAGTGGTTTCAGAGGAGAAGATCTTTGAAAAAGTTTATGACGGACGACAGACCCCAATTGATGGCAAAAGCTCCTTTTAGGACAGGTGAGCTAAAAACGTAATCCATTAGACAAACAAAACACGGGAAGACAAATGAACAACCACAAGCACAACAAATAAACAATGAAAACTAAAAAACAATGAACAACATCTTAGATATTGGAACACTGTAACAGTCAATCAATTTGTGATGATGACCGTAAAATTTCCTAAGTGATGATATCAATTCATCCCTGATAAAACCCTGGTTAAGAAGCTTTTGTGACAGTCGAAAGTCATGGTAACTCACGCATGCCCTTAAAAATCGGATTAGCTGAGAGACGCCACATGCAGGCAATTCTGGTATATTGCTACTCAAGAAGGGAAAGTTAACAATAGGAAAGTCGAAGTCATAAAGTTTTGTCTTCAGATGTCCCTCATTGTCTATTTCGAGAAACAAATCCAAATATGAAGCGGACTTTGATGTATCTGTGGTATCCTTAATTTCAAGTTCACTGGGGTAGATGAGATGTAGAAAGTCTTGGAATTTATCGTTATTTAACAACAAGAGGCTCCCAGGAGCCTGAATCGCTCACCTGGTCCTTAAGCTTTAAGGGAGTCTTTCATGAGCTATTACCCCTATAATGGATCATCTGACAACTTCGACCCAATTCAGACTTTTGTAGAGCTCAATGAGCAGATTGTTTAAGCAAACAACAGCTTTTCTCTATTGACAACAACTTAATAAGTACAAATTTCAAAAAAAAATCAAGAAAAAGGGCAATAACTCCTACATGGGTGGTTACATCTTCAAAGCAGGTAGATCTTGAGGTGTTAAACACTTTAGCTTCCCATCAGAATTTTGATATCTGTCACCATTTTTGAGTTATTTGCAAAAAACTGCAATTTACCCCTATGTTCTATTTTTAGCCATGGCAGCCATGTTTTTTTACAAATCAAAAATCCAAACGATAGTTTAGTAGCACTCATGCCAAGGAACAACTACACTAAGTTTGGTTGCAATTAAACTTATGGTGTAAGAGGAGTTAACGATTTTATTACAATGAATAAAGACTGCAAAAATGGTCAATTTTGATGATCTAAGGGGAATAACTCCTAAAGGGAAGGAACCTACAACTTCGATCCTGTTACAAATTTTGTAGATCTTTGTGTGCCTAACAATATGAAATTTAAATTTTTCAAATTTTCTTTATAGTATCCAAGATATTGAGCTTAATAAGTGCAAAATTTGGAAAAAATGCAGAAAAAGGGCAATAACTCCTACATGGGTCATTGGATCTTCTTCAAAATTTCAGGGCAGGTAGATTTTGAGGTGCTGAACACTTTTACCCTATGCCAGAATTTTGATATCTGTTATGGTTTTTGAGTTATTTGCAAAAAACTGCAATTTACCCCTATGTTCTATTTTTAGCCATGGCGGCCATGTTTTTTTACAAATCAAAAATCCAAACGATATTTTTGTACACATAATGCCACTAAACAAATGTACCAAGTTTGGTTGCAATTGGACTTATGGTGTCGGACAAGTTAACGTTTGAAAAATTGTTAACAGACGACGACGACGACGGACCCCAAGTGATGGTAAAAGCTCACATCGACCTTTGGTCCAGGTGAGCTAACAACACGTCATCTATATAATTAAAAGTGACATTAAAGGATTGGTCTAGTTTCTTTTTGTTTTCATATAAAAGACCTTGAATGAAGTCCGCTTCATATGAGTACAGAAACAGATCAGCGAGGAGAGGAGCACAGTTTGTTCCCACTGGAATGCCAATTGCTTGTTGAAAAATTTGACCACCAAATTAAACAAATATGTAGTCTATGAGAAAATCTAACATGTTTGTAATTTCATCTTCACAATACTTTTTGTCAAGAATCAGAGTGGTTCTTCACGAAATAAGCCTTTTCTCTAATTAAAACTAGACATTTAAACCTGCGTTTGCCATTTGTCTTTTAAAAAAAACATTGATGAACTAGTTGATTCAATCGATATTTTAATTGAGAATGTGGTATGGTAGTATAGAGTGTAGAAAAGTCAAATGTTTTTATACTGTTGCATGTAGCCAAAGATTTTGATTTTAGATATTGTAGTTAATTTTTTGAGTTTTTACGAATCCACATCCGACTGACGGCACTGGTGGAATATGATATTTCAAAGTAATTCTGAAGGCCCTCTTTAATACATGTCAATAAGCATCAAATGTATGGCACATGCAACGTCTTAAATTCAGCTCCTCAATTTGGCAGTGAATAATTGGTGCAAAGTTTATATTTTTAAAGTAAATATTATTTTAATTGTACATATCATGTTTTTATGAAGTTTATCGGATTATTTTGAAAGTTAAATGACAATAAAAATTATCGTTTGCAGACGTTCGTTAATCATGATTGATCATGCGCATATAATGTGATAGAACTAATATCCCTTTTCATTGCGCTAATTACATTATCGGTAATTAACGATCGTTTATTAGACGATATAACACTTGTGAGCTGATATCAGACAGGTGACAATTTAATTAACGGTCGTTTATTATCATTGCAGACATAATTCCTGGTCTCTTAAAAACATCTCAAACTCTATTAAAATTGTGATTTAGGTATTCATTTTATATAAATATTCATCCATATTTATTATTTTTGTCCCTTATTATTACATTTAAAAAAAAATAGACATAGTATTTTTTCTTCTGCGGCCGTACGATCGGTATACTGACAAACAGAACGGAGGACTATTCTGACTCCATAACCTCTATAACCATATACAAATGTGAAAAATGTATTTATTTAACATATATCTATTCATTTTTATTGATTTTATTGTTAAATTCAACCATTTTAACCTGCAGGCGTATTTAAGTAGGACATCATTAATATGAACCTTCACAATTTACAAAACATGTTGAATTCGCTAAAAAGGTTATTTTTTCATCATCCTAAACATTTGCTAAAAGACATTTCTGAGCACTGGAATTTTGAAAATTCCTGGTTTTGGGTAGGTAACACAAGATTTCCCTACATCAATGCAACTTTGAAATTTGTTGAGCACTAAATAATTTCGTACATGTCCCTATAAAACTCATATACAGTCATTTCGGATAATTCTGCATTAACATGAAAATAAAATCAGCAAAGTCATTGTTAACAGCTTTAGTGCAATAAATTTGTTTTGAATTGTTAAAAAAAAAAAAAAAAAAAAAAAAAAAATTTGAATGCGCCAAATTAAACACTGCGCTGAATTACCCGACAACATAGTGTATATACAAAGAGGTATTGTCATAGTATTAGTACACTTTCAAGATAGATAAGCCATAAGAATAATTATATTTGCCCAGCCTCTGCGGCTCTGGCACAGGACCCTGTCCCTAGACCTAGTCATATGCCATTCATGCCATGGTCAATGCCAATCCCCTCCCCCTTTTCAGTTTTGAAACTTTCTATGACCAAGTCCGTAAACCCAAATATTTTTTGCTGAAATTACTCATTTCAGTTAACTGTTAAATCTGTGTCCCAAGTGCCCGTTCTGACAGTAGCCTACGCGTGACAAGGGAATTTTCTTCTCTAATTTTGGCGGGAAATCATTGTTCTGGTTTCTGAAATTTGTGTTCTTGCGAACAGAACCAGTTGATTGATGATATATCTTAAGACCGGAAATCAAAGTCAGATATAACGGACTACGCTGTACCCTTTTAAAATTTCTGTCGAAAACAGATTTTGTTAGTGATATCAGGATATTTCAATTGAAATAACTAGACGTTTTTTTTTTTTAAATTCTAATCGTTGACCCTTAAATGTACAATAAACTGAATGGAATAGAGAATGGAAACGGGTAGTGGGTCAAAGAGACAACAACCCGACCCAGGAACTGTATGTGATAGTATTATATGATTCCTGCCCGACCAAAGAGCAGAAAACAGATCAAGACTACCAATGGGCCTTCAACGCAGCGAGAAAATCCTGCACCCGGAGGCGGGCTCCAGCTGGTCCATAAACAATAATGTATTCTAGTTCAGCAAAATGGAAAGCACACTAAACTCCGAAACATAACTTAATGAACCAAAACACACAAGACTAACAAAGGCTAGAGGTTCCTGACTTGTGACAGGCGTAAAAATGCGGCGGGATTAAACATGGTTTGTGAGATCTCAACCCCCCCCCCCCCCCCTTATACCTCTAGCCAATGTGGAATAAACAAACACACAGCGATACACACAGTAAAACTCAGTTCAAAAGATGTCCTAGTCCGATTTTAAAAAGGTAACAGAAGAAACTAAGCAAAATGACAATGATCAATATGTATTATCAAAGGACTAATAGCAGTTACTGACATGCCACTCTAGACCTCAATTAAACTGATCGAAAGACTATGTCTATATCATATAGAAAATCAGCCACAATCCCTCCCGTTAGGGGTTAAGTGTCATGCCATCATAAATTATTCATGTTATACGAGAAGAACATACCCCGTATCATGCCAACAACTGGTTTTAGCATAAATATGTTTATTTCTGATGCAAAGACCCTATGAGTGAATCAATATTAATTGCAATCTTTTATGACTTGACAACAGTATATATATATATATATATATATATATATATATATATATATATATATATATATATATATATATATATATATATATATATATATATATATATATATATATATATCAAGACCCAGGAAAGGGAAGTGTTCATTGTTAGTTTAAGCTTTATTTAAAGGAAGTTCAACAGGATAAAACTCGTTAGTGTACATACTGAAGTCGTCATTATTGACAGCCAAAATATCATCCAAATATCTAAAAATGTTATTAAATTTTTGTATCAAATGTTGCTTCGTTTGGGTCTTTACTGGTTTTAGATAGAAATTCAATTTGATTCGTAACAATACAGAAACAGGTGCGCAAGAAGTGGTGCACAGTCAGTCCCCATTGGAATTCCGATAACTTGGCGATATACGGAATCTCCATAGCAAAAATTTTATCTGGTAAAAATTCAAGTGCAGTTATAATATCAAAGCAGGTCCAATTGACACAGTTCTTTTGTTTGTCGTTACTAAAAAATGATCTAAAAGAGTTTGAACATATATATTCACACTCTGAAGTTTTAAATGCCCATGTAATTAGGTATGTGAATTTTTTCTTAATGAGATTATGAGGCAACGTGGTATATAGGGTAGACAAGGGTGGATACACAAAAATGTCTCGCCTGTCGTGTATTTCTAATGAAAGTAAATGCTATCAGACATACATTATAAATTTTAAGCTGTAAATAATGAGATAATGTCAATGCTGATGATCACTGTATGAACGCTTAAGCTGCTGCCAGGCCTGCTGAAGATAACTATAATAATGTCTTCATACTACAAATTGTATAGGTTATTATTCGCCTTATGAAGATATGCTGGATAACTGTGGTTAAGAGTGAAATAACTTTAAAAGTGATGTACCATTGATATTGATTATTGTAACTAAAGATGGCAGTGGACAATGATAGTATGATTGTTATATTTTAATACAAGAAGAATATTAAACACAAGCTTTTGAATGTGCTGAAAAACAGGCCAAAACACAAAAACCTAACTATAACCACTGAACCATGAAAATGAGGTCAAGGTCAGATGACACCTACCAGCTGGACATGTACACCTTACAATCCTTCCATACACCAAATATAGTAGACCTATTGCATACAGTTTTCGAAAAACAGGTCAAAACACAAAAACTTAACTATAACCACTGAACTATGAAAATGAGGTCAAGGTCAGATGACACCTGCCAGTTGGATATGTACACCTTACAACCCTTCCATACACCAAATATACTAGACCTATTGCTTATACTATCTGAGAAATGGACTTGACCACCAAAACTTAACCTTGTTCACTGATCCTTGAAATGGGGTCGAGGTCAATTGAATACTGTCTGACGGAGATGAGGACCTTTTAAGGTACGCACATACCAAATATAGTTATCCTATTACTCATAATAAGAGAGAAATTAACATTACAAAAAATATTAACTTTTTTTCAAGTAGTCACTGAACCATGAAAATGAGGTCAAGGACAATGTACACATGACAGACGGAAACTTCGTAATATAAGGCATCTATATACAAAGTATAAAGCATCCAGGTCTTCCACCCTCTAAAATATAAAGCTTTTAAGATGTTAGTTAACGCCGCTGCCGCCGCCTCCGGATCACTATCCCTATGTCGAGCTTTCTGCGACTTAAGTCGCAGGCTCGACAAAAAATCAAAACGTTGAACACCAATATGAGCATGTTATTTATGAAGTACTTCCAACGAATTTTTCACACTCCAAAACGTAATTAATACCACTATTTTCGTACACCTTATTTGAAAAAATTATTACCAGGTTTTTTATTGTACCAAGTGTACTAGTAAGTAGAATAGACAGATTAGTGACGGAACAATGGCTTGAAGACGAAATAAATCTATATTTGTAAGGTATTTTATGCAGCTTCGGAAGCCACCACATAGTTGGAATTTTCATGGTATTCGGTTCTGCTTGTAAAGAGGTAGCAATAAGTTTATATGTGTTAACGATGTCATTTTCCGAAAATTGAGTCAGTTGGAATGTATAGGCGACTTTGTTATTTCCTTTTGCAGAACCTCAATATAAAATTTACCTCAAACAATAACGATATTATTGGCAGCCTTATCAGCTGGGACGAAAACAAATTCCTTTCCGAGTTCTTTTAGCTTATGTTTGATATGAGAAATATGGTTATTATGGTTGTTTTTAGGACTAAAATGTTCTTTAAAATGTTTAATACGAATATCAACTATTTTCATTACTGAATTGAGGAATCTAAGGATTTTTTGTCAACTTCTCGTTTTATCCATTTTTTGCAGTAAGTATGGAGTGAGTCGTGGATGATGTTACGACACTCATTCCACTTAATAATTGACGCGGGACGATATTTAAGTCCTTTCCTAAGGAATGATGAACTCTCGGTCCTGGACGATGTTAAGGTCTCCTGTTATAACATGGGAACTGGGGCCATAAATGTATTTGGAATTACTGCAATGTCATAACGTAGGTGTATAATCACTGATATTAATATCTTGTCACACCTCTTTTTAATTAAAAACATATTTCCGGGTAGATTTTTTGTAAACATAACAAATAAGAGGGCGCTCAGTATTATCAAAATAACCAGGAATTTGTTCTTTAACAGCATGATCATTAAGATACTGGTAATACAATGTATATATAAAATCAAAACCTTTATTGATATATTGGATTTTAAGAAAATGTATAGCTATATATATTCTGATCTTCGATGGTAGAGATCATAACGGAACGGACAGGGTTATAGCACACGCAAGGTTCGAGACTAGGGTGGATATGATATAGTATATCGGGGCCGAACGAGTCTCGAAAGGTTGTTAAATGCCGTACAATATATATATGGATATGAGCCCCTGTGGTTATTATGTATAGGAGATACAATGTATAAGTGTGGATTCGTAGAAAAGAATCAACGAGCCGGAGGCTGCAGAGTGAAAAAAAATTGTTAAGAGGGAGATTGCGAACAAAAACCTATATCATTGATAGCACAGTTTCAATTTTATGCGACAATCTCGGCGGGTGTCTTTAAGGAGGAGAAGACTCATACTTCGCTGGTGCAGCTCATTTTTATGGATGCGTGTTCATTGTGTATCCCCCTACATCAGATATTGCTATTTACTGGTAACCAATGCATTATCTCAACAATAGAAGTGTATCGTCAATTGCTGCTAGTGTACCGTTAATTGCAGCCTGTTGCCATTTACGATACACCTACATGTATATTATTGCAATAGGTACCAGAAAAGAGCAATATATATCTGCTGTAAGGGGATGCACAGTGGAGTTAGTCTTGTTGTGTTTTTTCTTCAACAATTTTTTATTGTCATTATGTCTTTGTTTGTTTCCTAAGCTTTGTCCTTTCCCTTGGACTTTAGTCTTTTAATACTTAGGGGACAATCCGGGGGACAACCATTCCATTCTGAGTGTTTATCATGTACACACCACGTGAAGACCAGACACACCGTACATGTAGGTGTTCAGCCTGTGATCATTTTTTTTAATTTAAATGACAAGTTATAACATACTGTACATGTTCATTGTACACAACGGGACCTATTATTTATTTATTAGTCCAGATAATCATGGCGTCTCAAGGGTATAATTATTTTTGATTTTTTTTATCCCTCATCCATGGAATATACGTCCAAGTAAAAATTTTCCAAGACGGATTAATCATTTGGACTAACCTATTATGTACCATCGGTATTGTGTACAAGCCATGTGATTTTTGGAAACGCGTTGAGTTGTAAATTACACATTAAAATGCTAAAAGATGTACAAATGATGTACATTGATGGAATCACGCGTTTCCTGTGACGGTGATAAAATTAAATGGGGGGTTTCATCTGTTTAAATCTATCTAATTTCTCTTAAATATGACTCCCATGGACGAAGCAATGATATTAAAATATATAAATATTGAAATTGCTAAAATTCTTTACAAAGCTTAATTTCTGTTGACTATTGTAAAAAAAATGTAAAATAATTTATTATTTTCAGTATTTTGACATTTAAGTCAAAATGTTCTGCAACTTGCAAAACATTCTTACATAGAATTGAAAACTGATTGCAATAACATAATATATTAGACCAGTAATTAATTATAATACGATTACATGTAACTGTGAAATGTTCAATTACATTAAGAATGTAATTAATTTGATAATTTATTCATGTAATTACCATTACACCAGCTCTGTTCGCCATGATCTAATTTGTAAAGTTATCCTCCTTATTTTCAATATATTTTGATTTTTGAATGAAGCAAAATTCGTAACACATGTAAGAGGTATTTTTCTACAAAATAAGTTCCATAGTGGTGTTTGGAGTAATGAAAATAATTCAAGATTGTTTTGAAATTTTATGTCAAACAAGCTTCATGCAACTTTTTAGTTAAAATCGCACTGCTTTGTGATGCATAGATGTACCGTCTATACGGTTATTTATACATGTTATAGTCTGACAATAACTTCGGATATTTTTTCGAACTGAATATATGGAGCTTTACTTAGACGTTGCCGTCGTAATCATAAACAGGCGCGGATTCAGACGGGGGCCCATCTGCACCCCCCTTCCCCCGCCACTACTTAAAAGAAAAGAAAAAAGGCCACGTTTCTGAGAATTCTTATGAAATTTTAGCATAAATTCGTTCAAAACATTTTTCGCCTCGCTCCGCTCGGCGCTATGTCAATCATTACCAACACTTCACATGCTTCAGCGCCAACCCCCTGACGTCAAATCCTGGATCCGCGCCTGATTAAAGTACATTAGAACTGCTTACAGTGGTCAACGCAATAGGTTATAAACTCGAGGACGGATTTCTATATGCAGTTCTACAATAAAACATGTTGGATACTTACAGTTTGGACTACAACACTGAGATCGTCATTTCCTATGTTAATAAATCCACCAGACACGGCTTGAAATGATATATTGTGATTGACACCAGATTTGAACACTAAATGTCCATTTTGTGTCATAATCCGAGGCCTGCAAGAAAATTTTTCAAGTGCCATAATTTTGGGGTTAATTTCAATCGACTTACAGAATTATATGAATCTTCCTTTATAATTAAATACAAAATACGATGAAAATAAGTAGTTTTGAACTATTGAATATGAGGACCGATGTAGACATATCCCGTACTAACCCATGTAATCGTTTCTTACTGAAACTGATACTTTAGAGAAAAACTCTCTACCCACAAGTAAAAAACAAACAAACAAACAAACAAACAAACAAAAAGCACTGCCCTATTACAATATTTTCTCTTTTCAAATAAATTTAGTAAACAGCGATGATAAGAAAAAATTTGAACAAAAAACTCAAACTTTACTTTCAATACAGGTCTGAGCAAACGTGTTTCTTTTAAATTTTTGTAAAGTTACATGGGGGCCTTAAATTAGTCCAATGAGGTATAAAAATGCAAACTTTAAAATTAAAAAACACTTTCAACAAATATAAAATAAATATTTTATACTTACAGTTCCGGAGATATATTTCTTTTATGTCGAGTATTTTGCTCTGTTAGTAGCAGAAACTGGAGAAAAATTCCCCAAAATAAAAGGGGTGTGATACCAGGCACCATCTTTACTATATACGTTCATACATAACTCGGGTTGTGACTGTGAAATTGAACTTAGTTTTGTAAGGTATGTTTATATGCTAATGACGTTGGATCTTAATGCATTATCTTGAAATATGTTAATTTATCTAGTATTCACTTATCACTTTTAATTATGGAAAAATTATAGATAAAATTTACGTAAAGGTATCACTCCGGGTTTGTCAGTAACAAGCGGAGTTTATCACGTCAATTCCACATTTCTGTGAATAAATGGAAAACTTCGGTAGAATTAACAACGCAACACAATTGTTCTTAATTTTTTTTAAAAAGATAACTAATTTGCAGACGGGTTATCTTTACATATGGTAAATGTCAGTCGATACATTATACCTAGTAGGTTATCGCCGGCAAAATTTCTGTCAAAATTTCAATGATAGTTTTTAGCTCACCTGGCCTAAAAAGCCAAGTGGGCTATTCTCATCACTTTCCGTCCGTCGTCGTCGTCGTAAACTTTTCACATTTTCATCAACTCTTCTGAAACCGCTGAGTCAATTTAAATCAAACTTTAGTTGAATTGTCCTTGGATGTTCCCCTTTAAATCTTGTGTTCGTTTTTCCTGGGCGCCATCCAATATGACCGCCATGGTCGGACATAATTTAACCTTGGACCCTATGGGAATTTTAACATTTTTGTTATCTTCTCTGAGACTATTAGGTCAATTTGAACCAAACTTTGGTGGAATGGTCTTTGAGTGGCCCCTTTTTAAATATGTGTTCGGTTTCCCCGAACGCCATCCAACATGGTCGCCATGGCTGGACTTAGTTTAACATAGAGCCTAGGGGAATTTTACATTTTCGTCAACTCCTCTGAAATTAAACCAAACTTTAGTGGAATGTCTTTCAATGATACCCTTTAAAAATTGTTTTCGGTTTTCCTATGCGCCATCCAATATGGCTGCCATGGTTGGACATAGTTTAACATTGGACCCTATAGGAATTTTAACATTTTCGTCATCTTTTCTGAGACCACAAGGCCAATTTGAACCAAACTTTTGTGGAATGTTCCTTGGATGGCCCCTTTAAAAACATGTTTTCGGTTTCCCCGAAAGCCATCTAACATGGCTGCCATGGCCGGACTTAGTTTAACATTGAACCTATGGGAATTTTACTTTTTCGTAAACTTCTCTGAAACCACTGAACCAATTTAAACCAAACTTTATTGGAATGGTCCTTGGACGGTCCCCTTAGAAATGTATGTTCGGTTTTCCCGGGCGCTACATGTATCCAATATGGACGCCATGGCCAGACTTAGTTTAACATTGGACGAACCTTGTAAGAATTTTAACATTTTCGTTAACTTCTCTGAGACCACTGAATCATCGGTGGAATGGTCCTTGGATAGCGTCTTTTAAAATTTATGTTCTGTTTCCCCAAATGCCATCTAACATGGCTGCCATGGCCGGACTTAGTTTAACATAGGACCCTATAACAAATTCATTTAAAAATCTTCTTGTCTGAAACCACTGACCCAGTTTGAACAAGACTTGGCAGCAATGGTCTTTAGATAGTCCTCTTTGAGAATTGTGTCTAATGACCCACAGTGTCAACCAAGATGGCTGCCACATCCGAATTTAGTTTAACATAGACCATATGGAAAAATTCATTTAAAAATATTCTTGTCTAAAACAACTTGACCAATTGGAACCAGAAATAGCAGCAATGGTCCTTAGATGGTCCGCTTTCAGAATTATGTCCGATGACCCAGACTGTCAACCAAGATGGCTGCCACAACCTAACTTAGTTTAACATAGGACACTATGAGAAAATTCATTTAGACATCTTGTCTGTCACAACCAAGACTTGGCAGCAATGGTCTTGAAATGGTCCTCTTTCAGAATTGTGTCCGGTGGCCCTGGCTGTGAACCAAGATGGCACCCACAGCTGAACTTAGTTTAATATGGGACCCTATGGGAAAATATAAAAAAATTCTTGTCTGAAACCACCGAGCCAGTTGGAACAAGATTTGGCAGTATTGGTCCTTAGATGGTTCTCTTTTAGAAATGTGTCCATTGACCTGGACTGTCAAACAAGATGGCTGCCACAGCCGAACTTAGTTTAACATAGAAGCCTATGGAAAAACCAGCCAAATTGACTGCTACACTTAAATGTGTAGTCCGGCTCAAGGTGACATGTTAAATCCAGGTGAGCAATACAGGCTCTTGAGAGCCTCTAGTTTTTATCATTAATCCTTATTTTCATTGCCATTATTACTATCGATAACGTAAATAAACTATATTGCCACCAACAATTATTTTTACACTAGAGCCTCCTGAAACTAGACCCATATATTTTTATATAAAGTCAGGTCAAGTGTCAAATATACTTGACAAAGGAGAATTAAAGAAAATATGGGAAAAAAATCCTTACAATAATAATTATAAGTGTATGTGGAAAGAAACTCAACGAAACAACAAATTATTGATAAATTTATACTTTGTATATAGATGGCTTATGTTACGAAGTTTTCGTCTGTCATATGTACATTGTCCTTGACCTCATTTTCATGGTTCAGTGACTACTTGAAAAAAAAGTTAAGATTGTTTGTAATGTTAATTTCTCTCTTATTAGAGTAATAGGATAACGCAACAGTAGCGAATATTTTACACTATAGTTACATGAGTTAAAACTGAAGGGATGGACAGGGTATCGGAAGAAGGAAGAGAAGGGATGCCGGAGAAAAGCGAGAGAGGGATTGCGGAAGAAAGGAGATAAAAACAAATGGAAGTTTGAATCTTTTAGTGCTAACTTCAGTAAAAAATCTTTATTACTCCAAAATCATAGATATGGAGATCCAAGAGAAAGTAATCAATACAAAAAAAAACTATTTTGCTGTAATTTCTGTTGTCTTTCCCCGAATCTGATTTCCCGATTTTGGAATCAAAACCCTCAACTGAGACTCCAAAGGAGTAAGGGAGAGGGGAGACACGGGAAAAGGGGGGAAGGGAGAAAGGAGTAAGATACCCTTGTCCACCCCCTCATATTTAAGAAATACATTGTAATACATTTTTTTTAAATGCTCTAAAGAAAAGATGCAGAATCCTTGTATTAACGTTTTATAGCTCACTCGCTGTCATTGTTGCAAAGTACAGTATAACACAGAAAAATAGCAATATTACACAAAAACTCCGAAATTTAGGAAAAATAGACAATAATTAAGAGACCTCATGTAAATTCCCTCTTTCATTCATTCTATACGAAAAATCATTTAAAACTAGAAAGGTCAATTGCAAGGTCTTTCCCGTGTCGAATTTACCGTTTATCTCAAGTTCGTATTTACATATATAGTTTCTAGGATATTAACCATGACCTTGACTGTTGACCTTTTATTTTGCTTGTATACTTCGTGTGAACATAATTATATATGGTTGCCAGGGACATTTTCATCATTTTCAAACACCTTCACCCTTGACCTTCCATTTGCATCTGTAATGCTGAAATATAGGGTCCTGAACATAAATACATATAGTTGCTGGGTACTTTTCCATTGGTTGCTTAGGACTTTTGCAATGACCTTGACCCTTGACCTTCCATTTTGACTGGAACAGCTATACTAAAGGGTCCTGAACATAAACATATATGGTTGCTAGGCCTTTTTTAATGACCTTGATGTTTGACATTTGACTGTGGTACCAAAATTTAGATCTTTGAAACCGGTCATTTTTGTATTGACATTGACTTCCTGTCTATTATAGTTTGCGAGATATAAGATAAAATATAAGAGTGTCAACTTAGCCCTATAACTTGTCGTCGTATGGATTCGAACCCAAATGAGATGAACATTTTTCTCAATCATTTGATCTGCTATCTTTTACGGTTTATGAGGAGGATAAGTCTGACCTTGATCTTTGACCTTGGAGTCTTTTTGAGGTTTTTTTTTTTTTTTAATCTCTGATGAACATTGGTCCAAGTCCCAAGTTGCTACGACTAACCGTTTATGAGTTTTGACCATTTACGTGTTCTGTAAAATATTCAAGGTCCAATATCTCCTATAAGGAGTCGATATACTGAGTTGACCGAAACAATAAATTTCATCAGGTAACGGTTTCAGAGATCGATAACAAGATTTAAGGTCGTTGTGAAGTCTTTATCAAGAAAGAACAAAATTTCTAATTATTTTAATTATTCTTGAGCATTTTTAGTTTTTTTCCGAAGTATTTGGACGTCTTTGGAACCATTTGGTATATCTAATTATTTTAATTATCGTTAGTGTTTTTCTGGCTTTTCTCCACGTTCGGGTGTTTTCGCCAACATTCGGAACCATTTAGACGCCTTCGGAACAAATTGGCACTCTTCGTTAACTTTCGGTAGTTTCCGGAGGAGTGCTCTTAAACAAGTCCGCGTTCGTGGAAGCATCCTTGTTGGATTACGCAATACCATTAATGTGACGTCATGGAAATTTTTGGTGGAAATGTCCAGTAAAAACGGATTGAAACATATCGGGGAACGCGGTCGTGAGCGAAGACACCGGGTGCTTTCTTATACGTCCACGTTCTGGCTATATATACAGTGCACAACCTCTCATTTTGTCTTGAACCTTTGAAGGATAAAGACCATGTTCTCTTGCGAGATTTGCAGTAAAGCTTTTACCGAGAAGAGAAGCCTGCTTCGCCACCAGAAGACACAAGTTGCTTCGTCTCAGACGGCAACCGTGTCCAGGATCGGTGCAACTTTGAATAAATTGAGCCGTCACGACATTTTGGAGTTCATCCGGCAGCAGATACCAAGTGGGTGGTCCATTAACTGACAAATGCCACGTTTTATGTCAACAAGTTGGTGGAACACCCAATAGGAGCCAGAGTCGTGATACCAGACTTTATTTTGAAAATCCGTGGTATCGTCGCAGTGGTTGGTGGATCCGATGGGCAATGGGCCATATAATGACAACTTGTGTTTTTTTTTCGGTGTTTGGCTGTCCACCTGCCAAGACTCACCATCGACAATATCTTGAACATACAGACATGACCGGCGATGATTTTAAAGGTATTTGTTTAGACGATTTGGCGTACATCGAACCACTGTTCCAACTAAACATCTGTGTGTACGATTTGCAAGAGATAGAAGACGGTGACATAGCGTCGAGAAGGGTACGACGTTCTCCCTACAATTTCCAGGACATCATGAACCTGAACCTGTACGAAAACCATTTCAGTTATGTCAGCGACATGCAGAAATACAGACACAGTTACGTATGTTCCAAATGTGACCAGTTGTGGAAGCATGTTGACATGCTTCACAGAAACACGAGACAACCTGCAACGGTGAAGTCCTGTATAAATTTCCCGGTAGAGTGTACCATACACCACAGACCGCGTTTGAACGTTCGGATGACGAAGGTAAAAGACAGATATTACCCTTACAGAGCCACTTATGATATAGAGGTGATTCTTCAACCTACAGACAAACCAAGGTCGGATAAATTAGAATGGACCAATCAGCACGTTTTGCTTAGCGTCTCCGTGTGTTCCAATGTAGCGGAGTTTACAGAGCCAGTTTGTTTCTTGTCCGAAGGAGATAGCAGTGAAGCCGTGGATTCGTGTTTGATCCATTTGACAAAAATCCGTGACAAAGCCTTCGGTCTGTCCGATTATTTCACCGTTCCAGACGAGAAGAACAAATTCTGTACGAGTTTATAAAGAAAACATAGTAGGTGGACGCAGCATCGTCTTTCACAGATATCACGAGAAAGACAAGACCTTCATCCGTCCTGCGGAATTCGGAGACCCAAAACCGTGTAAGATAATCTACGGCGTGAACGCCAATGCCTTGTACTTGTGAAGCATCATGCATGATATGCCAACGGGCCACTTCGTCCGACGCAAGAGCGAGGATGATTTTAAAAGACAGACTCCCGAAGATATGAACGTATGGCCATCGAGTGGTTGGAATGGGAAGCCAAGGAGACCGGACACCAAATACGTCACCAGGGGAACGACACAGAAAAACTGATCGGACGTGGACGGCTTTTGTAAAGAAACCAATACAGTAGGCTGCCTGTGGCACGGACATTGTTGTCGTCTGGCTGGTGGAAAGACAGAAAATCCGTTCAACGGAAAGTGCCTGGACGAATTGTACAAGACTATCCAAGAAAAAATAGAGTACATCATGAAAAACGGCTACCAAGTTAAACAGATGTGAGAGTGTGAATGGGACCGTTTAAAGATAGAAGACACCAAAACTGGCTGGTTGGGACAAGAGGACTCCAGGATTGTTCAAGATAGTATTCAGTGGTGACGGGATAATTGCCCTGTGTAACATGAGGTACTTTTTCTTTGGATACGAAAACAAGTTCAGCTGTTAATGGATCAACAAGAGAACCAACATAAACAAAGAGAAATACATGGACGTTCTCCTATCAAATAACTCTGGCTCCGGAACCAACAGACGGTTTCCTTCTGTAGACAATCAACTCTACACCTACTTGCAAGAGCGAGCTGGATTTTCATACTTTTACCCAAAAACGTAAAGTTTTGGCGGACGGGGTGTCTACGACACCCGTAGATATTTGGTCGGATGAACGGCTTACCG
Organism: Mytilisepta virgata; assembly: GCA_028015205.1. Lineage (NCBI taxonomy): Eukaryota > Metazoa > Mollusca > Bivalvia > Mytilida > Mytilidae > Mytilisepta > Mytilisepta virgata. The sequence continues at coordinate 38,203,875 of CM051510.1, read as the reverse complement.
ACTCGATTGTACATATCTACTATATGGACTATTTGGTTATCCCCCCTTTTCATTCTCGGTCGTCTCTCGGTCTGTCATTGGACTATATAGGGTTACGGTCTTGCATTGTGTGCCAAGGGGCTGTTCCTCCCACTGTTTAAGCCCGAGAGTATAAGCAGTACAATGGGACTAATGGATTACCTTCCCTGTCTATCATCGGACTGTATAGTCTAGGGTCCCGCATCGAGTCTCCAGGGTCTCATAATCTTGCTGTATGTCGAAGTCCGAGAGTATACTCAATACAGAGGGACTATTGTATTATCTCCCCTTTTCCCACCCTTTTCATCCCCTGTGCTGAGAAGATTCTTACTGTTTCGTTATAAATCATCTCTTGATCTCGTTGATGTTACGATGGACTTCAAAGATGGCTGCAGCCATGTAACGGCTAGTGAAACGGAAATTTTAGTCTTTCCGGACGGGAATAACGGATTTCAGTCCTAACCCCAACTCTAACTCAAGTCCAATCATATAACCCTAACCTTTGTCCTAACCCTAACCGTAATCCTAACAAGAACCCTAACCCTAACTCTTAAATTACCCTAACTTAACCCTAACCCTAACTCTAACTCTAACCCTAACCCTAACCCTAACCCTAACCCTAACAATGCAGGAGCCTTACCCTATATAGTCCAATGACAGACCGAGAGATGATTGAGAATGAAAAGCGCAGGAAAAGGGGAGATAATAAAATAGTCCTATTGTACTGCGTATAATTTCAGACCTCGACATAACTGGGAGGAAAGAACAGCAGAGAGAAGAGAAGCGATGAGCAGCGAAGGGCAGCATGGAGCAAGAGAAGAAAAAAAATAAAACTTAATAAAATTTAAAAATTTTTAAAAAATTAAAAATTAAAAAAGGGAAAAAACAATAGAAATTAAAAAAAAATGAAAAAAAAATAACATTTTTAAAAGGGGAAGTTATCTACCTTGGACTTCTGGTTCTACCTACAGGTCCGAGACCACAATTAATTCATAGTGCATTTTCATATTAAAATAAAATTAAATTAAAAAATTCACACCTGCGCAATCTTGAAAATCTTTCTCATGTAGAAAGTATACTTACTTCCTATCATAATATCAAAATTTTTAAAAAATTCATCAGTGCTAACTCAAAATATTGGCAAAAATATCTCCTAGGGTAGCAGAATTCTTGAAGACAGCAAATGACAGCCTAAATATTGACCCTTTTCCATCTGACCAAATCACCACTTTTAATTGTAACAGCTCATTCAAACTTTTTAAAACATCAACTTTTAACATTCTACTATAAATTTAGAACAAACACCATTTACAAATGCTTCAATAAGGGGTAGACAATAAAAATGGAAGAAACACAGTAAATTTATATAAGGGATTATATTTGTGGACAACGAAAAGTGAGCGCTAATTGTGGTCTTGAGCATAATAGAGAGGAAAACCTTGGTTGTTTTCTACAAAACTTCTCATTTGAAAAGAGTAAAAAAAGTTTTGTGAATATCTGTTTATATTTAACAATTCTACACCTATTTCTATAACAGTTGTCATGTCCTTTCATGTCATCACTATTTGTCATTGAACTTTGATGCTGCTATTCAATGAAAAAAAAATAATCTTTTTTATTTTTGATATTTTTTATGTTATTTTTTGTAAGATTATATATCTTTCGTTCAATTAACACCATTTAGAACTATCTGAATTACTCGAATGTTCTTTAAATGGTAAGTCTTCCCTGTGTTCAAACTGGGTTTTCAGAGATGCTCAGAGCTGTACATATAAAAAGTGAAGCTGTTTTGAAACAAGAGGCTCACCAGAGCCTGTATCGCTCACCTGGAGTCTGGTTTTCATTGGACAATTAATCAACTATTTGACCAAGTTTGTTGCAATTGGTTCAATTGTTCAGGGAAAATTTGTTGAAGATTTATTTTTCATAAGGTTTAATGTTAAAATATGTTCCCTGATGGTGGTAGTCCTGGCAGGAAGTTGACAAAATTGACCAAGAATAAGGGTGAACCTTAAATAAATGTAACAGAACCCGACCTCAAATTACACAAACCAATAACTCCTAAACAGAATTTGGGATTCCCTTCAAAATTTCAGGGTATGTAGATCTCAACATGGCAAACATTTTTCAAATTTACATTTCACTACTATCTCAAATAGTTTTGGAGATAAATGAAGAAAAATGTTAAATTTTGAAAATTTGACGAAAAAAGGGCAATAACTCCTAAATGGGTTTTGGGATTTCCTTTAAAATTTCGGGGTATGTAGATCTCAACATGGCAAACATTTTTCAAATTTACATTTCACTTCTATCTCAAATAGTTTTGGAGATAAATGCAAAAAATGTTAAATTATGAAAATTTGACGAAAAAAGGGCAACAACTCCTAAATGGATTTTAGGATTTCCTTCAAAATTTCAGGTTAGGTAGATCTTGTCATGCTGATCAATTTTATCCCATGTCAGATTTTTTATATCTGTAACGGTTTATAAAAGTTATAAGCCAAAAACAACACATGCACCCCTATATTCTATTTTTAGCTACGACAGCCATGTTTTATGTCAGATCAAAATAAATTGAGGATCGTTTGTAGAGGACATGTCATAGGTCATTCCTATTAAGTTTCAAAACAATCGGCCCAGCGGTTTCTGAGGAGAAGATATTTGAATAAAAAAAAATTTGAAAATTTGACAAAAAAGGGCAACAACTCGTAAATGGGTTTTGGGATTTCCTTTAAAATTTCAGGGTAGGTAGATCTCAACATGGCAAATATTTTTCAAATTTACATTTCACTTCTATCACAAATAGTTTTGGAGATAAATGACGAAAAATGTTAAAATTTTGAAAATTTGACGAAAAAGGGGCAATAACTTCTAAATGGGTCTTGGAATCTCCTTCAAAATTTCAGGGTAGGTAGATCTTGTCATGATGATCAATCTTACTACGTGTCAGATTTTCGATATCTGTAACGGTTTTTGAGTTATTAGCAAAAAACAGCAATTTACTCCTATATTCTATTTTTAGTATACTGGCCATGTTTTTCGACGAATCATAAATCCCCAAATCCGTTCTATGCAGGGTACCCCAAGGAACATTCATACCAAGTTTGTTTCTAATTAGTCAAGTAGTTTCAGAGGAGAAGAGTTTTGTATAATTGTTAACGACGACGACGACGACGACGACGGACGCCAAGTGATGGCAATAGCTCACATGGCCTTTGGCCAGGCGAGCTAATAAAAGGTTATATCATTATAATTTCCACTCTCCTGCTATCCTCATATATTTTATTTACTTTATATGCTAAATATTTCCAAATAAAGAGTTATATCTATGAAAAATAAGGCCTCTTGGCCCTTTAATCATCACGTGAAATTGTGCGACATTTGACTGGTGCCTTCATTTCTGAATAAAACCAACAAAAACGTTCCGAATAATCTATTTAGCTTGTATCTCTGAGTACTACAATGTAGAAGGAATCATAGTTTACAGGAAATTATGAAATAAAAGTGTCCTAAATTTTAAAAAAAAATACTCTAGGTTCAGTTTTAGCTTTCAGTGACAGTTTCCGTAAAGATCAGGTCAGGGCCAAATAGCTAACATTTGTGGCATTTAGCTTGACAAGATGGGAGTATTTCAGGTTTATAAGTTAAAACTGTGGCAAATCTATACATCTTTTTCACATAAATATTTGTTTGAACCTCCTAAGCAGATCTAAGACAAGATCCACAATATGCTAACAATTTCATACCAAAATGGCCAATGCCGAGTGTCTAAATGCAATGATTTAGAGATCGCAGGAATTGCATGATAAAAGCTATTAGATAAAATATAATATATAAAAAATGTTATTTTTGATGTACTGAAAGATTTCAAAAACAATAAACTAATCTGAAACATGCTTTTGAAAAATTCAGAATGACAAAATAGTTGAAAATATGGGAAAATTCTCTGTTTTCAACCAAAAGGTGATAATAATTACTTAAAACCAAAAACATTAATATAATTTTTGAATAATGAACTATTTTGTTTTATTAAAGGGACTAAACAAAACCAGTTTTCACCATTGGAGTGCCTTACAAGGCTATTTCCATGTGTTTCCAATATCCATCTCTTAGGTCCGACACCACAATTAATTCATAGTGCATTTTCATATTCAAATAAAATTGAATTTAAAAAATCACACCTGCGCAATCTTTTGAAAATCTTTCTCATGTAGAAAGTATACTTACTTCCTGTCATAATATCAAAATTTTAAAAACAAATCATCAGTGCTAACTCAAAATATTGGCAAAAATATCTCCTAGGGTAGCAGAATTCTTGAAGACAGCAGACGATACCCTAAATATTGACCCTTTTCCATCTGACCAAATCACCACTTTTAATTGTGACAGCTCATTCAAACTTTTTAAAACATAACTTTGAATATTTCTACTATAAATTTAGAACAAAAACCATTTAAAAATGCTTAAAAAAGTCCATGCACGTGACTGGCCTCACTTCCGTAAACAAATAACGGAAAAACCACTACTTCCGGTTGCGCATACGCATAAATCACTTCCGGTTCCGCCTGACCATGCACATACGACACGTACGGGTCTCAGTACGTGACTGACGTCACTTCAGTAAACAAATAAAGAAAAGTGGCGGGAAAACCCACTACTTAAGCAAACCACTTCCGATTCCGGTCAGGGACTTCCGTTTCTGGTGACGTCATATCCGTCGCCGCCACAGCACCTCCACAAATAATTATCACATACTGTATGTAGATGCGTAATAAGGTCTTAGAATGTTGATTTTTAAAAATTGGGGCCCACAGGGGTCGAATTTCGAAAATTGGAAATTTAAGCTTGTGGCCTGACATGCTCATTCATTTTTAACTTCATGCATTTAATTTCTATACAGTATTGTCACATACTATATGTAGATGCGCAATAAGGTTTTAGAATTTTTATTTTCAAAAATTTGGGCCCACAGGGGTCGAATTTCGAAAACTGGAAATTTAAACTAAACTTCTTATTCATTTTTCATTTTATGCTTTTAATTTCTATATAATATTGTCACATACTGTACATGAAGATGCGCAATATGGTTTTAGAATTTTGATTTTGACAATTTGAGGACCACGGGGGTTGTATTTCGCAAATAGTGAACTTAAGCTTGTGCCTTAAAATCCACTTTCATTTTTCATTTAGATTTAGCAAATTTATTTGTATATAATATTGTTCTTTATTTTCTGTAGATGTGCGAAAATGTTTTTAATTAAGGTTCAATTTTTGTCACCAAAATTGGTGATATTGCTAATTTTGCCTTGTCTCCGGAAATACTCATTCATTTTTTGTTTCAGTGGTTTCAGTGGTTTTTTGTTTATAATTTTGTTCTTCACTATGTGTAGATGTGCAATAAGGTTTTCAATTTTGAAATTTGATTCAGGGTTCCAATTTTCAGACTGAAATTGTGAAATTGCTAATTTTTCACTGTTGATTGTTTTTTTACTTGTGCAGTGCGGGATGGACATCGTTTATAATGTCACCAATTTCTAGTGTGTAGATGGTTTGTAATCTGACTTATTCCGAAAGTACAAACACGATGATCAGAATTAATTTGCCTGTATGAACGCTAAAGCTGCTGCCAGGCCTGCTGAAGACAACTATAATAGTGTCTTCATACTACTAATTGTATAGGTTATTATTCGCTGTATGAAGATATACTGGATAACTGTGGTTAGGAGTGAAATAACTTTAATAGTGATATACCATTGATATTGATTATTGTGACTAAAGATGGCAGTGAACAATGAGCAATGAGCCGTGTAAATACACCAAATATAGTTGATATATTGCTTATTTTTCAACAAATATAGTCCAAACCACAAAAACATTGAGCAATGAACTGTGAAAATCAGGTCAAGGTCAAATAAAACCTGCCAGACTGACATGTTCATCGTAAAATATTTCCATACAACAAATATTGTTTACTTATTACATATATTTTTATAAAAAATACCAAAACACAAAAACTTAACTTTAACCACAGAATCTTATAAATGATGTAAAGGTCAGATGACACCTGTCAGTTGGACATGTACACCTAACAATCAATCCATACACCAAATATAGTAGACCTATTGAATACAATATTCGAAAAACAGGCCAAAACACAAAAACTTAACTGTAACCACTGAACCATGAAAATGAGGTCAAGGTCAGATGATACCTGCCATTTGGACATGTACACCTTACAATCCTTCCATACACCAAATATACTAGACCTATTGCTTATAGTATCTGAGATATGGACTTGACCACCAAAACTTAACCTTGTTCACTGATCCTTGAAACGGGGTCGAGGTCAATTGAAAACTGTCTGACGGGGATGAAGACCTTGTAAGGTACGCACATAGCAAATATAGTTATCCTATTACTCATAATAAGAGAGAAATTAACATTACAAAAAAGTCTTAACTTTTTTTCAAGTAGTCACTGAACCATGAAAATCAGGTCAAGGACAATGTACATATGACAGACGGAAACTTCGTAACATAAGGCATCTATATACAAAGTATAAAGCATCCAGGTCTTCCACCTTCTAAAATATCACTATCCCTATGTCGAGCTTTCTGCGACTTAAGTCGCAGGCTCGACAAAAAGGATAACATGTCATTCTCCGACAGCGTTTAACAAAATCAAACTTTTATTGTCTAAAATTATAAATTATTTGTTACAAAACAAAAAACAAAAATACAAGTATGAACAAAATATTGCTAGGAGTCCCCTTCCCTCAGTTCTAGCAACTGTTTAATGAAGGAACCTATTTTTTTCTACTTGCTTAGGTGTTGATGGGCTAAGCATAAATTGTACCTTCTCACTATCAAGTAGATCGTTAATACTGTGAGAACAAGCTTTTAATATTACTGGAAAAAAAGTGTCACGCAATTTAGAGTATTTATAACAATCAATAACAAAATGTTTTTCATTCTCAGTATTATTACAATACGAACATAATCTATTTTCCCTTGGCAATTTTAAATGTCTTCCCTTTTCAATTAAAAGATTATGGTCACTGATTCTGAATTTTGTAATAAGCTTCCCTTTTTCAAAGTTTTCTAAGGTTAAGTAATTTTCTATGCTATGTTCAGCTTTTGTTTTAAATTTTTGTACAACGTAATTTTACTATTGTTATCTAAATTGTTAAATTTATTTTCGAAATGTTTTCATAAAAAGTTGTTAAATTTATTTTGGAAGTCGTTTTACGTTTTTCATTTTTATTTTTATCAGCACAATCCTCCAACATACTTAAATCAATTCTTGTCTCTTCAGATATATTTGTATAGTATACGGATAAAATGTTTAATTACTCGAGGTATCGAAATTCTTATTTAATAATAAAAAAAAAAGATTCATATAAAAACGGATTGATTTCAAAATTTGAAAATCTGATAAAGTATAGTAAACTTTGAACTTTAATAATTAATAAATAGTTATTGGTCCGAGGCAAGTCAATAGCACCAATAACTAAGCCAATATGGAAAACCTTGTGCAATTATACCTTTATTGACTAACCAGTCCAATATATCGTATTGACTTGTCCAATATGGTCCTTTAATGCCTAACCAGTCCAATATGTCATATTGACTAGTCAATACGGCATATTGGACGGGTATGTGTCGTATTGGCGTACTTTGACATTTTGTATTGTATTGACAGGTTTTATCATATTTAGGCTTGTATTCTATTGTTAGTCAATAATATAGTGTTATTAACTGGCTGTTTCTGTATTGGCACTGGTATAGATTCAAGGTTTGCTGTATTGGCCTCGAGACCCGTAGGGTCCAGGGCCAATACAGCTGACCGAGAATCTATACCAGTGCCAATACAGAAACAGCCAATTCATAACACTTTTATTAAATAATCCAACTTTTTCAATACATACTTGTTCTGAATGCTGTATTACATACATCAAATGTGAATATAGGGCCAATATTTCCAATACGGACTGGCAATGATGTGAATATAGGGCCAATATTTCCAATGCGGACTGGCAATGAAACGACCGGAAGTGAAAAGGATGTATTAGCCCTAGGGCTCATACGGCCTTTTTCAGTATTGGACCGGGCCGAAAAGCAATATAGATCACGTGATTTATATGACCAGGACGACGTCACCAGTATGACATATGCCGTTTTGGTAGTATTAGGGCTGTTTTAATCGATCGTATTATTTAATAATATGATATTATTAATTAACAATTTCCGTATTGGCTTAGTTATTGGTCCGAGTCTTGCGGCGAAGCCGAAGGCCAATACAGCAGGCCGAGGACCAATAACTCAGCCAATACGCAAATTGTCAATTAATAATATCTTTATTAATTAACTTTTCATAAACATTACATAGAATTATCTTTTAAATATAGTCTGTGAAATTGAATCACAATTCTCTAAGAGCTCAAGGGAATCTTATGCACGAACGTGAAGTTACAAAAGTATACTTTTTGTAAAGAATGAAAAAAAAAATTATTTTCTAGTGAAACTTTTTGAGACAAGTAAAATGAATGGTCACAAGTGGGGTAAAAAATGAATAGTTAAAAAATTTAAGTAGCTTTTTGCACAATCTTTCCTACAGTGCGACGTCCCTATAGATTTGCATGTGTGAAAATCCCCGGATGTCGACCAATACAGACCGGAAGTTCGTATTGGCCGAGTTTTTCTATATTGGCCTTGTTCGATTATCTGTATTGTATAGACAGATTAACTGTTATTTAAGCAAATAACACAGTGGTTAATTAATTAAGGGTAATATAACTGTATATAAAAGTCATATCAGAATTATATGTAGCAAGAGGCCTGACCATGATATCAAATATAGATTACAGGCTACTTTTACTGGAAGAGTATTCATGGAATTTGTATATGATTTGATAGAAAATACAACTTTTCTGGCTTTATTTACAAGGTTTTCACTGTAACTAAGATTACCATTGCTTTTACGAAGTGTAACTAAAATAGAATATTCTGACACGTTTATTAAATTATGATTTTCATATTTTACAAATAAATCTTCAGTCTTACTATTAGATTGTTTGAAAACCATGGTTTTTGTTTTATTCACATTTATAGTTGATCATAGTTAGCTGCCATTTATCACAGTATTTTGCTAAATTATCCAAATTATTCTGAAGACCTTCCTTACTCTCAGATAATATTAATAAGTCATGAGCAAAAAGTTAACAACCAATTTTTGAATTTATTAATTTTAGAGGTGCACTTTTATCATGTAAAAACTCCAAATCAATGTCATTAATAAAGACATTAAACGGGGTAGGACATAAGGAGTCGCCCTGTTTAACACCTCAGCAGATGTCAAAATATTCTGAATGTAAATCCTGGACCTTAAAAGCTTATTTAATATGAATATATTTTGTTTAATTACGTAAAAAATTTTCCGACTCCCATTTTGTATAATTTGTACAAAAGTGCTTTTCCCCAGAGTAAAAAGCTTTGTTTTAGATCAACAAAGCAAGCATTTATTTTCTTTTTATTTCTCTATATGTATTTGTGTTTCAAAATTTTCAAAATACAAATACTGTCCTAAGTTCAGTGATTCTTTATAAATCCAAACTGACTTTTACTAAATTGTTTTTCTAATATTGTTATCAATCTTTCATTTAAAACAGCATTAAATATTTTGGGAAAACAACTTATTAAAGATATTTCTCTGTAATTATTTGGATCAAATTTTAGGCCAGATTTATGTAAAAGTATAATAAAGGGTTTTTTCCAAGATGATGGGTAAATTCCAGTTTTTAAAATCAGATTAAAGATTTTTACTAAGCTCTTTATAATTACTTGTTTGCTTTGTTTTATTATTTCATTAATGATATTATCAGGACCATGAGCTTTTCCTTTCCTTAAATTATAAATAATGCCCTTAACTTCAGATTATGTATTATGGGTGAATCTTTTTCAACATTATAATTCATATTAATTTCTGAATCTCTCAATTCTTCTTCGATTTCTAGCATAAATGTTTTGTCTTTACTACCAGGGTTCCCTTGATGTTGAATATGGTTAATTACAGATTTTTCTTCCTGTAAGATGGTTCATATATATTAATTATTTTGCATAAATTGTTTCAGCTTTTCCCCCACTTCAACCATTGGTAATTGTGACGAACGTTTGATGTTAATACTACTCCGAAATGTTCGAGTCAAAAAGTAGTCTGTTTTTGCATATAATGCATCAATATCTTCCCATCTTTTCAAACTTATCTTAAGTCGAGTTTCTTCTGATATCTGTTGAAACATTGGGTTGTTTACTAACATTTTGTAGTGTTTTCTAGAGGCTATTCTAATACATTCATCTAGATATCTCGGAAGCTGGTACAGCTCGGCCTCTATTATATTACTTATTATCTGCGCTGAAGTAATATTGTCATTTCTATCACGGCACTGCTCTTGCAAGAATTTGTCCGCTTTACTTAATGTTCTGTTTGTCTGGTATTCCTGAGCTAGTGGGAGTACCTTATGCACCGTCTCCTCTGAAATATAACAAATGCGTATATGTTTTAAACTTTTGAGAAACACCAAATCGAAATAAAATATTGCGAGAATTGCTCTATAGACTGTATAACGTGTCAAATACACACTGTATGCATTATTTTTTCAATAACCATAGTTTTCATAAAGCAATGGCTTTTTATGAAGCATTGATGTTTATGTTTGTAGAATGAGTAATTAATCAACCCACCCTCTAAATCCTAGGTCAGTGGCTCAATAAAAGGTAGACAGGCAACACAAATCAGTGCTAATAAGGCCTTATTTAGTTATGTCCAGAATGAGAACAAAAACTTGCTCATAATTATGATAGACTGAGTGAAAGGTCCTATACTTCAAAGGCTTAAGAAATACTTTACGGCAGCTCGTGATTTACTAGAAATTTTACTATAGGTGTGCATATGTTTGTCATTCAGCATTTGTTGAGTGAAGCATAGTAAAGCAAAACACTGCAGAAAACCAATAAGTATTTAGTTCAAGGTGGGACCTTGCTCTGGGATTCAATATGTCATATACACATGTATAAGGCTTGAAAGTTTTTCTCTTCGTAAAAAGTGTTTGCTTCTGTCCTTAAACGTTATCCAAAATACAACATATAAATTCAGAGGTCGACAATCGTAGGGAATAGTGCAGATCATAAAATTAATATCGGTGAAAACAGCATTCACTGTATTGCTCAATCTGGTTACATTTAAGATGTTTTTTAACAAGTTTTTTTTTGCACATTTGATCCTGTTGTTTGGGGGTTAACCCCCCCCCCCCCCCCTCGTATCTCAAGAACTGTAAATGTGTTGACATACTACTGAAAGTACTCATCAAGATGAATTAAAAGAAATAATCTCCAATGAATAAACGTTTTGTTTCCTCCGAAATTGCTAACTTTGACCCTTGGTATCTCAGAAAAAATTAAGATAGAAAAAAATGTTGACATACTAATGGAAGCATTTATCAAGGTGAATTTAAAAAAATTCCCCATTTAAATTGGATGAAAAATTAAAAAAAATATCAAGGAACATTGTTTTTTGGTTCCCTTAACCCCTTATTATCCCAAAAGCCCTAAAAGATAGAATAAATTTGTGTAAATACTACTAGATGAAACACTCATCAAGATGAATTAAAAGAAAAATCCCTATTAAAATTGGATGTAAAAATAAAATTTTTAGGCCTCCTGCAAAATGGCTAATTTTGGCACCTTTATTCCCTTTTAGCTCTGCAACGACAAAAGTTACATACAAATTCCTTGAGTATCTTTTATTGTATTTCTTATGAAGAACCATTTAAAGAAATCCTCAAAATCGGATAAGAAATAAAAATGTTTCGAAAATTAAGGTGTGTCCCTTTTTCGGTCCCTTATATCTCTAAAACAGTGAGAGAAAGTAAAAAAAGGACCCATATAGGTCTTTCCATTTTTATCAAGGAACGTTATAAACCAAAAACAAAAAATCGGATAAAGGTTTTAAAAGTTACACCAAAATAATCAAAAAACCCTTAATGACCCCCAGAAAAAGGGAGGGGCCAGAATTCCCAAAATCAATACAAACCTGTATTTCTTGTGAGGGACCAACGTGGTAAAATATCAAACATGTGTTCAATAAAACAAAAGGAAATGAGCGGAAACCTAACTTTCTGCGGCTCTAAAACTTGTCTTCATTTTTTAATTTATGAATTTTATTTCTGTACAGTAGTGTCATGCACCATATGCAGATGCGCAATAAAGTTTAGATTTTTTTTTAAATTTTTCATGGGCCCCGCAGGGGTCGAATTTCGATAAATTGTAAATTTAAGCTTGAGACATAAACTCATCTTTCATTTTTCTAATTATGCATTTTATTTCTATACAGTAGTGTCATTTGTAAATGCGCAACGAGGTTTTAGAATTATTTTTCTAAAATCGGGGACCACAGGGGTCAAATAAGGAAAAGTTGTAAATTTAAGCTTGTGACGTAAACTCCTCTTTCATTTTTCAATTTATGCATGTTATTTCTATTCAATATTATTATACGCCATATGAAGATGTGCATTAAGCTTTTAAAATTTTGATTTTCAAAACTTGCGGCCCATAGGTTTGAATTTCAAAAATGATTTTAAGCTTGTGACCTAAACTTTTTTTTTCAATTTACATTGGAGTTAGTCATTTAATTTCGATGCCGACGATAGCTTTCGTGTTTTACATGCAGCTACATGTCTTCGTCAAAAGAAATAAATCAGTGTTTGTGTAAGATTTGTGAATGATATTATTTTTAGGTCACCTGGTCAAAGGTTATCTTATCAATTGGCGTTCGTCGTCTGTCCACAATTTTCAGAAAGATCTTCTCTGAACCCTTTGGCAGGTAACCCTCTTTCAGAATAGAATCATAGAACCCCGCAATTCAAGATGTCCTCCGGATCCGAGGACATAGGTGTGCTTATTAATTCATCATTATATCTTTAACCGGATTTCCAACATTTCGATCTCGAGCTCTGCTGATTAGTTTTCAGTCAACGAAATGGCCATAGTGCTTCAAATTTATTGAGGTGTTTTGTGATAAATTTTATTTTAACATTTTAATTTTCTAACACTGGGGCATTCAAGGGTCAAATATTGTTTAAAGGTTCCTCAGACAGTCCTCGCTAAATTCTATCGATCAGAACTAAAATGGTCGATAGAGTCGAACATAGTTTAACGTAGAACCCCACGGGAAAATTCACTTTAAACTCTTTTTCTGTGAAACCAGCGAACAATTGGAACCCAACTTGACACGATCCTAAGTCGGTCCTCTGTCAGAATTGTATCCAATGTAAGATGGCCGAAAATAACCCTATGGAAAAATTCACAAAGAGACTTCTTGTTTGAAACCAATTAGCCAGCTGCAACCCAACTTAACAGCAATATATGGCCCTCCATAAGAGTTATATCAAATTATCTCCTCCGCAATCTAAGATGACCACCACAGTCGACCTTATGGAAAACTTTTCATGAAACCAGGGAGCCAATTGTAACGCAGCAACTTAGGCCATCCTCTACCGGATAACAATGATTTTCAATGAACTCGCCTATCATCCAAAATAGCCACCAGAGCTGAACATAGAACCCGATAGGACCCAATAGGAAAATTCAATTCAAAGGCTTCTTGCGTGAATCCCGTGAGCCTTAATTGAAACTTACTTAGCAGCAGCGGTTTTTAGATGTGTCTGTATTAGAATTCTCTAATTACCTCGCTCGCTTGGCAATGTTGGTTATGTGGTACTCTTTCTGACCTATGGGAAACTTCTTAAAAAAATATTGTCTGATATCACTTCGGAATGCTGCTAGTAGCAACGGTCCTTAGGGGGTTCTCTTTCGTACTTGTATCCATGGCAACCAAAATTGACATGTGCAAACAATTTATTCTGTTTTAAGTCTACAAATGATATTCAAATGACCGATAGAGGCTCATAAGAGATTCTAGTTACACTGTTTGTCACGAAATCATATACTGACAATATTAAAAAGTGGTTTCAAAGGAATGTAAACTGTTGTTCGATTGAGCGACCTGTAGATATAAAAATAGCATTCAGATGTCGTATTTTAATTATTTTAATATAGAACACACCTGTAAATTCATCATCAATTCCAGGCAAAGTACATCTTAGAAAATTCACAAAATCCAATATTTTCTTTCCAGGAAGGTTAATCTCTCGAGCGTCTTTCTCCTTAAAGTCTGCTGTCAACATTCTTTCAAATACTGGCGATTCTTTAGCTAACTGATCCCTGTTAACATAAAACTCGGATTTTTTTATCTTCAGAATAAGATTGGGTTCAGCAAAAACAGATTTCCTTCGCTCAAATTCTTCAGTACATATTCCATCCTCACTGGAAAAAGATGAATCATCGTCTTCAAACTCCGATTCCTCCGTACTGTCCGGTGGCGTGTTGCACTCGGACGTCGGGTCATCAATGTCGACCTGAATGTTTTCCACAGTCTTAATCAGGCCCTCCATCTGCAAGTAGATAGAGAATAATACATGACAAAATCCGTACCACATGTCGTATCTTCCCGAGATTTCAATATCAGCCTGATCGAGGGGTGATACGGCATGTGATACGGTTTTTAACATGTTTTATACGCTTTATATCTTTCAAAAGTGGTTAATTTTTTGTGGTCACGTGACCAATACCATTTTAGGGGGTATGATAAAGGGGTGATGATATCGATATTGAACGAAGCCTTTTCTAAAAAGATCGATTTGTCCCTACATATCGTATATGCGATCGCTGTCATTATTACAAGTTACAACACAGAGTCTGTAGTAACATTGAAATTTTACTACAAAATTGTTGTACGGTGAGGCGTTAGTTTAGTTTGCAGCTATGTAAGGCTTATACAATTCATACAAATCAAATCTTCGATGATGTAGGCCTTTTCAATTCATTTAAATTACTGTTTTGTAAACTAATAAAACAAGTATTCATATTAACCATATTTTAATAATCCTTTTGAAACATTCATTAGTTGCTCGGTGAACGGACAAAAGACACAATGTTTATCAAACGATATGGGATCGTTCACATGTATAACTCTATTAAATAGGCGATAGTAGTATATGGTCACAGGCAAAGTCGCATTTGACGTGGTGGAGTGTGATGGAATTGACGTCACCGGAAGCAAAAGTCACGTTACATGTATCGGAACCAGAAGTGCTCGAAAGTGGTGTTCGCGCAGGCGCAACCGGAAGTGATGGGTTTCTCCGCCATTTCTCCTTTATTTGTTTACGGAAGTGACGTCAGCCATGTACCTGAACCGTATGTGTCTACAGCGCATGCTTGGATGGAACCGGAAGTGGTTCGTGCGCATGCTCAACCGAAAATGATGAATTTTCCCGATGTTAAAAAAAATTTGGCGTGGTTTTTTAACCGGAAATTTCGGGAGTCGTTGTAGACCTCTATTGTTCTCGGTTTTTCTATTCTTCGTTGTTGTTCATTTTCTGGATTTGATTACCTCCCCTTTTCCCGCGCTTTTCTTTCTTGGGGTTTTTTTTATGGTCCTTCATTGGGTTGTATAGGGATACAGTCCCCCTTCGAGGTGTTAAGACTCGGATCTATCCCTCGGATATCTATTACCGAAAGGGTACGTATAACCTGAAGTCCATTTTCTGGATTGAATTATTTATCTTTTCCCGTGCTCTTCTTTCTATAACTTCTATGAGTTTCCCGTGTCAGTAGATAGACCAAAAGTCCCTCTTTGAGTTTATAGACTTGAATCTTTCACCGTGAGGTCAATTGACGAGGTCACTGTCACTGCTTAAACAAGGACCCAAACAAAGGCACGGTGGGCTAATCTTCCCCTTTTCTCGTTTTATTCCGGCTCTTTTCTGGGTCAATGGTAAGCATGTCTTTCTGGAGTCTTCGGCGTTGATCCTGTTGGTTCGTGGTCCTTGCCGTGGCTTTTCTTGCTATTCGCTGCCCTTCGCTGCTCTTCGCTGATAATTACTGCTCTTTGTTGCTCATGACTATACTCACGTGCTCATTTCGGTTTTTTGATGCTGCTGCTAGTGATCGCCGCTCTTTGCTGCTCAGATTGCTCTTTCCTACTGATAGCTGCTCTTCGCTGCTCATCACTGCTCTTTGTTGCTCAGGACTATACTCAAGTACTCATTTCGTTTTGTTTTTGCTGATGGTTGCTCTTCGTTGCTGCTGCTGCGCTGCTAGTGGTGGTCAATTTTCGTTTGTCACAGATTGGATCTGTGCGAGAGCACCCTTACATCCGGATCAAACTGAATTTGTCCAGGCTTGTGACTGGCTATCGTAAGATAGGCTGCATCAACCCTCACATATTTTTATTTTTTTTTTATTTTTTTTAATTTTTTTTATTTTTTCTGTTTTTACTACATCTTTAGATTACACAGAGTCATTGTTGTCTTCAGTTGTTGGTGGGTCGTAGGTGGGTTAAGCAGATATTTTCTCTTTTTTTGACGACGTATTCCCGTGATTATTTTAAGTTGTAGTATCTTCTTCTCTCAATCGTTCAGTCGATGTACGGGGCCTTTATTCATGTCTTGCTGCCAAAACACCAGTAGACGTTTATGTTTAGTATTTCTTCCCTACAGAGTTCAAATATGTTTCTATATGCTGCCAAGCGTGCATTGGCACCATCTATTCCGCCCTCAAATAGTTCGTTTACTTTCTGTATATACTCTTGGTGGTGTACTTGAAATGTTCTGTTCATAATTACGTCCCATGGGGACTGTTCGCATTCCTCATCGGAGTCTTCGTTGGATCCATGGTAACTGTTTTGTTCCGATTCCTCATTATCGGCTTCTGTGGCGGTGTCTGAGGCTAAATCAGATTGACTGTACTCTGTTATATTCTCTTCCATACCGTGTGTATTCTTTTTGTTAGGTTAAATTTCGCTGAGACTGGTATCGACATATGTCACAGGTATACATCTTTACTTCTAGAGATGCGATGTTCGAATGAGCTGTATCCGCTGTGCTGGTGATTTTATTTGCTACGGATTTCTCGATGATTTGGTTAAGCTTATGGCAAAATATTTTTTTCGAGATCATTCTTTTGCAGAGTTCACTTTTCTGATAAAGTCTCTGTTGAGTTTTCTCCAGTAGTTGTCAATCCTTATACATCTTTTGCAGATTTTCAAATTTTTGTAGAAGTCCGGAGAGTTCTTTCCATCTGGTATTTTGTACATTTCTTCTGAAGTCCCGTATTGTTAGGTCCTCCAGTAGTAATTTTGAGGCGTTTGGTTCTCTTGGCCTTGGTTGGAAGTATTTTCCTTTTCCTTTCTGGTTTTGCTTCGCCTTTAGAAAGATCCGCAAGTATCGAATATCTACTAGAAACCAATAAATAAACGAAAGGTGATTACATGGATACGTGTGTGTGTTGATTGCAGTCTTCAAACAACAGACGAAATTAAACAAAAACTTGGATTATATTTTCGTTAAAAGCTTTGCATTGGCTGATAGGATTGTGGCGTCATCGTGACGAGGATTGTTTGTTCATTCGAACCCTACAGTTCGCTGCTCATCACTCTCTTTGTTACTCATGACTATACTCACGTGCTTATTTCGTTGTTTTTTTTTGCTGCTGGTAGTGGTGGTCGCTCTTCGGAAATTGAGCACTTCCGGTTTCGTCCATGTATCGCAGTAGACACATCGGGGTCCATGCACGTGACTGGCGAAATTTCCATAAACACACAAATATGTAAAAATGTCGGGGAAAACCCATCACGTCCGCATTCACGCAAACCCCTTGCTGTTTCCGTAACGTGACTTCCGCTTCCGTGTACGTCATTTCCGGTGACGTCAATTCCAGTGACGTCATTTCCGGCTCCACAACACACCACCATGTCAATTTCGACTTTGTCGGTGCCCATATACTACTGCCGATGTTCGAGAAAGACAATTATTACAATAGATGGCAAGTTTTTGTCTGACGACCAGTAAACATAGCAGACTTTAAAATTGGACTTTTGCTGCTAAAGCATCTCACGAAAGATTACAAATTACCGTGTATTCTATTGGACAGGTATTGTTTACTTACCTCTATCTTAAATTGGTTTTTCATATTAATTCAGTAAACAAAGGAATTTCATAAAAAGATGTTTTAAAAATCCATCATTGTATTTCTGCAGGAAGTGTGGCCATTTAATGATTTATCCAACAACTGGCACAAATAACAAATTACTATATAAATAGAGAGTGTCTTAAAATACGCTTCAAAGGTGTCATGTTCATTCCTTTAAAACATATATAACAGACAATTTATTAGATATAACCACCTTTCTTTAGATGTATAACAATTCGATTTCTCAAAGTTTACAGTAAAAAGCATCCCCTTGAACTTTAATTTACACTGAGCCGTAAAAGAAATGTATTGTTTTTCGAAAATTTAAAAACTATCCAATACATACATAGAGTTTTGATAGACCTCCTTTAAATTTTGTTACAATTTTTATGAACGTTGAGTCCCTCCCTCAAAAGGTTATTTAAAAACGCGAAATATTTGTGGCTCTTTACCTGTTTGATACAGTACTGATACATGTATCTGTTTAATATTTTATTAATATTAGTTTATTCAAAATTTCTTCCATACATGTCAAATGATTCATACGGTATGAAAAACCCACGCGTTGGTTTTCAATTCCGTACCGTAAGTTTTGCACTTTTGTCAACCAATCAAAATCTTATGAAAATGAAAAACTTACGGTGTGGAATTGAAAACCAACGCGTTGGTTTTTCATACCGTATGAATTACGAATCAACGCGTTGAAAGTAATAACCAACGCGTTGAAAGTGAAAACCAACGCGTTGAAAGTAAAACCAACGCGTTGAAAGTAAAAACCAACGCGTTGATAATAAAAACAAATTTCATACTGTATGTTCATACCGCCAATGACACGAACGGCCACTCATAAAAACATGTGTATACATATGTATCGTAATTTACATCCAACTTTCAAAATATATTACTAGGTATTTATAATTTATGTCAGGATCGAGATGTACGAATCAATAACAATTTAATGACTTGTTTTTTCAATCCCTTTATCTGACTCTTTTTGTTTCACGTATTTTGTATAATACCGTCTACCTTTTATGTTATTCTTTATTCCGGGGTTCAGTCTGTTGCTAGGGTAGATTGATTGGTACGAGATTGTTGACCTTAACTTGTATCCATTATAATAATTGTATTAATAAAATATGTTTAAACGTAATTTAAAACTTAGACAATTTAAACAACCATACTTAATATATAAATAAGATTAATTCTGTAAACTTTACCTTGTCTAAAAAAGCAACTGTGTATTCAGAAAACCCGAAAAAGAAAGTAGAAATATGTAAATTTTTATGATATTGATCGGGAATGATATCTATGGAACGCCACAGCTGCCTTATGGTATATTTATATACTATAAAGACGTTTTGATATAACATGGAGTTACCTTCTGTCATTTTACTTTGTCATGAAGATATTACTTTATACTATGAAGACTATGAAGACATCTTGATATACCATGGAGGTACCTTTTCATACTGATTTGTCATCTTACTATACTATTATATGATATTGCTATATCATAAAGATACAGTTTATACTATAAAGACATCTTAATATAACATTGAGTTACTGTTTCATACTATTTTGTCACCTCATTCTACTATGATGTCAGGTTATTATCTTATTACGATAAATCTGTATACTATACTATGAAACACCACAGCTGCCTTATGATAACGATAATCATATCATTAAGGGTTGAGATATAACATGAAGCAAATTTTCTATACTATTACGACATTTGACTATACTACTCTGTCAATTTGCTATATCACTAAGATAAATTCATATACTATAAAGACGTTTTGATATAATATGGAGTTACCTTCTGTCATTTCACTTTGTCATGAAGATATTCTTTTATACTATGAAGACATCTTGATATAACATGGAGCCAGGGGCGGATCCAGAGGGACGACGAGTGGGGGGGCACAATTTTGAATAATTATCTGCCCTTTTTGGGGGCTTAATGAAGATTTTACGACCTTTGTTGTTGAGGGGGGGGGGGGGTGTACAGCATCACATATTTTTGGTTAACGTCACAGAAGCTTATGTATCTGCCGAAAAATTGAAAGCAATTATTATATTTTTACTGCTGTTGTCAGGTTGTAGAACTAGATATCATGATCTGGTTCTCCGTGGTCTATGTGCATGATTAGTGATTGTAAGAAAGAAGATAAATACACCTAAGGAGCAAACCAAAAAACGCAATCCATCATAGCTAGACCGACAAGCCCGGGAAGGAAAATGAACAACCACAAGCAAAACAATTAAACACTGAAAACTAGAAAACAATGAACAACACAAACTCCTATAAAAACCAGAAGTGAACTCAGGTGCTCCGGAAGGGTAAGCAGGTTCCTGCTCCGTATACGACACCCGTCATGAAGTTCAACAAAGTCAATCCGCCATCCGGTGGTAGTCACAAATCGGTGGAGGTGCGTGAAATGTTACCACAGTGGGAACAGGTCCAACATCATCTTCGATATTCGTGATGAAGACCGTAACATTTCCTAAGTGATGACATCAACTTATCCCTGATTGAAAAGCGTACCATGAGCGAATTGAAAAGGGGACCCATATTAAGTAATAAGACTTTCAATAATTAATAATCATGATAATATTGTTTCGTCAAAAATGTCATGCAAAATCATGATGGCAGTTTTAAAGTTTTAAATATAATGATTGAAGTGGCTGCATTTTCGGTAGCCAGTGCAGTTTGGATTCTCTGACGTTACATGTATCAAATTTCAAAATGGATCTCAAACTTTTGTTCTTTTACACGGCCACCGAGGTGCTAAAAAACAATCAACTGAGAGAAGAAATTTTTTGACAATTATTAATATCTTCAAGTTTTAAAAAACAATAAATGACAATTTATTAAATTAAAGGTTTTAAATTTATATTTCAGAAGTCTCACTGATATAAATATTATAAACAAGAGGCTCAGTGGGCTGAGCCTGTATCGCTCACCTGGCAGTCACAAACTTTTGATTTGACAGACTAGATTGATTTCTGGAAACTTTGTAAATAATCTTCTATAAATGCTTCATACCAAGTATAAGTTCATTGGCCAAACGGTTTCAGAGGAGAAGTTTTAAATTTTGACCGATCAGAACATATAAAGGTTTCTGGTGGCAATTTTGTTTCACGGACTAGAAAGATTTATGCAAAGTTTGTAAAGGACCTTCCATAGATGCTCCATACCAAAAATCAGTTCATTTGGCTTTACGGTTTCAAAGGAGAACTTTTAAACTTCGACCAATCAGAACATGTAAATGCTCATGACGGCCATTTTGTTTCACGGACCAGGAAGATTTATGCAAACTTCCTAAAGGACATCCATAGATGCTCCATACCAAAAATCAGTTCATTTGGCTTTAAGGTTTCAGAGGAGAAGAAGTTTAAAATTTTGACCAATCAGAACATGTAAATGCTCATGGCAGCCATTTTGTTTCACGGACCACGCTGATTTATGCAAATTTTGTAAAGGACCTTCCATAGATGTTCTATATCAAAAATCAGTTCATTTGGCTTAACGGTTTGTAAGGAGAAGAAGTTTTACATTTCAACCAGTCAGAACATGTAAATGCTCATGGTGGCCATTTTGTTTCACGACCATGATGAGTTATGCAAACTTTGTAAAGGACCTTCCATAGATCATCCATACAAAAAATCTCATCATCACCATTCACTAAAGATACCATGTTTACTTTAAAAACCAAATATTGTTGAAATCTGAGCAAGTGTAAAAAATGGCGGGAAAATGGCAGCCATTTTAAAAATGGCCGTCCAAAACAAACTTTCATCATCACCATTCAACTCGGGATACCATGTTTACCTTGAAAGTAGCTTTCATCTTCATTTTCTTTCTATAATTTAGGATAAAATAGCAAAAAATAGCATTTTGACCCCTATGTTCTATTTTTAGTAAGGGCGGACATGTTTTTCGACCAGTCAAAAATCCAAGCATTAACTTTTTGCACGATACCCTAAGGAACAATCTTACCAAGTTTCATTTGATTTTGAATAGTAGTTTCAGAGAAGATTTTTGAAATAATAACATAAAAAAAAGCCAAAAATGTCAAAAAAGGGCAATAACTCTAACATCAGTTGACAGATTTTCACGAAAATCAGCACACAGGTAGCTCTCATCATGCTGAACACTTTCAACCTGCCAGAATTTGCCGTAACCTAATGATTTTTGAGATATTTGCGAAAAACTGTTGTTTGACCCCTATGTTCTATTTTTAGTAACAGCGGCCATGTTTTTCGACGAATCAAAAATCCCCAAATCAGTTCTATGCAGGGTACCCCAAGGAACAATCTTACCAAGTTTCATTTGATTTTGAATAGTAGTTTCAGAGAAGAAGATAATTTTTGAAATAATAACATAAAAAAAGCCAAAAATGTCAAAAAAGGGCAATAATTCTAACATCAGTTGACAGATTTTCACGAAAATCAGCACACGGGTAGCTCTCATCATGCTGAACACTTTTAACCTGCCAGAATTTGCCGTAACCTAATGATTTTTTAGATATTTGCAAAAAACTGTTGTTTGACCCCTATGTTCTATTTTTAGTAACAGCGGCCATGTTTTTCGACGAATCAAAAATCCCCAAATCAGTTCTATGCAGGGTACCCCAAGGAACATTCATACCAAGTTTGGTTCTAATTAGTCAAGTAGTTTCAGAGGAGAAGAGTTTTGTATAATTGTTAACGACGACGACGACGGACGCCAAGTGATGGCAATAGCTCACATGGCCTTTGTTGATCTACCTCTCATATGTCGGAACAGTTTAAACAAATCATGGTAGTAAAGATTTATCAGATATTGTAAATGCCCATTTGTACTAACAACACACTTAAATTTAAAAAGTCCAGATATTTTTACTTACCAATGAATTTCAAATATATTAATTTAAAAAAAACAGATAGACATCTTTTAATAATCTTTTGTTTGTATTTAAAACAATACACGTCAACAAACAATGAATCAATAAGTAAGCCATTGTTTACTGTTTCATACTATTTTGTCACCTCATTCTACTATGATGTCAGGTTATTATCTTATTACGATAAATCTGTATATTATACTATGGAACGCCACAGCTGCCTTGTGATAACGATAATCATATCATTAAGTGTTGAGATATAACATGAAGCAAATTTTCTATACTATTACGACATTTGACTATACTACTCTGTCAATTTGCTATATCACTAAGATATATTTATATACTATAAAGACGTTTTGATATAATATGCAGTTACCTTTACATACTATTCTGTCATTTTACTTTGTCATGAAGATATTCTTTTATACTATGAAGACATCTTGATATAACATGGAGCTACCTTTTCATACTGATTTGTCATTTTACTATACTATTATGGGATATTGCTATATCATAAAGATACATTTTATACTATAAAGACATCTCAATATAACATTGAGCAACTTTTTTATACTATTTTACCACCTCACTGTACTATTATGTCATGTTACTATCTTATTACGATAAATTTATATACTATACAATCATCTCGATATAACATGGAGCAACTTTTTCATACTATTCTGTCATATTACTATCTTATGAAGACATATTTCAATATCAAGCTACCAATGTGTTATACCACGAGGTGTCATTTATATACCAGTAGACTATTTGATTACACTATAAGACCATTTCATCGTACTATCATATTTAGAAAATATTATGATGTTCTAATGTTTAAGAAACAAAAACAACACTAAATGTTTTTGGGAACGGGAGTTTGGGTTAGGAATGTTTTCTCAAGATAGGCAAATGCTATCCTTTTTTTTTCTTTGTAACAACATTTATTCCTTTTTTAGCTCACTAGCTTGCATTGGCTCAAAGGGCCAAGTGAGCTTTTCTCATCACTTGGCGTCCGTCGTCCGTCGTCGTCGTCCGTTAACTTTTACAAAAATCTTCTCCTCTGAAATTACTGGACCAAATTTAACCAAACTTGGCCACAATCATTATTGGGTATCTAGTTTAAAAAAATTTGTCCGATGACCCCGCCTGCCAACCAAGCTGGCCGACATGGCTAAAAATAGAACATAGGGGTAAAATGCAAGTTTTGTCTATTATTTTAAAAACCGTTATAAATGAAAAAATCTGACAAGGACAAAAATGTTCAGAATGTTGAGCTCTACCAATTGTTCATTGACATCATAACTGTCAGGCGACTTCTCATAAGAGTTATTGCCCTTAAATGACAAATTTACACATTTTTTTCCCATTTTTCTTATTATCTTGAAAACTATAATAGATAGAAAGAAACTTTAAGTTGTAAAAATGATCAGCAAGACAAGATCTACGATTAAGTTTTTGCATGGTAGAAATCGTCAGTCGACTCCTTATTAGAGTTATTGCCCTTTGATGACGATTTTTACCAATTTTTTGTGTGTTTGCCTTATATCTTTAAAATTATAATAGACAGGTAGAAACTTAAATAAGCAAAAATGATCAGCAAGACAAGACCTACATTTAAGATCATTGGAGGAAATTTTTCGACGACTCCTTATTGGAGTTATTGCCCTTTAATGACAAATTTTACCAATTTTTTGGCATTTTTACCTTTTATGATAAAAATTATAATAGATAAATAGAAACTTTAAATAACAAAAATGATCAGCAAGGCAAGATCCACAACAAGTAAAATTTTGCTGATATAGTTAGTTGACTGCCACTCTTCATGGAATGATTGCCCTTAAATGAGGATTTTCCTAACCCTCTTTTGTGTTTTGAGTAAAAACTAAAGAAGATAGAGAGAAACTAAACAGACAAAATGATCAGCAATACAAGATCAACTAAAAAAAAAGATTTTTGTCATGAATTCTATTCTTGTCGACAATGTTGGAGAGAGTCCATCCATTGTTGAATATGAACATAAACCTAGGTGAGTGAAACAGGCTCTTTGGAGCCTCTAGTTTTATACGCGCGTTAAAATTTGATGAGACATATTATGGTATACAAATGTCCGTCCATCCGTCTGTCCGTCATAAACATGTCACACCGTATCTTGAGAATGCCTTGCTTGATTAACTTCAAACATTACACAGTTGTTTGTTATGATAGTCTAACGGTCTGTATACTTTTTGGTGAAATTTTTTGATTTTTCCTTCCAGAGTTATGGACTTTTTTCATACAAAAAGGGGGAGGCAATTTTTCACATGTCACACTGTATCTTGAGAATGTCTTGCTTCATTAACTTCACACTTTAAAAAGTTATTTGTTATGATAGTCTTTTGGTCTGTATACTTTTTGGTTAAATTTCGATTTTTTCTTCAAGAGTTATTGACTTTATTCACTTAAAAAGGGTCCGAATTGGGTATTGTAACTGTTACCGTTCAAGAGTTATGCCTCTATAGAACTTATGTAGAAGCGGGGGGCCTCTGTGTCCCTTGGACTCTTTCTCCATTTTTTATTTTTTATTTTAGAGAAATAAATAAATGTAAATTTCCTAGAGAAAACTTACATACGTACAAACAAAGAAAACCAAACAAAGAAATATGTTTTGCCTCCTCTACCCCCCATTTTGAAAGTGGGTGGGGGGGAATTGTCCCCTTCCCCGGCTCATACCCCCCTCCAAAAAAAAAAAAAATAAAATAAAATAAACAACAAAAATATGAATAACAGATTTAAACGTAAATACAACATATATAAATATTGTCCTAATCAATAAAATAAAGAGCAAAATATATGAATATAAAAAAGCTGTTTCTCTGTTTCATGGGAAATAACATTCAAAGAAAAATAATATATTTTGTCTCGTTTTAAATTTTTTAAATCCGTTCGCCATATTCACGTCGAATTTATTAAATTCTACGTCAACAAAAAAACTTGCGCCTTTTTTATATTCCTTGGTCAGCATTACTGTTATATCAATACGTCTTTATAATATAAATATATAGTAATCTGTCAGAATAGCACAGTGAGGTGATAAGATAGTATGAAAAGGTGGCTCCATATTATATCAAGATGTCTTTGTAGTATACGACTTTATTGTCGTAAGATAGTAATATGACAGAATAGTATGAAAAAGTTGCTTCATGTTATAACGAGATGATTGTATAGTATATAAATTTATTGTAATAAGATAGTAACATGACATAATAGTATAGTGAGGTGATAAAATAGTATAAAAAAGTTGCTCAATGTTATATTTAGGTGTCTTTATAGTATAAAATGTATCTTTATGATATAGCAATATCACATAATAGTATTGGAAAATGACAAATCAGTATGAAAAGGTAGCTCCATGTTATATCAAGATGTCTTCATAGTATAAAAGAATATCTTCATGACAAAGTGAAATGACAGAATAGTATGAAAAGGTAACTCCATATAATATCAAAACGTCTTTATATCATATAAATATATCTTAGTGATATAGCGAATTGACAGAGTAGTATAGTCAAATGTCATCATAGTATAGAAAATTTGCTTCATGTTATATCTCAACCCTTAATGATATGATTATCGTTATCATAAGGCAGCTGTGGCGTTCCATATATAATAGTATAGTAAAATGACAATCAGTATGAAAGGTACCTCCATGTTATATCAAGATTTCTCCTATTCCTGACGTGTTTAATCAGTGGGATAAAAATACATAATATCTTTAACCACTTCCCGGTGATTAAATTTCTACGTGGGAATTACCGCCCTTTTTTCTAGTTATTAGAACGATAAACTAGAGAAGTCCCGAAATGACGTCTATGTAAACAAACTACATAGCAACGACATTTTTTTGAGGTTTTTGTCGATAATCATAGAAGAAACAGATTCTCCTTCAATTTACTCGTGAGTTATGGAATTTCTCCACCCTCAATAGTTAAATTTTAGATTTTAACACGCTCGCTAAAGGCTCGCGTGTTGAAAATCGAAAATTTAACCGTCTCGGGTGGAGAAATTCCATAACCCACTCGTACCTGAAGGAGAATCTATATGTCTTCATAGTATATAAATGTATCTTAGTGATATAGAAAATTGACAGAGTAGTATAGTCAAATGTAGTAATAGTATAGAAAATCTGCTTCATGTTATATCTAAACCTTTAATGATATGATTACCATAAGGCATCTGTGGCGTTCCATAGATACGTCCAATCAAGTATATCAAGGCGCAGTATATAATCGTCCAATTTCATATAACATGTACAAGTATTAGCTTTTCCAAAAAGAATTAAATGATAATTGTGTATTTACATTATTTAAAGTATTTATATAGCATATATTTATATTGTATATCTTCATGGAAAATGTTTGGTGCTCTTGGTGAATGAAATTCTTTGTTCATGTTATATGTGTATGTCAGTTGTTAGTAAAGATCATATATGTGGATATAGGATATATGAAAGTTTTTATGTTTTCATACTAGATATCACTGATTTATCGTGAGGACTAGGCTGTTTCTGGCAGATAAAAGACAAATAACACATTGTAGTTAATTTACCACAATACAATGGATGTCGTCAAGGGATTTCAACATTGCCGATATACAAATTAGCAAAGTGGCCAATATCTTGCCACATGACATGCTACCCGCAATGAACCTACGTAGGGAAGTTTTTCAGCATGACAACGCTCGGCCGAACACAGCTCGTGCTACTGTTGACTTTCTAGGCAACTAAAACGTAACTGTACTCCCTTGGCCGTCTAAATCACCAGATTTTAACCCGATAGAAAATTTATATGATTTGGGTCGGCGCGTGCGCAGTCGTCAACCAGCGCTGCAAATTCTGAAAGAACTACAGCGGGCTTAGAGCAGGAATGGACGAGAATTCCGCAACACGGTATTTGTCGATTGATCGAGTCTATGCCGAGACGGGTCATATGTCAAAATCCTACGTACTTTATTCATGGCATTTGCATCACGTGACCTCATCTCTTTTAATCAAATTACCTCCCTTAGTTGTAGATCGAAAATGATAAAATTATTTGAAATACGGATAATCGAGTCTTTTCCCCGTTTAAAGCCTAACATCAGTATCGGGGCTGAAACTTTGTTAGATTCAGACGTAGACTATAAAAGTATATTCCATAATGAACATTTTAAATTTGGCAAGGATAAACTCAAATCGGACGGTTGTGATTGGAGCCAAGTCAAACTTTAAATGCGACAGCAAGATATGAGGTAACAGAGCTGTGAACTTACGTGGGAAACTATAAACACCGTATATAACACTGTTATTTACTTACGACAACAGGCGAATACTTCGGACAAAACAAATTTCGAACTTTTGAATTATAGATTTCTAAAACTGTTCAAATTTGACAATTATTATTCTTTCGAAAATCATATGCAATACCAAAATTCAAAAAACGAGATAATGAGGAAAAAATAGAACTGGGAGTAAATTAAAGAAGTAGTAACCATCGACGAAAGCAATATTATCCCTTTTGAAAAATTAAAAGAAATACTTGACTTTTGCCAACAAGAGTCCTCAAAAGTCTGATAGCTTTAAGTCAATGTCTCAAACTGAAATATGTAGCATAGTAGTATAGAAAATATTGTAACATTAGATTCGAATCCAACAGATACTCATCATGTTCGACAAAGTGAACTAGATAGGTTGCTCAAGCATAGCTCTCGTACTATAATTGAGGTCCTTTCAATCAGTGGATCTTTGACGTGAGATCATTATCAGTTACGATAGACTCCAGGGACCAGTTGTTCAAACGTTAACCACAATTTTCAGTTTCAAATTTTCGCTTCCTTGATTATGCCGGAGGACTGAAAATTTTCTGATGGGCTCATCCTATGACTTTGTGTGTCCATGCAAAATTCTGTAAAGGAATATTACTTAAAAATCTATATAATTGAAAGTTAAAAAAGTGATTAACTTTTGAACAACTGGGGCCAGGAATACATATTTCATGGATTTTTATATGTATGTGGAATGTTTTTATTTTTTGTTAATTGACCTCTCGGATTATGAGAATATGAACACCGGTAGACCTCATCTTCGATAGTATCGAGAACCTATCTGCTGGAATGTCGTTACTTTTGCCTGTACAAAACCTTTACTGCTGTTAAATATTGTTCGAATCATGTCATTTTTGTTGACATCAATTTTCGTGAATTGTGAAAAAGGGAATATTCCTGGATTTCGAATTTCGAAAAATGTTGAAATGAATAATCTAAATGGCAAAATTATTTAATATCAGAAGATAAATGTACAGCTTTAGGTCTAATAGATTTCCTTTGACGTGTATTTAAAAAAAAAAAAACCTCATTCAATCTGATACATATATATGACCATTTTGGTGGATTGATCTGTCCACGAAGTCCCCGAAAATTGCTATACCACGAATGATAAGTGTTTCGCTACGATGCATAGCTCTGATCCATGTTTCATAAACACTCAAACGACTACGATCAAGACTGCCTGACTGGTTCCAAGGAATCAATAGAATAAATACACAAAAGACCGTTAATCTGATCACATTTATGATTAATCATAGTCATAAGAATGTTTGTGAAACAAGGCCCTGGTTCCAAACCTTTCGGCCATTTTAGCACTTGAATATATATGCAAGATTTCAGTCTATGGTTTCGAATTTCCTTTCAGCAACCACTGTGAGATGTTGAAATGTTCACAAACAGTGCATCAAAACTGGCATCACTAAATGATTGATGTTTTACCTACATGTATTAAAAAAAGAATTTCTAAACTTCACTCTTATAGGGAGACATATCTTTTCTGTTTATCCTAATTATCATACACATGATTATAAAAAATAATGTTCGATTATAGAAAAACAGTATTTATTCTATAAAACTTGACTTTGTTGAAAATTTGTATTTCACAATTTTTAATAATACTACTTATATATCCATAAAAATTATACGATTCTTTTATTCAAACTTTTAATTCTCATCTTTTAATCATGAAGGAGGTAATGGCGGAGGTGGGGGAGGGGGAGGGGGAGGGGGAGCGGGAGCGGGAGCGGGAGGTACTGGTATATTACCATGTGACCTAGTGAAAACATTTCTCTCATCATGTCTTAAACCTGGAGGCTCACGAATTTTTGAAGTGCTGTGCTTCAGTTGTGAAAATCGTTTTGTTAAAGAATGTCTGCTCTGTTTGCCACCCCTTCGTTCAAAACGATCATCAGTATCCTCCTGACTTGTTGATTCATGAAGAGACTTCCGCCGAGTAACTATTTCATGAGGATCGACGTTGTAACTCCATTTTCTCGGCGATAAAACCCTATTTAGAGACTTCCTAGATGAAGGCGACCGTCTTGAATGTACACGTTCTAGACCATGTGACGAGTGTCTGCTCTCTTGTCTTTCCGGTGGTAGCACGTGTTCTACATTTAAAATTTCGTCGTTTAATTCCTCTGCATTGTATTGTTGATAACGGTTCAATAAATCTCTTTGAAGTGAATCTAAAGTGTCTTCATTCCGTCTTCTCAAACTGTATTTTCTAGGCATTGCTTGGGTGTATGAATGATGTATATTTTGCTGTTCTAAGGGTTCTCCCCTCTTGGTCGAAATGTATAATCTTGATGGGGAATCTGTGTATGAACGGGCTCTATTTCGTTGTAATCTGGTCCCTATCTCGTCATTGAGTGTACCATGAATTAATTCTGGGGAGTCATCACGTTTATTATGCCACGAATATTCAGGAACGTACGTGTTCCTGTTTTGTGATGTTGAATTTATAGGTTCTGAATAATATTGTATTGGTTCTGCGGGGCTATCATATATAATTTCTGACTTTATATCACGTCTCATAGTATTGTATCTAAAATCCTGTGTGTCAAATGTATCCCCCCAAACATTGTCCATAGATAACGTTTGTTCTGGCATGCTGTGTCCAGTTATAAGTGGTTCTTCTTCATCAAGACCTACAGCCTTTTGTTCTTGTTCTAACACCTCTTCGTAAGCTAAAATATAAAGTAAATCAAATTTAAATGTATCTTTTTTTTCTGTCATTCAGTTAAAACGAACATGGAATGAATGTACATAAAAGACTTACGCATGCAATAAAGGAACATATGCCTAATATAAAAATGAAGTGAACAGTGCTTCACATCGAAAATCATTCAGTGGTAAAGTGGTAATAATTGTGTAGTTTCCAATATCGCAAGACAACCACTAAAACCAATTATAACACACCAAGTCTAAAGTAGAAAAACATTGGGTGAATAAAACCAAATACACAAGAAATGTCCAGGCCAGGTTATACCTATAAAAAGTGGTGGAGTAACCTGTTTTATTGGTAACAAAAATCTAGGCTTTCTAGTAGTAAGTATATACATGAAAATATAAAATTTGATTAATTAAAAACCGTTGGAATGAAGTTTCAGTAAGTCACATATCTCCTTGATCTGTTGGTTTCTGTATGACAATGTGACAAAACCATGTACCCCCAATGCTGATTTCAATGAAAGAAAGTTCAACAATACCAAATTTTGAGTAAAATGGACCAAAAAAATATTATAATAATATGCACCTTCAAGTTCAAATATTAGTGCAGTCATTCTGCAGAATAAAAACTTCAGGGGGAGATAACCGGATGAAACATACATCCCCAATGCTCATTTCACTCAGAAAATGACAATAACTTCATCATGCCAAAATTTGGTTGAAAATTGATTAAACAGAAATCCTCATAATGTTTACTCCCTCAATATGAGCACAAGTATTCTGCAAAATAAAAGAATTCCAGTTTGAAGTTGTAGGAGGGGTATTTCAGACAAACTTAAAAAGAATTTCGCAGTTAGAATGATTTATTTTACAGCCCATAATTTTGTGAAAAATTGATAAAAATAGATGTCCTTATAGAGTACCTTTGGGATGTGTACAATCAATTTGTAAAATTAAATTTTCTAGCTTGAAAACCGCAGAGGGAGTTATACCGACAAACAATGTACCCTCTGTGCAAACGGACGACAGACAGGGGTAAATTAATATACCGCAGACTATTCATAGAAAAAATCATTCAAATATTGAAAATTTTAACCCAATAAATGTGGAAGTAACTGCATTTTGTTACCTTTTTTAAGTTCCAGCTTCGAAAGACTCTTTTCGTATTTTGTCAAGGCTTCTGAACGTTTTGGACACAGGAAACAGAAAAATTCACTGCACAACAAACCGCTGACTTCACATATCCCTGGTGGTAATGGAGGCGGAATGTCGTCTTTAGCTAAAAGTATATGGTATTGTGCTTTCATTTCCTCTCTGAAAAAAAAATGATTCAGTTGTTTTCCGCTAATTAAATCTGAGAATTGGTATGTAGAAACATATTTAAAAAGATACTGAAATTATTAGAATATTTTCTAGTGTAATCTGACCTTCACAAAGGACAACCAGATGACATGCTTTCGTGATTTATGTGCCTCAAACTAAGATGACAAAATGTGGATTCATTGTTTGGTAGCAGATTATAATTTTTATTGTAGAAGCTACCTATTACTTCATTTTATATTATTTCAGGAACTTGTTCACTTACATAGCTTTGTGGTGCACCAAAATTTCACCTGACCTTTAATATATTACCAGAATAGATCTTCATGCATATACCAAACTACACTTTAATCGTATACTTTTACCCTAAAAAGGCCCGGTGTACATTTAATGGGAAAAAAAAGTTCTGGAAATTTTTAATATTAATTACATTTCTCACATTTATTGAATGTAATTTGTAATCGAGCCATTTTTCAATTATATGTAATTGTAAAATAATTGAATTGGTCTACAATATCTTGTAATTACAATTACTTTTCAATTAAATTTCGATTACAATTCAATATTTTTAAATATAAATTTCTTCTATTACTTTTTTTGGCAGAACTTCAGTTAAATGTTAAAATATCCAAAACAGATCTTCGTCACTGTGCTTCTAAATCTCCTCAATGTTTGTTTTTCAGTCCTGCTTA
Source organism: Mytilisepta virgata (assembly GCA_028015205.1). Lineage (NCBI taxonomy): Eukaryota > Metazoa > Mollusca > Bivalvia > Mytilida > Mytilidae > Mytilisepta > Mytilisepta virgata. The sequence continues at coordinate 38,170,854 of CM051510.1, read as the reverse complement.
TCTCTAATTTTCAATCTCTTTCATAGCCAATATAAGTTCCGGGCAGATTTTTCAACCATAAATGTATGTATTTAAATGGTTGTATTACATACACATCAAATGGGAAATGTTTCGTCGAATCACATTGCCCAAATTTTGAAATCACGGTTCACCCCGAATATTGTAAAAAATTGACATTAACCATTTATTATGAATAAGAAAGATAAGCGGGTGTATAGTAAAAATATCCAAAATGTAGCAATTCAGCAATAAACTGTATTAGCCAAAATGAACCATCAAAGGCCAGGTAAATAAACTGATAAATTTTCCTTCAACAAATTGATATTGTAAGTATAACATTAGCGTTTTTCAGTAGGAATTTCACCATCATTTGAAATAATTTTGGTAGACTTTCACAAATTGTGTATCAGCGGTGAAATAATGTTGGGATTTTTTGCATCAGAACTAAAACCAATATCGGCAAAAGAATGTCTTTTCAAATCGAATATAGATATGTATACATAAATCGTGTACTTAGCATGAAGAAAGGCTATTTTCCTAAAGATTTAGAGAGTGAGCGATATAATCTATTTGGGCTTAGAAGAACAACCACATGCTCTACCTTACCTTCTCTTGTTGACACGGACAAAATGTATAATGAGAATTATAACAATAACCAAGACCAGACCGCCAAATATACCGATAGCTATCTCTCCTTCATATATCTCTTCTGCTGTTATAACTATCACTGTAATAAGACATTTCAAAAAGTACGTAAAAATATTAAAATTTCAGATACATTGCCACAACCAGGACAATGTTTCATCAGTTAGGGAGGAACCATTTGATTTTTATGGTGGGGGTGGGGGTGAAATTTGAAATGAAAAAGCAGGACCAGGATTATGACAAAATAACAAGCCAGGATCACTTTAGTTGTGAAAAAAAATGCATTACATATGTCAAGCAGGAAATATTTTAGTTTAAATGAAAATAAAATTTCAGGCCGCAATAGCGGGCAAAAAAATCCAGTTCTGGCGAAACTGTCGGCAAAAACAAATAGGCAGGACCACTTCATTTCATCCTAGCCCCCATAAAAATTAAATGGTTGCTCCGTTATACATTCTAGGTCAAAACAACCAAGAACACACTAATATGAACAGAGTTACAATCTAACCTAGTACACATAGCACTACATTTTAATTAAAGGTAATAAACTACAAGTCCGCACGCAGATTAATTCAATAAAACTCAGTATTCACCTAAATTTCTTGGTCAAGTGTTAACAAGAGGAAATGATGAGATTAAATAATATCTTGTTAAGAATGAAGAAAAGGCTTTATCATTTGTGGTTTCTAACAAACCTGTTTCGTTCTTCTTTCTCTTTTCTTCACAGTAGATTCCATCAAAGCCTTCCTTGCATATACAGACAAACCCTTTTGGAGTAGCTACACAGGATCCTTTCTCTCTACAGGGTTGAGCGTCGCATTCTGGGATCGCTAATTAAATCATAATAGTGCTGATATTAATATACAGTTATTTAATGTTTAGTCAGACAATAGACCAGAATATTTTTCCCAAGGTAGTGGAACAGCTTAGTGTTCTATTGCCCGAAGCCAACGGCTGAGGGCAATAGAATACTTGAGATGTTCCCAGTACCAAGGGAAAAATTTTCTGGTCTATTGCCTGGCTACACATTCAACAACTATTTTATTACCTAATAGTAGTTTTGGAAGCACATTTTTGTATTTTCAAAGTTTTGGGATCGAGAGATAAACATAAAGTAATAAATTCAAAACACTTTACAATATACAGTTAAAATATATTTAAAACGTCAAAAGGTCGCGGGCAATAGAACCAAAAGAACGTCGTTCTATTGCCCGATAGACATAATTCACCAATCATAAGGCGGGTCAAAAGGTCGCGGGCAATAAAACGCTACACCGGGCAATAGACCGCCGTTCTATTGCCGATAGAAAATTAAAAGTGAAATATGGTTAAAACTAAAATATCTCCAATAGAAATGTAATTAATATACTACATGTATTAGGTAATAAATAGAATTATTTCCCTTATATTTCAGAATATGCAATATTTACGCTGATTTAGAGATATTCAAACTTCAGTGTATTTTATATCTATATTAGATAAAAAACGTTACATTGCTAACACTAAGAAATAAAAAAAGAACACTACGAAATTGTTGTTATTTTCTTTGACATCTTAGGTTCACGTTTGGTAATAACAAAAAAACATATATGTGAAAGACATTTAAGACAAAATGCTAGAATTAAGAACAAATTTACTTACTGCATATTTTATGGATTACATTTGCAACTAAAAATTGGGAAGAATTTACAGAATATTGAAAAGGAACATTTTTTAAAATTATTTAGCTCTTATGTTTTTTAAGCACAGATTTATGCACCTACGGAATTATAACCCTGTCCTAGACAATTGTAAAGAAACACGGGAAATAATGACTATATTCTAGACAGCAAGATCGAGAAAACACAACTGCTGCACGCTTCCGTCAAAATCAATTACTCAAACGTTTAAGAGTGAGGGCTGTCACTGATATTAAATGGTCGAGTGGGAATCATTTCATCAGGTGGTAGTACTTTTCTCTCGGCCTGACTTGTTGTCGAGGTATGGTGATGTGTTTAGTAAAGATGAAGTGTTCCGTAAAGATTATCAGGTATCTACGTTTATCCCCGTAGGTGGGCATTGGGACTTTATCATCCGGAGCGTTTCGAGGGTAAAAATATATGACTGTCGGATGAAAAGCAACGAAAAATGCCACGTCAATTTCATTACGCATATAAACAGATATTAAGGTGGTACAGAACACCTAAGGGAGTTATGTTTTTAAAAATCAGCTGAACGTTTTAATCACAAACAATTAGTAAAGAGAAATCAAGCTTCTCAATGATCAAAATTAGTGTTTGCCAATCTGCTCTACATCCGATGAAATTATTCCCGAAAATTGTGTGGTTCAAATTTCTTGAAATTTTTATATTTTTGTCAACAAGTCAAAGTAAATATTTTATCAAAATTATATGAAAATTAAACGAGCCAAATCTATTTTAGTCAAAGTGTTGGGTACTCCATTAAATTTATGCATAAAATGCCCTCCTTTCGTGTTGTTTTAAAATAACCATAAGAAATAGGATTTAGTATAATATGTGATTTGTTTATATCATCCAGATAAAAAATAGGATGATGTTTTAATAATTCATAACAAAAAAAAGTTCTCTTGGTTCATTTATATTTAGAACAAAAAGAGAAAAAATGCTTCTCATCTTCAACTTAATTCGTACAAAATTTACACACTCTCTAAGCTCTAGGTATCTTTTTACATCTTCATCTTTTAACTGACAAGCAATTTTCACTGATCTAAAATTTGGTAATTGAATTACGATATTCTGGTTTATCATAGCCTTGGTAAAAATTCCTACCTGTATTAATTTTGATATATTTTTTTCTTAATTTTATTACTGTCATGTTAATATGTATAAATATGGATTTACAAAAGCATCGAGAATACAAATAAGACATTTTAATTTGGTAACGACTAGACAGGGGCATTGGTTTTTAAACGACGTCACGTTAGCCAATCAACAACCGACTTTTATTCTAAGCAGGATGAGATACCGATTGATGTAGTGGAGTGATAGATCAGTGGATGTAACATGTACGTGCAATGCCCAATTTAAAGATGACTGCTGTAACATAAAACAGTTACACATTTTTTAACTGAATCCAACAGAGAATAAGAAAACATTTCATGTTAGTCTGGTAATTACTGATACATGTTGTGAAATACAGGAATACCTACATTCACCACACCATCGGCCTTTATATCCCAATGGACATTTACACGTAAAAGGTGGTTCCTTATTTGGTCTCCATGTACACACACCACCATGGGCACATGGAGCTGCAAGGCAAGGGTTACCCTCAGTTTCTAAAAATAGTAAGATAAAAAATACATTGTACTTATACACTGTACAATCAAAACCCATTTATAACGATTTGCTAGGCAAGATATTCAAAACGACCAAAGAGCTTATCTGAATACTCGGAACACAAACAAGATAGTCGATACAACGGCAGTATTAAAATTGCGCACCTTTCGAGATTAAGTGGCGTTACATTTGCGCAGTTTTTTTTTATTACATTTGAGAACATATTTTTTCATTAAAAAACTTATATTTTACAGGAACTTAAAATAGATGTGAAAACTTTTATTCAGCAAAATTTTAAAAAATAACTATGATTTTATTAAATAAAAAAGCGGATACAATGAATGAATTAATTCAAACTAGTTTAATGTGGGGTAATCATTCTTTCAAATCTTATTGGGAATATTCAAATAGTTTTGTTTTCCTATCCCATATTAACTTTTAACTTTAATCCTTTGATCACCTGATGAAACATATTTAACATTTTAGGGTGGATTTACGATAACATTCCGCTTTCAATCAACTCTCAAGAAAACATAAAACATGTGGTTCATATTGGAGATCCACTTAAAAGAAATGCAAAACAACTCTACTTCCACCCCTATGGCGTTGGTGACCAGGCCGAAACGGAAGGGGTAAATCAGGTAAATCGTTGAAAAATGCGCAAATGTAATTATTAATCTGTTATATGAATCATTTGAATTTAGTAAAAATACTGATTTTTTTTTATTATATAGGTTTACCTATATAAAAAGTCTATAAAAAGACTTTGATGTAGATTTGAAAGGTTTAAATGGTATTGACAAAAATCAGCTAGCAAGAACAAAAAAAGGAATTAAAAGGAAAATTTTTAAACTTATATAAGAATATTTAAATATAAAAAAAAAAACTAAACAAAATAGACAATAATAGTAAGCTTTATTTATATAAATCAATAAAACAGACGCTGCACACAGAATTTTATGTAAACTCAAATGATATAAATAATAGACGTTATGTTGCTTAATTAAGAATATGTGATCATGGTCTTCAAATTCAAAAAGGAGGATCTCTTAAAATTCCAAGAGAAAATAGATTTTGTACATTTTGCAACCTAAATGTAGTTGAAGATGAAATACATTTTTTACTAGAATGCCCAAAATATTCAAATATACAAAAAGACTATATTCAAAGAACAAAAACAGAAAATGTGACATTAAATTTTGATGAAAATCTATGATAATGAAAAAAATTCCTATATTCTTACTCCATCAACACCAAAGCAAGTGAAAAATACAAGTTCTTTATATAAAAAAAAGTCATTGGAACTAAGGACAGAAGACCTTTGGATCTTTCTACCTCTATTATTAAACTTGTTCTATGTTTGACAGTTTCAATTGTTTTGTAATTCTGTATAGGTCTATTTTTTTGTCACAAGTCAATTGACTTATATGGCAATAAGGTACATAACAGTATTAACAAAACTCGCAAGTCCATAAGACGTGTGACAAAACTGGTATCACACCACTGGAAAATTGCAACCGTAATGGTCCTGACTTGGTACAGGCATTTCAAAAGAAATGGTGGGTTGAATCTAGGTTTTACAGCGCGCCAAACCTCCCGCTTCCATTACGGCATAAAAGTACCACTGGTGGTAATCAACATAGATATGCTGATGTCAAAGTTGGTAAAGTAGAAACAAAACACCAAGATAAGTTATAAAAAACAATCTTCAATGATAGTAGTAGAAGATACTGAATATTTTTCAACCAAATCTTGGTATTTGAAAAAGAATTTCGTAAGAGACCTTTTTAGACGCATTTCCTCGTATTCCTGGCTAAGAAGTCTGTCACGCAGATGTTTATGGCGTTCAAGGAAATCAGAGTAGTTGGAACATGCTCTAGCGTAACGAATCAATTGAGAAATATAAACACCATATGCAGGAGATGTTGGGATATTGCTGCATAGGTAAGGAAAATTTATAATTTTAAAATCAAAATCGTCTCTTTTATCGTATATCTTGGTGCTTAGTTTACCACTACTGTCAAATTCGAGATGAAGGTCTAGAAAGGATGCTGTACAAGTTGTTTCTGTAGTTTCTTTAATTTCGAGTTCTGGTGGATATATCAATGGAAGCCATTGAGCAAAAGAAGGATTGTTCATGGACAAAACATCATCAATATATCTATATGTGAAATTAAAAGATTTAGCATCTTTCATACGTTTATTCCTCACGAGGTTCTGCAGAAACTCTGTCTCATAGGAATATAAGAACAAATCGGCGAGGAGAGGGGCACAATTAGTACCCATTGGAATGCCGATTTGTTGTTGAAAAATCGCTCCTCCAAACGTGACAAATATGTTATCAATGAGGAAATCAAGCATGTCGCAAACCTGTTTTTCAATGTAGCATGTTTTGTTTTTTGGAGATGTTTTAGAAAAATATGTGGAATTGTAGCCTAATACAACAAACTTGCGTGAATCATTAAAAGCTTTATGAATCAGTCCCTTTAAACGAGATTTGAGTTTATCATGAGGTAAAGTAGTGTAAAGGGTTGAAAAGTCAAAAGTTTTAATAGAACTGATTTCTGAAAAACTGCGCGATTTAAAGTTGTCAAGTAAATCTTTAGAATTTTTAAGTATCCACATATGATTGATACCACTACGGGAATAGATGGTATCACAACATGCCTGTTGTCCCTCTTTCACTGCAGACAATATCTTTGTGAGGTGAACTGACAGCTCCTTGGTGGAACATGATGATGATCCAGCTATGTACCTTTCCTTGTATGGATTTTTATGGAGTTTAGGAATCCAATACAAGTAAGGCAAGTTTTTAATAACATTTTTAAATTAATGACATAAATTGATCTACCAAAATGAATTCCACAATAAGACCTATAAGTTATATACACAGTATTGTATATATGGGCCAGTTCTGATAAAACATGTCATGGAGGAGGTCAATGTTAATACATTTATTTATGTAAATTATGTTTATTACAAAAAGCAGACATTTAGAAATTTATCCTTGCAATATAATCATATTATATCTCAATATCTGAAGCAAAGATCTCAGTACGTTCAATATAAGATCGTAGCACAGGGACCGAAGAACTGGAAAGATTTACCTTGTTTGATAGCTTGTCTAGCTAACTGGTCGTCCAGATTCTCTTTTGCATCATCTGGAAAAATATGCAGTTATCAAAGTCACACCATAGGGTTGAAAAATGGCAAGAGTGAAAACTTTAACATGAAATATATGGAAAAGGTTCTTGTTATTGTTAGTACTAAAACAAGCAAAATTTGAATGTGCCTGCTAAGTAGCAAAACAGCGTAATTTCAAACGAAAAAAAAAGACCTATAGCCATGAAAATATAGCTCTCTTTGGACAATTGCCGTATGATCAGTTTGCTAATTACTGTGGGTCTCCTATACCATGTATACTTCTAAGACTGATTTTTTTTTAATGAAGAAATCCATTCTTTATTACAATTCTGTCCATTTTATGTGACAATTAGGTATTCCACGGAGTGAACATGGTTCAAACTTTAGGAAACAATACTTACACATATCGAGCACAATCACATTTGTTTGTGGCGACGTCACATTGTATGCAAAAATCGATGAATTGCACACAGCAAATGGAATACTTGCTCTTATTAATATTCCATGATTTAAGGCAAAACCAAAGGCAATAAAAAATGACGACTATTGGATACAAAAGGCAGAGTAATTTATTTTTTAAAATAAATATTTGAAATGGTCCAAAAAAACTATCTGCAGTTAAAAATGACACATTAAATGAATGTAATGTGTCATTTTGTTTGTTTGTGTGTACTCAAATTCAATACGCCAGTAGCGATTGTTTTGTCTTTTGATTAGAGACAGATTAGTAAAATTATCTTGTCATGACACAAGGAAAATCCAAATTTAAACCCCACATTATTATACCCTAAAGTTAGTATAACTTAGCCTAAGCAGACTAGATGTAGAACATAAAAGTGATGCTCGAATATTCATTGACATTGATTCTTTTTACTTTTATCTCGTACTTTTTACCAATCTCCTTCTTCTAATCAGCCTTAAATATCTTTTGAATCGGGTTATAGTTTCAAAGACATCTTGACGGTTGAGTTGACCGGATGCCCCTTTTGTATCGGACATTATATACTCGAGCTGAAAAATGTTGAACATGATCAAATATTTTAAAAGCCATGTCCTCGAGACGGCCATTTTTGTTCACAAGTGACGTCGAATGTCGTTTCTAACGTCAACTAGGTTATCTCCCTTACCCCACACTTCTCTCTCTAATTCTAAGTAAGTAGGTATAAAGTAATAGCTTTATTAAAAACATGAAAAAGGTAACACAGTTAGCTTTAATAAACTAATCTTCCCTGTGGCCCTCTATTAAAATGTAAACTAACAAAATACACAAAATAAATTAATCTAACATTGATACAATTTATACAAAGATCCACATCATGCATAAGTTACATTGAAACAATAGAATATCTCGCCTTTCAATACTGTGACTAAAAGTCTCGGGGGGGGGGGGGGGGGGGGGGGGGGGCACTTCCTATATACAAGGTGATAGGACGTGCCGCTGGAATAGGTCACCTTTTCAAGCTTGAAAATATGTGAATAGGTCGGGAAAACTATCATAAATATATCATAAGGTCAATAAAGTACACATTACTTGTTATACGAAAAGCCCTGTATTTTTGGCTCAGATTTTTTGTTAATTCTTCGTCTATTATGTCTCTGGTTGTTCCTGTTTGTTTTTATCCACACATTTTTCCTCTTCGACACTTTGGTATACACCGCACAGTCAACCAATATTAATATGGGAAAAGGTTACATTTTTACCTATGTAATATATGAAAAGGTATACATTTTAAAAAATTTAATTATATGAAAAGGTTGGGGTTACAGAGCCCCAGCGGCACCCCCTATCAATTAAGTATAGAAGTGCCCCCCCCCCCCCCCGAGCTAAAAGTTGACGAATTTAGAAAGCTTCACGGAGTTTTAGGTAATCTGTAGAATTTATTTTGAAGGTTTCTATATTTTTATTCAGTTTTAGGTCTGTTGGGAAAGAATTCCATAAAATAATTAAAGAAGTAGGCCTAACAACTAGTAAATTTGTATTTGGCCGAGGTACAAAGAAGTTTCTATTTTTGGTTGATCGTAAAGAATTAGATGAAGGATTATTCCAAGTCGAGAATAAATTCTTTAATATGTTTAGCCCAGGATAAACAGTTGTCAATTGCAACACCTAATAATTTTTCATATTTAATATTATCTAGCAATGTATTATTAAAGAAAACATAATTGATGGTATCATGAGTATTGTGCAAAGACTTATCAACCTTATTCGGTGTTCAGACGTTTCTTGAGGGTCTGTGAGAAAACAAAAATAAATATCTTAATGCATCAAAACTGAGTGATATCGAAGAATGAGCATCAGAGGACATGACAAAGCACCGGGATATTATTAACAATTTCAATTTGATTGTGGAAAGTACATGTACTTTACAGTTTTTTTTTATAATAATTTGGGACAGTTTATACCAGAATTTCAAGTTGAACATTGCTGCTCATCTACCGATGAAACACAATATAATTGCATTACTTAAGAAATTTAAACTGCCGCTTTACCCTGTGAAAATTAATGGATGGATGGATGAATTATTGTTTAACGTCCAGTAGCAACCAGATGCATATCAGGACGAGAACATGTTGAAATGATAATGAATATGATGATCCATGCTTTGTACTAGACCGACACTCTAAGTCGGATTTTTAATGTGCTAGTTAACGAGGTAACTGTCCACAGGAAGACATATCACCTCACTCAGACACATTATACTGACTCCGAGCCGACCAGTCTTCGCTCTTACTCCTAGATGCCGCGTGCTTGGCGGAGAAGCAGCAAATACCAATTTTAATGTCTTTGGTTTGACCCGGCCGGGGATCGAACCTGCGACCTTCCGCACTCGGTGCGAGCACGCTACCACTAGACCACCGAGGCGGTTATGTGAAAATTGAGGCAAGAGTGTAAGTCGCAAGCTTAAATTAACCTTTTCAATTTCAACCACTGTGGACCTAAATTTCTTAAAATAAAAATTCAAAAAACTTTATTTTGCGCATTTTATGTGTATACTTAGGTAGTGATTGAAAAATGCATAAACTTAAAAACTGAACTAGAGGCTCCCAGACAGGAAACATTGAAAACTAAAAAAAACAAGAACAACACGAACTCCTATAAAAACCAGGAGTGAAAATTTCAAATTTCATATTTCTAATTATTTTTCGCGTTTCCAGGGGAAACATTTTTTTGGTGTTTCCAAGGGAAACATTTTATTAATGTTTCCTGGGGAAATAAATTGACGAGAACTTTAGTCAGGTGCAAGTTTTTTCAGACAAGATCTTTTATTAAATTCCCCATAGGGTCCTATGTTAAACTATGTTCGGCTCTGGCGGCCATCTGGGTCGTCGGATACAATTCTCAAAGAGGACGACCTAAGGACCATTGCTTGTAATTTTGGTCCAATTGGCCAAGTGGTTTCAGACAAGACAATTGGGACAATGTAACGATCACTGTGTTCCCTCTTGCTTAGTTTGCAATGGGGCATAGATATTATTGTCGTTGTTGTAATCAGAGACTCTTCCACTGTCAAAGCCAACACAACTATTTAATCATTGAACTGATGATGACTAATGAAGCATTTTATTACAGGTGCCTTCAACATATTTCAGACTTCATATTCTTGCTGAAAAGTCTTGGTTTTACAAAAATTCTGCACATTTCAAATTTAAAGTCATGGTTTAACTTTGGAAACAAAACTTGTACTTGTCCAACATCATACAAAATCTAGAAAATCTGAAATATATAAGGATTGTAATAGCAAAGACTAGTTTTAACTAAGAAAACAAAAGATATTGTCTAAGTTTTTATTGACACCATAAAGGTAGGACAGACAGTAGGGGATTTGTGCATTTCAGTGAAAAATGGATCTCTGGTAAAGTTATGCTGTTATAAATGAAACTCCATAAATTTGTCATCAAATTTATTTAAAATTATTTAACAATATCACAGACTGAAATTAATGTCACTTTAAAATACGAATCATCTCATACCTACCCCTGAATAATATTTCATTGTGAAAACACATGCAAAGAAGAGTTTGTTTATTTCAAAGAGGCTTGTAACGAAACCAAGCTTTTAACAAAGTATGTGTAATTTCCCTGTCCTATTGCTATTTAAACAGTGTATTTTAGAGGCCTATTGCAAGTTTTTTTATAATAAAATCAGGCTTATAATGAAAAGATATTTAACCACAAACAATGTTTTCAGCTTTCTATCAAGTCACTTGACATAACAAATTATGGAAATTTTTTTTTTAAACAAATCAATTACTTTTCTGCTTTTACAGCCATTATTAGAAAGTCTGACATAGCTGTTACCAGAAATTGACCTGCCAAAAATTTCTGAATTTCTTAATGATATCAATCATGGCTTTTTGAAATATTCAAACTTTCCTTCACATTCTCTTTTGTATTGGAAACAAATGTCATCAGTAATTACAGAGAATATTGTTTCAGACTGACACTAGTCATGATACTTCATCAAAGTAAGTAACACTGCAGGTTTCTGTTGCCTACAATTAAATAAGATCATCCGTCCCCTAGAAATTGTTATAAACAAATTCTACTGTATATACATATCAAACAATAAAAATATGCTTTGCATCATCTGTATTTGTTATTGTCTTCGAAATCTGATAATAATGCAAGGTTAATTAAGGAAATTCATTAAAATGTTGTAAATAGGTTTACAGAGAAGTAAATAAATGTATTGTACTTGTACTTCATCTCACATTCTGTTTATAAAAATAATAATCCGGTTTGTTTCATGACCTAACAAATTATTACATTCTTCAATTCTAAATCAACACTGTCACATTTACCAAAAACATGCATCTGAGTGAACACATTTACATAATGATCAAGTTTCATTCCTTTCAAACCAATTAGTGATCTATTAATTTATGCAGTATTAAACATAATCATAATGAACACATGAACAATATTTCACAACTCTTTATCATAAGTGAAAATTCTGATTTTACAGAAATAAATTATCTGGTTTTATTAACGACAATAACGTGAACTTACAATCTACTGATGTGATAAAATACGGCACAACCAACATGGCAACAACGTGTGATTTTGATTAATTTTTCGCACAACTTTTTTTATAGCTACATTGAGGGTCATCATACCTTTTCTTTATCCCTCGCAATGCAGAATAAACATGCACCACCTATAACTCAATCTTTAATGCAATAAGATAAATATGTGATGTATGTGCCATCAAAGATGGATATATAAGTTTATCACTAAACTAATGAAAAATCTTACATTTAATGTGTTCCAATATCTATCTAAGATTGTCAACACATATTTACAATGTAAATAAATTGTATGTCTTATTTGATTTCAAAATGAACAACATGTAGTTATTTACAATCCCTCAAAAAATTAAGCAATGAAAGTTGATAATCTTGTTCTTGGATACTTGATTTACAAAGAATACTGTGATAGATTTACTCATAGTAAACCAATTTTCGTTGATTTTGTGGATGGATCAATCCACAAATTTTAAGAACCCAATGAAATATGAATTGTTCTTACCATTATATGGTTTTGATACAGCCATTAATGGTCACATACATTTATAAACTGAAATTAACCATTGATTACACTTCAAAGAAAATTAATTTGACATTAAACTGTTTATTTATCATCCCAAATTCAATCCCAGAATTTTTTATAGGGGATCAATGTGGTAAAATATCATAAGGATATTTTCAATAGAACAAAGGTAAATAAGTGGAAACCTAACTGTCTATGGACACCGACACCGATTACAACATCTTCATACCATAATACGACCACAAATATTTGTGGTCATATAAAAATAAAGTGTCTTTACCTCAGACACATTATTTTTATGAAAGTTGTCTAATATACACAATTATAATACAGGTTCATGACCAGTTGCTTTATAATAATTAAATGAATTCTGAATGATTAGTGTGTTTATTTCCATATTTCAATTTTTATTTTTGAAAAACCCCTGATCTATTATTATCACTGCTAGGACTTCAGATTATAATCTTGTCATAGATTTCAACACAAAATGTACATCCATGTGGATTACATTGTACATGTACATGTATGCAAGCTACAATATTATTATGGATTTCCTGAAAATTTATAATGTTCAGTTAATTCATTGGAATGTTTTCTTTATAAAATCAATATTTATAATAATGCCTCTGGATTAAAAAACATAATATAATTCTGATTCGAATATTTTCCATATCACAATGACATCTTATTGGTAGTTTCAGTAATCGACTTCTAGATCACTTTGTTATTTCTCACTCTGGTTAAAAACATTTGTAGCAGCATTTTCTGTTATAGCAGTCTTCACCTTTCTCTGTAAAATACAATGAATAATCAAAGATAAATTTATTCAAAATTTAGGGGAATAAAATAGAAGTCTTGTATAGGGTGTCTTTCTAACAATCATATCTTCTTGTGTAAACATTTTGCATGAAAAAAAGAGGTGAAATTATATGATGGTAATTATATAAACAACCATAACTTGCTTAGGAACATAAATTGCCATTTAACTTAACTGACTTTTCATGAAACACAGTTCAATGTATAAAAATTTAAACAGACAGCTGATAAGGTGATAATAGTTAAATATCAACGTACCTCCTTTTCCTAGATAAAAACCAGTATACTACCATAGGCCATATCACCACAAACAGAAATGTTCTCCCAGATAAATCAGGAAAAGGCCACCATCTTGAGCTCTGAAAAATTTAAATTTGAAAATTTTTATTCCCTAAATTTCCATCCCTGTACAACTTGTAAAAGTACTGTAAATGATTGATGGTAGGATGAATTATTGTGTAATGTCCAGTGCCAACTGTTAAGTGCATATCAGGATGAGAACATTGATATACTATGAATCCTGCTTTGTACTAGACTGACATTTCAAGCTGGATTTTTAACATGCTAGGTCACGAGGTAACAGTCCATAGGAGACATATCACCCAACCCAGACAAATTATACTGACTCTGAGCTGACCAGTCCTTTGTTGTCAATTCTAGAGGCCGTGTTCTTGGTGGAGAAACAGCAAATACTAATTTCAGTGTTTCTGGTTTGTCCCTGCCAGGGATTGAACTAGCGACATTCCACACCTGAGACCACTGAGGCTGTTTATTGTAAATGAAAATGAAATCATATGGGGTATGCATTAATGACATATTTTAATGGAAAAAATTCAAAGAATGAAGGAATACACTTTTATTATCAGTAATATTAGTAATGTGTAACCTTCATCAACATTTAGCAATGAAATTCTCTCAAAACAATGAGGCCATCTTGATCTTATAAAAAGGTGCAAAATTTTCCTTCATGTTGAAGAACTCAATGTAAATACTAAGATGAAAAAACAGTCATCAATAAGCATAAAAAATAAGACACAGTCTATATCAAAAACCTTCTCACCAAATAGACCTTTAGGGCTACCATGGTAAAACTTTTCCTTGACTGAACTCAAAATTACAAGATGTACTATGAGCCATTGCTCACTAGTGATATCCCCGCCCTGATAAGGTCGAAAATAAATGAAGTCGTCAAACAGGAAGCTAATGTCGCCTTGGTCCAAAAATGTATCCCACCTATAGAAGGCTTGTGACAAAATATCAAATGGCTTTGATGAGTAGTTGCAGAGAAAAGTGTGATGAAAATTTTTGTTACGGCTAGATGGACGATTGCAAGGACGGATGGAACCAAAAGCGTAAAACACTCTTCTTCAGAGTGGGGACATAATCAAGCTTAGCTGAATAATTGAATTTTATACTAGAGCCCCTTAACTAGTGATTCATAATTTTTACTAGCCTGAAATATTTTACTAAACATGAACTTTTGGCTAGTGGTTAAAGGCACAGTCTGATGATCAAGAAGAGCAATAAACATACATTTGTACTACTGCTTTGCTTTAACTTATTACAGGCAAGTTTGGTTTTTTGTGGAGAGAATTTATCTACCATGTCCTTTCATATCCAATATTGAAGCTTTGATCTACAATTTTATTCCATTTCTGAGTTTTTGTCTTGTCAATATTAACTGTGAGTTTGGCTGACAACAATTGAAAGTGATATAAAAACAGTTTAAAGGTATAAAAAGTTATACACATGTGTTTTCAAGATATTCATGAATGTGTTTTATATATAAATATATATATATCTTCTGCAAAGATTTTTAATTAGTGATTTTTTTGCACCACAAAATGAACTAAAACAAACTGTTATGCACAGCATAACAGATGTTCTCCCCATTCTCCCATTGCTACTCTAGCTCCAAATATATATGTTTATGAAGTAGGAATTTTTTGGATTTTTTTATGATTTTTTCAATTTAGACAACAGCCATTTTGAAAATGGTTGTCTGTACCATATTTGATGGTGCTGAACATATCTACACTAAAATTGGAGATGTCCAGAATTGTTTTATATTTCTAAAACTTTGAAGGCTGCCATTTTAAAACTAGAGGCCCAGAGGGCTGAGCCTGTATCAGTCACCTGGCATGAAAACCATTTTTATTGATCTACCTCAAAGAGTCACTTCTCCCTATCATTATGAAGTGTGGTAAACCTTGTAGGAAACAAATTTTTCTTCATCAAGGTCCTTCTACTTACAGGTCAGCATATTCTAAAATATTGTGGTTCTCCAGAAGATTTTAGCATGTATTTCCCATAGGGTCTTATGTTAACCTAAGTCCTCTTCTGAAGGCAGCATCAGAGCAACAACACTTGGTGAGCACATTAAGAGGAACATTAGGTTTCAAGCAATTCTGCGGTTCTGTAGATTTTTGTTATATGTCAAAGACACTTTCTGTTAAATTTGGCTCTGTCTGGCCAAGCAGTTTAAGATAAATTTTTTTTTTTTTTAAATCAACCAATCAGAAACAAGAATTGCCCACGGCAGCCATGTTTGTCGCCTGATCTGGACGAAATGAGGAAACTGTGTAAAAAAACCTCCAACCGATGCTTCCCATCAAGTCGCGTTCCCTTTGGCCAAGCGGTTTCAAAGAAGAAAATTATCAAATGATGAAAGACAAGAACTGTCCATGACATCTATGTTTGTTGCCTGATCAGGACAAAATGAGGAAACTTTGTTTAGAACCTCCCAATTAGATGCTTTCTGTCAAGTTTCATTCCACTTGGCCAAGCGACTTCAGAGGAGAAGATTCTTTTATATAAGCCAATCAGAAACAAGAACTGCCAATGTTGACCATATATGTACTCCAATCAGGATGAAATAAAGATATTTTGTAAAGAACTTCCCATAGATGCTTCCTGTCAAGTTTCGTTCCATTTGGCCAAGCAGTTCCAGAGAGAAAAAAAATTTTTAATCAACCAATGAGAAACAAAATTGCCTATGGCGGCCATGCTTTTTTACCAATCAGGACGAAATGAGGAAAGTTTGTAAAGAACCTCCCATAGATGTTTTCTGTAAAGTTTCATTCCATTTGGCCAAGCAATTTCAGAGAAGATTGTTTTATTTCAACCAATCAGAAACAAGAACTGTCCATGGCGGCCATGTTTGTTGTCTGATCTTTATAAAGGACATTACATAGATGCTTCCTGCCAAATTTAGTTCCATTTGGCCCAGTAGTTTCAGAGGTGAAGATTAAAATGTGAAATAGTAATGGAAAACGAGGGATGGAGGGACGGCGGACGGCAAGTGATGACAAAAACTCACATGCCTTTGGCCAGGTGAGCTAAAAATTGCGGCCATCTTGGATGTTTTAGTATGACGAGATGGTGCCCTATTTTTGTGTAAAGTTTGGTTTCAGTCCATTGAGATGTTTTTGAGCAAACACCCGCACAAAACAGCTACTGAAGAAAGAACAATAATAATAACAGTGAACAAAAGGAGTAAATACAATATGTTCCCGACCTGACACTTCGTGGAAGGAACATAATGACAAAACTATTTGCTTTGTTAATAGGTAAAATTTGGTTTAAATAAATCTAATAGGTAAGTGTTATAACCACAAAGTACTCCCATTGCTTCTTTTATTTCTGTAAGAAAATTTTTATGCATAGGTTTTTTGTCAAAATTAATACCAATACCACACAAAGTTAATTGTTTTTCTTAAAATTGTCTTGAAACTCCCCTTTCAAAGAATACATGTATGATTTTACTTACACGTATAGAATTCTTTTGTTCACTTTTTGTCTGAAAGGAATTGAAATGAACATGCAACCAACAAAAAAAAAAATTAGATATTTCAGAATGCGTTTATTTACTTATCTTTACAACATTTAATTAGAAATTACCACTTCTTTCATCTAATTTAAGCCATTACATAACATAATCATAAGCAATAATTTTTGCAAACATTATGCAGAAATGCTGAAGCATAAATATAATGAAGAACCATATGGAGAAATCAGAACAGCCAAATGTCGACTTCTGCTAAAAAACGAAAAAAACAACATCTCTCTAAATTAAGACAAGTTAGAATGGTCCTTACTTGTTGTCTTGAAGCTGATTCCAAACTATTCAACCTAAGTAATACTGTATGCATATCTTGTTGAAGTCTGAGCAATGTTAAGGCAATCTGTTCATTAACCGAGGCATAGGTCGGAGGTTGATAGGGAGGATCCCTTCCTCCACCCCCACTTCCTCCTGGGCCTCTTTCAGGTGGAAAACCTGCATAATAACCATAGCCTTGATCTGAAATTCAAAAGAATAATTAAAAATGACTTTATGACAGTGCTGCTCTGGAACATTTGAATTAATGTAGTTTAAAAAAATAATTCCATTTTTTATCATAATTCTTTCTATCACTTCTATAAAGTCTACAAAATGTAATATTTTAATATTTTATTATGAACAAGTAAACCAGATTTTCTTTCATTCCTGTTTGGACTTACAAGATATCTCTGGAAAATCAGTTGAAAAGCTTCGCCCCAGAGTCTTTAAAACCTATTACTGTGGATTCATTATTATTTGTTGTATACCAATTTTTGTGGGTCCCAGTAAACCACAAATTTAAATATCCAACGAATAATAATATTTTTACTTCAGCTTAAATGCACTGAAGTTTGAAACCAAACATTTTGATGTACCTACCAAGACAAAATTGAACAAAAGTGCGTTTTTACAGCATGCATATACATGTATATACTTGGATACTGACATATGATGAGTCAGCTATATCCATAGAGGATACAGTGTTTCATGTAATTTTGTCTTTGGTAACATATAACGCTCAAACTATTTTCTTTAAAAATATTTTGACTGTGTAAATTGTCGCCGAATTCACTTCCGGTTTTTTTATTCAAACATACAAGAAAAATATTAATCCTAAGTAGGGCTAAACAATACAGACGATCTCATAAATTACAGTAAAAACATCTTGTCAAAAGATAATAAAGCAGAAATTATTGATCGTAATTGGATTAAAGATATGTATGTATATGCCCCAAAGTATTTGGTGACAAGTTATTGCAATTTTGTCAATACATATTTCACACCTGATTAACCTAACATGTAAATTATTACGGATTTTGTTAATCTTGTTAAATTCACAAAATTTGAAGAATCTGTTTGTTAGACCGCTGTTTTATAACCGCTTAAAATCAGTACTTTACTGTACAATATCAAAGTCTGATCTGCACGTTTTGTCGCAGTATTTTCATCATAGCTGATGTGCAAAGCTACGAATTTCAGTATTTCAACAACTTTTTTAAATTTTTTTTTAAGCCAGCAATCCACGAATTTACGTATCCCACGAAATGCCTTTTTTTCTCTGTCCATGAAAATCAGTATCTACAAAAATAAATCAATCCACAGTATTTCTTATCAAAAGAAAAAAATTTCAGTCTCAAGAATAATATTACCTGCTCTAAAACCATGTGAACTAAAGGCTCCCTGACTAGGTAAATTGCCACTTGAACTACCACCTGGTGGAGATATCTGCCCACCACCACGGGACCGTAAGTTTTCAGAACTAATCCGTTTATCTAATGCAACGTCCCTGTTTGAAAATTCATTTGACTGTACAGATGAAGTTGAATTTTCTGGGCTATTGTCCAATTCACTAATGCCCGAAACATTCAGTGAGTCCTGTGATGGTCCATGAACAATTAAACTGTCATGTGGTGACCTCTGTGAAACATTTAATCCAAACGGAAAATTTGAAGCCATTGATATTTTTTCATGATGCTGTAATCTTTGAGGAATTGGTGATAATGTTTGTTGACTAATTTCCACATCCGTTCGTAATGCTGGATTAGCACTAAAGTGTACACGATTTTTTTGTTTGTTTGTGAATTGTTCTTCAGTACCATGTAAGGGTGTTGACATATTTTGGTCTTTTGATGGCATTTTAGACGAGTCTTCCTGAAAAGATTCATTCATCACAAAAAATTAAGTAGATAATATCTAAATTGATGAAAGGAGGTCAGTGAGCAGTCTTCAATAAATAAACCTCTGTATTCTCAATATAATCTAACATTCTATTTTTTTTCGAACTGAAACTGGATAACTTTCATAAATGATTACAACATTCTTAATTTTCTACGTACATTTAAATGACACTCTACAAAAAACCAGATTTATTTTTTGATAGGGTTCTTTATCTAGTTTAACAGATAAGGTCCCTGCAACTACGAACATTTTTCTCACTCATTTCACGATTTTTTACTAACAATTTGACTCGTCCAAACCTAACTATTCAATACTTACTGGTGAAGGTTGGTCTGATGTATCACAGAATTCTTCATCACTGTCGCTTTCACTTGTCACTTTATCATTAACAACTACATTTACTCTCGTTAGTGTTTCTCCATTTATCGGATGTTCTAAGTTATCATATACTGTTTCGCTGGTTTCTCTGTTACCTCTTTGATTCTGGATCTCTGCTCTCTCATTTTCATTCTGATCTTGATCTTCATGGATATCATTTTCCCTGCCATTTTCGTTGTAATTTAAATCATTCTTCTGACTGGAAATTTTGTCCCAGTTATCTCTTTCTTTAAAGAAAAGAGAAATAGGATCAAGATTTTTCAATGCTGATTTTGAAAATTTTCTGTTATAATAAATTACATTTTACCTTTTCAAGCATACATGCAATTAGCTAAAATAATGTAGCTCCTGTGACAACTTTTGACTCGGTGGAGCTATAACATTCCCACAATATCCCGATTCAATCTGCCAAGTGGTTTCTCAGAAGAATATTTTTGAAATTTCAGCCAATCAGAATGCATTATTGGCCCTGGCAGCCATGTTGAATTTCCGATCAGCACCAAAAACTCAAATTTTGTAAAGTACCACCCAATGAACATTCCTGCCAAGTTTTGTTCCAATTGGCCAAGTGGTTTCAGAGAAGAAGATTAAAATGTGAAAAGTTTACACATGACAACTACGACTACGACAGACGCAAAGTGATGACAATACCTCACATGACCCTTTGGGTCAGGTGAGCTAAAAAGTAAATGTCTAAATCTTTCTAATTATCAATACATCAAGGACTTGCATCTGCACAAAAAGAAAAAAAGTTTCATTTGTGCTAATATTTTTTTTCCATTTGCGCCAATTTACAGGTTAATACAAGGCATGAGAAACATAAGTTTACAGAATTTATTGATATGCTAAAAAATACTTCTTCCGTCTGCCATCTACCCCCTGCTCACCACGGGGAAGTGGAAGATGGATTTCGATGAAGGGAAACCCTTCATTTAAACGTTGTGCATTGCTTGCTCAAAACCTATGGGAATAGATATAGGAGTCAAAACCAGTTGTTTTTGCTGACATAGACTGCATATTAAGTTCAACAAAATACGGTAGCAACTGTCGTCTTTTGCTGGCAATAAGGCATAAAGAAGAGGAAAGTATATAATTAGCATTTTCACATCCATGTATGGTGTACATCTGATAAAAATTTTTGGGCAGCATTTGAAAGTTCCATCAATGAATATTTCTGTTATATCATTGCACATTCATTCCAAATTCACATGCCTTGAAAAAATAATTATACCGCTTTCAATGTCATTCACAAAAGATCCATCTAAAATGTATCAGATCTCACTTGTTCAAATTAAATTGGTGCAAATGAAAAAAAATAATATTTTCAAAATTGGCACAAATGTCATATGCTCATCTGACAGGCCATAATCTTGCCGGCGAAATGACGATTTAAGTCGCCAAAGAATTTTCAAAATTGCTAAATCTCGCCGGCCTATTCATTTCTTGGCGAAGTCAAGTCGCTATCGAAATATCAGTAAATGGGAGATAACTCGTGACTATTTTTAGCACAGATAAATTTTTGAAACAAAATGGCGACCATCAAGAAGAATAGAAATTTTGAAGTGGCCTCGACTTATATTGTCAATGTTTGATTGAAATAAATACAACAGCGACTTTAAACCTATTTGAATTTTATATTCAAAACTATTTAAGGGAAATTGAAATATCGTTTCATTCGTTTGTTATGAATTGAAGATGCATGGCGTCACTGTCAGGATGATGTTGCGTAATCACAAAGTCAACTAATTTTATATTTTTACTACAACACGTAATTTTTGATCATCCGAGAGGTTGGTGGAAATTCTTAAACGGGTTTTTTTGTAACTTGTATTCAAATTGGAATTTTGAAGGGAAAGAACATCTGACAAATAGTTTGGTTATCAGAGGAATGCACGATAACAAAACATGATCAGCTGATTGTTGTTTTGTTCTTCAGTTAGGATTACAATGAAACACCTATGATGAAAGATAATTAGCCGTTAATAGGTTAGTTATGTGATTGAAAGTTGGCTTGGGTGACATTGAGTTTGAAAATCTCGAGTTACAATGACACAATGTTTTGACAACTTTATATATATATCAAAATCCTAGATTAGGCCCTGATCTGATTTTATGAAAAACAACTGTTGCTAAAATGATCAAACTATTTATTTTTTAACTTTCTTATGGTTTTCAAAGTATATTTAAACTTTACCAGTATCAAGTAAACTTAGTGCTGATTCTGTCTGGACATCATCTTCAAAATCTCTGTCACCAAATCCATTCGGCATGCCATTCATCTTTATATTTTGTTTTACCATATTCTTTAACATGGGATCCACCATGAGAGAATGGTTCATATCTCCACTACCTTGGACACTATCATTATCTGTATGAATAATTAATGACTGTTTTCAAAATACAGAAGGTATTATGTGTTTGCAAATTATGAAACAATGGTTAAGCTGGAGTCTGATCTAAACAGCTGAATTCTCATCCATACTTAACAAGAAATGCACAATTTTCTACACTTCCATTTTTTCCACAGTTTGTAATATTTCCTCAATTATTCTCTAATGGATTCATTCCCAAATCACCAGTAACTGCTGAGAGAATTCTCGTTTTGATAGTGACAACAAATTTTTTTTTTTATAAAGGTCCAAAATTAATAAAATGCTCCGCTGGGCGCAGCTAGATACGACCGCAGATGTCGAACCCTGAATAGTTGGGGCAATTATGAACACAACATTCAAGCTTGATACAATACTGAATTTGGATTGTGAATAAATATTTGACACAGCATAGGTTTCTGACACAGAATGAATGTTGTCTAAGAACTTAAAATTTTTTAATTTACCTATTCAAACCATATCAGTATTATTTGTTTTTATATATAAATCAGAAATAACCAATTTAAAATTTAAAACTGGGCACACATATCAATTTCTTGCTATTGCACAATACTGTGCAATTGAAGATTTCTTGCTATTGCGCAATACTGTGCAATTGAAAATTTCTTGAAATATTTGACACATAATAGATTTCTGACACAGAATAACTGAAATTAAAGAACTTAGAATTGGTCATATGATTTGAATTTATATTCAATTTTTTGCTTCTTCTGCAATACAATATGCTGTGGAGAATTGCCCCCGCCCCAAAAAAAAAATAATAATAATTTACCCCTTTTTTTAGCTTTTGTGCAATACACTATGAAGTTGCACATTGACCCCCCCCCCTCCCAAAAAAAAAAAACAAAAAACAGTAAAATTTATTGTAACCCCCCCCTTTTTTTGCTAAAAAAAATTTGAAATTTTCTTTTTAATTTATGAAATATGAAATGAGAAAAAAATTGCCCCCTCCCCAACTTCTCATTTACCCCCCCCTAAATTTTGTTTTTAAACCCCCCCCCCCCCCCCCCCCCCCCATTTAATTATACTTTGCAACCATAACAGCCCATTTAAATACACCATAACGTATTTAAATAGAAAATGACATCATAGTCATGGATGGCAAATTTTAAATATACATAATTTAAAAGCAGTTTAGATGAGATAAACAAATAAAATGCTCCGCTGGGCGCAGCTAAATACGACCGCAGATGTCGAACCCTGAATAGTTGGGGCAATTATGAACACAACATTCAAGCTTGATACAATACTGAATTTGGATTGTGAATAAATATTTGACACAGCATAGGTTTCTGACACAGAATGAATGTTGTCTAAGAACTTAAAAATTTTTAATTTACCTATTCAAACCATATCAGTATTATTTGTTTTTATATATAAATCAGAAATAACCAATTTAAAATTGGGCACACATATCAATTTCTTGCTATTGCACAATACTGTGTAATTGAAAATTTCTTCAAATATTTGACACATAATAGGTTTCTGACACAGAATAACTGAAATCAAAGAACTTAAAATTGGTCATATGATTTGAATTTATATTCAATTTTTTGCTTCTTGTGCAATACAATATGCTGTGGAGAATTGCCCCCGCCCCCCAAAAAAAAATAATAATTTACCCCTTTTTTTAGCTTTTGTGCAATACACTATGAAGTTGCACATTGACCCCCCCCTCCCAAAAAAAAACAAAAAACAATAAAATTTATTGTAACCCCCCCCCCCCCTTTTTTTTCTAAAAAAAATTTGAAATTTTCTTTTTAATTTATGAAATATGAAATGAGAAAAAATTACCCCCTCCCCAATTTCTCATTTACCCCCCCCCCCCAATTTCTCATTTACCCCCCCCCCCCAATTTTGTTTTCAACCCCCCCCCCCTCATTTCTTTATACTTTGCAACCATAACAGCCCATTTAAATACACCATAACATATTAAAATAGAAAATGACATCATAGTCATGGATGACAAATTTTAAATATACATAATTTAAAAGCAGTTTAGATAAGATAAACAAAAAAGCTTCATCAGCACATTTTATATTGGCAAATTTCCAATGGAATTTGTTAATAATAAAGTTTTGATAACAGGGCACACATATCAATTTCTTGCTATTGCACAATACTGTGTAATTGAAAATTTCTTCAAATATTTGACACATAATAGGTTTCTGACACAGAATAACTGAAATAAAGAACTTAGAATTGGTCATATGATTTGAATTTATATTCAATTTTTTGCTTCTTGTGTAATACAATATGCTGTGGAGAATTGCCCCCCCCCAAAAAAAAAAAAATAATTTACCCCCTTTTTAGCTTTAATTTTGGACCCCGATTTGGACCAACTTGAAAACTGGGCACATAATAAAAAAACTAAGTACATGTTTAGATTCAGCATATCAAAGAACCCCAAGAATTCAATTTTTGTTAAAATCAAACTAAGTTTAATTTTGGACCCTTTGGACCTTAATGTAGACCAATTTGAAAACGGGACCAAAAATTAAGAATCTAAATGCACGGTTAGATTCGGCATATCAAAGAACCCCAATAGTTCAATTTTCGATGAAATCAAACAAAGTTTAATTTTGGACCAACTTGAAAAATGGGCCCATAATAAAAAAACTAAGTATATGTTTAGATTCAGCATATCAAAGAACCCCAAGAATTCAATTTTTGTTAAAATCAAACTAAGTTTAATTTTGGACCCTTTGGACCTTAATGTAGACCAATTTGAAAACGGGACCAAAAATTAAGAATCTAAATGCACGGTTAGATTCGGCATATCAAAGAACCCCAATAGTTCAATTTTCGATGAAATCTAACAAAGTTTAATTTTGGACCCTTTTGGCCCCTAATTCCTAAACTGTTGGGACCAAAACTGCCAAAATCAATCCATACCTTCCTTTTGTGGTCATAAACCTTGTGTTTAAATTTCATAAATTTCTATTTACTTATACTAAAGTTATTGTGCAAAAACCAAGAAAAATGCTTATTTGGGCCCTTTTTTAGCCCCTAATTCCTAAACTGTTGGGACCAAAACTCCCAAAAACAATCCCAACCTTCCTTTTGTGGTCATAAACCTTGTGTTAAAATTTCATAGATTTCTGTTTACTTATACTAGAGTTATTGTACAAAAAACAAGAAAAATGCTTAAAATTCAAAAATTTTGTGGTCGTATAAAAAGTCTGGCATTTCCTAATCATCAATGAAGAAAAAAATTCTTTGCATACAATCAAACAAAGTTTTGGTAATTTTCTCTTGATAAAAGATAAACAAAGCTTCATGTTTTGACACTGGCTGCATTTTTCTGTACATTAAAAATATCTAATATAGAGAAATCAGATTTCAAAATTCAGAAATCCTTCATTTTCAAAGACTTTGTTACTATTTATAGGTCAAAATTTCAACTCAATGAATATCAATTATCATTTTCAAAAGGAATAGAAATGGTGCTTTTGTTACCAAGTGTATACCCCCTACTGAGCATGCACACCATTATATACATGTAGTCCCAAACTGCAAATGAAATCTGATTATCCCGTAAACTACAAAAGTTTGATACACTATTGAAATTCTCTATAAACATACCTATTTCTAGATCAGCCTGAATAACACTGCTGTTGGTTTCACCATTCATCTGATGGTACTAGTGAAATTCTTTATAAACATACCTATTTCTAGATCAGCCTGAATAACACTGCTGATGGTTTTATCATTCATCTGATGATACTATTGAAAATCTTTATAAACATACCTATTTCTAGATCAGCCTGAATCACACTGCTGTTGGTTTTATCATTCATCTGATGATACTAGTGAAATTCTTTATAAACATACCTATTTCTAGATCAGCCTGAATCACACTGCTGTTGGTTTTATCATTCATCTAATGATATTAGTGAAATTCTTTATAAACATACCTATTTCTAGATCAGCCTGAATAACACTGCTGTTGGTTTTATCATTCATCTGATGATACTAGTGAAATTCTTTATAAACATACCTATTTCTAGATCAGCCTGAATCACACTGCTGTTGGTTTTATCATTCATCTAATGATATTAGTGAAATTCTTTATAAACATACCTATTTCTAGATCAGCCTGAATAACACTGCTGTTGGATTTATCATTCATCTGATGATACTAGTGAAATTCTTTATAAACATACCTATTTCTAGATAAGCCTGAATCACACTGCTGTTGGTTTTACCATTTATCTGATGATACTAGTGAAATTCTTTATAAACATACCTATTTCTAGATCAGCCTGAATCACACTGCTGTTGGTTTTATCATTCATCTGATGATACTAGTGAAATTCTTTATAAACATACCTATTTCTAGATCAGCCGGAACAACACTGCTGTTGGTTTTACCATTCATCCGTTGATACTTATGTTGTTCATCTTCAAATGGTGATTTCTCATCAATCAGTTCATAAAAAGATCCAATAGTTTCCATAAAATCTCTCACTGGTTTCTCTTGTGGCATGGCCTCAACAATCTATAAAATACACATAAATAAATGTAAATCAAAAATGCTTACATGTATGTTGAGAAAAATTGTGTAAATCGTTTACTTTAAAGTAAAATTATGATTTTTCCTTTCTTTGTCATCCTTTACGAAATAAGGATGGCAAAAGGCTGTTTTTTTACACATGTAAGAGAAATCCCATTTGTTAGTTTTGTTGAAACATATTTCTTTTTCTCCCCACACTGCTCAGCTAGGTGCTTAAATTGATTTGATTCTCACATGGAATCAAATTTTCTTGGTTGATACCCCAAACTTACTCTGTGACTTATCCTCTGACGTGTCAGAAATTGACATGAACATGATGAATTCTTTGATACCTATTTTGCTGCACAATATATGTGCACATTTTGTTGATCTACTAATCATCAGTGGTGATCAAGGCCTATAGTGTTGAAATTGGAACAACAATCCAAAAAGCTGAGAAGCAAATTAAATGCCAAAATGATCAAAAGGGTAAAGCCAAACCATCAAAGGACAGTTCTGTACATGAGTGATTTTCTCCTTAGTTTTACCAAAATTTATAACATTTTTGTTACATCAAATTTAAAATGTGATTTGATAATAGTACAAATGGATGAAGTACAGAAAAATATTTTTCCTACTGAGAAATGGAATGTCATCGAAAGGACAAAGTCCAGTTGGTTTGTAATTTACATAATGACATTATAACTGGCGACTTACCATAGTATCCGAGTGAATAAAAACTTGTAAATCACAAGTGAAAAGAACAGTCGGTATTTCACTCTAGGAGGTGACCTCACAATTGCCGAGGAGAGATATAAAAAACATAATACATTTTATCTAAATTTATTTCTGCTTTAATGCTACACTCTGTACAATGTAACAAAATCTATAACTAATCGCAGAACTAAAATACCAGAAATAAACAAACAACTTGTGCCTATACTACAGCTGTAAATAACTCATGCGCTGCGCACAGTCGTGATTTACTGCCGAGTTCGGTCATGTGTTGTTTATTTCTGGTATTTGAATTCAGCGATTAGTTATACTATAAATATTTCTCTACTCTAAATAGCTGAATGTTCAATTCTAACATGCTTACTTAAATTCACATGCTGAGAATCTAATACCAAACTTACTATCCCTAATTTAATTTTCAGTTTTAACATACTAGCTAAAGCTCAGTTCTGGAAAACACCAAATTCGTTAACATTATAAAATTTGGCAACAGGTTAGCAAATTAAGTAACTGTGTCTAATCTGATGTCAATACATGGAGTATAAATTCTCTGAAAGTTAACAAATTCTTCAATGGTGTAAAATTCATCTTCGAAGGAAAGTAAATTCTGATGATGGTAAAAATAAATTAAGTTTGTAATTCTAGTTATCTTGTAAAAGAATAAACATATTCTTGAACCTTGAAGTCCAAAGTGAAGAAATAATTTCTCCATTGAAATTTTATCTTTTGGATTATTATAATTTTCTACTTCCAAGGTGGATCTTATTTTTACCATAAAGAAATTGCTTATATGATTTATTATTCATGTAGAAGAGACGTCAGGATTGCCAAATTGCATATTAAAATGCCAAAACCAAAACATCTAAAAAGTTAACAAATTTGGTGACTTTAGGGTTAATGAAAACGGTAACAATTAATGATTCTGGTAATGTTAATGAGTCTTCCAGAACTAACTTACATGTTGAGAATCTGATATCTTACTATATAACATATCATATTCCACTCACAAAAGAGAAAGAATCTACATGTAGTATACAACAAAAGAATGATTACAAGAGCAAGACAGGCTTCTATTCATTGTTTTTCATAAATGTCTTTAAAAAGTAAAATTAACACTACTTCTGAAATTTACAGGAACACGTCTTGAATGGCTGCATATGCATGCAAGATTGAAATTGTTCCAAATGTTTATATTTTACTGGTGTAATTTATTCAATGTATCACACTGAGCTTCTAGGAAGGATCAATCACTTTTTTCAGGAAGGTTTCAATGTTTTCAGGAAAGTACTAAAAATTGCTAAAATCTTTAAAGAACTTTACATTAAATGTTGTTATTTGTTGCTGTGAATCATCAATGACGAGATTGTTATCACAGTAAGCCATATTTAAACAATGCAGTTTCTTTAATTTCGTTTCACTCCCACCAATATTAGTTACAAATACCCAATAGGAGCATCTGTTCCAATGATCAAAATATGAAACCATTTTTGAAACGAAACATGTTCAAAGCAAGACAAAAAACATAACAAAATTGAGAAAATCGTAAAGTCAGGTTTTCTGATTGAAAATCAGGAAGATTTCGCAAAAAACGGAAGAGTTGGCAGTGCTATAAAATCACATAAAAAAATAAATACTATGCTACTCTACTGATAATGTAGACAAAGGAACTAAAATAATAGGAAAAGTTAAAATCTGTCTTAAGTTTAAATAAACCTTTAAGTATAAAATTATTCTTTCAAAACCAAAACTTCATACATGTACTAAATGACCTGATATTATCATTGTACATGTAAATAGTAATTTACCTATAAAGAACATGTTTTCCAATGAATATTTACATGTAAATTCCAGGAGGGAACACTGATTTTAATTCCTTCTGTTGGTCCTGGTCTTCAGGGTGATTTTATTACCATTGGTGGTGGGCCTATTGAAAAATAAAATTTCATTGGAAGCGTGTGAAGAATTCAGTTCTCAGTGATGAAAATTTTTAAGTCCATTGGTGGTTGGTATCACATTTTCCACAATTTTCTTACTGGTATGGTGTTAATGGATTGTTTTGGGGGAGGGGTGGAGGGAGTTTAAAATTACTGGGATGTAAATTTAAATGGAATAGCCCTAATCAAATTAATAAACCCTTAGAAATACATAGTACTGACACCTGAACTGGTACTTAGAATATATTAAATGATATAAGTGTGCACTCCTGTATCCCATTCAATAGTTGGGTACCAGACTACTACAGGAATCTGATTAGTACTAGCGTGAAGAAAAGCTGATTTAGGCAATAAACTGCTGAAGCTGTAAAAATTTAAATGTCAGTTAGTTTGAGAAAGCTGTCCGTACCGTTTTTTCTTTTTCACTCATAGTTTTCCACTTGTCTGTGGACATAGCTATAGTCTGTAAAGTAAAAAATAAAGTCCTCAATGAACTTGTTTTAGATACTTCAAAGAATCAATTTTTATCAACTAAAACTGAACTGGTAGATTGGTAACTTTAAAGCATTCTTAATATACCAAGGCAAAGACAGGGAATATATCATCATGCAATATTCCATGTACCGTACTAAAAATCATGGATGTATAAAGTGAAAACTCTTGATAGATCTACCATCAACTATTTCAATATTTACATGTATTTTTTTTTCAACATCTATAAATAATAAGTTCGATATCCCAATACGTTTTCTTCATTTGAAAGTTTCTCTAACTGGATCTGATTAAAATTTTACGAATTAATTAATGTTATTATCTAGTGAGGTAACGATTGGATTTTTTTTTATAATACTCCTGTTTTCAGACTTGCACTTGCCAAAGACCAATACAGCTCTTTCAACCCAACTTTCAAAAAATTTTCTGTTATATCACCAAAAGAAAAAATGTCGGTCAGAAAAACTTAAGTAAAAAAAGCTATCATGCAAACAAAAAGAACCAAATAAAACAAAGGTACATGTATAAATATTTAACCATAGGTATAGTAAATATACTGCTCAGTCTCATGTCTAATCAAGTTATATTTTTGTAATCATAAAACTCTAGCAAATCTTTTCAAAAATAACTATTAATCGGCATCAATCATGCAATCCCAAACCCGCAATAAAAATTTTTCTCTATTGTGCAAATCTATATTCTCTATTTACATGGCTTTTTTACTATACCTAATTTTTCATAAGATCATTTAAAACATTTGTGACAGTGTTTACCTTTTTCAGCTGTTCAACATAGAGATCCATGGCTTTTTCTTTTGACATTTCTCCAAGTTTACTCCAAGCATCCCTATAAAATATGTTGTAAATAGTAATTTCCTTCTACTGCACATTTGTTCTAAGATCTACTTTAGCGAAGACATTTTGCTCAAATTGGCACTCAGGTGAATGTTGAGCTTGAAAAATGAGGTGTTTAAGAAATCCCTGCAACTTCAAAATGTTCAAGATGAAGAAGTGCATTAAAAGTGCCATTCATTGCTTATTATCTTATAGTATCTAAGCTTGCTGGATCATATGGCAGGCGTATAACGAAATTATAGATAGCAGAATAAAAAAAAAATGTAGAAAGTGTCTACTAAACAGTACACTTTAGTACAGTCCCCATATTATCAGTGACAGCTGAAGATAATCATGATAATACTGTCAATTTTAAAATTATTGTATCTACTTATCATTGTGAATCATCCAACAATCGAGAATAATACAGAAATTGATTAATGTAATTCCTATAAATGTTGGCTGGCAATAGTATACTACAAGCAAATATAAAAATGCTTAATTATTAAAATCTTTAACCTGTTCCTTTTTAAAATTAATAAAAACATGGCATAAATTTATGAATTTACAGTATACCATTTTTTCTTGGCCACAATATCCCAACTCCATGGTTTTGCTTTAGTACACGTTCCCTCTGTAGCTTGTTTAAATAAACCATAGAAAGTTAACATCATGTCATAGGACGGCTGGAACGGACCTGTAAAACAGAAATGGACCATAATTTGGTATTCGAACCTTTGGTTTCTTTGGTTTCCAAATTTTTAATCACTTGAATTTGAATTTTTGATCTTTGGAATATGTATAAAACAACATTTTATAAGAGAATCAGATGGACAAAATATTTTCTTTAAAGCCTGTTTGCTCAACACCTTTTTCGTGACAAGATACCATGAGATACCGAAATGAAAATTAGAAAATTGTGTAATTTTTTGTTTATAATAGCATTATCCAAGACCGATTTTGTCTTTTTCATAAGTTTTTATGCATGCATGATGCATTTGTAAATGCTGAATTTATACTTTCAATTTTCGACAGGAAACCAAAAGAAACCACAATGAAAGATGTCAAGATATTTCTCCTCAAAAGAACCAATATTATTTGCATTCTATCATGTTTTGTATACTCTAATAGATGGTCAAAATGACCTTATTGATGAGACATTGTTTTATTATCAGATGAAGGATCAATAAAGCCAAACATTCTATTTTCATTTATAAGGGTGGCAGGAAACAAAAAGAAACAGAGCTTTTAAAATATCTCTTTTTTTTTGTAAAAATGGCATGTATTTATGGCAAATGCAAGATAAATTGCAAACTACATGATGCAGTTGATGGGGAGAATTTTCAGATTTTTCCCTGCTCAATTTCTGGACTGCAAATATTGATATTTAAAAAGACATCGTAACTGAAGAAACAATGTCTGTTGTTTCCTAATTAAAAATATAAAAAAAAATTGGTATATACAAGCCCTTTTCTCCATTTTTTTGGCTCTTTGAGTAATATCTCTCTCACATATTTAAAACAACAAAGATTAACGTATGGTTCATCACATAAACGATACTTGAAAAAAAGTTGTGACAGGAAACCAAAAGAAACTAAACAAGTATGATCTATAATTTACCTATTATGTGTGATTACTTGCAAGTTGTTGGACCATAGATCATTTTCTCAACTATTGAGCAACAAGAAAAAAAACTTTTTCTTTGAACTTTTGTAATTTATAGCAAATTAAGGGACAAATAGATGGTGTTACAAAAGAAACCATGAATGTTGCTTCTTCAAACTTGATTTCTCAGATTTCAAAATTTAATTATATTTTACCAAATTCAGATGGCCATTTTTGGTTCTTGTATTGTGCTTTTGCACCTCCTGTTAGCAATGCATTCTCCAATATTTAGAAAAAAAATCTGGTTAGCGTTATTTGGAAACCAAGTGTAATATAACAAACAAAGCATTTGAAACTGCTGTAAAAAATGTTAGGGACCAAAATTTGAATTTCAATCACTTGTATTTTTGTAGTGTACAGACAAAAATAACTATCACTTAAATTGTTTAAGCTTAAACAGGCCATCTAGTTCCTTAACATGACAAAAACTTCTTAAGAAAATGATCTTTTGCTTGGTTTAGGAAACAAAAATTACGTTATTACCTACAAAGCAACTTCAAATTCACAAAGTGCCATAACAAGGATGTTTAACTGTTGCTGGGACTTCCATGTGGTGGGAGTTTTTTTTTATTCATATTTATATACTTCTTGAAATAACTTTTTCTTTTTTTGTGACATGTAACGCATAACGATTTAGTTGGACTCTAATGAAAAACTAGAGGCTCTCAAGAGCCTGTGTCGCTCACCTGTATCTAATGTGATTACAATAGCTACTGAAGACATCTTATCATTATTATTTTTGAATATGTGGTCAAGTTGTGACCATTCAGAATTTTTTTTACAATTTTCTGATAGACTTCTAAACATCTTGGATGATGGATCGGCAACAAAGTAACAACACTTGGTCAGCACCTCATAAGGAACATTCATGCTATGTTTTGTTACATTCCATTCAGTGGTTCTCTAAAAGAAATCATTTGTATGCATTTCCCATAGGGTCCAATGTTAAACTTAGTCCCCCGCTGGCGGCAATCTTGGATGATGGATCGGCTACAAAGTAACAACGCTTGGTCAGCACCTCATAAGGAACATTCATGCCAGATTTAGTTTCATTCCGTTCAGTGGTTCTCTAAAAGAAGTCATTTGTATGCATTTCCCATAGGGTCCTATGTTAAACTAAGTTCCCCGCTGGCGGCCATCTTGGATGATGGATCAGCTACAAAGTAACAACACTTGGTCAGCACTTCATAAGGAATATTCATGCCATGTTTGGTTTCATTCTATTCAACGGTTCTCTAAAAGAAGTCATTTGTATGCATTTCCCATAGGGTCCTATGTTAAACTAAGTCCCCCTCTGGCGGCCATCTTGGATGATGGATCGGCTACAAAGTAACAACACTTGGTCAGCACCTCATAAGGAACATTCATGCCAGATTTAGTTTCATTCCATTCAGTGGTTCTCTAAAAGAAGTCATTTGTATGCATTTCCCATAGGGTCCTATGTTAAACTAAGTTCCCCGCTGGCGGCCATCTTGGATGATGGATCAGCTACAAAGTAACAACACTTGGTCAGCACTTCATAAGGAATATTCATGCCATGTTTGGTTTCATTCCATTAAGTGGGTCACTAAAAGAAGTCATTTGTATGCATTTCCCATAGGGTTCTATGTTAAACTAAGTTCCCCGCTGGCGGCCATCTTGGATTATGGATCGGCTACAAAGTAACAACACTTGGTCAGCATCTCATAAGGAACATTCATGCCATGTTTGGTTTCATTCCATTCAACGGTTCTCTAAAAGAAGTCATTTGTATGCATTTCCCATAGGGTCCTATGTTAAACTAAGTCCCCCGCTGGCGGCCATCTTGGATTATGGATCGGCTACAAAGTAACAACACTTGGTCAGCACCTCATAAGGAACATTCATGCCATGTTTGGTTTCATTCCATTCAACGGTTCTCTAAAAGAAGTCATTTGTATGCATTTCCCATAGGGTCCTATGTTAAACTAAGTTCCCCTCTGGCGGCCATCTTGGATGATGGATCGGCTACAAAGTAACAACACTTGGTCAGCACCTCATAAGGAACATTCATGCCAGATTTAGTTTCATTCCATTCAGTGGTTCTCTAAAAGAAGTCATTTGTATGCATTTCCCATAGGGTCCTATGTTAAACTAAGTTCCCCGCTGGCGGCCATCTTGGATGATGGATCGGCTACAAAGTAACAACACTTGGTCAGCACCTCATAAGGAACATTCATGCCAGATTTAGTTTCATTCCATTCAGTGGTTCTCTAAAAGAAGTCATTTGTATGCATTTCCCATAGGGTTCTATGTTAAACTAAGTCCCCCGCTGGCGGCCATCTTGGATTATGGATCGGCTACAAAGTAACAACACTTGGTCAGCACCTCATAAGGAACATTCATGCCATGTTTGGTTTCATTCCATTCAACGGTTCTCTAAAAGAAGTCATTTGTATGCATTTCCCATAGGGTCCTATGTTAAACTAAGTCCCCCTCTGGCGGCCATCTTGGATGATGGATCGGCTACAAAGTAACAACACTTGGTCAGCACCTCATAAGGAACATTCATGCCAGATTTAGTTTCATTCCATTCAGTGGTTCTCTAAAAGAAGTCATTTGTATGCATTTCCCATAGGGTCCTATGTTAAACTAAGTTCCCCGCTGGCGGCCATCTTGGATGATGGATCGGCTACAAAGTAACAACACTTGGTCAGCACCTCATAAGGAACATTCATGCCATGTTTG
Organism: Mytilisepta virgata; assembly: GCA_028015205.1. Taxonomy (NCBI): domain Eukaryota; kingdom Metazoa; phylum Mollusca; class Bivalvia; order Mytilida; family Mytilidae; genus Mytilisepta; species Mytilisepta virgata. Next base: position 38,135,774 of record CM051510.1, on the reverse strand, counting down.
GTTTCATTCCATTCAGTGGTTCTCTAGAAGAAGTTCAAAATGTAAAATGTTAACGACGACGCCGGACGACGGACGACGACGGACGACGGACGACGGACGCCAAGTGATGAGAAAAGCTCACTTGACCCTTTGGGTCAGGTGAGCTAAAAAATGAAAAAGAAAAAGCTCAAATATGAATATCTTTGTCTCATTGTTTAAAACATAGGCAATAGTTCAATAATCCTAATCACTGTTTTGAAAACTTTTTTTAACACAGTCAATTTTTAAACTTTAAAATACCGTGACAAATAGGAAACCAAATGTAACGCATATTTTAGGGGATCTATGAAAGAAATACATACATTTTCCAAGATTTTCTTTTTTCCATTCTACATTATAAATGTTTCTGAAAACTTTAAAAGAGACCTCAAAGTTTTGTAAGAAATAGTTGTGATGAAATACCATGACGTTATGCACTAAGGAAACCAAAAGTAACGGTAAGAAACCAAGGATAAAAACACAAATATGGGCAATAAAATATTTTTTTTTGAAAAAAAATTTAGAAAATATTAATCGCAGCTATAAAAGGAACACACAACCAATTATTTTGCAACTTAATTATAGTACATATCAAAGAAATATGCAATTTTGATACTTTTTAATTGTTACAGGAAACGATTCGAATACCAAATTATGGTCCAAATATCAAGTATTATTTTGTGACATAGCTTTTGCGAGTTAATATCTTTAAAACATTGTAAAAAATGGCATAAATGTCAGAGATGATCTTCCCAGCCATGAAACAAAAAACGGAAATGCCTATCGGAAGCCATATTGCTATAAGTAAGAATGAAACCATAATGGACAAATCCAGTTGGCAAAAAAATGCAAATCCACTCAAATACAGAATAAACACATCCCTGAAATGTTTTGTAACATCCACTATATTATAGACAAATAGTGATGGGAATAGGAATAGGACTGATTATAATTGGAATAAAACCGAATGGTCAATTCATTTACTTGCCATTTGTCTGGTATACATTTGTAGAAGTCATAACAGTATGCTTAGACGCATTAACATATGCAGTCGACTCTCGTCATCTCGAAGTCTTTCGGACCACAATTTTTTTTTAAGATAGACGAAATTCGGAAATTCGACTTTTATAAGTGTATTCGAGATGACGAGAGTCAATTGTATATTAATCAAATTAGCCATAAATCGTGAATAAAGTATCATTACATGCAAAGAGAATACAAAATATTATTTTTCAGTTTAAAAACACTTTATACATATGTCATTACCCAAAGTGAAAATGAAATAATCGATTATATGTATTTTTATTCGAACTCTTGAATTTCCCCTTACAGTCGAATGATTTTCAATTATAATCGATCATCAGGACACCAATTTAGAAAACTATTTGTAATCGAGTGAAACCATGGTACAATATCTAGTTTCTAATATTAGACCATGTTTTCTAGAAATCTTAACCCAAAATGTCAGGAAAAACAACAATTGTTCAAACTAAAGGGTAGTTTGAGTTACCGAAGCTTTAAAGAACAGATCTATCTTATATGTTGAAAAAGTTAGTCATATGTATTCAACATAGATATTTAATCTGTACACTGTATAATTGCCTAAAACCTAGCTAATTATGTGACTTTGTGATATGATATATAAATTATATCATTAGGCAATTAACCCCACATACATGTAGGGAAACAGGTAAAGTTGTTTATTGTATTAAGAATAATCAATATGATTTGGGTATACTGTAATACATTTATTAGGCCTCATAGCTAACCCAATTTTCTTTTTCCAAATAATCCCAAAAAATGGCTATGCTAAGTGCAGTGTGATACGACCGCAATATGTCAACAGGTAAAGAATTTATGGCCCCTTATGTCTTGAAATCGGTAAGAGATCGGCTTTTTCACAGTATTTTACACAGGAGTGCAACAAATCTGATGAAAAATAAAAGTCTAAATTTCTTTATGACATATTATTTTTCTTAAAGAGTGGTACTCGAAGTTTCAAATTCCAACAGTTCTTTGTGTAATCTTTTACAATTTTTTAATAATTACTCGGTACAAAAATAGATTATAGCTTAATATTAAATACCATTAACTGGATGTTATATGTTGAAAATGTAGATTGAAAATGATAAATCTAGCTTTTAAAGGCACAATTCAATACACAGAATTTGTACATGTACATGAATAATAAATATGTCTACTGTTTTGTAATATTTGTTATAACTTTCTTCCTTTATACCTTGTATTTTTGGTTGCAAAATGAAACTGTATCCATGGACATTTTCCATTTTAAATATAAATAAGAAACTTTTTATGCTATTTTTGTAACCTTTTGTTCAATTGGTGGCCATTTTGCAGCAGCAATCAGTGGTTTACTTGGTCAAGTTACATGAAATCTCAAAATTTTACATTTCAATAGAAGCGCCAAGGACACTACATGTACATATGATTGTCCTAATTATTGCGATAATTGAAGCAGAAACATATGTATATTAGTCAACAACATTTGAAATTGACAGAGAGTGGCTTTACGTTTGAATGGATTGTGTTCAATCGCATTAACCTATCACATTATAACTGTTATAGTTCTTACAGATATACCTGTTGTGTTATATTTAACAAATAATTTCTGTTCCTGGTTAAAACATTTACGAATAAGTGGCTAAAGTGCGAGTTGCAGGTTCAAACAACGAAATTAGAGTATACATTTATACAAATATATAGAAAAATCTTATCCAAATAGTTATAGAAGGTAATATTAAAATCTAGTTCCTCATTTGTCATTATCCACAGGAAAATGTTCTCTAAACTTATAATCTTCAGGTTTGAATACTTTTGAAATAAATTGATAAAATGAATTTCTTACTGTGTTATAAATGGGACATTCAAGAATAAAATGCAAATCATTTTCTATTAAGTTAAGAGAACAGTGTTGACAGAGTCTTTCACATCTAGGCAAGAGCTCATATTTGCCACAGCTGATCACAGCTATTAAGTTTTCGCTCATTTCGTCCAAATTCCATCCTTAAATTGTGGTTACTCAACCTAAATTTTGTTAGAATTCTTCTGTTGTTAATGTAAACAGTGGTTAATATATCAGAGTAAGATTTCCTTACTCAAATTTATGTGTTTCATTTGTTTCGCTTTATAAAATGGGGGATGTTGGAGATATGTTTTGTGGCACGATACTGTAGAACTGGGCATGTGTTAAAAACTGCCAAATTCAACATTATTTTACTAACTGTACATGCACATTTTTACAATCTTCTGATTGTGTTTTGAATCAATTCTTTGAATACAGAGAATGTTATATTTTTGTTTCCTATATGGGTACAATTCAGTGCTCACCACACTCCAAAATTTTAGGGAGAAGTGACTTCTCCCTTGCAACCAAACAGGGAGAAGTGAGGACCTGACAGGGAGACTTGATGAGAAGTCATGAATCATTGCAATGTTTTTATGCCTTCACATATATATATGAGCATTTTGAACCCTCATTTAAGTTTTTACTTTATTCCATGTCATACTGTGGTTTGAATTACATGATAGAGGAAATAAATTATCATAAGTTTAATTTTGCCTATGGTGTACTAGCTACAGGTAAATAAAATGAGATGAAATAGGAACTGTGTTAGAGAAGGGGGGTTCCAGATTCTGTTTTTATTAAAAAATTTTATCTTATTTTTCATTTTTCCCTACAAAAAATAGTGTATTTTAAGATCTTATTATAGAATTATTAAAAAAATGTTAAAAATTGAGATTTGGATAGGTACAATATGACAGTGACATGTATTTGTTTGTCTATTGAAAGGTACATGTAGCTGAAAATTTCTGAGATGTTTAGCTAAAAATATCTGAAGTGTTATTTTTTTCATTCTTTATTGCTTTCCATTTTTCTTTAATCTTTTTACAAAATTATTCTTTATTTATAATAGGGGCATTATTCTGTATTCTTTTCACCCATCCAATTACCCTCACCAAAAGTCTAAGACATTTTAATGCCCATATTGTGAATCCTTTCATTCCTTTTATCTGTTCTATTTTTTTTAGTTTACAATTATCTCTTTCAAATCAATTCTTCATTGTTAAAATATTGCATGTTGTCAGTTAACACCTAACTGTGAAGTAATTACACAAAGGGATACAAATCAAATTTAAAAGGCAAATTATCTCCCTTCTTTCTAATAAAATGACAGACTGATGAGTTATTTTCACGTCCAGCTTTGTAGAATTACCGATGTTGTTACAAAAACAAAGTTTTTGATCATTTTATCACAAGATTTTTCTTTACCCTATGACAATTTAACAAAAATCTAAAACAAGAACTGAGACAAGTCAGAAATGATTATATCTATGATAACTGAACAGTTTACATCAGGCTATCAAACACAGCAGGTGTTTCAACAGTAAACAAACACATAACAAATAATTTGAAAGTGCTGAGATCGTTTACACTTGACTGCTCAATTGATCAACCCCCTCTGAGGACAATTCAATTGATACACTAAGGTAATATTTATATTATCCAAATTTTTATTACATAATTTTGTTAGTCATGGAATTAAATATGCATGCTTTTTAACACCTTTAAAAGGTGTTTAAAAGCATTATATCATAAAATTTCCAATCTGCAAAGAATGAGATATCACTTCCAGTTTCACATCAACAAACACATGTGGAACAATCAATGTTTTATTAGGCTTGCCATCAAAATAAAGGTAATATCAGATGATGAAAGTTAACTGACATTAAAACTATTTCATCAAAAATACTTTTCAAGTCATGTTATTTCAAATAGTAATGAATAAAAGAACAATCGCTTCAAAAAGGGGGAGGGTAACTTGGTGAACAAATTTTGAGACTGGCGACAAGAATGATGCTTTGGCTATTTTTTTGGCGACAAGTTTTTGAATGCCAGCGCAACCCCTGTTTATTGTCAACATAAGATAACTAACAATGAAATACATGTATAAGACTAAGAGTAGACAACATTTGGCATCCAAAGATGGTGGCTTTAACTTTAATTGGATTAAATACACACACAGTAATCTACTACAGTGCAAGTGATATAATTATAACACATTATGACATGTCAGATATACATAATACAAGCGGTTTTATATTTAACAAATAATTTCCGTTCGTGAGTAAAACAGTTTTGAATGTGCGCAAGTTTTCACCCAAATACCCCAATTGGGGTATACCATTATACTCCAATTGGGGTATTATATCCCAATTTGCCTTATTTGGGGTTATTCCCAACCTAACTGAGTAGTCAGATTTCTATAGTAAACTGCTAAAAAATAAAAGAGTGTCTTTAATGACTTTATTTTAATGTGAGGTTTTCCAGACCAAGTTAAACGTTGCAAATACGTCATTCCTTGACATATATTTGATTACTTATTGTTTGTTCATACCATCTTTTGGTAAACTGTGAATAACCTGAACTGCTGCGTCAAATCGTTCTTTAGATTTGGTCGCCATTTTGGATAGTCACGTGATTTGTCCGACAGAATAATCAGGTGCTTTCAAAGCTTCCGCGTTTCATTTATTTCCCGCTTCAATTCAAAAACTTAAGCACGTGTTCCGGGCACGTGTTAAAGGATTTTACCAACGGTTGCTTTCATCGCAATAATATACACCCTTTTAAAACCCAATTAACGATGAAGGTTGGACTCAGTTTAGAGTGAGAGAAGTTTTTGATTTATTAATGGGGAGGGGCGGCCTTGTCAGAAGTAAGCAAGGATCCTTGAAGCCCAGGGGACAAGGACGTATAACTAACATAATATATACTCTAATATACGTCCTTGCAGGGGGTAACTCTGGATGTTTGACGGGGGTTTGTGGAAATGGCCTAATAAAAGGTACACGAGCAAATACTAGAATGCCTGTCAATAATATACCGGAAAAAATAAAAATCATGAAAAACCCCACACAAATTTTCCGGCACATGTATCCCCGTATAGGTTTATATAGGGAGTTAACCCCCCCCCATACCAGGCCTTGAAGTAAGTGGTACGGGATTTATTTGATTTTTTGCGCTTAATCGATAAATGAATATTATATGATACAGACTTACTGTGTCCCCTTGCTTTGATTACAGATAAAGATAAAGATAATTTTATTGACCAATTTGTGGCCCCTAGGGGCATATTGATAACATATATAAGAAAGAAGTTCCAAATCATAGAATACATACAAAATACATAGACAATCATATCAAACAATAACAACTATACACTATTAAAGTAGAATTTCGATGTTGCAGCTGAGGAGTGTACAACCAAAACAATAAAATATATACCTATAATTTCAATAATTGTTTGTGCTCTTTATTTGAAATATATAATTGTTTGCTTCTTTTTTCAAAGCTAATATATATAAATTAACATAAATTATCCAGAATTATGACTATCTTCGTTTGTCATAATTACACTAACATTCCGATGCACAAATTGAACGACAACAGCATCAAAAACTTAAATTTAAAGGCCCAAATCATTGAATACATTAGAAATAAGGGCCGGCGGGTAGCATACAAATTTATAATTGCAATGCAATTACAATGCAGTCATTCCGCGGTGCACAAATTGGGACGGGCGGACATAATAGTGGGAAATAATGCGGATATAGGGTGTGGGGTGCCACTTGCAATAATTTTGATAATAGCCCACTGTACGTATAAGTGTGTCGCAGCAAAGTGTCGTGTTTTCACGATATTGCCTGCTGTCTATAATAGCGACCTAGCGTCACAATTTCTCTTAGGCTGTCCAGATTAACACTGTCATAATTTTCTGTGCATAATTTTATGCTTTAAACAAGTTGGTAAATAAAATAATTTAAGAAAATTGTTTGTTTGTTTGCTTTTACGCCGTTTTCAGCACATTTGGGTATTTCGTGGCGGCCAGGTTTAAAGTGGGGGAAGCTGGAGTACCCGGTTAGGATCCACCGACATTCGGTAGGAAAATTGGAACTCCTTGTCAATTAAGATCGCCACAGGTGAGATGTTTACTTTGAAATACTCTGTAACTTTTTCCTAATTGTTGTTTACGAGCTGACATAATCAAACTATTTAAACGGCGTACATTATAGAACGAATAGTCTAGCCTTGACAAAGGGGGCAACAGCTTGGTAATAGTGCACACGCCATCTTATCTCTCGTATGCGTAATAATTGGAACGGGTCTAAAAATTCACACTTTTATTTTTAAGTTAAAAAATCCAATTTGCGATTCTCTGTAAGTTGTGGTTGTTAAATTTTAGTTGATATGCAGGAGTATAGCTGCAAAATCCGCTCAATCGAACGTTTATAAATAAGAATAAATGATAAATGCCATATGTGATCATATACTCTCTAAAAAAAAGAAACGCAACATACAGAAAATAGGAAATTTACTTCATATATTATTTTCATAATTTATGATATAAATAATTTACACAGGAATGCAAAAATTGGCACACTTCTTGTTCATGAGTTCTTTTACCTTGGAATATCACAGTTTGTCACATATTGTCAATAAATCACTCATAAATTGTCAATATCTGGTATGTCCACCATTTGCTTGTAACACAGCCCCGACTCTTCTTGGCATAGATTGAATTAAACGCTGAGTTCGAACACGCGGTATCCTTTGCCACTCAAACTGAAGTGCCTGCTGTAATTGTTGCAGATTTTGCGGTGGTGGTTGTCGTTGGCGCACGCGCCGATCCACTTCATCCCACAAATGTTCAATTGGATTAAGATCGGGTGATCGTGACGGCCAACGGATCACATTGACATTCTGTTGTTCTAAAAAGTCTACTGTTACACGTGCTGTATGTGGTCGGGCATTGTCGTGCTGAAAAATTTCTCTCCGAATGTCAATTACGGGCAATAAATGAGGTCGTAAAATTTCGTCTCTATACCTAACAGCGTTCAGATTGCCTTGGATATGTATCAGCTGTGTGTTTCTGGCATAAGAAATAGCGGCCCACATCATAACACTGCCTCCGCCAAAATTGTCTCTCTCCACAACACAGTTTTGCGCAAAACGTTCGTTTCGGCGCCTATACACACGTATGCGACCATCTCGCTTTTCCAGTTGAAAACGTGACTCATCGCTGAACCATACTCTTCTCCAGTTCTGTAAATTCCATGCACGAACTGTAGTACACCATCTAACCCTCGCTCGGCGGTGTTGGCGTCTCAGTGTTGCTCCAAAGTAAGGTCTTCTTGCCCTCAATCCATGAGAACGTAACCGATTGCGTACTGTCTGTGCTGATATACGGCGCAACCCAGGGACGTTTACAGCTGTTTCTGTTGCAGCAATAGTCCTATTCCGCAGATGGAAAAGTCTGATGTAACGATCTTGCGCCCTGGTTGTAACACGCGGGCGCTCTGAACGTGGCCGATCTGTCGTAGTACCAAGCTGCAGGTAGCGTCCCCAAAGGCGTGAAATTGTGCTACGATGAACATTGTACGTTACAGCAACAGCATTCTGTGATTCTCCGGCCTCTAGTCGTCCGATAGCGATATTCCGGGTAGCAGCGTCTAACCTTGGCATAGCGTCACCTCATCAGAATTTTATTTTACGAATGCATTCATGAAAAGAAATACCGGGTTTTTATACCGACTGACTGAGCTAAAAAATAACCCATGATTTGCACGTGAAAGTCGACCCAGTTTTTGGCAATGCGTAAATCGTAGGGTGTCCCAGATTGCGACCAAAGTCGTTTACGGGTGGATGAATTTAAATGATTGTACCTGGAAACTTTTTATGAAGGTGTAATTATGATCATGTGTACATATATTTTGATATTTATTGGTTATTTGTCCGGAAAAATAATATTTCAAAAAGATAATCTGATGTTGCGTTTCTTTTTTGAGAGAGTATATATATACAGGTACATGTACTTTACTTTATACATATAGTAACTGTTAATACAATACCTTGTCATTTAATGAATGCATAGATTATAAGTCATAGTGCAATATATATATATATATATATACACTATTAAAAAAACACTTGACAGGTTTTTATGCATTCTCTATCGATATTGTTAGCTTGGTGTTGACTCTTCCCTTCTGCAGTATTGATTATTAAATTTAAATGTTTTGTATTGTTCACCAATTAATCAAATCAGGATGAAAAGGGAATGAATGGTTATGAATAAGAGTGATATATGAGAGTGTAAACAGGCTCATGATTGAAAATAAAATTTACTTTTACTTTACTTTACTTTTATATAGCGAATAGTAGTTCGGAACAGTGTACACATTTTTCATGTATCTAAATCATGCCCATTTATATCTCACTAATTCATGTCAATTAGTTATTAAAATATTTCAATATGCAAAGCAATTTAAAATTTGGAGAATGTGATTCGTTGAAATATTTCGTCTTTGATTTGTGTGCAATACCCCATTTAGATATATAATATTATGGTTGAAAATCCTGTTCCGAACTAGTATTGGCTATGAATGAGATTCAGTGAGAATTAGTTGTATTGATATAAATTGAAATATTACAGAGAATCGCATTCTTGGATTTTTTTTTAATGAAACACAATTATGAGAATATTTAAAACATTTTCAATTCAGTGTCATGCCATCCTCCCAAGTCAGGGTCATGGTTTTATATTCACGTTCGTTCCTACAAACGAACCTGGATACAAAATCCTGACTTGGAAAGATGGTGTCATGCATGCGAGAGATGAATTTTAACAGGTGTGTAAATGGAGTCGTACACACAAATCAAACGGGAAATATTTCATCGATTCACATTCTCCTAATTTTGAAATTACTCTGAATATTAAAAAATTAATAATAACTAATTGAATTAGAGAGATTAGTGATTTGTAAACTTTTAAAACTTTATCATCTAAATATTGAGCATAACATAATTTGGCATTAATTGGTGTCCGGTTCTTTTTCTCCTCACTGAACTTGGTACCTCAGATTTCGCGGTAAGGGGGGATAGAAATTTATACATTCCGTAAAAAATGCATATTCTGTAGTTTTCTTGAGGATGGAAATTTTTAGATCGGAAATGCAGAATTACAAATTATAAGGTGAAATTTTGATGGAGTTACAAGTATACATGTCTATTAAAACAATTGATCATATTAAAAACAAAATATTTTTTTAGGACAGACGTCTTTATTCTTATGTTTTCATTTATATGTCCCTCAAATGTTTTCTTTTCTTAAACTATTTATTTATTTTTGTTCTTTCGATTTCATTATTAAAGAAAATTAAAATTATGGATCTGCATCGGATGATATTTCACTCATTCGAATCTCCATTCCCTTTTTCTCTGAAATCTGCCACACACCCCCATTATATATTGACTGTTCCTCTTAACCTTTGACCTGAACAAAGGTATGCATAATTTACAAACGGTTTATTCTAGCCAATCAGATTTCACCAAACGTAGCTGGCATTACGCGGAATATTTTCTGAGGGGTAAACGCACCATCAGAGAAAAAAATAAAGAAAATTGATTAAAAATCGGAAAAAGGAAAATTTTATAAACTAAAATGATTGACTGATGCATTATTAATCCGCCTTTCAGTTGAACAGGTAAGTTTATGAGAACTTAACAGATTTCAAGGAGAATTTTTCATTTATTTACATTGCATTCCATTCTAACAAACAAAAGATCGCGAGAAATTTTGTTCCGAGTAGACCATGTTCATTCATTCATAGAAATGCCGACATATGAATGAAAATTTGCATAGAGGTGGAATGATGGTTTCCAACACTTTCTCATCTTAATATTTTATTTGATATGTTTTTGACACCTGCCTGAGACGAGAAATAAACTTAAATGCACAGTCATCATCATTTTATAAGGTTGAAATTATATATGAAATCAACTATCACTGAGTGTCCCTGTCCACGTTGACTGGATAATCTCGATGCTGGAAAATCTGTCATATTTTTGCAATTTTATTGCAAACATTTATTGAATTTAAAAGTTTGGATCTTCATCTTATCTGTATCTTAATTCTAATAGAGAACTTTCATTATACTGACCCAGATATTAAGAGATTTATAAATTATTTTTTAAAAATATTTGTTTATTGCAGTTATCATGTATGTAATGAAATATTTGTTTAAAAAAAATGTTTCAGAACGTTTCATGGTCAATTTTGATGTTTGTTATTTAAGCATTTAAAAACCTTAATTTATTAGTTAATATTTAAAAAGCTTTATTAATATATATATGATATAGGTAAAATATTTAAGAGAAAAGGTCAATCAGAAAAAAGTTTTCTTTTTTTAAAATTTGAATATTGCTGAATTTTTAAATTTAAGTATTTCATTTGCTTCAATTTTCTAGTATCAAGTACTTCAAACTGAAACTTCCCTTGTTTCGAAGGTCAGATGTAAGAAACATATATACATGTAGTAAGTGGATATCAGTCCGATGTTTTGTTGCCATGGTAAAAATTAAAGAAAATAAATTAGGAAGCAGATAAAAAAGTTGTTGCAATATTAGAATTTGATTAAGATTAAAAACAAAATAAAAAGTTTCATCTTTATCTCTGCAGAATTAACTCCTTTACCATTCTTGTGGTGATGTTTTAAATTCTTATGTACAATAATCCACATCCGATTGTTTTGCTGTATTAACTGGGTTAACTGTTGACTTTAGCCATAATTAATCCACAATCAACTATTTTACTTTATTAACTATGTTAACAGTTGACTTTAGCCAAAATTAATCCACATTCAACACTTTTACTTTATTAAATTTGATACCTGTTGATTGGTGTGATAATATACATCTGACTTATACTTAATTGACTTAGTCAGCTGTTGAGTTGAGTCATAATTAATCCAGTAGAACCATTTAACTTTATTGACTTTGTTAAATTTTGACTTGAGTCATATCCACATCTGACTCTTTTATTTTATTAACTTATTTGTTATTTTGTTAACTTCAGTTATAATTATAATCTACATCCGACTCCTTGCTGTGGTACAAATGTAACTTGAGTCACTTTGAATAACTTCGATAAATACATGTATACATTACACGAAGAGAAATATTTGAATTGACCCTTGATAATTAAATACAACACATCAGTTTAAAGATTAGATTCTCATGCATGTGCATGAAAAAATAACTAATGTGGGAGTGTATTATCGTTTGTACTAAAAAAGAGAGGAAAAAAATGAAACATAATCTAATCAATTGGCTAATTGATGTGATAATACCAGTGACCTTGTGAGGCAAATAATAATTTTAAACATTAAGATTTTTGGAATTCAACATGGATATTGTTAATGTTCATGTACATAATGTCTATAAACATTAATTTCACAAAGTAACTAAACAAAAGTGAAATTCAAACTTTTGCAATAAAAGAATTTTACTGTAAAGGAGATTCTTTTCAGCCTTGAACACATTTTGGACTTATTTCATGTATTTTTATATATATACGATATACAAATCAAATTTTAGTTAAACAAAAGTGCTGATTGAATTCAATTAAGTTGAACATATATGATGACTAAATCGTTATCCACTTTCAATCAGGATTATAAGTGACACTTGAAAATGCCTAGCTTTCTTTCATATGATACATTTAGTTGTAGTTTACTTATTTAAAGTTTTACATATATTATCACTACATGTATATATATAAAAATAATGTTATATATAATTCATGCAGGAGTTTCTACTTTTATCTGATAAAAAGTCAGTAAGAAGGAATGCTTTTTTCACTGCAATGTCTTTACCGTAGCAATGAATATAACTAGAAACTAAGAAAGTGTTACAAATGTACATGTAAGAAAATGTAAGGATATGGAGTAAGCATCCACATGAAATGAGACCAAATCCAATAGGACTTGGAACGTGGCAAAATTGACCGCATCAAGGTCAGAATCATGTACTTATTGAGTTTCAACTTGATGTATTCATTACTTTCTGCCACAAAAATTGTTTCTAAAGAATTATGATGATAAAGCTAGATTCAGACCTCGAGTAGCAAAGAACTTTTTAGGTTTTTTTTTTATCGTACTTTATGTGCAGAATGTAATTTTCTCTGATATTTTTGTTATTTTTTATCATTGAAACCATTGAGAATCATTTGTGACTTCTAGGTATCTCCCTAAACTAAGTTAACCATGGGAGATAATAATATAACCATCCTTAAGATGAGAAGGAGATACTGATAATTTCAGTTAGGCCAAATAAAAAATAAAAATGTGTATGTTAATGGTTCCCTTACCTATTCTAATTTTTTGTTCCTTCCTTACAGTTTTTGTCATAATTTTTCTAAAAAAAAATCCTCTGCTAGGGACAAAGTAAAAAATGTAACGAAACAATAAAACAAAAAAGTAAATAACCTACATATATTTGTTAAAATTATGAAAAGAAATAAAAGAAAAGTTAAACATGTACATATGCAACTTTGGACACTGCTGAAGAACGATTCGTGTCCCAATCGAGTGATAACATGTACTTCGTGATCTTTGGAGTTCTTTGTTTTATCAGTAATGAGGATAAACAAGTTCAAAGATCTCACTCTTTTGCTGCATATTTAGATGCAAGTTGATCAATTGAGTCAGGCTTCATCACTTGGCTTATGCACTCTGCATGACTAGTTCTTTTATAGCGTCTCTCATGAAAAGGTTGTGAAGAAATTCAACTGTATCCATAATATTTCTAAAATACAAAATATTCAACAAAATATACACACATAATAAAGAAAACAACAATGTACAACCACAAACATACACAAGTATACATGTACATGTAAGTTCCTGATCAGACTTCCAACAGGCTGACAAGATCTGTGGTGATAATTAAACAAGTTTATTTTGATAAAAAAATTGAAATGCAGATTTTTTTCAGCTACCAACATGTAGTACTAGATATGTCTGATGATCACTCATCCATGAAATTGTCATGGTAACCAGTGGGAGAAATGTTAGCAATGTCCAGTCGAAAAGAGCGGTTTGAAAATAACAACTATGAGGTGATATCTGTCATTGGAAATGGGGCTTACGGAACAGTGTATAAAGCAAGGGATAAGGAGGGCCAGGTGGTGGCCATGAAGAAAATCCGAATCCAAAATACGGAGGAGGGAATGCCGATCAGTGCAATACGAGAAATAGCTCTACTGAAACAGTTAGAAAATTATGAACACCCAAATATAGTCAGGTAATTTACCAAAAAAGATAATTTCTAGATCTTTAAAAAAAACTGAAAGCGATCAAGTTAAAAAATTTTTCTTTCAGTTTTGAGATGAAAATGAACATTTCTACTTGACAAAAATGTAAAATAAAAGAAAGCCAGAATAGATATAATTGGATAAGATTTTAGGAATTAATCATACCCCCACTCCAAAAGAGAGGAGTGGGGTGTATACTGGTTTAGTACTGTCTATATGTCATAAATGTTTTGGACATAAAATTCTTAACAACTTAAAGACACAGCTAAGTAAATTTGATGTGAAGGATGAAAATGATGATTTTTTTAAGGTGGGTGTTTTATACTAGAGGGACAGCTGCTTCCAGTATCTACATGTACATGTATATTGCCTTGACTCATTTATTCCAATCAGTTTTATTAAAAAAGAAAAGCAATTTACAAGAAAGGGACTGAAACAAAAATCATTTGAACAATGGAGATAACTCTTTTAATTTGTGTCAAGTTGGTATGACAAAATTAGCATTGGGGATAGTAGAGGTGAAGTATGGGATTGTAGAAATTAGATATGTTTGTCAACTTGTTTTGTGGAAAAAATTTTTAATTTATAGAGTTTTAGTTTCTGGCAATATTAAATTTTCATGAAATACTACAAACCTATTCAAAATAAAAAAAAATACATGTTTATTCTTTAAGTTAGGAAGACATATTTTGTTAAACTTGCTGCTTGAGATTATTGAATACTTTCATGGATTAATGGAATTAACAAAGATTAATGAAGTCTGCCTTGATGTATTATAACATTTGTGACTAGACATTTGATAATTTGCCATATCTAAAAAGTATTTAAGTGGCTATGTGCATTTTTAATGCACATATATGTTATACAATGTACATTTTTGTACATATTGAAAATATGGATGTCTATTTTCTATCCTTTCATATATTTAATAAAGTAATTTTTATTTGGAGTTTGTTCGTCACCTTGGGTCACTGTTTTAAATGTAAATCCACTGATTTTACTAAGAACTCCCTCTTGCCAATCATCAACAGTTTACATCTATACATGCAATACACTTTAAATTATAGTTTTGAGAAAAGCAAAGCGATTGGTTATATTAACCGGAAGTCAGTTAATATGTTTTAAAAAAATTTTATATGTGTATTTTCAACATAGTATTCGGAAAACAAGGGAATGAAGAATGAAATAGTTTTTTTTTTCACGGAAAATCCAATATGGACATAAATGGTTAGTACATACATGTAACAGCATGAAGATCTTTTGCAAATTATAATTTGAAAGATAAAAAACGTACATGTACATTTAGTAGTAGTAAATTTTCACATTTTCCCAGAAGATAAGCATAAGTTTATAATCTTCTGATTTCCTGCCAATTACAAAAAGAAACAATAAAAAATTGCATGGCTACTTGACAATTTTAGAGGGTAGTAAATGCTATATGTATAAGTAATATGCCTCCTTGTCTAACCAATCTCTGAAATACACACTCTTGCTTATCTCCTACATGTATGTTTATAAATGCCTCCGCTTTCAGCATAATTGTGCTTTTCCAAAATGCCTATGCCGGGTGAAGCATGCTCATTTCGGTGTAGGGTATGATGTAAAACATTATGCTTGCACAAATTCAGAACAATTGGTGCTAGAGAATTAAGAGTTTTATAAGTTTTAGCGTGAAAGTGGCATGATAAATAAAGAATGGAAGAAAACCAGAGTTTTTGTCTGGCAAATCCGGATTGATACATTTTTTCCTGTAATAAAAATGATATAAGGGTTTTGATTGTTTGTTGTTTGTGTTACATTCAGTGGCAAATATTTCATGCTTTTTCATGACGAGAATCAGTTTAACAATTTATCAAGCACAATTCAAATACGGGTAGGATGTCCCCCAAAGTGGACCCAATTTTGACTGCCACTCTAAAAGGTCGATGGTTGGGTAGGGTTGGATAATTGAGCCTTCATCCATTAGCCTACTCCTTTTTAAAAACTACAGAAAGGATCTTTAGCATGCATGGAGCTTAGCATTCTCCAAACATGTTACCCACTGTAACCCACTGTAGTATGATAAAGGTAAAAGTCAGTATTTATAATAAACAATATAAAGATAAATTAGCCATAACCAAGTACAAAATATTTGCTTCTTTTCAGCACAAAAATTGAAGCATTAAAATTTGAGGAAGTAAATCATACAAGCTTACAAGTTAAAACTGAAGTGATAAATTAAGTACATGTATGTGGACTTTACTGTTGCACATTATACATCATTGTGATAAATATGCATTTCCGTCTCCTGAAATTAAAAGTCACTGAAAAACATTTGCACATACATGTATTTAACTACAAGCTGAACAAGTACATATTTGTAAAATTTTATTGTAAAATGTACTTATTGTACCAGACAAATATCTGTGTGAAAGGGGAGGTAACTCAATTTGATAAGATTATTTTGTAACAGGATATATGACCTACTTAATTAATGGAGACATTTACTGTGGTATAAAACAAGGCCAATTTTTAAAATTATTGTAATTTACTGGGGGCTCATTATAGAAGGAGAAATCGGCCTTAACTCCATTAATCTTATACCAGGACAAAAAGAATAGAAATCAGTCTAAATTCCATGTTAAAAAAGCAGCCATTTGATTGAAGTTATCCTATAGGATCTTGGAAACATTATTTGTGGCATCCTTAAGCCTAATTTTAGTATTGGTATTATTATTATCGTTATTTTTTTTTGTACACTACCAAACCCAACGTTTTTTGGTTTTTTTAGCTCACCTGGCTGTCGTCTGTCGTCCGTCCGTTAACTTTTCACATTTCAATCTTCTTCTAAAAAACCACTGAACCAAATGGAACCAAACTTGGCAGCAATGTTCCTGTGAAGGTCCTTTACAGAATTTGTAATTTTGGTGCTGATCGAATATTCAACATGGCTGCCAGGCCCAATAATGTGTTCTGATTGGCTGAAATTTCAAAAATCTTCTTGTTTTAGTGACCCACTGAATGGAATGAAACCAAACATGGCATGAATATTCTTTATGAAGTGCTGACCAAGTGTTGTTACTTTGTAGCTGATCCATCATCCAAGATGGCCGCCAGCGGGGAACTTAGTTTAACATAGGACCCTATGGGAAATGCATACAAATGACTTCTTTGAGAGAACCGTTGAATGGAATAAAACCAAACATGGCATGAATGTTCATTATGAGGTGCTGACCAAGTGTTGTTACCTTGTAGCCGATTCATAATCCAAGATGGCCGCCAGCGGGGGACTTAGTTTAACATAGAACCCTATGGGAAATGCATACAAATGACTTTTTTTAGTGACCCACTGAATGGAATGAAACCAAACATGGCATGAATATTCTTTATGAAGTGCTGACCAAGTGTTGTTACTTTGTAGCCGATCCATCATCCAAGATGGCCGCCAGAGGGGGACTTAGTTTACATTGGACCCTATGGGAAATGCATACAAATGACTTCTTTTAGAGAACCACTGAATGGAATGTAACAAAACATAGCATGAATGTTCCTTATGAGGTGCTGACCAAGTGTTGTTACTTTGTTGCTGATCCATCATCCAAGATGGCCGCCAGAGGGGGACTTAGTTTAACATAGGACCCTATGGGAAATGCATACAAATGACTTCTTTGAGGGAACCGTTGAATGGAATGAAACCAAACATGGCATGAATGTTCGTTATGAGGTGCTGACCAAGTGTTGTTACCTTGTAGCCGATTCATAATCCAAGATGGCTGCCAGCGGGGGACTTAGTTTAACATAGAACCCTATGGGAAATGCATACAAATGACTTTTTTTAGTGACCCACTCAATGGAATGAAACCAAACATGGCATGAATATTCCTTATGAAGTGCTGACCAAGTGTTGTTACTTTGTAGCTGATCCATCATCCAAGATGGCCGCCAGCGGGGAACTTAGTTTAACATAGGACCCTATGGGAAATGCATACAAATGACTTCTTTTAGAGAACCACTGAATGGAATGAAACTAAATATGGCATGAATGTTCCTTATGAGGTGCTGACCAAGCGTTGTTACTTTGTAGCTGATCCGTCATCCAAGATGGCCCCAGCGGGGGACTAAGTTTAACATTGGACCCTATGGGAAATGCATACAAATGACTTCTTTTAGAGAACCACTGAATGGAATGTAACAAAACATAGCATGAATGTTCCTTATGAGGTGCTGATCAAGTGTTGTTACTTTGTTGCTGATCCATCATCCAAGATGTTTAGAAGTATATCAGAAAATTGTAAAAAAAATTCTGAATAGTCACAACTTGACCACATATTCAAAAATAATAATGATAAAATGTCTTCAGTAGCTATTGTAAGACTACACTAAGATGACCTGTTTTTAATTTTAAATACTGTGTCAAATTTCCAAAATCACATTAGATACAGGTGAGCGACACAGGCTCTTGAGAGCCTCTAGTTTCCAAAATAGACCATTATTTGATTCCATTGGATATTTTACCTGCCTTTTTTTCCAAATTGTCAGCTCAAATTTTTTTCAATCCCTTCCTTGTTACATTTCCAAAAGCTCCCCCCTTCAGCACTAAAAAAGTGAAATGTCTTTTCCCTGAAGATTCTAGATTAGGACCTGCTCGCTAACATTGATTTTGTAACATTTAATAAAGAAAAATCATTTGTAGATTCTGTTCCCAACCACAAGTATAGAAACAAGCAATGCAGTTATTAAATGAAAGGCTTACTGGTCCTCTGTTCATTGTACATGTAATTAATACAGTATACACATATTAAGATCATATTAGAATGTTTTTCCACTTGCCATTAAATGATGAAAAGAAACCAAACTGACCAGGTCACAATTAATTGATGAGATGATCAAACTGACCAGGTCACAGTGCAAGTTCATTAAAATGATATAATGACCCTAGTTAGTATTTGTTATCAAGAAATTACAGCTTGCAAAAATCTTAATCATCAGTGATGTTTTAAGATTACACTATGGCATATATGTAATTACTTGGAGAAAGGTACTAATGGGGGAGTTTTTGAAATTTAAATTGACCATTATAATATTTTAACAATTAACAGTAAAAGTCAATGAATGTTTTATTATAATGTAAATTAAAGAAGTTAATTTGATTTGGTAAATCAAATGCTATTGAATATGTTAAAATTTAAATCCTTATTTTAATCGTTCTGCCTATATAAATGTAAAGAAACTGCCTCTGAAATTAATCTTGCATTTTAGCTGACTTTTTTATATTTGTTGAAAAAGAAGCAGAATTTGTGGACAAGATCTTATCAAACAATCACGTTCATAAAGGCTGACAACACATGTACATCACTGTTGGTCCAACAGTCTGAAAACTGTTGCCCTGCGACAGTAACTTCATACAAGATAATCATAATCAGTGTTCAAGCTAGCTTAATTAGAATAGAGGGGCGCAGCACCCTGTGCCTCTTCCAATGCAATGTTCTGTCCTTTCAGTGCTCCCTTCCGCTCTCTACAGAAAATATAATATAAAATATAGCAAAAAGAGTTTTACAATACACATAAACAATACTGAATTAATTGAAATTGAATTGAATTGAAGAGTACAAAGAAACTAATAGAACTAATAAAATGGCATAAGCTAAGTGAATAATTCATATTTTTAAGAAGTTGATGAAATTTTTTGCCCTTTTCAGATCCGAAAACGTGTTAAAAGTGCCCTATATCCCTCTGCCCTTAAATCGGAGCTGGAACACTGATATTAAAAGATGTTACTTATTTTATTGTGTCGCCTGCGGAACGCATGGTAGACACATAGGGATCACTATCTGTCGTCTTGCGTTGTCACACTTTACTTCTATCCTCAACTACTCGTAAACCTCTCAAAGGATTTTGATGAAACTTTCTCTGTGCATTAACCTTAATGCACAGGTGTGCATATATATTTCATTTTTAGGAAATTAAAATTTTTTTTGGGTAAAAATTGACATTTTTGCAAAAAAAGGGGGGCAAAACTTCTATCCTCAACTACTCCATATCCGCTCAAAGAAATTTGATGAAACTTTCTCTGAGAATTAACCTTAATGCACAGGTGTGCATATATATTTCATTTTTAGAAAATTTTAAATTTTTCTCTGTAAAAAATGACATTTTTGAAAAAAAAGGAGGGGTCAAAACTTCTATCCTCAACTACTCCATAACCACTCAAAGGAATTAGATGAAACTTTCACTGTGAATTAATCTTAATGCACAGGTGTGCATATATATTTCATTTTTAGAAAATTTAAATTTTTTTTGGTAAAAAATGACATTTTTGCAAAAGGGGGGGGGGGGGGGGCAAAACTTCTATCCTCAACTACTCCATAACCGATCAAAGGAATTTGATTAAACTTTCTCTGTGCACTACCCTTAATGCACAGGTGTGAATATTTATTTCATTTTTAGAAAAATTTAATTTTTTTTGTGAAAATTGACATTTTTTGAACAAAAAAAGGGGGGGGTCAAAACTGCTCTCCTCTACCACCTCATAACCGCTCAAACGAATTTGATGAAACTTTCTGTGCATTAACCTTAATGCACAGATGTGCATACATATTTCATTTTTAGAAAATTTAAATTTTTTTTTTGTGTAAAAATTGACATTTTTGAAAAAAAAGTGGGGGGGGGGGGGGGGGTGGGGGTCAAAACTTCTATCCTCAACTACTCCATAACCACTCAAAGCAATTTGATGAAACTTTCTCTTTGCATTAACCTTAAAGCAAAGGTGTGCATATATATTTCATTTTTAAAACATTTTAATATCTTTTGTAAAAATTGACGTCCGCAGGCGACACATGTCTTCCTTGGAAGACTCACACATTTTATTTATATGTATATTTATAATAGATTTCAGGTGTTACTTGGAAGACCCATGTACAAATGTATATACTTTAAAGATTCTGAAAGGCACAAGAGATTTTTTTGAAAATTTCATTTTGATTCTTCATACGTATTTATTCCTAAATGGTCTGCATCATCATATATACATGTATCATCTCATAAAATACATTTTTCTATAAAAATATAAATGTACCAGGCTTTTAAAATTCCAAAAATTTTTCGCTATCTGTATTAACATAAATGGAATTATGAATATGATAATTTGAGAATGTTGACACCTACAATTTGGAAAGTCTGAAATAGACCTTTAAATATATTTATAAATAGAGGTAAGAAAATCCATGCTAATTAATTCAAATACCAGGCTGTAAATGTATTTCTGAATAAATTACACCCACATGGGTTTAATACAGCAAATATGAGTTGATCATAAGAAAGCATGCTTTATCTAAGAAATGATTATTAAAAGAAAAAATACTGAGAAGAAAGATTTTAAAATATGACATTTTTCAGTTAAATCATTTTCAGTGTCCTGGGTATGGTCCTTGGAGATTGCTGGTTCCAGACCCAAGTTATATTGAAACTATTGCTATAATTCAGGAAGACTGTAACACTTCAAAGTACATCCATTACTGTGAGGAAAAAACTACTTGATTCTGAAGGGGCCTGGAAGTACAAATTGTATTTGAAAATTAAAAATCTGGCCCTTGAAAAGAGTGAAAATAAAAATAGTAAGACTGAAAAGTTAAATCTGTCCTTCTACCCGAATATAAATAATCTGGATGTGCTGTAATTGTTAC
The DNA here is from genome assembly GCA_028015205.1 of Mytilisepta virgata. Classification (NCBI taxonomy): domain Eukaryota; kingdom Metazoa; phylum Mollusca; class Bivalvia; order Mytilida; family Mytilidae; genus Mytilisepta; species Mytilisepta virgata. The sequence goes on along the minus strand of CM051510.1, from coordinate 38,113,924 downwards.
TGTAACCTGAGTAAATTTATCAGCTCCCCCCTCCCAACTTCTCCCTTAATGATTTACCCCGTGTATTGTTAAATTTACAAAAAAATTTATGTCACAGCCTTTGTTTTAGGAATCAATCATATGGATTTAAATGAAGTAAATATCTATTTTAAAATAATTGATTTTCTCCTTTGTAATCTTCCTATTGTTTTACTGTTGTATACAGACATTGATCATGAAAGAAATCAAGGTGTAGATTTACAGACATATGTACTTACAATTATATATATATATACATTTATAATGACTAGAGAATCGAAAGTAGAATTATGCAGTTGATTCATGTTTCACAAAGTTAATTGATTTTCCTGTCAAATATACTTTGAGATCATTATATTATGATATTGAAAATATTGTCCCAAGCAAGATAATATATTGCTCGAGATTGCAAGTGTAATTATTATTTTGCAAGGGGCAGTATTCCCAAATTCATAGTTTTTATGTGGTGGCCATTGAAATAAAAAAAAAGAAGCTGGGTACAAACTGTATAAAATGTTCTTCAACTTAGCTGACAAATGCTGAGTTCATTGCCATTTTATATTACCTTGTACAAAAATGTATGGAACAGATGGAATGTAGTGATGAAGTCAGTTATTGTCTGGATATCTTGAGCTGGTTAGTTTGAAGTATTGTGAATTTGAGTTAATCAAGTTTAAGGTAAAGATAGTAAGCTGTAAATAAGAATAGAATATCTTGATTTTTAACTCACATGTCCTATAGGCCATGTGAGCTTATGTCATCACTTTGCATCCGCCCCCTGTCGTCCGTCGTCTAATAAACTTTCACATTTTGATCTTCTATTCTGAACCTACTTGGCAGATTGTAACAAAAATTGGTAGGAATGATGTATGGATAGACTTCTACAAATGATCCACCAATGGTTCCAGTTGGTTGAACAACATGGCCACCAGAGGCCATCTTTGATTTTTATTGGCCAATTTTCAAAAATGTTTTCTTCCTGAACAACTGTATGAAATGTTTTGAAATTTTGCAGTTCATCTGCTCAACTGACAGCAACAGCTGTTCAATTTTTTTATTGAAACCATATGGGAAAAGACTTTTTTGTCAATTGCTCATGAACTAACGGGCAAATTATTACCAAAGTTGGCAGGAATGATGTATTGAAGGATTTCTATTAAATTTCAACCTTTGGTTCCAGATGGATGAACAACATGGCCGCCAGAGTCTGTCTTTGATATTGATTGACCAATATTAAAAAATCTTCTCCTCTGAAACTGTATGAAATGTTGTGAAACTTTGCAGGATTGGTAACAATGAGACCATCTACAACTGATCCACATTTGGTTGAGATTCATCCGCTCAATAGAAGGCTGCGGCTGTTCAAGGTTTCTATTGAAACCATATGGGAAAAGACTTTTGTCAATTGCTCATGAACTTATGTAAGAGATAATTTATTCCGGCTGTGATATTCATATATCTGTGAAATATTTTCCGACCGTCAAATGATGATCTTGTGTAAAATATGAATCAGATAATATTTTATAGCAATCTTAATTTTTATATAATGAAATATTTTCCAACTTTATTCCGTCAGAAGTGTATTAATATACGAGTTCGGAAATAATTTCACACCGGAAAAAATAAACCGTTACACTAATACACAGATTGTTTCCAAAGTTTACAGTAATGATGTATGGAAGGACCTCTACCAGCTTTCGACCTTTGGTTTCAGTTGAATGAACAGCATGGCGGCCAGAGGCCATCATTAATTTTTATTGTCAAATTTCCAAAAATCTCCTCCTCTGAAACTACATTATGAAATGTTTTGAAACTGCAGGATTGATAACAACAAGGAAGACTTGTTTGTAGTTTTCACTTGTATGTTTTCATGCTGGAATGCTTGTTTGCAGATTTCACTTTGTATGTTTTCATGCCTGAAGGCTTGTTTGCAGATTTCACTTTGTATGTTTTCATGCCTGAAGGCTTGTTTGCAGTTTTCACTTTGTATGTTTTCATGCCTGAAGGCTTGTTTGCAGTTTTCACTTTGTATGTTTTCATGCTGGAATGCTTGTTTGCAGATTTCACTTTGTATGTTTTCATGCCTGAAGGCTTGTTTGCAGTTTTCACTTTGTATGTTTTCATGCCTGAAGGCTTGTTTGCAGTTTTCACTTTGTATGTTTTCATGCCTGAAGGCTTGTTTGCAGATTTCACTTTGTATGTTTTCATGCCTGAAGGCTTGTTTGCAGTTTTCACTTTGTCTGTTTTCATCCCTGAAGGCTTGTTTGCAGTTTTCACTTTGTATGTTTTCATGCTGGAATGCTTGTTTGCAGATTTCACTTTGTATGTTTTCATGCTGGAAGGCTTGTTAGCAGTTTTCACTTTGTATGTTTTCATGCCTGAAGGCTTGTATGCAATTTTCACTTGGTATGTTTTCATGCCTGAAGGCTTGTTTGCAGTTTTCACTTTGTATGTTTTCATGCTGGAATGCTTTTTTACAGATTTCACTTTGTATGTTTTCATGCCTGAAGGGTTGTTTGCAGTTTTCACTTTGTATGTTTTCATGCCTGAAGGCTTGTTTGCAGTTTTCACTTTGTGTATGTTTTCATGCTGGAAGGCTTGTTTGCAGTTTTCACTCTGTATATTTTCATGCTGGAATGCTTGTTTGCAGATTTCACTTTGTATGTTCATGCTGAAAAGTAATGACAACTGTGAATACTGTGCAGATGGTAAAAATTTTTTATTTTGTTTGTCATGTTATGACATTTTTATTCTATAATCCTGGAAAATTTTTGTTGCAGTTAATTTTATGTTTGGTCTTGGTGTTCCAGACCATGAAATATTTATCACAGATTATGTAATTTTAATTGCATATAATGTCTGTGATTAACTGATTGATCCCTGACAACAAATTTATAGATGGTTTAAAATTTCAAACTTTAATTGTCAATCGAATCAAATTAACAAAAATTATCATAAAATTTGCATTGATTAACTGACTTCATGGTTTACTTATTACATATCAGTTTACTAAAATTACCTTTGGCAGCGGTTTTGGTGAGGTAGAGTTTCCTATTTGGAATCTCGTCAAAGGGAATATTTGTATCAAGATCTTGCAGAAAGTCCTTGACCTCTGATTACTGTAAAAATTAGACTTTAATCTTTAAAACCTCTTACATGTTTTACATGATTATCATGAAAATAAACTACAAAACAACCAAGGCCATGTTCCCTTTTTTCAGCATTTTATTTTGATTGCCTTGGGTTCTTATGTTTCAAACTAGCTAGCTGTCACAACATTGGAACAAAATGGTCAATGAAGATAAAAAATGGAAATTTAAGCAGAATAATATATTAATTTTTTCTCTCTTCTGAAACTGCTGATGTATTGATGGAATTTTGTTTTAATGGGCTACCTTAAGTTGTATCTGTGGTTCCAATCTTGTGATGGTGCTTCTATTGAAAATTTGAAATTTTATTTAATTTTTAGCTCACCTTGTGTCTGTCGTCCGGCCTATGTCATCTGTCGCCATCAACTTTAGTATATAAAGATCTTCTCCTCTTAAACCACTAGGCCAATTGGGACCAAACTTTGCAGAAGTGGTCATAAAGTGGTCCCCTTTCAGATTTGTGTCCAATGACCCAGTCTGTTAAGAAAAAGATGGACCCCACAGCCGAACTTGGTTTGACATAGGACCCTATGGGAAAATTCATCGAAAAATATTTTTGTCTGAAACCACTGAGCCAATTGGACCAAACTTGGTAGCAATGGTCCTCTTTAAGAATTATGTCCAATAACCTGGACTGTCATCCACCGGCCACAGCCAAACTTAGTTTAACAAAAAATGCTATGGGAAAATTCATTTAAAAATTTTCTTGTCTTAAACCACTGAGCCAATTGGAACCTAGAACAATATAATTTATTTACAGTTTTGTCATTTGGCTCTTTATAGTGCATGTATAACCAAATTATAAAAAATCTTAAAAAATTGGGGTCAGTGGTCAAAGGAATTCATTATAATAAAATAAATTTGAAAATAGCTGAGACTCCCATGTACATTGGGATAAATGACCATCAAACAAAGGAATGAGGGAATCAGAGTAAATAGATTTTTGTATGAAAATAAGCATCTTATATAATTAATACGCAGGAAATAGCGATTACATTTGATAAAAAAAGCAAGTGTCAAATTAGTGGGTAAAAGAAATCTTCTTAAGTTTTCTTAAAGTTTTTAGAATTTTCCTTGATAAAAATTCCAATCTGTCAAAGTGGTGAATATGAAATTTTATTGTCAGGCTTAACCTCAGGTCTGTACTACTAATTCTAAAGAATTTACGATATATTTACTCATAAAGATAGTATAAAAATCCCTTTAAAGATTGTATGTATACATATTATCTGAGTGTAATGTTAGTGCCAAGCTACTATGCAATCGGTGACGTTTTTAATTCAAAATAAATGATCCACTTAATAAAGATTACGACAGACTGTTGGTGTTAAAGGAATCTCAATATATGTTATTAAGGTCAATTAAAATAGTATTGGAACTGTATATGTGATAAAATAATGATAAGTAAATGCTGATTGAACAAAAAACATGACAATATCACGCTCTTCGAAACTATAACTCGCGTGATATTAAACTATGTTAATACCAACTTGCTGAAATTTTATTGATTTGTATTCAGTTTACTAGGAATGAAATGAATTTTAATTAAATTTTATGAGATAATTATTCATTAACTGTAATTAATTAGAGCAAAATAATGAAATTTAATAATATAAAATTTTACATTGATAAGAAGTATTGGGAAAAAATTATGATAAAAAAAACAGGCCAATGGAACACTCATATTGCCTGAGATAAATTCAAACATTTTGTGATTATCAAGATTTACATGATAAAAACAAATCAAAGAAAACTTATTTTTGAGAGTTTTCCTCTTTCTGACATGTAGAAGAAGCATTTAAAGAGATTTTCCTCTTTCTGACATGTAGAAGAAGCATCTAAAGAGATTTCCCTCTTTCTGACATGTAGAAGAAGCATTTAAAGAGATTTCCCTCTTTCTGACATGTAGAAGAAGCATTTAAAGAGATTTTCCTCTTTCTGACATGTAGAAGAAGCATTTAAAGAGATTTTCCTCTTTCTGACATGTAGAAGAAGCATTTAAAGAGATTTTCCTCTTTCTAACATGTAGAAGAAGCATTTAAAGAGATTGGTTGATTAGATATTGCTTTACCTCTTGTTAGCAATATTGCAGCCATATCACAGTGTGTATTTAAACAGAACTACATGTACTACCATATATAAAAGGTACAAACGTTAGGATGGATTTGGTGGATAAATTCCTAAAACAGAATCCACATTCATGTAAGAAAAGTTGAAGCAAAAGGAACAGGGTGCTTATGTTATACATTGCTGTCTTTTATCTTGGGCGCAGTGATACCAGCAACATGGAGAAAAATTGTGCAACAAACTAAGTTGAATATGGCCCTAAGCACTGTGTCAAGCAGAATTCTTTATTATTGTGTAACTTGCTCTTCAACTTTTCGGAATATTGTTTTGGTTTTAACATTTTAGGCCCCGAGCACAACTGACGAATGGAAATTGAAGCAAAGTGCACATCTTGTGCATCGGAAATGGTATCAAAGAATTTACTATAACTGATGAAAAACAAGAATTCTACATACTTGTATGCACAGTCTACAAAAGTGTAACAGCATTGACTGTGTCAAGTAAAATTCTTGTGTGGCATCAGTTACGAATAATGTTACATTTTCAGTTTTAATCCTATATTTAAGGGCACAATTCAATGAAATGTAAACAATTTACACCAATTTTCACACATCAAGAAATTATTAGTCAGCTATTCAGGGGAAGTAATTAGTTCTCTTCACAGTTAAAACATTATCATTATCTCCCCTTAGTAAATTGTTTATTGGAGATTACTGACTTGTGTCTCTTTTAGCACACTGAACTGGTCATCCAGTTAGCATTGTTGTGAGTAGGCTACACGTAGCTGCATTACATAGCCTACAGCTCACTCTTTATACTTTTTAATTACATATGTATTTACCTCATAAAATAATGAAAATAGATACATATAACACATAAAAGAGGAACCTTAAATTGAGAGTGGTCTCTGTAGGTATCCTTGACTAATTGGTATTACATGTATTTGTACATGGATGTAACATTTACATCAGATAGATTCAAAATATATATATAGCTAGAATATGCGTTTCATACAATTTATCTACTGCTATTCAGATTAAGTGATCCATGTATACCCTAAGGTTTAGCACGGTGACTTTGCGTCCATTGACATTGTATACTTTCCTTAAAAGATCTCATTTAATCTCCTGGATCAATTAGAACCAAACTTTGGTGGAATGGACCTTTGACTGACTCGCTTGTAAAAGTGTTTCTGGCAGCCCTGATTTTCAACTGACATGTAGGACAGTATGGAAAAATCCATTTAAAATCTTCTGGTCTTTAACACCTAGGAAAATTTACAGAAGCAGTGGTCCTTAGGTGCTGCTATGTCTAATGACCTTGTCTGTCAGCAAAAATGGTGCCAGTTTTACTATGTTTTTCCGAGAACTAAGATACATGTACATGTATATCTTCATTTTCTGGGTATGTAGCCATGTCTAAATATCGTACAATCATTGACTTCTTACGGGTCAGTATGGTTTGATATTGAATAGAGGTCAATATGAATGCAGTATTAACTGTCTCAGGTCTGTAATTTTACAACCTCTATCTACACCCCACCTGATTAAATGCATACATATGATAATCTGTCATTCAAGTGTTTTAGTGTTAATCAAAGGTGTTATTCTGAATAAATTCTTAACAGTTATATTATGTTGTCAGAAGGGGGGATAAATTTACAGATGTTCTTTTATTTTTTTTTCTGTGACCAGTCTTCAAGATCCATTGGGTTTCCGTAAATAAATTATAATTATAGAATCTATAGAAAGAAAAAAGAATATTTATTTTCTTTGACCTTTTCTTTCAATAAGTCATATCTTAAATCACATGCTGAAGCTTGTAGTATTGTAATGAATTTTAGTCATGTCACCTGGTAATTCAAATGAAATAATTTAAATTTCTCCTATTTAAATTTCAGCCTACACTAGATCCCATTCATATTTTGAAATTCTTAACAGATTGTTTAAAGTCAATACTCGCAGACATTTTAAATGGCCATTTTTTACCTACAATTATCGATCGAAATTTTATTTACTTATTTTCTATATATATAATAGGTAAATGTGTGTAGCTAACCTGATTATAGAGATCAATAGATTGATACCTGACTGGATCATTCCATTTAAATTTTAAACAGGGGAGGCAGCTTATTAATCTTTGAAATGAAAAGAAAAGACATTATTTAATAAAGCAATTCTTGTGGTTAGAATTTTTCCTTAGGCAGTCTAAATTCAAATTTAATTTTTGTTAAAAAAAAAACAATGGAAAAAGGTATTAAAATTTTGAAGCACATTTTTTAGGATCAGATGATAAATACATCTTATATAAGTTACATATATATCTTAAACATATAAAGATGGACATTGTACACTGCTATTTTAAGTGGCTTAAGTTAGCATTAAATTTTATGAAATTTTTTAAAATCAAAAATATTTTGGATGTATTGATTACCATAGATACAAAAAAATTATATTTCTCTATTCTAATATGTTTTCTGTATGTAGTGCAGAAAGGAAGGGGGAGATTGGGTTCTTCAGTGACACACGGATCATTGCAGCCTATTACATGTAGTTAAGACCTAATACTGTTATTTACGTACATTATATTGTATTCCAATACCAGGTAGTCATTCAAATGCACACACCATATCATTTCATTTTCAAAAATTTTTATACTGTTATTTCAAAACCTGTATATTATATGGTACTTTTGAGATTGTTTATCATGTAGTTTAAATTTTTTTTTCCAGATTTCTGGATGTAAAGCATACAAATCAGACAGCCAATGAAATCAGACTAAATTTGGTGTTTGAATTCATTGATCAGGATTTAGCAGCATACCTAGAAGGATGTCCATCACCAGGCCTCGGACCAGACAGAATCAGGGTTAGTCATTAATACACCTACAGGACCAATATATTGTGACGTACATCACACCATACTTGAACATAATGTCAAATGTCAAATGTATAAAATAAGAATAAAAAAAGATGACAAGCAGTACTGATAACAGACATTTTTGGTTTTTACCATATATATTTTATTCCGTATTATTTTCATGCATCATATTGTACATTTTACATGTACAATGTATTACGTAATCTGGATCAAATGTCCATTTTATCTGTAACAGTTGTTCTCACTTAACATAATCTGTCAGTGTTCAGTGTCTGTATTTTCTATAACCCTTCTCCTCTCATTCCACTGAGGTAATTGGAACCTTGATTGGGTGGAGTGGTCATGCAGTGGTTTAACCTTTCGAAATTATGCTATGGGGATCTTCTAGACCTTGGGCCAGTTAGGTTTCTGTTACTAAAACAAAAAAAATGATTTTTGAGTAAATAATCTTCTTCCCTGAAAACACTCGACCAATTGATACCAACCAAAGTTCCAATTGCAAATTTTTAAAACTACCATAGTATATATAATGCCAAAAATAAATTTCATTGTTATTATTGCAGGATTTGATGTACCAGTTATTAAATGGTGTCGACTTCCTTCATGCACATCGAATCGTACATCGAGACTTGAAGCCACAGAACATTCTTGTTACAAGTAATGGACAATTAAAACTTGCCGATTTTGGACTAGCTAGAGTTTATGGTTTCCAAATGGCATTGACGTCAGTAGTAAGTATGCAGCCTTCAAAGTAGGATTTTAATCTAGGTGGACATATGACCATGGACATCAAAAATATGAACAGGGTATAAGGTAGACTTTAGTTTTTGGGACAAATGACTACTGTCAAAGAAAGACATGAATAGGGAGAAATGGAGATTCATTAGGAGAGGTGAATGCATCTCAGCTTAAGAAGTTGACAACTGGCCTATAACATGTGTAAAATACAGAAAGATAAATTCTAAGATATATCTTAAAATAAATTAACATTTAAAGCTTTCTTGGATCGTTACTTGAGTGAATTTTCTTGGTTCTTTATTCTTGTCAGTTTCATATGTGTTTTTTGTCTTTTCAAACTTTGTTCCAAATAATGTTTTGGTTTGACTATCATTATTAATCAATCGATCCACATTAATAATCATGAAGGGAAATAACTCCTTTGCGGTTTCAGTCAGATTCAGTGATTTGAAAAAAAAAAGATACTGTAGCAATGTGATTTTTAAAAAAATCATAATTTAAGGTATCGGAACCATAATAGATCATGATCATAAATCATATTTCTATGTAACCAAAAATAACTTTGACGTAATGTTCAAAGCAGGACCTCTGTAGATGCTTTATTCTCTATATTGTTGTTTGTATGACTGCGTGTCATGCATTTATATATGTTAGGTGTATTGCTTTTCTGAATCGAAATTTAGCCTTTTCGAATCGAAATTCTGTCGATAATTACAAAGGCCACTACCATTACACTGCGGGAAAATCCAGGACATTTAGAAGAATCCCATGGACATTTATTGTCTGGACATCTAAATACAATTTAAGTAGTATGATATAACCATCTTCGTAGCATTAAATAAATGTTGTAAAATTACAGGTGGTGACACTGTGGTACAGAGCTCCAGAGGTAATCTTACAAGCGGCTTATGCCACACCTGTTGACTTGTGGAGTTGTGGCTGTATATTTGCCGAACTGTTTATAAGACGGTAGGAACTAGTAGCAAAAGTTTTAAAAAAATAATGCCTCTTCAATATTTAAATCATGAAAGACAATCTTCTTGCTATTTACTAACTGCAATTATAATCAATTTGATGTTTAAGGAACTTGAATAATTTGAATACCTTCCAATGTTAAGAATTTTTATTCGTAAGACTTTGTTGTTTCATATTCTACTTTTCAGTCTCATCTAAACATGTAAATTAATTGAAATACATGTATCTTAAAAAGTGTTTAATTTTTTTCCTTATTCATGTATAACTATGAAGGAATATTTTAACATTTTAGGCCATTGTTTTGTGGACAGTCTGATATAGACCAGTTATCCAAAATATTTGAGTAAGTAAATTTTTTTACTAAGACTTGTGTGAATAACTCAAAAAGAATTCTCTGCATTTTCAGGGGAGATAACTGACCACCAACACATGTCTGTTAAAAGTGACATAAAACAGAAATAAAAATGCATTTGAACAACAAGGATAAAAGCATTTATCGGCAAGTCGTACATATTTCCTTTGATCTGTTTGCCTTATATTTTTTGTATATCACATACAGGCTGTATCACTGAAAATATTAGGCAATACACTGTGTGGCGTAAGTGATATTTTTCAGAAAAAAATGAACTACCTTTTATTCTATATATATGAGGCTAATTTACATGTACATTATTAACTAGCACAGGCAATAGGTCAGGTCAGTAAAGAAGCAGGTGAACATTATTTTCATTGATATTCATACTGAACATGTTGAACACATTGAAAGGTGTTGATAGGTCTAGAAGTTCACACCTGACAAAAAACAGCTCTGTCTTCCTGTCTTTACCTTATATTTTATAATTAACTTGATGATTTAATGTTTTTATTAATTGAAATAAATGTACAAACAATAAAGATGAAATGAATAAAACATACATTAAGAGATTTGCTCCTCATATTCTGTTGCAGATTTAAGCCTATAGCAACTGTTAATCTTTCAGAATTGTTTGTTATAATGAAGGCACAAAAATATGTTTTAATTAAACAAATTATTGTAACAGTCTTAACAAAGTGATATTTATTCTATTGAATAATCTTTGTTATCATTTGTTTTGATTTTTAATGTTTAATTTTGAATTATGACTTCTCAGTCAGTTGAGAATATAAATAGTCAGCTGTAGTCTAAATTATGAAAAGGAAAAAATATATGTTAAACCCTGGGGTTAAACACTAATGATGAATTTTTCTTTGTAGAATAATGGGACTTCCTCCAGAACATGATTGGCCAGATAATGTAACTTTACCATGGAGTTCATTTAAGCCCCTCCCACCTCAGCCTATTCCGTGTATCATACCAGAAATAGATCCAGATGCTCAAGACTTATTAGAGGTAAGTATTGCCATTATATATTTTGTGGTTATAATAATTTATAAGAAATTTCTAATTTTGTTGCAGTTTGAAACTCTTATAGCATTCCTTCTTTGCTTTTGAAATTAATATAGGATCTTTTACATTAAAGAAACATCATTTATAAAATTTCCCATTGTAATTCTACAAGAAAAAGTTTTTTCATGAATTTGGAACAATTTAACTTTAAGGTTCCATTGGAAAAATTTGTAAAAATTGTAAAATATAATAAATTTCATCGTATAATCCATATACATGTGTATGTAGGATTTTAGCTTTGTTTTCAAAGGCAAGAATTATAATTGTACACAACATATACCAGACTGGAAAATCTAGTAAGATTTATTTTATATCTAACAGTAAAAGCTTCATCTGAGACAAGAAGTGTAACCCCAAAGTGTGCCTTTGCTTTTATCTTTATAAATGAATGGATCATATTCATTGTTCAATTACCCATAAATGTCTTTTTACTTTGTTTACAGAAATTATTGCAGTTTAATGCACATAAAAGGATAAACGCCAGGAACAGTCTGGAACATAATTACTTTAGAGATGAGAATGATAGTTTACGGACGTCAAGTTCAATGTCAGTTTCCGAAAGTGATTCAGGTTTAGACACAAGCAGCCGATCTGACACACCTGTCAGCAAATGAGAGTCTGTGATCAATAAGTATGTATCAGGAATTTCTCATTGTTATATTTGTATGAATGGGAATTCCAGCCAAAGCAGATGTAAAGTTTATTCCTGTTGGTTTATAATGAATTCCATACCAGGATCCAAGGCTTTATGTGATTGGACAGTCAATGCAAGGAGAGCAGTGAATAATTCAGGGATGATGATTGGTTAAATATGAGAGTGTGTATAGACAGTTACTGTGTATATGTACATGCATGTTTGTATAGATTTATTACAAAAAGTTTGTTATTTGTTGGAATCTGTAATACCTGAATGTTACCATAATTTGTTTAAAAAAGAAGAAGAATAAAATGAAGTTCAGTATTGATTGTTTACAATTTTTTGTGAAAAAACAAAAAGAATGGCATTATGTCAAAATTTATGAATTTTTTTATTACAAAATTTTAGCTTTTGCACCGATTTGTTTTTATTATAATTTTTTACACATTCTGCTCAAAAGCATTAGCACATCAACATTATCAGGCATAAATTTCATGTAAACCAGTGAATCTTTTATATATATATATATATATTATTATTGTTTCTTTTTTTAACTGATTAAGTATACCATAATTTAAAAAAATAAATGTAAAAATTATTTTCATTCACATATTTTTTTCACCATATTTCAGTTATACACCAAATTCAAAATACCCAAGTTTTCAGCAAAAAATAAATTCTATGATTCCTGTTTGAAGTGAAATTGTTGGTTAAGGATGCTCGCTGGTCATGTTTTGGTCTTTTTGTCAGATTTTCGGAATCCTCGGGTTTTATCCATTTCTTAAACATGAAATATTTTGCCCATTAACCCCCACTTTTTCTTTTATAATTCAATCATTTATACCTTAAAATGGTATTTGAAAAAATGTTTTGAAATCCTTTTTATTTTTTCATACATTTTTGAGAGACTGAAGTTGTCAATGCAAAGACGATGAAAAATCCAGAGAAAAGCCATTTCCTGCAAATTTTCAAGGCCTTATAGCTCTAAAATGAACACATGAACCTATATTTTTTTCTTGCTTATTTATTACTATTCATATGTTCTCTCAAACTAAAACACCTATTTCAAATCCTATTTATTTCCTATTAGACCAGCAATCATCCTTAGATATGATCAGTATGTTAATGTCAGTATGATTGTAGAGTCAGGTCATTTGAATGTGCATTAATCTCATTTTTGAACAACAGTGAAAATACATGTACAGTTGTTTTTGATTTTTGTTGCCTGCATATTTTTAAATTGTAAGATTAGCTGGATATGTTAAAATGTTTTTTCAACACATGATGGGAGTTCAATCCAACTGACAGTTATGTGTGTTAAAATGTTAAAATCTGATCTTTATTGACATGGATTTGCCAGTGTTTCTGCTGAATGTCTGTGGTTCTCTCCTGCTAAAACCCCAATAAACTATGGTCTGTGGTAATCGCATAGTACTTTGGCTTTCTCCACCAATATAAACTTGGCCACTAGGATATACGTTTGTAAGAATTTGTGTTGAAAGTGATATTAGACCCGATCAAAACCAGATTTTGCTGGTGCCTTTAATGTTCAATCACCTGCACTTAATCTTTAGTTCCATATGATTCCATATGTATTCTATTCCTGAAGAGATGAAAGTCATGAATAAAAAGATCATACATGTACATACTGTATGGAATAATGTGCCTAGCTAAGGTACATACATGTATTCTGGAACATCAGGATGGACTTGTATTTCAAACTCATACAGCGCTCAGATGCATTTATATTTTACCAGCTGCATCCAAAAGTTGTAATTTTTATGGAAAACTTTCTTGTTATCATTTTAGTTTTTAGTGGAAAGAAATGCCATAATATACCAGTAGAAAGTGGTGGCAATAAAAAACACTAACTAAAGCAACATATATTTTTTGGCTACAGAGTTTTTTTACCAACTGTTAACAGAATTGCAGGCACTCTTTAATGACCATTTTGTCACATGCACCAATGAAAGTTTTGTCAAAATCACTAGCCTGTCAACACTGAGATTGTGAGTAAATTGTGAGTAAATCTCAACTCGGGCAGGGTGTGTTCAACTCTGATCTTATTTGACAAGGATGTCAATAATCCTACCAAATGTTGGTTGTTTCTCCGGGTACTCGGCTTCCACCATTAATAAAAACTAGCCAAATGTGCTGAAAACGGCGTTAAACCCCAACTAAACAAACAAACAAGCAAGTTTTGTCAATATTGACTATGAATGTTTTAAAAAATGAGCCTCAGGACTCGTCACAAAAAAATATTAGGGAGAACCCTGCTGTTTTTATTTGGGATTTGGGACAAACTTTGGTTGAATCTTGATTTCTGTTCCATTTACTGATTTAGTGTTTGTCAACAACCCATACATTTATTTACCAATCAATCATTATTTTATAGTGTTCAGTCATGTATTATATTGTCTCTTTGATGCTTAACTAATATCATTAAAATTTGAATTCACTGTTAATGCACAATCGAATGAGTGAACTTGCATGCATGAAGATTTTTTTTTTCCTGTGATTTCTAACATTACATACTGTGATGATTTTTTACTGGGTATCCTTTTATTTTATTCGCCTGGGTATTTTTTCTGTGTATTTAAGAAATATAGGTAATCATATGAATTTGGTTACTGTGGTGTATATAATTTGTAATATTTATACAGAAGAATTTAAAAAAATATACCACTGTTGGATATGATATTTGAATTCATAGTATTATTTAAAAGGTTCGAGAACATTGTTTCATTTTAATAAACAGACCCTACGTTAAGTTTTCACAGAAATCAATTTTTTTATTGGAAAATTACCCTAACAGTGATAATATGGTGTCTGTCAGATATTTCATAATGAAATTAACATTAAATGTGACATTTGTTTCTTCTGAGTTACTGAAAAATATTTTGTGTGTGTTTTTTTTCCTGAACAAAGATAACATTTAAGATAAAGGGCAGATAACTCTTTATTCACACATAAATGCAAATCATGCAAAATAAGAATTACCTCCCTTTTAATTTATAGTAATATAATTCCTGATGTTTTCTGTTTTTATTGTTATTTTTCTAATAACTGATGTGATTTAAATCTTCACTCATTGATGATAAAATTCTCACTGATGTGGAATATCCTGTTTTCTTAATTATTTATTTTACAACATTTTTTATGACTTTATAAAAAAAAATTATTTGGGCCTTATTTATATGTTGAAATTAAATTTTATCATCCATTTTTATCTGTATAAGTTCATTCAAACTTACCCAATAAGAAACTAAAAAGGAATACATCATTATGCTGTTATGGAGCCAAAAGAAGTTTACCTGTAATCATTCCAGTTTATTATTTAATTTGTTATCGCACCTGAAATTCAACTTGGTAATAATCTTTATGTATGCATTAAAATTTTAAACTTGTTTTTTTAATTTTATAATTTATGTATATTTCTGTAAATAATCATTTATTCTCAGATTTTTCTCTGTATTTCACTCAATCTTTTTAGTTTGACTTTTTGTATTTTTATAAAACAAATAAGGACAGATTTTCTCTAGTATAAATACTTAGGATTTATAAAGGTCAAATAAAATGAAAAAGCTAAGAATGATGTTGTATTAACAAGATACGAAGATATATTTAATTTCAAATTTGGCTTTCTAAAAATGAACTTTTTTTAATTACAATTACTACAGGGCACATCACAGTCTTCTAAAATATAAAAAAAAACAAATGAAATTTTTTGGCACCCCACACCTTTTTAAGAAAAGTCATGAAATTATATGCTTGCCAAAAATATGCCAGTATGTGATAGTTCAATAACATATCTGAAATTGATATCTAAGCTACATGTACATGGGAAATTCTTATCAATTTTTTTATGATTGGGATAATATTATTTGTTCAAATTATAATTTTTTAAAAAATTGTGATAAGTGATAAGTTTACACTGTATAGAACTTTTCCTGCCAAACTAAGGTTTTTGAATGGATATAATAGTTCACTTAATCTGAAATATTTTATGGACTAAACTTTTTAAAACCTCAAAAGGTTGAAAAAAAAGATCAAAACCCAGCTGGGTTGAGAAACAAAGGATGTTGGCATTCATGTGCCACTAACAAAACCCAGCTGAATGGTTGTCAGTTTTAACCTTTTCACTTGGAATTAATAAAAAAAAATAAAAAAATTGATTTTTGTTCTCTCTTTTCAGGAATATTCTACATATTTAGAAATGTAATTTGATAATTTCAGATTTAATGATTTTACACATCATTTTCAAAATTTCATCCTAAATTTAGAAAATGTTCACCTTCAACTTTTTTTTAGATTGATCACAGTATTTATATAAGTGATTTTTTTCATTTTTATTTACTATCATTTTAATAGCAGCTGCCTTAAAAAATTCCAATATAAAAATTTACACAGATATATATATATATATTACATAATTGGGACCAAGAAATTAATTGTTATATCTTTATATCTGTTATTATATGCCACTTAAGAACTGCCCTGTCGTTTTATATGTAAATATTTGCCTATAGATATTTTGTATATAGTCTGTACATACACTGTATATTTTTGACTTTTAATGATATTTTTACAGTTGTTATTTTTAAGTCTCTACTTGGCATAATTTACATAAAAATCTCATTCATAAAGGATCCAATAAATTTATATTGTTCATTGGTAAATATTTACCTGCATTATATTTATAGCTTTGCATTTTGCTTTACAGCTTGAATTGATAAGCACTGGGCATATTTAGCATTTTCTCAGATTTAAGTGTTTTAAATAGTCTTAAAATATACAATTACTATTACAAGCATTATCAACATTCAAACCAGAAAAGGTATAATGTTTTTAGGTTTGACACTTTTACCACTGTTCTGAAACTTTCCAGGCTATTCCAGGACATGTTAAGATGGTTTTAATGGTTTGGGGACTATATGTCAAAGTCAATTTCTTAAACAATATTTTCATGTTTTATGATACTTTTTAAACTTATGTCTTTACAAAAGTCAATAATTTAAAAAAAAATGTCAGGCTGAATAGAAATAAATATGTGTTTAGAGTTTCCTGACGAACTGATTATTTGTACAGTCCCTAAAGTATTGATTTCCACTTGAGTACAAACAGAGTTAAAAACCAAAATTCCTACCATAGTGACAAGGTTAAAAATTCATTGATATGAAAATATCAACTTAAGGGGGTAGGCCTGGGGTATGGGAGATAACTCCTATTGATGTTTTTTTTCTTGACGTCACACAATAGGAATGACGTGGCATTACTATGACGTACAAAATTTCCTCGCATTAGACGAAGTGAAGAGGCTCGGTAAGGGGCATTTCCGTAACGAATCTAAAACTTTTTCGAAATATGTGCAAAATCGATAATTACGTAGGATTTGATATATTGATGAATTATTGTTTAACATCCAGTGCCAATTATGAAATGCATATTACGATGATGAAAAAACCGCTCGAAATGAAGAAAATGCGGAGTCAATATTTGCAATAATTTCATAAATCCTTACTAGAATTTTCTACTCGTCCCATAAATTCGTAATATATAATCAAGAATTAGCCTCCCCCCTGAGAAGTGTGTGTTTGTAGTGTGTGTTTATCTCGTCCTCATCTCAGTGCGTGGTTGCTTATATCACATTATTCTGTTAGTCTTATACTCTAACAGTAATAGTCCATCACACATAGAATGTCACACTCCTGACAGTTTCAGGATTATTCTAAATAGCATTTAATTGATGAATCGAATGTTTTAGAGATATTTTCTGCCTTAAATCATATACTAGTAACCATGATTTGTTGTATAGCATAAAAAAACTACATATAATGAATGATAATGCAGCTTCAAATAGTATTATGGGAAAATCTTTATTTTTTTCAATGACTTAAAATCAGAATTGATCGAGTATTTTGTGAAAACTTGTGGTTAAAATTTCATAATTTTTTGTCATATAACACACATATATATGATATTTGTTTTAACAGTTTTTTGTAAGAATTAAACGACAGAATTTTTTTACAGCAGTGTTTGAATATTTAATGAGGCAAATGAAAATGAACGAAATTCCTAACATGTCTGGTACTTTTTACCTTTGAATTTGCATATAAAGAATGAATTTTACCATCATATTTCATTTTTGATTGAGACTATATCCCTGTTCTTCAGTTCAACAATTATAACTATTTTTTATCAAACATGTGTCCTATGAGAGGTAGTAATATTCATTAACTTGTGTTATCTCATGGAATGAAGGATACCCATTAAACGCCCATTTTCAATGAACCCTGTGAAGGAAAAGCGTGGTTGAATTTCAACAAAATTTTCTCAGGTGGTGTATTGAGACATATATAATGCATGACGAAAATATGAAAAAAATTAAACGAGTGGAAAATTTTGGCCTAACCCAGGCCTACCCCCTTAAATACCCAAATTTTTAAAAACATGAAACTCTAAACACACAATTATTTTCTTTGTCCTAATCAATGATGTTACTTCATTGTAAGTTTTTTTCAAATAGAGGCCGTAGTTACCTTGTCACCTAGTTAATTCTTTATAACTAGCAAGAAATTGTTGCCTTTCATCATTGAGGTTCTTTATCAGAACCACATTGTTACCATGATACGTTGGGAAATTTATAAGTTAAAACTAAATAAACAAAAGGAAATACAATATGGGATGGAGTAGAGTTTAGACCATTATTCATGTAAACTTGTCATAGTAAATATTACAGTCTTATAACTAAGGTTATAGCCCAAGTACATATTTTTATCATTAATATTAGGCAATTTTATTTACGAAATACACAGGAAATATGTCTCCACATATAATGGTATTCACTGATCAACTTCATTTTGATGCTCAAAAAACTTTTTTTTAGAACCTAACCACTGCCATCAGGGGGCTCTGTGAAGGGTACATAATTATATATTGATTTTTCATTGTAAATTTATAAAGAAAATACGATGTTTTTGATAAATAATTGCTATTCACATTTGGATTTTGTGTTTGTTGTTTTCTATTACAATTGGTAAATGAAATATATTCAGAATGGGCATTTTTAAAAGTCTTCCCAGCCATTTTTTAACCAAACAAAAAGAATGGCTCCAAACAGTAATGAAGAAAAAATACATTATGCTGTCAATCTGACAGATTCTTATTCTAAATCCAATGAAAGAGAGAAATGATATTTTTAAAAGGATTACAATCTAAGCAAATTAAAGGTCTTCGACAAACATTTTTCAATACCAAATATTTCATTTCTTGGAACAAAAATTATAATATTAAAGGGCTAAAATAATTGTTCCCCTTTATTATGTCGCATATTAATTTCTGAATTCAGAGAATCAAACTTTTATCTGCTTTGAATAGAAAAAGAAGTTAATAAAAATGAAAAAAATATGAATGCATTAACATACTGAATCTCAGAAACTTTATAAAAAAGCAAAGAATTTATATATTTAATATATATGCTATTCAGTTAATGTGTTTGTGTAAATATTTTATTTTGTTTCTCCCGATTAGTTAATTTTATATCTCATTACAGAGCCTCCTCTTAGTGCCTTAATCAAACTTATAAAGCCGTCCAACTGCAAGGGTTATTTCCCTTGAACTGCCATTTTATGCCACCTGTTCAACTTTTATGCATGAAGTCAGAATCTTGTACATTTTTATGCAGCTTTGATTTTTAAAAGATATTTGTACTGAATTTTAAAAATAAAAGAAGATATATATACATTGTGACTTTTTTTTCAGAGTTCATAATTATTTTGATCATATATTTAATCTTAACAGATGACTAGGTATTTCTCTGCTTCCCATAGATTTGCAATTATTATTACAGTTTGCCAGTTTACTTGAACATCAGGACATCTCTAATTTTTGCTCATTTTTGCAAGAAGGGATATATTACTTTAAGTTCATTGTCCATCTGTCATTTCTCCATCCTTGTTAGCTCACCTGTCCTAAAAGGACATGTGAGCTTTTGCCATCACTTGGTGTCCGTCGTCCATCCGTCCGTCATAAACTTTTTCAAAAGTCTTCTCCTCTGAAACCACTGAACCAGTTACAGCCATGCTTTGTCTGAATGATCCTTATGGGTATCTAGAATAAAGTTTGTTTTATTTTCTTGTCCATTGAGAAACATGGCCACCATGGCTAAAAATAGAACTAAGAAGTTTTTATACGACCACAAAATTTTTGCGGTCGTATATTGGTATGACGTTGGCGTCGTCGTCGTCGTCGTCCGAAGACATTTGGTTTTCGCACTATAACTTTAGTATAAGTATATAGAAATCTATGAAATTTAAACACAAGGTTTATGACCACAAAAGCAAGGTTTGGATTGATTTTGGGAGTTTTGGTCCCAACAGTTTAAGAATTAGGGGCCAAAAAGAATTAGGGGCCAAAAAACGGCCCAATATGCATTTTTGGTTATTATCTTGGTGTAAGGGAGGTAATCCAAACACATTTAAAGTAAAATTTTGTGTATGATTCGATTACCTCCCTTACAAGTCGTAAATTATGTATAAAGAAATGGGGGGGGGGGGGGGGTAGGTGAAAACAAAATTTAGGGGGGGGGGGAATGAGAAATTGGGGGGGGGGCTATTTTTTCCTCATTTCAGATTTCAGAAATTAAAATGAAAATTTCAAAAAAAATTTTGCAAAAAAAAGGGGGGGGGGTTACCAAAATTTTTATTGTTTTTTTGTTTTTGTTTTTTGTTTTTTTTTTTTTTGGGGGGGGGGGGTCAATGTGCAACTTCATAGTGTATTGCACAAAAGCAAAAAAGTTGTAAATTATTTTTTTTGGAGGGGGGGGGGGGGGGGCAATTCGTCACAGCATATTGTATTGCACAAAAAGCAAAAAATTGAATATAAATTCAAATCATATGACCAATTCTAAGTTCTTTGATTACAGTTATTCTGTGTCAGAAACCTATTATGTGTCAAATATTTAATTACAATCCAAATTCAGACCTGTATCGAGTTCGAATATTGTGTCCATTTTTGCCCCAATTGTTCAGGGTTGGAGCTCTGCGGTCGTATCCAGCTGCGCTCAGCGAAGCAATTTATTTTGGCTTATATCTCAAAAACTAAAGCATTTAGAGCAAACCGACGGGGTAAAAATGTTCATCAGGTCAAGATCTACCTTCTATGAAATTTTCAGACAAATCGTTCAACCCTTTGTTGGAGTATTTTTACTCCCCCTTTATTTGGGTTCAGGATTCTATATTTTAGCTGTACAGGTCAATATTAAGGAGAAAATTGCGACGATATACATTAAATAGCAAAACAAATCATTGACGCAAGATATACCTGTACACAAAAGATAACAGGTGAGCGATTCAGGCTCCTTGGGAGCCTCTTGTCTTATTGTCCCCCGCCGCAACGCGATGCGGGGGATATGGTAATGCCGGGCGTCCGTCCGTCCACCTTGTAAGCGCTCTAGCAAATTTATTTCTTGACCGATTTGGATAATATTTATACAGTAGCTTTAACTCAATAATACTTTAAGGGAGTTCGAAAATGAGTCATGTCGAAATATTTCTGTAGGAGTTATGCCCCTTAATAACTTAGAAAATTGACAAAATTTTCATGTAAGCGCTCTAGCAAATTTATTTCTTGACCGATTTGGATAATATTTATACAGTAGCTTTAACTCAATGATACCTCAAGGGAGTTCGAAGATGAGTCATGTCGAAATATTTTTGTAGGAGTTATGCCCCTTAATAACTTTGAAAATTGACAAAATGTTCATCTAAGTGTTCGAGAAAATTTATATTCTCCTTGCATTGGAATAATATTTATACACTTGGACCTAAAGGGGGGTTTTATACATAAACTCCTATCGAAACTTATAAAATTGAAAAATACTGTCTTTAAGAGTTTGTTAGGCGGAATACTTTTGATCAAAGCATTTCTGTTTATTGAAAAGGAGTAAATGTACATTTGTATAAATTCTCAATACACATGGTAAAATAAGATTTCAACACTATACCCATATTGTATAAATGTCTTCATACCACTCATTAACTTGTAAAAAACTTTAGCAATAACCACAAATTGTTTGTCCTTCTATTCTCTCTCTTTGAGAAAATTTTGTTATGTTTCACTTGTCCAAGGGTTTCTGATGCTCTAGCGGCGGGGGACTTCGGAATGCTGTTCGATTTCTTGTCAATTTTATTTGCATTTTCTGAAACACACAAGCTAAATGAATAGGATTGATTATAATCATCACCAAGATAAACTCAACAATTGCATCGCCTTTATGACATCATTTCCAGGCAACAACTTAATCCATTAAGTGTCTTAATGTGTGAAAATTATCATTCAAATCAAATTAAATAAATATCTAGCAAGTTAGTTCTCCAAGATTTATCTGGCCCTCTGGCCCATATATACCATCACTGTGTATTTGATGTATGTTGTTGGTCATTGTTGTAAATTTTTGTTTAAAAGAGCTCTGAGGTTTGACTTCACTTATTTTTTATGGTTCCAAATGATTCATCACAAGGTATATATTGATTTGTGAAAGACTGTATGGCAACCATATAATGAATTTATTACCCACATATAAGGAATAGTGGTTGAAAGAGGATAGGGTTCAGAAAGTATGAAAACATAAACTGACTGAAAGAAGGCAATAACTATGTCATATAGAGCCATGTGTGCTTGAATTTTGTGACATGAACTAGTAAATTAAATTTTGAGAAAAACAATCTGGAGAAATTGTTTTGTAGAATTTCCTTTGAAACACCTTAATTTTCAGTTGAACATTGGTAAAATTGTATATTTGTTTTACCATTTTTTACAAAAATTTAAATGATCTCCACTAACTCTCTATCCATGTCAATTTCCTTTTTTTTTGTGCTTCCCATGATCAAGAAATCTGTGAGGCTACCTAAAATCACAGGTACTCCTGGACAGGATCCCATATGGTACCCTAACCCTTTACGAAAATTTATATTTTTGTGATTTAAAAGAAAAATTCTCTTGGAATTACTATCAAGCAGTATTTTCTATCCACGTCGGGTAACTGATATGTATAAAGCTAGTTTCTATCTCAAATACATGTACCGACACCTCCTTTGAATTTATAATTGGATAATTGAAATTGTTTTTTCTTCGTTTCTATAAACATTGATTTGTTAGATTACGTATGCTTTTCTATGAATGGCGGTAACATCAGGTTTTGGGAAGATCTGAAAGTCATCTTCTTCTTCTCTATGTAAATCTTTCCACTATGAGAACGTGAACTTTAAGATAACTGATCTTGTAATCCTAACTATGACCCTCGCAATAATTCCTCTCAACAACGAATATGTAAGTATGCAGGTTAAAACAAAATAAAGAAACAAGAAGTTGATACATCATTCATAAGTTGAATGTTAGGGATGAAGTCCACACACACATGGTTGTCATAAGCATTAGCACATCATACATAAGCACATTTAGGAGATATCTAGCACATATAGATATTGCTAATTAACATCCCCCCCCCCCCAAAAAAAAAAAAAAACAAATTAAACTTTAAAATTCAAAAAAAATCCAAATGTTAAAAGATATCTAACATGTCTAACTAATTTATGAAATTGAATAAACCCAAATTACCGTTTTCTTTCCTTAACACTCATAATGTCAGGGATATTCTTGTCGTCTGGCTTGTATTTCTAGTTTAGGCACCTGTGATGGATCACAAAGGCTGAACCCATAGAGCTGTCTAGCGCGTCTCCGGGTGGCGGATAGGGGAGACCCTCTCGTTAGGGGTTGTTAGGTCATAATACGGAAAGCCTGACCGCGGACCATAGTGGGTTACATGTTTGGAGAATGCTACACTCTGTGCACGCTAAAGACCCCTTCTGTAGTTTTCGAAGAAGAGTAGGCTGATGGCCGCTACAGAAGGCTAAATATCCGGCCCTACCCAACCATCCTCCTTTTACAGTCCCACCACTATTTGAATTGTTTGATACATTGAACTGGTTCTCATCCTGAATAAGCATAAAATATTTGCCATTCGACGTTAAGCAACAATCAATCAATCAATGTATTTCTAGTCCCAAGGAAAGATAATTGGCCATGTAACTCATTTCATAAAGCATGGAAACTATGTATTATGAAATTTAAAGCTCAAAATAACGGCTTTCGATTGGTTGTGGAGAGATGATTATTTTCTAATCTAGTTTGTCACAATGTTAGTTTGTTGAATGATTGGTATCTGAGGTGGCAGATTAGTTGACATGAGAAACAGTTATTACCTGACCAATCAAACATCAGTGGTCAAAGGAATATTTAACAACAAAAAATTGATTGGTAAAACGAAGAAGAGTTACAATATAAAAGTAACTTTATTTGAGAATCTCCATGTACAAGTAATTTGAATAATTATATACAAATATACTAAATAAATAAATGATTTGGAAAATACCTTGAAGGTATAAAAAGACATGAGATTTCCGAATGCAATTAGGTTCTATCCGGGCACTCTTGTTCAAAACCTTGGTTCCATCCGGGTCTTTTGGTTCTGAATCTTGGTTCTATCCGGGTTCTTTGGTTCCAAACCATGGTAACTGGTTCAACATCCGGGTTGTTTGGTTATAGGAACCCAACTTCTTGGTTCTAACCGGGTTCTTTTTTAATATTCCCGTTGAACTTTGAGAAGATATCCGCAAGTATCCGAATAAAGAAATAAAGTAGGTCAAAGACGCTTATCTTGTTTTATATCATTTATACATTTCAGCATCGCCGGAAAATGAAACTGTAAGGTAAATATCTTCTCATTTTTATTATTTAAAATGGGAAACTGGACAAAAATATAACATCGTATATATTTATATCAACCCAAATATACAGTATCTAACATCCGTTTTTAGAATCAGAGTCGTTCCGTTTTCATTTATTTTTCACTACTCATCCCTCATTTCACAAATATACAAATAATTAAATGGATTTTAGAAACTTAAAATGTGGGCCTCTATATAGAAGGCATGATACATAATTCATAGTTCATAATGACCCTAAGTTGAAAAGCAACAATCGATTGTTTCAATTTTTATTATTTTTGTACTATAAGAAGCTCTTTTTGAAAAAAAAAACCTGCATTGAAATTCTCCCAACATTTCAATGATGTCATAGCTATATATAGGCAGCTACAAGCCTGAACGTGAAAGATCTAGCGATATTCCGAATATTGTGTTGGCAATATCCCTCGTTGGCAACGGTTGCTACCGAATCTATTGAATTGATAGACGGGCAGAATTATATGTTGGTTCTTGTCGTTGGCACTGTTGGCACACATCCGGGATAGCTACAGGCATTCCGAATGCGAAGTTGGCTCACATCCAGGATTTTGTTGGCAAATCTATAATATTGTAAACGAAAGGCATATCCAGTTGGCACTCATTCTGATTCCGGAAACATGCGAATGTGGTACCTCGGATGTGGAGGTATTTATAATAATTTCCCCAGGAATTAAAACAAAAGCATGATTTTTCGACTAGTCGTATACGCTCGCTTTTGACCTATTTAACTAAAGAGAGGCTTTCCCATGACAACAGACCGCATGTGATAACTTTGAAGCCATGTGATTTGATAACATTGAGGAAAATGGTGATGTTCGAATAGACACGAATGTTCTACCATCGGCTAAATGTGCCCGAACCTCTGCTTTTTAAAAGCTATCACTTTTCACAATTTTACTTTATTCATTTTTTTAAAACTTGAAAAACGACATTCAAAAGGTCAGCCATTCCAATTAGTTGATAAATACAGCTGTGATTTAAAGAATCGGCATTTCAAAGATGTGGATCAAGTACGTCCGCGTCAATGAACTGAGACAAAACTGTGTTTATGTACATTTATATTTCTATTTATAGATCGTATGTCACAAGAAACTGCAGTAAAAAGTGTAAAAGTGGATTATTTTTAATTACAAAATATTTTTTAATATGAATGCAGTTCAAGCAGTATTCATGGACAAAAATCCCTTTTTTCAAGTACTTTGTTGTTGATCTGAACTAAATGAATGTCTGGGCTACAAATAGCTAGAGGACCGAGGCACGGGACTGTGCAAAACTTAACAAATTAAAAGTTTCGTTTTGAATTGTTTTTATTCTTATTTTCGTCTGTTTTAGAAATCCAGGAAAAAATGTTCTATTTTAACCGAATCTTAACAAATTTAATTTGAATTGAATTTTCACTTCAGTTTCCCTTTTTTAGCTCACCTGTCCTAAAAGGACATTTGACCTTTTAGCATCACTTGGCGTCCGTCTGTAAACTTTTACATTTTCATCTTCTCCTCTGAAACCCCTGGACCTATTGAACTGAAACTTGGCCTGAAGCTTGGAAGGTCCTTTACAAAGTTTGCATAAATCATCCCGGTCGGTGAAACAAAATGGCTGCCATTAACATTTTCATGTTCTGATTGGTCCAAATCTGAAACTTCTCCTCTGAAACCGTGAAGCCAAATGAACTGATTTATGGTATGGAGCATCTATGGAAGGTCCTTTACCAAGTTTGCATAACTCATCCCGGTCCGTGAAACACAATGGCCGCCATGAGCATTTACATGTTATGATTGGTCGAAATTTAAAACTTCTCCTCTGAAACCGTAAAGCCAAATGAACTGTTTTTGGTATGGAGCATCTATGGAAGGTCATTTACCAAGTTTGCATAAATCATCCCGTTCTGTGAAACAAATGGCCGCCATAAGCATTTACTGTTCTGATTGGTCGAAATTTAAAACTTCTTCTCCTCTGAAACCGTAAAGTCAAATGAACTGATTTTTGGTATGGAGCATCTATGGAAGGTCTTTTACAAACTTTGCATAAATCTTGTTTGTCTGTGAAACAAAATGGCCGCCATGAGCATTTACATGTTCTGATTGGTCGAAATTTAAAACTTCTTCTCTGAAACTGTAAAGCCAAATGAATTGATTTTTGGTATGGAACATCTATGCCCCCGTGTGGGTTCCGGGGACACTAATAGAATAGGCCCACAGCTCCTCGGCTTGGAGTAAGAGGCCTCTAAAGAGGCCCCTAGATCACCATCTAGGGCAAAATCTTTACCTAGACGGGACACCGAATGGACTGGTCACATCAATCCTTTTAAAATATTTCAATTTTTTCTTTCTTTTTTTTGATTCCAAATGTTTTCGTTAAATTCTGAATTCCTGATTGGCAGATTGGTGTTGGCTTATGGGTGACAAAACTCAACATGCTCAAAATGTTTGAATTTGGCATTTCATTATTTTTCATTGTTTATATTTAGTTTATTTTCTCCAAGTTAGTCACCATAAAATTTATTGTATTAGGTTTTCATTATTAGTCCGATTCATTTTCATTTTTGGTTTGATTTTTCTACAACAAGCTCAAGAGTGGCTGGATGGTCCCGGTCCAGTCACAAACTGGTCACGTCTTGCCCTCTGCTGTTTTCTCGTGGTTGTTTGAAAAGACCCAAAGGAGCCCTCAATGATACCTAAAGTGGTATGCATATATCCCATAGGTTGATGTTTAGGTTCCTGGGTCTTGGAAGATGACCACTGATGGAAACACGGAGAAGGCGGTGGCTCATGGGACAAGGCTTCCTCGGCTTAATGAGGCCACATGTTTGCCGTGTGTGGATACCCGTAATGACAGAGGATGGGATCCTGGTGGCTGAAACACGCCACTTTGGCCCTTACTTTATCTGAAACGGGCGGTCGGATGGGCCCGGTCCTGATCAATCGGCTTGTCACGCCAAGCCCTTGAACTCGACCTGATTCTAAAATGTACAACAATAGTACCATTTACATAGGTTGGGTTCAAGAAGGCGGTGGCTCATGGGTCAATCGTGTAGATGTTACTTTGGGCGGTTGTCTTGCCGGGCAACCCCTGGCACAAGGCTTGCGCCCATGAAGAGGTATTCTATGCGAGTATCTTGTCAGTGTATCCCTGTTGCTTGTCGCATATGCGGCAGGCATAAATCGTATTGATGCTGCTCCGAGGTGGGCGGGGAGCAAGGGCAACGAACAGACAGAAATCACCATGGCGTTTACAAATAAAATTAAAAACAACCCCCAAAAACCCCTGTCAACAAGTTCAAAAAGAAAAAAAGAAGAAAGTGATGATGAAGAACATACATCAAAATCCCACAATATAGATCCCGGAAAGTGTTTTAAATTTTTGGTTCTAACAAGTCAAAATTCAGAAAGGCCCCTATTCACAATTTCATCATTTATGCTACAAAAGTCTATACAAGGTTGCGGAGGCACTGTTAAAAACGTTTCAAAATTAAAATCTAGAAGTATACTTGTAGAATGTTTTAGGCCACAACAATCCAAAAATTTGCTTTCTTTGACTGATATTGGCACTGTACCCATCTCTGTAACTCCTCACAGGACACTGAACACTTGTCAGGGAGTTATTCGAGATAGAGACCAAGATCTTGCTGAACTTACCGAAGAAGAAATTTGTGAAGAATTGCAATCTCAAGAAGTTTCTAAAGTCAAAAGATTTACGAAAAAAACTTAACACCTACCTTCGATCTCCCGAAAGTTCCTGACCACATTTACATTGGCCCCTACAGAATTAAAGTTGACATATATGTACCGAACCCTATCCACTGTTTCAAATGCCAGAAATTTGGACACGGCAGGAGTTCTTGTAAGGGTACAGAAAATGCGTCAAATGTTCTGTAGTGGGTCACTCCACTTTTGAATGTGAAGGACAAACTAAATGTGCAAATTGCAGTGGAAATCACATGGCAAACTCTAGAGCATGTGATTTCTATAAAAAAGAACATGAAATTCAAAAGCTTAAAGCAGAAAAAAACATAACTTACCAAGAAGCTCGAAAATTGGTCTCTGTCGCGAATAACTCGCCTCACAATTCTACTTATGCTGATAAGGTTAAAGGACCTCCAACTACAAGAACTCTCTCTGTTCAAACAGTTTTTACATGGCCACATGGCACTGAACATCCAGTACTTGTTTCTGAATCTACTACTTCCATGCCAAAATCCACTACAACATTACAATCTTCAAGTTCTTCGCAGACGTCAGCTTCATCTCTTCCTTTTAACCACTTTGAGATGGCTGATATTTACATCAACTCTAATGTTGACAAAAAGATGCACGAAGATCTAGGAAGAAAACTTCAAACATCAAACAAATCTGCAAATAATGCTTCAAATACAAAATCTCAATCCTCAACACAAAAGTCCTCAACTTCTACCAATAAACAGTCTTCGCCTCAGAAGTCCTCAAATAAACAGTCTTCACCCAAGAAGTCCTCAAATAAACAGTCTTCACCTGAGAAATCCAATAAGCAGTCTTCAACAGCAAAATAAACGTTCATCTTCAATAGAAAAGTTAAAACAGAACACTGGTCGCATAAAGAAAGCTGAAAAGCACTTGGTAAAATTTCAGACTCTGTCATCCGAATATGGCGATGATGACAGCCAAAGGAAGTAACCCCAGATGATTATTCTGAATCAGTCTGGGGTGACCCCATTTCAAATGGCTCTGTTCGGAGGAATTGGAGCTGTTCCCCGCAAGCGCGGCGTTGTAACAAATTCTTTCCTATTCGTCCGCCCAGAAAATGAAGAAAATATTACAACTGAATTGCCGGGGTTTAAAAACTAACTTTATCGAACTATCGTTACTTATCCAAACATTCCTTCCTGTTGCTATTTGTCTCCAAGAAACTCACTTGAAAGAAAATGATTCTATTAATGTTAAAAACTATACTTTATACAGTACTTACGTCGGAAAGGATGAAAGAGCTGCAGGCGGTTCTTCCATCCTTGTTAAAAATAACATTATTCACAGTCAGGTTAACTTTACAACAAATCTGCAAGCTGTTGCTGTCAGAGTTTCTCTTGAAAAATCAATTACTATATGTTCGGTATATATTCCTCCAAATTCAACCTTGGATTCTCAGCAACTCAGATCTTTGATCAGTCAGTTGCCAGCTCCTTTTCTACTGGTGAGAGATTTTAACGCTCACAACCCTATTTGGGGTAGTAATATGCAAAATAATAAAGGAAAGAAAATCGAAGATTTCCTAAACCAGGAAGGATTGTGTGTATTTAACGATGGTTCTGATACTTATCTTCATCCGGGAAATGGTTCTTATTCGGCTATCGATTTAACAATATGTGATCCTTCTTTATTGTTAGATTACTCATGGCGAGTTCATGATGACTTGTGCGGAAGTGATCATTTTCCAATCATTTTGGAAAATTTGTTTCCTACTGCATCTGAGAGAGTTGCTCGCTGGAAATTTGACAAAGCCAATTGGCCTTTGTTCGAACAACTCTGTCGAGATGAACTTAAAATAGATGATTTTGATAATTTTATTCATCCAGTTCTCAAATTTAATGAAACGTTAGTATCGATAGCTGGGAGAACCATTCCTGAACCTCGACAAATCCAAAACAACCCAGCAAACCATGGTTTGACGATGATTGTGAGGAGGCGAAAACAAGTAGGAAGAAGGCCGAACGACGATTCAATAAACATCCAACACAAGATAATTTAAGTAGCTTCCGTATATTTCGCGCAAAAGCGCGTCGAACATTTAAACAAAAAAGACGAAAGTCTTGATAAAACTTCGTCTCAAAAATGAATTCTCATACACCAATGAACAAAGTTTGGAACTTTATACAAAAGCTTAATGGTAAAAACAGGAAAGCCAATCCTCGACATCTAAAAGATGGCCAAACCCTTTTAACATCAGAAAATGAAATCTCTCAAAAACTTGGTGAAACCTTTTCTAAAAATTCTTCTTCTCAAAATTACTCTCAGGAATTTCAACGTTTTAAAACCCGAACCGAAAAAACCAAACTTAACTTTCGATCAAACAATTCAGAAGACTACAACCGAAAGATCATTTTGAATCGTCGAATTATCGGCCAATTACCCTATCAAGTTGTTGCATATGCAAGACGATGGAATGGATGATCAACGACCGCCTTGTTTGGTTCCTCGAGACCAATGGTCTCTTGTCCAATATACAGTGTGGATTCCGGCAGGGCGAAGCACGTTAGATCATCTTGTTCGCTTTGAGTCTTTCATACGCAACGGGTTTGCGAAGGCTGAACAAGTGGTGTCGGTCTTTTTCGACCTTGAAAAAGCATACGACACCACTTGGAAATATGGTATTTTAAAAGTCCTAAATGATATGGAGTTGAAAGGTAGGTTACCTACCTTCATTGAAAACAGACAGACAATTCAAGGTCAAGGTTAACACCACTATGTCTGACCTTTTTGAGCAAGAAATGGGTGTTCCTCAGGGAAGTATCCTCTCCGTCACTCTATTTAGTATAAAAATAAACAGTTTAGCTAAAACGTTAAAACAAAATGTTGAGGCCTCCCTCTATGTAGATGACTTTTTGATATGCTATAGGGCTAAAAATATGAACAATATAGAAAGACAACTACAGCTATCTTTAAATAAAATTGAAAAGTGGGCCATAGAAAATGGTTTTAAATTTTCCAACTCAAAAACCGTCTGTATGCATTTTTGTAACAAACGAAAACTGGATTTAGACCCTGAACTAAAGCTCTACAATGCACCCGTTAAAGTTGTGAAAGAAACTAAATTCCTTGGAATTCTGTTTGATAATAAACTGACCTTTCTACCCCATATCAAAATGCTGAAAGCTAAATGCTTGAAAGCATTGGACATTTTAAAAGTTGTTTCCAGCACTGACTGGGGCGTTGATAAAAGCATTTTGTTAAATTTATATAGATCTTTAATGACATCGAAACTTGACTATGGTTCTATTATTTATGGATAAAAAATCTAGATACTGTTCACCACCAAGGCCTACGTTTGGCCTTGGGGGCGTTCAGAACATCCCCCGTAGAAAGTTTATATATAGAGGCGAACGAGCCGTCTCTTTACAACCGTAGAATAAAACTTGGTCTACAATATTTAACAAAGCTGAAAGCCTATCCTTCAAATCCTGCCTACGACTGTGTTTTCAACCCTCTCTATGAGGATATATTTGAACAGCATGAAAACAAAATTCCTCCTTTTGGTATCCGGATGAAACCACAAATATCTGGTTCCAACATAAACCTTGGTGAAATAGCTCCTAATATCTGGTTCCAACATAAACCTTGGTGAAATAGCTCCTATTAATATACCTCAATCGCCACCTTGGCTTGTACCCAAACACACATTTATTTTTGACATCAGAAAACATAAAAAGTCAGAAACTAACCCAATTATACTTCAACAACGTTTTGCTGAAATAAAATCAAAGCTTCCATATCATGACTCAATTTATACTGATGGATCCAAGGACGGGAACAAAGTGGCTGCTGCAGCAGTCCATGGGCAGCAGGCAGCAACTCTCCGTCTTCCATCTTCCAGTTCAATATTTACTGCAGAAGCTAGAGCCATCATTCTTGCATTAAAATTTGTCAGAACGTCTGATAAACTAAAATTCCTTATTTGCTCAGATTCTCTTTCTTGTTTATTAGCTATAGAAGGTCAGAAATATAAAAACCCTTTAATCGCCCACATTATTGAATTTTATAAAAGACTTGTCCAGATGGGCAAAGAAATAATTTTTATGTGGATACCAAGTCATATTGGTATCCGAGGAAACACAGTCATGGATAGTATAGCGAATGATACTTTAGATGTACCAGTTACTAATATGTCAGTGCCTTATACTGATTTTAAACCTTTGATTTATCAATATGTTTTACGTCTGTGGCAGTTCCAGTTGGATCTGCTTACAGACAACAAATTGCATGCTATTGAGCCAACCGTTGGCACAAATATTTCTTTCTTCGGCAGAAGCCGAAGAGAACAAGTTGTTTTAACTAGATGTCGCATTGGCCACACCAGGACGACTCATTCAATTATTTTAGAAAATGAGCCGCCTCCTGAGTGTATCCTTTGCCAATGCCGACACACTGTTAAACACCTTTTAATAGACTGTGTAGATAAATCCGACATCATTCGTCGGTACTACACAGTCGACAATATGAAAGACTTGTTTACA
This sequence comes from Mytilisepta virgata, assembly GCA_028015205.1. NCBI lineage: Eukaryota > Metazoa > Mollusca > Bivalvia > Mytilida > Mytilidae > Mytilisepta > Mytilisepta virgata. The sequence continues at coordinate 38,081,032 of CM051510.1, read as the reverse complement.
AAGGTCGCTGGCGACCGTCTTTTAAAATATTTGAGGGATGTTGGGCTATATTCTAGGATATAGTAATTAAAATTTATTTCAAATTTATTTGTTTAATCTTATTGTTTGTTGATATTATTTTTGACTGTGATAATGTATATTTCTTTGTTTCAAAAGCTTAAACTGTGATATTTTTTATATAATCAGATTTTTGAGGAATTTTATTGTTTAGCTCTGTTTTTATTATTTTCTGTTTTACTTGTTAATATGCATTTTGTTTTATCAAGTTTGATCTTACTTGATTTGTTTTAAAAGAAAATTAGTTTTCGCCACGATATGACCATTTGCGTCGACGTGGCGTTAAACAACATTCAATCAATCAATCAATCAATCAATGGAACATCTATGGAAGGTCGTTTACAAAATTTGCATAAATCATCCCGGTCCGTGAAACAAAATGGCTGCCGTGAGCATTTACATGTTCTGATTGGTCGAAATTTAAAACTTCTTCTCTGAAATCGTAAAGACAAATGAACTGATTTTTGGTACCCAGTATGGAGCATCTATGGAAGGTCACTTACAAAGTTTGCATAAATCTTCCCGGTCCGTGAAACAAAATGTCCAGGTGAGCGATACAATCTCAGCCCACTGAGCCTCTTGTTTAAATGTAGTTTGGTTGGCAGGATTTCAACAAAATGCACATTTTTAAATTCCAAATCCATACCTCTTTATCTTATGCCGCTGAATACATTTCTATTTGATGTTGAAAACTTCTCGGAAAACTTACACCCAGTTAAATCTATAATACATAACTTTATGCCGGACAAACACTGTTTAGGTGTGACGAGACATTTACTGGCATTTACCATGAAAAAAAGTGTAATCCTATCACCTGAAAATTTATGTTTAAAATTAAATATTTCAATTAGCCTACGTTTATGGCATCTCCAATGTCGTCGTCCGTCGTAGACAAACCCGTCGGCGGAACTGGTGGTGGGAGTTTTATTGTTGAAATATTGTTTTTAAAATTTTATGTATAAAAATTCTGCATTGTATGATATATACATGTACTGTAAAAAATCTTTGAAATGCGATTTCAACTAAGAATGGCCGACCTACACATTATTATATGATAAGAATAGAGAAATAAATACAGTCAGGGACACTACGTCGTCTTTCTTTTTTAAAGATAGTAATTGTTTATATTTTCCCGGTGAACCTTTGAATGTACATCTGTAGCAATACATTTTAAACATTGGCTAGGATCACATGGCGTTTTTTTTTAAATTAACTTACGCTAGACATTGTACTATTATTTATAAAATACAGTCAGAATAGCAACAAGTCAACATCTTTCATGGAAAAAATAAAATTTATTAAATAATTAAATAATTAAAAAATACAAGAACATCTTTTCATATAAACGGCCAAACTTGTAAAATAATAACTAAATAAACAAACAATTTCAAAAAGCAAATTCTGAAAATATTATCTCAACCAAAGGCTCTCAAGAGCCTGTATCGCTCACCTGGATTTAACTTTTCACCTTGAGCAGACCTAAAAATTTAAGTGTTGCAGTCAATTTGGCTTGTTTTTCTATAGGATTCTATGTTAAACTAATTTAAGCTGTGGCAGTCATCTTGGTTTAGTCCAGGTCAACGGATACATTTCTAAAAGAGAACCATCTAAGGACCATTTCTGCTAAGTCTTGTTCCAACTGGCTAAGCGGTTTCAGACAAGAAGATTTTTAAATGAATTTTCCTATAGGGTCCAATATTTAACAAAGTTCGGTGTGGCAGCCATCTTGGTTGACAATCCGGGTGATCGGACATATTTCTGAAAGAGGACCTCCTAAGGACCAATGCTTCCAAGTCTGGCTCCAATATGTCAAGTGGTTTCACACAAGAAGATTTTTCAATGAATTTTTCCATAGGGCCCTATGTTAAACTAAGTTTGGGTGTGGTGGCCATCTTGGTTGACAGTCTGGGTCATCGCACAAACTTCTGAAAGAGGACCATCTAAGGACCATTGCTGCCAAGTCTAATTCTAACTGGCTTAGTGGTTTCAGACGAGAAGTTTTTTGAGTGAATTTCCCATAGGGTCCTATGTTAAACTAAGTTCGGGTGTGGCGGCCATCTTGGTTGACAGTCTGGGTCATCGCACAAAATTCTGAAAGAGGACCATCTAAGGACTATTGCTTCCAAGTGTAATTCTTATTGGCTTAGTGGTTTCAGACGAGAAGATTTTTGAATTTCCCATAGGGTCCTATGTTAAACTAAGTTCTGCTGTGGCGGCCATCTTGGTTCACAGTCCACGAAATCGGACATATTTCTGAAAAAGGACCTCCTAAGGACCAATGCCGCCAAGTCTGGCTCCAATATGTCATGTGGTTTCAGACAAGAAGATTTTTCAATGAATTTTCCTATTGGGCCCTATGTTAAACTAAGTTCGGGTGTGGCGGCCATCTTGGTTGACAGTCCGGGTCATCAGACACACCTCTGTAAGAGGACCATCTAAGGACCATTGCTGCTAAGTCTGGTTCCATTTGGTCAAGTGGTTTAAGACAATATTTTCAATGAATTTTCCCATAGGGCCCTATGTTAAACTAAGTTCGGCTGTGGAGGCCATCTTGGTTAACAGTCCGGGTCATTGGACATATTTCTGAAAGAGAACCTCCTAAGAACTATTACTGCCAACTTTGGTTCCAACTGGAGTTGTAGTTTCATATAAGAAGATTTTTGAAAGTCACCCCCCTTTTTTTTATTTTTAGTAACAGCAGCCATCTCGGTTGGAAGTCGGGGATGCCAGATATACTTTTCGAAGGGGGCCACCCAAGGACCATTCCACCAAAGTTTTGTCTCAATTGGCCCAGTGGTTTGAGAGGAAAAGATCTTTAAAGGAAAGTTTATGCTGGATGCCGTCTTTAAAGGGGAAAAACTCCTATAAGGGGTCAATCAATGATTTTGGTCATGTTGACTAATTTGTAGATCTTACTTTGTTGAACATTTTTGCTGTTTACAATTTGTCTTTATAAATAATAATATTCAAGATAATAACCTAAAACTGCAAAATTTCCTAAAAATAACAATTCAGGGGCAATAACCCAACAAAGGGTTGACCGATTCGTCTGAAAATTTGATGACAGGTAGATCTTGACCTGATAAACATTTTTACCCCATGTCAGTTTTGCCCTAATTGCTTTAGTTTTTGAGATATAAGACAAAAACTGCAGTTTACCCCTATGTTCTATGTTTAGCTATGTCGGCCATGTTGGTTGGCAGGCGGGGTCATCGGAGATATTTTTTTAAACTAGATACCCTAATGATGCTTGTGGCCAAGTTTGGTTCAATTTGACCCAGTAGTTTCAGAGAAGATTTTTGTAAAAGTTAACGGACGACGGACGACGGACGCCAAGTGATGAGAAAAGCTCACTTGACCCTTCGGGTCAGGTGAGCTAAAAATTGGATCATAAAAAACAGATATAAATGTAAATAAAATACCAATTATAGTGTGTAACATGAAACAATAAAATATTAGAACACGTTTGTTCATTAATAAAATACACACATTTATAAATATAATGAATAAAGATACAGTGGAAACCACGAAAACCGGCCCCTCTGTAAACCGGATTCCTCTGAAAACTGAACTTTTACTTTCGGTCCGGAATTTTGGCCTATATATTCAAGTAAAAAAATCCTCTGAAAACCGGACCCTATGAATTCCGAACACCGGCTGTACTTTCCGGTACAAAACATATGTATTCTTGTCAAATTATCCTCCAGAAACCGGCCGAAACAATGTATTACCTGGAAAATCAGTGAACCGTAATACATTTCATCCTTAATCGATCGATGGTTGACATCATTAAACTAAATAACCATTTTAAATAAAGCTGTGAAAATCGTTAATCAAACAATAATCAGGCATCAATATAAAAGTCGGATTGAAATTAAAAACAATTAATTGTATTAAAATAATATGCACGTAGTATATGTACATATGTAAGCACATGGCACAATTTTACAACATCGTTATAACACATTGTAATACACTTCCGGTTTCACTCTCCAGATCAGATACGTCTTTTCCGGAACCTCCTAAAACCGGACCCTCTGAAAACCGGCCGATTTCTCCGGTCCCACAGCTGTTCGGTTTACAGAGGTTCCACTGTACAGTCAAACCTGTCTTATATCACCTTCCAAAGGAGAGCAAAATTATGGTCACTAAAGACAGGTGGGCTTTATATACGAGAACTAATTAAATTGAGTTTGATCAAAACAAATACCGTCTAAAGCGAATAAACTATCTACAAATACCATCTAAAGCCATATTGGTTTCTCGGGTTGATACAGCATGTGATACAGATTTTACCATCTATCATTCTCTATTTATATGCACAAGTTTTTTTCTAATGCATAAGAATGATAATGATTATAAAATTTCATTTTTTAAAGCAAATCACACACCCGGGGAGGGAGGGGGGTAACTTCCTATATTAAACTATACGGAAATGTGCGGAAAATTTGGGTGGGTTTTGCATGATTTTTGGTATTAATGCGGGGTATGTTTTGAAAAACTTATATTTATTACACAAACTTTGAGTGCTATTCAATTCCTCAGATATTTGTATATAAACATCATTATTGACTAACAATAGAATATATGCCTAAATATGACTCTTATGAGTCTTATTTGGTGTTTTAATTTAATAAAGTTTACCCTTGACTTAATTAAAAACGTCAAGTAAAAAGCCTACTATATATAAAATTCATTACAGGTTAATTACATACCTCCTATTCATGGCTATTTTAAAATACACGAATATTTGGTCTATTATAGAATAGAATAACTTTATTTAACCAATTACATGTATGAGCCATCTCTGGCATGAATACATATAACAACAATATACATGATTACGTAAATGAATGAAAACAATATTTATTTAATTACATAAAGCAATTACTTACTTGCAATCACAATGTACTATTATAAGTCAATGTCTAAATGTACTAGTTCTATATATACATAATTATGGAAAAGAAATAAAACTGTAATATAACAAGGTGGCTCTCAATTTAAATAAATCATTGGCAAATTGTGTAATAATATGTTCATTTTCGTTATTCATCAACCAAATCAGTTTATTAACTTGAGATAAGTTTAATTTCTTTTTACATGAATCACAGATATTTTTCATAAAAATGTTTAGCTTTTGATCCAAGACTTTTAAATTAAAAAAAATGACATTCATCTTCCACATTTCCAATGTTGCAGATTTTACACATTCGCAAAGAAGAAAAAAAGAAAAAAAAGAAGTTATTTGAATGCTTTTGTTATCAAAATGTTTTAAAAAATATTTTCAAAGCAAATCATAATTTAAAGATTTTAGAAAAGGGTACGTATGTGATATTTGAAAAATAACTTTTCTACCATTTGTTTCGTGTTTATCTGCGATGTTTCTACAACATTTTGGAAAATGTTTACACAATTTTAAACGCATCTTTAGATTAGTGTGGGAGTAGCTTTTTTTTGTACAGATTTACTGATTGGCAATATGTACATCCTGATTTAACAAAAATCACAACGAATTACTGTTAAATAAGACATTGGATTTCTACGTTAAATAATATTAAATTTTAAATTCTAATCAATGAATGAGATGAAAATTCCTATAATATTAACAGGTACATTCTTTCTCTATTAGATGACAACAACTGTACAATAATTTTCACTGTAGGTCTCAATTCCTCGGATTCCTTCACAACCTGCACAATTATCTATAAAAAAAATATTAAAAAGATGATTCAAGAAGTTTCTGAACTTGTAATAATATAACATCATAATTAATTGAACTACGAAACACTGAATACGGAGTATCTGACATACTCGTTTCACTTTCAACCAGCTCTAAATCTACGTCATATTCTGGAACAGAAACATTTTATTATTTCAATCACAGAACATATTTGCAAAAACATATAAAAACCATTTTCTGAGCACATGATCACATTTTAGATAGGAAATCATATACAATATTTGGTTTTAAATCAATAAAATTATTATCAGACTAAGATTAAAAAACAAAATTTTTGAAAAAAATATTTTGTATTAAACTATTGATACGGTACTCAGAGTTTATAGTTAAATCAGAAACAACATTTGCATACTATAACCATATTAATCCCAAGTCAGGGTTTTGTATCCACGTTCGTTCCTACAATCCCTGACATCACATATTCATATTTTACGGGTCGGAAGTGAACGATTTTCATTGGTTACCTTTCTAGGTCATTTGCGTCGTAGGTAGAATTTTCTATGTCACACCAGCCGGCGAAATGTTCGACCCGCAAAATATGAATGTGTGATGTCAGGGGTTTGTAGGAACGAAAACATCGGACAATTTATGACAGTATTTCGTAGATTTCTATGCCTTCGACATTCTTGTTTTTATTGACTGTAATTGCAACTGTCCCATAGCTTGAGTAGCGACGATTGTGATCGTAATCTTGATGTCTTCATACTCGAATCGGCATTGAAATTGCATTGCGCAGTGAGGTTCTATTCCTTATTGAAAGGGAGCAATGAAACTTTGAATAACTTACACGTGACGGACTGATCGATAATTTTATCAACAAAACATTCATTAAATTCTTGCTAATTGTCGAGAATGTAAATATAACATTTCTGTATGAATGTCAAAAATGTACAAACAATAAATTATTTTGGATCATTTAAAAACCCAAAATGGCATTTTGCAATTAATCTATAATTCGGGATCATAGTTGAATCAAATTTAAATATAGACAATTGTTTTATCTTATGCTTTTAATAGATATATAAATTATATACAATATATAGGTAAATGTGTAATAATGTTTTGGCTATAACCAAAGAATAAAATGGATAACAGGAAAGGTCAACAATGACACACTAATCAACCAATGACACCCAAAAGACAGATTCCGGACAAAAAAAAAATAACATAAACATACACAATGACATAACAATAAATTAACGCTTTCCACAGACAAACTTTCAGACAAAAAGGGACATGAAAGAGCACAAAACACAATTTACAAACAACAGCAACCGAAAGTCAAACAACAATAACACCATGCACTACCATGTGTGTTGGTCGAAATGTCATCTGTTAAATGGATTTGTTAATTGATTTTCTTTTGGAGTAGATTTGCTGGTTGCATTTAAATAGGGTTACTTTTATTATTCAAAAGACAAAAGGTTGAGGACAACCATTAAAATAAATTATGATATGAATATATTTAATAAATATTACTATTAAAATTTATTTTATGTCTGCCTAAAAATACACATCTCTAGCTTTGGTGGTTATAACAATATATATATATAATATGTGGAACTAACTATATTTATCAGACAGTCAATATTATTCAGATTATTTTTGCGTTTGAATATGCCCATTGGCCATACATTGCCGTTAAATATTAGTTTTGAGAACTTGTTTGTGTTTCTCTAGAAGACGAAAGTTAATAAGTAACAGGAGATAAATATGTAGCTAAAAACCAAAAGTTACATTGTACCATGAGATAAAGAGGCAAATAATTACTGCAAATCATTATAAGGTAGTATATTTGTGTTGACAATAACTATTTTGGTCTCAGAAGACTTCAAGAAAAAACAAAACAAAACAAAAAGAAACTACTGGAGCCTGTATTGCTCACCTGGGTTCGATTTGCCAATCAACAGCCATAAAAGCACCTAAGAAACAAAAGCCTGTAATATTGGACATAATTCTGAAAGAGGACAAACTAATAACTATGACTGTCAAGTCTGGTTCCAACTGCCCAAGTGCTTTCAGACAAGAAGATTTTTTAAATGAAGTTTCCCATAGGATCCTATATTAAACTAAGTTCGGTTGTGTTGGCCATCTCTGTTGACAGTTAGGGTCATCTGACACAATTCTGAAAAAAGGTCCACCAAAGGACCATTTCTGCCAAGTTTGCTTCCAATTGGCTCAATGAATTCAGAAAAGAAGATTTAAAATAAATTTTCCCATAGGGTCCTATGTTAAACTAAGTTTAGCTGTGGCGGCCTTCCTGGTTGAAATTCGGGTCATCTGATATAATTCTAGAAGAGGTCCACCTAAAGACAATTGCTGCCAATTTAGGGTGATTTCTGCCAAGTTTGGTTGCAATTGGCTCTGTAATTTCAGACTAAAAGATTTGTTAATGAATTTGCCCATAGTGTTTTATCTTAAACTTAGTTCGGGTGTGGCGGATAACTATGTAGACATTCCTGGTCATCGGACATATTTCTGAAAGGAGACCACCTAAGGACCATTTCTGACAAGTTTGGTTCAAATTAGCTTAGTGGTTTCAGACAAGAAGATTTTTAATTAATTTTACCAAAGGGTCCTATGTTAAACTAAGTTCAGTGTCGGCAATCTTAATTGATATTCTTGATCATCAGACAAATTTCTGAAAGAGGACATTTTAATGACTATTTCTGCCCAGTTTGGTTACAACTGGTTCTGTAGTTTCAGACAACAAGAATATTAAATGAATTTTCCTAAAGGGTCCTATGTCAAACTAAGTTCGACTGTGGCAGCCATCTTTGTTGTCAGTGTGGGTCATCGGACACTATTCTGAAAGAGGACCACTTAAGGACAATTTCTGCCAAGTTTGGTTCCAATTGGCTAAGTGGTTTCAGACAACAATATTTTTTAATGAATTTTCCCATAGGGTCTTTTGTTTCACTAAGTTCATCTTTGTTGATAGTTCGGGTCATCGGACATAATTCTGAAGGGGACCACATAAGAACCATTTCTGTGAAGTTTGGTTCAATCTGGCCCTGTAGTTCCAAAGAAGAAGATTTTTAAAAATCACCCCCTTTATCAATTTTTAGTAACAGCAGACATGTTGGTTTGAAGTAGGGGATGCCGGACACAAATTTTTAGGAGGAAAACCCAATGACTATTACACCAAAGTTGTCCAAATTGGCTTAATGGTTTCAAAGGAGAAGACCTTTATAGGTCAAAATCAATTTTTCAAGGGCAGTAACTCATGTAAGGAGTTGACAATATCAGTAATGTTGAATTACTTGTAGATCGTATCATGCTCAACTTTCTTACAGTCTACAGTTTCTCTCTATCTATCATACTTTTCAAGAAAAAACATAATTCACAAAATTGGACCAAAAAAAAAAAAAAAAAACATTTAAGGGCAATAATTCCTGAAGGAAGCCAATTGACAATTTTAGAGCATTAAAAAAGATTGGTAGAACTTTGCATACTGATCGTTTGAGGATAATGATTTTTCCTGTATTGGTTATAGGTTTTTTTTAATTTAAGCAAACAAAATGCTCAGACCCTTATGTTATATTTTTAAAAATAGAGGGCATCTTAGGTAAACCACTGGGACAAAATAACAATCCAAAGATACTAATATTACATATAGTAAATTTATACTATGCTGTATACGACGCATTTCAAGGAGTTACCTCTCATCAGCAGCATTAAAACCGAAACATTTGGAAGACCAAAAACTAAACTTATTTTAAATAAGAAGTACTAATAACCAAAAATTCCGAAAAAGGAAGCTAAATTTCAGCTAAGGAGATCTACCATGTGCAATACAAGGAATTAATCCTTAATATTACTATTATGTTTGAATTTTGCTTAATACTGGACATTTCTATAACAAATCAATGAATAATCATGTCAGACAAGTCTGACAACTGGGTTGGCGGATACCCTCGGGGACCTAGGATTCACAATGCAAAGGCATCGTCCCAGGGGTTTCAAAATAACAATCCAACAATCACAAATTTTAATATAGACACTCTAAAGATGAATTGGAATAAGTTTGGTAAAAATTCGTCAGTGAGTTAGAAATACGATTGGAGTAAACATTTTTCGTGGTATCATCAATAAATATTGTACCAAAGATTCGAAGTTGTCCTGGTTGTTGCAAAAAAATCGTGTAATGTGCGTGTGGTTATAGAATTATGCGATGAAAATTATCCCACATAGTTTCTATTTTGTTCTAATATTAATGTAAATTATTCAAATTATTGATGATAATTTGGTTGGAAAATATGAAATAAAATGTGTCCTAAATTAATCGGTCATATATCTTGCATACATCATTTGCAAATTAAATATAAATTTGAACTTTAACTTGACCGTTTGTTAAAAATGTCATAAGTTATTCTTACAATCTGTCGAAATAAAAAAGTTTTAATTTCTTTTCAAATGTGATGTTTTAATTTATAGTCCATATTTTACTTGAGCTGCTGTTTTTTTTTATTATTTCATTATGTACCAAAGTCATGCCATTTTTTTGGCTTTAAGGAATAAAAAAATATTGTTTCATAATGTTTGTTTCACTGAATTTTTATATCATGATATTAATTTTGGTTAATATGAATAGTTAATTTAATAAAAATTACATGGAAAGCTTCATTGATTTTTAATAAATTTAAAATATAATTTCACGGTTTTGTCATAAAGGTTTAATACATTTGTTATAAATAAAATAGCATGAATAACAATTGAATATGTAGAAAAATGTTTTTATAACACAATTTTCTATGTCTAGCGTATTACACGGCTTCCTTTTATCGTATTTATTTATATAAAATCAAATACAATATTAAATATTTCGGTCCTATTCGTATTCGGCAATTCGTTTCGTTATATTTCGCTGGTATTTTAAAAATACACGTTTTAGAAATCGCTCGGTCAGATTTTATTACAATAAATACGTTACCATCATAAATTCTGAGTTATTCCATCTGCGCATGTCTGACAGGCGGAATCCCCAACTAAATATATCATCCAATGAAATAAGGAATGACCTTGTGCGAATAAATACCTCCCTTTATATCATTCATTTAATTTCCGCCTGCGCACGAAGACAAATGTTCTTCACTCTATACAGAGAAGATATTTTGTATTTAGTAGTGTAAGAGTGAAGCTTCGTACTGCGGTTATGCTTTGCCTACTTCGGCTTATAACTCCATTTCTTGGTCTAGGCTCCCCTGGCCTCAGGTTTACCCTTATTCAGGTTTTCCGGGTCAGGCTTTTCCAGATTTCTTGTCTTTTGGTGGTAATTTTGGACCTGTAGCAACTTCTGTTGTTGGCCCACAGACTGTCACTTCTAGTATGTCAGCTCTTGCTCTCCATGTAGAAGTGACTTCTAGTTGTGATGTGTCTTTACCTGTTAAGCCCAGGTCAATCAGGCTTTTGACTCGGGGCTCTCTCTAGATGGGTTTAAGAGTATTTTAGATGGATTTCGTCAGACTTTCTTGTCTGACTTGGCTTCATTCTCTAACCGCCTGTCAATGTTAGAGAATAACACCAATAGGTCTAGCTCCTCAATGATTTCACATCCCAAGTTCATGAAAGTGAACAAGAGGATAGTGGTGAGGATAAGCGACTTTCGGTGGCCCCAGGTAGTCAGGAAGGACATTTTGCTTCTGATGAAGAAACTGAAACTCCAGTCCAGGTGTCTCAGAATGTTTCACAACCTTCTATTCCTCATTCTGGAATTGGTCGATCTCCTACCAATTCTAGTAAGGCTCCTGAGGCTGAGGATACGCCTTCGCGTTGAAGAATCTTAGATATTCTGTTTACTCTATTATGAGAAATGTAAACAAGGTGCCTTTTCAGTCTCCATCTAGACTCAAGAGACTAACTTCTACTTTCGAGGCTTCATGTGGTATGTCGCAGGATGCTAGCAGCTCGCATACTAGTTTCCCGCAATCCAACCATATGTCCACTTCCCTTCAGATCATTAATGACGGGATTGTGGCCAATGAGCCATCTTTTTCCAAAGTCAGTGGTTTTGGTCTTGCTTCTTTTAATGAGGATTTCCGTTCAAAAGATTATGATATCTTTGAAACTACCCTCTTGTGACAAGGCGTTATCGTCTTCTATTACTTCCAATCCACTTGATGGACTGCGTTTTTCTCAGTCTATCTGGCCTCCTCAGAAATTCTCATGTTTTAGGTACTGCCAAACACTTTTTGTCTGCAGTTGCTCCTTTACTGAGTCTTGTCTCTGACGTCAAAACTTTTCTCTTACAGGTTGACAGGGCTTTAGGTGCTTCTCGGTTATTAATCGTGGGTTCTTTAGCTAACTGTACCTTATCCAAAAGATCGGAAATTTTGGAGAAATCTAGAATCTCATATAGTCTCAAGGTTGCTCTTATTAAGTCTCCTTTAAACGACAAGATTTTTGGTTTGCCGCTTAACGAGACTCAGAAGCACCTCAGTCCAGTAAAAGTGAACGTTTCCCTCTCAGGTAATAGTTCCAAGCGAGGTAGTTGTTCTTCTGCTGGACGTTCTTCCTTTTCTTCTCAAGTGAGGAGAAGGAAAGTGATTATTGCTGGAGGCAATAAAGGTGGTCCTAAGAAGTCCTCAATTCCTAGGTCTAAACCGGGCAGTTTTAGAGGTGGCAAGAGGACAAATCCTTCTACCTAAGAAGTTGCCCCCTCGTATGTTGATATCAAAACTCCTCTTTCACACATTCCAGTAGGGGTAGGTTAATTCATTTTCTAAAACAATGGACAAATATTACCTCAGATTGTTGGGTTCTGTCAGTAATTCGAGGGGGATTGACTCTTCAATTCAAAGAACATCCTCCTCTTTCGTCAGATCCTATTCCTCCGTGTCGTACACCAGACCCACAGAAGTTTCACTTCCTTGGATCTTTCAGCTGCTTATTTCCATATTCATATTTGCCATTCATACCGCAAATATCTTCGGTTTGTTTGGAACAACAGAGTCTACCAATTCAGAGGTATTCCATTCGGCCTGTCGACTGCACCACTAGCTTTTACCAAAGTAATGCAGGCAGCCATAGCTCATCTTCATTCCCATGCTATTCAGATTCACTATTACCTGGAAGACTTTCTGATCAAGGAACTCTCTCCCGGGAAACTCAGTTTCAACACAGATTTAGTGATCAGAGTGTTGCTCTCCCTCTCTGGGTTTTCTCACAGACCAGATTCCTTCTCAGGATTTCATTTTTCTAGGCAAACATTTCTTTATCCAACATGGCTTAGTTTTTCCACCACAGGAAAAGTTTCAGAATATTTGTTCAAGAGTTCATCTGTTCTGTCTCAGCAAACATTCACGGCTCGCCAATTGTCACAAAAACTAGGTCTTTTGAATTCTCTAGCAGACGTTGTTCCCCTTGGACGCCTTCACATTCGTCCACTTAAATTTTATCTACACCAGGATTGGTGCCCAGCTTCTCAGAATTGGGAATTTCCAATTCCGATTATTCATCAGGACTTGTCTCCTCATCTTTTATGGTGGACAGTTCAAGGGAACGTTTTGAGAGGTCAGCTTTTGTCCTCCCCAATTCTAAATTTGTTCACGGAGGCCTCCTATTTAGGTTAGGGAGCCTATCTGGACGTTCTTTCAGTCTTCTGACGGAACACATCAATATCCTAGAAATGAAGACATTTCTTCTTGCACTGTCTCATTTCCAGTCCCTTCTGCAGAACAAATCTCTTGCTCTTGCATCGGACACCACAGTGGTTGCATACTTGCAAAATCAAGGGAGAACTCATTGTTACAATTAAGCTGTACCTTTTAGCAAGACAAATCCTTCTTTGCTATCATCTTCGTCTACATCTTGTAGTTCGTCATTTTCCAGGGAAACTCAATGTTTTAGCAGATTCTCTTTCGAGAACACTAACCCCAGTCAATACAGAGTGGGAACTTCTGCAATCAGATTTTCAGGCAATAACCCTTCAATGGGGTCTCCACATATATATCTATTTGTGACAAGCCTCAATTAAAAACTCCAAGCGTTTGTTTCTTCAGCCTATGCGGTAGACGCCATGAGTTCCCAATGGGGCGAAATGTTCGCTCACGCTTTCCCTCAATTCAGGTTCATGTCTTCATTTCTACGGAAGATTTCAGTAGAACATTGTCTGGCCATTCTTATTGCCCCAGCTTGGCCCAAACAAGCTTGGTTTCCAGATCTTCTTCGCCTATCCTGTGCTCGCCCACTGTTTTCACCAGTAAGACACAATCTTCTTTCAAGGGCATGATTCTTCATCCCGATCCAGAGAAGCTACATCTGTTCGCGATGCTTCTCTCAGGGATAGCTTCAAAACGAGGGCTTTTCAGAGGGCGCATCCATACATCTCTCCCGAGCAGTCAGAGATTCCACTAACATCGTCTATGATGCTAAGTAGACAATCTTCTGTAATTGGTGTAGTGAGAAGGAAGTTGATCCTTACAAAATCTCTGTATATCAGCTAGTAGATTTCCTGATCTTCCTTTTTGAAGAGAAAGGTTTATTACCCTCTACTATTAAGGGTTATCGTTCTGCTATTTCAAGAACTATTCACTTGTCTGGAGGTCCAGATTTTGGTAGTGATGAGTTCGTTTCTCTACTTGTTAAGAATTTCCGTCTTGAACTTCCAAGACAGGGGTTTTTAATTCCATCCTGGAATTTGTCTGCCTTGAAATCTCTCCCTTTTGAACCAGCTGAGGAGGTTGATATCAAGTTTTAACTTATAAGAGCTGTTTTCTTCTAACCGTGGCTTCCGGTAGAAGAAAAAGTGAAATTCATGCCTTTTCCACTTCTGATTCCTGTCTTCGTTTCAGTAGAGATAAATCTTCTGTTACCCTCTTGACTGATCCAGCCTTTTTATCTAAAAACCAAATGACTGGTCTAGGTGCAGAACCAATAGTAATTCCTGCGCTTCCTCGGGATTCAGGTTCAAAAGTCTTATGCCCAATTCGAGTCTTACTTTTATATCTTCAGAGAACTCGTAGTCGTTGCGCCTCCTCAAATTCCAGGTTATTTATTCCTATTAATAAAGAAAAACAAGATTTGTCTGTTAAAACCATTTTCACTTGGATCTGTAAAACTATCGAAGAACTTCTGAATAGTTTGAATGTTAAGGCCCATGACGTTAGAGGTATTTCTACCTGCTAGCTCTTTTCAGTAATGCTTCTTTGGATGAGGTTTTATCTGCAGGTTCTGCAGAAGTGAAAATTTCTTCATTTCTCACTATCTGCAATCTTTATCATCACAACCCCAGAGTCTGTATTCCTTGGGACCTTTAGTTTCGGCACAAAGAGTTGTTTTTCCTCCTGCATCTTCTGGTTCAGGGGATTCAGCTTTGCGTTAGATTCTGTGTTCTTTTATTTATTACTCAGAATGTACGATGGTAACGTCTTTATTGTAATAAAATTGTACTTTTTAAAGTAAAATGAGATTTTATAATATATAAATACTTATCATTATAAATTAACGGTCCCTCCCAGCCTCCCCTTCATCCCTGATTCTTTCCTACGGTTTCATGCTTGCTTTAGGAAATAAAATGGATGATACAAAGGCAGGTATTTATAGGCAAAAGGTCATTCCTTATTTCATTAGATGATATTTTTAGTTGGGGATTCCGCCTGTCAGACATGCGCAGAGGAACTAACTCAGAATTGATGATGGTAAGTATTTATTTTATAAAATCTCATTTTACTTTAAAAATGTACAAATTCGTGTAATGTGCAACGTGAATCGTGCGGTTTCCATGTAAGTGGGAATCATTTGCGTGTGACCTGCGAATCGTGTGCTTGTGGTTTGGTGCGTTGCACGTGTTGCACGTTCAGACATGTGTAAAGCCAAAAACTCATACAGTTGCAAAAACATGTTATTCCGCGGTTACATTTAATCGATTTGTGGTCGTTAGAGAATGTTGTCAAAAATTTGAAAAAAAGGTGAACTGAGAATTTAATTTTGCTTGTCCAATGCGTCCATTGACATAAAAAGCGCATTAAACCACAGGCACTTGTTTCTATGCAATTGGCATCCGCACTCCTTATACCCATAATGCAAGGTACTCAACTGTTTGTCTTTTTGAAATGTACATATGTTCAATTCACTCTATTTTTGAGTATTATTTCAATAGAAAAATCCCAATATATTGTCTCTTTCGTTTCTAGATGCATTTAACTTTGTTCTTATATGTATTTTCCTATCCCATCATGATCCACTACGTCATATTAAAAGATTTAAAATCCGAGATCCTCTCACTTGAAACTCCAGCAGAGGTGTCCTATATTGACTTCCGGTTTGGTTTTCCAGTAAATATTAAACTTGCACGCGACTGGCTGTCAAAATTGAAAGTAAAAGTGTAAGCCAAAATTTGTTCCTATGAAAAAGGTTCCACTGGAACAAATTCTACGTGATATTTGTTCGGGGAGAATTTATTCCATAAGATAATTTAAATGAAAATCATTCCACAATGTAAAACTTGTTCCATGATTTACCTGGTCAAATATGTTCCACTGATTATGAAATTTGCTCTTTACTTGGTGAAATAAGTTACATATTGTTACATTTGTTCCTTTACCTAGTGAAATTTGTTCCATAAATTGTGACATTTGTTCCACTGGTTAAACTGGTTTGTTTTCATGCAATTCAATGCAATGTATATGTTTAAACATTAAATTAGA
Organism: Mytilisepta virgata; assembly: GCA_028015205.1. Classification (NCBI taxonomy): domain Eukaryota; kingdom Metazoa; phylum Mollusca; class Bivalvia; order Mytilida; family Mytilidae; genus Mytilisepta; species Mytilisepta virgata. The sequence continues at coordinate 38,064,586 of CM051510.1, read as the reverse complement.
TTTGTAGTTAATACACATGAAATATTATTCCATTTATTAATACATATAAAATTGAAAGGACTTATTGTTGAAATATACTGTAGTATACTAAAACTGATATATTAATAATGCATATAAATAGTGAATGAAGTTGTGTGATTATCAATAAAGCTATTGGGCAACACAAGTTAATCGGTACTCTAAATCAATACACAAGAACTTAAACTATAAATAACCCTTAGTCTTAACAAACCAAAAAATGAAACTAATATATATAATTTCTTAAAATTTTCTCATTTAGACCTTTAAGAGATATATATATATATAATGATGAATTTAAGCTTGTAACCTAAACTTTGTTTCATTTATAATTGGAGCTAATGATATAATTTCTTCATAGGATGAACATCTTAAAATGGGAATAAGGATTTAGATTTTTGCATTTGGATAAGTGCAGGGGTGCATGGATAACTGTTGATTCCGACAGTCAAGTTTCTTGTGAAAATTCAATATTGAAATACATAATTTTCTTGTGATATGCTTCCAACACCAATAAATGGATAGTATTGGAATTATTTTTGGGACGTTTTCTGTAAAGGGTCAGTCAGAATTAAGAGTATTAAACGGGGATTGTTTTTCTTCAACTTAAATATGTTTTCCTTAAAGTGTCAGCCCGGGAAAACTTCGATCCTTTATAATGGCATATATAAGGAAGGTGTGGCACACTTTCCACCATCCAAAAATGTGTTATCAATTTTTCCCACTTCCTTGAAAATACCCATTTTCCCCTCTTCCCAATTTTTTATCCCAATTTTCCTACTTCCCTATATTTCGCCTCTTCCAGGTCCCCAATGTTTCACACTTCTCGAAAGTTTGTCATCCCCTACAAGGACATGCGGCAGTTATGGGCCCAAGAGAATATGAATGCGTTGAAAATACGGAAGACTGTGTCTATACTCCTTTGAAAGTAGTCCCTTCATGTATAATATGGTGGATCAAGAGAATCCCATGCATAATAAATTGTTGAAGTAATCCCCCTATGTTGGAATCCTATGTAAACATTTATGACATGATCTATTTTAGGAAACTAGGGAGCTTTGAGCACTACAGACCCTCAAATGTATGCGCCAAATATTTATAAAGAACACAGATCTAGCCCCTGTAAGATCCTGAAATGATCTATTATACTTTAAATGTTGTTTGGCAGGAGTAAGGAGAAGGCCAGCAAGATATGAAAGAAAAGATAAACTCGTCGGAACAATTTCAGTCTATAAATATGAGGGTTTTATTTCTAAATGTAGCCATCTATAATTAGATCTGGATTTTTTGGTGGCAGACGTGAAAGAAAACACCTTTTTGTATGTTTTTGCCGAACGACGTCTTTACATTTCTTTTACTGGTGATAAACAAGAGTACTAGTAAACTTTTAAAAATATGAAAAAGATTGACACAAATCAAGATGAATCCGAAATATACAAAAAATTGCCTCAATTTGAGGAGCGTTTTAAAAACCAGGGTAACTGTATAACTAAAGACAAACAAATATAAAAACATATTGAAATCGAAATTAACAAAAAAATGGAAGAATGTATGGAATAAGATGATAATACGCATAAACCTATAACTTGCCAAGAGTAAAAAATATATTGAATAAGCTGAAATCGGGCAAATCGAGTGGCCCTAATCGAATCTTTAATGCAATTTTTAAATATAGTAAAAATGTAACTTTAAAGTCGTACACAAAGCTTTTCAATATAATATTAAAAACTGAATGTTATCGAAAAAAATGGGAGGAATCTGTCATCATAACTATCCACAAAAGGGTGATAAGTCAAATTTAGGTACTTATAGAGGAATATCATTGATGAGTTGTCTCTCCAAGGTATTCAGTGCAATACAAGGTTAACAAAGTTTATGAATGCGAAATATAATACTTCCCAGTTTGGATTCCGTACAAACCATAGAACTTCAGACAGTCTATTTATATTAAAATCCGTAATCAATAAATACTTACATAAAAATAAACAAGATATATGATGGTTTTGTAGCTCTACAAAAAGCATTTGACTCGCTTTGGAGAGGTGGTCTTTTATAAAAATTTAATAAATTAGGCATAGGAAAAAAGATGTACTTTATTATTAGGAGTCAGTTTAAAAATAGGAGTCCAGCAGGGAGATGCAATAAGTCCCACTTTATTTAATATTTTTATCAATGATATTAGTGAATTATTTGACAGTGTTGACAGTCAACCATTAAACTTATTAATTCAAAAATTGGAAGTCTGTTGTTCGCAGATGATCTTTTAATCTTATCTGAGAGTGAACAAGGACTCCAACACAGTTTTAATATTTTTTTTATGTATACTGTGATAAATTGCAATTGACAGTCAATGCCAAGAAAACAAAATCAATGATTTTCGAAAACCACAAAAATAAAAAATAATAATCTTTTATAATATATAAAGATATACTCTTAGAAAACGTTGAAAAATATATGAATACCATGGTTGTTTGATAAATAGCAATGGAAGTTTAACGAGTTGTACCTTGGAATTAGCAAATAAAGCCAAAAACGTTTGTTTTCAATCAAATCGTACACGGATTACACGCCTGGGGCCTTATTTTCGAAGGTATCTTAGGACTACAATTGGTCTTAGGACCATCCTAGGACATATTGTTATACCGCCCTCCCCCCTTTTTTTTATTATAGATTTGATGTATGTAGATGTTTATAGTTCATATAGGATAAATCTTAGGAACGTTTCGAAAATAAGGCCCCCGAATACAGTCAGTTACCTGTAAGTGTATCCTGTATTCTATTTGACAGATTAGTAAAACCAATACTTATAGTATAACTAATCTTGAAATACCTAAAAATCTACAACGAGTTACCGAACAAAACATTAATTCACGAGTGCGCGTGGCGCACGAGTGAATTATTAGTGTTTTTCGGTCATGATTTGTAGATCTTAGGTATTCGAATTTCGGGATTAGTTATTATGTTTATTACATTGACATATTCCGTGTATTCATAAAATTTAACAAGAAAATACAAGGGATTATGTTTTTATGCTACACGACGAATAGCAACATCCTTGGCGACGGCTATTGTTACGTCACTTCCTAGAGTGAAATATGACTTTCGATTTCACTGGGTGAATTATCGGATTTGATTTCACTCGGAAATCCCGGTATTTCACCACTCAATGTAATAATTACTTATAATGCTGAAATAACGTTTATCGATCAATTTTTGAAATATTGCAGGGCTAAGAATAGGGCCGATAAAAACTTGAAGAGACATACACCATACTTTTATAGATAAAACTCCTATTGAAAAACTACATTTAATACATTTAAGGTTTTGGAAAATACTTTAGGAACGAAAAAAAGTTCATCTAACTTAGCAGTTAGAGCTAAACTTGGTAGAATACCAGTAGCATCTTTTATTACGGCCCAAGCCATAGTTTATCTAACAAGACTGTACAATGAAAATATCAACCCTCTCCTGAAGGAAGCTTTCAAAAAAATAGTAGAAGGTATTGGAGTAGATTTAAATAAATAAAAAAAACTGTATTTCTTCTACCGAATTGACTAATTTTAATATATTTTTTAAAAAAGACTGGTGAATATTATCAGAACTTAACCGGTAACAGAATTGAAATTCAAACAAGGATAACAAACTTTTTCTTTATAAATCCTTAAAAAATAATGAATTCACCATAGAAAATTATTAATCACATCCAAATAAAAATATTAGGTAATAAAATGCTCCGCTGGGCGCAGCTAGATACGACCGCAGATGTCGAACCCTGAATAGTTGGGGCAATTATGAACACAACATTCAAGCTTGATACAATACTGAATTTGGATTGTGAATAAATATTTGACACAGCATAGGTTTCTGACACAGAATGAATGTTGTCTAAGAACTTAAAAATTTTTAATTTACCTATTCAAACCATATCAGTATTATTTGTTTTTATATATAAATCAGAAATAACCAATTTAAAATTTAAAATTGGGCACACATATCAATTTCTTGCTATTGCGCAATACTGTGCAATTGAAGATTTCTTGCTATTGTGCAATACTGTGCAATTGAAAATTTCTTCAAATATTTGACACATAATAGGTTTCTGACACAGAATAACTGAAATCAAAGAACTTAGAATTGGTCATACGATTTGCATTTATATTCAATTTTTTGCTTCTTGTGCAATACAATATGCTGTGGAGAATTGCCCTCCCCCCCAAAAAAAATAATAATTTACCCCTTTTTTTAGCTTTTGTGCAATACACTATGAAGTTGCACATTGACCCCCCCCCTCCCAAAAAAAACCCCAAAAACAATAAAATTTATTGTAACCCCTCCCTTTTTTTGCTAAAAAAAATTTGAAATTTTCTTTTTAATTTATGAAATATGAAATGAGAAAAAAATTACCCCCTCCCCAATTTCTCATTTACCCCCCTAAATTTTGTTTTCAACCCCCTCCCCCCATTTCTTTATACTTTGCAACCATAACAGCCCATTTAAATACACCATAACATATTAAAATAGAAAATGACATCAAAGTCATGGATGGCAAATTTTAAATATACATAATTTAAAAGCAGTTTAGATAAGATAAACAAAAAAGCTTCATCAGCACATTTTATATTGGCAAATTTCCAATGGAATTTGTTAATAATAAAGTTTTGATAACAGGGCACACATATCAATTTCTTGCTATTGCGCAATACTGTGCAATTGAAAATTTCTTCAAATATTTGACACATAATAGGTTTCTGACACAGAATAACTGAAATAAAGAACTTAGAATTGGTCATATGATTTGAATTTATATTCAATTTTTTGCTTCTTGTGCAATACAATATGCTGAGGAAAAAATTGCCCCCCCCCCAAAAAAAAAATTACCCCCTTTTTAGCTTTAATTTTGGACCCCGATTTGGACCAACTTGAAAACTGGGCCCATAATAAAAAAACTAAGTACATGTTTAGATTCAGCATATCAAAGAACCCCAAGAATTAAATTTTTGTTAAAATCAAACTAAATTTAATTTTGGACCCTTTGGACCTTAATGTAGACCAATTTGAAAACGGGACCAAAAATTAAGAATCTAAATGCACGGTTAGATTCGGCATATCAAAGAACCCCAATAGTTCAATTTTCGATGAAATCAAACAAAGTTTAATTTTGGACCCCGATTTGGACCAACTTGAAAACTGGGCCCATAATAAAAAAACTAAGTACATGTTTAGATTCAGCATATCAAAGAACCCCAAGAATTCAATTTTTGTTAAAATCAAACTAAGTTTAATTTTGGACCCTTTGGACCTTAATGTAGACCAATTTGAAAACGGGACCAAAAATTAAGAATCTAAATGCACGGTTAGATTCGGCATATCAAAGAACCCCAATAGTTAAATTTTCAATGAAATCAAACAAAGTTTAATTTTGGACCCTTTTGGCCCCTAATTCCTAAACTGTTGGGACCAAAACACGAAAAATCAATCCCAACCTTCCTTTTGTGGTCATAAACCTTGTGTTTAAATTTCATAGATTTCTATTTACTTATACTAAAGTTATTGTGCAAAAACCAAGAAAAATGCTTATTTGGGCCCTTTTTTAGCCCCTAATTCCTAAACTGTTGGGACCAAAACTCCCAAAAACAATCCCAACATTCCTTTTGTGGTCATAAACCTTGTGTTAAAATTTCATAGATTTCTATTTACTTATACTAGAGTTATTGTGCGAAAACCAAGAAAAATGCTTATTGGGCCCTTTTTTGGCCCCTGATTCTTAAACTGTTGGGACCAAAACTACCAAAATCAATCCCAACCTTACTTTTGTGGTCATAAACCTTGTGTTTAAATTTCATAGATTTCTATTAACTTATACGAAAGTTATAGTGCGAAAACGAAATGTCTTCGGACGACGACGCTGACGACGGACGACGCCGACGACGACGACGCCAACGTCATACCAATATACGACCGCAAAAATTTTGCGGTCGTATAAAAAATCACAAAATTAAGTGACAATAAACTTTTAATGGAGACTGGTAGATATTATAAAATACCTAGATCTCAAAGACTATGCAAAACATGCAATGTTATAGACGACGAGCCTCATTTCTTCCTTAATTGTTAAATCAACGACAATCTCAGGAAAAACCTAATTCTTAATTTTACTGACCGCTATCAAATCTTCATAAATTATAGTGATACTGAAAAATTTGTCCAAATTTTAATCCCATCAACGCCAAAACAAATGAAGGCTGTAGTTTCTTTTAAACAACTCAACATTTCTTTGTCCCTCTTTCCAGTCTTGTAGCTCTTTCTCATTGCCTGCCGAATCTTGCCTTACATCGGATGCAACTACCTCGTTGGGAGATCTTTTTCCATTAAATTCATATAGGGCTGTTATTGATTGTAGGTATCTTTTACCTTTGAATCTGCTTAATCGATCTCTCGAACTTGCGCCGCACATTTTTATCCGATTCATAGTGTAAATCGCGTTACTAACGGTTTTCAACCGTTATCACGAATTTAAAAAATCTGTAATAACGAATTTAATCCGTAATCACGAATTACAAAACAAACTGTAATAACAAACTGAACACATTCGTGATAACGAATTATACAATTCGTAATCATGTTTTTAATCCGTTATCACGAATTACACAAAATAGTAATAACGAATTTTATCCGTATTATTAACACACACACTGTTATAATTCCAGAAATTCGTTATCACGAATTTAATCTGTGATAACGAATTCTACAATTATGTAGAATTATGGAGGATATTCCCTTACATACACAGACTATAACGTTAGTTGTTGGTTGCGTTGATTGATTTGTATGTTATTGGTTGACTGTTCCTGTTATCCATTTTGTTGTTAACTGCAATGTTTGATATCCTATTTTCCAAGTAATTGATTTTCTATTAAATGCGTACTATGACATAAAGGACATCCCAAGCTAACATATTTGTGTGCTACATTTAGAATAATTGTGTTGGAATAATAATGTCGGAATAAACAGTTTTCACAAAGAACAAAGAAAACATAAATTTGACAGACACAAGGACATTGTAAAACTGGGATAATTTGATGTATTTTTCACTTTAGTTATACTTACTATATACGTACAATCTGGACACATTATGAAATGGTTTTTCAAAATTCGAATACCTTTAGTTAATCAATGTGAATTGTCTAGTCACCTGAGTGAAATATGCAGTGAGCTAAGTCGTAACGGAAACAATAAAATTACCTGATTTTGTTCAATGTCTTCATCAAAAACCAAAAAAATCTGCCCATGAAATTGTCTATGTAAATGGAGATAACTCTTCACATGAGATTTTATTTTAAAATTACGTATTAAAATCCCGTGATGCATGAAATACGCACAAAGCACATTGAAAATATTTGAAATAACAGTTTTGTAAACAAATCTTAGAATAAGAGTTGATAAATTCAAATTATTGATTCTTTGAAATTTTCAAGTGCATTGATTTTTCTATTGCCAATTCCCAATTCAGAATCATTTGTGAGGTATACAAACATAACCTTTATAAACAAGTTTCAATTTTGATGTTTTCTTCGACGGCTAATAAAAGATTGTCTAATAGTTCTAACGTTTAGACTTCCAAAATGCGAAAAAAATCCATTTGGTCAGACAGTAGTATAACCTACAAACTATGATTGGATATATTCAAGTGTCTGTAATAAAATAACTCTAAAAGTGAAATATCCATACAATTCCCCAAATATATATAAAGGAAAACGCCCATATATTTCAACAACTATAAGCGCAAAATACAATTTTTGACAGGAATTCCTATCTTTCTGTTAGCGTTTTTTCTGATCATATTTACCATCATCCGTCCATTCTGATGATTTTCGCAAACAGACAATCCAGGAATTATTTCCAAAATCTCATTTTTATTTGGTATTATCAATCTAGCACTATTAAAAATTCATATTTACCTTCATCCGTCCGTTTCATTCTGTAGATTAACCGTGGAAATGTCGCTTAAAGGTGTCTTTTGGGTTGATATAAACGATTCTGTAATGAATAGTCATGATAATTCACATATGTCCACTGTATGAAAGAGAATATCCACCATAATTATACATTTCCTCATTTGTAAAATGCAATTTCTTCATTTGTAACTTTTCCGCCAAAATGTTTTTAAAACATGATAATTTCAAGTCTATTATAGCGTAATCCTTCAAATATGAAGCCTTCCCCTCAGAATTAAACAAAACAATTTGTAAATATGTGCCAAAGAAAGTTTTCATAAACACACTAGTTTAAGAGCCGAGGTTGGAAAAAACTCGATTATTCGTTTTTCAAACAATTTTATCATTTTCGATCTACAACTAAGGGAGGTAAATTGATTAAAAGGGCTGAAGTAACCTAATGCAAATGCTGAATAAAGTACCCAGCATTTGCCATATGTCAAGAAGTTACAAATCAAGAATGAAAAGTTCCACAATATATTGAAGATAGTGCATAAACAATGTAGACAATCTATTCACCACGACTGTCAGAGAATAATGACACTTACATATTTTGTTTTGAATTTTACAAGTCGTGGTGAATAGATTGTCTACATTGTTTATGCCATATCTCAATTAATCCAACAGAACAGTAAAATATTATATTAAAAAATAAATACGTCCAAACAAACCTTGAAATTCCAATTTACAAATTTTTAATTTCATAGTTACGATTTAGAATGAAGAAATCTTATTTAACAAACAAAGAAATTACAATTCACAAATTAAGAAATGTAGAATTTCATGTAACGGACGAAGAAAATACGTTAACAAGTTAAGAAATTACATTTACACATTAAGAAGTTACATTTCACAAATCACGGATGGAAAAAATACATGTTACAACTTAAGAAATTGCATTTTACTAATGATAAAATGTATAATTATGGCAGATATTCCCTTACATACAATGACTAACGTTAGTTGTTAGTGGCGTTGATTGATTTGTATGTTATTGTTGACTGTTCATGTTATCCATTTTGTTGTTAACTGCAATGTTTGATATCCCATTTTCAAACTAAGTCATTTTCTATTCAATGCGTCCTATGACATAAATGACATACCAACATGTATAAGCTAATATATTTGTGTGCTACATTTAGAATAATTGTGTTGGAATAATAATGTCGGAATCAACGGTTTTCACAAAGAACAAGGGAAACATAAATCTGACTGACATACGGATAGAATAAAACTGGGAAAATTTGATGTATTTTTCACTTTAATTAAACTTAATATATACGTCCTATCTGGACACATTGGATTTTTTCAAAATTGGAATACCTTAATCAGTGTGAACTGTCTAGTATCTTGAGTGAAATATGCACTCAGCTAAGTCGTAACTGAAAATTAATCAGGTCTTCAACAGAAACAATAAAATCAGCCTATCAAATTTTCAATGTAAAAGGGAGATAACTCTACATATGAGATTCTATAAAATTACGTATTACTACCCCGAGATACATGAAATACGCACAAAGCGCATTGAAAATATTTAAAATAACATTTTTTCCAACAAATTTTAGGACAAGTCTGATTATTAATTCTTTGAAATGTTCAAATGCATTAATTTTTCTATTGGCAATTCCCCAATCAGAATTATTTGTGAGGTACACAAACATAACCTTTATTATAAACGCTTTTTCAATTTTGATGCTTTCTTCGGCGACTCAATAAGGTTAATTAACTAACAAAATATTGCCTAATAATGTTAACGTTTAGACTTCCAAAATGCGAAAAAATGCATTTTACGAACTCAGATGTTCAGACAGTAGTATAATCTACAACTATGATTTGAAATATGTGACAGCGGAAATTCACGTTTCACTTCTTGTTTTAGTTTTTCATGTTTCATTGTATATATTTATATGTTTTAATAAAGATTCTTATTTTCACGATTTTTATAATAAAAGTTCATTTCCAAGTTTAATAACTTTAAAGATATCTGATTTCACATGGAAAAATATAGTTTCGTAACTTTAATCTTCATAGCATTGTTTGGTAAAATTACATTATATAAAGAATTTACAAAGTCAATTAACAAATACTTTTTCACAAAAGATAGCAAATAAAAGATTATATAATTTTGTACAATTTCCTTCTAAATAATTTAATTAATCCGTCTCAAAGTGACATATGTGAGTCACATGATTCACAGTGTCACCTGAAGTGACGCCGAGGTACCCCACAGGATTATTTAATGTTTTGCCTTTGTTAATCATAAGAAATTCCCCAAATTAACCTCACCTGGAAACCAAGCTTGAAACCTGGACAAGCGTTTCTGGTCACTTGCATTGGTGACCAGGCAACAATAAACATCTATTTTTATACAAGCTTGTTCTTCTTCCAGGTGAGTGAAGTTAAACTATTTATTTTTATATTTCTTTATACTAAGATTTTATTACAAAGTTTTAAGGCAGCATAAGTAGCATTTTTGTTCATATTTATGTATTTTGCATTTATACTTTCCAGTTCATAAATTACATTATTTTTATAGATATTGTTGAAGCCTTAACAGTTTATTTAAATTAAGTTAGTTTGTGCACTCGAAAGGGAAAGCTTAAAAATATGCTAGCTAAAGGCCCCAAATACCGAGAACCTCAGCCAATTAATTGGAAATACAATTTCAAGTTACTTATGGATTCGGTTGAGGACTATGCCAGAAAATGGACTTCAAAAGAACAGGAGCCTGCTGACACACTTTCAGAGTGGGTGAAGGCTATTAGGTCAATGATACAAATCAGAATTAAAAGCCTACAAGGGTCTATGAGCACTAAAGCTATATCCATCTTTAAAGACCCTAAGGTTGTTGAAAACTTGACTCGCCTCCATGACAAATATGTAGTTGTCCCAGCTGACAAGGCCCCCAATAACATCGTTTTTGTTTGTAAGAACTATTATTTTGAGTGTCTTAGAAACGAATTGGGAATAGATAACACTGCGGGTAACCCAACTTATACACCGACCACACTCACTAAGCAGGAAGTCCTTGATAACCACAAGACCGTTCTTCATTCCTTTGGCATTTCTACAAAGGATGAAGAAATGGACCTTCCTGCTCTTTATTGGATTCCTAAACTACATAAGAATCCGTTTAAACAAAGGTACATTGCTGGGTCAGCTAATTGCTCTACAAAACCTCTTTCAAAGATTTTAACATCCATATTGACATGTGTTAAAGAGGGCCTTCAGAATTACTGTGAAACATCATATTCCACCAGTGGCGTCAATCAGATGTGGATTCTTAAAAACTCCAAAAATTTACTTCAATATCTAAAATCAAAATCTTTGGCTACATGCAACAGCATAAAAACGTTCGACTTCTCTACACTCTACACTACCATACCACATTCTCAATTAAAAGATCGCTTAAAGCAACTAGTTCATCAATGTTTTTTCAAGAAAAATGGGACACGCAGGTATAAATTCCTTGTTCTAGGTAGAGAAAAGTCTTATTTCGTGAAGAACCACTCTGATTCTGACAAAAAATATTCTGAAGATGAAATTACAAACATGTTAGATTTTCTCATAGACAACATATTCGTTGAATTTGGCGGTCTAATTTTTCAACAAACAATCGGCATTCCAATGGGAACCAACTGTGCTCCTCTCCTCGCCGATCTGTTTCTGTACTCATATGAAGCGGACTTCATTCAAGGGTTACTACGTGAAAACAAAAAGAAACTAGCCCAATCCTTTAATTTCACTTTTCGTTATATAGATGATGTGTTGTCGTTAAATAACGACAAATTCCAAGACTTTCTACATCTTATCTACCCCAGTGAGCTTGAAATTAAGGATACTACAGATACACCAAAGTCCGCTTCATATTTGGATTTATTTCTTGAAATAGACTATGAGGGACGTTTGAAGACAAAACTTTATGACAAACGTGATGACTTCAACTTTCCTATTGTTAATTTTCCCTTCTTAAGTAGCAATATACCAGCATCGCCTGCATATGGCGTCTACGTTTCTCAGCTTATCCGATTTTCAAGGGCATGCGTGAGTTACCCTGACTTTCGACAAAGAGGATTACTACTGTCACAAAAGCTTCTTAACCAGGGTTTTATCAGGGATAAGTTGATGTCATCACTTAAGAAATTTTACGGTCGTCATCATGAATTGATTGACCATTACAGTGTTCCAATATCTAAGATGATGTTGGACCTGTTCCCACTGTCGTAACCTTTCATGTGCCTCCTACGATTTGTGACTTCCACCGGATTGACTTTGTTGAACTTCACGACGGGTGCCGTATACGGAGCAGGAACTGCTTACCCTTCCGGAGCACCTGGGTTCACTCCTGGTTTTTATAGGAGTTCGTGTTGTTCATTGTTTTCAGTTTTCTGTGTTTATTTGTTGTGCTTGTGGTTGTTCGTTTGTCTTCCCGGGTTTGTCTGTCCAATGGATTACGTTTTTTTGATTGCTCCTTAGGTATATTTGTCCTTTTTATACACGATATATTCAATAATAGTTACAAGAGTACATTCTTTAAATTCAAGTATTTTCTATATTTCCAAGAGTTCAGAATAAGTATTCAATGGCGTTTTTGTAAATAGTTTGTGAATGTTAATGTGCGTATTTTGATACGCTTTATTTTAATGTGCGTGTTTCGATATGCTTTATTCAATTTCGTTCAAAATATATTCCTTTAGAAAATTAAACGATGCGACATTTTCATGCATTTTACTATTTTAGGTCGTTTAAGCATTTAATAGAAATTTTGTATATAGTTAGTTAAGGTTTTCTTTTAGTACTTTAAGTTCTTTTATTTTTGGGTCATTGTTCATATCACTGCAGAGTTACTCCCCTTATTGATGTAGCGTTTATTTCTACGAAACAGAAAATGATGTGTTCTTCATTTATTCGACTATTCAAGGTGTTTTATAGTATTCAATTATTCATATTATAATGCGTAACATTCAATTCTTCATGCACATACGTTATAAACATTTTCTCAGGGCAATTATTCATTCAAACGGCCAGTGCATAGAAAAGGGGGGTGCTCTTGCATTTATGTTTATTTTGTGTTTGTCAGTTATATTTACCTGGCACATTGTACATAGCTTTTGGTTGACTGTTTTATTTGAATTAGAATTACATTAATTGTTTATTCAGAAACAGGTTTAAAGGAGATAAACTTACTTTGGCATTGTTTCCATAGAAACTGTAAAATATACTATTCAAATTATCTCCCTTCATTTTAATTTCATTCTCCCAGTTCAAGTTCATATTTATTTCAAGTGAGCTAGTCTTCCCCCTATTCATTTAAAGTGAACTATACCTTTGGGTGGGTTAATTATTCTTATTCGCATTATTCAAATACCAGGGTTACTGATATACTTAATTCTATTCATGTTTCTATATGTATGTTTTTATTATGCATGTACATTGTTCATTGTATTATTATTATACCCTTGCATTGGTGACCAGCCAACAATAAACATCTATTTTTATACAAGCTTGTTCTTCTTCCAGTACTCCAAGTTCCAGCTCAGCGCAGTTCCAGCACATGTATATACAAGTATAACACGGTCACCCACATTACATATTCAAACACTTGCAAGTCCAGTAACTCAGACCAACCCAACCCAAACAAGGTTCACAGAGTGGTGGAGCATCAAAAGATTCAAGTGGTACCTATGCCAAAATCAAGACAAGAACAGAAAGGAGCCACCCCATTAAATTCCAAAGAATATCCTGCAACAAGAGCATTTTCAAAACAGATAACAGACGCAGATACAGTCCAAAGTATCCCAGATAATTCTCAGCAGGATATAGGTTTAATACTGCTAAATAACGACACCGGTTCAACAACGGTATCAAATAACACTGATTCAGGCGAAGAATCAAACATTGAAGAGTTAGATAATACTTCAGTAAATTCAGATAACTCAATAATTTCATTTAACTTAAATTTAGACTCTGAAATGGCTTCAGGTTTGTCTTTACAAAACTTCAGTGACGAAAGCTGTTGTGTGCCAGCAATATGGTGGAATTTATTCGAATCTTACAGGGCGTTACATAATATTGACAATAATAAGGCATTGTCAGTTCTTCCTTTACAACTTACAAGTCACCCAGTTTTCCCCGGTGACACATATTCGAGTGTTTGTAATAAAATAACTCTTAAAGTGAAATATCCATAAAATGTCCCTAATAGAAAGGAAAACGTCCATGTATTCCAACAACTATAAGTGCAAAATACAATGTTTGACAGTAAGTCCTATCTTTCTGTTAGCGTTTTATCTGATCATATTTGCCATCATCCGTCCATTCTGATGATTTTCTCAAACAGACAATCCAGGAATTATTGTCAAAAATCTGATTTTTGTTTGGTAATATCAATCTATCACTATTACATATTCATATTTACCATGATCCATCCGTTCCGCTACCGATTTTTCCCTCTGTAGTTTAACAGGTCTCTTTGGGCTTGATATAAACGATTCTGTAATGACTATTCATGATACTTCACATTAAATTTTGCCTTTTCTGGCAGAACATTTATTATTTGCGTCTATTTCTTTCTTATATCAACCAATGGATACGCAAACAAATGTAGATTAATATATTAACAAGCATATTAGTTTTTATCAATTTTTGCGATATACTGTTTCGGCTTCCAACATTTTTGGCATTTTCCTTTTCTTACGTTGTACGATAAATAATTTGCAATGTTTGAAATCCTATTTGTCCAAGTAATTACTCTGTCCTTCAGTTTGATCTAGAATGAGGTCCTTTTCATAAGATTTATAGTCATTTCGTACCATTAATTAACCATGTCGTAACGAAGCCTTGTGTCATTTCGTACGATTAATATTTTTACCAGATTTCGTACGAAGATCGGCGGAAATATCCACCATTTCGTACTATATGGATATAATCAGTTAAGACCATTTTGTTTCATTTGGATATTCATGAGAGGATTAAGGGACGTATGCAAAAGTTGAATTGCAATGTTTGAAATCTTGCTGTTCACAAGTAATTACTCTCATCTTCGATTGGATTATCAGACAATATAAAGGAAGATGCGCACGTGCATAATGTTTATGAATCAATATCTTGATTTAAACACATAGTTTCACAAACTTAAGAATAAATGTAAGAAAACATACATTTGATATTAAGCGACAAGGACGGAATGATACAGAGAAAAAAATGGGTCCTTTTTCACTTCAGTCCATGTAAAACTACTAGGTACATGATTACGGTATATTTTTCCTTATTTAAAAGGAAACGTAAATGTCGTAAAGATATGGTGCAGTAATAAATCCTTTTATACTGATTTGGATGCATTAGATGTGCAGATTTCGTCAATGTACGACTTGTAAAATGTGACCAAGGCCCGAAGCGTTGAAAACCAAAAAAGTAATCCAAGACCTTACGAGCAATTCCAAAACGCCAAAATGACCAAAAGGGTGACGACAAAACAGTATAGAGACAGAGACGTGCACCAGGAAGGTGCTCTTTAGTTTTAACAAAGTTTAACACATTCTTTTACCATAAATTTCAAGTTTGATTTTCGGGCTAGTATCGAATACTAAGTTGGTTATACCCTCGAGGTCGTGAGGTCAACCGCAGTGTTATCGACTCGGTGGTAATAATAAATTCTTTGATACTAATTTGGATGCAGAACATGTAAAGTACGTTTTACACTAGGGTGACTATTTTTATTGGTATTCTATCTCATATTGCATATTTACCACCATTCGTCTTTTCCGAACAAAACAAATTTTTAGTTTGTCTTTTGAAATCTGAAATGATTATTATTGATAATTAAAGTAAAATGTAAATCGAAATGTTTTGCCTTTCAGAACATTTAAACATAGCCCTATGTATTCATTTCTCAAATAAGGTAACAATGAGCTGTTAAATCATAATACATCAACATAACATCAAACATACTGGTGTATACCATTTTTGAATATTGTTTCTCTTTCCAAAATTTTTAATCCGGGCCCTGCTTAAGAGACAAAAATACATTGTATTTAACAAATGTTTACATGAAATCATTTAATGTGTCTATTTTCAGTGACAGGTGTCAAGAGGATTTGATTCTTATAGAAACAAAGTTGTGTTTGAATGCTTTTATAATTTCAAAGATGACGGAATGTGGAAACTATTTACATATAACAAGAATTTTATGAATCAGTAGCTATTATAGTAATCAAAGTGACAGCGAACCGTCTTTCATTGTTGTATGAGGACAAAATAACAACCGGACGTTCTCTGATTAACAACTTATCATGTAACTTTCAAATTACTGTAAATTAAACATCAGGATAACGACCATCCTGTAAATTATATATTATTTAAAACCATCTAAATTCGTGTTTACCCTCCTTCGACTAAAATGGTTGTTAAGACTTTAACAATTTTGATTGTAGCAGGACAAATGTATTATTAACGTATATAATATTCAAGTATGCAAGTACCTATAAAAATATTTTTTATTTGTCGTCTTTTCTTAATCAAAACCAGTGTGACAATTACCAAAATAGTTACACCAGCTGTAACACCAATGCTGAAATAAATAGAAAAAAGTAATTCAGAATAAAGAAGAGAGGCAAATAAGTTGGTAAAATGAAACAAATCCTCACATATGTAGGAAAATACGCTCAATTATAACTCTCGCAAACGAAGTTTAGGGGGTATATAGGTTTCAGTCCGTCCGTCTGTCCGAAATAACGTTGTCCGTTACTCCTCCTGAAACGTTTTGGAGTGTTAGATCACTATATGGAGATGTGCATATTGTCAGTAATTTCTGTTTGGACTAGAAATATAAAATATATGCTGTTTGGACGTAAGCATGTTTTTACAAAACTTCGTTACATGTGTTGTTCGCAACTCCTCCTACATTATTTACGTGATTCTCATGAAACTTTATACAGTGTTAGATCACATGATGGAGATTTGCATATTGTCAGGATTTTATGTTTGGGTGAGTACTTTGAAAAATATGATTATTTGAACTTCATGCAAGCTTCAAAACAGATATGTTGCTGTGGGGGTATTAGTCCCTTTCAGGAAGTTCTAGTTGTAACTGCCATGTTTAAAAAACCATATTTTCAAAGTCAAGGTAACATTTATCCTTAATGTAAGTACACGTACATGCTTCTCCAAATTACGAAACAAAAAATACATGTTATGTATAATATACCAAATAACTGAATTTCATGGCTCAAATCCAAAGACCGTGTTTTTCTTTAAAATAATTGAAGAAACTTTAAATATTAAGTGTATTGTTATGATGTGCCACATATATCAGGAGGGGACTTGTGGCTATTTCTTTCAGCAAAAACAAAAAAGCAAAAATTAACACTTTATCACATCTCAGTGAGACCACACATTCATGGTACTGGCAAAATGAGGAAAAAATCCAAGGGAACATCAAAAAATCATAAATTCACGGGAGAGGCTACCGTCGTATAAAAACTAGAAATCTGTTCTGTCGGAATCGACATTGATCCCCGCACTCCCTGTAAGTAGTTGGGCCACATACCTATAGTCAAAAATATAAAACCGTATTTCCATAAAAAAATAGTACGCAGTCATTCTATACAGAAATTGAATCAAATTAATAATTGAATCAAATTAATTAAAAACGAAAAAAACTAAGTTCACAAGCTTAAACTGACAATATTTGAAATTTGACCTGAGTGAGCCCCCGGTTTAAAAATCGATATTCTAAATCCTTATTGTGCAACTAAATATAGTGTAGGACAATACTATATATAAGCAAAATGAATAAATTGCAAAATGAAAGCGAAGTTAAGTTCACAAGCTTAAATTGGAAATTTCAAATTTTGACCCCTGAGGATCCAAATTTTCGAAAATTAAAATTCTAAAACCTTATTGCAAATCTGCATATAGTGTTTGACAATACTGTTTAAAAATCAAAAGCATAAAATGAAAAGTGAACGAGGAGTTTAGGTAAGAAGCTTAAATTGCAAATTTAAGAAATTCGACCCCTGTGAAAATAAAAATTCTAAAACCTTACTGCGCATCTAAATACAGTTTGTGACAATCCTTTATATAAATTAAATACATAAAATGAAAAAAGAAAGAGGAGTTAAGGTCACAAGCTTCAATTCACGATTTCCAAACTTCGACCCCTGTGGGCCCCAATTTTTAAAAATCAAAATTCTAAAACCTTATTGTGCATCTAGATGGGACAAGCCGCGCAATTGTTTTCCTGTTACAGGCTGCCATTAAGTCTGTACGTTTCGTTGAAACATGGGAGATGGCTCAAAACGATCGCCATACACTGGCACATATCCAGTTAAAATTTCGGAGTGTGAAGTCAGTCTACTTTTTCCGTATTTGAGAAATCACGAGCCATGGTAAAAAAGTCTCCTTCCGCAAAGTAAAATGTACCTCTTTCATGCTCTCCATGTAGAATAAAAATTTTCTTGGTTTTATTTATTTAATCCTTTCAATATTTCTATGTCAAATACACTTTTAAAACAACACTAGCTATTCATTTATCATGGTTGGTTTTGTTATAGTAGGTCCATATATCATGGTGCAATTATAATTTTTTTATGGACTTCTTTCGTATCCCTCAGGTCAAAGTTCATTGCAGGTCTTGAGCCAGATACGGTATGTGATAATACTGTATAGAAATTAAATGCATGAAGTTAAAATTGAACGAGAAGTTTAAGTCACAAGGAAGTGTGACAGACGGACGGACAGACGGACGAACGGACGACGGACGGACAGACGGACGGGGCGATAACAATATCCCCGAACTTCTTCGAAGTGCGGGGATTAAAATATTTATGTCACAAACTTAAATTGACAATTTTTGAAATCTGATCCTTGTATGCCCCAAGTTTAGATAATTAAAATTGTAAAACCTTATTGCACATCTATAAATATTGTGCATGACACTACTGTATAGATATGAAATGCATAAATTGAAAAATGATAAAGGAGTTTACGTCACAAGCTTAAATTGACAATATTCGAAATTCGACCCTTGTGGGCCCGAATTTTAGAAAATTAAACTTCTAAAATCTTATTGCATATCTTAAATTTACAATTTATTAAATTCGACCCCTGTGGGCTCCAATTTCAGAAAAAAATAAAATTCTAAAACATGATTGTGCATCTACATATTGTTCATGACAATACTGTATAGAAAAAAAATGCATATATTGGAAAAAGAAAAACAAGTTTATGCCAAAAGCTAAAATTGAATTTTTGAAATTCGATCCCTCTGGACCCCAATTTTAGAAAATAACACTTCTAAAACCTTGTTGCACATCTTAATATTGTGCATGGCACTATTATATAGAACAAAAATGCATAAATTTAAAAGACAAATAGGGTTTACATCCTCATCTTCAACTGAAAATTTTAAAATTCGACCCTTGACATGGTGCCTGACAATACTGTATAGAAATAAAAAGCATACATTGCAAAATGATAGAGGAGTTTAGGTCACAAGCTTAAATTGACAGTTTTTCAACATTCGACCCCTGTGGGCCCCAATTTTAGAAAATTAAAATTCTAAAACCTTATTGCGCATCTGCATATGGTGCCTGACAATACAGATTAGAAATAAAATAGTTTAGAAAATCAAAATTCTAAAACCTTATTGCGCATCTACACGCGGTTTGCAACCATTCTATAAAGAAATTAAATTCCTAAACCCAAAAGTGAAGGAGTTGATGTCACAAGACGGTGTGACGAACGGACGAACGGAGACAATCGCTATATCGAAAGTGCGGGGATACAAATGCATAAATTGTAAAATGAAAGACGGGTTTAGGTCACAAGCTTGAATTATCAGTTTTTCGAAATTCGCCCCTGTGGTTCCCAATTTTAGAAAATCAAAATTCTTAAACCTTATGGTGCATGTCAAAACTGTATAGAAATAAAATGCATAAATTAAAAAATGAAAGACGAGTTTATGTCAATCAAAATTCTAAAACCTTATTGCGCATCTAAAGGTGGTGTGCAACTATTCTATATAGAAATAAAATTTCTTCACTCAAAAGTGAAGGAAGAGTTGATGTCAGAAGAAAGTGTGACGGACGGACACACTGAGGCAATCGCTATATCCCCGAGTTTTCTTCGAAGGTGCGGGGATAAACATTTGTTGATACTCATAATATGACAAAAACAACACAATTATTTAAATGAGCCAGAGAAGTGTAATAACAACCGAAGGAAAATTTTTATTTCTGCTAAAATCAATTCTCTAGCTTAATTTAACCGGTTAAAAACTTAAAAGATGTGTAAGTTGATGAACTATGCACCTTAGGAAAATCAATACTACGCAGCGTTTTTTTTTTTTTTTTTAAATTGCTTGTATGGTCAGGAATCCCTTTTCAAAATTTGTCGTTTCTATAACAAGATGAAGAGATAAACTACGCAGCTATTTTTCTTTAAAATTTGCTTGCATTGTCAGGAATCTCTTTTCAGACTTTGTCGTTTCCATTAACAAGATGAAGAGATA
Source organism: Mytilisepta virgata (assembly GCA_028015205.1). Taxonomy (NCBI): domain Eukaryota; kingdom Metazoa; phylum Mollusca; class Bivalvia; order Mytilida; family Mytilidae; genus Mytilisepta; species Mytilisepta virgata. The sequence continues at coordinate 38,044,063 of CM051510.1, read as the reverse complement.
AACTACGCAGCAAATAACATTATGGATGCTTACAGAGCAAAAAATAAAGTGACTTTGTGTTTGTGCTGAATTTGTTTAAAAAAAAGACAAGGTTTTTACAATACTTTTATGATCAATTTTTATCACCTCACTTCTAATGAAGTTCGGGATATTTTTAATCGGTGCGTCTGACCGTCCGTCTATCCGTCGGTCCGTCTATTAGTGCATCAGTCCGTTTGTCCGTCTGTCCGTGTGTCCGTCTGTTAGATAATCTTGTCTTCAGAACTCCTCATTTTTAACATGCATTTAATTTATATACAGTATTGTCACAAACTGTGTGTAGATGCGCAATAAGGTTTATGAATTTTGATTTTCAAAAATTGTGGCCCACAGGGTTCGAATTTCGAAAATTGGAAATTTTAAAATTGTGACCTAAACTTCTCATTCATTATTCATTTTATGCTTTTTAATTATCACATACTGTATGTAAATGCGCAATAAGGTTTCGAATTTTGATTTTTAAAAATTGGGGTCCACTTGGGTCGAATTTCAAAAATTTGAAGTTTAGGCTTGTGACCTAAAATCCTGATACTTTTTTCATTTTATGCTTTAATTTCTATACAGTATTGTCACATACTGTATGTAGATGTGCATAGGTTTTAGAATTTTGATTTACAAAAATTGGGACCAACGGGGTTCGAATTTCGAAAATTGGAATTTAAGCTTGAGACCTAAACTCCTCATTAATTATCCCTGCACTTTCGAAGTTCGCAGATATGGCGATTGTATCCGTCCGTCTGTCCGTCCGTCACAGTTTCAACCCCTCCTTCACTTTTGGGTTTAGGAATTTAATTTCTATATAGAATGGTTGCAAGCCACGTGTAGATGCGCAATAAGATTTTATAATTTTGATTTTCTAAAAAAAAATTGTCAATTTAAGTTTGTGACATAATGTTTTTTTCATTTGTGATTTCTTCATAGGATGATCGCATAACATCTTTAAATGGGCACCAGTAAAAAAATTATTAACAATGAAAAATTAGTAATTTCATCCTAAAAATTGGAACCCATAATCAAATTTCAAAATTGAAAACCTTATTGCACATCAACATATAGTGAAAAACAATATTATAAACAAATAAAAACACTGAAACAAAAAATGAATTAGTATTTCCAGAGACAAGGCAAGATTAGCAATTTCACCATTTTCGGTCCCAGAAACGGAACCCTTCATCCATTTTCAAAATCAAAAACTTTTTTGCACATCTACAGATAATAAAGAACAATATTATATACAAGTAAATTTGCTAAATATAAATGAAAAATGAAACAGGAGTTTAAGTCACAAGCTTAAATTCAGTATTTCCAAAATGAAACCAATGTGGGCCTCAAATTGTAAGAATCAAAATTCTAAAACCTTATTGCGCATCTGCATATAGTATGTGACAATATTGTATAGAAATTAAAAGCATAAAATGAAAAATGAATAAGGAGTTAGTCACAAGCTTAAATCTCCAATTTTCTAATTTCGACCACTGTGTTCCCCAATTTTGGAAAACAAAATTATAAAACCTTATTGCGCATCTGCATACAGTGTGTTAAATACTGTATAGAATTGAAATTACATACATGACGTGAAAAATGAATGAGGAGTTTAGGTCACAAGCTTAGATTCCCATTTTTTGAAATTCGACCCATGTGGACCCCAATTTTCAAAAATTAAAATTCTAAAACCTTATTGCGCGTCTACATACAGTATGTGATAATACTGTATAGAAATTAAAAACATAAAATGAGAAATGAATGAGGAGTTTAGATCACAAGTTTAAATTTCCAATTGTTGAGATTGGACCCCAGTGGGCCCCAATTTTTGAAAATCAAAATTCTAAAACCTTATTGCACATCTACATACAGTTTGTGACAATACTGTATAAAAATTAAATGCATGAAGTTAAAAATGAACGAGGAGTTCTGGAAACAAGATTATCTAACGGACGAACAGACGGACAAACGGACATACGGACAGACGGACCGATTACAAATATCCCCGAACTTCATTCGAATTGCGGGGTTAACAATATATGCACTACAATTAAAAACTAAAAACATATGAACAACATGGACCCCAAGAAACAACCAGGGGTAGACTCAGGTGCTCCGGGAGAGAAAACAGACTCTGCTTCTTGCATGACACCCGTCATGCTGCCCATGTCAAATCCGATATGAGGAAAGGATAACATCAGGTGCATTTTCATTTGGGAAACGGTTTTTTCATACCTGGCACCCAAGTCATGATGACGTCCATAAAACTTTAATAAGGATGACTCCAACTAAGGAGCAACATACACCTGTCTGAGCAACTTTTCTGCCAGGGGCCGGGTTGTGTCCAGAAAGTCATTGTATATGTCACAAGCTCTGGAATAATGTATGAGTTGTGAAATATTTACTCCATATACACCGACGCTTCTGGAATGTTGCCGCTCAAAAATGGGAAGTTGGAATGTCAAATTCATCCCGTTTGTCGTAAAGTTTTGTATTCAACATTCCTCTGGTGTCAATTTCGAGGTGAAGATCAACAGGTCATCTTATCTTGGATTATTATTTCATTATTATGCCATAATTGAAATTTAGTTCATTTCAAATATATTTCAAAAATCTTTTATTGAATAGCCTTTTCCAAAATTTCACTAAAAATTCAATAATATCACTCAAAATCTATTGAAAATGATAAACATATCTATCAATTTATGTGGTATTTACATTTCAAACGTTGCTAAACATAATTTTGCGAGAAAAACATTTGAAGTACGCGTGAAATTGTATTGTTTGTGAACAACTGAAAGGTTTTGTCATAACGTATGACAAGACTCTGTAATCATACAACTACCGAAACTCGATTTAAATATTAAGTATGAAAAAAAAATGAAAAGGTATTTCAGATTCGATTTCCATAATATGTTGCTGCCAGGTATTGTTTATATTTTTCCAAAAATAAAAGGGTGGAAATCTTTCGAGAAAATATATCATAGTTGAAATAACATTGTTTGAATTGCTCCAAGTGATTGTTATTCAGAAAATCAGAATATTGATATATGGTTCCTAGCAATTTTTCCACTCAGATGAAGAACTTCACACAGGAAATATACTAAAGATGATATTTAAATGCTTGAAATCTAGTTATTTTAAGCAAGGCTATACATGCAATAATTTAAATACTTCTGGTTGCCAGGCTTTTTCTCAAATGATAACTGTCTGGGACTTTCAGGAATTTAACCAAGTTGTAATTGACCCCGTATTATTGTTGATAAAGCTGCCTTCAGTCCCGACAAGGATATGTGATTTTATTATATGTATGATGTAGATTGGCATATTGTAAGGTGTTTGTGATCTTATGCCAAATCTTAAAATCTGTGATTATTGAGTTTACAAAATAAGGTTTTCTTTTAGACTATTTTTCATGACTATGGTCGTTATAACGAATTTGTAGATCGTTATTGGAATATATCCCAGATAAATCTGACCTCTTCCATTTGTATTACTCTGTTTATAACATGACATTTCACTGAATGGTATTGTACCTTACAAGTTGCAGACACTGTTTGCACATGAAGACTAGCTGAAGTCACCCCTTTTAATTGGTAACAAGCCAGACAAAAATGTCATATAATGTAGAATTACAATCACTGAATGATACTTTTATTAATAAAGAAAATAACTTATCTTCAAATTCAATTTGGTAAACAGGGCCTCGGTGGCCGTGTGGTCTAGGTAGTTCGTCATGACTACTAATGATCATTAGCCTGTCAACACCGAGGTTGTAAGTTCGAATCTCACCTGTGGCGGGGTGTGTTCGATTCCAATCTTAAATGACAAGGATTGCAAATTTTCCTACGGAAGGTCTTTGGTTCTCTCTGGGTACTCAGGCGTCCTCCGCGCTAAATAAAAACTGACCGCCGCGAAATAGGCAAATGGGCTGAATATGTCGTAAAATCCAATCTTAACAAACAATTTGGTAAACTCGTGAGTGAATAAACAAAATAATACACTCGACATAAGCTATCGTGAATTAATGTGTTGTTCTCTCATTGGTTGTATATTTAGGTATTTCATTTTCAAGATTAATTATCTATTGTTACTTCTCACATCATTCCAAGTGGTGTTGTGTCCTTTGCTTTACGTTCTATGTCATCTAGGGAAAAAAAAGTTTTCAAAATATATGAAAAAATATCTTAATAAAATAAGGTTATTCCGAAAATGTTGTTCCACGATGTTTCGTTCTGTTAAAACCTTGCTCATTCTTTTGGATGCGTATACTCTGTGTTAGACTTTATTTTTTAGTAATAAAATTTACGATTATTAAAGTAAATTTTTGTGGATATGCCCTATTTATTTAGATTTACATTTCGGACTTGGTGAACTATCAATATCGGTGAAGCTGATTGGGGATACACATGCAGTCTGTGAAAAGTTAGAAAAGTGTGCAGGTTCAAATTAAATATGAGATATACGTAGGTTTGGAATAAACACTTATTTGCGTGTTGTACTCCAATTGGGATATAATACCCAAACTGGAATATACTGGTATACCCCCATTGGCGTATTTGGATGACAACTTGCTCGCATTCAAAAGTGTTTTACCCGCGATCGAAATTATTTGTTAAATATAAAACCGCTTGTAGATCTGTTAAAATTAGATCATTTGCACTGGGTGTAAATATAATCCAATGAAAGGTAAAGCCACCCTCTGTGAATGCCAAATGTTGTCCACTCTTATACAGATATTTCCTTGTTAGTCATCTTATGTTGACAATAAATTAAAAAAGGCCACACACTATTCTTCGTATTTTCTATTTTTTTTATCTCGAAGAAATTTGAAATCAATTATCATTACTTTGTTTTGGTCTACTTAGATTTTTAATGATTTAAAAAAAAGAAATTGGAGTAGCTCTCTTTGAACAGCCTCATTGGAGGTCGAGCAAACTTTGCAAATTAATTACATTTTTAGTTCACTTAAGTTGTTTTAAAATATTTTTAAAAGATGGACTTCAAATATTGATTTTTAAGAAATCATTTGCACAACGATTATTATTATTAAAGTATCATAAGGTTTAAATGGCTTCTAAAATGGGTATAATTGTCAACATATATTTGTTCCTTATAATAAATGTTCTATGTGAAAATAATATTATGGCTATATATTTAAAAAAGAATAAACATTACAGAACATAAATTCTCTTCTTATAATAAAATATCCCAAAAAGTCAAAGAAATTATATTATTGTATATAAAATTATACCTGTGTCACACTTCAGCAATTTTAAAACATTTTGGTGATTATGTTGTCATATGATAATGTTACCTGGATGAACATGATTAAATGCATGAACAGATAGTGTGTAAACAAAATTGAAGGTGTTTTGCCATGGAAGCAGAAGAGTATAACAAAATTTTAAAGTTTTTAAATGAAGGAAAGTTCAATGAAGGTAAGCAAATATGTTGATGCTTTCAATTAATTCATTATTCTCAGAAATATAATTATAAGCTATTTATTCAAGAGTCAATGAGTATAAACAATTAAAATGCATGAAAATTTGTTCACCCCTCTTTATATTAAAGAATATAAAGAAAGATATAATACAAAGTTGAAAAATATTGACTAGTCTCTGAGCATATATGAGAATCATGACACACATTTATAAATTATAACAATTATGACATAAAGTGACATTATAATATTATGACACAACATGTTATAATATTATGAAACAATGTTGTCATTATAATGTTATGGTACAATGTATAATAATATCATGAAATCATGTGATAGTATAATATTATGACACAAAATGTTATAATATTATGACATAGCATGATATTATAATATTATGGCACAATATATTATAATATGAAATAATATGATACTATGATATTATAGCACAACATGTTATAATGTTATGTAACTTTGAATGCAAAGGGTTTTTCAGATATAAAAAATTCCAACTATTTTGACAATTAATCTATTTTGACATATTTACATGATGTTCATAATATTATGGAACTTGTTTATAAATGAATTACAGTGAATATAATATTTTTTGCCCATATATCAATTTTCATGAAATTAATTCCTACATAATATTTGTTACTTGGAACTTTTGTTATGTTATAGATGTTCTCTGTGGAATATATTTTATATAATATTCATACCTATAGTTGGAAACTTTTATTCTGACTATGGAATGAATATCATATAAAATATGTTCCACAGAGAACATCTATAACATAACAAAAGTTCCAAGGAACAAATATTATGAAGGAACAAATATCACATGACATAATAACTTAAATATGGCTTTGTTTCTTTCAAATTCAATCTTATTCTGTATAGTTCGTATCATATTTTTAAAGTGTTTAGAAAAAAATGCGAATATAAAATAAAAGAATAACAACTCTAAAAGTCTCTAGATACCACAATTGGGATACACCATTATACTACAAGTGGGGTATGTTATCCCTATTGGATTACGATACTCCAATTAGGGGTTATTCTCAACCTGATAAGGTCAGCCTTCAAATGTTCTAATGCCATACATTTCAATTTGTTTTGTCTTGTCTCGGCATAAATAAACTGTGGCTAAATTTTATTTAGCTTAGTGTCAGCATTAATTGTAATAAAAGCATTAACCTGTACGCAACGTATTATATATAAATCCTTTCTTTTTTTAACATTGCGAATGAGGAACCTGAGTGATTTATCTTTTCCTAACCAATGTAGGAAAGGGAGATAATTAAATGCTCTCCCTTTTGTCCTGAGGCTAAAAGGGAGACAAATTTGTTATCTCCCTTACCTACATTGGTTAGGAAAAGATAACTCACTCAGGTTCCTAATTAGAGTCGATTATGGAAATATTATTTGATACATTTTACGGAAAGCTAGTACTGTAGGAAATAAAATTAACAATTATTTTATTTTTTTAAAGCATAAAAACATGGTATTAAATTGTATTCACAATACATAATTCGGTTATTCAACAATTTATGCAGCATTTACAAAACTATAAGAGCGTTTTGATTTACGCTTTGACCTTTGAGAACAATTTGCAATATTCAACTTCATGTTTGTAAGGAGCGAAAAAATATGCATTAACATATACAAGGATGCATAAATGTATGAAACACACACACACACACACACACACACACACACACACACACACACACACTTTAATATAGATAATGAAAGAAGTATTGCATAATGGGAATATATATAACTAGAGTATTGTCGGAGACGACAGTTATAGCGCACCGCCACATTAGTTTCCTCCAAATGATGATTTTGATGCAAATTTAGTGTTTTAAAAGGACAAAACTTACCCAGTTAAAATAAACCATGCAAAGTTTATTTTAGGATCAAAGATCTTTATGTTAATCCTTTAAGGGGATGACCATTTGAATTTGAAGGGAGGGGGCGTAGGATGCTGGCAGATTTGATGAGGTCAGAAAATTTATTTAAATTTTTGCTTTAAATGGAAAAAAAAATCAACAGCACATTTTGATAATTATAATACTTCCTATATGCCATGGGTCTAAAATTGTGTGTTGAACGTCTTTTTTGCATCTGTCCATCTTGGACAATCTACCTATGAAGGAACCAGAAGCCTAGCATAAAAAATAATAAATGCCTCAGAAATTAATATTTTGAAAATTCACTCATTTTCGGCCCTAATTTTCGCTCCATGAATGAAATCAAAAAATTTAAAATCTTATTGCGCATCTACATCATATCTACAATCATTCTATAATCAAAGTAGAAGCCTAGCATCAATAATCAATAAGGAGTTGATGTCACATTCATATTTTGACAATTTGTTGATTTCGTCCATTAAGTGAAAATGAAAATTTTGAAACCTATCTTTCCATCTTTACACCATGGACAATTTACCTTTAAAGAAACCAGAAGCCTAGAATAAAAAATGTTTCAAAAATTGATGTTTTAATCATATTTTGAAAATTCGCTCATTTTCGGTTCCAAATTTCGCTCAACGAAAGAAATCAAAATTTTAAAACCTTATTGCGCATCTACACCATATGTACAATCATTTTATAATCAAAGTAGTAGCCTAGCATCAATTATCAATAAGGAGTTATTGTCACATCCATATTTTGACAATTTGTTGATTTCGTCCATTAAGCGAAAAAGAAAATTTTGAAACCTATCTTTCCATCTTTACACCATGGACAATTTATCTATAAAGAAACCAGAAGCCTAGAATAAAAAATGCTTCAAAAATTGATAATTTAAGCATATTTTGAAAATTCGCCCATTGTTGGTCCCAAACTTCGTTCCACAAAAGAAATCAAAATTCCAAAACCTTAATTCACATCTACATCACATGTACAATCATTCTATAATGAACGTAGAAGCGTTGCATCAATAATGAATAAGGAGTTGATGTAACAAGCATATTATGATAATTCGCTCGTTTTCGGTCCCACATTTCACCCGTTGAGCGAAATCAAAAATTTTAAAACCTTATTGTGCTTCTACAGGATATATGCAAAACTACTGTGAAGGAATTAAAACTGAATGAGGAGTTGATGTCACAAGAAGGTTTGACGGACGAAAAGACGGACGGACGGACGGACGGACGGGCGGAGACAACGGCAATGTACCCGCAATGTGGGTGTAATTACGAATATTGTTTTTGAAACAGTAAACTATTATGATAAAATTCTTTGATACAAATTTTGATGCACAAGATGTGCACATTTCTTCGATTTACGACTCATCCGTGGTGCTCAAGGCCTAAAATGTTGAAAGCCAATACAATGTTGGTTGAAGAGCAAATTAAAAAATTCCAAAATGACCAAAAGGGGTAAAGCCAAAACCATCTAAGGACAGAGCAATGCGCGAGAGAGATATTCCTTAGTTTTCACAAATTTAACAATTTTGTAACAGTAAATTTTAAGTATCAATTTCGGGCTAGTATCGAAATACTAGCAACTGAGCTGGGGATACCCTCGGGGACTTGGAGTCCACCAGTAGCGGCATCAGTGGTAAAAAGTAAAATTCTTTGATACCAATTTTGATGTACAAGATGTGAATGAATATTTCGACATGTTGTATTTGAAGTAAGTCTTCGTGTTATATATGGCTTTTCCTGATTATATTCTTAGGATATTTAATGTCTGATGTATAACTGTCTAGTGTTGTAAGCCGGTGCAAGGGAGAATTTTGGCCCTATTGATAATTGACCATTTGGTAATTTTTTAACATAAAAATGGTTTCAAAATCATTGAATTTTGATCTTAAACGGGATATTTCTTTTTGTTTTAAACCCCATTTTCCTATATTTTTTATTCATCACAATAGAAATTAGCAGTATTATATTCTGGTTACCGTTTCACACTTTTATTCTCATATTCATAACTTGAATGTCATTCTAATCATCCTGTCACTTCTCTCCATATAATGTGTTTACAAGAAATATACAGTAATAACATAATCTATGAAAGTAAATAAAATATACTCTATCATTTACGGTACTGCCATACGTACTATCAAATGCGTCATCTTCTGAAAGCAATTTACTATCTCCAAGCCCTTTTCCATATCCACATGCATAGCTTATGTTTAAGTCTTTTTCTGTAAAGTGCATAATTGTCAAACTGAACCCATTCTCGGTGTGTCCAACACTATATTTTTTAGGTAGCATATAACTATTATTTATATGTATTTCTTCTTGTTTACTCTTGTATACTGTCCATTCAAATGCTTCAGTACAGCAATCTTTCATTTGACAAAACAATGTTAAGTTTTGTCCATAGTGAGCCACTTGTTTTAGTACTATCCATTCAGGGCCTACAGGGAAAAAACAAATATTTCAAAAATGCAAAAAAAACAAGACAGCAGTTAGTGGAATAATTAATAGATGAACTACTGTGCAGGTCTTGTCAATGACATTTGATACTTGTGAAAAGCAAATGTTGACTGCAATTCAGGAAAACAAAATTGAAATCATTCCGCAGAATCCCCAGATCAATACATCCCATTAAGCATAGCGGAAAATCTCGTGACGTCTCCCTGTAATATTATGACGATGGCCAGGATAGCCAAAATGGAATCGGATAAAAAGGCGTACGAGCTTGTGGAGGCACACCACTAAATCGAGCCACTTCAATGTTAAATTCGTCATGTTCAAAAATTAGGGGAAAATATAAAATGAATTTTCCCAAGTCGGGCAATATGTTGACATGTTTTTCAAATAAAAGCTGTCTTAGAAAATTGTACTTGAGTAGTACATTGTTTACCAAATAAGAATTTTTTTCTCGTTTCAAATTTCCCGGTGAAAATTTGCCCCATCACTTCCAACTGAGTACCGAAAATTACAGGCGCATTAATATGTCCAGTTCTCGAAATTTTTAAGGGTTATTGACATTGTATTTCGTAGGGAATTCATTCCTTTCCAGAATAAATTCACTTGTTTATGCTTTAGATTGTGGCTTTAGTTGTGGCAGATCGACGCCGGAACCCATAGGAATTATTTTGTACTACTTTCCTACTCTGTCGAAATTGCTCCTGCTATTTACCGAAGTGCCCCTTTAAGGTACCCATAGATTTTAAGGAATTTTAATTTCACGGCTGATATAGAAAGAGGGACCATTTTGGGTGTTTGATAACACAATTTTATTAGAAATTGAGTTTTATCAACCTCTGGAAAAATATTTTCTTGAGCCTACCCCATCCCTGAATTTTGGCCGATTTTCACCCATTTTTATCTCATTATTCAGAAACCAAAAATATGCCATTTTGTGATTATTATCACATTTTCACAACGAAATCTACCCTTTCTTGTCTTCTGCTACCCAATATCCCCTTTTTTTGGGCGTTTCCGGTACAAAATAGCAGAAACATTAGATAGGCACCATAAAATGTGACCGATCCAGGTTTTAGAAATTGCCATTTCACGATCATTGCCAAACGATGTTCCAATTATATTTTCTCAGTAATACGCATTGGACAATTGCCTAACATATTTTAATAACATGTAGTCTTATGACAGATATTGAGGTCAAATGGATCAAATTCAAAAATTGGGATTTTTCACGCTTTCTGGAATATAGGAAAAACACAAGTGTTCGTAAATCGCGTGTGCTCAATTTATCGGAGTAAAGATGTGCACTATAAGATTACTGAAAGTGAAGAATACAACGTGCTTTTATTTAATGCCAGAAATTTTCATATTTACTTCAATTTTCTTTCAGTTTGGCACCTTGAATTCTGGGGTAAATCAAATTTACTCTAAGTGCTGAGTCGGCATTTTTTACCTCCCCCCTTTTTAAACGGTCCTTTAATTTTAAAAGAAATTTGTTTATTTATCGTTTCTTGCCGAGAACTTTGGAAATTAATAAAAATATCCATGTAATTAGTCTTTATTTAGATTCTCTTAAGGAGGTACACCACTAAATCGATCCCCACTTACATGACTTACTTCAATGTTAAATTCGTCATTTTCAAAAATTAGGGAAAAATATAAAATGAATTATGTTGACATGTTTTTCAAATAAAAGCTGTCTTAGAAAATTGTACTTGAATAGTATATTGTTTACCAAATAAGAAATTTTTTCTCGTTTCAAATTTCCCGGTGAAAATTTGCCCCATCACTTCCAACTGAATACCGAAAATTACATGCGCATTAATATGTCCAGTTCTCGAAACTTTTAAGGGTTATTGACATGCAGTAAAGTGTATTTCGTAGGGTATTCATTCCTTTCCAGAATAAATTCACTTGTTTATGCTTTAGACTGTGGCTTTAGTTGTTGCATATCGACACCGGAACCCATAGGAATTATTTTGTACTACTTTCCTACTCTGTCGAAATTGCTCCAGCTAATTACCGAAGTGCCCCCTTGTGTGTTCATTCATTTATTTTAATAATTAATAAGGGGAGATAATACAACATAAAACCTAAAAAGAGGCTGGTCAATCCCGACCTTGAACATAATGTTACATCTCCTTTCTTATGAAAATCGTCACTCACATTTGACATATTGTTTCTTAAGTCTACTTGAACACATTCATATTGTATTATTAATCATATATTCAATTTTTGTCCATTTTTATTACATTGATGTAATAACCTTTGGTTTTACCATTCTACCTGAATGTGTTATATAGGAGCAAACACCTAGATTCGGTTTTCCACATATTGGGCCTGGGGGTTTTTGGGTTTTCCATGACGAGTTTATCAAGTGGTACCTCAGGGGCATAACTGACATTTAAGTTTGGTTTACATGTAAGTAAGCCAGTGTCGGGAATATTGGAAACCAGTTTGTCATCGCAATTCACATCAATGTTGGGTTGTACATGTATATTTTCATTGGTGCGAATGAGATGACGGCGATTCCTTCTATAGACACCACCATCAGAGGACTGAACAATGTATGAACGGTCACTATGCTTTTCTGTGACGACTACGGTTTCCATAGTTTATTAGGCTGTTGTAACCTAACCGAACTACCTACACCAAGATCCTGGAGTTTTCTAAAACCAACATCAAATGATTTCTTCTGACTCAACTTTTGACCTTTCATATTATCCTTGACCCTGTCCTCATCAGGTACCTTAGGTTTCAGGTCTGAAGCGGTGACTGGCAAAATTGACCTTAAAGTTCTGGACATCAAAAGTTGGGAAGGGGAAAAACCAATATCTAAGGGGGTTGTCCTGTATTCTAAAAATCCTAAATTTAGATCATAACCACTAGATTTACATTGGGTTAATATCCTTTTTACAGTTGAACCATCTTCTCTACAAAACCATTAGACTGGGCGAAATGGGGACTTGAATTGATATGAATAAAATCCCAATTTTCAGCAAATTAACTGAATTCATGAGAGCTGTATTTGGGCCCATTTTCTGAAATTAACTTTTCAGGGATACCTGATGTCTTGCAAAGATACTTTTCATTTTGGCAATAACATTTGACTAGTGGTACTTGACATTTTTTCAACTTCAAAAAATCTACTGTAATAATCTACAACCAAAAGGTAATTTTCCTGATTCTAGTAAAATAGATCAGATGCTACTACCTGCCAAGGATGATCAGGAATGTAATGTGGCTTGAATGGCTCTTTTTGATTACAATTTCTATGTTGTCAACAAATAGTGCATTTAGACACCATATCAACAATATCAGCACTCATTTTTGGCCAAAATAATACATTTCTGGCTCTAGTAACACATTTTTCTATACCCATATGTCCAATGTGCATACGACCTAACATTTCATTTCTCATACATTTTGGTATTACAATTTTACTACTCTTAAACATTATACCGTCTTATACTGATAACTCATCCCTGTAATTCTGGTATTCAATTATCAATAGATCACAAGCTTTACGCATGTTTGGCCAACCTGACAATATTACAGATTTTAACATATTAAACTGTGTATCGCTTTCAGTGGCTAATCTAATATCAGTCATTTTCCTGTCGTTCACAGGGGCACTAGAGAGAAACATATGAACTTGAGCTTCTAGGCCATCAGATAAACCTGGGAAGGTGTCATTCAAAAAGGTTCTAGAAAGGTGTCAGCCACGTGGATACAGATTACGCGCAAGTGTTTAACGTCAAAATTATATTGATGTAACTGTAATATCATTCGATGCAAACGAGATGGTGCGGACTTTATGCCTTTTTGCATAATTGAAACAAGGAGTTTGTGGTCGGTTTCCACATTAACACGATGACCGTAAACATATTGGTGAAAACGTTTACATCCGTATAAGATCGCGTACATTTCTTTTTCGATCTGGGCATAGTTAACTTCTGTTGGCTTAAGCGATTTCGAAGCATACGCAACGGGTTTCCTATCCTGAAGCAGGACACTTCATAGCCATATTTAGATGCATCCACTTGTAACGTAAGTGGCTTCGTCGGGTCATAGTACGACAATACAGGTCCCGGCTCGCTTGTAAGATTCTTTTACTTTATCAAGAGCTTGTTGCTAGGGTGAGTGCCACGAAAATTCAACATCTCTACTCAAGAGTTTACGTAACGGGCTAGTTATTTCCGACAGATTCGGTGCAAACTTCGACAGATATGTGACCATTCCTAGAAGGGCTGCAACTCTTTCTACATTATTCAGCGCTTGCATGTTCAAAATAGCGGTTACATTATCAGGGTCCGGTTTTAGACCTGTAGACGAGAGAATGTGTCCAAAATACGGAATCTCCTGCACGCCGACATTCAACTTATCGTCCTTGAACTTAAGTCCACGTTCTCGAGCAATATCTAGAACCTAGCGCTAGTTAGCGTCGTGCTCAGTACGCGTTGTCCTGTAAACAAGGATGTCGTCCACAATTGCGACTATGTCTTCTATACACTCGAAACATTCATCGATTTTCGACTGTAAAAGATCTTGTGAACAATTTAAGTCAAAGGGGTACCGTTTGAAGCGGTACCGACCAAAGGCGTATTGAACGTAGTTAAGAATGATAAGCTTTCTGATAATTGTATGGTCCAATATCCGGAACGGGCGTCAAGGTTAGTGAAATAACGTGCACACGATAGCTGTGACAGTATATCCTCAAGAATACGCATTGGATAATGCGGTCTGACTATTGCAAGATTTAGATCTTGCGGATTTAGACAGATTCTGAGTTTTTCCGAACCCGGCTTCTCTACCACGACAAGAGAATTTACCCACGGCGCAGGAACGTCAACTTTAGTTTAGATTTTTTCCATGCGCTGAAGCTCGTCTTTAAAGCGGTCCTGTAGTACAATAGGAATACGACGTGGGGTGAATAGCAGGGGAAACAGAGAGGTCAGCCTGAATATTGGCTTCACCAGGGAAAAGACCAATTCCATTGAACAAATCAGACTATTCAGACAAAACAGATTTCTTTGTAAATGGCTCTTGTGGTAGCTTACTTGGATCAACTTTGATTGGCAGTGTGGATGATATGCTAGTTGTTTCTGTGGCATAAATCAACTTGATAAGGCCCATATCCAGACAAGATTTCATACCAAGAATTGGATTTGAACAACATAAAATTCTGTCTTAAACCTTTGTTTTTTATATGTACAGGGCAAAGTACAGACGCCAAGTGATGGCAATCCATTGCCAATGTAAGCAGATAGGGTGCGTATTGGCTTATTGAGATTTACAACATATCCTAAATTATAAAAATAAGTATAAGGCAATATGTTAACTTGAGAACCAAATGTATACTGTTGCATTTTTGTCTAAATATTGACTTGAACAGCTAAAATATAGAATCCTGAACCCAAATGTATGTGGTTGTTATTTACTTTTTCATCGGTTGCTATGGACATTTACAATAGCATTGACTTTTGACTATCATTTTGACTCGTACAGCTAAATTAAAGGGTCCTCAACCCAAATATATATGGTTGCTAGGGACTTTTTCATAGATCGTTATGGACTTTTCCGTTTTATTATATTAGAAATGCTTTAGATATTTTCTCACGAAAATGATATTTATAAAATACAAGACTAGAAATATTAAAGTAAAATTGACCAAATCTTGTAACATTGACTAAATCTTATCAATTTTCATTAAAGATTTATTTTTCGAAATCTAAGAATTTTGGACAAAAATGACATCATGACAAATAAACGGGAAGTTCTCAGTGATATTAGATTCCTTTCTTACTTTTAATACCAATAAAAAATAGACTAGAAATTGTGTGTCTGTAGTCGTACACGGGTACCCCGTCCCCCTGTATATATAATCACCATCTATTATTTTTGATAGGAAATATACTTATGAGAATTATTTCAAATATATGAAAGTTTTATAATATATTCTTCTTAAATTAGCTGTGACCCCATTAAAAAAAGGATGAATCCACATTAATAAACTCTGTTTCTAACATAAGGAACCAGACACCAAAATTTAATGGAATCACTAAAGCATCGAATGTAGGTCATGTTAGTTATCTCTGTTGATTTAAAGAAGACGATTCCTGTTGTAAAATATTATTGATAAATCAACACTGGTTTTATTTAGAAAACGATTATCATCCATTTTGTTGATTGTTTATAAAATGCAAAAATCAAAATTAATTATTTAATCAAAGTCACTGCAATAAAATGTAATATATATTGACTCAAATGTACCTGGTGTGTGTTGTACATGTGTACTACATTAGGCTACTGTAATTTTGACATATCAATATTTGATTATGATAGTTTCTTTAATAATACATCTAAATGCAAAATTTAACCACCCAGGCCACTCAAGCATAAAAATGTAGGTCGTGGTGACTCAAATATTGCTGACTTATGTTGTTATTTATAAGACGATTGTGCATGTAGTGATGAAAAATCATAAAGAAATACCCTATTAATGCAAATATTTTACCAAAGTCACCCAAGCATAAAATATAGGTCATGCTGACTTTTGTAGAACTATATAAGATGAATGAACAGGTCTATCATTGATGTATCTCAATAGATTTCTGACAAATAGACCTGAATAAAACTTAGCCGAGGCCTTCATATAAGAAATGTGGGTCATATTGAAGTTGGAGAAATGCATTATATGATATAGGAGGATTATAGTGATGAAGAATCATTGATAAAAAGGAGCAATCTATTGTACAGACAAACCCGGGAAGACAAATAAACAACCACACGCACAACAAATAAACACATAGAACTAAAAAACAATGAACAACACAAACTCCTATAAAAACCAGGAGTGAACCCAGGTGCTCCGGAAGGGTAAGCAGTTCCTGCTCCGTATACGGCACCCGTCGTGAAGTATATAGTCAATCATTGGGAAGTCACAAATCGGTGGCGGCACATAAAAGGTTACGACAGTGGGAACAGGTCCAACACCATCTACGATATTGGACCACTGTAATGGTCAATCAATTCGTGATGACGACCGTAAATTTTCCTAAGTGATGACATCAACTTATCCCTGATAAAACCCTGGTTAAGAAACTTTTGAGACATCAGTAATCCTCTTTGTTGAAAGTCAGGGTAACTCAGGCATGCCTTTGAAAATCGGATAAGCTGAGGAACGTAGAAGCCATATGTAGTCGATGCTGGTATATTGCTACTAAAGAAGGGAACATAAACAATAGGAAAGTTGAAGTCATCACGTTTTTCATAAAGTTTTGCCTTCAAATGTCCCTCATAGTCTATGTCAAGAAACAAATCCAAATATGAAGCGGACTTTGGTGTATCTGTAGTATTCTTAATTTCAAGCTCACTGGGGTAGATAAGATGTAGAAAGTCTTGGAATTTGTCGTTATTTAACGACAACACATCATCTATACAACGAAAAGTGAAATTAAAAGATTGGGATAGTTTCTTTTTGTTTTCACGTAGTAACCCTTGAATGAAGTCCGCTTCACATGAGTACAGAAACAGATCGGCGAGGAGAGGAGTACAGTTGGTTTCTATTGGAATGCCGATTGTTTGTTGAAAAATTAGACCACCAAATTCAACGAATATGTCGTCTATGAGAAAATCTAACATGTTTGTAATTTCATCTTCAGAATACTTTTTGTCAGAATCAGAGTGGTTCTTCACGAAATAAGCCTTTTCTCTACCTAGAACAAGAAATTTATACCTGCGTGTCCCATTTTGCTTGAAAAAACATTGATGAACTATTTGCTTTAAGCAATCTTTTAATTGAGAATGTGGTATGGTAGTGTAGAGTGTAGAGAAGTCGAACTTTTTTATGCTGTTGCATGTAGCCAAAGATTTTGATTTAAGATATTGAAGAAAATTTTTGGAGTTTTTAAGAATCCACATCTGATTGACGCCACTGGTGGAATATGATGTTTCACAGTAATTCTGAAGGCCCTCTTTAATACATGTCAATATGAATGTTAAAATCTTTGAAAGAGGTTTTGTAGATCAATTAGCTGACCTAGCAATGTACCTTTGTTTAAACGGATTCTTATGTAGTTTGGGAATCCAATAAAGAACAGGAAGGTCCATTTCTTCACCCTTTGTAGAAATGCCAAAGGAATGAAGAACGGTCTTGTGGTTATCAAGAACTTCCATCTTGGTGAGTTTGGTCGGTGTATAAGTTGGGTTACCCGCAGTGTTATCTATTCCCAATTCGTTTCTAAGACACTCAAAATAATAGTTTTTGCACACAAAAACGATGTTATTGGGGCTTTGTCAGTTGGGACAAATACATATTTGTTATGGAGGCGAGTCAAGTTTTCAACAATCTTAGGGTCTTTTAAGATGGATTTAGCTTTAGTGCTCATAGACCCTTGGAGGCTTTGAAGTCCATTTTTTGGCATAGTCCTCAACAGAATCCATAAGGAATTTGAAATTATATTTCCAATTAATTGGCTGAGGTTCCCGGTATTTGGGGCCTTTAGCTAGCTTATGTTTTAGCTTTTGATTATCAACTAGATTAAGATCTCCAGTGATAACATGACCCACTGAACTATAATTGAATGGAAATGTCGAACAGGAGCAGTCAGAGGGTTTAGACTTGAGATCATCGAAATTAAGGTTCCGCAATGCCCGTTTGTAATTGAAAATCTTGCTTGCAATGGGTTTTGTATAAGAATAAGAAATAAGTGGAACAGTTTGGTCTTTGAAATATGGAGGAATTTTAGATTTTACTGTTTTGTGGTTAAGGATATTGCTGAGATTTATGACATCCAAATCTTTATTTACAAAGTTAACTTTGAGGAACGACCTTTGGTGACATTCGTCGTTATGGATGCGAAGTGGTTTGAATAATCTGTCAGAAGCAATATCCGATACCACAGCAGCGAGTTTGTATTCAGCGGAATTAAAATTCCCTGTTTGTTGCTCCATTGCTTATTTGTGGAGTGAGCTAAGCTTACACAAAGGAATGGAATATAGTTTAGTATAAACATGGATTCTTAGGATATGAGATATGATACATGTACCTTCTCTACGTATAAATTTCATTATCAGTATCTGTATTTCGATGGGGTTTGATATCTATTCTCGGAGAGTATACCTCGGCAAACTTCATTCCCCCCCATAGTAAAGAATCAGGTAGAAGCTTCCAGTAACAGGAATCGATTTTAGTGTAATACAATGTCAATGGAGATTGCTCTATGTTAATTTCTTTGTTATTTTAAGAATTATAAGAATCCCCCCAAAGATTCATTTTTTTCAAAAGAATATTATATTCAGACACCGCAGAATCAAGTTTGGTATCAATCTTTTCATTGTTCTTCAGAGGAATTTTAAATGCTCTCCATTAGGTTCCAAAATGAATTTAGCTTGAGGTAGGGAGCCATCTTGCATTTCTGATATATACCAACGTAATAATACTACGGTTGTATCTGGCAATCATCATTCCTACGAAGTTTCTAATTCACAAGTCAAGCATGTTCCTAGATTTTAGAAAGATGGAATTATTTCAGCCATTATTTGGCCCCATGTGATATGAAAACAAGAGGCTCCCAAGAGAATGAATCGCTCACCTGTAATTGTTTGCGTAGATCTTGCATCAATAATTATCTTTGCTATTCAATGTAAACCGTTGCATTTTTTGCCTGAATATTGACTTGTACAGCTAAAATATAGAATCCTGAGCCCAAATATATATAGTTGCTAGGGACTTTTTCATTGGATGCTATGGACTTTTTCAATTGCATTGACTGTTGACCTTCTATTTTGAGTTGAACAGGTAAATTATCGGGTCCTGAATCTAAATATATATGGTTGCAAGGGACTTTTGCATCGGTAGCTATGGACTTTTTCAATGACCTTGACTCTTGACGTTTTTGACTTGTACAGGTAAATTATAGGGTCCTTAAAATTACTTTGTTGCCTTACTTCCCTAACTTTTGGTATAATTCAAAAAAAATCTAACATATATTGTTAACTTATGGACGAATATGCTGGTATTTGACCAGGTGAGCCACAAAAGGATAAATCATCAGTAGTTATGGGAACTTTAACAGGATCACTCTTATAATGTTTTCGACTCGTTGGTGAAATTATTTTGTTACCCCTTACAAGTATAAAATCAATTGACCTATACCGAAAATTTCAATCGTTCACACTAAATGCAAATTGACGAAAAGTTCCCATATTTAAATAGTTCACTAGGCAACTACTCGTGAAAGAACGGGTATTAGAAACCAGAGGCTCCATTGAGCGTGAATCGCTCACCTGGATTTAAGGTGATCACAGCTAACAAAACGCTTCAAGATAACATCTGTAATGACTTTTTTCACGGTGTCCAGCACTTCTAGATAAGATATGTAAAGAATCCTTCCGGTGTCCAATGTTAAGAATGTTAAACTAAGTTTGGCAGCTAGCTTTGATTCCGATCGGCACAAAAAAACGACTTTTGTAGCAGACATTTATCCAAGGATCTTCATGCAACAAAAGCATTTCAATTGGCGGAGTATTTTCTGACGAGAAGACTTTTGTACAAACTTCCCTATGGGGTCTAATGTAAAACTAATTCGGATGTTTCAACCATCTTGAATTTTACATCGGCATAAAAAAACATAACTATTGTAGAGGTTCATCTAATGCTTGTTCATACATAAAAATATTTCAATTGCCTTGGTACTTTCTGACAAGAAGACTTTTGTACAAATTTGCCATAGCGTTCAATGTTAAAATACGTCTGACTGTGGCGACCATATTGAATTTTCGAACGGCACAAAACATTACTTTGTATAGGTTCATCCAATGCTTGTTCATACATAAGAATATTTCAATTGGCTTGGTTTTCTGACAAGAAGGCCTTTGTACAAATTCCCCATAGGATCCCATGTTAAACTAAGTCCGGTTGTGGCAACTATCTTGAATTTCCGATCGACACAAAAATTTTTTAAAGGTTCATCCAATACTTGTTTATACTTTAAAATATTCCAATTGACTTGGTAGTTTCTGACAAGAGGAACTTTGTCCAAATTTCCCATAGGGTTCAATGTTAAAACAAGTGGTTGCGGCGGCCATATTGAATTTCCGATCGGTACATAAAACATAACCTTTGTAGTGGTCTATCAAATGATCATTCACACATCAAAAACATTTCAATTGCCTTTGTAGTTTCTGACACGAAGACCTTGGTACAAAATTGCCAATAGGCTCCAATGTTAAATTAAGTCCGGCTGTGGCGGCAATCTTGAATTTCCGATCGCCACAAAAGACATAAATTTTGTAGAGGTTCATCCAATGCTTGTTCATACATAAACAAATTTCAATTGGCTTGGTAGTTTCTGGCAAGACCTTTATACAAATTTCACCATAGGGTCCAATGGTGGCGGCCATCTTGAATTTCCGATCAGCACAAAAACATAAATTTTGTAGAGGTTCATCCAAGGATCATTCATGCAACAAATCAATTCAATTGGCTCAGTAGTTTCTGAAGAGCTTTGAAGATATCTCCAATCAGAATGAATTTTCTGCCCCTGTTGAATATCCAATTGGCTAAAACCATCCAATTAACATTCCTGGCAAGTTTGGTTCAATTTGGACCGGTGGTTTCAGAGAAGAAGATGAAAATGTAAAATGTGGACGGACGACGGACGCAAAGTGATGGCAAAAGCCAAAAATAGAGCCCTTAATTTTGGGAGTATACTAGGAAACTACACGTGCAAGTACGGGTATCCGAAAAAGATGGAATAGCTTTTCTTATGGTTCGTGTAACACTTTACAATTCAATATTTTAAAAGTTTTCAAATTTTATATTTTTCCATTTTTAATCAAAGTTTTAAAGTATCAACATTCCAAAATTTTGAAAATTTGAAATTTTCACCAAATAATTAAAATTTTAAAATTATAAAACTCGTTTTAAAATTTAATATTTTATATTTTATATAAAACTTTTAAAACACTAAACTGAATGTACAGTTTTGATAATTTCGCTTTTTGAAAACTTGAATTTTTAATGTTTTGATTAAAAATTAAAGAATCGAAATGGACCAAAAAGGGTCATTGGGACCATTATTGCGTTTGACATTTTGACAGTTGAGCCCACATTGATAATAAACAAGAGACGTGTGCTTTTGAATTCAGCTCCAAAATAACCTTTTACAGTTTTCATTTTTTAAGCCCGATTTCAAGGTAGACAATGAAATTTTATGGTTAAATTTTGAACAAAAAATGCGGATTTGAAGAATGCATTTTGAGAACACAAATTCCACCTACATGAATGAATCACAGTTCCAACTTATAGCTTATAATCATATGAAGATAAGGGAGCGACCATTTGAAAATTGAGGGGGTGCGGGGTTAGTTTTGTTCTTGGTCAAACAATTGTTTCTCATACGCGAACAAATCTGAACAAGTCACTCAAGCATAAAATAAAGGTCAAAGCTAAGCTTTCAGATGTTAAAGTGGTATATACCAACTAAGAACTTATATCAACCAAATACTGTGAATCTAGTTAGTACAATAGCTGAGAAATAGACTAATTTTAAAATTTAAATGTACATTAAGTCACTCAGGAATGAAATTCATGTAAAGTTCAGGTGACAGGTGTTAGACTGGCATATACACTAAGAACTATCTACAGACCAAATATTCTTGGCCTAGGTATTACAGTTGATACGATTATGACATAATCTCGAAAATGTAACAAGTCACTCAAGCATGAAATTGAGGTCAAGGTCTGGAGGCAGGTGTCAGCCTGGCATTACTAACTAAGAACTATCAATAGAATAAATACGGCGGGTCTAGGTATTACAGTTTCTGAGAAATTGGAAAAAATCCAACACTGAAATTTTCTTTAGATTTTAGTATTATTATATTGATGTAATGGGCGTCTCCATGTGCTTATCACGGACATATTTAAGGAAAAACCTCAAATTTTAAGATATTATGAGGCTAGTAAAGGCTTTTCTTGCTACGGAACTACAATATTCTGGCGGGAAGGGAAGAAGGAGACGAACACATACTTTCATGTAAAATTGTGACGTCGTCATTTTGTCTTCCTTAGTCACATGCTATGCAAACTGCCGACCAATACCATGCACTTAAGCCGAAAGGGAAATACACCAGGAGTTTAAAATTTGTGAAAAATATTCAATAGTTATTTAATATATAGTTGAAATTTTCTTCAACGTCCTTCTGCGTGCTCTAGATCTACTCTGTACACACATCTTGAAGGTTCAACTACAAACTTTATTTTTGAATTTATGCCACAGAGCATATTTTTTTGTGCTCAATATTCAGGCTTATTTGGTATTTTTTCTATATAGTGGGAAATAATAAAAAACATTCAGACCAAGCTGGACATATTTTTGTTTTTTGGGGGAACCCAGCCCCCCACCAGCCCTCAGGAATAATATGGTCGGTGCCTAATGATACAGATGACCCTTTTGGTCCATTTTTAATTCTTTAATTTTTAATAAAAAAATTAAAAATTCAAATTTTTAAAAAGCGAAATTATCAAAACTTTACATTCAGTTTAGGATTTTCAAAGTTTGATTAAAAATTAAAATATTATATTTTCATACGAGTTTTAGAATCTTAAAATTTTAATTATTTGGTGAAATTTTCAAATTTTCAAAATTTTGAAATGTTGATAATTTAAAACTTTGATCAAAAATTGAAAAATCTAAAATTTGAAAACTTTTTAAAATATTAAATTGTTAAGTGATACACGGACCTCTTATATCCCTTCAACTGGAAATTTCACAATTTTCTTAGGTTGATATTTTTATGTATAATATAGCAATGTGAGAAAAGTATATGTTACACCATCATGTTTTATATACCTATCGATCTGAGAGACAGCAAGATTGCCATCTAAATGGTTAAGAAATCAGAAATTTTATATCTCCTCTCTTTCTGTCGCTTCTCTCCCTGTCCAAGCCTTGAATAAAGCAAGATTTATAGTATATCGCACAGGCACCATTTGTCAATTTTTCCCCATCATAGCATAACTCAAATTTCCAGCTTTCGCCCACTGACACAGTATATGGGAAAGGATTTAGTTTGTTGCATCCAACCTTTTGTCCTCTCCCCCTTTTTTCTCTACAACATCCCACAATTAACCTTCATTTTGATATGTTTTTTATTGTTTCAGTTATGCTATATAATATTATGATATTGAGTTCTTAAAATTTTGAAAATTAAAAAAAGATGACAATGAATATTGTGGGGTGTTACAGAGAAAAGGAAGATAGTCAGAGGAAAAGGATGGGACGCTTGTGTAAATTGTGTATGCCTAGACATAAGTGTGAAAGAAAACGGTCGGAGCTTTTCTTAACAGAGCAATTCGAGAAATACATGTTAAAACTCAAGAAACAAAAAAAAAAAAAAACAAAAAAAAAATAAATAAATCGAAACAAATCCCCAAGGTCCAAGTTGTCCGAAAATATTTACGTATATTATCGATACGTTAGAGGCGTTTCAGATTTTAATTTTAACTGATGTAAAGCAGTTGTACCTGTATTGTTTAATCGACAGAATTGCGTAAATATATATCATCCGCATCAAGGATAAGTCATCCGCATCAAGGATAAGTCATTAAACTTTATTTCAATGAATGCTAAACATTCCAAGAAGTAATAAATTTATGAAAAAGTAGAAAATAGTATGGTGTCTGACCTGAAAAATGAAGACGAATGACGAAACATGGAAGCATGTCGGCGATTTGTTCCGTTCGAGTTAATTATCGATAATTCCATAATTAAGTAACGTATCGACCTAGACGTGTGAAATTCTCAGAGACATTCATCCTCAGTCAAATTCTGATTTGAATTGTTGTTAAGTGATGACGGGCCAAAGAAATCGAGCCCTTAATTTTGTAGTATACATAGATATATTCAACATTGATAAATCACTTTCAACTTTAACATAGATATTACCTCCAATATTTCTAATTACAGCTATTGTTTTATATGTAAGCGGAAATTAAATTGTCACTTCCAAAACTTTGGTATCTATCAAATAAAGATTTTTATATGATACTGCGAGTACACGCTATTCTGGCCCTTCCTTCCAATTTTTTTCCATTTTGGGGGTTTTAGTTTTATATGATAAAATTTTAATAATAAAACTAAGGCTAAGGTAGATCCTTTTATGGTGTTAATTATTACAAGTAAATATAATTTGCGTCGGTGAATAGGCATGTGTGAATCTAAGAGTGATTATAACTATAGTTTTTATGATACTGTAGTTACATGTATTTTGTGGGAGGTGGAAATATCATTCGTCTTTTTTTAAATTTGAATTATGTAGTTAAGAACGGAAGTAAAAAAAAATGTTTTGTATACAATTTATCATAGCATCATGAAACGTCCAGGTTTCCAATATTAACCTATAAAATTCTGAGAGATTCTCCAAACTACATTTGGTACATGTATAATACAAAGTAATCCGTGCAAAACAAACAGTCCTAAGTCAGTGAGTCATTCAACCATTTAAATGAAATTTAAAAACATCAGACCAGCTCATAAAAACTCAGGCACACCAAAGAGCTCTAGTAAGACCCAGATTGGAATTTTCATGTTTTGTCTGGGACACACGTCAGATTCGTCAACCAAAATTTAGGTGGTGTAACGACAAGCAGCTCTATGTGTCTGTAACAGATTCCATAACACCAGCAGTGTATCTGATATGATAGATACACTCAATCTACCATCACTATCACAGTGCAGATTACGAACATGACTTGTCATGTTATATAAAACCACATTCCATCTAGTCGCAATATCATCTGAAATCTTATTACAACAGACACACGAACTAGAAAAGCATCTTTTAACATTTAGCATCAAAGGAGACATACAAACATTCATTTTTCCCGTTTACAATACCACAGTGGAACAACCTTCCACCATCAATTTTTACCTTGGTACACTTACCTTCAGTTGACTACTTCAGAGGACAGCTTACACCTTTTGTCCTCTGTGATCGCATATAAACCATAACCAATCAAGTCCGCTTCATATTTGGATTTGTTTCTCGAAATAGACAATGAGGGACATCTGAAGACAAAACTTTATGACAAACGTGATGACTTCGACTTTCCTATTGTTAACTTTGTCTTCTGTGGTAGCAATATACCAGCATCTCCTGCATATGGCGTCTACGTTTCTCAGCTTATCCGATATTCATGGGCATGCGTGAGTTACCATGACTTTCGACAAAGAGGATTACTGCTGTCACAAAAGCCAATATCCAAGATGATGTTGGACCTGTTCCAACTGTCGTAACATTTCATGTACTACCACCGATTTGTGACTACACGACTGGTGCCGTATACAGAGCAGGAACCGCGTACCCTTCCGGAGCACCTCAGTTTACTCCTGGTTTTTATACGAGTTCGTGTTGTAAATTGTTTTTTAGTTTTCAGTGTTTATTTGTTGTGCTTGTGTTTTTTTTCGGGTTTTGTTTGTCTGATGGATTGCGGTTTTTTTATTTCTCCTTAGGTATATTTGTCCTCTTTCTTAAATTGTTTTAAATTGTAACTGTGTCTTTTGTTGGTGTGAACTATTAATGTTGATGTAAGTACTGGTTCAATTTTCGAATGTTTTTAATTTTGATATAAAAATGATCATCAATTGTCTTTTGTTTCCTTAATATAAGATAAAAAATGTTTTACCTTTAAAAGCTAGGCTTTGCGTGAGAATTTTGGGCTCTCCTTCATCCAATCCGTACATGCATCTAAACCTATTACCAAAGTCTTCTTTTGTAATATTTGAAATAGTTAAACTGAACCCGTCTACGCTTGTGAGTGGAACATATTTGGCCTTTGAATCAATATCAACATCTCTGAAATCTAACCATAGTGTTCTTTGGTAAGGATCAAATATATCCCATCCTGAACTTTGTTGGCAACAGTTGTCGATTTTGCAAAATAATGTTACATTTTGCCCATAATCAGTCATTTTATTGACAATTTCCCAATCAAGACCTGCAAATATATTATTCTTTTGACAGACCTAAACACATCTACAAAAAATACGGAAGCAATTAGATGAATGGAAAACAACATTGCAAAGCAGAAACAAAGATCACAAGGATCCTTGATCCTACATCATGTATGTTTAATTCCAGTTGTCTCAGTTATTTTTTTCAAAGGGTCCTGTTTTTAATTAAGTTAACGATGGTCAAGAAGATCTCTCAGCAAATATCGCTATACCTTTAATCGACATCTTCTTTGGAAGCCATCTTGGTTAGGGTTTCAAAATGATCTTAAAATACATTTTCTATGGCGCTATCGCCAATACATGTTCCTAGTCCATGTCAATGGATAATAGTTTGATAGGGGACAACCTACAGATCTTTATAGGTTTGTTGTTTAAATGACCAGATGGTTTCAGACAAGCAGATATTTATAAAGTTTCCAATATGGCCCTACATGTATGTCAAAATGTTAAATAAGTTCGGGTCATAGGATCATTTTGTCAGGAGACTACCTAAGTGTTTTAAATTGTTTTAATTGTAGTGCATGTATTGTTTTGGTCTTGTCTTCGTTGTTCTCCAGTGTTTGTCAGCTGATTCCCCTCCTTCGAATATCATTTTGGTATTTATTGACTTTACTTATCTATAGTTGATTGGGAAATAATGCACACCAACTCTCCACTTGGCGCTGGGCACATGTGATGGTTTACGGGTACCCACAGAGCTGCTTAGCGCATCCCCAGGTGGCGGATAGGGCAGACTATCTCGCTGAGGCGTTTTAACGTCGTACTACGAAAGGCCTGACTGCCAGCTCTAGTGGATAACGTGTTTTGAGAATGCCACACTCCCTGCACGCTAAAGACCCTTTCTGTAGTTTTCCAAAAGAGTAGGCTATAATGCCGCTACAAAAGGCTGAATTATTAGTCCAAAACCACCAGTCCATCCCTTCCCAGTGGCAGTAAAAATTGTTTCCCCGACCCAACCAAATTCGAATTGTTTGATAATTTGTTGAACTGGTTGTCGTCCTGAAGAAGCATGAAATATTTGCCACTAGACATTAAGCGAACAACAATAAATCACTTTGAAGGTGCCCCAGTAGCGACATTTTACTCCTTTTCGAAATCTTCAGGGACTTCTTCAACATGCTAAAGGTGTTATTCTTCCTTACATTGGGACAGCCACCTTTTTGTCCCCATCCTACGGATTAGCATCTTTTATAAAGAGTGTCGTCGCAAATGGTGTCGATAGGGCTTGCAAGTTTTGAAACCTGACAATTTTCATCAAGAACGAGAATCAAACCAGGGACTTTTAGTTTCGTAGTCAAATGTTGGGTACAATATGCCCATTAAATCCTAAATAAATGGTAAAATAGGTATTTCTCATATAATTTCTATGGAAACTTTGAACAGCCATAGCCGTCTGCTGAAATAAAAGTTAATTGTTAGCAGAGATCATTGCTGACACCAATCGTGCAAAGTTTAAAAACAAAACATAGCGTAAGTTCAGAAAAGAAGATTTTTGAAAATTGTATAATAAAAAAATGGCCTCTTGCAACTATGCTGTATGGCTGACAGAACCAAAGGTGCATCGTTTGTAGAGGACCATCAACATATCAGTCGTGCAAATTTGATTAAAATCCGCGCAGTAGTTTCAGAGTTGAAACGTTTACAGAGGACGGACGCCAACTGATGACATATGCTCACGTAGCTCTATTACGATAAAAAGTTCAAATAATGTTCTGTTAAATCTACATGAGGCAAACAATAGCAAATAAAAAGAGAAATTACTCTATATGTAAATTTAAACTTAAAAATTTTATATCGGAAGTCTATAAAAAATGTTCATTTTCCAACTAGTTTTATATCCATGCCAATATTACTTTAAAGATAGCCAGGGGTGTAAAAAAAACTAATGATTTAAACGCAGCTTATTTTTAAACTAATTCAGGAATTCTTTTGGGGCTATAGGTAATTTGCGAAACGAAAAGAAACGGAACGAAACAAATTAGGAGGCTCCCTAAAGGGGCACAAAAAATACATATGAAAGGTGTTCGCAGTTTTTTCTACATCAAAATACGTGATTTACAGAAAAAAGCAAATGCATATAAATTGCCATATATGTCCTGAAATTGCTATCAATGTCCATATATAATATTTAAAAACAATCAATTGCAAGAAATGCCCACGTCTGATTAAAGTAAGAATTATATTTATGTAATTCAGTTCCGTTACACAATATACCAATATCCCTTTGAATTTTAATGAGTAATAACTACGAATGAAGATGTTAATATATTCTTCATACAGAGTTTCTATAATGCCCTAGATGATAATTCATAGACCGCATCGGTGGTCTCGTGGTAGCGTGCTCGCCCCGAGTGCGGAAGGTCGCGGGTTCGATCCCCGGCCGGGTCAAACCAAAGACATTAAAATTGGTATTTGCTGCTTCTCCGCCAAGCACGCGGCATCTAGGAGTAAGAGCAAAGACTGGTCGGCTCGGAGTCAGTATAATGTGTCCGAGTGAGGTGATATGTCTTCCTGCGGACAGTTACCTCGTGAGCTAGCACATTGAAAATCCGACTTAGCGTGTCGGTCTAGTACAAAGCAGGGATCATATTCATTATCATATCAACATCTCGTCCTGATATGCACCTGGTTGCCACTGGACGTTAAACAATAATTCATCCATCCATGATAATTCATATAAACTAATAAATAATATGAAGATAACAGTCGATTTATGTTCAAAATATGTGTTTTGTTTCGTTTCACTTAATACCAATAGCCATATGGATATTGGTAAAAAGCGAAACGAAACGAAACAACGACCTTTCATATTTGATTAGCCTACTGTTTTGTTTAAAAAAGAGTAACATTAGAAATAAGGATGATTGTATAAATGGAATCAATCATGTTCAAAGTAGACAGTTCTCAAAGTATAATTCATGCTACATGTTTTCAAATGTTTTTCATATCATCTGAGTATTTTTTGATATACCTCAAAGAATAATTTTCACAACATACATATTTAATGTAAATTCGGTTAAATTTATGTGAAAAAAAAAAATGTTTCGTTTCGTTTCGTTTGAAACAACCTTTCATTTCAGATAGCTTACTGTTCTTAATGCATAATTCATTCGCGCTAAATACCAATAAACACTTGGATATTGATAAAATGCAAAACGAAACGACCTTTCATTTCAGATTAGATGACTGTGTGGTTTAAACAAGTTAAACGTTAGAAAAATGATGATTGTATAAAAGGAATATTTTTAACATGTTCAAAATGCATAATTCATGCATGGAACATAGTTTTAAATGATTTTTCATAGCATCTGAGTACTTGTTAATTTACCTGAAATTCATATTAAAGCCAAAAATCAATACCTACAAGGATATTGGTAAAAAGCGAAACAAAACGAAACGAAACAACGACTTTACGTTTCGCACCGCCGTGTATTTATGATTATTTCCAAGTCAAATACGGCATCGCGTTGTACAATGTTGTACTATACCACGTTGATCCGACGACGTCCCAACTAGATAAGAAAGTTTGGTAAGAAGGAAAAAATCAGTCCATATTTAAACAAACAAACAAAAAATCAAACTTTCATTTACAACTAGAGGCTCAGAGGGCTGAGCCTTTTTTGCTCACCTGGCATTAAAGCCATTTTTATTGATGTACATCAAAAAAAAGGTCACTTCTCCCTATCATTATGCAATTTGGTAAGCCTTGTATGGACCAAATTTTCTGCATCAAGGTCCTTCTACCTACGGGTCAGCATATTCTAAAATTCAGCAATTCTGTAGACGATTTTTGCAGTTAACCGTTAACATACGTCCTCTGCTGGAGCCATCTTGAATCATTGACTTCATAAAACTTCCCATAGATGCTTCCTATCTTTGGCTGACAGTTTTGGCCAACCCGTTCCAGAGAAATGTTTTTATAATCAACCAATGAGAAACAAGAATTGCCTATGACGGCCATGTTTGTTGCCCGATCAGGAAAACATGACGAAACTTCGTAAACAACCTCCCAAAGATGTCAAATTTCCTTCCATTTGGCTAGGCAATTTTAGAGAAGATTTTTTTTATATCAGCCAATAAGAAACAAGAACTGCCCATGGCGGCCATATTTGTAGTCTGATCGGGACAAAATAATACTTTATAAAGGACCTCCAATAGGTGCTTCCTGTCAAGTTTTGTTCCATATGTCCATGCAATTCCGTAGGAGAAGATTTTTAAAAACTCAGCAAATCGGAAAAAACAATTGCCCATGGCGGCCATGTTTGTTGTCAGATCGGGACGAAATGAGTAAACTTTATAAAGCACCTTACATAAATGTTTCCTTCCAAATTTAATTCCAATTGGCCCATTGTTTCAGAGGAGCAGAT
This sequence comes from Mytilisepta virgata, assembly GCA_028015205.1. NCBI lineage: Eukaryota > Metazoa > Mollusca > Bivalvia > Mytilida > Mytilidae > Mytilisepta > Mytilisepta virgata. The sequence goes on along the minus strand of CM051510.1, from coordinate 38,012,824 downwards.
TTAAGTATACAAAGTTAACGGACGGACGACGGACACCAATTGATGACAAAAGCTCACATAGCCTTTGGCCAGATGAGCTAGAAATCAGTGTCTTCAGTTGAATGATATTGCTGCTTCATTTATTTTAATTTTTTGTTGTTGAAAAACGCGATTTGGAATTAAATTTGCTTTTACATTAATTACAAATTTAAGAAATTTCAAGATCGAGCATTTTTTCTATTTTATTTAAGAGTTATGCCCGACCGCTTGTTGAAATAGGGGCAGGGGCTCTGTATTGTAAGGCTGGAAAGGTGGAAAGGAAAGACCTTATCATTTGTGAATAGCACAAAAGACCTTTATATTATTTCTAATGTTACTCTTGTTTAAACCATACAGTAAGCTAAACTGATATGAAAGGTCGTTGTTTCGTTTTCGTGCGCTTTTTACCAATATTCGTGTGGGTATTGGTATTGAACGAAACGAAACGAAACAAGATTTTTATCAAATTAACCTAATTTACCCTAAATATATATGTTGTGCAAATTGTTCTTACAGGTATACTTACAAATACTCAGCTGATATAAAAAAAAAACATTTAAAATACATATATGGAGCATGCATGAGTAAAGTCAAGAAATACCAAAGGGATATTCGAAGGAGAGAAAAATCGTAACAACTGACAAACCCGTAGAACAACGAAGACAAGACCAAAACAATACATGCACTACAATTAAAAACTAAAAACATATGAACAACATGGACCCCACCAAAAAACCAGGGTAGACTCAGGTGCTCCGGAAGAGTAAGCAGTCTCTGCTTCCTGCAGGACACCCGCCATGCTGTCCATGTAAAATCCGATATGAGGAAGGGATAATATCAATGGAACAGATCCATTTTCATTTGGGAAACGGTTTATTCATACCTGTCAACCAAGTCATGATGACGCCCATAAAACTTTAATAAGGATGACTTCAGCTTAGGAGCAACGTACCCCTGTCTGAGCAACTTTTCTGTCAGAAGCCGGGCTCTGTCCAGGAAGTCAATGTATATGTCACAAGCTCTGGAATAACGTATGAGTTGTGAAAAATATACTCCATACGCCGGCGCTTCTGGAATATTGCCGCTCAAAAATGGGAAGTTGACGATTGGGAAGTCAAAGTCATCCCGTTTGTCGTAAAGTTTTGTATTCAACCTTCATGAATTATGCATTAAGAACTGTCTACTTTGAACATGTTAAAATGATTCCATTTATACAATCATCATTATTTCTAATGTTTAACTTGTTTAAACAAAACAGTAAGCTATCTGAAATGAAAGGTCGTTGTTTCGTTCCGTTTCGCTTTTTACCAATATATGTGGATATTGGTTTTTAACGAAACGAAAGGAAACAACTTTTTTTTCATATTAATTTAACCGAATTTACCTTAAATATGAATGTTGTTCAAATTGTTTTTTCAGGTATATTAACAAATACTCAGATAATATGAAAACATTTAAAAATATGTAGCATGCATGAATTACGAATTAAGAAGTCTTCTTTGAACATACTAAAAATGATTCCGTTTATACAAACATCATTATTTCTGGTGTCTAATCTGTTTTAACCATACAGTAACCTTATATTAAATGAAAGGTCGTTGTTTCGGTCGTTTCGCTTTTTACCAATATCCGTGTGAGTATTGGTATTAAGTGAAACGAAACAAATATGTTGAACATAAATCGACCATTATCTTGATATGATTTATTACTTTGTATGAATTATTATCTAGGGCACAATAGAAGTATATATTAACATCTACATTAGTAGCTATGACTGATTAAAACTTGTAATTATTTCTAAGGGATAATTGTGTAACGGAACAAAATGTAATTTTTACTTTAATTAGACATGGACAAAAAGTATATTTTCATTTCCAATCATTGATGTTTTTTAGTATTATATATATTGACATCGATAGCAATTTCAGAATACATATGGCAATTCATATACATTGGTGAACATTTTGTTTTCGTGTAAAGAGGCCAAATATACATACGGAGCAATCCAAAAAACGTAATCCATTAGACAGATAAAACACAGGAAGACAAATTAACAACCACAAGCACAACAAAACATCACGTATTTTGACGCAGAAAGAACCCGTCAAAGTAACTTTCATTAACAGGGAAGTCCTTTTATGTATTGTTTTCGCCCCTTCTTGTTTCCTTCCTTTTCGTTTCGCAAATTACCAATAGCCTTTTTTCAAATGTGGCTTACAAGTAAGCTTTGAAAACAAAGTTATTCTTTATTTTTAATCAATTGCTCTTTCTCTGTAGCCATGAAAACTGTGTCATTGTATCTTTGTTTAAATGTTCTTTTAATGTTAATCGATGGGTGGATGGATCTCAATTTTTTTCAGATTAAGGTACATCGCAAGGTATGTAGTGTTATAATAAAATATTCAAACTATAATAACAAAACATTTTTACAAAACAAAAAACAAAAACAAAATAGAATAGGGACGTTTAGATCCATTTCCTGAATAATTTCTGATAGAGCAGATAAAGTATTTTTGTCGTAATTGTCAGAAATTGCCTATTAGTTTTGCAGTGAAACTGCACCAATATTATTTGTCCAATTCAGTTTAAAATATGCTTACATTTTCCGTCTTCAGGAAAGTAGAAAAGCAGCAGACATATCTGCAAGCACTGCACTAATATGATCATGGTGATATTTCAGTGGGTTTTCAAGTAGGAATAACTGAAATTATAAAATCGTATGAATACAGTAGCAACAAATATTTAACTTTAAACTTGTACTAGAGAACAGGATTAAAAGGTCTTGACAAACAATGTTTTTTTTTTATAAAAAAGAAAGTACATGTACACAACTTTGATATATTTTTATGATGTTGTGGAATGGATAAGAAAATATATCATGTAAAACAAAAACAAAAACATTAATGTACACATGTAGTTGAGAAAAAAATCGGAAAGAAACAAGTCTACTGGGGGCATCAGTAAACTCCTCTCATACTCATTACAACTTTTCCTACAACTGTTCAAAACGGACTGTGTTAAAGTCAATGCAACAAGTGCTTTTATGCATGAGACCATTTAGATTTATTTTCATTAAAATATTGTTTTGGTTCAGTTTTTACAATTCTTATTTATTATGGTTTTGAAATATCTAAAAAAAAATAAAAACTGTATTTAGTTTTGATATTATGTAATTTGTCTATGAATAACTTATTGTAATGAAATGATTCATCCTGCAAACTTATGGACCTTTATGAATTACCTAGACCATTCATTGTGAAACATATATGAAGGTAACAGATAACTGATGTTAACAAATGCAAACTAGTAATTGACAAAAGTGCTCAACAGATTATTTCTACTGTGGAAGTATTATGCCGCTGGGTTTTATATTCTTTATAAATGAAGAGGATTGAATATTGTGCAGTGGAACAAAACTGTTCATTAAATGAATAACCTTAACTTGTGAACATTATTTTTAGCAAAGAAACAATTTGACTACTGGATTATGTATAAGGATCTATTATTTCCGTATGTGGAATCCACTTTCCACCACTGACGTCCGTGCAACGATTGGCAAAAAAATAAGTACTTCAAATGGTCTAAGAGCGGGATGATCTCATAAAGCTCATGAAGAAGTTTCGAATCAATACATATGCACGGACATTGAAAAGGCATTTTTACACATTCAACTAGGTGAAGCAGACCAAGACTTAACATGTTTCCTATGGCTTGCGACCCAAGGGACCTCAATAGTGAACTGATGACTTATCGCTTTAACGCGTATTATTTGGTGCTGCATGCAGTCCTTTCATCCTAAATGCTACTCTTCTGAAACACCTTGAGCAATGCAATACAGAAACTGCCTTAACAATGAATGATAATTTATACGTTGACAACATTTTGTCCAGTTTCTCAAGCGATGAGGAGATAATCACATTCTACAAAGATGCAAGATCACTCGTGTTGAACTCTGGATTCAACCTAAGGTCGTGGGCCTCAAACAGTCAGTCACTTACCTAGCAACATAGCCGATTCGGAAACCGTATAGGATAATGATCCGAAAACGAACGTTCTGGGATTGCGCTGGAATACATGTACATATAAACTTTGCTTTGCTGACTCGAAAATCGACACAACTTCGAAAACATGTCACAAAGACAGAAATACTCAGTCAGTCTTCTCTATGGAAACGTAAAATCGAATGGGACAAACCTCTTCAGGAAGACGTATTATCTTTATGGAGAAGCTTAGCGGACAATCTACAAAAAGCAGTGTCATTGGAATTGGACATAGCGGATTACGACTTGTACATATTTGTGGATGCTACTTTAGCAGCATACAGAGCTGTTCCTTACATCACTGACAAGTACCAGTCTTGTATTGTTATGACAAAGAATCATGTTTATCATCCTTCCCTCCCGCTATCTCATCCTGCTGAGCCGACAAGCAAAACTCGTATCAAAATTCACGTGAGCTGAGCAGGACTTATCAGCTTTCATGTGGAGTTATCACAAAATTCTCCCAACGTTTTATCCCTCTTTACTTTGTTAATACGTTTAATGGATTCAAATAATAACTAAAATAAGATAATGAAAATAAATAAGAAGGGAATTAAAGCATACATTGATTTAAATTCAACGAAATGTATTAGTAAATTATATTCCAAATTCAGGACTCCAACAGTCCGCTGATAACCTCTGCTGGGACTACTTTTTCACGTCACAGCAGAGAGGTCATTATCTTTGATCCTGTGTTGAACATTTAAAATGACGTACATTGAAAAAAAAAAATCAAACATTTATTTTTCTCAAGTCGTGTTCTTCCAAAAAATAACGTAAATAACCCCCTTTATTGCCGAAAACTAGTTTACGAGTTCGGACCGATCTGGCGTTCAAATTACAATGTCTGTGACGTCACAACCAAAACAACAACTGAAAAATGCACAACATTTTTGTGTGTCCTCTTTTGCTTTACATAGCTTTTATTCACTATAATTTACAGATGGAACCATTTCTATCTGATGAAATGGCATCGCTTCAATGTTCTGTTTCATTATTGGAGCGCTGCATTTTTTATCTGTGACAGATGTGGGGAAAGGCATCATGAATTTATGGAAGCAACCACTGGATCTCAAGACTCGAATAGGAAACAACAAATGAGGTAGGGATACGTTTTTTTAATTGTATAATAGGCGGAAAACAAGGAACATTTATTGCTAATGCTTGTGGCGAATTGTTCGGGGGGGGGATGGGGGGGTCACCATATTTTATCAAGTCCTATCAGGATGTCAGCCCATGTGTAAATCATAAGATACCATTTACCATTTTAACCCCCCACCCCATTTATTATTTAAAATTCTTCCAGTCCTTGTAATGCAGTAATCATTTTGGATCTAAGTTACGACGCGTTTTATTGCCAAAAGAAGTTGTCGCGGATTAATATTCATTGACACGAGCGTTTTCCCGGACGATTGCAAATTTGATCAACCCGTCTCCTTTTATACACTTTGAATATGTTGTTAGAAAGATGATAAAAATTTCATCTGAACGTGAATATGACTGATACTGAAAAATATCAGCAGGCTCGACAGAATATGAAGTATTTTGTCTCGTTCGCTACGCTCACTCGCCAAAATATTCATATTCTGACTCGACTGCTGATATTTTTTCGGTATCAGTCAATGCACGTCCAGATAACATATACATCTCCGCTGAAGTAACTTACGCTACCCCAATTGGAACTAATGACTGCCTTGATCAGTGCTCGCATGGTTTATCACATAATAGAGATTTGGCAACCGAGGAACATTACGTTTTGGAGTGATAGACAAATTGTTATACACTGGCGCAATACTGACAGACAATTAAAGCGATTCGTGAAAAATAGAATTAATGAAATCAAATTCTTGACAAAACTTGAACAGTGGCGCTATTGTCCTACTGAAGACAACCCAGCAGACCTACAAACAAGAGGAATTACGGCAACACAATTTCCGGAGAATCGACTATAATCATGTAGACCAGAATGGCTTCTACAAGAATACCGTTGGTCGGTCAGGAATCGACTAGTGATTACTGTGCTCCTATGATGGAGATGATAAAACCGAGGACACATTCATATCGAACACACCGCTAGTTATAGAAAATGCAATGAATGTTGAACGATGCCGCACATTGAGGAAATTGACTAGAGTTACCGCATTCAATAGTTAATTTTTTCATACTCAAGAGATTATGTATTATGAATCAAATTTATTGGATACTTTGCATCCGTCAGAGTGTTCGGAAAGTTGTGAATAGATGATTCATTAGACGAAAGCATGAGGGGAAATCATATCAAGCGCCTGACCCAGCTCCACTTCCGAACATAAGAGTTACCGAAGCACCGCCGTTTACAGTGACAGGAGAGGACTTTACTGATGCATTGTATGTCAAGGAGAAACACAAAATCGCGTGTTCCTTTGGCATGTGTGATTATATGTGAAGTACACTTAGAGATCGGAAGGCGCTACAAACTGTCATTATAGAAATTGAAGCGATTATAAACGACCGACCGTTAACCTACATTTCTCTAAACGCAGACGACACTCAACCATTGACGCCTTCACATCTACTATGCGGACGTCGGATCATTACCACGCCGTACCCAGCAAATGAAGCGGACTCAAAACTCGTAATTCGAAAACAGGACATTTGCAAACGTGTGAAAATTCTTACGAACACTCGTAAGGAAAACAGAATATCTCACATCGCTTCGCGGGTTTCACCGAAGTGTCTGATGACAACAAACGTCGAATTAGTATTGGAGATGTTGTCCACATACATGACTATCTAAAGCCAAGAAACAAATGGACATTAGCAACCTTGGAGAAACTCATCAGAGGAAATGATGGACACGTTGATGTTCGAGCCGCAATAGTGCGTACAAATAAAGTCGAAATGGAGGATTTTAAAGGTCAAGGGCATTGAAAAAGTCCATATTTACTGGTTTACTTAATTAGTTTATTGAAAGTTTTAATTGTATTATGAGTGTCCCCTTTGAGGATGAGCACTGCTCAAATATATTTCTACAGTGAGAAAGCTACATACTCTACTGAAAGTTCAGAAGCTGATTCTTAGTTTTGATCAGAATTCTTTGTTAAAGGTTTTCGCAAATATATTGATGGTTTGGTGGCCAGTTGACAAGACGAGATATAGGTATTGCTTTCTGGCGGTGGCGTAAACATTTCAAAAACACTAATAACTGTGGGCACGTAATACCTACAATGAAGATTGTTGGCCCACAGATACCTTATCGTATAAAGTTTGCCGCGGTATACTTGTCCTGTGATCCTGACGTGGTTTTCATGGTTCATTGACTTCATAAACATAAATGTAAAATCTGCATCCAAGGTTCGTGGTTAAAGCCATTTCTCAGCAACTGTGATACCTATGCCAACCATATTTGGTCTATAGGTAGTTCTTAGTGGGTACATGCCAGTCTAAAACCTTGCGTGGGACCACGATTTGTTAAGGACCTTGTAAACATATTTGTAAAGTTTCTGTTCAATAAGGTATATTTCATGAGACATTTTCAAAGTTCACCCAATAAGAAATAAGAATAGGACTCGTGGCCGTTTTCGTTGACCCAACACCACTAAGATAATATCTCTTTCAAGTTTGGTTTAACGTTTAGTGGTTCTTCACAAGAACATCAAAAAGTAAAAATTGAATTCAAAGACGGACAATGGACGCCACGTGATGACAATAGCTGTAACTTGCCTTTGGCAGTTATTTAGAAAAGGACAGATTACATTGGTAAGATTAATATAATTTAATCAAAATACGCAGTAGAGTAAGTAGGGGTCAACGGAGACGAAATAAAGAAATTTAACTTCATGAAAGAAGCACATACTGTATGGTTTAATTATGGAAGAATATTTAATGGGGACAAATTGTAAAAAAAAACGAGACCATGGATGGCGCTTCTTACATTTGCAAATTATGTTAGTAGTACTGACTTTTCAACTCTGTTGTCAAGGTTGAAGCCATAAAACAGTTCTGTCACAATTTTTATTTTAAATGTTTACTGATCGATACATAATACTGCGTTTATATGTTAATTATGTTGATAATTATGTTGTATAATAGATATGTAGTATAATCGTTGCGAACTTCATTCATGTAAATAAAACAATTTCACAAAGATGGACAGCTATCGATTAAAGGAAACGCTGTTTTTGTTTGTTTGTTAAGTTGGGGTTTTACGTCGTTTGCAGCATATGTTGGATATTTAGGACGGCCAGTTTTTATTGGTGGAGGAAGCCTGAGATCACTTAACAAAAGATATGTGCATTTGTGAACGGTGCGATTTGATTGGTCTAAAAGCAGTAGATGACCATGCCTCGTGCAGTAGGAGATGAGGTCGCGTGAACCGATCTTCAAAGGTCATCTCAGATTGAAAATGAGCGTTTACGGATTAATAGTAGGTTCAAAGTAAAGTCTGGAAAATCTTCAACGAGTTTTTAAAATTCATGGCTTTCCCCCAGTGGAGCACAGCATAACGAGGGAAAAGACGCTGAATTTAAAAAACGAATTAAATATTTTCCAGTTCTTCTTTTGAACGAGTAAAAGTACCTATTTCTTCTAAATACTGGATTTTTAAGTTTCCTGTACCTAGGTATTCAATGAAGAGGTTAAATAACGTTACACCTGATTGGTCGAGACGTATGGAAGATGAGGTCTCGTACAGTAGGAGTTGAGGTCGCGTGAACCGATCTTCAACGGGTCATCTCACAACTTTTGATATTACAAGATCATTTGCACAAATAACTTTCTTTTATGTCATGTCGCAGCCAAAACAATCCTAAATCTCAAGGTTACACATTAAAATTGCAACACTAAACCACCAAACATACATTATCGTGCTCTAATCCGAGTTCTTTTACTCCTTTGGTATATTATTCACTCAAATTGAAACAAAGGTGGCTGTTTCAGAATGTGTTAAGATCTCAATCGGCTCGGGTTACATGAAGTTCTGCAATTTTGTTATATCCCATTGCATACATTACCCAATGAGATTTGGAAAAGTTTCCTTCAACCATGCAAGTGTACAATTCGATGATATAAAAGCATATCTACGAAAGCCCATTTAGGACCTCACAAAAATATAATTTAAATTCGATATCAAGAATTAAAATAGATATCACGAATTGTAGAATCCATTGTCACAGATTAAATTCGTGATCACGAATTTCTGGAATTAGTTATAACAGTTTTTGCAATTCGTAATAACGGATTAAACTCGTTATCACAATCATGACAATTTTTTGTTATTAGTGATAACGCATTAAATACGTGATTACGAATTGTATAATTCGTTATCACGAATTTGTGTAATTTCTTATCACAGTTTTTTTTTGTAATTCGTGATTACGGATTAAATTCGTTATCACAGATTTTTATAATTCGTGATAACGGATAAAATTCGTTATAACAAATTGTATATTTCGTGATAACGGATTAAATTTGTGATAATGAATTCCATAAATTCGTTGTCACGAATTTAATCCGTTATCGCGAATTAAAAAAATCTGTTATAACGAATTCAATCTGTAATAACGAATTTAATCCGTTATCACGAATTACAAAAAAAAACTGTGATAACTATTTCTACAAGTTCGTTATAACGAGTTTAATCCATAATAATAATTCGTTATCATGATTTATACAATTCGTTATCACGATTTTAATCCGTTATCACGAATTACACAAAATTGTAATAACGAATTTAATTCGTGATTACGAATTACAAAAACTGTTATAACTAATTCCGAACATTCGTTATCACGAATTTAATCTGTTATAACGAATTCTTCAATACGTGATAACGATTTAAATTCGTGATTTAGAATTCAAATTTATATTTTTGGTAGGTCCTAAATGGGCTTCCGTATTCAGATCTAACGAGTAATAACTGTAACAGTGAACTGTTACGAAGTCTCCCAAACGAAGTAACTGACATCTCGAATGCCTTACATTGCATTCCATAAATTATTTGTTTTTCAGAGACTGAAATGGGGAAATTGTTCTAATAAAGTTTATGCATCCTTAATGGAGAGGTTACTTGAAAATCGTGATATGGGTATATTTTGTGACCCGAGTTTTACAGTCATACAATGTCACACTTGATCAAATTTTTCTTGTCGACATGCTGCATTGACAGAGATATATCCCAATATTTCTGAACCGTTTACGAGAACTGATTTTATTCAATGGTGGACCCAGTATGCACAAACTGTTTAATTTAGTTCTAGATTCTGGTTTTTACCCTGATCAATGGTCAGAAGGATATATTGGGGTCAATCTTTAAAAATGGTGACCACAGTGACCCAAATAATTATCGAGGTATATCGGTCACAAGTTGTTTAGGGAAACTTTTTAATTCTATTCTTAACTCAAAACTTGAAACCTTTCTAATTGAAAACAAGAGGCTGTCGAATGACAGCAAACCGGATTTTCCTGCATGAAAATGATGTTTGCAAATCTGGATTCCCAAACAGGATGAAGTAAAGAAATATTAATGAATTTTTGTAGGGTTTTGTAGGGTTCAGAAATGGAAAGGCAAAAATCAATCTTGACCTCCTATTTATAGTAAGTGACAAATATTGGAATTTTTGAGAGTATATAAGTACACACACATTTGTTAAGCAGGGGTTGGTAGGCAGAAATCATGAAGTCAATACTGAAAGAAATACGCCAATGAGATTATAACCTTATTTTATATGAATCCAAAGAATCTTGTGGTCACTCCAATAACTTTCCAGATTCCCACTTTCAAACAGTTGTTGTCTTGTAATTTTTCAATCTTTCAAGAACCATAACTCCTGAACGGTGAAAGTGAAAATCGTCAATATCGAACTTGACCTCCATTTTGTCATCAGTAACAACATATTAAAATATGAAAAGCTTTGGTTGAACAGTTCATAAGTTATCACACGGACACCACTGGAAAAGCCATTTTTCAATCTTTCAAGAATCATAACTCTTGAACGGTGAAGTGAAAATCGTCAATATCGAACTTGACCTCCATTTTGTCATCAGTAACAACATATTAAAATTTGAAAAGCTTTGGTTGAACAGTTCATAAGTTATCACACGGACACCACTGGAAAAGCCATTTTTCAATCTTTCAAGAACCATAACTCTTGAACGCTGATAGTGAAAATCGTCAATATCGAACTTGACCTCCATTTTGTCATCAGTAACAACATATTAAAATTTGAAAAGCTTTGGTTGAACAGTTCATAAGTTATTGCACGGACACTGTTTGGCAGCCGCCCGCCCGGCCGCCCGCCGTACATCACCAAATTAATAACCGATATTTTCCTATGAAAATCCGGTTAATGACCTTATTGCGGAAGAGCAAATTGGCTTTATGCCCGGATGTCGAACGTCAGACCATATTTTCAAGTTCAAGATAATAAGTGATAAGTACTTGAATCAGTCTAAAAAGTTATACTGTTGTTTTATTGACCTACATGTAAAAAAGGCCTTTGATTCTGTAATTCACCCGGCATTATTCCTTAAATTGTTCAATTTAGATATAGGTGCTAAATTTTTGTCAGTTTTAGAGTCAATGTATAACAATATTCGTCTTAGAGTGAAATTTGGTAAAAATATTTTATCAGAAACCTTTCCTTCCAGAGTTGGTGTATTCCAGGGTGACAACCCCAGTCCAAATTTATTTAACATCTTTATAAATGATGTAACCAAGGTATTTGATCAAACTTGTAGTCCAGTAGCCATAGGGCAAAAGTCTATTAATAACCTAATATATGCTGACGACTTATTATTGTTATCTGAGAGTAGTGAGGGACTCCAAAACTGTATAAATAAAGTCCACTCATATTGTGAGGAATGGGGTCTTGACATTAATCATAACAAGTCAAAAGTAATGGTTTTTAATAAGGGTAGCAGACTCACTAATGATAAATTTTATATTGATCAAAAAGAGGTTGAAGCTGTTAAACAATATAAATATTTTGGAATTGTATTCAGTATTAATGGAAATTTTACAAATGCACTTAACGATATGTGTAACAGAGGTATGAAAGCTTTTTTCAAACTAACTAATATTTTCAAAAATGTACCATGTGATATCCAAAAATGTATGTATATTTTTGACCATACTGTCAAACCAGTTTTACTTTATTCATCAGAAATTATTGGTATGTTTAGCACAAAAACAGATGAGTTTAATCCTTATGAGAAAATTTTTAACAATTTACCAATTGAAAAAGTCAACCTCAGTATGTGCAGGTATACCTTAGGTGTCAATCGTAAGACATGTAAAGCAGCCTTGTACGGTGAGCTTGGTAGATACCCTTTATATATTGATATCATTATTTCCTTGCTAAAATACTGGAATAGACTACACAGTCCTAAAGTAACTGACAAACTCTTATCTCATGCCCTTACAGTTAACTTTAACATGATTGATAAAGGTAAAAATTGCTGGTTCAAATCAATTATTATATTAAATAACTGTTCACAACAAGTTTCTAATTTGAGTATCCATATTTCACAAATTATCAAACCATCTCAGATTTTTAGAGTGAAAAAACATTTTAAGTCTATGTTTGAGAAAACATGGAATAAACTTTTAGATAACAGTGAAAAGTTAAGGTCTTATAGAAACAAAATGTTTTTAAATTTGAGAAATACTTATTACATATTGTAAATGATAATGAGAGATTCAATTTCACTCGTTTTAGAACCAGCTGTCATAGGCTTCACATAGAAACGGGCAGATATACTATTCCAAAAACAACTATTGATGAAAGAGTTTGTAAAAATTGTAGTTTTAACACAGTAGAGGATGAACAACATGCTTTTATTTTGTTCCAAATATGATACTATAAGAGCTGAATTTATATACAAATGTTATAATAAGAACATTATTTCTTTTTTTTTTTTTTTTAAATTTGCATGATTTATTTTTTTTTCCAATCTCCTGTTACAACTCCCTTAGAAGCCCAGGAGTGCTGTCTAAGGTTCCCTGTTTTACAAGATTTACACCTACCCAGGGAAAGCAGGTGTGTTATTTAGCCCACTATTTGTATAAAATACCTAAACTAAATGTATCAATCTTTTTTGTTGTGAAAAAATATATACAATACGCATCTACAATATCCTAAAGATAAAATCATTATAGTACTATCAATACACTATAGTTTATAAATAATTTACAAAAGTGTTTAACTTTGTAACAAACTAAATACTTGTAGTCATTCCTAATCCTAATGGGGATTTTCGATTAACGTCGATAAACATAAAACATAAACAAAACAGTGCATTAACTAGCACTTATTATTATTTTTAACGATACAAGAGAGGTAAATCGAAGGCTTAATGTATGGTGTTTATGCTTGTCGATTTTAGTTGAAAATTCCTATTAAACAAATAAGTAATCGAATAGATCTTTCTACTAGCTTTATTCGAGCATGCCATGCGTATTTAATCTTTTGGGATGTATGATGAGCTTTTCAGTAAGTAAATAATTGTACATTAATTGAAAACAGTTGTAAATTACAAAACAGTCAATAATGTTCGAATAGTTTGTTTATCCACATTATTGCAAGTGGTTGTCTTTAGCGATAATGTCAAATTATTTTTTAAACCGTTACGCCAAAAGGAGATAAACGAGTCGTTTTGTATTGGTATTTTGTCGTATTTAACTTTATTACGAAATTTCCATATTTCCCATTTTGAATAGAAGATTACTATATTTATTAAGTTGGTTTGATTAAATGTGCCCTTTATAACCCCTAAAATCATGTTTTCTTCAGAGATAGTAAGATCGTGTAAAATACCTGTCGTCTTGAAAATTTCTTCTATTTCTTTTATGATTATTTTCGATAAGTTACATCTAAAAAATAAATGTTCCAAGTTTTCAAAATTATTTCTATCTCGACACAAATGGCATTTCCCATCAGATAAATTCATTTTTTGCAGACGACATTCCGTGTATATAATATTATGAACACATTTCCATTGAAATTCTTTAACTTTACTGTGAATTTGGACTTGTTTTAAAAAGGACCATATTTCATGCCATTCTATTTCCCGGTTAAAAACCTGCTCCCACTTGATTTGGCATTTCGGCAGCGCTTTAATTGTTAAGCAGTCTCTAATGTTTTTCAAACTGATCACCCTTGGTTCAATTGTTTTTCCCTGTTTATTCACAAAATGCAAATCACTATCTATCTGTAACCTGAAATGGTTTTTATCAGGTACAGTCAGATTTCCCTTTAATATATTTAGAAATTTGTTGGGAATAGCTTTTTTAAGTCTAGAGTATTCCGAAATACAGTTTCGTGTATCTCTTAACAAATTGAAAATAATGTCGCAGTTCTTAAAATTTTTATTTTCTGCATCCCAGATATCATTTAAAGTCCTTATATTACTTTTAAAAAAGACGGGAATAAAAGGGTTTTATTCTTAAATTTAATTTCAGGATTACAAAATAATCTTTGTAGTAACACATCTTGAACTGTGCATGATTTCTGCATTATACGGTACAATTTTGCCCAAGCCTTAATTACTATTTGGTAAAATTTTGGTAACTTATTCATCTGAAGATGCTGTGTGTGCGCACATTTTGTTATAAATAAATATTCATTATATTTTTCATCAAATTTTCTGAGCCAATATTTACCTATGGCATTCCAGCTCTCTAAAGGTTCGTGAATGATTCTGTATAACAGCTTAATTTGTTTACTCTCGATTAAAGTCTCTAAATTTATCATACCAATACCCCCTTTTCAGTTTCTAAGCAACATACATTTCTTTCTATTTGATTTGGCCCCCCGTCCCAAATAAAATCCCATATTATAGTCGTAATTTCTTTTGAGTACCTGTCTGGTATTCCTCGCATTTCAATTTCATAACCGCACAAGGAAATTAGTTTACTTTTTACTATAAGAGTTTTTCCTACATACGTGAGATTTCTACTTTTCCAAACATGAATGCAAGTTTTTATTCTTTCGATAATAGATTGCCATATATTATCAGTATCGATTTCATACCCATGGTGAATGCCTAAAGTTTTGACGTTGTTTGTAACTCACGAAATTTTATTTTATTTTGGTTTTCTTCTCCTTGCATTGCCAATATATAAACCTTTTGTTTTTTCGAAGTTTATTTTTGAACCAGAAGCGTTTTCGTATAACTCTAATATTGAAAAGGAATTTTTAATAGATTGTTCATCTTTATTGAACAACTGTGTATCGTCCGCGAACATACAAAGTTTTGTTTCAATATATTCACCATTCCTTTCCCCTGGTAGCTTTATGCCCTTTATACTATCGTCCCCCCTGATAGCGCAAGCCATTGGTTCTGCTTGTAGAATATACAAGAGAGGCGCAATTGGACATCCCTGCCTACAAGAACGTGTTATTTTAAAAAATTTTGAAATAAAACCATTTGTTTTTATACAGGTTTCAGCATTTTTAAATAGCATTTGGATCCACCCTCTAAATTTCTCTCCAAAATTAAATTCTGCTAACACATAATCTACCCAACCCCATTCTATTCTATCAAAAGCTTTTTGTTGATCTAAGAAAATTAAAATAGCTTCATCATCTTCTGCTTCTATATAGTCAATTATGTCTGGTATCAATCGATTTGCTTCACTTATATTTCGACCTTTTACAAACCCTTTTTGGTCTGTATGTATCAATTTTGGTAAAACCGATTTTAGTCTTTCGGCTAAAATTTTTGCAATTATTTTATAATCGGTATTAAGTAGAGTTAGAGGGCGCCAGTTACGTATATTTTCTCGTTCACCCCCTTTGTATAATAAAGTTAATACTCCTTTATATTGGGATTTACTAAGTTCATTTTTTTCGAAAATGTTCTCTATAAAAGTCTAAAGAATTCATCTTTGATTGTATCCCAAAAAAGTACATAAAATTCCGATATTATACCGTCTTCGCCAGGCGATTTGTTTTGTTTTAGAACTTTTAATATTTTTTCAACTTCTTCTTGTGTAATTTCGGATTCGAGGAAGTTTTTATCTTCATTATCCAATTTATTTTTAATGAATTGAGTCAAGGTTGTTGCACTTCCCATATCCCAACCCTCAGAGGTAAATAGATCTGAGTAAATTTTACTTGTTCTTCAATAATTGAGTCAATGTCGTATTTATATTGCCCGTGGGGGTTTTTAATTCTATTCCACAATTTATTTTGACCTTTTTTTTTCCAAATTAAAGAAGAAACGTGTCGATTTCTCCCCTTCTTCTACCCATTTTATCCGCGAGCGTATTTTTGTTGCCTCTGCTTGTCTTGTGTAATACTCCTTTATTGAATTTTCAATGCTTTTCATTTTATATTGATCAGTACATGTATTTCCGTTTGAAGAATCTTTTAAATTCTCTAATTGTTTTTCTAAATTTTCAATATCTTTTTTCGTATACCCTTTATTTAATTGCCTACTGACCTCCATTGTTAAACTTTTAATTTTAACCTTTGTAAGATCCCACCTTTCAATTATATTTTCGAATCTATTTATTTCATTTTTCCATTCTGCCCACCAAGTTTCGAAAGTATTTTTAAATTCGCGAGACTTTATGGTGTTCAAATTCATAGCCCAAATACCAGGCCCCCTTTGTACATCATCTAATTTAAGCTTCGTTGTGACAAGGTCATGGTCACTGAAAGGGAAATGAAAATTTTTTGTGTCACTTAACTTGCTACTAAGATTAGATGAATTTAAAATAAAATCTATTCTTGATTTGGAATTTACCCTTTGAAAAGTATATCGTTTTTTATCTGGGTTTTGTTTTCTCCATATATCGAACAGATCTTGTCTGGCAAGTAGATTTTCAAGTTCGTTTAGTCCGATATCATTTGATTTATGTGCCGGGAATCTATCGAACTTTTTATCAAATACACAATTAAAATCACCTAAAACTAAACTATAATGATCGACTCGATCATCTGTATAAGTTCCAATTAAGTTTGTTAGACCATCAAAAAATTGTTTACGTTCGGAACCGTTATTTGGCGTATAAATATTGAAAATATGATAAAACGCGTTATCCGTTTTGACTTCACATTGTAAAATTCGACCGTTGTTATCTGAATATATTAATTCATAGCTAAATGATTTTTTTTTTACTAAACATAATTGCAACACCTCGTGAATCGTTTGATCCGCAATTCCAAAAAACTATCACCTCCACCCAACGTTTTCCATTCATTTTTTCAACAATCAATATCAGATTTAAGACTATGAGTTTCCTGCAGACAAATTAGGTCAAAACCTTTGCTAATTAACCAGTTGAACACTATTTCACGTTTATTATTATCTCGTATACCGTTCACATTTTAGGTCACTAATGTCAAGGACATGTAATTATAAATAATCCGTGTTTACTCACTTGAAACCGTAGTAAAGTTTGTCACCACGTGATATTCTATTTCACAACACAACATATTTCTATTGAAAAAACAAACATTGCGTGTAATACACATTTTCATAATATAATAAATGATTAAAACAGTGAAGTGGGCAATTGAGGACAAAACACAAAACATAGTAAAGTACATATTAAAGTTACAGTGTATTGTTTGTTTGTTTTTTTTTTTTATTTGTTTTATTTGTTTTTTTGATTTTTTGTTTTGGCTTTTTTATGTACTTGATGAATCTTAAAAACATATATAATAAGATAACAGTTTATTCGCTCTCGGGTGTACTAATCTTGGAGAGTTTGTACTTCCTATCAGCAGAGGAAGGGGTTGAAGTGGTGTCACTTCTAATACGTTTTCTCTCAGCTGGGGTACCCGGCGGATCTAGTTTTGCGTTCGGCGCATTGAAGAAATCAGACAGTAAAGTTTGTGCTCTATGGACTCCGTCACCGCTAATATGTACTCCAGAACTGTCATTCTTGTCATACATAGATTTAATGACTTGACCCTGGTTGACGAACTGTTTATATAAGTCTATAAATTCGACCGAAGACTCTTTAAAACATAGTTTTTTCATGAAATTGTTTATTTTCATAGACGATTCGTTTAGTCGCAAAACATTATTGCTGTTTCCTTTCCGAGGAATAATACTGCACAGACCTACAACTGACTTCGGAAATGCGGTTTTAACTTTTGACACGGCTTGGGTGAGATGGATATTGATATGATCTGTGTCGTCTCTATTTCGACTGACATCGTTTGTCCCTAGACACAATACAACTTTATCTACATTACTAGAATCACCACCATTTTTATCCAACGCCCGTTCAATAACATGGTCTACATCTTCAAGACTAGCCCCAGAAATTGAGGCATTGACAACATCATCTTGAAATATACCTAGTCTTATACCATTCGATGCGCCAAGAATAATGTTTTTTAACGGCTTACACTGTGTTTCATTGGCACTCTCAAAATTTTTTTCAGATTCCTGATCTTCCTGGATATCGGCCTCTCTACCTTCAAGAATTTCAGGAGCATAACTCCCAAAATCCTTCTGTGCCTTTTCGGTTTTAAATTGCTCACAATCGCGCCTGGTATGTCCTTCATCTTTACAAAAAGAACAGAAAGGATTGTTTGTGCAGTCCTTAGCAATATGGCCAAATGCTGTACAATTGAAACATCTAACTGATTTTGGGGGTTTCTGCGTACATGCATATGAAGGATGGCTAGTCATTTTACAGTGTATACATTCAGTTCTGTTATTGTCTGCAAAGATTCGAACTTCAAATCGACCAAAATTTGTACGATTTGGTAAGATCGGAACGCAATTAACGATTTGTAAATATCTGGATCCATTTTCGATTTCAGTCCCTTTTATGTAACCCCTTTTAACAGAACCAGGAATTACATTTCCATATTTTAACATTTGGGTGGAGACATAGCAGTCATTTACTTCATAAGGAAGATCTTTGATTGTAACGTTTGTAATTACTTTTTCAACATCCAGAAATTTCACAGACCTATTTCTCAGTGATATACCATCTGATGGTCACATTTGATCACAACGAAAATGAATACCAATATCCAAAAACTGAATATCAAAGTCAATATTTCTCATTTACGATCCTTGATGTATGTGAAAACTTCAAAAAACAGAGCCTAGAAACAACAGCAAAAAGTCAGAAATCCAAATTTTCCAGAGCTCAGAAAATCACACAACTCCATTACAAAGGGAGGTCACCATTATTATTCATTAAGAACATTATTTCTAATTCTAACTATAACTCAAAATTCATTGGTTACTTAGTAATGAAGACAGCTCTATTTGCAGAAACATTGCAAAATTTATTAGTATTTGTTTTCAGCTAAGGTCTTAAACAGTGATAATATATATATTTTTTTACTTCCTCCTCTCTGTTGTGCATTTTATATATGTCAAAAGATAATTATGTCACTTGATATTAAATGCTATATTTTGGACTGTGGTTGTCTCCCTTGATCTGAAGTATTGGTATTTTATTCCTATATATATATTCTTTGTACTTTTTTGTTATTTGTTTATTTTATTTTGCTTTCTCTAGTCATGTTCATAAATATGTGAGCTTTCTGATAATAAAATAAATAATAAATAATAAAATAAATGTAATAAATTGCATTCAGTTTCATTAAATAAAAAATATAATAAGACTTCTTACCTGCCGTGATAAGACCTCCCAACATAAGTCAGTGTAATTTGAATCATATTTATATAAAACAACACATAGCAACACAAGAATTTTTTGTTCAATTTATGACCAAGCAAATGAAATAATATATACTTATTGACTGAGTAAGAGGGGAATAGTAAGTTTATTGTCCCGAGGAACAACTATTGCCCCGAGGCAACGCCGAGGGGCAATAGTTGTTCAGAGGGACAATAAACTTACTATTCCCCGACTACTCAGTCAGTAAGTGTTTTATTATACCGAAAGAAACACAAGAGATAATTAAGGCAAAATTTAAGTCATGTGTACGTACCCGAGATGCATGATCGAGTGACAGAGTCCATTATTTTTTTTTAAATTCATGTTCTCACCATGACATATCCCTTTTTCTAAATACTTTGAAGACGTACCGGAACATCTCGGGATTCAGCATTGACGATAACCTATAACGCGGGAGCTTCCGAACGGGTCGGCTAAAACCTCCCAGCCAATCCCGTGCCCGGGATTAAAAATCCGCGAAACAACGTAACTTGAAGAGGGAAAATAGTTTTTTGAGGGAAAATAGTTTGGAAACTATTGACCGGTGACCGGGGAAAATAGTTAAATCACTGAAAATGTTAAAAATAGTGAAATTATTGTGCATGTATTTATTATAGAAAAATATATCTAAGGTATAATAAAATCTATTATTACATCTTATGTCTGATACTTTGATGTCTTCTTTGTATCAATATTTAAATGGTTTATGAGATTTGAACATTGCGTATTAAAGGGATAAACCATTTTTATGATTTTGAAATAATTAAAAATTATTGATTTGAGGGGCGAGGATGACCCCCCTTTTTGGTGGGGGTGTTAGCTTTTTATCAATCTGTTATTCTTATCATGGGGGAAAAGAAAATATATGATTTAGGGGCAGGGATTTCAATGCTTTAAGAGATAATTAAAGACTAATGATTCGAGAGGGTGGGGATTTTAATTTTATATAATTCAAGATAATTGGCTTAAGGGGTTGAGAATGACGCCCTTTGAGTAATAAGGTATGTATCATTTATGCATCATTTAAAGGGAAATCACAGCATTTATTATATACACTCTCAGCGCCGCTATTATGCCGTTTCTTCCTTGACCGTCGAAAATTTGTGAGATAATTGAACAATATGGATTTGATGAGAGTGGTGATAACCCCCCTAGGGAAGCCAGATCTGTGTCACTTGGTGCGTCTTACAATGGGGAATAAGAAATATATATGGTTTAGGGGTGATGATTTTAACGGTTTATGAGATAATTGATATTTATTGATTTGATGGGAATGGTGATAACACCCTGGGGAAGCGAGGTATGTGTCATTTGGGCTTCTTATCATGGGGAATAAGAAATATATGGTTTAGGGGTGAGGATTTTAACGGTTTATGAGATAATTGAACAGTATTGATTTTATAGGAGTGGTGATAACCCCTTGAGGAAGCCAGGTATGTGTCATTTGGTGCGTATTACCATGGAGAATAAGAAAATATATGGTTTAAGGGTGGGGATTTTAACGGTTTAATGGAACATACATTGTCTTATTCCCGATGGCAAGACACGTCAAATGACACATACCTCGCTTTCCCGGGGGGAGGGGGGACATTTACTATATACACTGAACCGCAAAAGAAACGTCGCACAAAATGACATGTTCACATACATTTATTTCAAAGTGACATTTATATATTTTAAATTAATTTTTACAAAATTTAATGAATGATTTACAGTCTTTTGGTTACAATGTTCACAAAAACGTCACAATTGTCGCAACGTCACATGTTTTCAATGCTGTGCTCCCACGTCCGTTAATAACGTGTATGTCCTCCACCGGCACCAATTACTGCGGCAAATCTTCGGTACATGGAGTTGATGAGCCGATTAATAAACGCCATCGGAATACGTGCCCATACTCTCTGAAACGCTTGTGAAAGTTCAGCTGCAGTTGTCGGACTTGGCTGCTCATTATTCAACCGTCTTTGAACTTCGTCCCATAAATGTTCAATAGGGTTTAAATCTGGACTCAAAGCCGGCCAATCCATAACATTAATGTTATTCTGCTGTAGGAAGTCTCTTGTGGCTCTTGCGGTATGCGCACGTGCATTGTCCTGTTGGAAAGTCTTGTTTTGATGACGTGCGAAATGGGGCTAAAAATGGGGTGTCAAGACTTGGTCGATGTAACGGGCAGCTGTTACGCCATTTCCTCTGCCTGGGCCAAGGTTCTGAAAGATGACTGGACCAAGTTTAACGTTAAGGCCGATTCCACCCCATACCATGATGCTAGGTCCTCCCCACGCGTCTGTTTCCAGAATGCAGCTGTCTTCGTAACGTTCCCCGCGTCTTCTCCACACTCTGGTTCTGCCATCGGCTGTTGAAATGCAGTAACGGCTTTCGTCAGAGAAGATGATGTTACGCCATTGTCGATTTCGCCAATTCTGTCGCTGAGTGGCCCACTGAAGACGAGCTTGACGGTGTCGAGGTGTCGGTGCTGGACGGCGACATCTCATGTTTCTAGCAGCTAATCGCCGACGAACCGTATCATCACTTATGGGTCGTCCATGTGTTCCAACAGTGTTTCTGGCAGTTTCGGCAGCTGGGGTGAACCGATTCATCAAATGGTGACGAACAATGCCTCTATTCTGTCTAGGGGTAGTGACTTGGGGTCTACCACTCCGTGGACGGTCATTTGTGCTGTTTGTTGCATTGTACCGTGTCCGTAGACGTTCAATTGTTCGAACAGCACAGTTGAAGTCGTTGGCAATAACTCTGGCAGATTGCCCAGCATCCAATCGACCAATGGCCTGTTCTCTCTGTTGTGGAGTCAGACGTGGCATAGCTTCTGTGTCAACACTGATACTAACACTCTTTAATTTTCTCCGGCCTTTTATACCCATAAAGGAGCATGAATTTCACGAACATTTAAGATTTAAGAAAAATTACCGCCAAGTGTGTCCCACGAGCGGTTTTAGGTACGGTCGCTCTACGATATCAACTGAAAATTATTCAACCGAAAATTTAATTCACAGGTAATTTAATCTTACCTGGTGATGTAATCGTAATACTGATTATATAAAAATCATTAATTAATATTTATTTTGAATTTTGCTAACATTTTGAAAAAGCGACGTTTCTTTTGCGGTTCAGTATATATGAGTTGCTACATTTAGGTATGTTCTGACAAAAGGGGCTGGGTTTTTTTTCGCAAAACGACTGTAAAGGGGTATACTTTTTTCTCTTTTCTACAAAGAGGTATTATCTGACTATCTGGAATGGGGTTATATGTCAAGAACATCTGGAACGGAGTTATAATTTGAAGGAAACATAGAATTTCAGTCACAATCACATATAAAAAAGAAACTTACATGGGGAAAACAAACATAAGACAAGGCAAATCTGGACGTCAATGCTGTACTTATGGATTCACGGCTGGTTAAAAAGAGGTATTATTTTAGACAGGGTTGTCTGTAATGGGATATGTAACATGGTCATTTTTTTTCTGGAAAGGGTCGGGGTTCAAATGTGCTGGAAGAACCCACCTGTCAAATTTTTGTAAACAACTAACCCCCACTTATTACGGGCCGGCACTAAGCCGGTCCGTCATATGATATGGGTTTGTTACGGGCCGGCACTAAGCCGGTCCGTCATATGATATGGGTTTGAAAGTGTTGCATGATTTACCGCGAACCTGCCTTATTAACTGCAGACCATCATTAGTAAATTAATTTAAGCAAATAGTTCTATATGTTTCGAAAGCCATATTATTATTGTGTTTAAAAATATAAATATAAATTTCCGTCATGAAAAAGATGCGTGTACAACAGAGTTAAGAATAAATTATTATGTAATTTTTACACATCGAAAGGTAAAGCCATTACGCTACCTATGTCGAATGTTATTTTTAGAAACTGTGTGTTTATTATTTAACTTACAAACTTCGACCTATACTTTTCGCTGTGTTTCAATAGACAAAGTCACGTTCAGTGTGGTATTTTAGCGTTAAATCATTTAATTAAAAAGTAATCAATTGTTAGAAATAACATGGACGTATATGTACATATTATCAAGTTTTCTGCAAACGTATATCGTAAAATATCAGCCGCGAGACACAATGTGAAGCTTTTTCGGTGAGTGAGCGTAGCGAACGAGCCAAAAAGCTTCATATTGTGTCGAGCGGCTTATATTTTACAATATTTGTTTGAAGAAAACTTGATGATAAATTTATCGTATTGTTAACTAGCAGTCTCAATGGAATTTCTTACTTTTCAATGGCCATCCGCCTATAACCGGATGTTTTCCTGATATATTCGGGTCAACGTTGGGTCAAACATTATGACGTCACTGATATATTCGGGTCAGCTCATATTAGGGTCGGGTCAACTCTTTACGACGTCACAGTGCCGAAATACGGGAAATTCTGAAGGCCTCAGCAGGTCGATATAGCCATAGGGAAATACGATAAAATAGATTATTATACGTCCCTGAAATAATTTACAATAAAGTTATTTTTAGAAACGGGCTTTGACCAAAACACATTTACACATTGGGGTTGCTATTTTCGTGTATTTCTAAAATATATTTCAACATAGTAGTTTTTTTGTTTGTTTGTTCGTTTTTTATTATTAATATTTTAATGCTCGGAACTTGTAACGAAAGTGATGTGAATCTCTCAGTATTTCTTTGATACAACAATATTTTTTCTACGTCGTCGTTCAGAATTTCACTTGATTTACTCCCCACAAAATTATCCTAAAAATTTTGCCGGAAAGCTGATTTATTGCTGATTTATACACGATTTAATTTTCATTCACAGAATAATAAAATTATAACATTAAAAAAAAATAATAAATGCATGTGGTGTTCTTTTCCCATGAAAAGAAGTCGTAGTAATGTCGAGAAACCGTCCAATAAACAACTGATAGTTATCAATAATTAACGAGTGGCGGAAAACTGGAAATCAAGAGAATTGCTTAACTTTAACTCATTAGTTAACCTGTTAAATTTCATCGGGTGTGACTAAACATCGAGTTCGAGTTCAAGTTAGAGTTAGAGTTAGAGTTAGAGTTCGAGTTAGAGTTCGAGTTAAAGTTAGAGTTCGAGTTGAAGTTCGACTTAGAGTTCGAGTTATTATTCGAATTCGAGTTGAAGTTCGAGTGAACTCGAGATATTAATTTCTAATGTCATTTATCGAGTTACATTTCGAGTTAGAGTTACGGTTCGAGTTAAAGTTCGAGTTAAAGTTCGAGTTAAGATAAAACCTTTTGTACAAATAGTGATGCCGATATCCGTACAAACTTTTGTCTAATACGGAAATCAGTGACTAATTGGAAGTGTTGTTCAACAGACATTTTATTCACAGTTTATCATGCTACGTAGATTGCTATTTAGAGTGCTTCTTCTGCTAATAATTTCATATTTTTGTTGTTTTTTTTATAAAATGTCAATGAGAATATAAGCGTTCTTTTATTTCGGATGTAGACCATCAATCCTAGCAGAACAAGCCAACTAGTCTCTACCATACGATCTTCAACATGTGGACGGAGGTATATACACACTATTTGTCCCAAATTTAGAAAAATGTGAACACCACATATCAAGCCTCCTTCGACACAATTTTAAACTGGACACCCCTATGATGATTTAGGCCAAATTCACCAGTGGATTTAGAGGTGTTAAAAGTACCTTCACATAGGTGAAACTAATTTCGGCGGCGGTGACCATCAAAGTAAAGTTTGGTTGACATTGACTTTGTAGTTTCAGAGGAAAAGATTTTAAAAATTTCCTTCCCCATTTTCTATAGTTATCTCCGGCAACTATCTTGGTTGAAGGTCGGGGACAACAAACACAATTTAAGAAGGGGAACACCCAAGGACGATTCCACCAAAGTTTGGTTCCACATGGCCCGGCAGTTTCAGCGGAGATCTTCAAATTGTCTTACCCATAGGGTCCTAAGAGTAATTAATTCGGGCTATGACGGCCAGATAAAAAGTTTAAAGCTAAAAATCTACATTTCAGGGGCAATAACTCCAAGACTGGTAATCGGATTTCTACGAAAATTGAAACGCAAGTAGATCTTGTCCTCCTGATCGTTTTTACCTTGTCAGATTTTCTCTTACTGTCTGACCAAAATGCTCTAGTTTTAGTAACATAGGCCATGTGGTTTTGACACTTTTTTCTACTAGACACCCTAGTGATGACTCGGGCAAGGTTTGATTCCAATTAGCCCAGCAAGTTCAGAGTGCAAGATTTTTTTTCAAAAAAATTTACGATGATAGATGACGGACACCAAGTAATGGCAAAAGCTCACATGGCCTATTTGATTTTTTTTTGTATAGTAGAGATATTTAACACGGTATACAATCGAAGCATCCGAGACAATCAGTAAAACCGAGTGTTTACATTTCAACTGATTGATTAGCCAAGTATGAAAAGCCATACAACTAAACTTTGACCCCTTTTGCTTTCCATGAAAGGACATACCGAGCCATCCAATTTTAAACGTATCCGGAGTTACCGATGGTCTCGGGTACGCCGGTTATATACCGTGGTTAAGTTTCGTCTAAATATATGGTACATCGACGATATGAAGAACATCAAGAAAACCAATAAAAAATGCACAGGGAAATTCACAGAAAGGCACACATATATTCCCTACAGTTTTGCTGTGTTTGTCTTGGCAATGAAAAATATAGGTACTGTGGCCTAGTGGGCCACAAATACCCCTGCCCCTCTAGCAGAAAACAGTTTAAGTTTATGGTGCTCATTACAATTCCTACATATATACAAGCCAAGAAAACTTTGACTGAATTTTTATCCATTATGCCTAACACATGTAACAGTATAATTTCAAAGTCTCGGCAAATAGATGGGAGAAAAAAATCACTTACACGGTACAACCCATTGTCAAGCTCCAGGCATAATATAAAATCATTCCGATATGTACAAGCCAAGAAAACTTTGACGAAAGACTTTATTTCCGACGGTGGGACATACCTATTACTATGTGGGGGTATAAAAATGCTACACTGATTTTTTTTTTGTTTTTGTTTTTTTTTGTTATTAATATTGATATCAAAATCATTCAAACTAATGGTGACTTCAAGACGAAGAACAACAATAAAAGCGTTGTTCCATTGCTTTGTTTACCATGTATTAATTGGGATTTTCTCCCATGTACATTTACCACATATCCCTTCATTTTTCATTCATAACTAAGATTTTATTTTATACCGCATTGTAGTATATTTTAATAAAACTGCATGGTTGTGACTCTACCATTTTAAATTAAAAATGAAATACTAATTTGAACACAAATTTAGCTAGTTTACAGCAAATGACGAAATCCTTTGTCGGAAATGTACTTTCTGTGACCGTCAGTGAGTGTGTCCTTTGTTTCATCGTGAATAATAAAATCTTTCTTTTCTGTGAATGGGAAGGATTTCCTTACACATGCAATGTCAAAATAAAAATAACAGTTATTCAAATCGCCTGTCCAAACTGGTAAACCGTCCTTGTTAAATTTTCTATGCCCTCTTCTCTTCAGAATAATATCCGTTGGCGGATTTCTTGTTGACTCTTCAAAATGTTTGCCACATCCGTAACATATCTTTATATTAAACCCGGAAAGAAAGACAATTACCACTGGTTGCAATGGCTGAACAGGTTCCTTCAATAAAAGTGAACGTTTTCCCGATTTTCGACTGCATGATTTTGTGGTAGAACGTTCAACTTTTTTCTTTTTTGGTCTATGTTTCGCGCCCTCTGGTGGCATGAAATTGTCATTCCTCTCTACTTCGCCTACTTCTTCCAAAATCTCATTTTCATAAGCCTGCGCGCGCTTCATCTGTTGCTTCTGATTTCTTTTCTTCTTCTCTTTCAAAGTTGGACCACGTCCGGTCCCCTTTACACTGCCTTCGTAAAAAGCTTTTATTGCCGATTCTAATCGAATTGTGTCGGCTACGTCTTCTTTTGACGCATCTACTAACATCATGTTACCCTTTGAGGTGTTTGCCATTTTGGCATGACCAGTTTCTGCCATATTCATTGAGGGCGGATTGTTCATCGCTTTAAAAGCGCGGAATACGTGTGTTTTCCTTGCATTCCACCAATGAAGCCAGTTTATTATTTGTGGACGTGATTCCAAAATGGTTTCCAAGTAACTGTATAACTTGCTGTATTGTGTGAGTTGTAACTGAATATATAAGTTTGTCAGTGAGTGTTTCAAATTTGTTTCTCAATTCAGGGTCATCAATTTTTCTAGCTTGTCGATTCCTACAATCTTTAAAGTGGAATTCACACGAGACGAGTTGAACCTCCTGGCCAAACACTTTTTTAATCGCGATCCAATTTCCCGCCTGCTCGTCGCACATGAATCCCGACGGATTAAACTTATAGTTTGGCTCATTCGACACTTTCTGGAGAACTTCATTCCAGAGATTCCTAAACAATATTTGATGTTTTGAAGATTCTGATTCGACTTCCATGGTAGCAAGCTTTGTCATCTGTCGCAAAGTAGGATGATAAACCCATAACGTTAAAGTTTTGTAGCCTTTGCAACGGTCATGTTTTCCGTCAAAGAAACAAAATTCATTTGACAACGGGTGCTGTTTTGTTTTGTCCATCTTAATACCAACTTCTGCCATTATTTACTGGTTTTAAAGACATAGGAAGGTTCATTATTATGACTCTTGTTGTTAATTCTATAGATCAGGAATTCATCTTTTTCATCGCATTTCTCTTTTAACTTTCCCACGGCGTCAAAGCTGTGACCGATTGCATCTACTTCCATCCTTTTCAAATTTCTAATTTTCTTAGAATCCGTCAATGAATTTGCTATCTCCTGTACGTCTCTCCAGTCCTCATTTCTATCAATAGCTTCCAGAATCTGTTTATTTGCCATCTTGGCTGGTCCCAGTGCTCCATGTTTAACAATTGACTCCTTCATGATTTCACGGTTGCCTGGGCATTTCTTTGGAACACATGTATGCTTCCCGAAATGAAAAAAACTTTTAAGCTTGTCATATTCCCAGACCTTTTGTGCGCTACATTGTACAAATCTGGCCAGACATCCGCAACAAAAACAGTGCATTATACCACCAACAAACTGAAATTGAACGCGGTTTTTTAACTTGCAATCCAGAAAATAGGGACAGTCCAATTGCTTGCAAATATATGACCCTTTGCAGTTAGCTTTTCTTCAAATTCCCTTAAACTGGCTTCTTTTAGATGTAACCCATATTTTCCATGGCCGTCCATCTTTTGAGCGTTTCGTGAATTCATTCTTGCTGCACTTTATATTGAAGACCTGGGTTCCGTCAATGTCATAGGGGACAGAAGAGACACATTTTTCTGGGATATTATCGAATAGCTCCATATCCAATTTGGCTCTTTTCGCAGTCTTTCCAACCAGCTCTAACTCATCGTCGCTGTCTACAAAATGTCCAACGTCATTATCAAAACTTTCGTTTGTTTCGATGTATGATGAATTATCTTTCTCCATATATTCCATGCAGGTGTTGAATACATATTTGATAACTGACGAACTACCCTGGACTTCATGCGAAGTCGGTAAATTCTTAGCATCATGGAAGACACTGTTAGACTCTGGTATAGTTTCATTTTCTTGGTCAACGATAAAACAGTCCGAATCATAATCCGTCCTCTGTGAGCTTATTTCTGGTTCCAATTGAGAGCCAAAACCTTCCGTCTTCACAGATCTCAAGACAGCAGCGGAAAAATGAGCTGAAAGACCTTGCCCCTGTCGGACTAAATACAAATATTTGTCGAAGTTACATTTGCCTGGAATGTGATTTGTAACAGTTATTCTCCCTTTGGATTGTTGGATTATCACCAGTTGCGCCCGATGTGGCTGCTTTTGCTAATCTGCGGCGTCTACCGTGTATTCTCCAGATCCCATATAGTTGTTGAACTCCTCTATTAAAGACTTGCCTGCAGTGGTGTGCCACTCCGAGTAATATTCGTAATTACCGGAAATTTCAAATGTCAAGCCTGCGATAATAGCATTGCTGTCGATTTTCACACAATAATCTTGCTTTAAACATTCCGCAACGGCGTGTGCCAAACATAAGCCATCACCAGGAACTTTAACCAGCTTTCTTCCAATTTTAGATACATAGGAATCTATGGAGGTCAGATGGTCAGTTTTCACAAATATCACACTGAAAAAAAAAACAAAATAATGCTCTCAGTCATATTTAATATTATACCTCCGTATATGAACGAATTAAAACGTTGCGTCCGATTGGTGGAATTGAACAAATCTTCAGTCGGAATACGCCGACGTTATTTCTCACAATGAGAATCAGATGGTATATCTCGGGTTCTCCTCGGTCAATAGCCAGTGCCTGCCCTCGGGGACAACAAACTTGCTATTCCATTAAACCCAGTCAATAAGTATATATTATTATACTTCAGTGTGTTTTTTTCTTTGTAAAAATATTTTAATAATAATATTTAAAATTTGATTTTGATCTTTCAAATCATCAAGACTATTTACCGATAAGAGACTATTGACCGGCAAATTTGAAGTTTGACGTCATAATTGACAGGCAAGACTAAGGGGCGTCAATATGTTAACGTAAATAATGAGTAAATCCGCAAAGATCCAATTTTGATCAAACTTTTTGTGAATTAACATTTTGAATATAGTGTTAAGGGGCACCGTTAAATGAAGCTTCCATTGCTGTGTAGACAATATTTACCAACATAACATGTTAAGTCAACTTGGCCATTAACCCTTTAACATAAAAATAACGCAAACAAAAAACGAAAAAAGTTACATTGGGAGGGGGGGGGGGGGGGGGTGTCCAGCGGGTCTTAGGGCCCCAGAAGCGGTCGGAAAATGACACAAAATCTTGCATTCCGAGCGTTTCCAGGGACTTCAGAAAACACTATTTTAAACGTCACAATACTAGTCTGACCGACAATATCAGACAATGCTGTAGTATCACAGTCAGATACATTCATAAACCTTTATATCAGGCGTGAAGGAGATCGCTCAATTCGTTCTCAAGACAAGTCATAAAATACAGACAGACACCGGACCAAGCGACTCTAACCTCACATTGAGTTGTTGAAATAGGCATCGGGTGCAGTTGAATTATCGCCATAAATTTTTGTCAGATCCTTTTACACTTCGACTTTGCTTCAAGTTGGAGAGGTGGCAAAGTGCCCCAGGGAAAAATGCCATAATAGAATTTGCGAGGCATACAAAAGCTAAACATGGCTAAATAATATGAGCAATAATTCATTTTTCTAATAACAACCATACCTGTTATCATCGTTAGAAGCGTCCATCTTGCCTTGACGTCTTCAGGAACCTCTTTCCAACGTGAGGACTTTTGTGAAAAACGTGGGGACGTAAAGTGTGGGAATATGATTTACGGCCGTCAGACAAAAACGCAATTAAATAAACAATAAAATAGTTCCTAAACTTTTCACATCGTTTATATTATTTTGAAGGATATAGTTTTGTACCACAACTTTAAATCTCACAATTCAGTGTACGGATCATTTTAAGGAAGGTTTGAAAAAACTTTTTTTTATTATGCAGGATCCATATGCATTTCGATTTGGAGGGGGGGCGTCATACTTAAAGGCAGATTTAACAATGTTAATACACGTATTTCTGATATGGAAAGGGGGGGGGGGTTCCTCTTCGGTTGTCAGAAATAATTAACATAATTAAATGGTCAAGAGAAAACTATACGTATGTCTCTTCCACATTCGTTGGTGGGACATAAGGAGAAAGAAAAAAGGTAATCATGTGAGGAAACGAAGTCGGAAACGTTTTGTGTGCCCTGTATGAGGAGGCGGTACTCTCCGTAGGCTAATACTATTTTTGGGGTCAAATTTATGGATTTTGCTATATTTTTGGGGTCCAAAATATTCGAGGTATTTTTTGAGGTGCGTTCAAAAAGAAGAAAAAAATAGCGTTTTTAACATGATTTATGTGGTAAAATAATTTATGTATTTTTTACGAGCGTATGTACATGTAAGCTTTTACCCCCCCCCCCCCCCCCCCCCCTTTCCCCTTTCCTTACACTTAACCCGTAACTCGAATTTTAACTCGAAATGCAACTCGATAAATGACATTAGGAAACAATATATCGAGTTAACTCGAAGATTAACTTGAACTCGAATGATAACTCGAAAGCTAACTCGAATTTTAACTCGAACTCGCACACTAACTCGAACTGTAACTCGAACTGTAACTCTAACTCGAACTCGAACTCGAACTCGATGTTTAGTCACACCGAATTTCATCATAATATTATGAAATTTTACCTTGATAAATCTCTTTGAATTGGCTTTAATAACCGTATAAAATGTATGCGTGAGAGATTTGTTACACTGCAATTTTCCATTGAATGACATGACCACGCTCACGGAATTTTACATGTAAATTTTTGTGGTAAAAACAATACTTTATTTAATATTTCATGTACTAAATATTTAACTAAATTTAAGA
Organism: Mytilisepta virgata; assembly: GCA_028015205.1. Taxonomy (NCBI): domain Eukaryota; kingdom Metazoa; phylum Mollusca; class Bivalvia; order Mytilida; family Mytilidae; genus Mytilisepta; species Mytilisepta virgata. The sequence continues at coordinate 37,980,654 of CM051510.1, read as the reverse complement.
AAAATTTATCAGGCCGCGTCTCGAAGCTTCCTCTTTTCAGCCATATAACTTTCAAGAATGAAATATTTTTGGCAAAAATACATAGTGGTCTCCGGTGTGCGTCATAAAGTGCAAAAATCCGAGAATTTATTCTAAAAAAAAATTATGCAAGTTTTGAGCAGAATTTCTCTGCTTTGAAATAGAATTATTGGGAAAAAAATTACACAATACCATGCAGCTGTCTTTTATCTCCAAAATGATACATTTTACATTAAAATCAGTAGAAAAATTCAGATGTAGTGGGGTCGGTAGTTTACCATAGAACAGAGAAATGGTCCAAAAGATGACGATTTACAGGTAAATATAGCACGACATAGAAAATATAGGAAAATCGTCAGTGACGTATCCCTGTGTTATATTGGTCCCAGTTCAGCCAAACTTTAGTGTAGTGGTTTTTGAATGGTCCCTTTAAAAATTATGTGGAATGGTCCTTGGATGAAGAAAGTTAAGACATAGTGTTCACTCTTTGTTAAGACCTTAATATTAAACATTATAAATCTCCAGATCTATAGATGAGAAAGATTTAAATTCCATATTAATAACCGGGAATGAAGAACATTGAAACTATAACATTTTACATATATAAATTTGTCACATAAAAACAAGATAACATTTTTACAGGCCCAAATAATTGGTGCGTGCACCAATGAATTTCCTTGTAATAACCTTGAAATAGGACCTGATTATGACAAAGTTCTATAAATAGCTATTCGAGACTTAATTTTTTAAAAATCTAACTATTGATCGGCTTCTATAAAAGAAACAATGATTTCTTTAAATCATTAATTAAATACTGCTTTTCGCATTGGGAGCAAGACATATTTCCATTTGGAAATAAACAGGTAAATGATTTCATGTTTAAGAAAATCTGTAAATCAATTAATTGAATTTTATATCTATATATGAATCCTAGGGGAGTTACTCCGTTAAAAGTAGGTATATATGTTTCAATTTTGGTGGTCAAACCTGAACCTGTTCATGACCCCGAAATTTGGAAAATCATACCCTGTCAGTGACATTCTATGTTCAAAGGTAACACTGTTAATAACTGATAACGATATACAGTAATTAGCCTTATATTTTAGTTAAAAGAGAGAGTGATTTGTAGTGTGTAGCAGACCCCTTGTATGGCACACACGGATATGAATCCAGGTGAAAATTTTCTATTGGATTTTATTATGTTTATTTAAACCACTGCTGTGACGTCAGCCTATTCATTTACCGTGGTTTCTTTTTCTCGAATCAACGCGTCTTTAATCCGTCACTGAAATGAAGTCATCAAATTATATTCAATTGTTCCCTTTGTGTACTTAATACTTAATGTCATTAACTTTGAATTGGCTAATTTACTGATTTCTGTTCACAGCTGGTATTAGTTTAAAAACTTACCTTTGATTTTTGCAAATTTTTATTTGCCGTGACTGGGGTTCGAACTCCCTCCGTCAAGTAAATTATGTGTCATAGTTCAAGAACACATCGACGAAACCTCTCGGCTACCAATCGGATGATATCTAAATGTCGTTTTTACATATATCAATATGATACGGTACAATATATAGATAAGGCTTTCGCCTTTATATATTTAAAAACGACGTTTTATAGTATAAGATGGTAGCCGCAAGGTTGGGATGATTAGAGAGTAACACTTGTAGACATAGTTCGAATCTCTGTTTCGGTGTTCCCTTTTTTCTAAATCTTTATGTTATCATTTATATAATTTAATAATAAGAACACATCTTTATTTTTTTATTTGATTATTATCGACAATTTCATATAATTCAATAAAAAATTAGAACATTGTTATTTTGATGTTTATGGCAATTTCATCTGTTTCACTGCATATTTTGACATATTTTTAAAATATAAAAAGTGTAAATCGAGTGGATTTAAACTATTTTTTCTTTCAGTAGCATTATGTTTTACTGGAAAATTATTTGGACTATGCTTTATTTTGTCAATAATGGACAAATTTCTGAATCATATGCCTTATACTGTAAGTCCATACGGTTTTGTATTAATTTTCATTTGCCATTAAAATCATCAACGTGGCTATGTATATATCTAATTGAATAGTAGTATAGAGAATTAAGTTAATTTAAACTCACACATAATAGGGTCTAATTAAGAAAGGAAAGGTAATTGGGAAAAGTCGTCACAACAATAGTTTAAGTAAGAGATACAATGGATAAGCGTTGGTTCATGAAAAACAAACCATTCGCCCTCCGGGCTCATGGTTTCTTTTTCAAGAACCAACGCTTATCCATTGTATCTCTAATACATATTATATTCCCAATGAACATTTAGATGACCTTAATTTACGCCGTGAAAATGCTATTCGTAATTTCGAAGTTGAAATTAAACTGATGAAGAATAAAGCTTGCCGATACGAGTTAAAGTTCAATGAAACAGATGAAGATATGTACAAAATTGTGAATTCAAATTTCAACCGCGTAAAGCTAGAATCGATGATCTATCTATGGAGGTCTGAATGTGAGAAAGAAGAAACGAAATCTGTGAATATATGGAAAAAGAAACAGGACTGGTTTGACCGATATGAAGAGGAATATCGGTCTGAAGATGTTTTCGTGACCGAAAATTCTACTGTATTTGAACAAAAGACCGGTAAAAGAAAATACGGTTTTTTTTCAGCGCACTAGAAATACGAAAATTTATTTTCAGCAAGATATTAGCCGTAATATTTCAATATCAACGTGTTTCGCCACGAAGGAATATTCCGCAATCTACTCGTGGAAATCATAGAGAAACTGTGCGAAATTTTAATAGTAATTTTAGTACGAGAACAAATTTGCCGTCACAGAGAAGAAATCAAAACTTCGTTCGTCATAATGGCACAACATATATTGGAAGAAATTTTCAGAAGAGTTTTTTTTTATCACAAGCGTAAGCGACAGGGCCGGCGGAACAGAAATACACACTCCTCATAATACCACACAAACACTGGGAACAAGGGAAACGGACGAGACGAATCTCAAGGAAATTGCATAAACGAAACGGAAAAAATTCCGCCGAAAATTATTAATCTTTCTAAAAGAAAATTTACAGATAATGAAACAAAGTTATTGAAACGAGGGCTGAAATTTACTCCTTCTCCCGGTGAAGATAAAATTCAACTTGGTGCAGATATTGATGAGTTCTATAGAAGGTTAAGAATAAATTATATTTTTCAATAAGATAATGAATATCAGGATGAAGATATAAATGAACCATTAGTAAGAAATAAATATGAATGGATTCCTAAATCTACAAAAGATAAACACTTAGAAGAAACGATATACATGTTACAAACAAATTCACTTGTAACAAATAACCGTGTCAAGGATAAATTAAACCGTGAGGAGAGGAGAGCTTTATTGAATTTGAAATCAGATAAATCAGATAAATCAATTGTAATTAAAGAGGCCGACAAAGTTACCGATTTTAAATAGGGATTATTACAGAGATAACAGTTTGGAAATGTTGCACGATGAAATGTATTACGATGAAACGAATAAAACAGCGGATAAAAATACCAAGAAAATGATTACAGATTTATGAAATCAACACGAGGGAGGATTATTTAAAGAAGAAATCGAAATATATTTCCAATTTTACATTTTTAGACAGTTTTTCTACGGATTACCCAAAATACATAAGAGCGCGGAAATTCTTAATGCAATACTACAACAAAACTATGAATACATAGTGTAACGCGCAAGGGGGTAGCAATTGCACGTCCTAGTGGGATCGTATCGATGTTATTTCCTCGAGTTCTTTTGACAAACGTCTGACCTTCTGATTCTACAGCACACGACGGACACAAAGGAAGATATGAATCGACCTACAAATATTAATGTTGCAAACCCTGTGCGTACCTTAGCTATTATTTCAAGCATTTAATACAACACAGTCTACCTTGCTGGACTTTCCTCAGCACCTGTACTAAGATGCTGGATCTGTTCTGACCTGGGCGTATTTCAGCACCTGCCCCAAGTAAGCACAGCTGGACAATCTATATTGGCGTGTGCGTATTTCAGCACCTGCACCAAGTCAGCACGGCCTGATTAATTAGTAACCTCTAATATGTCCTATTAATACTTCCTCAGACTCTCCTACTACTACTCGCAATCTAAGTTATACCTTATTACTTCTGTGTGGCTCTTTTGAACTTCTACACCGCAATCCCTGATTTGACTAAGACGCCTGTTTATATACTGGTAATATGGACTATTCCATTATCCAACGGACGATACCCATTGAACTAACTACCCCTAATCATCCGAGTGTTTTAAGATAACTAAATCATAAACATTTGAGCGCCTAAATGACGGCCCTACTAATTGCAACTACGGATCCGAATATTTCCGTAATTAACAATTGTACCCGTACCTATTGGTTTTGTATATTAGAATTTCCTTGGTTACTTGTAAACACTTACAAGAAATTAACACGAGAAATTAACACGATAATACCTGAGCCGAACAATGCATTTATAGTAACCATTTCACAGGATAATTATTATACTAAACCAGAATAATATAAATCTACAAATAGTCAATGAACCTATTTTGTTACATTGAGACTGAATGATTTAAAATTTCGACCTATTGTAGGTGGACCTTATTGTATTACGCAAAGATAAAGAAACTTCATTGTCATTATTTTTAAACCTTTATGCCGTGAGGAACCTGATTTTATAAGATACGATTTGGAATTTTTGTATCATTTGCCCGAGGTTGGCAGCCACACGATTTGGGTTTAACAGCTGTGGAATTCTGGTTAGAAAATAGGCGGGATATAATACAAGACAGATTTACAAAGGAATTTATTCTCAAATCTTTAAAGATAACACTGGAGAGAAATGTTTTTTATTTCGACAGAAAATACTACCATCAGAAGAAAGGAACAGCTATTGGTACGAAGATGGCACCGACGTATGCTACGTATACGCTAGTACTAGGTTATTTGGAACAGAAATTTTATAAAAAAATGAGCGATAAATATGGAAATGATTTGCATCTTAGATACAACATAACTGGAAACGTTTTCTGGACGATTGTTTCATTATCTGGAATTCGGAAATTACCGTTGAAGATTTTCATTTAAAACTCAATTCTTTGAACCACAAATTTACTTTTAACAGAAAAAAATCGGAAATGCCATTTTTAGACATTAAAGTAAAAATTACAGAAAATAATTGTATCGTCACAGACCTATTTTCTAAGGACACCGATACTCATATATATTTGAATTTTAAGTCGAATCATCCGAAACACATTAAATTAAACAATCCTTTTAATCCTAACGATAGCAAAAACCGAGACTTTAAGAAATACGCAGGACGTTTTCGTATTTTTCCGTTATATAAAGTTAATTGTAAAAGTGATTTTCTCCGAAAAAGAAAGGAGTAATTGTTTATAAACATTCTTCAACCAACTTTAAATGACAAATGAATTTGAATAATTTTTATAACTTTCGTTTATTTTATATTTTGAGTATATGACTTTTCTGATAAGAAACGCAAATAGTCTCCAATTTAACTGTTAACGGCAATCTATTGTTAACGCTATTTTATTGTTAGCGTCATTCTATTGTTAACGTTGTAACGTCAGTAAACATTGTACCTGAAGATCTGCAGCAGCAGTGAAAGCGCTAGTACAGTAAATGTTGTGAAATCGACCGATTTATTCTCTTCTCAATTTGTTACACGAAACCCCACTCTCGATCTGGCTGTCGACGAAGGCACATCCTAGCTCTCCCGAGGTAAACATTTTTCTTTCTTTTTCTTTTTTGGAACATGATGTGTTCCGTTGTACTTGATTATACATTTCATCAGCTATCTCTTGCGGTTTCTGAGTTATTTTGATAACAAGGTCTGTGGTCAAAGGTAAAGGTCAAAATTGAGATTTGACCTTGACCCCTTTTAGTCCGTACTAATGATGAGAATAATTGAGAAATTATGTTAAAAAACAAAGATACGAGGTATAAATAATTTTCAGTTTGCACACATTTTTGCACAGGTATTCTATGTGCGTTGTTTACATTTTCAGATACATCCAGTGACAGTATTAAAACGTAGGCATGATTTAGAGAAAGCCACCGCCATTCTGAAGGTTATGAAGAAATCTAAGGATTTTAAACCCAGTCCTCGTATTGAACTTGCATGTTTAAAAGTTAACGGAAAACTCAAAGGTATGGTGATGAACGAACTCAAAGATGGTTTCCAAAGACTAACAGGGGAGGATGCTGCACAGATTTTGAAGCTGGGGTCGACCGCTTGTAATGAAGACAAGCTTAGGAGACTATTGCATGTCACTATTATGCTATCCAATGAAATTGGCCAACCTGCTGGAAATGCCCTCTGGAGAAAGAGTTTAGTTAAGTTTGTGTAATCCGCTACTATTTTTCTCTGATTTTTCTGAAACTTATATTTTTTGCGAGCTGGTAAAACGCTTGGCCTGTTTTCTTGTTACATCGAGTTGTGATGAACTAATTTTGATGTAATTTTATTAATCTATAAAGAATTCGGGTCATTTCTGTTTAACATATTGATAATGATATAAATAAATTGTAAGTAACTGATAAATAATGATTTTTGACATATCCATTATGGTATGGATTTTAGTTTTTTCTTAAGTATAGTAATTATAAATTTCAGGATTCTGACGATGAAGCCGAAGATGTAGGACTAGTAGCTAAAATGAGAAAGGGTTCTGACTTGGCAGATAGAGTTGCTAATTTGGAAAAATCGCATGATGATTCTGTCAAGGACCTTAGGGAAAATGTGAGGAGTTTCGCTCTGCAAAGTAATACCAGTGAACCCCTTATCCTCTTACATTTTCACGAATTAGCAGAAAAGTCGAGGTGTTTAAATAATCCAGAAGCGGATGTTTTTGAAGAATGTTTAGACAAGCCAACAGGCATCAGGGAAATGTCGATTCGGCTAGTTTAACCCTACGTGTGGGAGAGCTTCTGACATTGTTGTTAGGGCTATGTCAAAATGTATGAAAAAGATGCAAGTCAATGAAAAAATTCCCATGAAGTAACGTATCATCTAAATCTACAGAGGCCGTTTCACCTCTCAACAGTGATTATCCACAGCAAACTATGCCACCTTTGTTTTATTGTCCACCTGGATTCAGCGGTTGGTCTCAAGCAAGACTGTTTCCGTTTTCCAGTTATCAATCTGCCCGTAGAACTTTTTGAAATAGAACAAGACAGTTTATAGCGAGAGGCAATTGTTATTTCTGTAACTCTCCTGAACAATCAGTACGAGATTATGAAAAAATGAAATCGGCCAAAAATAAATAGTTTCCGTTGTAATGTCCAATGTTTTTATCACATTTATGCCATGGTTGGTTATGCGAGTAATAGTGTAAAACATTTATAACCATTTAACAGTACGATGTAGTTAATGTTACGATAGCAGATTGACATTGACGAATTTGTTAAGGTCATTAATAGATACTTTTTTATATTTATGTTATTTCTGTATAAGCTTTTGCCTCAGTCCCTGGACATTGATTCCCTAGTGGACATAGTTCACGTGGACTGCAGGTGTCGGCTTTCTTTTGTCTTTCGTACCTAATGTTTGATGCTTCCGCTTGGGATAATTTAGTTTGTTCTTGTTATATGAATCAGTGGGAAAGAGTAATGTTTTCCAACCTTCTTTGCCTAAATGGGAAGAGATTTTAGACTTTAACCCGATATCGATATTATCTGATATAAGGAAGCGCCAAAATAATTGCGAGCCACTACCTGCAGTCTACGACAATATAATCAATTTTCTTTATGGAACTTTAAACTACTATAGTGAGAGTATCCCTTTACGAGACCCCGAAAACTTTATCGCTGGGGGTATTAATGAATGCGCAGATGAATGGTAAGATTTATTTCCTAATTTGCCCAGTGATGTAAAACAATGGATAACAGATGGAGTTAAGCTTGCAGATTTTTTGCGTCATTTTAAAGGAAATTTTAAGGGTAAAAGCTATAATTCCGATATTCCACCAAAGGCGTCTTTTACCAACTCCTCATCTTGCAGAAACTTTATACCTTTTATTCAAACTGAAATTTGTAGCAGATTGACACCATGCTCAGTTCGTCTATATGGAAAACTAGAGGAATGTGAGCTTCCCAAAGTAATAATGCCTCTCTCTATAGAACCTAGTACACAGAGGCTTTGTCACGATGACAGTTTTTTAAAATCTTTGGATAAAAGACTGTCCATTTCAATTAGAAAATCTTAAACATGTACAAAGGATTGTTGATAAAAACTCACTGACGGTTGTTGTTAATGAAAAATTGGGCTATGACCACATAAAACTTAATGAGGAACCCGAACCGTATTTTGGTTTTCAATTCGGCGGATGGGTATTCACATACACCGTAATTCCCTACTGTTTGGAAAGCGACTGCTTACATTTACCAAACAGCTGGACTGCAAATAACATCCTTTTTACGGAGTGTGGGAATACATGCCGTTCAATATAAGCTACACATAATTTAAATTCGCCACATGGAAATATTAACACAATTTCGGTTGTTATGCTCGAAGTTTTGAAAAAGCTTGGCTATACATTATCACTTCAGAAAAGTAGGACGAAGCCGACCAAAGAAGTTAAATTTTTAGGTTTTATTATTGACTCAGTTAAACAAGCCTTCATCCTCCCACTGGAGAAAAACTTTTATCTCATTACGGTATTTTATATTTTAAAAGTGAGAAGGCATATTTAAACACAATGCAAAGATTTGCATGGAAGTGCGTGTCTAATTTGTGGTACTGGCGGCCAAATTATTTTGCAGAGAAGTAAATGCAGCGATACTCGCGGAATCAAAAACACAACGCGACATTGATATGACAGGTGACTTAAAAATAGAACTTGAGCACTGGAGCTTTATTGATAACCAGAATTTATTTTGTCCTTGGAGAACTGAAAGGCACAAGGAATTAACTGTTTATACTGAAAGCTCGCTTTATAAATATGGCGTGTCCTTTTTAAACAAAGAGGACCTTTTGGGGATTTCTGGGATATAGAGTTATCTACAATCACCTGCATCTCAAACATTGATTTTCATATGGCTTATATTCCTATTGATTTAAATGAAGCCGAAAATCCTTCACGGTCCATTTCTTATTCTAACGCAAAACTTAGTAAAGAAAGTTGGTCTTTATTAGAGAAACACTACGGTCCGCACACAATTGATTTGATTTCTCTTGATTCAAATGCCATGACAAGGCAGACCTTTATGACACTTTACTCTTGCTCTTCCCCTTTTTCTGCTGGAGTCAACGTTTTTGCTCAGAACTTGTCACTAGAGGAGAACTCCCTTTGAATATTATTTTTCTTGGGCTAGGTTTTCTAAAAGAACATCGTATTAGCAGGTGTACTTTTGTTGCACCAGACTTAGTTGAAACACCCCAGTGGTATCCCTTGCTTAAACGCCATACTGTATTATTTATCATTTGTTGTAAAGGAGAAAAGGGGGTTATAGATGTTCCGTGCACAAAAGGTTATTTATCTGACATTTTTGGCTTGAAATGGCCTATGTTTGGTTATAGACTATTGTTTGCACAATTATCATTTCAGTATTTGCAAAAAATAGATGAAAGAATTTGACAGCTTCAACACGACACTGTTAGTTTTTTTTACCAAAGAAAAAAGTCTTCTTTACAATTATGTTCGATGGATTTCTTTAAACAGTTAAATGCTACTTCGTTAGACATTAAAAAGTTCCTGGTGTTGAACGATAGTGGTAAAACTCAAATACACGATAAATTCTGTGCCTTTTTAGGACAATTGGGTGTAATGTCTTGTGCATGTCCTGTTAGGTTAGCTTCTGGGTCAGTCGAAGGATTAATTCAACACTTGATTGATATTGTTGATTCTGCTGGAAGGGGAAGAGTTTGGAATTCTGCCCTTGCTTTAGGTAACACTGCTTCTTCTGATGCAGTCACAAAATATCTGAAGGCAGTAAAAGAAGAACAGGCGAGGGTGCATGTTGTCCCAAAACAGGCCAAACATATTTTCATTGACAAAATTCGCAAAATTGCAGAATATATAGACAGAGAACTGAGCAGATAAGATTTAACCATTAAACCGAAATATGTATTGTAAAGAGATCAGGCCTTAATTAAGTTGAAAGGTTTTGCTGGTGACCGAGCAATTATATTATCTCAATAAGTTAAACGGTTACCTAATGATAATGGGTTTGTATTTAAACATACGTTCGGGAAAAGGCTAAGAGGTGGATCAAATAATTGTAACACATTTGTCCTAAAGCGATGTTATGAACGAATTATGTGTCCAGTCTTAGGTCTAGAATTTTATTTTTCTTTCATGCAGGACCATGGTATTCCTTTATCCCCTAGATATCTAATCCGAGTTATCACATAATCGGGTAGGGTACTTGATGAACCAGTCTCGTACACTTTTATATATGAACGTTTCAAAACCTACCTAGTCACCCTTGGTATATTTGATGGAGAAACTCAAGAGCTTAAGAGCTGGTTTTGCAATTACTGGAAAGTTCGAAATTATTGCTATTTTTTATGATTGCCAAAAATGCGAGAGGGTTGTAATCGCAATAATTTATACTCGCTTTTTGGAATTTTGTATATGAATGAAGCGGGACTTTTTTCAATATCGCAAAAATTAAAATCGCGTTTTGGTCTAAAATGACAAAATCGCAATAATAAATGCACGCAATAATTTCTGAATTTACAGTACTCTTGCTTATTCAGAGAGTAAAACTGATATTAAAGGTATAAAAAAACCATGTTGGTTCGTCTACTGAAAAAAAGACCCAGTATTATACAAGGGCATCTTTAATAAAGGATGCTAGTTTAGTTGTGGACAACCTCGCAAAATGTGCAGATGCATTAAGTAAGTACCCCAATGATAGTTTTTATCAATTGTTCTCCGATTTTGATGATTTAAAGCATGAATTTGCTCTATGATATGTGAGTTATTGTTCGTCCAAAATGTGCATATTATTTCTTGAATAATACATATTGATATTGATTTCTTCACTTTTTATTTAATGAATATTGGGTGTTAGCTTTACGACCTTTGCATCATAGATAGGCCTTTTCATGTGCTGTAATTGCAAATCATGTTTACCAAATGTATCCCAGTACTTTATCAGGATTGTGCGGTGCATTACAGTGACTTCACTGAGGATACGATATTATTCCCAGTGAAGTTACTGTAAATGACTCCACAATCCTGATAAAGTACGTATACTTGGATAAATTTGGCAAACATGGATTAAGATGTACATCACAGTAACACTCTTAATTGGGAGGGTGGGAGAGAAGCGACAAAAAGTTAAAAGCAAATAAATACATCATACAAAATACTAAAACCTTGGGGTGGGGAGGATTCTACATCGATTGACAGCCAGATCGAGAGTGAGGTTTCGTGTAACGCAGCTTTACACTTAACTGAGGATCCGATATTTTCCTTAGTGATGAAATCAACTTATTCTTGATAAAACTCTGGTTAAGAAGCTTTTGTGGCACGCAGTAATCCTCTAAGCTGAGAAACATAGACGCAATATGCTGGCGATGCTGGCATATTGCTACTTTTTTGTACTCAGAAGGGAAGTTAACAATAGGAAAGATAAAGTCATCACGTTTGCCATAAAGGTTTGTCTTTTCATGTCCCCCATTGTCTATTTCAAGAAACAAATCCAAATATGAAGCGAACTTCAATGCATCTGTAGTTTCCTTAATTTCAAGCTTTACTGGGGATAGATGAAAGTCTTGGATTTGTCGTTATTTAACGACAACACGTCATCTATGTAACGCAAAGTGAAATTAAAGGATTTGGCTAGTTTCTTTTTGTTTTCACGTAGTAGTCCTTGAATGAAGTCCGCTTCATATGTGTACAGAAACGGATCGGTGAGGAGAGGAGCATAGTTGGTTCCCATCGGGATAACGATAATTTGTTGAAAAATTCGACCGCCAAATTTAACAAATATGTTTGTAATTTCCTCTTCAGAATACCTTTTGTCAGAATCAGAGTGTTTTTTCACGAAATAAACCTTTTCTCTACCTAAAAATAGAAACCCAATTTTTCTTGAAAAACATTGATGAACTAGTTGTTTCAATGATATTTAATGAATGAAGAACCGTCCAGTGGTTATCAAGGACTTCCTGCTTAGTGAGTGTGGTCGGTGTATAAGTTGGGTTACCCGCTGTCTCTAAGACACTAAAATAAATAGTTCTTGAAAACAAAAACGATGTTATTGGGCGCTTTGTCCCCTTGGACAATTACATATTTGTCATGGAGACAAGTAAAATTTTCAACAAAAAAAGGGTCTTTAAAGAAGGATAGAGCATTAGTGCTCATAGACCCTTACAAATTTTTTATAATGGTGAAATTATGGTGGCATGAGTAATATGTTGTATATTAGTTATGGATGAGTATTTAATAAAATTAAGATGTATGGACCGAATAAGTGGGAGTGCTGGCATGCCACAAACATGTTTAACCACATTGTATCTACATAGATACAACTGTCAACTTGCTATATCTTATTCTTGTTATACGGCTCCATTACGGCCCTGTTATTCTATATATTTCTATTAAACATTTATTGTTATTATAAAATAAAATACTGAACAATATAACCTACAGTCTACAGAGCAGGACCGAAATTATGAATTAGATGTGTAACTTACTGCATCTTCGTCTCTTTACAGAATAGTTCATGGTGCATTTTATATTAAAATAAAAAAAAAAATCACTCCGGCTGAAACTTCAAAACTTTTGTCCTATGTATATTATACTTACTTCCTGTCATAATATCAAAATTTGAAAAAAAAACAATTCATCAGTGCTAACTGAAAATATTGGCAAAAATATATCCTAGGGTAGCAGAATTCTTGAAGACAGCAAACGACACCATAAATTTTGACCCTTTTCCATCTGACCAAATCACAACTTTTACTTATGACAGCTCATTCAAAACTTTTTAAAACATCAACTTTGAAAACTCTACTATAAATTTAGAACAAAACCAATTAAAAATGCTTTAATAAGGGGCATAAAATAAAAATTGACGAAATACAGTAAATTTTCATAAGGGATTATATTTCGGACAACAAGTGTGCACTAATTGTGGTCTTTGGTCGAAATTAATAATCTTTATTTTGATATATTGGTGAATACTTGCCCTCACAGTACATTATATTGCACTCGCAAACTTGTGCAATATAAAATCTGCTCGGAACAATATTCACCAATATTCATGCAATAACTATATATTAATTTTTGGTTATAAACCATTACTTTTTGATAATTATTTTAAATTGCTTGTAAACTAATTTTGAAGCATGTTAGACAAGGTTTTTTTATAATGTTGGAATTTAATAAGATGCTTTTAAAAATTTCTTTCTTAAACGAACATTGTAAATAATGTATTCTTAAGTTATGTGTCTGATTAGCCAACACTTTGGATGGGTACTGATTGTTTTAATTGTGTAAAATGGGTTTGCTAATATATTAAGTGACGCAATAATGAAATAAAACTTATTCATTTTATTTTATTTCTAATAGATAAACAATGTTGGTCTTCGGTCACTTTTTCATTTGAAGACCTACAGTGAATTTTCCTATTAGTTTTAATAAATTCTCATGATTTTGATTTTTTAAAGAATTTATTCAAACTAACAGGAAAATCCGCTGCAGGTCTTCAAATGTTGTAAATGCATTTTACTACACGAAACGCAAACACATATGTATATTGATGAAATAGACACCGTATCGAATGCAAAACCATCTCTAGGATATTCGGACATTCGAAATGGAAAACTATAAAAAAAAAAAAAAAAAAAAAAAAAAACCAGTTGCTATTCATTTCAACGGTCCCAGACATTCAATAAAAAAGCAGGTTCGCCCGTTATAGAACCCTCAAAAAGAATGACAACACGTGCATGTATAGACGTACGCGAGAGTCTTTTTGTCACTTAAATTTTCATACCAAACATAGGAAAGAACAACAGAAATAAAGTAGGGTGTGGGGGACCTTATTCACCCTTTAAAAAAACAGACAGACATAATACAAAGTTTCAGCTTTATCTACTACGTACATCGGTTCTTCAAGGAGTTGGAGTTCATTTGCAGTAAAATAATAATACTATTTGCGATAAAGGTCATTTATTCAAAATACCATAAATTCATAATAATCTGGATTACATAATCAATTATGCAATTTTATGCAATAATCAAAATTTGAATAAATGACAAAAAATTTGCAAAGGTGGCGAATAAAAACCGCCAAACTCCCCGAGATTGAAGAATTTAATTTGGGGAGACCGCCACCCAAAAACTCCTTGAAGGTCATTGCAGCAGTATGCGAGCTACGAAAAAAAAAATAAAATAAAAAAAAAAAATAAAATAAAATAAAATAAAAAATAAAAAAAATGTGAAGCAAGCCCTGTTGACCTCCACATTCTTAAATTTACATTTCAGAACACATAACACATGTAAACCAAACTGTACAACTTGTACTAAACAATTTCTAAGACACACTGATGTAGAGCAAACCCTGTTGACCTCTACATATAGCATATACATATATATAAAAAAAATATTAAAATGTGAAGCAAGCCCTGTTGACCTCCACATTTTAAAATTTACATTTCAGAACACATAACATGTAAACCAAATTGTACAACTTGCACTAAACAATTTCTAAGACACAATGATGTAGAGCAAACCCTGTTGACCTCTACATATAGCATATACACACATATATATTTATATATATTCACACACATGTAAAAATTAACAATTTGTAACAAAGATTGTGTAAGGCACGCAAAGTGTTGTCTTGATAATGCGAAATAATCAAAGGAAAGAGCAAGCCTTGTTGACCTCTTTACCCAATTCTAATATTAAATATTCTATATTGTGTACAAATTCTAAATACAAACAGGTACACTTACATGTATACAGAAAAAATTTATTTATAGCAGAGCAAACTTGTTGACATCTACCTTCAAAAATTGTGCAACCTTATATAATTTTTTACAGCATTTGATTTCCATCTCCCCATGTGTTGAATAACTTCTAAAGATACGCCATTGGCGGCTACAGATGTTGCAGCACCTATTCTAAAACTATGACCCTTATATAATTTGGTGTTTAAACCAACGAAATTGAGAACAGCTTTTAGGGATGAGCTAAAGAAAGCATATGATACTGGTGTACCACAGGGAAATTGAAATAGGGGGCCAGAATTGTGTTTAGCCAAATTTAAATAGCTTGACAAAGCCATAACGGGACAAAGCAAATTATTAGCATTCCTTCCAATTGAAATAGTTTTTGGCTGCATATCACTGTGTTTGTAATTCCTCATTGTGACCGTCATACGTTTTGAAACCCTGTTTTCAAATTCCACATATATATCTGATAACTGAAGGACATTATTTTTTCTATTTCCACTTTTTACAGCCATCTCGCCTATACGGAGAAAACAGTAAAAGGCCAAGGATATCATAGCTTTTAACAAAATTTGATTATAAGGACTCTTAATAACTAAGGGAATTGCTGCTATCAATTTTGACAATATTTCCTTTGTGATTGGCAATCTATTATCACATGAACTCCTCAGATTTTGGGCTCCTTTAATTATTTTTTTGATAAAAAATGAATCTGAAGGGTCATTCCAAAAATTTACCTTGTGAATAAAACTAATAGCCGAGATGTAAGATGCTATTGTGGATGGCTGATAATTTTTCACGAAAAGAAATGAAATAAAATGTGCTATCATAATGTTTGTCGCAGGAAATGATGGGACTAAAGGAAAATGTTCTTTACAAAATTGATGGTATACATTCAGCATTCTTATATAAGATTGTCTTGATGAATGTGACAATGAAGCTTGTAATAATTGCGCTGTTACAGACTCAAGAGATGTTGTAGAACCGTAACTGGATTTGGATTTAACCAAGGAGCAATTTGGTGCGCTTCCTGAAAAGAAAAACGAGATAGCAAATCACAGACCACATTCGTTTTGCCAGCTATGTGTTTAGCCCTAAAGTGGATATTAAACTTCAGTGCGGACAATACCAGTCGACGTACCAATTTCATCAGATTTTTATCTTTAGATGATGTTTTATTTATAATTTCTGCTACTGCCTGATTATCAGTCAAAAATAACACCTTATGATTGGCCAAATTTTTACCCCAAATTTCAATTGCAAGAACAATGGGAAACAGTTCTTTTACAGTGATATGCAGATCTTTTAAATCAGGAGGCCACTCTCCAGTGAACCATTTATTGCCAAAAACTGCTGCAAAACAACCATACACCTCAGCAGAATCTGAATAAAGTTTCAATGATTCTGATGACACCCAATGTTTAAACAAAAAACAAGATTTTCCATTGTAGTTACAAATAAATTCATACCAAGCATTAAGATCTGCCCTCGCTTCTGAATTAAGCGTGATTCTAAAATGAGGGCATGTATGTCCCATAGTTAAATCAAATAATCTTCGCAAAAAAGCACGACCTGGGACAATTACACTACAAGCAAAATTTAACAACCCCAATAATGACTGCAGTTCTCGCAAAGTCACTTTCCTCCTTACTTTAAAAACTTTTAGCAAACTTAAAACCTTTTCTATTTTTTCGGGAGGTAGACGAGCTATCATAGATTGTGAATCAATTTCAATCCCATAAATAGTAAGACGTGTGGTTGGGAACACCTAAATTATCAGCTAATGCTAGAAATGTATTTAAGGCAATGGAACATTCAGTCGTATCTGCTTTACCAACAAAGAAAAAATCATCAAGTAAATGTGATATACCCCTAATCTCAAATTTTGTATTCAAAATCCATTGAAGGGCCGTAGAAAAACATTCAAAGAGTTGACAAGATGCAGATGCCCCCATGGGTAACGCTACATCGTAATAAAATAGGTTCTGCCACTGAAAGCCCAACAAATGATAATCTGATGAATTAACAGGGACCAACCGAAACGCCTCAAGAATGTCCGCTTTACTCATGAGACAGTTAAAACCATAATCCTGTACTAGATCAATGACAGTCTCGATATTCTGATACGATACTGAAGAGAACTCAATTGGCGTCCAAGAATTAACAGAGTCCCCTTTTGGAAAAGATAAATCGTGAATTAAACAGAAAGAATTTTCCTCCTTTTTGGGAACTAAACCTAAAGGTGAGCAAATGAAATTATCAAATGGTGGATCTTTAAACGGCCCTCTTATCCTACCCTTCAAAATCGCCTTCGAAATCTTCTTATTCACTATTTCGGGATTGTCTCTGGCACTTTTATGGTTCCTAGGAAAAGTTGTATCAATTTAAACTAAGGATGAATTTAACTTAAACCCAAATTTGAAACCCTGAACCAACTTATATTTCAGATGACTGTCATATCCCTGAAGAAAATGGTTTAGCTTATTTACCTTTACCGGTGTAGGCAGACTTGTCAAACTTTGAAGGCCCTTCCCTACATGAATTTGTTGCATGTTTTTTGGAACATTTGACACATTCGTGTCTGAGTCTGCATCTGGCCATGTTGACACATTCCCCTGTTCTGCAGTAAGCCCAGCAGTAACCAATTGGGAATGGATTAGTGTGTTGCTGAGCCTGCCTTGGAAAGGGAGAAGTTCCAACCTGCCCATTTCTATTATTGCTATTCGAGTTTTGTTTGCCATTGAAATGCTCATAAAAGGCAGTACGCCATAAATCATCATTAACAACAGACCAATCAAACCTCATCACTTTGCGTACCCTACGGAAAGCCTCATCATATGATCTAGCTACATGAAAACAAAAACGTTTGGACATAGCCCTAATGTTATATGCATACTTAATTAAACTAAGAATTAAATCAGGATATTTAACATGATGTAAAGACATAAAATTGTCAAAAGCCTCAGTCCACTGGTGAATATTTACCAACTGCTTAGTCTTGGAAGTAGTGGAGATTTTTACAGTTTTTGTACGGAATAAAATGTCATCATTTTCATCATCGTTGAAATTTGGTGAGAGTTTAATCAACTCCACGTATGTGTCAGACCAAATGTCTTTCCTTATTTTCTCTTCAACATTAAAACCTAAGGGTAAAGTGTTCCTTAAAATATATGAAGCAGTATTACCCAATGGTGAACTGTCAATGCCTATTGCAGATGGACTAAGGACTGGATTGAATTCTGTTCCTTGCCTTGAGTATGCTAGAACATCAGGGTCTGTTACCAATGGTGGTGCAAATACATATGGAGCATTAACAGGTTGATTTCCAGCAATCTGTGTTGAATCGGTATTGTTCCTACATGTACTAACAGTGTGCCCAGTAGCATCTCCCTCTGTAATTATATTTTCTAGAAAATTTGATGAAATTGGTTGTCTGTTATTAACAGATAGTTCTATACCAGACTCTTTTAACTGGCTTATCATTGCCGCAGCTATCTGGTCAGCTGATGGATGTGCTGATGGAGTCGGTGATGCGGACACTGCTGGTTGAGTCATTGATGAAAGTTCCAATGGAACATGCTGGTCAACTGCTATTTGAGAAGCACGGGTACGTTTTCGCCTTCTTGGCTGCGGTGTGACAACATCTGAACTGGCCTGAACAGGATCTGTTGGTGTTGCCTTTCTTTTCACCCTAGATCTCTGGTTTGGCATCTATTAATCAAAGAAAACATAAATGCAGCATTTTGATATGTATGATATCAACCATGTGTATATTGATACACCAACGTGCCATAACCATTTGATGATATTACTATATATATAATAATTGTTAAATAAATGAAATAACCATATGGGTACACCCATATAAATGATATGTATGATATCAACCAAACCATGTGTATATTGATACATCAACGTGCCATAACCATTTGATGATATTACTAAATATATAATAATCGTTAATCAAAAACTAAATTTAGTACATATAATAAATATTGTTATTCCGTTATGACTACATTCTTTGTATGTATGTTTGCAACCATATATGTGTGTGAGCATTCAAGTAATGCACCATATGTGTATAATGTTGATAAAAAATCTTATATCGTAATCAATTGTTTGTTTACTTTCGTTTTGAGCTGCCAACTGCTGCCCGTACGTTTTTAGCGTAAATCTGCATACCTGCATCGTTAAAATGGACTTGATCTATCATTAACGATGCAGTATCTTTCCAAAGTCCTCGATGATGCCAGAAAATAATATTTTCCCGGTCTTTCAACGATGAAGCTAACGATCGATTCACTTTGTTTACCTTTTCGTTATAATCATGACCGGAACTTTCGGAATACCTCGGCAGTAATTGATCTATCACCACGTGGTTTACTCCATAAACACTGATTACATAATCGGCAAAAGATGTGATATCTCGCGCATAAAAACAGTGTTTGGTTTATAAGTATGAAAAATGTGCATAAAATCTTCTTTTTGAATGCATTTAGGTCCCGGTCGTAAAGTACCTCCACCCAATCCTGTCAATTCTACTTGTATTTCTGTACCATCAAAACCTAAATTATACCAACCAAAATCACGATTCCTATATAAAAAGGAATCTAATCTACGTATGAATGAGTGACCGAAAATCAAAACTCGATGGACCATTATGCATAAAAAGAAAATTTTACAAATGAATATTAACGTTATAAAAATATTAAGGATGGCCTATACCTTCTGAGTGTATTCTGTATCTCACAATTCTCTGATCAAACCTTGAATCCGTCTTCAGCTTATATGAAAACTTCCTTGATTCGATTATTAATATTTTGGCTTTCTTTCTTGAATTACAAAATGGCGACCGACAGCTTTCAAAACAAAATCGTAAATGACCAAGCGTCCCCTCACATGCATGATGCTATCATGCGCGATTTCCTGATTGGTCAGTCTAATTATCTTAAGCCAATCGCAAACTAATATTGACCATGATCATGAGATGACCATGCTGACCAAGAGTGAATGTATTTTAAAAATTGCATAATCCCCAGACAGTGGCTGTGAAAATTTCCCGTTTCATATTACGATAATGATAAGAGTCCTCTGCTAAGTTATGATCAAACTAACAAGAGAATTAAAAATCTACTGACAAAAATCCTTTTACTTACAATAAAATTATTTTTTTTATTTATGAAAAATTACTGCGTTCCTATTTTAGAGGACAGAGAGCGTTTCAAAGGTAAAAGGATGTACGTAACTTACATGTATATAGGACTTTGATGCGAGTAAATTCAAAACTGTATTAATATTAAGTTAAGAACATCATCGCACAATTAAAAAATGCATATAATTCGGTAATAAAAACTTGATGATTTTTAAGATAGAAAATGCACTGATCATTATCTATTTAAACGTCAAAAAGTCAATTACGGTCTTAAGAGACAATGCGAAAGTTCTACAACGATTGTGTTCTCTTTTTTGTTTTTAGAAGATATTGGTTCAATTATGTGGGCTATACGTAACTTTTGTTACAAACCGCCGCTTTCTCCCAGTGATGAAGGAGCTTGTGCCTCCGAAATATGACGCAATTGTTTAATGTGTTTCTAGGAAAATAGCCGTACAAGCACGGGTATCCGAAAAGATGGAATAGATTTTCTGATATCCCTTCAACTGGAAATTTCACCATTTTCGTAGGGTGAGATTATTCTGTCCTATACAGCGATGTGTGAAAATTATATGATATCATGTATTATATATCTATCGTTTTGAGAGACAGTAAAATCGCCATCTAAATAGTTAAGAAGTCGGAAATTTGATATCTCCTCCCTTTCACACCCCTCTCTCCCTCTGTCCAGCCCTTGAATAACTGAGCACGATTTGTAGTATATCGCACAGGCACTTGAAGAATGGATTTAGTTTGTTGCACTCCCATTTGTTCTCTGTAACACCCAACGACTTTCATTGTCAATTTTTCCCCATCATTTATAGCATAGATCAAATGTCCAAATTTCGTCGACTGACACAATAAACATGTATGGGGAATGGTTTTAGAGTGCTGCATCCCACCTTTTTTCCTACTCCCTCCCCCCTCCCCCTCTCTCTCTCTCCCTCTGTCCAGCTCTTGAATAACTGAGCACGATTAGTAGTATATCGCACGGGCACCTGAAGAAACTATTTAGGGTGTTGCACCCCCTCTTGTCTCTGTAACACCCCTCCCCCTACAGTAATTTCAATGTTTTCGTCTAAAGACAGACAAATTTGGTGACCCTTTAAGCAAAATATCAACATCAATAATATCAATATAATTTGTAATATTATAAATTATTTCATATCAGAGAAAATTCAGTTGTTTTTATTGGTTAAAACATGGTCATGTGGTATTTATTATTCTGCGTTAAAATGCCAAGCAGGCATTATCATGATAATGCCCATGGGCATTACCACACGGTAATGCCTGCTTGCAATTTAGAGTTACGTCCCCTTTTTAAAACGCAAACGTGATGCAGCAGTTGTTAATTAAATACTAGACAATTCTAGATGAAATTTTGGTTT
This sequence comes from Mytilisepta virgata, assembly GCA_028015205.1. Taxonomy (NCBI): domain Eukaryota; kingdom Metazoa; phylum Mollusca; class Bivalvia; order Mytilida; family Mytilidae; genus Mytilisepta; species Mytilisepta virgata. The sequence continues at coordinate 37,959,125 of CM051510.1, read as the reverse complement.
CAATGAAATAAAAACAATACTTGCTCAAATAGTATTGTTGTAATATTATATAACAGGGTACCTTTTTTATGTGCATATTTCGAATAATAAATTCTTGTCAGTAATGCTTGAAGTAGAAAAAAGAATATATATGAGGAACTTCCATGAATGTACAACATACCAGCATAACACCAAAAGTAAGGACAGAAACATAAACACACATCCAGAGGTCATCGTGAGGTATTTAACATACATGTACATGTAATGGAACCCACACCCAGCAGATTATATTCTTCAATGAAATTAACACAATAGTTGCTTATATTGATGGCATAATCAGGATAAAATGACTGCCCTCGGGACAGATATTGCCTTCAACACTGATAATGCCCTCGCCTGCGGCTCGGGCATTATCAATGTTTCAGGCAATATCACTCCCTTGGGCAGTCACTGTATCATGATAATGCCCTCTATATAAGCAACTGTTGCATAAATAATTCATGACGCTGTCTAATAAATAATGGACATACAAAGAAAAGGTGAAAATTGTCTTCAACAGCATCACCACAGGCACATTGCGAGTTGGCAGACAAATGAGACAAGAACAGATGATGGTTAAGATTACTCACTCCATTGCGAAGCTCACAGAGTTTAATATTTAACCAACGACACCCATAGGAATACAAGGGGAGTGGTTTCACGATATCCTTATTAATATTTCTCTTAAACTGGCTAAGAGTTGGTATGGATTGGACGCATGTATCTAACTGATTCCAAAGTTCCATGACACAAGGAAAGAAACTTTTTATATGACTGGGTACGACAACGAGGAGGCTTGAAAAATCGGGGGTTATGAAGATGATAGTTTATCTCAGAATTAATATTCTCTATTAGGTGTTCACAAAAATAACTTGGAAGGTCTCCTTGTAAGGCTTTGAAAGTAAGAAGAAGTTTCTGCTTCTTTCGCCGACTTTCAGTGAATCCCATCCAAGTTCTGTATATAATTTATTCTTAGATGTCCCCTTTCTCGTTCCCGTCACAATTCTCGCAGCTTCATACTGCACAGATTCAATAAGGCCAGATTGCCCTAGAGTACAATTATCCCATATCACATTTCCATATTCTAAAATAGGACGAATGAATCCAAAATACAATTTTTCTAACGAATTTCGATCAAGGTTTAACATTCGCAAAACGTTTACAAGAGAGCAAGCCTTAGAATATATATCGTTTATATGATATTTCCAAGTACCATCAGAACTGAGGTTAAGTCCAAGGTGTTTATGATTACTAGTATTTTCTAACTGAACATTGTTCATAAACAAAGGTAGTGTATCAGCATTTCTTCGAGTAAATACCATAGACTTTGTCTTTGATGCATTAAATGTAACCCCCAAATCAGATTCCCAAGTGTGAATGGATTCGAGGTCGGAATTGAGAGACTCGGCAGCCTCATTATGATATCAACAACACAAAAGAGGGACGTATCATCGGCAAATAATTTAATTTTGTTTGAAACAAAATCGACAATATCATTGACGAAGAGGATAAATAAATAAGGTCCAAGAACAGCAGCATAAATACAATGCCACGCAGAAAAGTAACCATCCATACCTCCCCGCTGTTTACGATCAGTGAAATAACTACGGAACCATCTAAGCAAATTACCATTTATTCCATATTTCTTTAATTTATAAAAAAATCCACGATGCCAAACACGGTCAAATGCTTTTGATATATCACAGAATATCAATCTAACGTCTTTACCAATGTCAAGATTTTTCATACTCGTATCATACAATATAAGTAATTGGTTAACAGTAGAATCTTTATGTTTGAAACCTGACTGGTGATCCGAAAGGATCTGGTTTTGAAGAAGATAATTGTGAAGATGCTTAAATATATTTTTGAAATATCTTGCAAAAACAATTTGTAACGGAAATTGGTCTATAATTAGTCACATTATCACTACCTCCTTTACCTTTATACACTGCAGTTACATTGGCTAGTTTCCCGTCACTAGGCACTACACCGTAACGTACACTTTTATTGAACAATATAGTTAGTGGTTTGACTAGAGAATGGGAAATAGCTTTCAAGAATTTCGGAGGAAGATTATCAGGTCCGGGAGGTTTGTTACAATTAAAGATTTGAAACTGATCACTGACTTCTCGTTCCGTGATCTCAATGTCTGACAGCTAGCAATGTGCAAGTGGTTGTACAGTTGGAAGATCGGGGACAGCATCAATAGTTGAAATAGTTGTAAAGTAGGTATTTACAGCATTTGCTTTATCAATAGGATGAAAAAATAATTCACCATTAACTTTAATTGGATTATTTGTATTACACTTATTTTTAAATCTTGTCACACTTTTGGCAATCCTCCATCATTTACTTGGTAGCATTGATTTATCAATCAAAGAGTTCTGAAGATTAATAACATGAGTCCCAGTCAATATCTGCAAGTGATTAGAAATAGCTTCATAATTATCATTATCAAAATCCCATATATTTTTAGTATAACACTTTAATCTATAATTGTTGATATTAATTTCAATAACAGAAGGACAGTGATCACTACAAAAATTTGACATAACATAGCTATCTCTATATATACCCATATTATTTATAAGAATTGGGTCAATGAGGATGGCGGAATTCGGAGTGATACGTGTAGGTTCGTTAATAACATTTTTTAATCCGAACTGTTCACAAGACCGTAATAACTTATGATTGTTATTTACAGCGTTGAGATGAAGGTTCAGATCACCCAAGAAAATACAGTCTAAACCAGTGTCAACACAATTATGAAACAGACTATCAAAATGATCCCATGATGAGACTCTAGAATTAGGTGGTCGATATATACAAACTACTAAGAATTTTTTTGGCATTATTTGAAATTTCGACACAAATACATTCAATATCTTGAATTTCTAAATCTAGGCGACGTTTAGCAAAAAGGTTTTTCACGGACATACATGAGAATTCCACCGCCAGCATTGGTCTGTCTGTCTTTACGAAATAGTTCAGGGTTATGAAAATTATCTAGACATAAATTACAATTATTAACACTACCATCAAGTCGGGATTCAGTCACACATATAATATCATGATCGCCAAGTTCAGTACTGATTAAATCAGTCTTATTTCTGAGAGAATTTACGTTAATATTGACAATAGAAACATTACGAAAGAACAATCTATTGGAGTCGGGTCCCGGATTAGGGTGAATGTCTTCACACATGAATAATAATAAGCATGCAACCAACAACATGAATTCAATATTACATATACTAGATATCATAATGTTAAACTCGAGGGGAACTGTATGGTAAATACTAATATGGAGTAGGCTTTAGCCTAAAATCGGGCGAAGCCCATATCATAATAAGAATGAAAGACTTTCTTTAAATAATGTGCTTACCAATCTTGACATTTAGTTTGACCAAATCTCTTCATCCCTGGCTTTATCCTTTAAAATATGAAAATGCAAGATTGTTTTAAATATATGTTAGATAATTAAGTTCTGCTCATAATCTATCATTATATATCATACTGAAGTATGTATGTATACTAAGTATATATGTTACATATATATTCACTGGTGAAATGTCTTTAATGACTTTATGGTAAAGCTGAAAGTCTGGTTAGAGAGGCATTGAAAACAAGTTACATGATACTTTACATGGCAAATGAAGATGGATTCATACATTGTATGTATACATGTACTTGACCCAAAAACAAGAAATGTTGTAAAGATGAAACATGGATGCATGCATTCTAAAACAATATAATACAAAAAAGAAAAAAATCATGAGAAGCCAACATAGGACAATGTAAGAATTTTTAATTAGATTTACATGTTATATCTGAAGTAAATTAATTGATCTCATAGTAAATTTTACTATTTTTGTGATAAATGTGATTTGTCTAAATTTTTACTCTGTTGGCCCCTCATTTTATGTCATTCTAATTTGTCACTGAAAGAAAAACAATCAACTCTTCTTTTCTTACTGAAGTCTTGTTCTGGTAAATCTTGAATCTCATCTGATTGCTGGTACTTGATACTGGCATGTATGGATGGTGTGTTTTCTTGTATGCATGTACACGATTAATTCTTTTAAATGTGGTTTTCTTTAATGAATTTAAAATGTAAATCAAAAGACATATTTTTTATTTTCTTGAAGTGTTAATGAATAATATACTTTAAGTGTTTGTTTCTGTTTTCATTTTCTTTGTGCTAATTCTTTAGAAAAAAAATATACACAGAGAATTACATCAGATGTGCATGCCCATACATTTGTACATGGTCATGGTGGTGTCAGACAAATAATTATATATAAATTGATAGTATAAATTACCCAAAAAATCATTTTGGAATTATTAATTTTTACATTATCATAGTGTGAAGGTTAGAGGCTGGTATGCCCCCCACCTAATCAATATGATTCTTCAATCCTTAAAAAAATGCAGTCAAAATTTGACAGTCCTAACATTTCACTTTAAGTCATAGATCTTTTTACACATACAAATGTATTGAACATGGTGATGATTTTTAAATTCAATTTTAAAGTGCATGAAGGATAAAAAAATCATTGTATTTGATGTAAATTTCATATGATGATAATTATAAACAGCATAAATGTTAATTAATAGTTAATGTTAAAAAACAATTATTTATCTCAACCAATAAATAAATTGAAAACTTAAAAATTTAAAAATTACATGTAGTGTTTAAAAGTGAAATAGTTTTTATGTATTGTTTGTTTTTTTTTTGCAGATTTTTTTATGTATTTTAAATTTTTCTTTTTAAGAATGGTGACCACCCTCCTACTTGGGGAGTCAAAATAGGTCCTGAAGCATAGTATTTTTTAACGTTTCTTGAAGTGCAAGTGATTTTTAATGTGTTTTCTGTTTTCTTTTTCTTTGTGTTCTAAATTAGACAAAAATAAATATACACACAGTCACATCACATGTGCATGCCCATACATTTGTACACATGGTGTCGGACAAATAATTATATATTAATTAAAAACATGGAATAAGTTTCCATTTGTACCAAAAGAGTCATTTTGAATCATTTTATTTTTACATTTTCTTTATCATAGTGCGAAGGTTAGAGGCTGGTATGCCCCCCACCTAATCAATATGATTCTCCGCACCTTCAAAAAAATAGCACAAAATTTTACATTCCAAACTTTTTTCTCAAGTTATAGATATCATTACATCTACAAAAGTATTGAACATACTGATGATGTTACAGTGCAAAAAAAACTGTTATCTATAACAAAATACTTTTATTTGAACTACATGTAGTAGCTAAATTCAAAACTGGAAATCATTGTTTTCAAGTAAAAACATTTTTTTATCAATACAAATGTATTATTTCTTTTATTTTATATATATATTTTGCTATTCAAAGTTTTTTTTAAAAAAGAACAAAAAAACAACAGTGTGTCCATGGAACACAGATGCCCCCTACCCCCATGAGTGTTAGCCCAAAATAGTTCAACAGGTTTGAATATTGGTGGAGCATACAGTTTTTATTCATACTTAATCACCCCGCCAAATTTCAAATCATCCCCATCGTCGAAAATTGGTCATGAAATACAATTTGTCATATACAAATCCACCCAGTTGCAAAAATCATATCATTCTCATTCTTAAATTTTTATACGACCGCAAAATTTTTGCGGTCGTATATTGGTATGACGTTGGCGTCGTCGTCGGCGGCGGCGGCGTCCGAAGACATTTGGTTTTCGCACTATAACTTTAGTATAAGTTAATAGAAATCTATGAAATTTAAACACAAGGTGTATGACCACAAAAGGAAGGTTGGGATTGATTTTGGGAGTTTTGGTCCCAACAGTTTAAGAATCAGGGGCCAAAAAAGGGCCCAATAAGCATTTTTCTGGTTTTCGCACAATAACTCTAGTATAAGTAAATAGAAATCTATGAAATTTTAACACAAGGTTTATGACCACAAAAGGAAGGTTTGGATTGTTTTTGGGAGTTTTGGTCCCAACAGTTTAGGAATTAGGGGCTAAAAAAGGGCCCAAATAAGCATTTTTCTTGGTTTTTGCACAATAACTTTAGTATAAGTAAATAGAAATCTATGAAATTTAAACACAAGGTTTATGACCACAAAAGGAAGGTTGGGATTGATTTTTGGAGTTTTGGTCCCAACAGTTTAGGAATTAGGGGCCAAAAGGGTCCAAAATTAAACTTTGTTTGATTTCATCGAAAATTGAACTATTGGGGTTCTTTGATATGCCGAATCTAACCGTGCATTTAGATTCTTAATTTTTGGTCCCGTTTTCAAATTGGTCTACATTAAGGTCCAAAGGGTCCAAAATTAAACTTAGTTTGATTTTAACAAAAATTGAATTCTTTGGGTTCTTAGATATGCTGAATCTAAACATGTACTTAGTTTTTTTATTATGGGCCCAGTTTTCAAGTTGGTCCAAATCAGGGTCCAAAATTAAACTTTGTTTGATTTCATCGAAAATTGAACTATTTGGGATCTTTGATATGCCGAATCTAACCGTGCATTTAGATTCTTAATTTTTGGTCCCGTTTTCAAATTGGTTTACATTAAGGTCCAAAGGGTCCAAAATTAAACTTAGTTTGATTTTAACAAAAATTGAATTCTTGGGGTTCTTTGATATGCTGAATCTAAACATGTACTTAGTTTTTTTTATTATGGGCCCAGTTTTCAAGTTGGTCCAAATCGGGGTCCAAAATTAAAGCTAAAAAATTTAGGAGGGGTAAATGAGAAGTTGGGGAGGGGACAATTTTTTTCTCATTTCATATTTCATAAATTAAAAAGAAAATTTCAAATTTTTTTTAGCAAAAAAAGGGAGTGGGGTTACAATAAATTTTATTGTTTTTTGTTGTTTTTTTTTTGGGAGGGGGGTCAATGTGCAACTTCATAGTGTATTGTGCAATAGCAAGAAATCTTCAATTGCACAGTATTGCGCAATAGCAAGAAATTGGTATGTGTGCCCTGTTATCAAAACTTTATTATTAACAAATGCCATTGGAAATTTGCCAATAACTCTAGTTTAATGAACTTCATTTGAAATTTGCCAATATAAAATGTGCTGATGAAGCTTTTTTGTTTATCTCATCTAAACTGCTTTTAAATTATGTATATTTAAAATTTGCCATTGATGACTATTATGTCATTTTCTATTTTAATATGTTATGGTGTATTTAAATGGGCTGTTATGGTTGCAAAGTATAAAGAATTGGGGGGGGGGGGGTTGAAAACAAAATTTAGGGGGGGTAAATGAGAAATTGGGGAGGGGGTAATTTTTTTCTCATTTCATATTTCATAAATTAAAAAGAAAATTTCAAATTTTTTTTAGCAAAAAAAAGGGGGGGTACAAAAAATTTTAATGTTTTTTATTTTTTTTTTGGGGGGGGGGTTCAATGTGCAACTTCATAGTGTATTGCACAAAAGCTAAAAAAGGGGTAAATTATTATTTTTTTTTTGGGGGGGGGGGGCAATTCTCCACAGCATATTGTATTGCACAAGAAGCAAAAAATTGAATATAAATTGAAATCATATGACCAATTCTAAGTTCTTTGATTTCAGTTATTCTGTGTCAGAAACCTATTATGTGTCAAATATTTCAAGAAATTTTCAATTGCACAGTATTGTGCAATAGCAAGAAATCTTCAATTGCACAGTATTGCGCAATAGCAAGAAATTGATATGTGTGCCCAATTTTCAATTTTAAATTGGTTATTTCTGATTTATATATAAAAACAAATAATACTGATATGGTTTGAATAGGTAAATTAAAAATTTTTAAGTTCTTAGACAACATTCATTCTGTGTCAGAAACCTATGCTGTGTCAAATATTTATTCACAATCCAAATTCAGTATGGTATCAAGCTTGAATGTTGTGTTCATAATTGCCCCAACTATTCAGGGTTCGACATCTGCGGTCGTATCTAGCTGCGCCCAGCGGAGCATTTTATTTAGAAAAAGTTATCAAAAATCATCATATTGGCCAAGTGTTAAACAGGTAGTACAATGTAGTCTGTCTAAAAATCAGTTTGGATTGACATACAGTTTGTTATACAATTTCTGCAAAAAGGTTAAGAGAAATTTTCATACAGACAGACTAGAGTAAAACAAAAAGCCATAGCTACCAATTTGTAGCAGCTTGGGTGCTTAAAAACATTTAAATAGTAAAATCAAATAACAGTGTAATGTATTGATACATTTTTAACATTTAGTCCAGTCAATCTAGCATAAATTTGACCCTAACCTTAAAGTAATTGCAAAAGAAGATTTTTAAGTTTTAATCTTTAGCATTATACCCCAAATATACACAGAAAAAAGTCTAACAAAATCTAACATGTGGAAGACTAAAACATAACGATTTTAAAATTCCTATGGAGATTTGCATTGAAAATGGGAGATAACTCTGCAAAAAAGGCAGAAATATCAATAAGAATTGATACAAAACTATAACTTTACCGCTTCTATTCAGCAGAATGTATTGATTCTTGATATTTTATCCATCTTTAAAGTATAACAAACAACTCTAAAGGTGTTTTCATATCTTTTATCAAGCTACAACCTAGATTTCGTAATTCATTAGTTGACCATTTATTAAATTTTTCAACATTTCAAGGTAAAGAATCTCAAATTTAATAAAAATGATTAAGCACATATTCTTCTTTTTGTGGTTTAAAGTTTCTTTAAACAAGGTAGATGCTGAGCAAATATAATTTACAGATATAAACAATACCAAATTTTCACAATATTTTTTCAAAATGGTCACAAAGCCACAAATTTGCAATTTCTTTAATGAAAAATGTGCAAAAAAAAATAAAAATACCCATAACACTTCGGTTTTGTATATTTCATGAGCAGAAGATTATATAATATAGTCAAATACGAACTTATAACCCCATCAAAGTATTATACTTTACATGAATGTTAAAAAAATCAACCAAAATCTGACAAAAAAAGACTAATTTTTGCAGAGTTATCTCCCCTTTCCAATGTTAATTTCCATAGGAAATTAAAAATGCTGATTTTGAGTTTTCCTCAAGTTAGATTTAATGGGACTTTTTTCTGTGTATTTTTGGGGCTTAATGCTGCAGATTAGAACTAAAACATTTCCTGTTGCAATTAGTTTGAGGTAAAAACTTAGTTTGACTGGACTAATTTTGATCTTTTGAAATCCCATGAATCGTCGTCTGATTCAGACTCTTCATATATTTCAGATACTTTTGCAATATCATGCAATGTAGATGAACACATATCTGCAAACCATTTGCAAGCCAAACTATCCTTTGGATGCACTCCATCATATAAATCTTGATATGAAAAAACTTGTATTGACTTTTTAAGGTTTTGCCCATGACGACATCGCTTTTTATGCTTAAAAGTACAAATGGATTTGTCCCATCTGATGCATTCAGCTCCTACTTCTTCATTCATGGCAACGATTTTGTTATTGACAAGACACAAGTCTTTTTCTAAATTTATTTGTTGCAAGTGAATGTCAAAATCAGTGAATATACTTTTTTGAAGTTTGAATTTGTTGTAGTTAAAATCTCTATAATTTGAAATACTGACTGGAGGAATGCATGCAATAGTAATTGGTATGTTGAGTTCATGGTAAAAGTTGTGTTGAAGGGATTGTAAATTTGAAATGATGGTTTGAACTGTGTCTTGGTTGTGGTTGTATGTGATTTCAATGCCATTTTCATGCTTAAGTTTTTTTGTAAAATTGCACAGCCCCCCTGTAAATATAACGCGAATTTCTGTGTCTTTTCCATATGATGTCTGAATATTATTGATTGTATTTATAATTTCTTTCTGAATTGTAGCTATTTTCCCACCTGGTTTTATTATAGTGTGTACAATGTAATTTTGAAATGGATTATAAGTTTCTAAGAAGGTGGGGAGCTTAGCTCCCCGAGAACTACATCCAAATATCAAGTGACCAAGTATTATTGTTACACTGAAATAAATTTGAAGGAAAGGATATAATGAAACATAAAAACAAGAGAATTGTTAAAAGGTTTTTTTTTTGTTTATATTAGATAATTTTTATTTGTGAATTTAATTAAAGAATTTGGACTTGATTTTTCAAATACAAAAAAAAACATTGAAAATGGGTTAGAGATGGTTATATCCCCCACCCAAATCTTCAATGTATACATGCAATTGTAAAACAATGAAAATAATAATACAAACAAGGTAACATTTCAAGATAGAAGGTAATTAAAATAGCAGGATTAGAAAATTAGACACAATGTTTCTTTTATCAATACTAAACATTCAATTTTTTTACCATGTACATGTATGATGTATGTTATTTTAGAACTTACAGGACATGAAACAATAGTTGAATCTTGATAAGTGAAATACATTCCACAGAACTTCAATTATTAAATTGTTTACATATTATATGGTAGGTGAAGAAGAAACTGATTAATTAGACATGTATGTTAGAAATGATAAAACCATAAGATTATTTTACTAATGAAATTCATATATGGCTCAGTCCATTTATAGGTAAAGTATTCAGCTTTATGCATAAATACAAAAATGACAACACAAATTTTATTTAAAGAAAATGGAAGAAATGGGTTAGAGATTGTTATATCCCCCACCCAAACCTTCAGAATGAATGCTGTAAACACAAATTTATTTTAAAAAAGGCAAAGAAATGGGTTAGAGATTGTTATATCCCTCACCCAAACCTTCACACACACACACACATTTATTTTAATGTTCCACTGCACCTTATAATTTTGTATTCAATTAATTATAACTGTTTATAGTTAAACAGCATATGAGTTTTACTACTGGTAGTTGCATAAATAGACAGCAAATGTTAATAGACAGTTGTTTAATGACATGGTGAACAGCATATTCTTGTATTATAAAAATTATGGTAACTAATTAAGTACATGTAAATGTAGCATAAACAAGTCATGTTGAATCCAAAGAAAACAGATACTAAGTTTCAAATTTTCCAAATTGTGAACAAAAAATGAAGAACCACTTAGGCTATTACACTACATGTATTGGTTTAAAGGGTTGTAGGCAGAACTAAAATTTTGTAGATGATGATGATGATGAAACAAAAATTAGAAAATTTTGAAGTTTATCCTAGTTTGTAATGAATTTTTGGCATGATAAGTAGGAAGCTTTAGGGTTAGAGATAGTTGCATCCCCCACCCAAATGCTTTTAAATTAATTATAGGTTTAAATGACACCAACAAAAATTTTTAGTTGCTCTTAAAAATTTTTGGAATTGATAAAAGCTTTCTATGAATTTTTTGTGTATAATATAGTTAACTAAGATTATTACAAAGCTTTATGGGTTAGAGATAGTTGCATCCCCCACCCAAAATGCTTTATATACAAATGTAACAACACAATAAAAAAATAATAATTGATTAGTTACTCCTTAAAAAATTGGAGAAGAAAAAATTCTATGAATTTTTGGTATATCATAAGTTAAATAAGAACATTACAAAGCTTTATGGGTTAGAGATAGTTGCATCCCCCACCCAAATGCTTTATGGTTTAAATGACACAATCAAAAATAGTTACTCTTCAGAAATTGGGAATTTATCACAGTTTTCAATGAATCTTTGAATTTGACAATCTTGATTAAGATCATGATATTTTCTAAGAGTGTCTGTAGATAAATTTTGAATTCTTAATATCTCAGCATCCCTTGCTTTTGTTGTAGGGGTGTTAACTACATGACAGAGTCTATCCTGATTAACTAAAACAGAAGGATGCCATGCAAAGTCAGGAGAACTTCCTTCACCTCCAGCATTTTTTGCTCTAGAAAGAGCAACAAAAAGGGCCCCAGGGTTTTGTGATTCAAATTTTCTACTGCCAGGGTTTATCACAATATATCTATTTGACTCACCATCCCCTATTGTCATACCCTGGCAGCGATGGATTGTACTTCCCCATCCCAACCTTAAAGGAACTTGAAGGATTGAGCAGGAATGACAAGAACATTCTACTTTTCTTGATACTGGTACAATGGGAACAATTTTTGGGTTGTCATTGATAAAAGGAGGACCAGTATATTTTGTAAATTCAACCATGACACAGATAGGTTGGCAGTCTTGCGGAAATTTTCCTGGTGGGTATATAATGTCAATTACAGTTCCAGAGGAACCATTAAAAAGACCATATTTAACATTCAAATTAGATGTTAACATAACTTTACAACCTATGCAAAGATAGACAGTTTTTAAAAGACCCCCAGTACCTTCACTAGATGATTTATTTGAATGCAACCCATGACAAATTGCATCTATTTTTGCAATTGGAAATTTTTCATTTAATTCTAAAATTTTTGCTTTGTTATGAGACCACTCATCACTATGAGTTGGAAAAACAAATAGACCATTTCTATTCAAGTTTTCTATGAAACTCAAACCATACATATGTTTTAGATCATCCCATTGGAAATTTTGAAGCCAAGTTGCTTGTTCTGGGGATAATGTATATTTCCTTAATGAAAAGAGAACATTCTTAAAGATTTTTTGGTTTTCACCTTGTCTTACAACAGTGTTTAAAACAATTGCAGAATTGAATTCTTTCCAAACCAAGGATCCGTTGGTTGTTGTTTTGAACTACATTTAAAAACGGAGCAGTCTAAAACAGGAGGCAATTGTACATCATCTCCCAAAAAAACAACCACAGGAAATCCACCCCATAACTCAGAACCATTACCAGTTCCAAATTTACACATAAATTCCATCCATCCCAGAGTATTACATCCAATCAATGAACGCTCATCTACAAGCAGTACTTTCAACCCTTCACAATTTGTTTGTAATGTTTCCCCATTTATTCCACCAGGAATCTTAAACTCTTTTTTGTTAGTAGTTGGAATTTTTAGGAAACTATGAATGGTCACACCAGATATTAAATTAGCACTATTTCCAGTTGGGCAAAGAACTTGAACACTTTTATTAGAATTGAAATGCAATCTTATAGCTTTGACCAAACATTTGATTAAATATGATTTACCACAACCAGCTGTACCAGCAACAATTAATCTAAGGGGTTCAAAATTTGAACTATCATTTTGGAAGTCAAAAAGGGTTTTCATAACAAGTTTAAATGCAAACATTTGCTCTTTGTTTAAAGAAGCTATTTTCACATCTGGAATTGACAATTTATCATCCTGACTTTCATCTTTTAAATTCTCGAAAAATTTAACACCCAAATCATTTGGATAGCAGCCTCGCTTTAATGACCAGTCATAATCTGGCCCACCATCATCATATTTAAAATCTGAATCAGCATTATCAAACTCAGCCTGTGGTTGTAACAAATCAACCCAATCAGGCTGCTCTACATCATGATCATCATCACCATCATCATCATTTTCTTCATCAGAGTGATGTATATTTTGGTCACCTGACTTTGCCCTTTCTACATCAGCTTTAACAAAATTAGGACAACTATCAGTTGATAAAAAATCATGAAACTTGTCAACCCAGGACACATCATCACTTTTTATTTCTGATAGTTTTCTCCAGTTTGGCCAGTGCAATAGTAAGATGTTTTTACAGTAATCTTCTGTAGGAGGCCATGATGCCCTTAGACTCCCCCCAGAAATGACAGGAACTTTTCCTTGTTTACATGTAAAATTGTACCAAGATGTGATATCATCATCAGGACGTGACAAGTATTTGTCCAAAGGAGTTTTTCTTGTCACTGTTGGACTATTTTTATTAAGAACTCGAAAACCAGAGAGACTTAAATTTTGAAATGAATGGCTACATCTGTACAGTGGAAGAGAAGATATTTCAAAGGAAGATTCAACGGCTGAAATATCTCTTTTAACGGTACCCATTAAAAGTTTTGTACAAAGTGATTTTGTTGTTGAACCTAATGTTTCGTCAGAACAGTTCACCATGTCACTAAACAAATCAGCTATGGCACCAGTAGGCTCATTGCCTTTACAGGCATATCCTGTTATGTACTTTTCCACGGCAACTATTTCATCAACCGAAGGGTTTTTGGTCCCACTTTTAGATAAGATAAGTGAAATATCACCATTTGCTCTCCAAGCCTGGGTATGATATTGGGAATGCTGGACAATTGAAGGATGGTCTCTTTGCATTTCTAATCTGAGTGAACCATTTCTGTCTCTTACTATTGCAGGATTTTCACGGAGGGGTTTACCAGGATTTATGGTATCTCCAAATTCCATTCTACATTGTTTAAAAGATTTAGAATTAGATGGGGAATTTTTTGTTGTTGAACGTAAACAATAATCAGAACATCTGTGTATATTAATTTTGTTACATAGAAGCAAGTGATCTTCAAGAAAAGTTTCCTGAGATTCACTAACATCCATTAATAATTTGATAAGGGGATTTTTTTCTTCAGGTGGTGCAGGACAAGTTCCTTCAGGGGGTGGCCATAGATTTATATTTGGATTTCAACTTTCATCTGCACCAGCAGGATGACTTGCTGTCATTTTAAAGTTGTTTTTGGCCCATTCTGATAACAGCTGGGCACATTCATCATATGATTTTCCTTCAGAAAATCCTGCATGTAGTAAATTATGTGGTTCACAATCAGATCGCCAGCAAAGTCCATGCCAATGTATCATACCCCTTGACTTGGAGAACTCTTGTCTATACCAATATGTATCAACCCCAAATACTGGTGCCATAACTTCTTTAAAATAGTTTACTGTACGACGATCAAAATAATCTGCCACAATGTGGCTGTTTTCTTGCACAGTATTGAACATATTTTGAATATTGTCCAAGTCTACATGTGTACCTGTTGTTTTTTCAATATACATTGACAATATTCTTTTTAGAGGTTTAAAATAAAACTCTGCACAACTACCAGTAGTAAAGAAAGATGGAAGACCATGACCTTCATTTATTTTGAACTGAATAAGAGCTCTTAGTTCTTTTGCACGCTGACTCCAGTACTGAGACGTTCCCCGAAGACTTGCACTAAAATACAGAATTTTTTCGGCTATTGATTTATCCCCTGATTTGAGTTTTTCTTTAAGGTCAGATAAAGCTATAACTGATTCACCAAGTTTTTGCTGCACAATAAATGTGCTCTGTTCCAAAACTCTTTTTCTCATAATCATGTTATGAACTATAAATTTGAAATATTTATGTGCAGAAAACCTTGCGTCTTTAAACCAAAGAAGATGATTTGCCCAATCAGAAAGTGAAGTGCATGTCCTGGGGCGGTTCACATGGAAATCAGCAGTACCATATGGAAACAAACAGGGGAAGGCCATAGAAAAGAAATTTCTGGTTGTAAATTCAGAGAGTGGGGTATTATTTCTAGTAGGCCAAGGCAAGCATACTTGACCTCTTTTATTAACACTAATATCTATGTTGGCATTTTCAGCAATTTCATTTATTGTTTCATCAATTGTTTTTCTTATATTGACATTTGGATCAGGTAAACTAACACCAGATGCAGTTTCACCTAAAATATTTTCTTCAAGATTAATTTGTTCAATTGCAGGACCTTGGTCATTTAAATGGTTAGTATCTTCTTTAAATTCTAAAGTGTGAATGTTAGGAAGTTCGCCATCTAAAGGTAATAAATTTAGTCTATCTTCACTTATTATAATGTCTTTGTATACCGGATTGTTTTGCTTAAGCCAAATGAGAGCATTTTGAATTTTAAACCTCCTTACATTAAATTCTTTTGATGTATCATTTTTTCCTTGTTTTCTTACTCTGATTATTTTAACCTCGGATGGAAGTTTTGGGAATATTTTCCCAGGTTCATTTATTTCCTGGGGAAATGATACACAGTGGCCTTTGGCAGCAAGACCCCCATGTTTCAACATATGCAAATTAATACATGGGGATATTTTTGAAATTAACTGTTGTTCAACTTTTGTCATGTCCTTAAGTTCAGGTGGAACAATTCCTGGGTCCATGTTATTTTCTTTTGAAAACATTTTAATTGGAAGTTTATCTTTAGAACACCTTTGACATATACTATTTTGTATAGGCATATCAATTCGTGTTTCATTGCAGATTGTACATGTATTTATTTGGTAGCTCATTTCTTTAATTTCAAAAGAACGAATACAGTTAGTTGTCAAATTTAAATGTTCATCAGTTGTTAATGGCAAGTTTTCAGGAATGGATTCTAAAGTTAAGTTAATTTTTTTAAGTTTATATCTCAAATTTTTATTTATTCTAATTTGTCTTTTTTTAAATTGTTCTGGTGTTTCATCTTTGACAGGTTCCTCATATTTTAAACCAATTTTTCTACATTTATCTAATAATACATTTGAATTATGATCACTCAGTTTCTCTAATAATACATTTGAATTGTGATCACTTTTTTCATGGGGAGTTGGTTTTTTATTCCCATCATGAACTTTGGATTTCTTATTTTGTGTATTAGAAGTCAGCTTTTTAGGAAATGGCTTTTTCTGTTTCTTTGTTATGAGATTAATGTTGTCTGGGATAACTTTTGGCTTTTTTTGAGCAACAGAGGTACCTGGGTCAGTTTGTTTTCTTTTAAGGTTATGTGTAGATTCAGAAGTTTTGTCTGTAGACAACTCTGGCATGTCAATTGAGGTGTTAGTAACAGGAAATAAAAATTGGAAATGATGGTTATGTAACAATATGTTCAAAGTTGTATGTCTAGAGTTTTCTGATGTTTGAAATTGTTGTTTTGTAAAGCATATATTTCCTAACTGATTTACTCCCTGCATCCATATATTTATATTTACATCTAAAAGTTGACATGCAACTGAAATGTCACAAGAAGTAGCATATTGGCTACCATTCACCATGCAGTCCCAGTATTTTGAGGCTGAATGGATATTGTCATGGCACACTTCAACCATAGATTTGTACAAAGAAAATTCTTCGTAAACTTCAGAACAAATTAAAGATCTATAAAATAAACTTTGAGAAAAGTTGCCTACAATTCCCAAGCTTAAAGCGTGGAAAAAGCAGCTGCCATCTCCAGGAACGTTAACAATTTTAAAGTTTGTATTGTCAAGTGTTATTTGTTTAGACGCAGGATATTTTTTAGATAAGATACCACTTTGACTTGCTTCATATTGTGAAGATTCTTGATTTTTTATTTCTTCATGTGGTTTAGATTTTTCACTTTTAAAGTTCAAAACAGCCATGACAGGTGAACTTTGAGTTTGAATATCAGATTTTGTTTTGGACATAGAAACAGGGAGATAATTTTGGCTAAGAGGCTTAGTTTTTTTATGTAAGTTATCTTGATTGTTATCTGACTTCAAGATACTTGCATATGATGGCTTTGGTTTGTTCAGTAGTGAAACCATTTTTGCTGGTGGCTTACCAAAATGTTCTTGAAGCCATGATTCTGAATTGTAAATATCAGATGTTGTTTTGGACATAGAAACAGGGAGAGAATTTTGGCTAAGAGGTTTAGTTTTTTTATGTTGTAAGTTATCTTGATTGTTATCCGACTTCAATTGTAAATTGTAAATTTTAACACAAGGCTCAGTTTGTATTACTGGTCTAGTTTGATCAGTATTGGCATAGGTATGGTCAGCATGGACAATTGTTTTTTTTAATTTTATGGTAAGTGTGGTCAAACAATGAAGAATGCATTTTGTACAAGAAGGTTTGAATGCAAATTGTCGTTATTACAACGAATAGGCTTGATAAAATTACCAAATTGTACCTTGATGACAATCGTCAGTCGAGAGTAGACACAGCCTCACAGGGTCGTCTGATTGATAATGATAGCAGACGATATCCGATGGCAGGTGCGTGCAACAGAATATTAGAATTAAACAAAATTAGATGCAATAAATAGGCTGAAAAGCATACTAGAATGGCTGAAATATTGAAACATTTGAAAAACATTTAAAATTAACCAATAGATAACTGTTTATT
Organism: Mytilisepta virgata; assembly: GCA_028015205.1. Lineage (NCBI taxonomy): Eukaryota > Metazoa > Mollusca > Bivalvia > Mytilida > Mytilidae > Mytilisepta > Mytilisepta virgata. Next base: position 37,941,229 of record CM051510.1, on the reverse strand, counting down.
CCTTTTATTTCAATGTACGTAGCAATATTTTTTAGTCCGACATCATGTAAACACGGCCATATTGGAAGCCGTTGTTATGGTGTCATATTTTGTAGGTCATTGAAGAAATTTTCGAATAAAGTTCCCAATGCGCACAAAAACTCGAAAAAAAAGTCGGTGGTAAATTATATCGTATAGAAATTATGTTTTGGCTATCGCCAAAACATAATTTCTTTTTAAGTTTGTGCAAGTGCGAAAATATTTTAACCGGAAGTCACCCTGTATTTTTGAGGGTTTCTGGGATAGATTTACAAATGCTACTTCCGGTTTGAAACTACAGTCTACTTGATATCTGGATTTTAGACCCATATTCTACACTTAGTCGGGCTTCGCCCGATATTAAGATCAACCATTATCAAACACGTAAGGTATTTGTTTCAATATACAGATCCCCAAAGAGAAAAATGTACACCAAAAATAAATAAAAACATAATTTACAAAGACTGGTCAAATGGCACACATTAAAGGCATACAAGTATAAGAATATCATTGAACAGAAATATATACAAATAAACACAAAAACCGAAAAAGTCCAAAAACTGGGAACAGCTAATGCAAAAGAAATGTACATAAAAGTCATTTTAGTTACTGATAGGTAGAATATATGAATGTATTAAATAATTACACACTCATACCTGAACTTGATAGATTAAGTATTTAATCACATTACATATATTAAATTAGTCAGATTTACTCGAGCTACTCGTTGATGGTCCTGTAGCACCTGCCGCCGCCGGAGTTGAGGTCAATATGTCACTATACATAGGTTTGAAGGTAGGGGCACTCAAGTTTAGACTACCGTTACTAGTAATGTTATTATGACCTGGTGTTGCTGGAATACCATCGGATAACTGCTTTATCCTGATGTTTAGGAACTACGTGAGGTCAGCCTCAGGTCGAATTAAAACTGACTTGTCATCATTAATCGTTCTGACAAAAATTCTTCCGTCATAAGTCCAGCAATTTTTAATTTGCTTGTCTTTGTACAATTCACTTGTCTTATTGAAGAGATTTGTACGTTTTGTTGTCAGAGCTTCATTTACATACACCTTAGCTGGATTTACGTGATTTCTGTCTTTAAGGTTGCGCTTATTTGCATAGACTAGTGCTCGGTATCTGTATGTGATAAAGCGTACAATAATGTTTCGAGTAACACCATTTTGTTTTTACCTAATCGATGAGTACGGCCAATATGATGAAGAGTAAGCTTCGTTTCAGAATTCTTCAGGATATCTTTATTTAGTATATCTCAAACAAATTGATCAGTGTTTTCTTTTTCATTATCAATAGATTCTGGAACACCACAAAATTTTAGACATGTACGTCTGGAGTATTGCTTCATTTCATCAATACGTTCTTCAAGAGAATTAATGCGGCTTTGTAATTCGTCAATCACCTCTGTATGAAATGTAGAAATAAGTTCATTTCTAATGAATTCGTGTTTCATCATCTCATTGATGAGATATATTAATGGAGTTTCATCTTTAGAGATTTTTTTCCAAGAAGTCAGAAATATCAGATGTATTTGGATCATTAAATCTTGGGCGTTTAACCGACTGTGAACGACCTCTTTCGGTCTTTTGGGATATTTGTATTTAGATCAAGACTGCAACGTTTGAGTTAACTTACCGATGATTCCAGCATTAAAGAAACGTATCGACCTAGACGCGTGAAATTATCAGATAACACATTCATCCCCAATTAGTCAATTCTGATTTGAATTGTGTCTATTGCAGTTGTTACGTGATGACGGCCCAATGAATCGAGCCCTTAATTTTACAAGTACAGATTTTAAAATCGGATCATCAGAGAAAACATTGCTTCGACATCTTATATTATTTATGTAATGTAATGAATTTGGATCACTTTGTTTTTTCGTAGATACGATGATTTTAATTAACGCCTATGTAAATTATTTCTTGATTTGATGTAGTCCAGTTTTCCTCATTCACTTTGATAACCCAACACATTTCAATGTTCAATATATCTACTTGAACGTTTTGACCAAATGTCCAAAAGAAAAAAAAATCAATTTCATTAAATTTTGATTATTTACAAAGGCCATTCAATTAGGGGTGGGGGTAAATGATATACAGTTATTTAACAGTGTTGAGGGATATAGCCATTTTATTTGTCCCGAGACAGTGACTATTTTTCCTACGCGTAAATTGGTTATATCTCGCAATGACTGTTACAATGTAAATAACTGTTTTATTATACCGAAACACTTTATTGGTCAATAGTTTCTAGTACTAATCACTGGTCAGTATCCATCAAATCCTAAGTAATTATCGATTGCACATATTTGGAAAATGTTTTAGATTCGTTACGGAGATGCCCCTTCCCGAACCTCTTCACTTCGTCTAATGCAAGGGAATTTGGTACGTCATAGTAATGCCACGTTATATCTATTGTTTGACGCCAAGAAAAAAACATTGGCCCAAAATTGGCCCTAAATGTCACAGAAAACGTTAAAACTTGTGGTCAGACTACAAAGTTTTGTTTGTCGTAACTCATAGCACGTACTGTTTACTAGTAAAATACTTCACAGGCTAGTAACCAAATCTTGGCGAAAACGTGGAAAGTAAAAATCGCGGGCCATACAACAAGCCTTTTATGGTAATTGTAATTGCTCTCTACACACACAAGAAAATCACGTGCAAACACAACCCTTTTATGATGATGGCCACCACCCATATTTGCAGCATTTTTTTCCCATGATAATATATTTCCGTGCTTTTATGTGTCATCAAGTTTAAGGAAATAACAATCGACCTGACAGGAAATTAATTAATATAACTCCTAGATTTCATTTTTTATTGGATTTGTTTGATTTGTCAGAAGGTTTGTATATTGTTTTATAGAGAATAGTAAAACATTCATGTATTCTAAAGTAATGGGTTCGGAATATAATATTTCCTTAAATTTTAACAATGTGTTTATTGTTTTTATAAGAATTACCAGCTGACTGCCTTTTGTCTCCTGCTGTTTTGTTTTTATTAGATATTATAGTACACTAATTCCAATGCACCATTTCAACATTTTGACAACTTATATATCGTCAGTGACACTTCTATAAAAAAATATTATATTCTAAAATAACATAACAATCGTCCAGGAGGAGGTTTGGGTACCAATAAAACCGATTTAACACAACAACTATTCAGTGTCTGTACCAAGTCAGACTATCCTGACTCTCTGTTGTGTTTATGTTTGTCTTTTGTGCTTTTTTTATGTTATTTTTTGTCCGGAGTTCTTTTTTTTTTAGTTAATTATTCTTTTAGTTATGCATGTATCCTTGTGACGTTTGTTTTATGTGTTCAGTTCTCATGATTTTGTCTTTTCCTTTGAATTTTCGAATTTGAATTCGCAGAAGTTTCCAATTTTTCGCTATAACGCTCATCACATGCTTGAACAGGTCGAGTTTACAATTATCGTAACAAACAATATTTGTGGCGTTCCTTTCGATTTTGAATTAACGGGCGTTTACCATTTTCGCAAACTAACATTCTAGCTAAAGCAAAGTATCAAAGGCATGAACAGGTCGAGTTAACAACTGTTGTAAAATAACAATCCAAAGATACTAATATTAGATATAGTAAATTTATTGTTTGTGCTTAGGTATATTTGTCCTTTTTATACTATGCTGTATACAACGCATTTCAAGGAGTTACCTCTCATCAGCGGCATTAAAACCGAAACATTTGGAAGACCAAAAACCAAACTTATATTAAACAAGAAGTACTCAACCCAAAATACCGAAATAGGAAGCCACATTTCAGCTAAGGAGATCTACCATGTGCAATACAAGGAATGAACCCTTAGTATTTCTATTATTTTTGAATTTTGCTAAATACTGGTAATTTCTGTAACAAATCAATGAATAATCATGTCAGACAAGTCTGACGACTGGGTTAGTGAATACCCTCGGGGTTCTAGGGTCCACCAGCAGAGGCATCATCCCAGTAGTTTCAAAATAACAATCCAAAGATACTAATATTAGATATAGTAAATTTATACTATGCTGTATACGACGCATTTCAAGGAGTTACCTGTCATCAGCAGCATTAAAACCGAACATTTGGAAGACCAAAAACCAAACTTATATTAAACAAGAAGTACTCAACCAAAAATACCGAAATAGGGAACTCGCAACAGAATGAGAATCTACATAGACCTATATTCAAATGTCAGGATAAGTTTTTTTTTCAATATTTGATATGATATAACTTGTTCAACATCGGTCTTGAATGAAAATTGATATTGAGACTTTTTTTTAGAAGTTTGATTATGTTTGTGTCATTGTGTTTGTGTATAGTGAAGATGAATTTCATATGTTGGATCGGTCTGATTCCAGGTATCTATATAATTATTGTGACATTTAACTTTTATTGACCGGGTTGGATTATGTATGACGTAAAAAAATGCTGTCTTAGCGTCTGGCTCTAGGCGAAGGAATAACTTGTTTGTCCTTACCAGACTAGCATGAAATATCATTTAACATTTGATATAGCAATTCAGATATCCAAAACGCATAAGTAAGATTAAACGTTTTCGGTATTGTCAAAAAGGACAAATTTGATCCTAAAGCTTTTTGCTATTGTGTTTTATACTACCGCCAAAAGTTTAGGTAACATAATTCTTGTCCATCCTTTCGCCTGAAATGAATAATTTCGTTACCCTCAACATACATGTATCTAATTTGTGCATGAAGAGTCGTTGAAATAGGAAAATAGGACAAACTATTGGTTCCTGAATAAACATATTTCTACATTCGAATGAATATAATTCAGCATAAAATGCAGATCATTAGTCATGGTTTTACTATTTTCTTTTATTTAGAAATAAAGAAATCAGCACAATCAATACATTCTAGTGTGTCTATCTTCTATAGTGCAAGCAATACTGGCTTAAAATGCAGTTAAAGCTCGTATTAGCGTCAATTCAAAACGTATAGATGGGTTTGCATCAACATACTTCTTTCTGTTTTTGAATGAATGTTATTGATAAAAAATAAAGCGAAGTTTGATTTTAGGCTAATTTAATTTAACGAAGAATCCGGTCATTTTAATATTACAATAATTTATAACCATTACAGGGACCTTATCAGAACGACAACCGAATAAAACGATGTATGCAACTATCGGAAATACAGTTCAGATACCATGTACAGCAAAAACACGCATACTAGCGACCAAATGGCGCAAAGACCAAACGGCTTTCATCGATTATTCAACTGTTAATGCGAGTATATCCGGAAGATTTACAGTCGAAAATTTCAACGACAAGTCAAATGTTCTCCAGATATCAAATATCACAGAAGATGATTTTGGTGTTTATGAATGCATACTACAAACGAAGAAAGATGTCTCGATGCAAAACATATGTCTCAAGCCATTTGGTACAAAAAGTTTTATATTTGAATGTTTTGACACGCGTTTCTTTAATAAGAATATAAAGAAAAGAAAACAACTGAACATAGCGCAGTTGATCGGATTTTTGTACATGTATGATAAATTATTTTTGTATTGCTCCAGAAAAGTTCTTATGTATATTAACATATATAAACCAAACATGGTTTTATCTTGTTGATAGAAAATCTAATTTTTTTAGGTCATTAATTCAACATTAACTTGACTTAAAATAACTGTAGATTTTAATTATATGCACCGTGTTCTCTTTTAAAAAATAATTCGATCTGGTGCTTTCCGATTCGAGTACACTGCATTTTAAATATGACTAGGTCCAAAAGCGCGAACGACGTTGATAAAAAATATACATATATATAGACATATTTTAATGCACAAATACCGTCTATTTCGGCTTTTCAGTTGTGCTTAAGACGTAAAATGTTGAAAAAAGAAAATTCATTTGCTGAAGACTAAAACTCATAAATACCAAAAAATAAACAAATGAGCACCACCTAAGGACAGACGGTTGCACGAGTGAGAAATGCCTTATTCACAGAAGTTAACATTTTTATAGCAGTAGATTTAAAGTATCAATTTTGGGCTATTTTGGAAGAACCAACAACTGTGCTGGCCATAACATCGAGAACTTGGAGTACATTTAAATAAAAATGTTGTAATATGTGTTTATATACTTTATTCATCGATTTCTTTTAATGAAATGCAACTATATGTTCTAATTCTAGACGGATTAAAATAACAAAATGGGTTTCCTCAAATTTAAAATAAATCTTCTGCCATTACAAAATCTTCCAGGGTTTCCTTGGAAACAAATTATTTTCCCTTTATATGAATAACATCAAACATTATCAATAATCTTTAAACTGTTTATCCGTAATGAAGGTTAATATGTTATTTTTATACAGTATCTACAACACCAATAAGCAGCGATGGGCAAAACCAAGACATATCGATTACAAATTACATAGAATTGGATCCAACCACAGGTAGCATTTATAAAATATTCTTGTGGACATATATTTTGTCTTAGATGAAATGATTGCTGCATTAAATTTGTCAACTATTATGATGTGTGTCTCATATACGTCGGCAATGAATTTCTTGGTGAAAAACTCCGGATTATTATTCTCTACGTTTATGATAGCAATTAAGTATATCCTAAAAGTCAACATGATCAAACGTTCGGGAATAGAATTTGCACATATGTTTATAATTATTTACTTTCATTCCCCCTAATATAACTTCATCCCAACATTTAGGATCTAATCTACTCCAATGAACGTACTTCACAAAGATTTTTACACAGGCAAAAAATTACGATTGAATTCAAATACTTTTGACAAATATGATGATTTATACTTTCCAATTTTGAACTTTCTGTACCAACGCTCAAGTTTATGGTGCGTAAATGTAACAGGTGAATCGTTAATGTAATTTGTATGTTGGCCTTCTTGAACGAATTGTTTGTCTTACAAATAACCAAGAAAATGTTATGTTTAGGCTTTGTAAGTAACATGATATACAAAATCTTAACAGTCTTCATCACGAATCTATTGAAATGAATTTAAGTGAGCAGGACATGTCACTTCCGTTTTTTGGTTGACGTTCACATTCTGACCTTTTTGTGCTCATATTGTTTTGATGCTGTATGGTTTGCTTTGTATCTTTATTCATTTGGATGTGTCTTTGTAGTATTTATCATGAATCGATCCTGTTTGGATTTTGGTCTGGTGGGATTCTTTTGCAAATATCTATAACCTGCTAATGAATTTATTAACAATAGTAGAGACTATATTTTTTTGTCATTAATTTTTATTTATTTTATTAGGGATATCCTCAAAGTTTCGCTATGGACTCCTGACTACAGTTTTTGCTGTGATGTCGTGTGTTTCAGTTGGATGTGTCTTTGTTATTTATAAGTACAAATCTCTACCAGTGTCGTTAGACAATAAAATCCTGTGAAACAAACCGGGGAAAGGACGCAAATCGTGTATTACGACTAAAATTTTGATAGAAATAGGAATGGTTTCTCTCATTACGAAGTAATTAATGAAACATAAATTTTCTAAAATATGAGCAGTTTTAACAACTCGATATGTGAGGAACCTAGAAGCACGTTGTTTTGGTGTACATTGTACATGTTGTATATGATAATTAAGATCACCTAAATCAATCACAAACTAAACATTTTCTACGGATGCAGAGTGCGCGATTTAGAAAGCATTTAGTCTGCTACAGTCTATCATACGCCTTCTTTTAATAAAAAAAATATCAATTACAATGGGTTAAAATGACCGAAGTACTATTTGCATAAGTTCAAATAATACTTAAACATAGATGATGATTTTCTCCCTGTCGCTTAGTATAAATTACATTGAATATTTTCTTAGCATGACGATCAAAATATCCTTTTTCGGGATGTTTCGTTGCAGCTCATATTAGTGACGGTATAACAAGAAGGCTAACCACAGGCGCTTGTCTCAGAAAAAAATTACTATATATGCCAAGCGAAAAGAAAAGGTCCCCAACTCGGGCAACACAATTTTACGCGCCTGCTTCGATTTCCAAAGAATTATCGCTTTCACCTTTCCGTCTCGCTCAAAACTTTTGGATCAATAAAAAAAATATTAATTTATCAACACAATGATGTATGACACGCCTACCTTACTTGCCAATCAACAGCGCTTTAGGCATATGAAATCGGTCAAAAGTGAATTATTTATCAATACTACAATGAAATGCAAATTTTTCTGTAACAAATCAACGAATAATCGTGTCAGACAAGACTGACGACTGGGTTGGCGAATACCCTCGGGGAATTCACCAGCAGAGGCATCATCCCAGGAGTTTCAAAATAACAATCCAAAGATACTAATATTAGATATAGTAAATTTATACTATGCTGTATACGACGTATTTCAAGGAGTTACCTCCATCAGCAGTATTAAAACCGAAACATTTGGAAAACCAAAAACCAAACTTATATTTAACAAAAAGAACTCAACCAAAAATACCGAAATAGGAAGCCAAATTTCAGCTAAAGAGATCTACCGTGTGCAATACAAGGAATGAACCCTTAGTATTTCTTTTATTTTTGAATTTTGCTAAATACTGGTAATTTCTGTAACAAATCAATGAATAATCGTGTCAGACAAGTCTGACGACTGGGTTGGCGAATACCCTCGGGGACCTAGGGTCCACCAGCAGAGGCATCATCGCAGAAGTTTCAAAATAACAATCAAAACATACTAATATTTGATATAGTAAATTTATACTATGCTGTATACGACGTATTTCAAGGAGTTAGCCAAATAATCCAAAAAGTTCAAAACAAAAAACTGTATACCCAAAACCATCTAGGACAGAGCTACGCATGGGGGACATGCTCCTAGGTTTCCAAAAATTGTAATATTTTGTAACAGTAAATATTAAGTATCCATCAATGCTGAATATAAAGAATTTTAAGTTTTGCCAGCTTTAGGTCAAGGCGAAGTAATTGAACGCCATCTAGTGTCTATTTGTTTACCGTTTCAAGGGTAACATCCCCTTGTCATTGTATTACGCCACTGACTGATTGTCTGACGTCGTAATCGTTATGACGTTGACTCCGGAGGGACAATGGCGTCGCTTCAAGGTAGAAATAATGGTGTGTTCAGACCTACAGTTATTGCGCAACGCAAAACGTTTTCGAATCGTTTCAAAACTTCATTCGAAAAGCATAATTTAGCCGTGTAAACGCATATTCAGACTAATTCGTTTCAGAATCACAAGTACGTGTTAGTTAATATTATGCAGGTAATTTGTATAGTTTAAATTTTAGTTATTTTTATAAAGTACAGTGTACTACCTCCATGGTATGACTACACCTTAAGCCACATTTTTTTCACATTTAGGTCACAGATACACTGTTATAGCTTTACTAAACATCTCAACTCCTTAGACATGTTAGAACTAAGTAAATAACCCGAATGCATATGTGACATCAAGTTGCGCATCTAACGCCATTCCTACTTTGATGGAGAAATTAAAAAAATCCAGATGATAGATGACCAGTCTTCATTGTCCTTTATCTTGATACCTTTATCTTTTATTAAATGTATTTCCAATTTCTCTGTTCTCACGAATTCGCCTGGTGGAATTAATTCGAGCAGCTTCGGTATTTTTTTCGGTATTTGAATATTGAGAATCAAATTCAATCGATTGAAATTGTGCGTATAATCAACATACTATAATTTTATTACCTCACGATGCATTGAGAATGTACATTTATTTTTATTTATTTCATTTTGGTTAATAATTAGACCATACAAAATTGATTTTTAGTTCTTTGGATTTTATGGTAAATATAGGTGCGAGAGAGCAAATAGTAAAAAAAAATCGCGCGAACTAGTTTTTTTCCAAGCAAAGATCAAACTTAAGTGCGACCCAATTTTTAACTACAGTATTGTAAAAAATGGAAAAAAATCAATTTTTTTACAAAATTTTAGAAGCGGGCAAAAAACTTTTAATTTGTTGAAAAAATGAAAAATAAGAGGCTAATTTTGAGCGTTTGTTTGTAGATGAAGCGGCAAAAAAATGTAGCGGCGAAATCCAAAGACCTCTAAATCAATTTGATTTTGGCCCTATTTGTTAGGGATTTAACTGCGAATATTTCAGTCAAAATAAGACATTATCAGCACCCACTGTTTGAATAACATTTCCAGGCGTGAGTTATCCTTACGGATCTTTACACCCCTGCTTATCTCTTGCATGCTAGAAGTTTTTGGCTAAACTTTTTAATTTTGTGATAATGACAATACCCTATAAATATAACGCTCTTATAAAAAATGTAACGGTGTTTTTAAATTACCTGAAGTTTGTTAACTTGATGCACTTTGATTTTTTTTTATTTTGTTAAGCTTTACCAAAGTTTAACGCGCTTTGAATTTGGAAAATATAAGTAATAAGTAGTAATGTATTTCTTACACACATTCCATATAGCGGGGAGGATAAAAGAAAATGTAGGTTTTAAACGTAAGAAACTTTTGAATGCTTAATATTTTACGGGACTATAAGGATACAGTGGCAATACAAATCATCCATCGACAACATGAAAATCAAACACCGTCGTTCAACAATTAATAGATAAAATCTGCAACTCCTTAAAGAAAGTTAAACGAAATATAAATAAATAAATAGAATGTAACTAACTAAATAAATAAAAATAAATAAATAATAAAGGACATCAAAATGAAAAAATGTACATCAGATGAAAGGAAAAGATTTGCTGTTCGTCCTATAGTTATTATCTACAATACATAAACGTTATCAAACGCCGGACGTCATGACGTTGCCTGAAAAAATCACCAAAATTAGTACCTTGATGTTATCTTCAGCAGCAGATACCACGAAATCGAGCATGTGGACCCCCAAATATTATTATATCATCGGAAAGCCCGTGGATGAGGCAATATAATATTAGTTTTTCTTGAAACTGTAGGATTAATATCGATGGTTTTTATAGACTTTTCGAACAAAATTTTCGAAAATTTGACGTTTTCCCTATATATCCTATATGTTAATTTCAGAACGCATTTTCAAAGGGTTATAGCAAAAAAACAAGCATGTGTACCCCCCTTTTTTATTTCATATTTCGATGTATTTCGATTAGTTTTACATACTGACAAAAAATTAGAAAACTGTAGGATACTTTCAATTACTTCGCCTTGACCTTAATACTTTCAGATTGTTAAAAATTGTTAAGATGAACAAAACGTGTACCATAATATTTAAGAACTTTCGACACAAAACCAGCAGACCATACGACTGACTTCCACGTCACAGGTTCTGTCATTGCCGTTATTCATCATAAAGTCACAATGAATCATTTTACATGAAGGAAAATCTCGCTGGCTTCCTACACTAATTTCTACGGAACCTTTCGCCAAATTTTGATGACCGACCTCACATATCTCCAATGTTTAGCCTCCTGAAAACTGTGCATGTAATGTGATAAAAAATATATTTAATTTTGAAGAATTTGTAAGTCGACTTTGCATTATGTTTTGAAATAGGAAGAAAAGGAATAAAATGAATTGCTGTTCATTTATAGGTTAAGTATTTGCATTTTGTATCCATCTTGAAACACAGTTCTATTTTGAAAATTCTATAAAATGTATTTTCATGATAATTCGACATATTTATTCATCAATTTTCATTATTAAATTATTGATGTGAAGTTATCTTTTGCTCAGCTACTTTATTGTAATTGTTTCATGTATTTTTTTAAAATATTTGTTAGATAAAAATAGTTGTCATTTATTGCTGTAAACTTCAGTTTGACAAGTACAAATTATTACGGCTTTCCACCCGAGTGCGGAAGGTCGCGGGTTCGATCCCCGGTCGGGTCAAACCAAAGACATTAAAATTAGTATTTGCTGCTTCTCCGCCAAGCACGCAGCATCTAGGAGTAAGAGCAAAGACTAGTCGGCTCGGAGTCAGTATAATGTGTCCGAGTGAGGTGATATGTCTTCCTGCGGACAGTTATCTCGTGAGCTAGCACATTAAAAATCCGACTTTGCGTGTCGGTCTAGTACAAAGCAGGGATCATATCAACATGTTACATCCCAGCTCCTTTGTTTTTTCAGGGGTGATCTGAGACGGATCACCCCTGCCAGATCACCCCAGCAAGAGTGCTTTGTTAGTTTAAAGTTGACGGGAACAATTTACTCACGATTAAAACTTAGAACATTTATGCAGAAACATAAATTACAAATTAAAAATTAACATTAAAATTTAGAAAGAATGTACCGAGAATAGAACCTGGGACCGTTCGTTTATTAGCCACCCACACCGATTAACGTTAATTTTACCTATAAGAATATTAAGTTCGGGGTTCCAGTGGGGAATACAATACATAATATAAAAGTATATTATAACGTAAAATAATACTGAAATGTTTACTTTAAGTTTATTATTATTTATCACGGATGAGCTGGGATGTAAAATAGTTATCCCACTCGGACTTGGTGTGTCTGTATAAGATCATCCCTCGGGCCTCCGGCCCTCGGGATGATCTTATACAGACACACCGCGTCCTTGTGGGATAACTATTACATCTCGTCCTGATATGCACCTGGTTGCCACTGGACGTTAAACAATAATTCATCCATCCATTAAACAAAATGTTTATCCACAGGTGTTTTTTTTAAACTTCCTCATCGCTGTCAAAGCTTACAGTTACCTTTATAAGCATTGTTCTTGTTTATAGCTTGTAAAACTAAGAAAGTGCATTTTAAGAAAGATCATGACATAATAAATTGCAAATAAAATCGAAGTGAGCGATAATGGCAACTGAGAGCCTCTAGTTTAAAAATGTAATAGTGATCCTCATTATTTTGTAAAATTTGTAAAGCTAGCTTTCAGACACTTGTTAAACCAGTGAAAATAAATGTTTAAGGTTTTCATTTCGATTTTTAAGTATAAAATCATTAAATATATACATTGTACAACAAAATACCACTTTTAATTGTTAAAAACTATAACGAAATGTTTTAAAGAATTTTAGTATTTTATTTTCATTTTCATATGTTTAACCTTCTACTTGAATATAATACGAGTACACACGAATCAGTCTTTTATTTGCTTTCATTATACACAATCTGCTTAGAATTAAATGCGACTGTTTCAAATCTTTTATCAATCGTAGATTCAGAAAGAGCGGAAATATTTAGCATATTGCTGCCAATGTAACAAATGTTTTACCACTCTTTCCAATAAATTCTTTCGAGCACTGTCTATTCAAATTAAATATGCAAAAGGTTTTTCTACCGTTGTTATAATTATTTTAAAAATATTCTCTGGAAGCGATTTACAATGAAATTTCCCGGAACTGATAATGTATCCCATTTACGCAAGCTGTATCAGTATAAAAACTTTCCAATTTGTGGGTTAGGAATAAAACGGCACTTTACTTATTTTTATTCATCCCATATCTAGAAATAGCCGAAATTTTTAGGTTTTACATCAATATGAAGATATGCTTCATTACTTCCATACTTACCGCCCATTCTCTTTTTTTAATAATAATTCTGTAGTTCAAGTTAATTTTCGGGACGATAAAAGAAGAACTGAAACCCTTGACATAACCCATTCTAGGGGACATGTCCTCTGGCATTTTTTAAACTTATAAGTCTTTTAAAATTTGTACAGGGCTTTTTTTGTCTCCAGCCCTCTATAAAAAATGGTAAACATAATCTCATACGGAATTCACGGTAAAAGAAAGTAACATATGTCTTGCGAATCAGGTTGACAATATAATTTTTAGCTCACCTAGACCAAAGATTGACACGGATTGACAACTAGGATGGCCGCCACAGCCGTACTTAGTTTAACATACGATCCTATGGGAAAATTCATTAAAAAATCTTTAAACTACTGAGCCTATTGGAACTAAACTTGGTAGCATTGGTCCTTGTGTGGTGACCTAGACTGTTAACAGAGATAATCACCACAGCCAAACTTAGTTTAACATAGGACCCCATGAAAACTACATTGAAATAATCTTGCCCGAAAGCACTTGGCCAATTGGAACTATAGACATGACAGCCATGGTTATTAGTTGCCCTCTCTCAGAATTATGTCCTGTAGCCTAGACTTTTGTTTCGTGGGTGCTTTTATGGCAAATTGAATCCAGATGAGCAATATTTTTACAGATTATTTTTAAACTTTAGGGGTAAACAATTTATTTAATCTTATTTAATATTTATATGCAAGATATGATGTATAAAGAAAAATAAAGATAGTAAAAACCTCTTCTGACCACGAACTGTCTCAAAGATAGAAAACGGCGTTGTTATCTTACCTGATTTTCTTCATGCCAGAAGACATCGTCTTAGTCATTCGGCGAAATATAACAATTCATTCAATTTTAGGTAGATGCAAATATATAGGTTACGTAATACATGTATATATAGCTTTGTAATTTATAACCACGCTATTCAAGTGTCATATAACTTTCAATTTATAAGGTATATGAAAATCATAATTCAATGCATAAACCAATAAATATGCCGACTTCAGGTTACTTATCCAGGTATTGAGATGTATTTAAGTTGTTTGTTTTTCCTCGTCTATAATTTTTATTTTTAAGTAGAAAAAACTGAAGTATACATTCCGTTTAAATGTTACAAGACAAAAGAAACGTTTGTAATTCATCTTACGTTCACTTTCACGTTCTACTTTATAATAGAATTATGATTACAAAGTACATATGTATTTAGCTTTGAAATAGGTAATGTGTCAATATGATTCAGCCGAAAGTGAATTTGCTATATCACGACAGCAGGGCAAAAAAATCCATATCAGCGATAAAAATCCTTTCAGGTCAAACAATCCATATCAGAGATAAAAATCCATTTCTGGGCAAAAATCCATCTTATTTAATATGTATATGCAAGATATGATGTATAAAGAAAAATAAAGATAGTAAAAACCGCTTCCGCTCACGAGGAAATTATATTTCCGACTTGACATGACAAACATTTGAATTTACTTTTGTACATACATTTGTGGTAACAATATTTACAGTTTCCTATATTTTAAAAAAAAATCCTTCTCAATTCAAAAACAAATAGTGCGATATTTTTTTGATTGTTTCTTATATTATAAATATCATAAATTGTTTTGACAACAACAGGGATACTTTCTGTCTGTAGAATTTAGTGCTTTAATTCCTAGAAAGACAAAACAACCATACAACACAAGGCAAAACCAATCCAATCAAACGAACAAACAAAATAAAAATTCCTTGGATAGTATTAATCTCTCAATCTCTATTGGTCAAAATATCACAGATCCTCTTTCATGTGTTACAGGGTGGAATGTTTCTATGATTGGGGATCGACATGAGATGGAACCATTGGTATTTTATTTTCAAGATTGGGACAACATGCTGTATTATGAAATGTTAACGGTGGTGATGTGTGCATTTGGAAACGGATTTGCTGCAGCGATGGAGAGGTAAGTTGGTGTTTGCTTTATGTTTTATTATTTTTTCAGCAATTTGTAATGAATAAATTCGTACATTTGTTGATTTATTAATATCTATATGTTAACGGATTATTTTGATAAATTAAATTCTTAGTAATCTCCACACCCAAAAACAGTTTGAACACAGATCACCTGAGGTAAATGTTGCGGTAGCTTGTCAGATGGTGTTTGGTACAACGCCAAAAACAATGTAATAGTCATAAACAAAATACATCTCTTAAACTTAAAAAGATCGTTACAAATAGATGATTGGTGTTACATTCAAAATGTGTTTGTCTCAACTGTGTTCTTACAGTAGTTTTGTTTGACACAACGACCACGAACATCTGCGATATAAAATGAATGAAACCAATGCAAATGTTAATATCTCAAAGATAGAAATAGGCGTTGTTATCTTACCTGATTTTCTTCGTCTTAGTCACTCGGAGAAATATAACAATTTATCCAATTTTAGGTACATGCAAATATATAGGTAGGGTAATACATGTAAATCTACCTTTGACATTTATAACCACGCTATTGAAGTGTCATATAATTTCAATTTATAAGGCAAATATAATAAAAATCCAACCCATAAACCAATAAATATTCCGAGTTTTGGTTACATAGCCATATATTGACAGGTATTTAAGTTGTTTGTTTTTCCCCGTCTATGATTTTTATATTTAAATAGACAGTCCGTTTAAATGTAACAAGACAAAAGAAACGTGTGTAATTCAGCTTACTTTCACTTTCACACTTTTCATTTGAAGACCTGCAGTGCATTTTCCTTTAGTGTTAATAAATTCTTTGGATTTTGATTTTAGTTCGCCTACATACATTTTACTGCAAGTGGTTCAGTTTATTCCCCACACTTTCCTTACCATTTAATTTACGTTTCGTTTAGAATC
This sequence comes from Mytilisepta virgata, assembly GCA_028015205.1. NCBI lineage: Eukaryota > Metazoa > Mollusca > Bivalvia > Mytilida > Mytilidae > Mytilisepta > Mytilisepta virgata. The sequence continues at coordinate 37,924,842 of CM051510.1, read as the reverse complement.
AGCTTTTACAGCTTTTGAAGTTTCTTATGGACAGCATTATCAGAAAAGTTCCGATATCGCCTTTACTTCACTCTGCATTGTCGGTTCAAAATGTAATTCGGTCACAGAATAGGCAACACATGGCTCACGTAATTTCTCTGTAGAAGAAATTACCGCAAAGATGTTTTCCCCTCATTTTGAATACCTTTCCAGTTGATGTTTGAATCGTGTGTTCTACGTAATAGTATAATATTTAATTTGTTTATATCATCCAGATAAAAAAATCATGATGATGTTTTATCCTTTAATTAAAAAGCCTTCTCTAGGATCGTTATACTTAGAGTAAACTAAGAGAGAAAATCAAGTGTATTGGAACGAAATATACACACTCTTAAATATCTAGGTATCTTCCCCTCTCAATTGCCAAGCAATAGTCACTGATCCGAAATTTATAATTAAATTTCGAGATTCTGGTTTATCATAGCTTAGGAAAAAATCACTGCTTTAATGAGCGTCAGGGTTACATTTCATTTGAGTTTAAAAACGTTTTTCTCGAAAAAAAAATAACATGCTATTTAGACTTTCGATGTTTGTAGTCTGCCGTGTAGTACAAGTTGTCCGACTGACACCTACTTGCCAAGAGGTATCTACAGACCATATATGGTGGGTATAGGTATTTCAGCTAAACATAATTAAACATAATCATGAAAATGTGACTCAAGTTACAAATTTATTCTATTGTAAAATTCAGGTTAAGGCCTCAGACAGACATGTATCAGGCAATAAATATCTATAGACCAAAAATGGTTGATCTATGTACTGCTGTTGCTTAGAAATGGACTTAATCGCAAAAATGTGACACAAGTTACTCAAGGGTCAAACATAGGTCAAAGGAAAAGTGTCAGATGTCAGACTGGTATATACCCACTACGAACTTCTAAATTCTATTGGCCACGGTCAGAGACCTGTCACTAGTTAGTAAGTAAAGTCAAGAAATACCAAAGGTCAGACTCCATAAATTAATAGTGCCATGTTCTATGTGAAGTGAGCTTACAAATGTCATGGTCTTGTGCCATCTTCAGAGTAAATAATACCCATAAACATTTAGATATATTTTGAAAGGCCATTTTGTTAGCATTATTTCAATCATGATAAATTAAATAAAAAATATTCATGGAAACCTAGTTGGCATAGCAAAATTTCAAAATTTTTCATAAAAAATGCTTTAAAAATATTCATTTTCACCCCATTCGGCTTTAATTGAGGTCTGATGCAGCGTTTCAATCCAATTGAGACTTGATTTTTCCGACTCGGCATAAAATTGCGGTTATATATGTGAAAACAGGTTTACTTTTCTGCCTTTTTTTCCCTACAATTTAAATTACCAGTTCAAGTGCCGATTATCCCTGTCACAGTGAATTCATATGTCCCAGTTTATTACCTCCCATTTGTTGTCAGAAGCTAAATCAGTTAATGTTTTCGTATTTTATTAAACTAAAATCTCTCTTTCATTAAATATTACAAATCTGAGGTTAAGGTTATTAGTTATTCATCATGTGGTCAAACTTTACCACCTTTAATAATTAATAACAATCTGGGGGTGCATTTCTCTGGAATTGGGATAAATAATGTATTCTAACCAAAGGGATATTCGAATGACTAAGAAATTATTTTTTTGGGGTGTATTGTTATTCATATTAGATAACCTTAACTATAAACATGCTATTTTGTAGTCTGCCGTGTAGTAAACAAATTTCTATAGATAATAAAATGTATCACAAAATACCGAAATAAATTTGATGCACTGTATGGTCATTTCGTTGACTGGCAACTCATCAGCAGTGGTCGAGATCAAAATATTGGAAAACTGGTTAAAGATATAATGATGAATAAATAAACACAACCATCAAAAATAAAAACAATTACTTAAAAATGACTAGCCTCGGTAAATGTCTGATTCAAATAAAGTGTATTGGTGTTAAAATTGATGAATAGAATGAGAAAAAATGAATAAGTGTTCACCATATGATCTGGTTTTGCTCATCTGGTTTTTGAAAACATGTTTTCTTTTGATCTTCAGGTAATCAAGTATTAATTACAAAAGTTCAATGATAGTTCTAATTTAATTAAAATTTTCAAATCAAAGATTACAAGCAATGGGAATCAATCACCAAAGACTTTGAAAAAAAAACAACAAACCTTTTATAAATTATTATTATAATAACTATTATTATTATTATTATTATTATTATCAGTTTTTATCAGTTTTTAAAATTTTGCCATTATTAAACCGATATTCTATATTCTATATGGTGTTTTCTTTTAATTATTTAGTGTTTTTATATTCAATTAATAAACAAATTTCAAATCCAGTTATTTCCAGCTGATTGTGTAATGTCATAATTGAGGTAAACTCAGGTCTAACACCCACCGTGACACCAATTAACTGAATAAAAAAATGGTCAATTTATAATACAAACAACAAATACATTTTGACATCACATCACAATTTATTTGATAAATAAAACGTATTCAAACTATTCCAAGCAAGTATATGCCTTTTTAAAGTTTAATTTTCTCCATTTCAAACTAAATTGTATATTATCTAAAAACCTCATAAGCATGGAGAAAAATATTTCAATTATTCAAAACAAAATTCCTTTATGTTTATAAAAAGTATAAGTGTTTACATCTGAGATTTAACACAGCCCACTCGTATTTGTGCAGCTAAAAGAAGTTTTACTCGTAAATTTGGATTATCTGCCCCTGTCACCTGGTTTTTTTTTGGAAAAAGGTGAATTGCAGCAGTTGGTCAGGGTGAATATAAAATTTAGTCAACTTTAACATGGTAGAATAATATGTGGAATTATCACTTTTTGGCATTTTTTGTTTTGTTTCCTGGCATCATTTATAAATGAAGTTTCTCACAAAATATCTAACACTTTTCAGATTAAAAACATTCTATTTTCACTTGTGAACAAAAAAAACCAGTTCAATTTGGCTAACAAAAAATAATTAAAATAGTCGTGAGATCAGTTTAGTATGTTACCATAGCAACAGTTATCAAAGGCATCAAGTCATATACATCTATTTGAAAAATTGAGATGAGGATTTAATTTATACATGAACTTTTCCGAGAAATACTAGAACGAAAAACAAAAGACGTTCAACAGCGTTGAGTTTTCTTTCCGTACAGATATACAATTATCATTTACCAATTAGCTTGCGACGCATGTTTCGCATTGAGACACATTGCTTTCTTTGTAATAAACATTCATAAACTCCAAAATAATTTTCGGAGATATATTAGATATCCGGAGAACATTTCACGTGTCGTTGAAGTATATTAATGTAAAAAAAATAACAATCCATAGATACTAATATTAGATATAGTAAATTTATACTATGTTGTATACGACGCATTTCATGGAGTTACCCCTCATCAGCAGCATTAAAAGCGAAACATTTGGAAGACCAAAAACCAAACTTATATTAAACAAGAAGTACTTAACCAAAAATACCGAAATAGGAAGCCAAATTTCAGCTAAGGAGATCTACCATGTGCAATACAAGGAATGAACCCTTAGTATTTCTATAATTTTGGAATTTTGCTAAATACTGGTAATTTCTGTAACAAATCAATGAATAATCGTGTCAGACAAATCTGACGACTGGGTTGTCGAATACCCTCGGGGACCTAGGGTCCACCAGAAGAGGCATCATCCCAGGAGTTTCAAAATAACAATCCAAAGATACTAATATTAGTAAATTTATACTATGCTGTATACGACGCATTTCAAGGAGTTACCCGTCACCAGCAGCATTAAAACCGAAACATTTGGAAGACTAAAAACCAAACTTATATTTTAATCTGTCGGATAAAGTCGCATTAACAGTTGAGTCATCGAAGAAAGCCTTATTTTCTTTCCGCCATTTTGTCGATTTAATGAAAAAAAAGACTGTATTTCGATTCTTGCATATATCGTTTTATTCTGTCGTTATGATAAGTCCCTGTAATGGTTATAAATATGATAATCAAACGTTCGTTTTGTCCAATATTGTTGTATAAAAAAATTTAGTACTCCAAACTTTGCATCATTTGTTTTTGTTTGATTCCTTTGCGGTTGAATATTTATCCGAAAGGGAGGGTGTTCCAAGCTCCACTACAAGCTTGAAATTTTCATTTTGAAATAAAGGGCGGGTAAAGTAATACAATGTTCTTTATCTGTTGTTTCTTTTCAGATTTGAACATACAAGTTCGGCAATATATGGATGATTTTCCATGTTATTTTAAATTGACATATTTTCGTTTCAATCGTCACTGAGGAGGCATAAATCGTCAAATAATTACAGTGGCGACTTGAAATTATTATAGTTCATGTATTATATTTGATAAAAAAAATAAAAGTTTTAAACATCTGTAAATAATAAATAAAACTAAAAATTGAAGGATATACTATATCCTAACCTCCAAATTCAGACTATTGCTACTGTGTTTTATTGTTTTTATAAGAAAATACATACCAACCTTCAGACAAACAAATAATGTAAAGCTATTGAAATATATGAAGTAGTTTCATGTCAGGTAGATTAAATCTGATTGTTTTTGAAAATCGAATTGGATGACAGAAATGGGGACGGACGGACGGAAATATATTTGTTAGGTCAGCTCTAAAAAGGGAAATTTTATCATTCCTAAATTAAAATGACAGCATATATTGTGCGGCAAGGATTATAAGAGTGACTGTCGTTTTCAATTTCTTCTGGTCAAATATAATATGCTTTGTTGGTTGTCTCATATCTCATGACTTTGGTAAAAATTGTTTGAACCATTATACATTTTAATTCCCACCTGCTTATAACGGAAAAAAATGTTGTATCCTCGGTTGCTATAGGAAATGAATTTGGTTGCTAAGGAAACTATTTGAATTTCTACGTCTGTACAATCTATTTTGGCTTAATTCATAAATTCATTGTAGGTTAATAATGGAATATGATATCAAAACTTCCAAAAATGAAAATATATGGAATTTCTACTGTGAGAAAATAGACTTGGTTGCCTAGTAAAATTAAAATAAAAATGTTGAAATACTATTTGAGTTTGTAGAAATGATGTTTTTTTTTAGTGTTTAATATTAATCTAGATTTTATCAATTGGTCTAAAACAAGAGTCGATAAAATGGTTGGTAGGGAATACCATTGACGGGTAAGGAAAAATTCTGGATATTCCTGCATGGAATTGTTGCAGTTAATGAAGTTGAATAAATTTTTAATTTAGGGTGTTATTTAATGTTAAAATTTTAACATCGTAGACACAAGAGGCTCTCAAGAGCCTGTTTCGCTCACCTTGATTTAACTTTTCCGCCTTGAGTAGAACTAAAAATTTAAGTGTAATATTTATCTTGGTTTTCCCAAAGGGTAGAATGTTAAACTAAGTTTAAGGCTTTGGTGGCCATTTTAGTATATACTCCGGATTATCAAACACATTTCTGAGAAAGGTCTATCTAAGGAGCATTTCTGCCAATTCTGGTTGCAAATGGCCAATTGGTTTAAAATAAGCAAATCTGCAAATTAAAGGTTCCTATGTTAAACTACATTTTTGCTGTGGCAGCCATCTTGGTTGAAAGTCTAGGTCATAGAATATAATTCTGAAAGTGGATCTTCTAAGGACCATTCCTGTCAAGTATGGTTAAAACTGGAAAAGTGGGTTCAGATGAAAAGATTTTTAAATGAATTTTCCCATAGGGTCCTGTGTTAAACCAAGTTCCGCTGTCGTGGCCATCTTGGTTGACTGTCCGCTTCATTGAACACATTTCTGAAAAAGAACCATTTAATGACCACTGCTATTAATAAAACGTATCACAAAATACCGAAATAAATTTGATGCAAAGTATGGCCATACAACGAAGTCTTGATCCAATTAGCTCTGTGGCGGCTATCTTAGTTGACAGTCTGGGTCATCGGACACACATCTGAAATAGTACCACCTTATACCCATCTACCGGTTGTGTTGTATGTCGAACTAAGTGATTGCGATTATGACACTTTATTTTGCGTCATGCTAGGTAACAAACCACCAACAACACTTAGCGAATGTGAACTCGAGTCATTCCAACGATTGTGCTATATACACCTTGTAAAATCTGCTGCAGTGTATAACAGATTTCTGAACCTTCACAAAGAAACGATATAGCATCTTCAGCTCAAGTGGGGGCACAGTTCCTGTCCTGCAGGAAAATAAGTCTTTTTACAGCTTACTCTTGTGTTATGTCTCAAACAATTTCTTTTACTACTAACCTACATTGTTTTATATTGAACCTTATATAATTATTCGTCCACCTATGCATTAGTCATGTAAATATTATTGCTCTTTGTCTTTTAAATATTCGTTGTAATCACTGCAAAGAGGAAATTAATGAATGAATAAACAAATTTATTGTTATAATTGTAACCAAAATTATCACCTGTATAAGAGAATAAACGTTCCTTTTTTTTTTATTTTGTTATGATGAAATGTCAATTTCCAATATTCTTGTATGAAAAGTTTTGGTACAAAAAACTTTGCATCATTTCATGTGCTTTGATTTTTAGTGTTTGATGCCTTCGCGGTTGAATGTTTATCCAAAAGAAAGGATGTTCCAAGCTCTACTACAAGCTTGAAATTTATATTTTGAAATAATGGGCAATTAAGGTAATACAATGTTCTTTATCTGTTGCTGTTTTTTTTTAGATTTTAACATACAAGTTCTGCAATATATGGATGATTTTCCATGTTATTTTAAATTGACATATTTTTGGTTTCAATCGTCACTGAGGAGATATTAGCCGACAAAGATTTGCATTGGTGACTTGAAATAAGTATATTATATTTGATGAAAAAGAAAATTATATATAAGTGTTAAACATCTGTAAATAATAAATACAACTAAAACTTGAAGGATATATTATATCCTGACCTACTATTTCAGACAATTGCTACCCTTCTCTTTTATTGTATTTATAAAACAAAACATACAAACCTTCAGACAAACAAATAATGTAAAGCTATTGAAATATATGAAGTAGTTTCATGTCAGGTAGATTAATTATTTTTGAAAATCGAATTAGATGACAGAAATGAGGACGGAAGGACGGAAATATATTTGTTAGGTCAGCTCTAAAAAGGGAAATTTTACCATTCCTAAATTAAAATGACAGCATATTTTTGCGCCAAGGATTATAAGAGTGACTGTCGTTTTCAATTTCTTCTGGAAAAATATAATATGCTTTGTTGATTGTCTCATATCTCATGAATTTGGTAAAAATTGTTTGAACCAGTATACATTTTAATTCCCACCTGCTTATAACGGAAAAAAATGTTGTATCTTCGGTTGCTATAGGGAATGAATTTGGTTGCTAAGGAAATTATTTGAATTTCTAAGTCTGTACAATCTATTTTGGTTTAATTCATAAATAAGTTAATGATGGAATATGATATCAAAACTTTCAAAAATGAAAATATATGGAGTTTCCACAGTGAGAAAATAGACTTCGTTGCCTAGTTACATTATAATAAAAAGCTGAAATACAATTTGAGTTTGTAAAAATGATATTTTTCAATGTTTAGTATTAATCTAGATTTTATCAATTGGTCTAAAACAAGAGTCGATTAAATGGTTGCTAGGGAATACCATTGATGGGTAAGGAAAAATTCGGGATATTCCTGCATGGAATTGTTGCAGTTAGTCAGAATAAATAAATTTTTAATTAGGGGTGTTATTCCATGTTCAAATGTTAACATCGTAGACATTAGAGGCTCTCTTGAGCCTGTTTTGCTCACCTTGATTTAACTTTTCTGCCTTGAGCAGAACTAAAAATTTAAGTGTAATATTTATCTTGGTTTTCCCAAAGGGTAGTATGTTAAACTAAGTTTAAGGTTTTGGTGACCATCTTAGTACATACTCCGGATTATCAAACACATTTCTGAAAAAGGTCTATCTAAGGACCATTTCTGCCAATTCTTGTTGCAAATGGCCAAGTGTTTTAAAATATGCAAATCTGCAAATTAAATTTTCCTATAAGGTACCTATGTTAAACTACATTTTTTCTGTGACGGTCATCTTGGTTGAAAGTTTGGGTCATAGATATAATTCTGAAAATGGACCATCTATGGACCATTCCTGTCAGGTATGGTTGAAACTGGACAAGTGGGTTCAGATAAGAATTCTAAATGAATTTTCCCATATGTCCAGTGTAAGTTAGGCTGTGGTGGTCATCTTGGTTGACTGTCCGGTTTAATGAATATAATGTTGAAAGAGGACCATCTAATGGCCACTGCTACTAAGTCTTTTTCAATTGTTTTTTATTTTATCGAAATCTGTACATTTGTTAATTGAAAACATGAAGTACCGATACCTTATCCCGGCCTCGTTAACATTATTAAATAACATATGTATACAGATGTTAGTATTTTCAGTAATGTACATAGACGTTGCCTTATTTGAAATATTTTGTTTAACATGACAGAAATTTAAATTTGGATACTGCAGGTCAGATAAATTCGCCAAACGTTTATCTTCTATTTAACAAACATACAAAGATATTCTAAAATATTTATTTCAGTTGAATTAAAAATGGAGAAAAAATAATAGATAAATAAGGCTGATACATGTATGTCAAAACCTAAAATTTTGAAATAAGAATGAAATTTTAAAATGGTGCCTGGGTGAATAAAAAATATCCAGAAAGTATAGATGGTGTTTGTCACGTTGTCCTTTTTAAAAAATATTGTTACAGTACTTTTATTTTTGACTAAATGTATTTCCAATTTCGCTGTTCTCACAAATTCGCCTGGTGGAATAATTCGCACCGGTTAGATATTTTTTTCGGTATTTGAATATTGAGAATAAAATTGTGCGTATAATCAGCATACAGACCGACCAAGGTTAGCTTAATTTTATGATCTCTTACATGAAGCATTGAAAATGTACATTTGATTTTTTTTTTCATTTTGGTTTATAATTAGGCCACACAAAATTGATTTTTAGTTCTTTTGATTTTATGGTAATTTTATAGATGCGAGCGAGCAAAAAGTAAAAAAATGCATAAGTCCAAACAGCCATATCTTTTACATTTCTGGTCCAAACAGACATTCCTGACAATATGCACATCTCCACATAGTGGTCTAACACTCCATTACGTTTCGTGAGAATCATGCAAGTAATGTAGGAGGAGTTGCGGACAACGTTATTTCGGACAGACAGACTGAAACATATACACCCCCAAATTTCGTTTGACATTATCAGCTCCCACTGTTTGAAAAATGTTTCCAGGCGTCAATTATCCTTACGGATCTTTACACTTCCGCTTATCTTTTTAATGCAAGATTTTTTTTTTTGGTAAACGGTTTAATTTTGTGATAACGACAATATCCTCTAAATTTAACGCAATTTGAAATAAGAAATGGTGTTTTAAGATTACGTGGAGTTGGTCCACTTAACGTACTTTGATTGTTTTTAAAAATTTTGTTAAGCTTGACCAAAGTTTAACGCGCTCTGAATTTGGAAAATATAAGTAACAAGTGGTAACTCGACAAAATATATCAAAGGTATGTATTTCTTATACACCATGTATCTACATTCTATATAGCGGAGTGGATAAAAGAAAAATGTAGGTTTTTAACGAAAGAATCTTTTGCATGCTTAATATTTTACTGTAATATAAGGATACGGTGCCAATACAAATCATCCATCGACAACATGAATACCAAACACCTCATTCAACAAATAATAGATAAAATCTGCAACTCCTTAAAGAAAGTAAAACAAAATATAAATAAATAAAAAAAAATGGTAACTAAATAAATAAATAAATATAATAAAAATAATAAAGCATTAAAATGAAAAAATGTATATCAGATGAAAGGAAAAGATTTGCTGTTCGTCATGTCATTATTATCTGCGATGTCATGACGATGTCTGAGAAAAAAAATCACCAAATTAGTACCTTGATGTTATCTTCAGCAGCAGATACCATGATATGTGATTTTACCAATTCTATAAATTCTTTACAGAGGTTTTGTTTTTCTCGTCCAGGAAAGTTAACCACTTTGATAATGTTTTTTTGTCGAATATTGTTCATTATAATTACTACTGATGTTAGCTTCTTTTGAAACCTTTATTGTTTCTACCAAATCTGTCTTCATAGACAATGTATGTTTTGAATTGACGTCGAATTTCTTCTTAAGTCATCATTTTCAACTGACAGAGCTTCAATTCTCTCTTGCATCTCATTGTGCATTTTCAATACTTTTTCATTCATTTTTTTTCTAAATATGACTCAAATTTGCTGAAAAAAAGGTTTTAACAAGATCTTTTGTAACCTCACCAACACACTAAGCTGTCAGAGAATTGTGTCGGATGGTACAGGGTGTCGGAATACTCAGGTTTCACTTTTGAACAACACAAGTATGCACAACAATATCACGGGAAATAACTGTGTGTGTCTCATGAATGTACATGTATGACAGTTTAATTTAAATCGTAAATCTTTTTATTAATCCTGCAGAATTATCGGCATATTGCTGGATATAAAATTCCTTCTTTTTTAAAACATCCGACACTATCCCATACTTCCCGCCAAGTTGTTTTTGGGTTAATTTTGGAATTTTATCAGTCTTCAATCAAATTTAACTTTTCGTCTAAACTTAAATAATTTCTAGCCCGTTTTGGTGAAGGCGAAGCAGAGACATTTTCCAAACTTCTCTTTTTACATTTAGATGTCGTAGCCATGTTGAATGATTTTTACAAAGAAACTGAAAATAACTCACATTAAAAGTTTAATTTTCCATATAGGTAAACCTATCTGTAACCTTTAACGAGCCTCAACTCACCTTCCGATCTATAAATTTGAATGTACGCAATCATGTCAATTCGTTTGACGGTTCAGTGATCATGATGCAAATTAACACGTGATAATTATTTATTTTAATTTATTAAATAAATTTATTATTTTTAGCAGATCAAAGGGTCAGATTAGACAGGATTAATTAGTTATAATTAATATCATCGGGACTTGAAAACAGTGTCGGATCACGAAAGTGACAGGTTTCGGAATACACAAGTTTTTTTTAACAAAGATTGTAATAGACATTTTTCGGGACCGGACATTTTTGTCTGATGTCACAAGTTGTCGGAATACTCAGGTGTCGGATTAGGCAAGTTGTACTGTATATCCCGTATATCTAGGATCATTAAGCTGAATGGCCCCTTATTGAAGGCCTCAGCTGAAACCACAAATTTGCTAAACATTAGTAAACAAAAACATAGGATCTGGGATATTGGTGGTCGAAAAAGAGGCTCAGATGACTCCTAAAAACAACTTAAGGAAGCTAAATATAACGCCAGGGAAATGATCCGGAAGGAAAGAGCCATGGAAAGGGAAGTTTTTTTACAGTCAATTAGAACAGAAACCCTCGTCAAAAACCTTCTTTCAACTTACAAAAAGAAATTTAGGCATTAACAAAAATTCTGTAACTCAGGTCATTCGTCATGAAGATAAAGACATTACTTGCCCAAACGAACAAAGGGAAGTACTGGCCGAATATCATAAAAACCTAGCCACGCCAAAAAACAACAAAAATTTTAATGAGGAATATCTCCATATGTGCCAGCTCCGCTGTAATATAATTAAGGAACTCTCAGAAAATAATCTTGAAACGAAAATTAATTTTACAGAGGAAGAAATTATTCAATCTATACAAAATCTTAATTCAGGAAAAGCCGGAGATAAATATGGCCTATTTGCAGAGCATTTGAAATTAGCTGATGAAGTAATCATCCCATATATTCAGAATCTATTTAATCAAATATTAGTTGACAGAAAAACCCCAGAACATTTTAAATCTGGCAAAATAACACCAGTTTGTAAAAAAGGAAAAGACGGTAAAATAATGGATAGCTATCGTGTATAACAGTTTCCTCTGTTCTAGGAAAACTATTTGAACATGCACTCCTGGAAAAAAATTTAGATCCAATCCCAAATGTATCATCACAACAGTTTGGTTTTACCTCTGGTCTATTCCCCACCATGGCTGCTCTAATGATATCTGAGGCACATATGAATGCAAAAAGGATGAAGGAGATTCTCTTCTCCACAGCATTAGATACTCAAAAAGCTTTTGACGTAGTAAACCACAGCATCCTTCTCGATAAACTCTTTCAAAAAGACATTCACCTGAAATTTGGGAAACTATATACGAAATATACAATGGCCTTACTTCAAGGGTTAATTTGAAAGGCCTACATAGCAATAGCTTTCCAGTACAACAGGGGGTCCGTCAAGGTGATATCCTGTTCCCCATCTTTATATATTGAAGACCTCTTAAGACAGTTAGAGGACTCAAATATTGGTTTATATCTAGGCACTAATTATGCAGGATGTTCTACGTGTGCAGATGATATCCTACTCTTATCTAACTCGGATGAAGAAATGCAAGCCATGCTCAACGTAGTAGATACATATTCGAAAGAACACCAATATAATATCCAACCTGAAAAGAGTGTTCTTATTAAACAAAATGAAAATTCCACAAACTCTAGGAAAACATCCATATGTTCTTGGCCTCTTGGGGACAGGTCTGTCTCCGTGACAGATAAGGCAACACATCTTGGTATTATAAGATCATCAAAAAATGAAAATATAATAAATGTGAGTGAAATACCGCATTAGTTTAGCCCGAAGAACAACCTATTCACTGATGTCAACAGGTGTACATGGCACAAATGGCTTGAATCCAAGGATTTCCTATAATATTTATAGAATGTACATATTACCCCGCCTGCTCTACAGTCTTGAAGTTTTACCTCTTACCACCGTCCAAATCAACGCCTTGGGTGACTTCCACTTACCCTACTTAAAAAACATTCAGGCTCTACCAACAAGAACAGCTTCAGTTGCAGTATTCTCACTACTAGGTGCCCTCCCTATAGAGGCGAGCTTCACAAAAGACAACTAAGCCTTCTGCACTCAATCCTTGCGTCAGAAAATCAAAATCTAAGGGATATCTTGTTGCGCCAGTGTCGACTAGAAATCTGCAATGGAACTTTTCTACACAGAACAGAAAATGTCCTGTTTCAATATAGCCTACCAAGCATTGATGAGCTTCTAGCAATTCTTCCAACAAAAATAAAATGGAAACAAACCGTCAGATATGCTATTAATACATTTTGGAGGAATAAATTTAGATCTTTAAGTAGAGAAAAATCAACCCTGATTCTACTCTTTACTGACTATTAATATAGGGGAAACACATCCAGTCTAGAAAACAGCAACAGAAATTCCAGGGGATACAAAGAAAGCCATAACAAAAGCTAGAATACTAACTGGGACCAACCTATTACAAGCAACTTAAGCTAAAAGAGTAGGTTCACTAACTAGCAAAAATGGCCTATCTTAAAAAATTATTTTAAATGTCATAATTTTAATCTATAGGTCAATTGTGATGAGAAAACGTGTTTAAATGATAAAATATACAATTGAACCGCATTTTTTGGATAAAAACAACAAATATGATGAAAAATCACGAATTTCCGGAATTTTTTTGTAAAACTATATTATTTAAATCCTATTAGAGAATTTATTTTTGAAATTTGATGTATGTTATTGGAATTATCAGATCTTTATCATTTAATGATTAATTTGATAGCATGGCTTAATTTTGGGTGAAAAATGACAAAAAATCACTAAAAATCTCAGATTTATGGAAAACGATTGTACATTTTTTTAAGTAATGGTTGATTACCATTTGGCGATTGAAAGTGCTTCCAAAAGGACCAACTGAAGGGCAATTAATATTTTTTTTCAAGTTACTGGTTTAAATCAACAAATATCAATTTGGAAACAGGGCAATATGGAATACTGACCGGTTTTACAGACTATTTTATCATACGGACTGGTCATACGGATCAGCTATAAGGACTGTTTAGATTGTTTAATAAAAGTGTTACGCACTTGTTATTGTACCCCACACAACAAAGGTGCGTAGGCTAAAATGTTTTTGACCCATCTGTCCACCCGTCCGTCCGTCTGTCCGTCAGTCCGTCCTTCAGTCCTGTTCTTGTGAGCGCAATGTTTATCCGTTGACTTTTGTAGGAGTTTTGACTCTTTGAACTTAGGAATTTGGTGAAAACATAATGTTCAATCAGTTTGTCAGCGCAACTTCTCTGAATCCATAGAACAGAATTTCATGTATTTTTATCGTTGATAAGGACATACTATGTCGATGTGCATATCTTCAGGAAATTCTTATTTAGAAATAACCAAATAACTTATTATTATAAGCCTTGGCTACAAAAGATTTCTGTAAAGTTGTGCGCTCACCAACTCATGTCTCTGGCTCCTGTATTGACCATATATATATATATATATATAGAAAGACACAGTTTGTGATGCTAGAGTAATCCCTGTTACATATTACCAACATGCTGCCACTCAATGAACACTGCCCTTTCCTGGATCTTGATATCTATATCTCTAACGGTAAGCTTAATACTAAAATTTACGATAAGAGAGGTGATTTTGCATTTCCAATTGTTAATTATCCGATTTTAGATGGCAACGTACCCTTGGCACAATCTTATGATGTTTATATATCTCAACTTGTTCGATTCGCTTGTGTATGTAACAACGTATTTGATATTAAAGAAAGAAATCTCTGTATTACTCAAAAATTATTACACCCGGAATTTCGATATCACAAACTTGTCAAAACGTTTACTAAATTATCATCGGTACAAGGACATCATTCTAACATATAAACCAACGTGCAAACATCTTATATGTTCAGGTATTTCATATCCCATCTTTTGTGGTAATATTCAATACAAAGCACAAAAATGTCGCCATTCACCGAAAAAGCTAACCAAACCTTTTAACAGACTTATCCACAAGGGATATAGTTACAATACTGTTGTGAAGACATAAAAGATGGCATTTTTAAAAATAAATATTGATTCATTCATAGGGTGTTTGCATCGGAAATAAATACATTTATTGTAAAATCAGTTGTTGGCATGATACGGGTTATGTTCTCGTATAATTCATGATGGCATGATACTAAAGCCCTAACGGGAGGGATTGTGGCTGATGTTCTATATAATGAAGACATAATCTTTCGATCAGTTTAATTGAGGTCTGAAGCTGGCATGTCAGTAACTGCTAGTAGTCCTTTGTTAATATATATTGATCATTGTCATTTTGCTTAGTTTCTTCTGTTACCTTTTATAACATCGGACTCGGACATCTTTTGAACTGAGATTTACTGTGTGTATCGCTGTGTGTTTGTTTATTCCACATTGGCTAGATGTATAGGGGGAAGGTTAAGATCTCAAAAAACATGTTTAACCCCGCCGTTTTTTTTGCGCCTGTCCCAATTCAGGAACCTGCAGTCTTTGTTAGTCTTGTATGTTTTTGTAATTTTGGTTCATTTGTATGTTTCGGAGTTTACTGTGTCGTCCATTTCGCTGAACTAGTATGCATTATTGTTTAGGGGCCAGCTGAAGCCCGCTTCCGAGTGTGGGTTTTATCGATGCGTTGAAGACCAATTGGTAGCCTTTAGCCATTTTTTTTTATCCTTGGTCCGGTTGTTGTCTCTTTGAAACATTCATCGTATGCTCGCAAAGGTTCTTTAATTGAATCTCGGTCAGCTGTATTGGCCATCGGTCGTACGGGCTTCGAGACCAATACACCTAACCTTAAATACAAGGGCCAATACAGAATCAGCAATTTAATACATGTAACACTTTATTATCGCACTGACCAAGAACAACAATATCGACTTTGTCCTCGTTCAATATTGTTCTTGGTCAATACGATAAAATCATGTATCGACCTCACCAACATAATTCCTAAATAAGAACATATGAAACCCGGCTCCTAATTAAATGATTGAGATGACAAGGGTTTCAAGAACATATTTGATATTCCTCTCTAGGAATTCTACAATGAATTATATTTTTCAAGGTCTCTTGTTTTTTAAATTTATTTGTTTGACATTGAAATATAAGCTTTCACCTTAAAATTTTCCTGTTAATTACAATCTTACAGTGTAATGAATTGAGTTTATTCTTATTCAATAATGGATTGTTAATCAACAAGGTATGTTTTGCTTTATTTTTCTTTATTTTAATTCATTTTATTAGCTCACCTGGCCAAAGGCCATGTGAGCTTTTGCCATCACTTTTCGTCCGTCGTCCGTCGTCCGTCCGTCCGTCCGTCCGTCGTAAATTTTTCATTTAAAAATCTTCTCCTCTGAAACCGCTGGGCCGATTGGTTTGAAACTTAATAGGAATGATCTTATGATAAATTGCTGTTTTTTGCTAATAACTCAAAAACCTTTACAGATATCGAAAATTGATCAGCATGACGAGATCTACCTACCCTGAAATTTTGAAGGAAATTCCAATTCCCGTTTAGGAGTTATTGCCCTTTTTTCGTCAAATTTTCAAAATTTTAACATTAAAAAATCTTCTCCTCTGAAACCACTGGGCCGATTGGTTTGAAACTTAATAGGAATGATCTATGACATGTCCTCTTCAAACGATCATCAATTTATTTTGATCTGACGTAAAACATGGCTGTCATAGCTAAAAACAGAATATAGGGGTGCATGTGTTGTTTTTGGCTTATAACTTAAAATCCGTTACAGATATCGAAAATCTGACATAGGGTAAAATTGATCAGCATGACGAGATGTACCTACACTGAAATTTTGAAGGAAATTCCACAACCCGTTTAGGAGTTATTGCCCTTTTTTCGTCAAATTTTCAAAATTTTAACATTTTTCGTCATTTATCTCCAAAACTATTTGAGATAGAAGTGAAATGTAAATTTTAAAAATGTTTCCCATGTTGAGATCTACGTACCCTGAAATTTTAAAGGAAATCCCAAAACCCATTTAGGAGTTGTTGCCCTTTTTTGTCAAATTTTCAAAATTTTTTCATTCAAAAATCGTCTTCTCTGAAACCGCTGGGCCGATTGGTTTGAAACTTAATAGGAATGATCTATGACATGTCCTCCACAAACAATCCTCATTTTATATTGATCGAATGAAAAACATGGCCACTGTTGCTAAAAATAGAACATAGGGGTAAATTGCTGTTTTTTTGCTAATAACTCAAAAACCTTTACAGATATCGAAAATCTGACATGGGGTAAAATTGATCAGCATGACGAGATCTACCTACCCTGAAATTTTGAAGGAAATTCCAAAACCCGTTTAGGAGTTATTGCCCTTTTTTCGTCAAATTTTCAAAATTTTAACATTAAAAAATCTTCTCCTCTGAAACCGCTGGGCCGATTGGTTTGAAACTTAATAGGAATGATCTATGACATGTTCTCTACAAACGATCCTCATTTTATTTTGATCTGACATAAAACATGGCTGTGGTAGCTAAAAATAGAATATAGGGGTGTATGTGTTGTGTTTGGCTTATAACTTAAAAACCGTTACAGATATAAAAATCTGATGGGGTAAAATTAATCAGCATGATAAGATCTACCTAACATGAAATTTTGAAGGAAATCCCAAAACCCATTTAGGAGTTATTGCCCTTTTTTCGTCAAATTTTCAAAATTTAACATTTTTCGTCATTTATCTCCAAAACTATTTGAGATAGAAGTGAAATGTAAATTTGAAAAATGTTTGGCATGTTGAGATCTACATACTCTGAAATTTTATCGGAAATCCCAAAACCCATTTATGAGTTATTTCCCTTTTTTGTAAAATTTTCAAAATTTTAACATTTTGCATTTATCTCCAAAACTATTTGAGATAGAAGTGAAATGTAAATTGAAAAATGTTTGCCATGTTAAGATCTACATACCCTGAAATTTTGAAGGGATTCCCAAATTTTATTTAGGAGTTATTGGTTTGTGTAATTTGAGGTCGGGTTCTGTTACATTTATTAAGGTTCACCCTTATTCCTGGTAAATTTTATCAACTTCCTGCCAGGACTACCACCATCAGTGAACATATTTTAACATTAAACTTTATGAAAAATAAATCTTCAACAAATTTTCCCTGGACAATTGAACCAATTGCAACAAAATTGGTCAAGTAGTTGATTAATTGTCCAATGAAAACCAGACTCCAGGTGAGCGATACAGGCTCTGGTGAGCCTCTTGTTTTAATCATTGTTTGTTTTTTTTTTATTGTATTCTTCATAGTTTTTTTTTTATTTGTCATAGTACTTATATAATTTAATAAGCAACAGATGACTATTTATTAGCATGTTGAAAATATAGAACTTTTCAATGTTCTGTATTTTGGTATTTACTTATTTTTAAAAAATTAAATCTATTATTGATAGTACTAAATATAAAAATTGTCATTTAAACAAACAAAAAATAATGAAGTATATCAAATTTAATAAATTTTATGACATATTTTTCATAACAGAAAAAAACTTATTATAAATTTTGTGAAATTTTGACTTAAACAAGTTGATAATACAAAATTGTTTACAAAAATATATAACAAATTAACTGTGAGACCGATCGCTATTGAAGAACACATTTTAGCCATAAAATGATAAAATGATAATTTTAGTATGAAATAATTAGGAATTAACAAACATTTCTGTAATTTTCACGTCAAGGACGATTCCAGAAAGAAAAAAATATTCCTTTACCGTGGCTTTTGTAATTGTTGTAGTTTTTCACCGAAGTTATGATATGCGTGAGAAATCGTTGCACGCGCATGAGGTCGTGAGATTGATTCAACATGCGAGACTGTCATGCTTAATGCATGGGATATCACATGTACAACTTTTACCCGAAAATCATAACATAAAATCTCTCTTGTGAAACTGTAATTTTCTCCCTTTAAAGCATTGTTATTGTTCGTACCATTTCAGGAAAAAAAGTTATACCAAATATTAGTATATAAAATAAAATTATTTTTTTCCTGATTAAGAAAAATGGTTGCATATAGAATATATCTTATTTACTATATTCAAACTGTCAAATAAATAAATTTCCAACTTTCCTCTGCTCAGTAATTTTAATGAAAAAAGTTTACTTAAAATATATAAAATTCAAGGATAAATTGGATGTCTTATACATGTTATATGCATCTCCCTATCATGCTAAAAATCATTCAATGCAGTCATAGGTATTTTATGGTCTTTTACTGAGAGAAGTCTTGCCATTCCAAAACTAAGATTTCTAAATTCGATTGGATTTGCATTTTAATCTTACACTTGAATGTGTCTCTGTATCAGATAACATAGAACTTTCTTAGTGAATCTCTGTAAATTTTGTATCTTCTCTGAAATCTCTTTAATAATCAATATGCACGTGCAGTAGCAGGGAAAACAAACATAAATACTTGCAAAATAGGAATAAATACTTTCTTAATAATGTTTTATATTTGCATTAGCTGAAATTTCAACGGCTTCTGTTTCGGTACAGTTTGTACTGATATCCGTGTTTTTTCTCGATGTCGGTCCGTAATCGAACCTATAATTACACACGCTCGGAAGAAAAACACGATCATCCAGCGTTTTTTTTTTTTTTTAATTTTTTGATACGGCGCCAGGCCTCGCCCACGTTTTTCTCTACAGAAGTACATCTTTTAGTACCAAATGCTTCTTTTTACACAAAAAATACAATGGGCGAGGCCTGGCGCCTGAATGAAAAATAGGCTGGAAAACTGAAATCTTAAGGAAAATTGACCAATTTGAATAAACAAGCCCCCTTTCCAACGTGTTCTCATACCCTCTATGTTGTTTTTATTGATTTTTTAACAATGGTTTTTATGAATGTACATTAAAGGATTCACAAACCTCATGTACTGAATGGACCCAATTTGACAAAATGTCAGATGACAGGGCCATTTTAGTAGGTTCGTGGCTCTACTCCTTTAATATAGGAAGTACAGACCCATTTTGCCCTATATGCAAACTTGAGGAAGAAAACCAACATTTTCTAACTAGATGTTCCATCTCTGGAAGGGGTCCGAAGGACTTTTTATGCCCCATTAAAACAGGCTGTAATCAATAAAATTGGGATTGATCAATTGAAAACTAATTGACATGAGCAGCATGGCGGGTGTCCTGCAGGAAGCAGAGACTGCTTACTGAGTCTACCCCCGGTTTTTTGGTGGGGTCCATGTTGTTCATACGTTTTTAGTTTTTAATTGTAGTGCATGTATTGTTTTGGTCTTGTCTTCGTTGTTCTCCGGAGTTTGTCAGTTGTAACGATTTTTCTCTCCTTCGAATATCCCTTTGGTATTTCTTGACTTTACTTTCAAAATAGGGAAACATTAAGCCAATTAATTGTTGACTGCAGAAAACTAGTGGGTTCTACACTCCCAAACGACAATAATTCCTTAAATACGGTTGAATCAATTTCTAAGAATTTGTGTGATAAATCACATCAACAGAGGTTAACTCAGATCAATGCTCTATCATTATAAAATTTCATCATTTATCACTTGGAATTGAACTTTCTTTTCAATACTTTTCAGAGTACAAAATAGTGGTGGGTATAAAGATCAGTTAGAAGTGAGAAGTAATAGATGACAGTTGAGATATAGATGTACTTAGGAATACGTTGATATAGGGAAATTAATAGATATAGATAATTGCTATATCAAAGTGGCAGCTGACGTTTTGAATAAAGAGACATACAGATATTTAATAGTGTTAGACCACGGTTTTACTATCGCCATAAAGTGAATCAGTGACATTTTAGATTTTAGACTATTATTAACAAATTGAATTACTTTTAATATCTTCCGTGTAATGTAAGCCCATCTTCTTTTAAATATGCAATATTATTGCGTTTTATGCTGTAAAATAACAAAGTGATTTTAGCTATTTTCGACCGTGTAATATAAGGCCATTATGAATAATCAAGTAATTGATGTGCTCCTAACCACAGGAGGAAGTTACAGAAAGAAGAAGAAGAATACCAAAACTGGAATTTGAAGAAGACAATAGATTTTGCAAAATTGTAGGAGCTGTTTTTCAGTGTGACATCAGCTCAGCGGCCGTCTTGAGGTCTACTAAATCTTGATCCAATTGGCAATCTTAGTTGACAGTCTGGGTCATCGGACACACATCTGAAAGAGCACCACCTTATACCCATCTACCGGTTGTGTTGTATGTCGAACTAAATGAATACGATTGTGACACTTTATTTTGCGTCATGCTATGTAACAAACCATTAACTACACGCGAATGTGAACTCGAGTCATTCCACGGATTGTGCTATATACACCTTATAAAATCTGCTGCAGTGTATAACAGATTTCTGAACCTTCACAAAGAATCTTCAGATCTAGTAAGTGCACCGTTCCAGTCCTGCAGGAAAATATGTCTTTTTACAGTTTACTCTTGTGTTATGTCTCAAACAATTTCTTTTACTACTAACCCACATTTTTATATTGAACCTTATTTAATTATTTGTCCACCTATGCATTAGTCATGTAAATATTATTGTTCATTGTCTTTAAACTTTTATATATTCATTGTAATCTCTGCAAAGAGGAAATAAGAAATCAATGAATAAATAAACAAATTTTTTGTTAAAACTCTAACTGAAATTATCACCTGTATAAAGAGAAGTTACGTTCGTTTTTTTTCTGTTTATATGATGAAATATCAATTTCCAATATTGTTGTATAAAAAAGTTGGTATTATAATATGTGATTTGATTCTCAGTGTTTGATGCCTTCACGGTTGAATGTTTATCCATAAAAAGGAAAGATGTTCCAATCTCCACTACTAGCTTGAAATTTATATTTTGAAATAAAGGGCAGTTAGAGTAGTACAATGTTATTCACCTTTTTTATTTCAAATTTGAACATACAACATGTTCAAGTTCTGCAGTATATGGATGATTTTTCATGTTATTTTAAATTGACATTTTGTTGTTTTTAAGCGTCACTGAAGAAATATTAACCGAAAATAACTGCAATGGTGACTTGAAATTAGTATAATATTATATTTGACGAAAAAGAAAATTAGATCTGTAAATACTAAATAAAACTGTAAAAGTTGAAGCGTATATTATATATTGACCTATTAATTCAGACTATTGCTAGTCTTATATTTTATTATTGTTATCAAAAATACATACAAACCTTCAGACAAAAATAATTTAAATCTTTTGACATATACGACTCTTATTAATTATTTTCCTGTCAGGTTGATTAAATTTGATTGTTTTTGAAAATTGAATTAGATGCCAGAAATAAGGACGGAAGAACGGAAATATATTGTTTTGTAATAAATTGTGTATTTGATGAATCAGTGACATTTGTTTTCAATCTCTCCGGTTGTTTTGTTTAGTTGTTTAGTTGGAGTTTTACCCCGTTTTCAGCACATTTGGCTATTTCACGGCATCCAATTTTTATTGGTGGAGGAAGTACCCGGAGAGAACCACCGACCTTCGTTTGGAAAATTAGCAATCCTTGTCAATTAAGATCGGAGTCGAACACACCCCGCCACGGGCTTGATTCGAACTCACAACCTCAGCGTTGACAGGCTAGTGATCATTAGTAGTCATGTCGAACTACCTAGACCACTCGGCCCCTCTACGGCTGTAAGTGTGCCTCATTCTTTATTCAGTTGGTAAAAATTTCTTCGAACAAGTATAAAATTTGCGTAAGAAATAATCCCCACCTAAACCTTTGTTGCATCATTTGATTGAAGTTTAATGGTTTCTCTCGTGTACTATAGAAGTTAAAGAACCGTGTACAATGGTTATTCAAAAGCTCACCTTGCTCATAAAAAGTTTAAAAAATTATTATTTGATGTCTCCTTAGAAGGATGCGTATCGCCAGAAATTACAGAGGAAATCTGTTCTGAAGTAGATCTATTTGCATCGTTAATCCGAGAAGTTTTGCTCGGTGTTTCATCAACGTCAATTAAGGGTTGAAACAACTTTATATCTTCACTATTGTTATTTTCTACGACTGATATGCATGGTTGTTCTATACCTGTAGTTGGACATATATCACACGAATTCATATTTTCATTTTTGAGGAAAACGTGGTCACCACTATTGTCAGATCTGCCCTTATACAGATAGTCAAAAGCTGCACTGTTTTCGTCGAGACCAATGTTCGAAGGTGATGAATCCGTCGTTGTTTTGAATAGCATACTATAACTATGAAGATATTCCATATCATTTACATTTAATGACGTATAGGGGAACAGACATCCATCACCTGCGTTGCCTTCGATCTGGTTGGCACCCAATTGAGTATTTGCTTCACTCTCTATTGACGCTTCAAAATAGGATTCGGTCACAGAGTAGGCAATACATGGCACATTTAATTTCTCTGTAGAAGAAAGTATGTGTTCTAATATGTCGTCTAGAGTATTTTCGCCCTCATCTTGAATAACTTGTGAATTTTCGGTTGATTTTTCATTCGTTTGATCTTCTTCATCGATTACATCATGGCAATGTGCGTCTTTCGTACTTTGGTGTATTTCGACTTTTATAGACTGTTCATTTAGTGGGAAATTTAGCATCTCTCTTTCATTAATTGTTTCATAATGAGAATCATCACTATCTGATCTATCAAGATTTTCTTCCTCAGCAATCGTTTGCATCCTTTGCCCGATTTGTACACTTTGTGTATCTTCATTGTCTGATTGTTTGTCTAATTTATAATTTCTGTATTTACGAAGTATAAAATAACATCCTACTGTACCACATAATATCACACCAAAAACTGTAGTCAGAACACCAATGTTAAACTGAGAGAATAACCCTGATAAAATTAAAAATGAATTAATTGCAACCACGGTATAGCAATAATTTTAAATTATATATAAAAACTTACCAAAATTGACATACTTTTACACCGTTTTGTGCTGTAATACAATGTATCACACAATACCGAATATATTTGATGCTCTGTATGGCCATTTCGTTGACTGACAACTCATCCGCAGTGCTCAAGATCAAAATGTTGAAAATCCGGTTAAGATATAATGATGAATTAATAAACACAACCATCAAAACTCAAAACAATTAAAACAAACAAGAATCCAAATTCAGTTAAGGGTTACCTCTGTATCAAAAGGAGGAGCCTTAGAAATTTCTGGTAACTTTTGTCAAATTCTGAACAGGAAATGTAAAGGTATTTAAGTAATGAATTATGCCAGGACAAAAATGCTGACTACTGGGCTGATAATACCCTCGGGGACTTGCAGTCCACCAGAGTGACTTTGTAAATTTGTTGATTAATAACAACAGAGTTGAAGGAAATTTATTTAAACATTGACTCCACCACGTGGTGAACACTAAATAACGAGCTACGAGTAGTAAGCATGCTCAGGGGATATACATTATCAAATTTGACTTTTACATTTAAGACAAAAATCTTGCAGAAAGATATATTTAGTTATAAACCAAAATGATGACGAACATGATGAATTTTATGCAATACTTCTCGTTACTCTAGAAAAGTATAGTTTTATGTGAGTTAAATATAGTTAATTAAATTACAATTACTTTTGAAATGCAATTGATTAAATTTGGACATAGTATGATTTGGCCTGATATTCAGCCCCTTGATCCAAAATCAATAAGTAATGAGAAACCTAGTCTCAGCTATCATCAGGGCACTCGTGTTTTGTATGGGAAATTTATCAGCCCCGGTGGAATACTCCAAATTTTATTCTGTTATGGTTGAACCAATGTTATTTTACAGTTTCGGAATTTGGGGAACTAAAGTGTATTCAGTCATCAACTCTGTTCAGAACAAAGCGGCTAAACTTTTTATGTCAGTCGGAAGATATACCTCAAACACTGCAATTCGAGGTGACATTGGTTGGACCTTCTGCTTCAGAAAACAAAGAACCGCATGTATACGATTATTGTGCAGAATATAACGATACTGTCTTGACGTTGGCGATCGAGACAGGACGATATGTCCGACTGCGAATACAGTTGATGAAAGAATTTGCCGACGATGTACAAGCAACGATGTTGAAAGTGGGAGATATTTTTCATGACATGTTCGTTATTTGATGCCCGGATATTAGATTGAACTGTTTACTAAGGCTAGTACAATAACTAATGGGTTTGATACTATTGATATAGACAGTAAACTTGTAAAGTTAATGTTATGTGAAGAAAGTCAAACTTCATTGTGCTATGCAATTTTTAAATCTTTTCAAAGGCGAAAATTATTTAGCACATGAGATTCTTATATTTTTTGTTAGTTCTGATAAAAGAGGATTAAATAATATATTAAAGTTTATGATCAAATTCAGTCTTTTTGAAAGTTTTATAAATAATAATTTGATAATATGATATATTAAAGTTTTATGATGATTATTTTCTAGATTTTTTTCTTAAGCTCAGTGTGTTTTTAGTAAAAGTTTCTATTTATCAATGTTTAGTATTATTGCATTTTTAAACTTCTTGGAGTAGCTTTTACATAAGTGTCTCATAAGTCTTCATAAAGCCTGAATATTTGATCTGTTTAATATTGTGTAGTACATGTATATATAATGTATGTTCAAATATGTGACATTATAATAAAATAAATTTTATTATTATCATGTAGCTATTTTAAGGAACATTTCTTGATGGCGGCGATGTGCTGTCAAAGATGGATGGATGGATGAATGTTGTTTAACGTCCAGTGGCAACCAGGTGCATATCAGGACGAGAACATATTGATATGATAATGAATATGATCCCTGCTTTGTACTAGACCGACACGCTAAGTCGGATTTTTAATGTGCTAGCTCACGAGGTGACTGTCCGCAGGAAGACATATCACCTCACTCGGACACATTATACTGACTCCGAGCCGACCAGACTTTGCTCTTACTCCTAGATGCCGCGTGCTTGGCGGAGAAGCAGCAAATACCAATTTTAATGTCTTTGGTTTGACCCGGCCGGGGATCGAACCCGCGACCTTCCGCACTCGGGGCGAGCACGCTACCACGAGACCACCGAGGCGATCTGTCAAAGATGGCTAATTGTGAAGAAAGCAATGAAAAACAGTAAATTCACTCATTTTTTTTACCTTTGATTTAAACTTTTGATATGAACAACAAATTTGCCAAAAAGATATTTCACAGTAATGTGTCTTTAAGACAAACATTATATTAAAAACTCTTTTTGGGCAAGGTTGTTGTTCATAATTATTTTGACCAAAATCTACTGTGATTACACTCAATTTTCGTAAAATCCTTGATTTAGCAGTTGTTCACGACGTCGCTCTTGTGGAAAGAATTTTCTACAATGATTGATAGATTGTTAAAGTTCGATCATATCATACAATAACAAAATAAAGAAATGAAATTAAGATTAAAGCAAATTGTAAAAGTCAGTAAAACTGAAGATAAACAAGAATTTTATATAAGTAATAAAAAGTAATCTAAATTGATTTATAATTAAACTTTTGTAGCAGACATCTATCCAAGGATCTTCATGAAACAAAAACATTTTAATTGGCTTAGTATTGTGGGGACCATCTTGAATTTCAGATTGGCTTAAAAAACAGACCTATTGTGGAGGTTAATCCAATGCTTGTTCATACAAAAAAAATATTTCAATTGGCTTGAATTGAAATTTTCTGACAAGAAGACTTTTATACAAATTTCCCATAGCATTCAATGTTAAACTAAGTGTGACTGTGGTGGCCATACTGAATTTTCGATCGGCACAAAAAGCATAAATTTTATAGAGGTTCATCCAATGCTTGTTCATACATAAAACTATTTCGATTGACTTGATAGTTTCTGACAAGAAGACCTTTGTACAACATTCCTCATAGGCTCCAATGCTAAATTTATTGCAGCTGTGGCGGCCACCTTGAATTTTCCGATTCGCTTTAAAGATATGTTCAATCAGAATGAATTATCTGCCCCAGCAAACCGTGTTGAATATCAATTCAGCACAAAAAACATAAATTTTGTAGAGGTCTATCAAATGATCCTTCACACATCATAAACATTTCAATTGGTTTGGTAGTATCTAACGGTAAGACCTTTGTACAAATCAAAGATAAGTCCAATCAGATCGAATTATCTGCCCCTATTACCAATGTTGAATATCCAATCGGCACAAAAACACAATTTTGGACAGAACCAATTAACATTCCTGCCAACCAAGTTTGGTTCAATTTGGACTGGTGGTTTCAGAGAAAAAGATGAGAATGTGAAATGCGGACGGACGATGGACGACGGACGCAAAGTGATGGCAAAACTCACCAATATACTTATGAAATTTAAAATATAAAATGAAGAAAATAAAGAATGAAATAATAACTTCATTTTTTATGACCAACTTTAAGAGATGTCCTAAGTTAGGACCACTTTCTGAAACCGACTTAGGACTAAGACATGTCGTAAGACAATTCTAAGGCATGTCTTAGTCTTAGGACAGCTTTTTGAAACTGGCCCCTGTTTGCAAAAACTTGAAATTCCAAATTTCGGGAAGTATTAAAGGGAAATACACTATTTTTTTGATATTCAGATGCAGTTCAACGTACTCTAGTTACATCCTAAATTTTATAAAAATCTGAAATATAGTCCAACACCTAGGTATGTCACACATAGATGACATAGACACAACATATTCTCTTCGTCTGAAAAAAAACATGCCTGTGTATTTCATACTACCTGTTTGATCTACTGCCACACTGAAATCAGTAGTTAGTTCTACTTCTAGGTAATTTGTAGTCAGTTCCATTGGAGATTGGGTAAATTTGCTTATCACTGTGGTATATTCTGCACAAAAACAACATTTATATAAGACATGCTTATCAATAAAGGCTTGTTCAGAATCTTCTGTTTAATGTTTAACTTAATCTGACCATCAGTGTAGAATTGTTTAATTACATTTGGAGAGAGTATATGATATTTGGAAAGGATTCAAGTAAAAAGAATTCATATTATCTATTTTTAGTTCAGTATATATAGCAAAATATTCAATTCATTCTCATAAAATTTATCAAACCAATGAAAACTGAAGAGAATGGATATTTTTTTACTCAATATACTGACAGATTTTATTTATGTTTTCATTACTGTCCTGTCCAATTATATTCATTTTTTTATTATTGAAGGTATTAGCTCATTTTTTAAGTCAAATGCTTGCCATGTTTATATATATCTTTGGCAACCATGATAATTTTGCACATTTTTTTGTACAAATTATAATTTTTACAAAATGATAACTTGTACACAACATATACAAATGAACTTTTCAGAGGCAATACCGGAATTAAAGACAAATGGTAAAGGTCTCAAGCAACTAGCTGGTATTAAGAACATTAAATATACATTTTTACCAAATGGCTTGAGACATATGTTTTGCATTGAGACATCTTTCTTTGTTTGGAGTATGCATTCATAAACACCAAAATCGTCTTCTGTGATATTTGATATCTGAAGAACATTTGACGTGTCGTTAAAATTTCTGACTGTAAATCTTTGGTATCTGGAGATACTTGAATCATCGAAGAAAGCCTTATTGTCTTTGCGCCATTTGGTCGCTTTTATGCTTGTTTTTTGCTGTACATGGTATCTGGACTGTATTTCCGATTAATGCATACATCGTTTTATTCGGTTGTTGTTCTGATATGGTCCCTGTAATGGTTATGAATTATAATAATATAACCCTGGTTCTTTGAAAATAGACACTTATTTGTGATAACATACAGATGCTTCTCGAAAATTCAACTTGACTACGTGTATGGTAAATAATACTCATACTCATCAGTTTTGATGGGTTTTGATAGTTTGGATATTTTATTGTCTCATTTTTAATTGATTGATAGATTTATTAATTGCTTGTTGTTTAACACCTTGTTGACTATTGAAGTCAAATTTTTAAAGAAAACATCTTCAGTGTGCCGACTTTTTCTTCAAGAATAAATAAGACAATAAATTTTCTAGAAACTCTTTGGCTGGGAACGGAAACCATGATAATTTTGCCATCTATTGAAAAATGGAAAAGAAGTAAGTTGCTGTCAGTACTATCAGTCGGAATCTATTTAAGATCGAACCTAATATTATTATTTATTCTTAGTAAGTACAGAGAAGTTTGTTGAAGCAAACAAGCGTTATCATTCAAGAAACTATTATTTTTTTTCATTTTATCACTGATTTATTTCATGGATCGAAAATAAAATGTGTATTTTGAATGACGATGAAACTATTCATTTAATTAATCAATGATTGGTTGAAATTTAATATGACACTTTCTTGAAAAGCTGGCTATGTGGTGACAAATATAATTACATAAATACCTGGAATAACATAGACCAAACAGAACACCAAAATCATCTTCATTATGAACTTATTTACACAAACAGCATTAAACTTCTAAAAGAAAAAAAATAAAAGGTTAATGTTAATTATGTCTCGGTTAAGTTGAATAAGTTTTTGTTATTTGACCCAGTTCGAGCAAGTTATTTATAACATGGTATGGGGTTTCGAGAGTATATTAATCGAATATAAAATCTATAAAGTTCACTTATACCTCACATTCCTTTATTTTCTTTTTATATGATGGAATGGTAATTTTAAAAATTGTTGTAAAATGTTTGGTAAAACAAACCTTTGAATCATCTATGTATATATCCTTTGCTTTTTTGTTGTGTTGGATGCCTACGTGGTTGAATGTTTATACCAAAGCAAGAATACTCCAAGCTCCAATACTATTTTGAAAGGGCAGTTAATATTCTTTTTTTTATATATCATTTGAACATACAAAGTCAGCAATATATGGATGAGTTTCCATGTTATTTCAAATTGAATTTTTTGGGGTTTTTTTGGTTTTAAGCGTCACTGAAGAGATATTAATTCATTTTAAGACTTATGTATTTATACTGGATTGGTAAACAAGTTATATATACATTATTGTTTACGGCCAGCTGAAGCCCGTCTCCGTGGGTGCGGGATTTTCTCGCGGCGTTGAAGACCCATTGGTAACCTTGGGCTGTTTTCTGCTCTTTGGTCGGGTTGTTGTCTCATTCCCCGTTTCCATTCTCTATTCTATACTAACTTATACTAGTCCTTCTCCACATAGCGGATGCGAGAACGGTCCCTTGTATAATGCATTTTAGCCTTCTCTTTTCCTACATCTACAGAGAGTCTTTAATGTGCTAAGGGTGTTGCTCTCCCTTAACACGGGACAGCCATTGTTCGTCCCCATTCGACGGATGGTATCTTTTTATCGAGACTATCCTCGCAAATGGTGTCGATAGAGCGTCGCAAATTTGATCCAGAACGGAAATCGAACCAGCTTTGTAGTCCGATATTGTAACCACTCGTGCCCCACTGCGCCACTGCATGAGAGATATTAGCCGACAAAAACTTGCAATTGTGACTTGAAATTAGTATAATATTATATCAACATGACAATAAGAAAATTAGATTTACGTGTTAAACTTCTATAAATACAAAACTGCAAAAATAAAAGGATATAATATATCCTGACACCTACTTATTCAGACTATTGCTACTCTTCTGCTTTATTTTTTTTTTATAAAAAAAAAATACATACAAACCTTCACACAAATCAACCAAATCCTGCAAAATTATTCAAACATATGATTAATATTAATTAGTTTCCTGTGAGATTGGTTAAATTTGATGGTTTTTTATAACAAATTGAATTAGATGACAGAAATGGGAACGGGAAAACGGATATATATATATATATATATATATATATATATATATATATATATATATATATATATATATATATATATATATATATATATATATATATTTTCACATGAGAACAAAAAACACTCAGAACATTTCAATGTGGCAGACAAAAAATTATTTAAAATTCTGGTTGTGAGTTCAGTTTAGTATGTTACCATAGCAACGGTTATCAAAGGGCATCAAGACATGAATGTATTTGGAAAATTGTAGCTAGTTTATTATGCTTTTTCCTTGTATAGAATAAAGGAAAATTGCATATACGATACTGAAAAAAACACTGTTAGCTGTATTTTCTACCGTATATCGATATCATCACCCCTTTATCATACCCCTTAAAATGATATTGGTCATATGCATGTGACTATACTCTCCTGTTCAAATATATGATAAAGCGTATAAAACATGGCAAAATCCGTATGGCATGCCGTATCACCCTCGACCAATATTATCCCTCGGCCTGAAGGCTCTCGGGCTAATATTAGTTTCTTGTGATGATACGGAGTGTGATACGGATTTTGCCATGTATTATTTTCTATTTATCATATATTTGGTACTAAATACAGGAGTTTTGAACATACGATAAAGCCCATGATGTTGGTCCATATCTTACGTCTATGACGTCATACCCTTTATCGCATGGCTTACCCTTTATCAAAAAGCTTTTTTCAATTTTCTTTTTAATTTTATTTCTTTTCAAATTTCAAAAAAACATGTTGTTCAATTTTTTCTGATTATTTAACTTTTTTTCAACCTCCCTCCCCTTTTTTCACAAATTGTTTTCCCCAACCAATTTTATTTGTGGCAGTACACTTTAATTTGAGAAATTTGAAGTCCTCTGTTTAAATATATGATAAAAATTAATTTCAAAGATAAATAGAGAATAAAACATGTTAAAATCTGTATCACGTGCTGTATCAACCACGACCAATATCAGCCCTCGGGCCAACCCCTGTGGCTGATATAGGTTTCTCGGGTATATACAGCATGTGAAACAGATTTCACCATGTTTTATTCTCTATTTATCTTTGAAATTAATTTTGCGTAACACATTTCTCGTAAATACATTTAGGTTGTATGATAAAACATCTCAGATTTGAACCCGAGTATAGACCAATCAGAATGATGTAAATATGGTTGATTAATTAAATTTTACATCTTGTTAGCATTATTTCATCCATATCACGGCGACTGTGTTTAAGATAAATCTTAAAAAATCAACATGCATGTGATGCGATTCAAAATCGTCTGAGAAGGATCATTCCATCTTCTTCTTCTGTAATTCGATCTCCGTCCATTTCGGACAACCCATATGTAGAAGTAAAGTCAAGAAATACCAAAGAGATATTCGAAGGAGAGAAAAATCGTAACAACTGACAAACTCCGGGGAACAACGAACACAAGACCAAAACAATACATGCAGTACAATTAAAAACTAAAAACATATGAACAACATGGACCCCACCAAAAAACCGGGGGTAGACTCAGGTACTCCGGAAGAGTAAACAGTCTCTGCTTCTTGCAGGACATCCGCCATGCTGTTAATGTCAAATCCGATATCAGGAAGGGGTAATTTCAATGGAACAGGTCCATTTTTATTTGGGAAACGGTTTTTTCATACCTGTCAACCAAGTCATGATGACGCCCATAAAACTGTAATAAGGATGACTTCAGCTTAGGGGCAACGTACCCCTGTCTGAGCAACTTTTCTGTCAGAAGCCGGGTTCTGTCCAGAAAGTCAATGTATATGTCACAAGCTCTGGAATAACGTATGAGTTGTGAAATATATACTCCATACGCCGACGCTTCTGGAATATTGCCGCTCAAAAATGGGAAGTTGACGGTTGGAAAGTCAAAGTCATCCCGTTTGTCGTAAAGTTTTGTATTCAACCTTCCTCTTGTCTCAATTTCGAGGTGAAGGTCAAGATAAGATGCAGACTTGGCAGTGTCTATGGTATCCTTAATTTCGAGCTCTTTGGGATAGATGAGATGTAAGAAATTCCCAAAACGTGAATTTTTGAGTGATAAGAAGAGTACAACTTGCTGTTACAATGTCCCGCAACCTATTTTTCATATTATGTACACCATCACCACTTTTTCAGACTAATTTTGTGCAATATATGTACAACATGCAGCTTACTTGGTAAAAGGTAAGAACAGCAGTTTCAATAAAATTATCAAGATTATACATGTAAGTAATATCGTTAAGCGTGGAAATCCCACACCAACCGCCCTCACATTAAGACATAGGTGAGAACAGCAGTTCCAATAAAATTATCAAGATTATAAGTAATATGGTTAAGTGTGGAAATCTCACACCAACCGCCCTCACATTAAGACATTAAAATACTTATGTGTCTGTACAGTATATAGTAGCAGCCTTAATTATAGTATTATTAAGTTCACAATTTTGTGAGAACAATACTATACCAGAAAATAAACTGAGTTATCTGAGATCTAAAATTATTTGGACTTCTTAGATATATTTAAAGTTCTATATCTGGCACAGTGTAATTCGTAGCATAGTCTCCTTGGAATCTTCAAATTTAAGTAGTATACTGTTGCTTTTTAAGGTAGTAACATTCAAGTTTAATACTTTTTGAATATATAAACTATCCAATAGGATCTTAAGTTTGATGTCTGTAGATAATCCATAAAACCAGCAGTTGTGAGTGAAATCAAGGTATCATTCACCGATCCCAAATATTTTATCTCTGATTGAATGTAAACAGATACAGTCTAATATGAAATGGTTAATATCCTCTATGTCTTGATCGCATAATTTACAATTGCGAAAATTTAGCTCTTTTTTCTTGTAATATATAACCGCCAGTTACAATTTTGTTTTTATGGAAATACATATACGGCTTCTCTTGATGGATCTGCAATATCATCTATTTTACTGATGGATGAATTTTGTATGGTACGAAAATCCCACAGTTCAAATGTTGTAAGGATATACATGATTTACTGTCTAGAATAATTCTTTCTTTCCAATATTCGTGAATAATTTTTTTTAATAATTGTTTCCAATAGTCTTTATCTGGATGTTGATTTAAGTACTCTGTCGGATGTTGAAAATCAGAAGGATATTCTTAACAAAAAAAAAGAAAAAAAAAAGAAAAGAGTATTTTTAACTTTTTAGTTTGTTGTTGTTTTTTACAATTTTATATTTGGTTTTGTTCGACTTGTGTATTTCATACATTTTATTCGTTTTACACCCCTTTTGACAGCTCACCATTTCCATTTATTTTTCTTGTTAGATATTCTTAACAGTTTGGAATCAGCTTGGACTATTTTGATTTTTTACAAGTACTTGTCTAGAGGCTATTTCTTTTTCGAGAGTCAGATTTCTGTCTACAGATATTATTAAAAAGAGTCAAACATTTATAATCAATTTCTGCTTCAATAGGAAGTAGTCCTGTTAATATGTATACCACAGGGTCTGGCGAATTAGGTGGTAAAGACAATATTCTTTTCAGAAGCGACTTAAAGAATTTTTCCAGTTTGTCCAAACATGATTTTCTGGGTTGAATTATTTCCAAACTATATGTCAGTGAGGCTATAACATGAATGATGGCAATTGCTGTTTTCGGATCCAACCCATTATTACCATGGAGGCCTGTAATACATATTCCTTTGCCTGTTTTCCAACAGGAAAAACAACACTCTTTTGAGGTTGAAGAGTATAGTGATGTAACGAGCTATACTGAGTTGCTAGATTTAATAATACATGTACCTGTAAACAGGAACTCTATATGTTAGTATTATATGATCCCTGCTGTAAATCATGTTGATTATCAGCCATTAACGCTATGTCTTCCGCACAGGCTATTGCGTTTACATCATTATCTCCTATGTGACATGCAAATAATATTAATATATCTTCAAAGTTTGGTTCCAGTTGGATTGGTGGTTTCAGAGGAGTTGCGATGACGAGGTCTATACCTTACAATGTCAAAAATTTCAAATGTCCAAAAGTTAAACGGCCTCGAAAATCCTATAATGACAAGAAACTCCTCATGAAATGAGATATCAAGATTAATTTCACTGTTTAAAGCTGCCCACTGCCCTACTTCGTCAAACTAATAATCAAATTTTTTCTGTTGGAAAACCTGGTAAAAAATATATCCTTTCTATAACTTGTTCTTAACAGATGAATTATAAATGCTCAGCTAAGTTAGGTTTTGGTGAAAATATCTCGATTGACAAATGTTAAAGAGGAGAATAATGCATTGATTACTGTTCTTCATCAAGAAAGGTCTTCCTCATGTAGATAAATCTTGCAACTCATTGTAAGGATGTTCACTAGCATCAGTTTGAGCAAAATTTTCTGCTAAATACTGTTCGTGTCACATCCGTGCACTTAATATTTTTAGATTAAGATATGAGGTAATATCCAAGAAATAACTTGCAATACCATACTTTATGCAAAAAGTAGAGATGTGATATTTTAATTCCCCTTTAACTAGGCTCCAACCTGACAAAAGGTTGCATTCCATCCTTAGTGACAAGATACCATCTACCGGTATGTATTGGAAATGAGTTTTACCGTCTCTGTAAGGCTTAATTTGTTTACAGGGTGGTACATGTATACCAGTGTAATATGACACATACTGCCTTCAGTTAAGGACGATATTTTGCCTTCTTGTGGAAACCTGCATACCAACCTCAACTGAAGGCAGTATGTGTATAATACCAGGCAAAGAATCTTGAGGTATAAGGACCATACAGATCATGACTGCAAATGATATTTCTTTTCAATCGAAAATAATTTGAAGTAAAATTTTAAAGCAGAAATTTAAGTAGATATATAATTCTGATGTCAAAACACACTTTTTTGTAAGTATGCAGTGTCTAATCAAATTAGTAAGGTTTATTCATTTCTGAAGTTTGCCGTTAATTACCCAGGTCATTGCTGTTACATTATATAAAACTTTTTGGAGAATAACATGGTTATTAAGGTCTGGGTACCAATAATGTCACAATTCACATTTAAATTTTTCCAATTGATATATTTCTTGCGTGTAGAGATTGAAGTTGTCTCCCATATGCATGAGTTATCTTTCCTGACAGAAATTGTCTTGTATTAAACATAAAGGGCAAAAACTACTTTTAATCTTTTCTTTAAATAATGAATAGGGAAAACCCTTCATCAGACATAAAAAAATATGGGAAAATATATCCCAGACATATCATTTTTGAGTGTGGAGGATATTAATAGGAATGAAAAATATTTTGCAGAAAAGTGACAACACCTTCTCCATTGAGCAGATAACCGGGTAAATGGGAGACAGCTCCCATATCACAAAAATGGAGAATAAGGAAAGAAAAAAATAACAACTGCTAAATTTGGAAAGCAATTTTACTTTTAAAGAAAAAACATATAATTTGTTAAGCTTTAAACAAAATATTTTTGTCATAAACATATAACAACTTTCTGAAATAAAAATTACACCATGCTCATCATACCTGTTACACACATCTCTTATTGTATGAACACAGAATGACATCTATCTATTTTGTAGTTTGTAGGAATCAATACAGTTATTTATAGTTCATAAAAGGTAATAATTCTTATCAACTATTCATATACCACTGAACAAGGTAAAAAAACTGTCAGTGACCAGCTGCGGTTTAGGAATTTGTAATCCCTTTCTTCCCAATAGACTTAAGGAAAATACTATTTCTGGACAATCATAATTGTGGTCTTTACTATGAAGGTTCAATGAAATTTAAATTCACAGATAAACATTTTTCTGAAATATGACAAATAAATAAATTCTATTATAAATTAAAATAAATTAATGAAATGCTGACTTGTGCAAGCAGTACAGGAATACAAGAAGAACATAAAATTAAAATTTACATAATTACATGTCAGATATATAATTATCAATAAAAATTGGTATCTCTCAATTTTTTTATCTTTTGTTTGGCATGTTAATGATTTGTTGTACAGTAATCCCACATCAGTATTTAAATTACTGCTCGTAAACGATTTAAAGTTAAGAAAACTAAATTAAAATCAAGATGAAAAAGCCATTGAAATTAGATGTTTAAATTTTCAAAAAGTTTCAATTAAAGCCATGTTATAATTTTGCAATTCTCAAATTAAGAAAACAAAGTTGGATGTTTTTTTATTAAAAAGTCTGAGGTGAAGTAGGTTCAGATTTTTTATTTTTGAATATGGGTGGATCATACACCTATTGAATAAAAAGAAAGTTTTATTTTTTTTTTAGAAATTACAAGGAAAATAACTGTATCAACTAAGTTATTAAAGACAGCAGTATATAGAGCTAATTGATACAAAATGACTGTTACAGCTGTTTTGAGACACATTTTAAATATCTATATAACTAGTGAGGGACAGAATCGTAATTTGTAATACAGTGTATTGTAGATAATTACACTGCAAGTAAACACAAATAAAGATTACAGAAAACAATTGGACGTTTTTTTCCCTCAATATGTTTTAAGCATCTTCAACATCAATACTGACTCTTTCATATTAAAGGCAACTCAATTAAAAAAAACAATAAATAATAAAATCTGCACCATTTGAAAATTTAAATAAAAATAAATTTCTTCCACTATTTACAAACTAAACCTACAAGCAATATTCTGTAAAAATTAAAATAGATCCCACTCTTTTCATGGAAGGAACAATTCTATTCCATGAAATGGGAGGTACACCAGATCACTTTTAAAAACCAAATATTATTAATTTCTGTGCAGTTGAAAAGCAGTGCCTGTTAGTAGCAGTTTTTTTATATAGAATTAATTCAAAATTTTATTACCTCCCCTGATTTTTTGCTAAATGGAGAATTTTGTAAAACCTAATCTGCAGAGGTTAAGATTTCAAAATAAACACACACAATTTTTCATCCTTTCCAGAAAAAAAACAGATATCTAATTGTTTTATAGCAAAATTAACATCCTGGCTTGGGATTTATAATTTAGGGGAGGTAATTAACCATAACATGATCAATTAAATATTTAACATGAGATAATTATCATGACCATATTATATCAGAAAATATTACATATCAACTTAGACTATATTTAAATAAAGGGAGACAATTATTGTACTTGCCATTTCCAGTCAAATTCTACAGTTTGCCCATGGGCCTTGTAAACCAAATGATACCCTTTTCCAAAAAAGTTTTTTTATTTCTTTTTTTTTGGGGGGGGGGGGGGACTTGTATTACACATTGAAAACCCTTATTTTAAATTATTATTTACAGAATTTACAGATTATACTAATTTCACGCCTTTAACAGAAAATAACAATATTTATTCCTTTACCAGGGTATTTGAAATCAGCCAAAAAACAAAGGTTTTAGCAACATAAATATTAATACAGATTTGTTTCACCTTAGTATATTGCAAACATTTTTGACAAATCATA
The DNA here is from genome assembly GCA_028015205.1 of Mytilisepta virgata. Taxonomy (NCBI): domain Eukaryota; kingdom Metazoa; phylum Mollusca; class Bivalvia; order Mytilida; family Mytilidae; genus Mytilisepta; species Mytilisepta virgata. The sequence continues at coordinate 37,886,757 of CM051510.1, read as the reverse complement.
AAATGGTCCCTAAAATGTACTTATATAGGAAATATAGATAAATTAAAATCTGATCACATTAAATTACTAATTTAACATCTGAATGAAATATTTTGATGTCAACAATGAAAAATGGCAAACTACCCACAGGAATGATAAATAAATAATATGACTGATATTTTCATTGCTTTATCTAGTGCCCTGTAATTAAATATCTGACAAGTTTACAATCTAAACTTATACAGAATGTCTCTTGTACAAATTGATCTAGTATGAATATTTAAATTACACTTATGTAAAAATGACATTATTATTTCTTAAATTGAATAGATGTATACACTTTTTGTAAGCCTGTAAGGCTATTTTTTTTTCGCTGTCTCTCAGTCCGAATCATACTATGATGATTTCCTTGTGTATTCTCATAACATTCCTCAAGTTATACCAAAGTAGTTTCTCCACACACTAATGATTTATGGGATGTGAGTTTACACTGATGTAAAAATGGCGTGATAATTTCCAAATGTCTGTATTCCTATAAGGCAGTTTCTTCTCTCCGTCTCTCAGCTTCATTCAAACTCTGACGACTCCCTTGTACATTTTCATATCTATCCTGATCTCGACACTCGTCCCTGACCCTCATCAACAGTCTTTGTAGTTCTCGATTATTTGGTGCAAGCTTAAGTGCTTCTTTGAAATCTTCTAAGGCTGAAGCTCCTTGCCTGTTGTCTCGTTTAGCTCTGGCTCGGGCATAAAATGCTTCGAAACTATTGGATTTTAATTCTAAAGCCTTACTGGCAAGTTCAATGGCACTTTCAAAATCCTAAAATAAAATTCAAAACTTTAGAACACTTTAGTAAATGTTGTGATACAAAAATACCTAGTATATGTGTAATAATCTGTTTCAGGATTATTGTGAACTTTTCAAATTTTTTAACGTTTATATCTTATTGAAATTTATCCCCTTCTCCTTTTCCACTCACTGATATTTAAGCCGTTTTTTTTATTTGTAGAGAATATCACATCATGTAGAGAAGTACCATTTTCTTGGAAAAACCAGGCAAACATTATCTATGCTGATGTATCCTTTCAAATTCAGACAAAAATCAAATCATCTCGGTCCAAACTCACAATTTTACCCTTTACATGTTTTTTACTGAGGCTCATTTTATTTCATAAGGAATGTGGTTATTTTTTAACACATATTTATCCATCTGTTATGCATTTTCTTTGTATTTAATTATGCAAATTATTTCCTGAAAAATATATGCATACTATAGTTTCCAAAAATCAAAACTTGAATCAAAAGCTAAACTACATACATTTAATTTACGTTTACATCTGGATAAATTCAGTAACAAATTATGACGAAGTTCTCGGAAGGTTTTACATCATCTCCATCCTTTTCTGGTGGGAATGTCTTTAATCCATACTGATATCGCTGTGCTGCTTCCTTTATACGATTTTTCTGCATAAAAAAACCATGAATACTTAAATTTTCATGAAAAATTTCCCCAGTAAAATATTTTAAAAGATCGCTCCTGAAATACCAAAACAATATCCTTGAAAAATATTAATCCATCAGAAATTTTAAGTTTAATTCATTATCTCATTCAACTAATTACAAGTTTACTTTAACAATATAAAAGTAACTAGGTTTACTCGACATTATTTTTTCCTACAATATCTACCGCTTAACACCTTTGCAGCAACCTATTTATACCTACCTTATAAAGAATGTTCCCATCTTCCATAAGTTTATTGACGAGCAACAACATGATGTCTGGTTTACCTGCAGCCACAGCCCATGTCGTATGTCCTGTAATAGAAATATGTAAATTAGACCTTTGGTCACATATAACCCAAAATGGTCCATACAAACAGTAAGATTTATTTGATAATACAGGTTTACTACAGCTGAAACTCTAAATGCATTTATCAAAGTTGAGCAATCGGCTGTTTTTGACAGGTCCACGTGTATATGTTTATAAACAGTTACACACGTGTGTAGTCTTTATTATGACTATTACGATTTTAACTATGATTGGATGTAATTTAAATGGTTCGATAGGTGGCTAGGATTTGATAAATAGCACGTTTAGCACGAGCTGATAATTAAGCGGGAAACATTTTCGTTTTCAAGTTAAGAAGGGGTATTGGTCATTCGACTCTCCACTTCAATACAGTGCAGTTTGTTTTCGATATGTCCGATAACAATCTCTACTTAAACGAGGACGCCTTATTGCAGGATACTCAATCGTCGAATACCAGGGAGAATAATAGCTCTAGGACTAAAGCTTCCATACCTCAGGTCAGTCAACAGCGAGATCAGCTCTTTGATAATTTTGAATTCTTCAGAAACTATTTTGAAAATAAACTTTCTTCGCTAAAGTCAGATATACGTTCCGAGCAAGACAACCTTACAAAGAAATTCAGGGATGACGCGCCGATCAAATTTAAATCAGAGGGAAATCGTATTCAGTACCGTTTCAATGAGGATATCGCTGATGGCCTTAACAAAATTTATATGCACCTGGTTTCCGCTAATTCTCCTGCCGTTAGTATGGTCCGTGATCTCCTTGGGAAGCTTAAGGAGCGTAATAAACACATTAGGATCGCTGACACTTCTTCCGCAGGCTGGGCAACAGTTAAAGAATACGAAGCCAGTGATATCGCGGACAACGAGGAAGATGAGAAAAAGATCCGACAGACCGAGTCTAGAGCTATTCGTAACGCAAAGGACAAGAAAAACCGTCTGCAACCGTATCAGAGATCTACAGCTCACGCTGCAGCCGGTTCCATTAACACTGCTCCTACTTATGTCAACTTGCGACAGCCCTTTCGTAACAGCACCGCTCGGCGTAAGCCGGGCCCGTACGACCTATGCTATGAATGTCACCAGTATGGACATTGAAAGCGGACGTGCCCCCTCCTCTTCAGCAAGAACTCCAACGCTGCCGGATCCACCAACAATCAGCCCAATGTCACAGGAAAGTAGTGATGCAGTTTCTTTGAAAGATAAGTATTTAGACTTTTCTAGCTTGAAATATGATGACTCGGAAAAATTGGCTGAGTTTTTATCACAAGTTCATTATCTTGAAAAAATGGAATTTTCACAAAGTTATAAAGGTGTCAAAAGCAGATTAGCAAAGAATTATGATTTTTGGGTTAAGGTTGGTGCTAATAAGACTGTTTTAAAAACAATCAAAGATAGTTATGTAATACCTTTTTTGACCCCACCACCTTCCATGTTTTTCAATAATAATAAGTCTGCTTTTTCAAACGCGGATTTTGTCAATCAAGCAGTAGCCGATTTAGTAGATTCTGGGTATGCTTACGAAGTACCATTTAAGCCTTTTATAGTTAATCCACTTTCCGTTGCTACTAATAAATCTGGCAAAAACGTTTGATTTTAGATCTGTCCGTTGTGAATAAATTTGTCAAAAAAGATAGATTCAAATTTGAAGATTGGCGGACAGCTATGCAAATGTTTGATAAAGGTTTTTTTCTGTATAAGTTTGCCCTCAAGTCGGGTTACCATCATTTTGATATTTGCCCTACTCAACATACCTTTTTAGGGTTCCAATGGGATAAAAAATTCTATTGCTTTTCAGTTTTAGTGTTCGGGCTTTCTCCTCGTATTTCGGCTAGACAATTAGCTCAGGCTACAGGTAAGATTATATCGTTATCACCTGTGTATGGACATTTAACAAGGTTAATGACCCGTTACTGTTATATGTGTATTGAACAAAGATCTACCTGGGACAGAATTTTATTGATTTCTTTCCCAGTTGAAGTGCAGAGAGAACTCAATTTCTGGATAAGTAATGTACGTGCATTGAATTCAAAATTTTTAGCTCCATATTCTCCGTCCCAAACATTAATTTACTCAGATGCTAGTGGAATTTCGTGTGGAGCTTACACTGTAGAAGTGGGAAACAGGATTTTCCATAAAATGTGGAATTCTGAAGAAAAAGGTAAGAGTTCTACCTGGAGGGAATTGAGAGCTACCGAGTTAGGTTTAACGTCCTTTAGCTCGGTTTTGACAGGTAAGAAATTGAAATGGTTCACGGATAATCAGAATTGCATTCGTATTGTTCAAGCAGGAAGCATGAAAAAAGACCTACAAGAGTTAGCTCTTTCAATTTTTAATATATGTAAAGAAAACCAATTATCGATTGATTTACAGTGGATTCCACGTTTACAGAACACGAGAGCAGATTACATTTCTAAAATGATAGATCACGAAGATTGGCAGATATCAGATGAATTCTTTGTTTTCATTAATAATTTGTGGGGTCCATTTTCTTGCGATCGATTTGCAAGTGAATTAAATAAAAAAAGTTGTGAGATTTAACTCCCTTTTTTGGAATCCTTCTGCTGAAGCATTTGATTCTTTTTCGCAAGATTGGTCGGGAGATAACAATTGGCTTGTGCCACCTATTTATTTAGTTATTCAGACTATTAAACATTTAGTATCATGCAAAGCAAAAGGGTGCTTGATAGTGCCAAGATGAGTATCGGCTCCTTTTTGGCCATTTATTTTTAACTGTGATTTGAGTTATAAGAATTATGTGCAAGATGTCTTAGAGTTCAAAGATGCTGATAGAATTTACATCAAGGGGAGTAGCCCTGCGTGTATTTTTGGCACTGAGAAGTTTGTTTCGACTGTTTTAGCTGTACGCTTAGATGCAAGTTAAGACACAAGGTCCTGATATCGTAAGATATTGCAGAGACGAAGCATATGATGTTTTTAATTGTAGTTTTGACAAGGTCCTAGTATCCTTTAGGATATTGTAGTTGACACGGACATATTGTATTTTACATTTATATGTATATTTGTATGATGCTTATGTATATATTTTATAATACATTTTTCAGTTGTCTTCAGAATTGGTAGATGGAAGGACATGCCACAGCAACATTTAGGTTCCGAGTTAGGAGAGTACATAAACCAGATACCAGAGTTTTGTTTAAATTCTCGTGCTAAAAGTACGCAACGTCATTACAGGTATGCATTTAATACTTTTTGTAGATGGTGTAATAGTAAGAATATAATGGAGACTCTTCCAGCCTCCGATGTATGTGTTGCTTCCTATTTAATTTATTTAACTAATATGGGGAAAAGTACTTGCAGCTTGAATGAAGCTTTCTATGCCATTAGCTGGGCACACAAATTAGCTGGTGTAATTAATCCTTGTGAGTCGGATATTACTGTGAAAGAGGGATCTTTGAGATCTGTTGGTCATAGTATAGTTAAGAAGGAACCTATTACACCACTAATATTGTACAAATTAGTTATTAAATTTGGTGCAGATTCTGCAAATTTTAAAGATATAAGATTAGTTTGTATGTGTTTGTTAGCTTATGCAGGTTTCTTGAGATATTCAGAATTAGCCAATCTTAAAAGAAATCATATTACTTTTCATGATTCTTACGTAAAATTATTTCTAGAAGCTAGCAAAACTGATGTTTACAGGGAAGGTAGACAAGTAGTTATATCTAAAACCAACAATCTAACGTTTCCGGTCAATATGTTAGAAAGATATTTGGTTATGGCTAACATTACACCAGCGAGTAATGAAATCATTTTTCGTCCGTTAAGTTTTTGTAAATCTGTAAATACATACAAACTTAGACGTGGAAACTTATCGTATACAACAGCCAGGGAAATACTTTTAGATGCTTTAGGTTCTTTAGGTCTAGATAAAAAACTTTTCGGCTTACATAGTCTGCGTTCCGGTGGTGCTACCGCAGTAGCAGCAAGTAACGTTGAAGATCGTTTATTCAAAAAACACGGGCGCTGGAAATCAGAAAAGGCTAAAGATGGATATGTTAAAGAAGATTTAGAAAAACGGTTATCCGTGACGAAAAATTTAGGAATTTAAGTACTTATGATATGTTAGTTCTGTTTTAATTTTCCCTTTCTTTGTTTGTTCGAACTGCACTGCACATGTGGCAGAGCTATGCCTAGAAACAAGTGTTTGTTTTTATTTGATAAATGTTTTATGTTCGGTTGAGATTGTCGAATAAGAACATAATGACCTTTTGTCACATGCACTAATGAAAGTTTTCTCAATATTGATAATGAATGCATTAGTAAGAACACTGCTATTTTATTCAACTTTTGTTGAATCTTGATGTCTGATCCATTAAGTGATTTAGTGTTTGTCTTTTGATGCCACTTAACAACCCCTAGATTTACCAATCTATCAATATTTTATAGTGTTCTTTCATGTATTATATTGTCTATTTGATGCTTAACTAACATCCTTAAAATTCACTGTTAATCCACAATTGAATAAATGAACTTGCATGCATGAATATGTTTTCCCTGTGATTTCTAACATTACATACTGTGATGATTTTTTTACTGGGTATCCTTTTTACTTATTCTACTGGGTATTTTTCCTGTGTATTTAAGAAATGTAGGTAATCAATTAAATGTATATGAATTTGGTTACTGTGGTGTACATAATTTGTAATACAGAAGAGTTCAAAAATATTATACCACTGTTGGATATGATATTTTAATTCATAGTGTTATTTAAAGGTTAGAAAATTTTTTTTTTTCATTTTAATAAACAAACCCTACGTTAAGTTTTCACATAAATCCTTTTTTTAATTGGAAAATTACCATAACAGGTAAATTTATTTCGATTTATATAACCAAACCTTTTTTTCTCTTCAGGCCTTAGTGATAATATGGTGTCTGTCAGATATTTTATAATGAAATTAGCATGAAATTTGACATTTGTTTATTCTGAGTTACTGAAAAAATAATGTGTGGTCAAAGTTAATATTTAAGATAAAGGGCAGATAACCCTTTATTTACACATGAATATAAATCATAAAGAATAAGAATAACCTCCCTTTTACTGTATAGTAATTTGTTACCAGGAAGATAATTGCTGAAGTTTTCTGTTTTTATTGTTATTTTTCTAATAACTGATGTGATTTAAATCTTCACTCATTGATGATAACATTTTCACTGATGTGGAATATCCCGTTTTCTTAATTATTGATTTTACAACTTTTTAAAAAAAATTTATTTGGGCCTTATTTATATGTTGAAATTAAATTTTATCATCCATTTTTATCTGTATAAGTTTATTCAAGCTTACCCAATAAGAAACTAAAAAGGCATACATCATTTTGCTATAATGGAGCCAAACAAAATTTTAAAGTTGTTTTTTTAATTTTTTACTTTATGTATATTCATGTAAATTATCAATTTTCTCTGTATTTCAGTCTTTTTATCAGTTTGACCTTTTGTATTTTTATAAAACCAATAAGGACTGTTTTTCCAATATAAGTACTTAGGGTTTATAAAAGTCAAATAAAATTAAAAAGGAAAGAATGATGTTGTATTACCAAGATACAGAGATATACTTAATTTCAATTTTGGCTTTAGAAAAAAAAGAACAGCTCACATCATGGTCTTCTAAAATATAATACATTTCACAAAATCAAATATTTTAGCAAACCACACCTTTTTAAAGCAAAGTCATGAAATTATATGCTTGCCAAAAATAGGCCAGTATGTGTATCTGAAATTGATATCTGAGGTATATGGGAAATTCTTATGACTTTTTTATGATTTGGGGTGATTATCAATATAAAATTTATTACTAAGGATAGTATTATTTGTTCAAATCATCATTTAGAAAAATAATGAGAAGTAATACGTTTATATATAACTTTTCCTGCTTAACTAAAGTTTTTGAATGGATATACATGCAATAGTTCACTTAAGCTGAAATATTTAATGGACTAAACTTTTTAAAACCTCAAAAGCTTAACAAAAGATCACAACCCAGCTGGTTAGAGAAACAAAGGATGTTAGCATACATGTGCCACTAACAAAACCCTTTTGCATGATTGTCATGTTTAACCTAATCACTGGGAATTAATAAAAAATATTTAAAATTTGATTTTTGGTCTCTCTTTTCAGGAATATTATACATATTTAGGAATGTAATAAAATAATTTCAAATTTTATACACATCATTTTCAAAATTTCATTCTAAATTTTGAAAATTTTGACCTTCGACCTTTTTTCAGATTGATCACAGTATTTATATAAGTGATTTTTTTTCATTTCTATTTTCTATCATTTTACAGTTGCCTTAAAAATTCCAATATAAACATTTACACAGATATATATATATATATATATATATATATATATATATATATATATATATATATATATATATATATATATATATATATATATATATATATATATATTACATACTTGGGACCAAAAATTAATTGTTATATCTTTATATCTGTTATTATACGCCACTTAAGAACTGCCCTGTAACTTATATGTAAATATTTGCCTATAGATATTTTGTATATAGAATGTACATTTGTACATACCTTGTATATATTTTACTTTTAGTGATATTTTTACAGTTGTTATTTTTAAGTCTCTACTTGGCATAATTTACATAAAAATCTCATTCATAAAGGATCCAATACATTTATACTGTTCATTGGTAAATATTTACCTGCATTATATTTATAGCTTCGCATTTTGCTTTACAGCTTGAATTGATAAGCACTGGGCATATTTAGCATTTTCTCAGATTTAAGTGTTTTAAATAGTCTTAAAATATACAATTACTATTACAAGCATTATCAACATTCAAACAAAAAATGGTATAATTTTTTAAGTTTGACACTTTTGCCACTGTTCTGAAACTTTCCAGGCTATTCCAGGACATGTTAAGATGGTTTTAATGGTTTGGGGATTATATGTCAAAGTCAATTTCTTAAACAATATTTTCATGTTTTTATGATACTTTTTAAACTTTTGTCTTTACAAAAATCAATAATTTACAAAAAAAATGTCTGGCTGAATAGAAATAAATTTGTGTTTAGAGTTTCCCGACGAACTGATTATTTGTACAGATCCTACAGTATTTATTTCCACTTGAGTACAAGCAGAGTTAAAAACCAAAATTCCTACCATAGTGACAAGGTTAAAAAGTCATTGATATGAAAATATCAACTTAAATACCCAAATTTTTAAAAGCATGAAACCCTAAACACACAATTATTTTCTTTGGCCTAATCAATGATATTACTTCATTGTATGTTTTTTCAAAGAGAGGCCGTAGTTACCTTGTAATATAGTTAATTCTTTATAACTAGCAAGAAATTGTAGCCTGTCATCATTGAGGTTCTTTATCAGAACCACATTGTTACCATGATACGTTGGGAAATTTATAATTGTAAAACTAAATAAACAAAAGGAAATACCATATGGGATGGAGTAGAGTTTAGACCATTATTCATGTAAACTTGTCATAGTAAATATTACAGTCTTGTAACTAAGGTTATAGCTCAAGTACATATTTTCATCATTGATATTGGGCAATTTTTTTTACGAAATACACAGGAAATATGTCTCCACATATAATGGTATTCACTAATCAACTTCATTTTGATGCTCAAAAAACTTATTTTGTTTTAGAACCTAACCACTGCCATAAGGTGGCTCTGTGAAGGGTACATAATTATATAAGGATTATTCATTGTAAATTTATAAAGGAGATACAATGTTTTTGATAAATGATTGCTATTCACATTTGGATTTTGTGTTTGTTGTTTTCTATTACAATTGATAAATGAAATATATTTAGAATGGGCATTTTTAAAAATCTTCTCAGCCCTTTTTTAACCAAACAAAAAGAATGGCTCCAAACAGTAATGAAGGAAAAAATACATTATGCTGTCAATCTGACAGTTTCTTATTCTAAATCCAATGAAAGAGAGAAATGATATTTTTAAAAGGATTACAATCTAAGCAAATTAAAGGTCTTTGACAAACATTTTTCAATACCAAATATTTCATTTCTTGGAACGAAAATTATGATATTAAAGGGCTAAAATAATTGTTCCCCTTTATTATCTCGCATATTAATTTCTGAATTCAGAGAATCAAACTTTGATCTGCTTTGAATAGAAAAAAAAGTTCATAAAAATGAAAAAAATATGAATGCATTAACATACTGAATCTCAGAAACTTTATTAAAAAGCAAAGAATTTATATATTTAATATATATGCTATTCAGTTTATGTGTTTGTGTAAATATTTTATTTTGTTTCTCCCGATTAGTTAATTTTATGACTCATTACAGAGCCTCCTCTTAGTGCCTTAATCAAACTAATAAAGCCGTCCAACTGCAAGGGTTATTTCCCTTGAACTGCCATTTTATGCCACCTGTTCAACTTTTATGCATGAAGTCAGAATCTTGTACATTTTTATGCAGCTTTGATTTTTAAAAGATATTTGTACTGAATTTTAAAAATAAAAGAAGATATATATACATTGTGACTTTTTTTCAGAGTTCATAATTATTTTGATCATATATTTAATCTTACCAGATGACTAGGTCTTTCTCTGCTTCCCATAGATTTGCAATTATTATTTACAGTTTGCCAGTTTACTTGAACATCAGGGAGATCTCTAATTTTTGCCAGAAGGACTATATTACTTTAAGTTCATTGTCCATCTGTCATTTCTCCATCCTTGTTAGCTCACTTGTCCTAAAAGGACATGTGAGCTTTTGCCATCACTTCGCGTCCGTCGTCCTTCCGTCCGTCGTAAACTTTTTCAAAGGTTATCCTCTGAAACCACTGAATCAATTACAGCCATACTCTGTCTCAATGATCCTTAGGGTATCTAGAATAAAGTTTGTGTTTTATTTTCTTGTCCACCGAGAAACATGGCCGCCATGGCTAAAAATAGAACTTAGCAGTTTTTTGTTATATATGTAAAAAACTAAAGCATTTAGAGCAAAACTGACTGGGGCAAAAATGTTTGTCAGGTCAAGATCTACCTGCTATGAAATTTTCAGATGAATCGTTCAACCCTTTGTTGGGTTATTGCCCCTGAATTGTTAATTTCAAGGAAATTTTGCAGTTTTAGGTTGTTATCTTGAATATTATTATAGATAAAGACAAACTGTAAACAGCAAAGTAAGATCTACAAATAAGTCATCATGACCAAAAATAGTCAATTGACCCCTTATAGGAGTTTTTGCCCTTTAAAGACAATTTGTATACGACCGCAAAATTTTTGCGGTCGTATATTGGTATGACGTTGGCATCGTCGTCGTCGTCGTCCGAAGACATTTGGTTTTCGCACTATAACTTTAGTATAAGTTAATAGAAATCTATGAAATTTAAACGCAAGGTTTATGACCACAAAAGGAAGGTTGGGATTGATTTTGGGAGTTTTGGTCCCAACAGATTAAGAATCAGGGGCCAAAAACGGGGCCAATAAGCATTTTTCTTGGTTTTTGCACAATAACTTTAGTATAAGTAAATAGAAATCTATGAAATTTAAACACAAGGTTTATGACCACAAAAGGAAGGTTGGGATTGTTTTTGGGAGTTTTGGTCCCAACAGTTTAGGAATTAGGGACCAAAAGGGGCCAAAAGGGTCCAAAATTAAACTTTGTTTGATTTCATCGAAAATTGAACTATTGGGGTTCTTTGATATGCCAAATCTAACCGTGCATTTAGATTCTTTATTTTTGGTCCCGTTTTCAAATTGGTCTACATTAAGGTCCAAAGGGTCCAAAATTAAACTTAGTTTGATTTTAACAAAAATTGAATTCTTTGGGTTCTGTGATATGCTGAATCTAAACATGTACTTAGTTTTTTTTATTATGGGCCCAGTTTTCAAGTTGGTCCAAATCGGGGTCCAAAATTAAACTTTGTTTGATTTCATCGAAAATTGAACTATTGGGGTTCTTTGATATGCCGAATCTAACCGTGCATTTAGATTCTTAATTTTTGGTCCCGTTTTCAAATTGGTCTACATTAAGGTCCAAAGGGTCCAAAATTAAACTTAGTTTGATTTTAACAAAAATTGAATTCTTGGGTTTCTTTGATATGCTGAATCTAAACATATACTTAGTTTTTTTTATTATGGGACCAGTTTTCAAGTTGGTCCAAATCGGGGTCCAAAATTAAACTTTGTTTGATTTCATCGAAAATTGAACTATTGGGGTTCTTTGATATGCTGAATCTAACCGTGCATTTAGATTCTTAATTTTTGGTCCCGTTTTCAAAATTGGTCTACATTAAGGTCCAAAGGGTCCAAAATTAAACTTAGTTTGATTTTAACAAAAATTGAATTTTTGGGGTTCTTTGATATGCTGAATCTAAACATGTAATTAGTTTTTTTATTATGGGCCCAGTTTTCAAGTTGGTCCAAATCGGGGTCCAAACTTTGTTTGATTTCATCGAAAATTGAACTATTGGAGTTCTTTGATATGCCGAATCTAACCGTGCATTTAGATTAATTTTTGGTCCCGTTTTCAAATTGGTCTACATTAAGGTCCAAAGGGTCCAAAATTAAACTTAGTTTGATTTTAACAAAAATTGAATTCTTGGGGTTCTTTGATATGCTGAATCTAAATATGTACTTAGTTTTTTTATTATGGGCCCAGTTCTCAAGTTGGTCCAAATCGGGGTCCAAAATTAAAGCTAAAAAAGGGGTAAATTATTTTTTTTGAGGGGGGGGGGGCAATTCTCCACAGCATATTGTATTGCACAAGAAGCAAAAAATTGAATATAAATTCAAATCATATGACCAATTCTAAGTTCTTTATTTCAGTTATTCTGTGTCAGAAACCTATTATGAGTCAAATATTTGAAGAAATTTTCAATTGCACAGTATTGTGCAATAGCAAGAAATCTTCAATTGCACAATAGCAAGAAACTATAAGTATTATGTAAACATAGTATACATGTTATAAGGCTACGCAAAACAAATTAGGCCAAGATAAATAAATATAATAATTACAATATCATAACACATTGGAAATTTGCCAATATAAAATGTGCTGATGAAGCTTTTTTGTTTATCTCATCTAAACTGCTTTTAAATTATGTATATTTAAAATTTGCCATCCATGACTATGATGTCATTTTCTATTTTAATATTTTATGGTGTATTTAAATGGGCTGTTATGGTTGCAAAGTATAAAGAAATGGGGGGGGGGGTTTAAAAACAAAATTTAGGGGGGGTAAATGAGAAATTGGGGAGGGGGTAATTTTTTTCTTATTTAATATTTCATAAATTAGAAAGAAAATTTCAAATTTTTTTAGCAAAAAAAGGGGGGGGTTACAATAAATTTTATTGTTTTTTGTGTTTTTTTTGGGAGGGGGGTCAATGTGCAACTTCATAGTGTATTGCACAAAAGCTAAAAAAAGGGGTAAATTAATTTTTTTTGTTGGGGGGGGGGGGCAATTCTCCACAGCATATTGTATTGCACAAGAAGCAAAAAATTGAATATAAATTGAAATCATATGAACAATTCTAAGTTCTTTGATTTCAGTTATTCTGTGTCAGACACCTATTATGTGTCAAATATTTCAAGAAATTTTCAATTGCACAGTATTGTGCAATAGCAAGAAATCTTCAATTGTACAGTATTGCGCAATAGCAAGAAATTGATATGTGTGCCCAATTTTAAATTTTAAATTGGTTATTTCTGATTTATATATAAAAACAAATAATACTGATATGGTTTGAATAGGTAAATTAAAAATTTTTAAGTTCTTAGACAACATTCATTCTGTGTCAGAAACCTATGCTGTGTCAAATATTTATTCACAATCCAAATTCAGTATTGTATCAAGCTTGAATGTTGTGTTCATAATTGCCCCAACTATTCAGGGTTCGACATCTGCGGTCGTATCTAGCTGCGCCCAGCGGAGCATTTTATTCACATTTATTTCGTCATCTTGTAAACTTTTAAAAATCTTCTCTGCTGAAACTACAGAATCAATTTCAGCCAAACTTAGGCTGAAAGATCCTTACGGTATCTAGTATAAATTTTGTGTTTTTTTCTCTCAAGAAACATGGCTGCTCTGGCTAAATATAGAAAATAGGTCAAAATGCACTTTTTGGCTCAAATCTCGGAAACTAAAGCAGTTAGGGCAAAACTGACAAGTAGTAAAAATGTTTATGAGGTCAAGATCTACCTGTCATGAAATTTTCAGACGAATCGGTCAACCAATGTTTGGTTTATTGCCCCTTAATTGTTAATTTTAAGGCAATTTTGCAGTTTTAGGTTATTAGATTGAATATTATTATAGATAAAGATAACTGTATACAGCAAAAATGTTCAGCAAAGTAAGATCTACAAATAAGTCAACATGACCAAAATCGTCAATTGACCCCTAATAGGAGTTTTTGCCCTTGAAAGATTATTTACATGTAAACAGAAAATAATGGTCTGACATTGTCACAGATGTTTAAAGCATTACTTGAAATAAATTAAATGGTAGCTGTAGAAGTAAAATGGAGTGTCAAGGGTCAAGGTCATTAAAAAATTCCAAAGCAACCGATGAAAAAGTCTCTTGCAACCATATATATTTGGGTTAAGGACCTTATAATTTACCTGTACAAGTCAGAAAGGTCAAGGGTCAAGGTCATTGAAAAAGTCCCTAGCAACTGTATATATTTGGGTTCAGAACCCTACAATTTACCTGTTCAAGTCAAAATGGAAGGTCAAGAGTCCATGCCATTGAAAAAGTCAATAGCAACCATATCTATTTGGGTTCAGGATTCTATATTTTAGCTGTACAGGTCAATATTAAGGAGAAAATTGCGACGATATACATTAAATAGCAAAAATAATCATTGATGCAAGATCTACCGGTACACAAAAGATAACAGGTGAGTGATTCAGGCTCCTTGGGAGCCTCTTGTTCTTATCTTGTCAATTTTATTTGCATTTTCTGAAACACACAAGCTAAATGAATAGGATTGGTTATAATCATCACCAAGATAAACTCATCCATTGCATCGTCTTTATGACATCATTTCCAGGCAACAACTTAATCCATTAAGTGTCTTAATGTGTGAAATTATCATTCAAATCAAATTACATAAATATCTAGCAAGTTAGTTCTCCAAGATTTATCTGACCCTCTGGCCCATATATACCATTTTTGTGTATTTGATGTATGTTGTTGGTCATTGTTGTAAACTTTTGTTTAGAAGAGCCCTGGGGTTTGACTTCACTTATTTTTTATTGTTCCAAATAATTCATCACAAGATATATATTGATTTCTAAATTTGTGAAAGACTGTATGTATGGCAACCATATAATGAATTTATTACCCACATATAAGGAATAGTGGTTGAAAGAGGATAGGGTTCAGAAAGTATGAAAACATAAACTGACTGAAAGGAGGTAATAACTATGTCATGTAGAGACATTTGTGCTTGAATTTTGTGACATGAACTGGTAAGTTAAATTTTGAGAAAAACAATCTGGAGAAATTGTATTGTAGAAAAGGCTCTTTTCCTTTTAAACACTGCATAACACCTTAATTTTCAGTTGAACATTGGTAAAATGCAAAAATTTAAATACTCTCAAGTAACTCTCTATCCATGTCAATTTCCTTTTTTTTTTTTTTTTTATGCTTCCCATGATGATCAAGAAATCTGTGAGGCTACTTAGAATCACAGGTACTCCTGGACAGGATCCCATATGGTACCCTCCCCTTTTACGAAAATTTATATTTTTGTGATTTAAACATGTTAAAAAAATTCTCTTGGAATTACTATCAAGCAGTATTTTCTATCCACGTCGGGTTACTGATATGTTTAAAGCTAGTTTCTATCTCAAATACATGTACCGACACCTCTTTCTTTGAATTGATAATCGGATAATTGAAATTGTTTTTTCTTCGTTTTTCACATTAATTCTATAAACATTCATTTGTTAGATTACGTATGCTTTTCTATGAATGACATAACATCAGGTTTTGGAAATATCTGAAAGTCATCTTCTTCTCTATGTAAATCCTTCCACTATGAGAACGCAAACTTTAAGATCGTTGATCTTGTAATCCTATCAATGAATATGTACATATAGAGGTTAAAACAAGATAACGTTATTACATGTGTCTACAGTATAGTCTCATTGACTAAAATAAAAAAATATATGCAGACCAAGCTGATAAAGAAATAAATGAAAACCTGTCAGCTATCACCTCCTCTTTATGAGCACATACACTATTAGAAGGTAGTACGATAGTTGTTGATACAGCATTCATAGGTTGAATGTTAGTAATAAAGTCCACATACACATGGTTGTCATAAGAATTAGCACAGCATGCATAGCACATTTAGGAGAGATCTAACACATATTGATATTGCTAATTAACATCCCATCCTTAGCATCCCCTTTTGCCGAAATAAAAATTTTAAAAAAATTTCCAAATGTTAAAAGATATCTAACTAATTTTATGAAATTGAATAAACCCAAATCACCCTTTTCTTTCCTAAACACTCATAATGTCAGGGATATTCTTGTCGTCTGGCTTGTATTTCTAGTCCCAATGAAAGAAAATTGGTCATGTAAGTCATTTCATAAAGCATGCAAAACTATGTACTATGAAATTTAAAGCTCAAAATAATGGCTTTCGATTGGTTGTTGAGAGGTGATTATGTTGTAATATAGTTTGTCACAACGTTAGTTTGTTAAATGCTCGGGGGGGGGGGGGGGGGGGGGGGGGGGGGGGGGGGGGGGGGGGGGGTGGGTCACTTCCAATATATGGGTAATTTTCAAAAAAGTCCATTTTCCTGTCCACCTATGTTAAAAAAATATTCAGACACAATGGCATTATTTTTTTGTGCTTAAATAAAAGTTCGCAATTTTTTCAAATCGGCACATCTAGAATGAGAACGATTTTCTCCTTGCGATCCAAAATAAATTGATTTTGAAGCTCAATATTGAGCAATTTGGGTGTGTCCGGACTGAGAGAAACCATGTTTGCACATTATTTTTCAATGATTTTTTGTATGTTTTCAAATCGCGCAGCATTATTTTTTGAATAGCATATATTGAATTTTAACAAGAAAGTAAAGTCTTGAAGATATATATATATCTGCTCATAAAAAAGTAAATTATGTTGGCGTCCATGAAATGCATGTCTGTCCTGTTACCGGTGCTAAATTTGCAGAGCAATAATTTTTGCCTACAATACGAATATCTTCTATGGTGAAATCAAAAGTACAAATATTTTCCAAATTACAACCAAAACAATAGAACGTTAGAAGAAATAGAAGCGAATTTATACCCAGAAAGTAAGCCAAACTGATAGCGTACCCTTTTGAAATGTCTATAATGTTACCAACAAATTTATACATTACTACACCCATACGTTCTCAAAAGGGTCAACTAACTGTTTGGAAACAAAGAACGCTAACTGAAAAAACCATACACCGATGTAAGGGGGGCTGTTTATTTCGAAAATATAATCAATAAACCATATAATTTTGTCCATCCTGTTACTGCCTATCCTGTTACCTTGAATAAAGTAACAGGATAGACGGATTGAGTATGAGAATAAACAACTATGTATCTGTAGACATTATGAAATATTTGAAATGAAATGAAAACATTTGATAATTTACATATCTTTAAGAAAAAACAAAACTATGCAAGGGAGCTGTTTGTTTTGCAACCGAATCAATAAACATATTAATTTTGTCTATCCTGTTGCTGTCTGTCCTGTTACCCCCAACTTGGTAACAGGATAGACAAATATGTATATGTAAACCTTCGATGTCCGTTCCTGTTACCATAGAAAATAGCGTTTTACTAAAATTATATGTAATCAAAGAACTAAGTGATGGATTGATTCAAAAGTCCAATATAAGCCGAATATAAGGAAGTGCTTCAGTTGGTTTTGCGTCGAGTGTAGCAATTTTTGCAGCATTTGAAAATCTATTTTTAGATGGGTTTTTTCAGGACACAATATTAAGTGATATTTTTATCCCGTTAATGCAAAGAAATTAAATATTCTGTTATTGTTTTCTGAAGCACCCACTAATGTACCTTTGAGAAATAATCAATACGTTTTTCACATTTTTCCTGTTGATAGTAAAAAAATTCTCAACAAATGTGGTAACAGGATAGACAAAATTTTGCACCATCAGTCGAAAATGTGTCAATAATGTTTTTATCTTATGTCATTAAGATTGCATATTTGAGTATTTTGTTCAAGAAGTATCATATATTTTGCAAGTTTAGTAAATATGATGATTCGAGCAAATTGTTTTTTCTCAATCTTGCAATGTTGAAAAATGCACATTTTTTGAAAATGACCCATATTATGAGGTAGGGATGAGCCGCTGGAATAGGTACCTTTTTCACGCTTCGTAATATATGATAAGGGTGTGCAATTGAGATGAAAATATGCGATAAGGATAGGAATTACTGATGGGATTATGTGATAAGGTCAATATGTTGCATCTAAATAAAATATCATTCAGTCTGACAGTTTATGTGTATAATCAATCATTGCGGTATAAATCAAACATTGTTTTTCTTGAAAATAAAGAATTTCTGTTCATTATAATCGTTTTGATCCAAATATATGAAAAGGTATACTTTTCGGCATAAATATATGATTAGGTATGATTTTCTGCTAAAAATATGGGATAAGGTATACATTTTTGAGATTTTTAATATATGATAAGGGTGGGGGTCCTGGTGTGCCAGCTGCTCACCCCTACCAAAAAACATATTGAGTGACCCCCCCCCCCCCCCCCCCCCCCCCCAGGTTGAATGATTGGTATCTGAGGTGGCAGATTAGTTGACATGAGAAACAGATATTACCTGACCAATCAAACATCAATGGTCAAAGGAATATTTAACAACAAAAAATTGATTGGTAAAACGAAGAAGAGTTACAAGCATAAAAGTAACTTTATTTGGAAATCTCCAAGTATATCTAATTTGAATAATAAAATAATAATTAATAAATAAACTTAATTTCAAAAAGCAAATTCTGAAAATATTATCTCAAAAAGTGGAGCATAAAAAGACATATATAAATGTAAATAGAAAACAATAAAATATTAAATCATGTATAGGTGTACGCTTGTTCATTAATAAATTACATAAATTTATAAATATAATGAATAAAAATACAATCAAACCTGTCTTATATGACCTTCCATTGAGAGCAAAATTATGGTCAGTAAAGACAGGTGGTCTTTATATACAGGTAAATATTATATAGAATGCACTAGAAATGAAATTTGAAATGAAGTTCTTTTAAGAAAGGTTATTGCTTAATACAGGTGGTCGTTTACATCGCTATTTACGGTAAAACGAGAATAGGAACATTTGTCTCGGTATTTTAGTCCAGTCAATCTAGCATAAATTTGACCCTAACCTTAACATAATTGCAACAGAAGATTTTTAAGTTTTAATCTTTAGCATTATACCCCAAATATACACAGAAAAAAGTCTAACAAAATCTAACTTAAGGAAGACTAAAAAATTACGATTTTAAAATTCCTATGGAGATTTGCATTGAAAATGGGAGATAACTCTGCAAAAAAAGGCAGAAATATCAATAAAAATTGATACAAAATTATAACTTTACCGCTTCTTTGCAGCAGAATGTATTGATTCTTGATATTTTAGCCGTCTTTAGAGTATAACAAACAACTCTAAAGGTGTTTTTATATCTTTTATCAAGCTACAACCTAGATTTCGTAATTCATTAGTTGACCATTTATTAAATTTTTCAACATGTCAAGGTAAAGAATCTCAAATTTAATAAAAATAATTAAGCATACATTATTATTTTTGTGGTTTAAAGTTTCTTTAAACAAGGTAGATGCTAAACAAATATAATTTACAGATATAAACAATACCAAAATTTCACATTATTTTTTCAAAATGGTCACAAAGCCACAAATTTGCAATTTCTTTAATGAAAAATGCACCAAAAAAAAATAAAAATACCCATTACACTTCGGTTTTGTACATTTCACGAGCAGAAGATTATATAATATAGTAAAATACGAACTTATAACCCCATCAAAGTATCATGCTTTACACGAATTTTAAGAAAATCAACCAAAACCTGACAAAAAAGACTCATTTTTGCGGAGTTACTCCCCTTTCCAATGTTAATTTCCATAGGAAATTAAAAATGCTGATTTTGAGTTTTCCTCAAGTTAGATTTTATGGGACTTTTTTCTGTGTATATTTGGGGCTTAATGCTATAGATTAGAACTAAAACATTTTCTTTTGCAATTAGTTTGAGGTTAAAACTTAGTCTGACTGGACTATTTACGGTTACAACTTAATGAAATTCCAATTAAACATTATCAAGCATATTATTGTATAACTTGTGTGTATCATACATAAAATATCAGACATATGAACATGATGGATGAATAACATAAGTTTCAAAGACAAATAAATGAATATCAAAACAATTCCACTATATGGTCCTATATAGAATATCTTCCTTGATTGATTGAATAATGTTTAACACCACGTGGGCGACATTTAAGCCATATTACGGCGAGAACTAATTAAATTAAGTCTGATCAAAACAAATACCATCTAAAGCGAATGAACTATTTACAAATACCATTTAAAGTCCCCTGGCTGATATCGGTTTCTATATAAACCTATATGGAGCTGTGCGGAAAATTTGGGTGGGTTTTTCATGATTTTTGGTATTAATGCGGGGTATGTTTTGAAAAACTAATATTTATTACACAAACTTTGAGTGCTATTCAATTCCTCAGATAATTGTATATAAACATCATTATTGACTAACAATAGAATATAAGCCTAAATATGACTCTTATGACTCTTATTTTTTGTTTTAATTTAATAACGTTTACCCTTGACTGGATGAAAAACGTCAAGTAAAAAGCCTACTACGCATGCACCTAAATGGACTAGGTCTATATATACATAATTATGGAAAAGAAATAAAACTCTAATATAACAAGGTGGCTCTCAAGTTAAATAAATCATTGGCAAATTGTGTAATAATATGTTCATTTTCGTTATTCATCAACCAAATCAGTTTATTAACTTGAGATAAAGTTTAATTTCTTTTTACATGAATCACAGATATTTTTCATAAAAATGTTTAGCTTTTGATCCAAGACTTTTAAATTAAAAAAAAATGACATTCATCTTCCACATTTCCAATGTTGCAGATTTTACACATTCGCAAAATTATTTGGAGGTATTTTTTTTTTGTATCGACCCATTTCAATCTGCAAAAACTTCTAGTGACGTCGTGATGACCTTGAAATAGTCTTAATTTATTTTACTGATATGATGAAGCCAAAAAAAAAAAAGAAAAAAAAAAGAAGTTATTTGAATGCTTTTGTTATCAAAATGTTTTAAAAAATATTTTCAAAGCAAATCATAATTTAAAGATTTTAGAAAAGGGTACGTACGTGATATTTGAAAAATAACTTTTCTACAATTTGTTTCGTGTTTATCTGCGATGTTTCTACAACATTTTTTGAAAATGTTTACACAATTTTAAACGCATAGGAAAATGAATTGATTTTTTGTAAATATTGAATTATTGACTCCCTTCCTCCTTTATTCGGGCTTGGGACCGGCAGTTTATTTTCACTGGCGGAGTTACAGTCATTTTTCACTTTATTTTTTAATAAGTGAGAAATCATTTTAAAAGGGTAAATTGCATATCAGTCTCAATTCAAATAAATGGCTGGAATTTGTAGCTCATCACGAACACGTACTCTTGTCGACTTAGTTCCCCGTCGGTATACTTCTGATATTTTACAACAGAAAAGTTCTCTTTCTCCGAGTTGTGTCGGCTTCGGACAGCAGCATTGTTTGTGCTTCTCAGTTTAACGTATGTTGTCGTTCAAAGATTTACGTAAAATTTATCTTACCATGTGACATTACCTTTAATCTTTTCATAAATAAGTATCCTATACTTTCAACTTCTTTTATTCAGTAATAATTAATTTTGTTAGGGGGGATCTTTCACAAAAACTATTTACCACTGAATGTTTATTCACTGCAATAACATTGATCTTTTGGTGAACATAAAAATCAGTACAGGTAAACTGGCGCAAATAAGTTCCGAAAACTGGCGCAATTCAAACCACCAAAATACAAATATGTGGCGCAATTGATGCCTCCAAAAATATGCAATTGGCGCAAAAGGACTCTTCCCCTTTAGATTAGTGTGGAAGTAGCTTTTTTTGTACAGATTTACTGATTGGCAATATGTACATCCTGATTTAACAAAAATCACAACGAATCACTGATAAATAAGACATTGGATTTCTACGTTAAATAATATTAAATTTTAAATTATAATCAATGAATGAGATGAAAAATTCCTATTATATTAACAGGTACATTCTTTCTCTATTAGATGACAACAACTGTACAATAATTTTCACTGTTGGTCCCAATTCCTCAGATTCCGTCACAACCTGCACCATTATCTATAAAAAAAATATTAAAAAGATGATTCAAGAAGTTTCTGAACTTGTAATAATATAACATCATAATTAATTGAACTACGAAACATTGAATACGGAGTATCTGACATACTCGTTTCACTTTCAACCAGCTCTAAATCTACGTCATATTCCGGAACAGAAACATTTTATTATTTCAATCACAGAACATATTTGCAAAAACATATAAAAACCATTTTCTGAGCACATAATCACATTTTAGATAGGAAATCATATACAATATTTGGTTTTAAATCAATAAAATTATTATCAGACTAAGATTAAAAAAAATTTTTGAAAAAAATATTTTGTATTAAACTGTTGATACGGTATTCAGAGTTTATAGTTAAATCAGAAACAAAATTTGCATACTATAAGCATATTAATCCCAAGTCAGGGTTTTGTATCCACGTTCGTTCCTACAAATCCTTGACATCACATATTCATATTTTACGGGTCAGAAGTGAACCATTTTCATTGGTTACCTTTCTAGGTCATTTGCGTCGTAGGTAGAATTTTCTATGTCACACCAGCCGGCGAAATGTTCGACTCGCAAAATATGAATGTGTGATTTCAGGGGTTTGTAAGAACGAAAACATCAGACAATTTATGACAGTATTTCGTAGATTTCTATGCCTTCGACATTCTTGTTTTTATTGACTGTAATTGCAACTGTGCCATAGCTTGAGTAGCGACGATTGTGATCGTAATCTTGATGTCTTCATACTCGAATCGGCATTGAAATTGCATTGCGCAGTGAGGTTCTATTCCTTATTGAAAGGGAGCAATGAAACTTTGAATAACTTACACGTGACGGACTGATCGATAATTTTATCAACAAAACATTCATTCAATTCTTGATAATTGCCGAGAATGTAAATATAACATTTCTGTATAAATGTCTAAAATATACAAACAATAAATTATTTGGGATCATTTAAGAACCCAAAATGGCATTTTGCAATTAATTTATTATTCGGGATCAAAATTGAATCAGATTTAGATATATACAATTGTTTTAATCTTATGGCTGTAATAGATATATAAATTATATAAATATATGGGTAAATGTGTAATAATGTTTTGGCTATAACCAAAGAATAAACTGGAATACAGGAAAGGTCAACAATTACACACTAATCAACCATGACACCAAAAAGACAGATTCCGGACAAAAAAATAACATAAACATACACAATGACATAACAATAAATTTACGCTTTCCACAGACAAACTTTCAGACAAAAAAGTACATAAAAGAGCACAAATTTTTTTTTTATAAACAACAGCAACCGAAAGTCGAACAACAATAAAACCATGCACTACCATGTGTGTTGGTCAAAATGTCATCTGTTAAATGGATTTGTTAATTGATTTTCTTTTGGGGTACATTTTCTGGTGGCATTTAAATAGAATTTACTTTTATTATTCAAAAGACAAAAGAATAATTAAGAACAACCAATGAAATAAATTATGATATGAATATATTTAATAAATATTACTATTAAAATTTATTTTATGTCTGCCTAAAAATACACATCTCTAGCTTTGATGGTTATAACAAAATATATATATGATATGAGGAACTAACTATATTTATCAGACAGTCAATATTATTCAGACCACTTTTGCGTTCGATTATGCCCATTGACCATACATTGCCGTTAAATATTAGTTTTGAAACTTTTTATAGTTTCTCTAGAAGACGAAAGTTAATTAGTAATAAGAGATAAATATGTAGCTAAAAGCCAGAAGTTACATAACTGCAAATTATCATAAGGTAGTATATTTCTGTTGACAATAACTATTTTGGTCCCAAAAGACTTCACGATAAAACAAAACAAAACAAAAAGAAACTACTGGAGCCTGTATCGCTCACATGGGTTCGATTTGCCAATCAACACCCATAAAAGCACCTAAGAAACAAAAGCCTGTAATATTGGACATAATTCTGAAAGAGAACAATCTAATAAACATTGTTGTCAATTCTGGTTCCAACTGCCCAAGTGCTTTCAGACGAGAAGATTTTTTAAATGAATTTTCCCATAGGATCCTGTATTAAACTAAGTTCGGCTGTGTTGGCCATCTCTGTTGTCAGTTAGGGTCATCTGACATAATTCTGAGAAAGGACCACCAAAGGACCATTTTTGCCAAGTTTGGTTCCAATTGGCTCAATGATTTCAGAAAAGAAGAACTTCATTCCTTGTATTGCACATGGTAGATCCCCTTAGCTGAAATTTGGCTTCCTTTTTCGGTATTTTTGTTTGAGTACTTCTTGTTTAATATAAGTTTGGCTTTGGTCTTCCAAATGTTTCGGTTTTAATGCTGCTGATGAGAGTTTACTCCTTGAAATGCGTCGTATACCGCATAGTATAAATTTAGTATATCTCATGTTAGTATCTTTGGATTGTTATTTTAAAATAAATTTTCCCATAGGGTCCTATGTTAAACTAAGTTTAGCTGTGGCGGCCTTCTTGGTTGACATTCGGGTCATCTGATATGATTCCAGAAGATGACCACCTAAAGACAATTGCTGCCAATTTAGGGCCATTTCTGCTAAGTTTGGTTGCAATTGGCCAAATAATTTCAGACTAAAAGATTTGTTAATGAATTTGCCTATAGTGTCTTATCTTAAACTAAGTTCGGGTGTGGCGGCCATCTATGTAGACATTCCTTGTCATTGGACATATTTCTGAAAGGAGACCACCTAAGGACCATTTCTGACAAGTTTGGTTCAAATTAGCTTAGTGGTTTCAGACAAGAAGATTTTTTTGAATTTTACCATAGGGTCCTATGTTAAACTAAGTTCAGTGTCGGTAATCTTGATTGACATTCTTGGTCATCAGACAAATGTCTGAAAGAGGACCTTTTAAGGACCATTTCTGCCCAGTTTGGTTACAACAGGCTCTGTAGTTTCAGACAAGAAGAATATTTAAATGAATTTTAATAAATTTAAAATATAATTTCACGGTTTTGTCATAAAGGTTTAATACATTTGCTATAAATAAAATAGCATGAATAACAATTGAATATGTAGAAAGATGTTTTTATAACACAATTTTCTATGTCTAGCGTATTACACGGCTCCCTTTTATCGTATTTATTTATATAAAATCAAATACAATATTAAATATTTCGGCGCTATTCGTATTCAGCAATTGGTTTCGTTATATGTCGCTGGTATTTTAAAAAAAAAACACGTTTATGAAATCGCTCGGTCGGATTTTATTACAATATATACGTTACCATCATAAATTCTGAGTTATTCCATCGGCGCATGTCTGACAGGCGGAATCCCCAACTAAAAATATCATCCAATGAAATAAGGAATGACCTTGTGCAAATAAATACCTGCCTTTATATCATCCATTTAATTTCCGTCTGCACACGAAGACAAATGTGCTTCACTCTATACAGAGAAGATATTTTGTATTTAGTAGTGTAAGAGTATTGTAGGTATCCCCATATTATTATTGTTTTGTATTATTGACAACATTGCATACAATTGAAACTTTAGCCCCTTTGAAGCCATAACTGGCAGCGATGTTTTTTTGGATGGGTCATAACCCTACCCTACGGCTACGGTAAGTTTGGTAGTACTTCCTAATACTACTAGTCAATCAACCGATGTATTAACTTCGGTGAGTAGTAGTACCGGTCAGCAGACCCAACATTTAGGTTCTATCAGTTTTTATGGAGGTATCCCTACCACTGCCACTGTTCAACACACTGTTTCAAGGCCAGTTGACACAACCGGTTTAGTTTCATGTTCCCCTGGTATCTCTATGAGTTTAAATTTACCTGGTTCTAGGCCACAAGCTTCGTACTGTGGTTATACTTTGTCTACTTCGGCTAATAACTCTATTTCTTGGTCTAGGCTCCCCTGGCCTCAGGTTTACCCTTTTTCAGGTTTTCCGGGTCAGGCTTTTCCAGGTTTCTGGTCTTTTGGTGGTAATTTTGGACCTGTAGCAACTTATGTTGTTGGCCCACAGACTATCACTTCTAGTATGTCAGCTCTTGCTCTCCATGTAGAAGTGACTTCTAGTTGTGATGTGTCTTTACCTGTTAGGCTCAGGTCAATCAGGCTTTTGACTCTGGGCTCTCTCTAAATGGGTTTAAGAGTATTTTAGATGAATTTCGTCAGACTTTCTCGTCTGACTTGGCTTCATTCTCTAACCGCCTGTCAACGTTAGAGAATAACACCAATAGGTCTAGCTCCTCAATGATTTCAAATCCCAAGTTCATGAAAGTGAACAAGAGGATAGTGGTGAGGATGAGCGACTTTCGGTGGCCCCAGGTAGTCATGAAGGACATTTTGCATCTGATGAAGAAACTGAAACTCCAGTCCAGGTGTCTCAGAATGTTTCAAAACCTCCTGTTCCTTGTTCTATTCCTCCTTCTGGAATTGGTCGATCTCCTATCAATTCTAGTAAGGCTCCTGAGGCTGAGGATACGCCTTCGCGTTGAAGGATCTTAGATATTCTGTTTACCCTATTATGAGAAATGTAAACAAGGTGCCTTTTCAGTCTCCATCTAGACCCAAGAGACTAACTTCTACTTTCGAGGCTTCATGTGGTATATCGCAGGATGCTAGCAGGTTGCATACTAGTTTCCCGCAATCCAACCATATGTCCACTTCCCTTCAGATCATTAATGACGGGATTGTGGCCAATGAGCCACCTTTTTCCTAAGTCGGTAGTTTTGGTCTTGCTTCTTTTAATGAGCATTTCCGTTCAAAAGATTATGATATCTTTGACTCTACCCTCATGTGACAAGGCGTTACCGTCTTCTATTACTTCCAATCCACTTGATGGACTGCGTTTTTCTCAGTCTGTCTGGCCTCCTCAGAAATTCTCATGTTTTAGGTACTGCCGAACACTTTTTGTCTGCAGTTGCTCCTTTACTGAGACTTGTCTCTTCCACCTGACGTCAAAACTTTTCTCTTACAGGTTAACAAGACTTTAGGTGCCTCTCGGTTATTAATCGTGGGTTCTTTAGCTAACTGTACCATATCCAAAAGATCGGAAATTTTGGAGAAGGCTAGAATCTCAGACAGTCTCAAGGTTGCTCTTATTAAGTCTCCTTTAAACGACAAGATTTTTGGTTTGCCGCTTAATGAGGTTCAGAAGCACCTCAGTCCAATAAAAGTGAACGTTTCCCTGTCAGGTAATAGTTCCAAGCGAGGTAGTTGTTCTTCTGCTGGAGGTTCTTCCTTTTCTTCTCAAGTGAAGAGAAGGAAAGTGATTATTGCTGGAGGCAATAAAGGTGGTCCTAAGAAGTGCTCAGTTCCCAGGTCTAAACCGGGCAGTTTTAGAGGTGGTAAGAGCACCAATCCTTCTACCTAAGAAGTTTCCCCCTCGTACGTTGATGTCAAAACTCCTCTTTCACACATTCCAGTAGGGGGAGGTTAATTCCTTTTCTAAAACAATGGACAAATATTACCTCAGATTGTTGGGTTCTGTCAGTAATTCGAGGGGCATTGACTCTTCAATTCAAAGAGCATCCTCCTCTTTCGTCAGTTCCTATTCCTCTGTGCCGTACACCAGACCCACAGAAGTTTCACTTCCTTGGACCTTTCAGCTGCTTATTTCCATATTCATATTTGCCATTCATACCGCAAATATCTTCGGTTTGTTTGGAACAACAGAGTCTACTAATTCAGAGCTCTTCAATTCGGCCTGTTGACTGCACCACTAGCTTTTACCAAAGTAATGCAGGCAGCCATAGCTCATCTTCATTCCCGTGCTATTCAGATTCACTATTACCTGGACGACTCTCTGATCAAGGAATTCTCTCCCGGGAAACTGTTTCAACACAGATTTAGTGATCAGAGTGTTGCTCTCTCTCTGGGTTTTCTCATCTCATGGAAAAACACAGACCAGATTTGTTCTCAGGATTTCATTTTTCTAGGCAAACATTTCTTTACCCAACATGGCTTAGTTTTTCCACCACAGGAAAAGTTTCAGAATATTTGTTCAAGAGTTCATCTGTTCTGTCTCAGCAAACATTTACGGCTCGCCAATTGTCACAACAACTAGGTCTTTTGAATTCTCTAGCGGACGTTGTTCCCCTTGGACGCCTTCACATTCGTCCACTTAAATTTTATCTACACCAGGATTTGGTGCCCAGCTTCTCAGAATTATTCATCAGGACTTGTCTCCTCATCTTTTATGGTGGACAGTTCAAGGGAACGTTTTGAGAGGTCAGCTTTTGTCCTCCCCAATTCTAAATTTGTTCACAGATGCCTCCTATCTAGGTTAGGGAGCCTATCTGGACGTTCTGTTAGTCTTCTGACGGAACACATCAATATCCTAGAAATGAAGACAGTTCTTCTTGCACTGTCTCATTTCCAGTCCCTTCTGCAGAACAAATCTCTTGCTCTTGCATCGGACAACACCACAGTGGTTGCATACTTGCAGAATCAAGGAAGAACTCATTGTTACAATTAAGCTGTACCTTTTAGCAAGATAAATCCTTCTTTGCTATCATCTTCGTCTACATCTTGTAGTTCGTCATTTTCCAGGGAAACTCAATGTTTTAGCAGATTCTCTTTCGAGAACACTAACCCCAGTCAATACAGAGTGGGAACTTCTGCAATCAATTTTTAAGGCAATAACCCTTCAATGGGGTCTCCACATATATATCTGTTTGTGACAAGCCTCAATTAAAAACTCCAAGTGTTTGTTTCTCCAGTTTCAGATAAAAAAAGCCTATGCGGTAGACGCATGAGTTTCCCCTGGGACGAAATGTTCGCTCACGCTTTCCCTCCATTCAGGTTCCTGTTTGCATTTCTACGGAAGATTTCAGTAGAACATTGTCTGGCCATTCTTATTGCTCCAGCTTGGCCCAAACAAGCTTGGTTTCCAGATTTTCTCCGCCTATCCTGTGCTCGCCGACTGTTTTGACCAGTAAGACACAATCTTCTTTCAAGGGCAAGATTCTTCATCCCGATCCAGAGAAGCTACATCTTTTCGCGTGGCTTCTCTCAGGGATAGCTTCAAAAAGAGGGGCTTTTCAGAGGGCGCAGCCATACATCTCTCCCGAGCAGTCAGAGATTCCACTAACATTGTCTATGATGCTAAGTAGACAATCTTCTTTAATTGGTGTAGTGAGAAGGAAGTTGATCCTTACAAAATCTCTGTATAACAGCTAGTAGATTTCCCGATCTGCCTTTTTGAAGAGAAAGGTTTATTACCCTCTACTATTAAGGGTTATCGTTCTGCTATTCAAAGAACTATTCACTTGTCTGGAGGTCCAGATTTTGGTAGTGATGAGTTCGTTTCTCTACTTGTTAAGAATTTCCGTCTTGAACTTCCAAGACAGGGGGTTTTAATTCCATCTTGGAATTTGTCTGCCTTGAAATCTCTCCCCTTTGAACCAGCTGAGGACGTTGATATCAAGTTTTAGCTTATAAGAGCTGTTTTCTTCTATCCGTG
Source organism: Mytilisepta virgata (assembly GCA_028015205.1). NCBI lineage: Eukaryota > Metazoa > Mollusca > Bivalvia > Mytilida > Mytilidae > Mytilisepta > Mytilisepta virgata. Next base: position 37,857,021 of record CM051510.1, on the reverse strand, counting down.
GCTTCCGGTAGAAGAATAAGTGAAATTCATGCCTTTTCCACTTCTGATTCCTGTCTTCGTTTCAGTAGAGATAAATCTTCTATTACCCTCTGCCTTTTTATCTAAAAACCAAATGACTGGACTAGGTGCAGAACCAATAGTAATTCCTGCGCTTCCTCGGGATTCAGGTTCAAAAGTCGTATGCCTAATTCGAGTCTTACTTTTATATCTTCAGAGAACTCGTAGTCGTCGCAACTCCTCAAATTCCAGGTTATTTATTCCTATTAATAAAGAAAAACAAGATTTGTCTGTTAAAACCAATGCTTCTTTGGATGAGGTTTTATCTGCAGGTTCTGCAGAAGTGAAAATTTCTTCATTTCTCACTATCTGCAATCTTTAGCATCAGAAGCCCAGAGTCTGTATTCCTTCGGACCTTTAGTTTCGGCACAAAGAGTTGTTTTTCCTCCTGCATCTTCTGGTTCAGGGGATTCAGCTTTGCGTTAGATTCTGTGTTCTTTTATTTATTACTCAGAATGTACGATGGTAACGTCTTTATTGTAATAAAATTGTACTTTTTAAAGTAAAATGAGATTCTATAATATATAAATACTTACCATTATAAATTAACGGTCCCTCCCAGACTCCCCTTCATCCCTGATTCTTTCCTACGGTTTCATGCTTGATTTAGGAAATTAAATGGATGATACAAAGGCAGGTATTTATGAGCACAAGGTCATTCCTTATTTCATTGGATGATATTTTTAGTTGGGGATTCCGCCTGTCAGACATGCGCAGAGGAACTAACTCAGAATTGATGATGGTAAGTATTTATTTTATAAAATCTCATTTTACTTTAAAAATGTACAAATTCGTGTAATTTGCAACGTGAATCTTGCGGTTTCCATGTAAGTCGGAATCATTTGCGTGTGACCTGCGAATCGTGTGCTTGTGGTTTGGTGCGTTGCACGTGTTGCACGTTCAGCCATGTGTAAAGCCAAAAACTCATACAGTTGCAAAAACATGTTATTCCGCGGTTACATTTAATCGATTCGTGGTCGTTAGAGAATGTTGTCAGAAATTTGAAAAAAGGTGAACTGAGAATTTAATTTTGCTTGTCCGACGTCCATTGACATGAAAAGCGCATTAAACCACAGGCACTTGTTTCTATGCAATTGGCATCCGCACTCCTTATACCCATAATGCAAGGTACTCAACTGTTTGTCTTTTTGAAATGTACATATGTTCAATTCACTCTATTTTTGAGTATTATTTCAATTCAATAGAAAAATCCCAATACATTGTCTCTTTCGTTTCTAGATGCATTTAACTTTGTTCTTATATGTATTTTCCTATCCCATCATGATCCCTCACATCATATTAAAAGATTTAAAATCCGAGATCCTCTCACTTGAAACTCTAGCAGAGGTGTCCTATATTGACTTCCGGTTTGGTTTTCCAGTAAATATTAACCTTGCACGCGACTGGCTGTCAAAATGGAAAGTAAAAGTGTAAGCCAAAATTTGTTCCTACGAAAAAGGTTCCACTGGAACAAATTCTATGTGATATTTGTTCGGGGAGAATTTATTCCATCAGATAATTTAAATGAAAATCATTCCACAATGTAAAATTTGTTCCTTGATTTACCTGGTCAAATATGTTCCACTGATTATGAAATTTGTTCTTTACTTGGTGAAATAAGTTACATATTGTTACATTTGTTCCTTTACCTGGTGAAATTTGTTTCATAAATTGTGACATTTGTTCCACTGGTTAAACTGGTTTGTTTTCATGCAATTCAATGCAATGGATATGTTTAAACATTAAATTAGATTTGTAGTTAACAGTCAGGGGATCGACTTGTTTGAGTCAGAATTGTTCTGATGCAAAAAAATCAGAACTCACCTACGTATATACGTCTGAAAAAATTTCGTCGATTTTCGCCGATGTAAAGATATTTCAAAGGTGTCACGTTACTATTGCCTCCAATAAGAAATATTGATAGTCATGACTTTGGAGGTCACTTGCGCTATTACAAACTCTTGGACTTACATCATGAGTGAGTGGTTTATAGATTTTATTCCATGTTTTTGACGACAAATCAACATTTTTTAGTCTGACTTTAATTCTTTGCACTGTCTTAAATCGGTTTTTTTCAACCTCTTTCATAATTCTTACGCAATCTTTACACATTTTTACGTTAATCAGAAAATTTTGGTGTAGGTTCACGACCTATAAGAGAGGGTTCACGGCATCTGAAGATGGTAACTGTCGTGTACATTTAATTGCATTCTGACGTGTGCAAGTAGCATGACAGGAAAATCGGAAAGAAGGAAGATAACTCCGTCTTCCTTATACATTTTTTCTACTGAAGACCGTAAGTTGTTCGTCGACCTCGACAAAGCCTGGAAATTTATTTTATTTTACCAACCAAAAACTTCCAAAACAATTACTGAAACCTATTTTTTTTCTGAAAATTGGGCAAAAATATCTTTGAAGGTTGTATTTCTTTGTACAAAAAAAATTTAAAAAGCTCCTTTGTTATATTTTATTTTTAGTTACATAAGCTTAAATCTAGAATATTTTCGAATATTATAAAAATTCTAAATTCTTAGAAAAAGATAAAAAAAAAATGTTTTCTATCCATTTCATAATATCCTTATTTTAATATTGTTTGTACGATTTTATTATTATTTTTTTAAATGCTCAAATATTTTTTATTATATGTCATATCATAATTTTGTTTAATTTTGTAATGACACTATACATTTTTGTTTTCACTTTGAAAATTTCCAGATAAACTGGTTTTCATCTTATTATTTATCTTTTTTGTCATTTTTAAAAACTACAATCCGCAAGAAGGTCACATTTTGAGGGGGAGGAAATCGATACTGTAAGGGAAATGGTAAAAGCAATTGTAGGCATCTTGTTCTACATATTAAAGCGTAAACTATCATATATTCAATAATTTAAAAGTTCAATTCATATAACATTTTGTACTCCATTCTGCTTTTTTAAATTTTTCGATCGAGTTATTTTATTTAAGATTCTCAATTAATCAAGTGGGGGGGTGGGCTCGCAGACATCGGTAGCTTCGGTTGCCGAGTAGTCCAGGTAGTTCGTCATATTAGCCTCTCAACTTCGAATCTCACATGTGACGGGGTGTGTTCGACTCCGATCTCAATTGACATGGATTGCCAATTTTTCTACCAGAGGTCGATGGTTCTCTCCGGGTACTCAGGCTTCCTCCATCAATAAATACTGGCCGCCGCGAAATAGCTAAATGTGCTGAAAACGGCGTAAAATCCCAACTAAACAAAAAAAACAAGCTATTAATAAGATATATATCTACTTTTATGTACAGGAAACTCACAGATCTCATTTACGAGTTTTATACATATATATGGTATTTTGCTTTTATTTTGTTGCAATTGAAAGTTTTGTATACATGTAAATTTTAAATACTGTTTTATGGTAAATGAAGTAATATTTCCTCAGAGTTTCTTTGCAGATAAGCATTGGAGCTTAATGCAGGGATCAGCGTAAAAAGTAGTTCCGTAGGCATGTTAGGATGAAGGCCTAGTTTTGCTCCTTCTCGTGGATGTACAAAATATTTCATCTGGTAAACAATGACTACTACTTTAAAAAATAAACATCTAGATAACTTCCTTATTGCATGTTAAAATTTGCTTTTATTTAAAGATTTTATTCACGGATGCAGTAAGTTAACGTCTCGCATAATTTATCGAGTGCGTAATTGTCCCCGGATGGAAAAGGGGGTGTCTACTCCCTATTATTACTTGTTAGTATGAGTATGGCAAAATATAATTAAAGGGTGTGGTTTTGCTAAGAAATCACTTAGTTAAGTAAACTCCGCCAACATTACCTGATTGGTACGCATAAAACGAGTCAAGTTAAGAATTTGCTTAGCAAAATCTTACTTTATTGAAACCCTGCCCGTTAAGATTTGACTTAACTCTAAAATAAATAGCGGGTAACTCTAAAATAAAAAGTGGGTGACTTCAGTCGTTTCAAAACCAATTAAATAATAAAACTCCATTCATACAAAAGGGGCATACATTTTGAACAAAATATCCAATTACCCCCTTTTATATTCTCTGTGAATATTTGATTTATATTAAAACTTTGTATCTTGGCTTATTCATACTTTTGGTTTAGGCGTATAGGCACATTTAATATGTGGTAAAGTTTAAAACTTATAAAATAAGATAAATTTGTAACAATAGGCTATCGTAAGTTTATCTCCTCAGTCTATATATAGATTTACCAAATATTTACTACGACACGCATGGAATTAATGCATTTAATGAATGATAATTGTTACTCATCAGTGTCTACCTTTATTGTTACCGTATGATCCATTAGAAGGGAACAGATTTTTAGAGATCACACAAATCCCATAGATACATGGATCGATCACCATCTGAGGACGTCAAAATATTCAAATTTGACAGAAATACAAATTTTACACGATTGTGTTCATTCAATTTGTATATCGAATATTATGTCGTCAGCGCACTGTTATTGTCTTTATACTGCAATCTTTGGTGACATTAGTCGATATTACTACCAATTTTAAAATTATTTAAAACGTTTGTTACCTTCAAGATGCCCCAGTTGATTTGGCGGGGGAAGTCACTCTTTGAAAGATCGATGAGAAGGTGTACAATTGATAGTTGCATAAGATTATTCAAAATAAGGGAAAATGTGGATGTAAATATTTTTTTCAACAATATAAAATACGTAACACATGTAATAAGAGAATACGTATTGATATTTTGTTTTAAAGATTTGTCAGTAGGTTTGTAAATTTTATTTATTTATTTTATTTTTTTTTGGGGGGGGGGGGAGGGCCTGGGATTTTTGTGCTTGATAATATATTTTTTTCTGGATAAAATCAATTTATTTTTTTTCACACTTCTAGCAAAGTAGTTTTTCCCGAGAAGAGAGTTTTTTATTAATTTTATGCAGCATTAAGTATTGGATTAATCTTTAGTTGAAATATTATAAGGATTGAATTTTTATTAGAACATCCATTGGCTATTGTAAGTTAACAACGCCCTTCTAGATCTACTCTGTACACACATCTTGAAGGTTCAACTAAAAACTCGGTGCCTAACCGTAATTTACGACCCATGTGACACGTGACTTCCAATTAACTTGCGTACAGTAAATGTATTAAATGTTTGCCACCAAACATAAATGAATTGACATGCCTATTTGCCTTTCAGGATAAAAAATGGCGTACTGTACATCATGTTTATATATTTTTAGTTATTTTTATTCTTCAAATCAACACCTATTTTCATATTTCATAATGTTTTTGATTTTTAAAAAATATTTTATTGTTTTTTTTTATACTAAAAAATAAAAGATTTTAAAATAGTACACTTCCTTGATCTGCCACTATTTTTAGAATATTATAAAGATTTTTTTAATTACAATAAGTATGGTGTAATTTATTTTGATTTAAACTCAATTCAATTCAGCTAAAACGTTTTGCAAACATATAAAACTAAGCGGGTTATATCAATACAAATTCATCTCATGACAAATTCAACGAACAAATACATGATATGAAAATAGCTTTACATCCTCCGTTCCTCAGTTCTAATGATTGAAATACAAAATAAATCAAAATTTCTATATCATTGGGTGTTGATGGGTTTAAAATCTTTCCTCTGTTTCCATGTAGTAAATAATGGGATTTTTTTGTAGAAATATTTTAGAATAGGTTTTCTCAGTTCCAAATTTTCTTACAATCGAATTTAAAAAAAAAAAAACACATGTTAATAAGCAAATCTCAAAGTCAGGACTTATTAGTGCACTCAGGACACTTTGGGATTGTGAAATGATTTCATCTGTGGTATAATTTGGTACAATTTGCAATTTAAACGGTTTTAGAGATAGATGTCCTTTTTATCAAACAACGGACACAATCCATTTATTACTGAACAGATCAATCGAGAATGGACTGTTAAATCCCAGTAGATCTATTACATTGGTAATTATAATGCCGTTATGGTCCATTGAATTAAAGCGGTCAGACTGAATTTTTCTTACACTGAAGTCTTTAATGTGTGAGATGTTTCTGAGTGAAAACGAGTTCTAAGATTGAAGATTCTACATTAATTTTTCGAAGAATCTATGTTAAGGTCGAATCGAACTAATTGAAAGTATCCTACAGTTTTCTGATTTTTCGAAGTAAAAGTCCATAAAAAGCATTGTGTAAATCCTCCAGTTTCGTGAAAAAGTAATATTATATTGCTACATACACGAAAGCTCTGATGATTTAAAAAAAATATCTGTGTGTTCCCATGTTTGACTGTTGAAAATTACAAAAAGGCACCAATAGTGGGCAGTTTTTAGGTAACGTCATGACGGCGTTCGTTAAACGTTGCAGATATAGTAACCTAAACTATTTACTTTGCAGACCAGTTACTTTCTTTCATTTTCTTATTTTTTACCATTTTACCATTTTTTACCTTTTATATAGGGGGCTCGGTGGCCGAGTGGTTTAGGTAGTTCGTTATGACTATTAGGTACTCCGGCTTACTCCATCAATAAAAACTGGCTGCCTCGAAATTGCCGAATGTGCTGAAAATGGCGTATTTTATATTAAACTAGAGGCTCTCAAGAGCCTGTGTCGCTCACCTGTATCTAATGTGATTTTGGAAATTATGTAAAATTATATAATGATTGAGACCAAGATTGGTTTAATTTGACACAGTATTTAAAATTATAAACAGGTCATCTTAGTGTAGTCTTACAATAGCTACTGAAGACATCTTATCATTATTATTTTTGAATATGTGGTCAAGTTGTGACCATTCAGAATTTTTTTTACAATTTTCTGATAGACTTCTAAACATCTTGGATGATGGATCGGCAACAAAGTAACAACACTTGGTCAGCAAAGTTTCATTCCATTCAGTGGTTCTCTAAAAGAAGTCATTTGTATGCATTTCCCATAGGGTCCTATGTTAAACTAAGTTCCCCGCTGGCGGCCATCTTGGATTATGGATCGGCTACAAAGTAACAACACTTGGTCAGCACCTCATAAGGAACATTCATGCCATGTTTGGTTTCATTCCATTCAACGGTTCTCTAAAAGAAGTCATTTGTATGCATTTCCCATAGGGTCCTATGTTAAACTAAGTCCCCCTCTGGCGCCCATCTTGGATGATGGATCGGCTACAAAGTAACAACACTTGGTCAGCACCTCATAAGGAACATTCATGCCATGTTTGGTTTCATTCCATTCAACGGTTCTCTAAAAGAAGTCATTTGTATGCATTTCCCATAGGGTCCTATGTTAAACTAAGTCCCCCTCTGGCGCCCATCTTGGATGATGGATCGGCTACAAAGTAACAACACTTGGTCACCACCTCATAAGGAACATTCATGCCAGATTTAGTTTCATTCCATTCAGTGGTTCTCTAAAAGAAGTCATTTGTATGCATTTCCCATAGGGTCCTATGTTAAACTAAGTTCCCCGCTGGCGGCCATCTTGGATGATGGATCGGCTACAAAGTAACAACACTTGGTCAGCACCTCATAAGGAACATTCATGCCATGTTTGGTTTCATTCCATTCAACGGTTCTCTAAAAGAAGTCATTTGTATGCATTTCCCATAGGGTCCTATGTTAAACTAAGTCCCCCTCTGGCGCCCATCTTGGATGATGGATCGGCTACAAAGTAACAACACTTGGTCAGCACCTCATAAGGAACATTCATGCCAGATTTAGTTTCATTCCATTCAGTGGTTCTCTAAAAGAAGTCATTTGTATGCATTTCCCATAGGGTCCTATGTTAAACTAAGTTCCCCGCTGGCGGCCATCTTGGATGATGGATCGGCTACAAAGTAACAACACTTGGTCAGCACCTCATAAGGAACATTCATGCCATGTTTGGTTTCATCCCATTCAACGGTTCTCTAAAAGAAGTCATTTGTATGCATTTCCCATAGGGTCCTATGTTAAACTAAGTCCCCCGCTGGCGGCCATCTTGGATGATGGATCGGCTACAAAGTAACAACACTTGGTCAGCACCTCATAAGGAACATTCATGCCATGTTTGGTTTCATTACATTCAACGGTTCTCTAAAAGAAGTCATTTGTATGCATTTCCCATAGGGTCCTATGTTAAACTAAGTCCCCCTCTGGCGCCCATCTTGGATGATGGATCGGCTACAAAGTAACAACACTTGGTCAGCACCTCATAAGGAACATTCATGCCATGTTTGGTTTCATTCCATTCAACGGTTCTCTAAAAGAAGTCATTTGTATGCATTTCCCATAGGGTCCTATGTTAAACTAAGTCCCCCTCTGGCGCCCATCTTGGATGATGGATCGGCTACAAAGTAACAACACTTGGTCAGCACCTCATAAGGAACATTCATGCCAGATTTAGTTTCATTCCATTCAGTGGTTCTCTAAAAGAAGTCATTTGTATGCATTTCCCATAGGGTCCTATGTTAAACTAAGTTCCCCGCTGGCGGCCATCTTGGATGATGGATCGGCTACAAAGTAACAACACTTGGTCAGCACCTCATAAGGAACATTCATGCCATGTTTGGTTTCATTCCATTCAACGGTCTCTAAAAGAAGTCATTTGTATGCATTTCCCATAGGGTCCTATGTTAAACTAAGTCCCCCGCTGGCGGCCATCTTGGATGATGGATCGGCTACAAAGTAACAACACTTGGTCAGCACCTCATAAGGAACATTCATGCCATGTTTGGTTTCATTCCATTCAACGGTTCTCTAAAAGAAGTCATTTGTATGCATTTCCCATAGGGTCCTATGTTAAACTAAGTCCCCCTCTGGCGCCCATCTTGGATGATGGATCGGCTACAAAGTAACAACACTTGGTCAGCACCTCATAAGGAACATTCATGCCAGATTTAGTTTCATTCCATTCAGTGGTTCTCTAAAAGAAGTCATTTGTATGCATTTCCCATAGGGTCCTATGTTAAACTAAGTTCCCCGCTGGCGGCCATCTTGGATGATGGATCGGCTACAAAGTAACAACACTTGGTCAGCACCTCATAAGGAACATTCATGCCATGTTTGGTTTCATTCCATTCAACGGTTCTCTAAAAGAAGTCATTTGTATGCATTTCCCATAGGGTCCTATGTTAAACTAAGTCCCCCTCTGGCGCCCATCTTGGATGATGGATCGGCAACAAAGTAACAACACTTGGTCAGCACCTCATAAGGAACATTCATGCCAGATTTAGTTTCATTCCATTCAGTGGTTCTCTAAAAGAAGTCATTTGTATGCATTTCCCATAGGGTCCTATGTTAAACTAAGTTCCCCGCTGGCGGCCATCTTGGATGATGGATCGGCTACAAAGTAACAACACTTGGTCAGCACCTCATAAGGAACATTCATGCCAGGTTTAGTTTCATTCCATTCAGTGGTTCTCTAAAAGAAGTCATTTGTATGCATTTCCCATAGGGTCCTATGTTAAACTAAGTTCCCCGCTGGCAGCCATCTTGGATGATGGATCGGCTACAAAGTAACAACACTTGGTCAGCACCTCATAAGGAACATTCATGCCATGTTTGGTTTCATTCCATTCAGTGGTTCTCTAGAAGAAGTTCAAAATGTAAAATGTTAACGACGACGCCGGACGACGGACGACGACGGACGACGGACGACGGACGACGGACGCCAAGTGATGAGAAAAGCTCACTTGACCCTTTGGGTCAGGTGAGCTAAAAAGGAGTACAATTATCTAAATTATTGTATTTTTACTGGATTTGTTCGAAAATAAAATATATGGTAACATTGAATCCGCTTGTCAGTGCGGATAATAAGGTAAATAACTTTACGCGTAGAGAAAACAATTTATTTATTAAACTTTATCGTAGGGTATGCAACAGCATGTATAGCAACAAATAATATTTAATATTCAAATTGTTCTGCTCAAGCTAAAAAATCCAAGAATGATGGTATATAATTTCATAAGTGTGAGCGTTCTAAGCAAGTTATATTGTAGTCCGCTGCAAAATCCGCTGTGCGCTAATTTGTAATATATTTCGTAGGCAATATTTGTTCTTATAAATTTATCAACAATGTATCTAATACACTAGGGAACTATTTCATCGAATAACATTACCAAATGCTGAGCCATACATTTACACTTATGTAATTTATAAAACCGTGCGTATCGTCATTATGGTAGACTAAAATATGAAGATTTGAAATTTTATTCATCCGACTGAATGATTTGCCTTAATACTTACTGAAATAAATACGAATTCTCTGTAGAATTATAAAAAAATGTGCGAGTTTTCCAAGGAAGACATGTGTCGGCTGCAGACGTCAATTTTTACAAAAGATAAAAAATTTTTCTAAAAATGAGTTTTATTTGCACACCTTTGCATTAACGTTAATGCACAGAGAAAGTTTCAGCAAATTCCTTTGAGCGGTTATGGAGAAGTTGAGGATAGAAGTTTTGACCCCCCCCCTTTTTTTTTTTAAAAATGTCAATTTTTAGAGAAAAAAAAATTCTAAAAATGAAATATATATGCACACCTGTGCATTAAGGTTAATGCACAGAGAAAGTTTAATCAAATTCCTTTGAGCAGTTATGGAGTAGTTGTGGATAGAAGTTTTGCCCCTCCCTTTTTTTGCAAAAATGTCAATTTTTACAATTTTTTAAAAAATTTTTCTAAAAATGAAATAGATATGCACACCTTTGCATTAAGGTTAATGCACAAAGAAAGTTTCATCAATTTGCTTTGAGCGGTTATGAAGTAGTTGAGAATAGAAGTTTTGAACCACCCTTCTTTCAAAAATGTCAATTTTTACAAAAAAAAATTGAAATTTTCTAAAAATGAAATATATATGCACACCTCTGCATTAAGGTTAATGCACAGAGAAAGTTTCATCAAATTCCTTTGAGCGGTTTACGAGTAGTTGAGGATAGAAGAAAAGTGTGACGACGCAAGACGACAGAAAGTGATCCCTATGTGTCGACCATGCGTTCCGCAGGCGACACAAAAAGTACGTTACGGTGAGTCAAAATACATGTATATAGACATGTATACTTTCTTGTAAACCGTAATCTTCATTTCTAATTTCACATAGGCGGAGCCAGAGGATCGACGAGTTGGGAGGGGGGTGGGGGCAAAATTTCCAATTTAATCTTCTCATGTGTTCCTAGTTAATGAAGATTTAAAGACTTTCTTTCAAGGTACAACATCTTATCTAGTTTAATTACCAATGAATTTCAAATAGTTGGTTTTAAAAAGACAGACAATTTTAAATAATCTTGTGTTTATTTATGAATCAATGTGTAAGTCATTGTATATGAAGGGTGTGCGAGTCATTAAATACAAGTACTTGCAAATCTTCAACGGGCACTGATGAAAAAATTAATTTTACTTTCTTCGCTGCGATACATCTCCATCCAATTAACTCTTCGTCTTTTTTATTATCAGATTTGTAAAAAGTTACATACATGTTAATTTTCACATCTATTTTTCAATCAACCATTACAAAAGATCATTGCATATGTTATGGTCACTTTTTTAAAATTTTCGTTGGATAAATATGAAGGTTTTCAACAATGTGAAGCTGTGTTTCTAGTAATTTTAGCACAAATTTTTTGGTTACCTCAAGGGGGGGGGGGGGGGGGGGGTGGTGGTGTCATCCTATAAATTCGCCAATGTTGCAGGTTTTTCTAATAAGCTTTTCAGCAACCATAAATCTGCCCTTACAAAATTCGGTTTTATATATTTATCGTAATCTGAACTACATAAACTGTGACGACAAAAGAAATATATAGAATACCAGCGGGATTACAAAGGAGATTTGCCAGTACGTAGACTATAGGACTATTTCTGTATGGGGATGAAATACTCTCCAGGTATACCGGTCCGTAGGGCATGCTTTACTTCTTTTTTGAAGGGGTTACAAATTTACTAATTTTGGAGATCTTTGGTATAAAACTTCAGACGCACAACGTATCTTTTGGGGGTAAAAAATTATGAGGCATTTTAAAAGGGATAAGATGTTTTGACGTATATTTGGGAATATTAATATTTGAAAATTTTCATCTTTAGTGCATGTACCTGTGACTTATTTAGTCCAGAGTCTTCAAAATGTATCAAAAAAATTTTACATTTTAAAATAAATAGCTCAAATCATACTAAACTAAACATTTTATGTATTTGTTAAGTATTTCATATTCTGTCAACATTTAGGTGAGTTTATTATTATTAATATCATGCTAAAAATTTATTAAACCGTTGGTGGTTAAATGATATTACGCGCGTCATCAGTTTAATGAAATCTAATATTGCTAATTACGTTTAAAAGTAGTAGGGCCTTTTTCGCCATATTTATTTCACTTCATGGGTCATTTTCAATAAGCCGTCTGAGGGCTATAAAAATTTCTGTAGGCATAGCCTAGTATGTGTTCCCTTAAGATATGCTAATACATGTAATAACTAACATATAAGTTACTAAAAATATTCTTCTTACCTAAACATGGGAGACATTTTTAACACAAATTTGCGAAATTAACTTCTTGAATACAATTTTTCCACATGAAGGACACTCAGAACCAAAACTTTGTTTTTGGTGTAAATGAGTTTATGAATCTCTTTTTATATGACAATAGAATGATTTTGGGTCTGAAATTCCTTCTTGGCAATATTCCAAAAATGATACAAATTTACCCAAATCGCCCATATATACACACGATCTTTGGGGTAATTTTATTTTTTCTTATAAGGTGCATTACTTACAACCGATTAAGATAAAAAGGAGAAAAATATTTCAGATTAAGAATCAATGTTTAAGAGTGAAACAAATACTGGGGAAAGTGGCCCTACTTATCTGTTTTCTCCATAAAGCCGAATTGATGTTATTCACCTTGAAACTTGTAATCGCAGATATAATATATATAACTATTCCTTCTCTCCACCAAGTATCAAAATAGCAAAATATCGATGGAAACTGATTTGTGCATTGGAAAATGTTTGAAACCGAGATGAAAAAAGCCAGTTCATATACGACAGAACTTTAAAAGAAAAAAGTCAGTCTGTCTGTCGATTAGATGATTCGAAAAGGAGAGATGTCAGATGAATTTTTTCAATTTCTTTCTCTTATACAATTTATTATCACTCCAGCAGGTCTCAATTTTTACGGAAGATTCACATATTTTAACATATTACTGGAAACTTTGCCAATTAAAAAGATGGTAAATTCAGTGCGTGGCATAAAAAAATAGTAAAATTTTAAACCTTGCGATGATCAATTAATTTTGTAATTTAAAAACAACTGTTACAGTGACTATAACAAGCGAGAATTTATACTGAAATTTACTGATTAAAATCACTTTGCAGGATATTATGTCATATAAATATACAAGTTGACTCCAAAAAGTAATAATTTAAACCCGAAAGAGTGTGTATAATACTTTATTTATTTATTTGCAAATGCGCCAAGAAAGGGAGAAAGGCTATTACTTGTTATCATATCTTGCTAAATACAAGGTCATGACCTTCCTGATAAGCCTGTGGTATGATTATTTAGAAGTGACTGCGTATGTGTTGATTAATTACTATTGTGTAAAATAAAAACAATTAGTGGAGGCATATTATAGCAGATAGAAGAATTAATAGTTGCCATCTTATAATTGTTATATTAAAATTTCGATTTGTCAATACAAACGTTTACTATAACAAGTTTGTATTGATAAATCAGCATTTTGATATAACATAATTCCTATCAATTTTCCAGAATTTAATTTTAGTAAAAGATATAATGGCAATTGGGGCTATTACTTTAGACCAGGCAAATCAAATTTGTAGACACGAGAGAGATAGAGAGAGAGAGGGGAGGGGGTTGGGGGGGGGGGGGGGGGGGGGGGGACATATAATGGCAGATAGAGGAATTAATAATTACCATCTTATAATTCCTATCAATATTCCAGCCCAGCATTTAGTTTTAGTAAAAGATATAATCAGAAGATCGAGAAAAATGTCAAACATTCTATCAAGAGGATTAAAGTATTTAAAATTGTGTAAGAAATTATTTCTCTAAACCTGAGACATTTTCTGAACCAGATCCTGAAAAAAAGTTGTATTTTATGTAACTTGCAAAGCCAATTAATCAAAAATTAAGCTGATTGAAAGTATGTAATCATTATTTTCATCAGTAAGTTATCTATTAATATTACATATTTGTTCTCGGATAATTTTTATTAAAACATTGAAACAGAAGATAATAATTTTTTTTTCGATTTTTCGTCATTGGTCAAATTTTTAATTTCCCCAGTTTGATTATTGTATGATCCTTCTAGCTTTTAAAAAATACTGCAATTGTTTTACTTTAAAAAAATCAATGTTTTTATCCATTTTTTCAGAAACAATGTGTATAAATGTGTATAAACAATGTGGTACAATGATAAGCACTGTAAAAGATAATAAAGTTTGTACCATACACAGATGGAGATAAGATTTTTGAAAGACCACTACTCATGACCCAGCTGCGTTGAATGTCACAAGCAAAACATGTTAATTACCCTTGATAACCATCAGTACAGACAGATAAAGTGACTGAACTTCTCAGAACTTTTATCCTCTCAAAAAAAATATTGCGTAAAAAAAATTTTATTTATAAATTTTGACCCCCCCCCCAATTTTATTTCAAACATTTTTACCCCCAAAAATTTCAAGCCCCCCCCCCCCCCCCCCCCCGCCTCCTATAAATATTGACCGGCTCCTAAGCTAACATGCCTTATTGTTTTGTATTTGGATTTTAATTCTATGGTGGTTAAACCTGTTTCTTTTGGGGAGGTTTCCAAAAGAACAAGCCAGGTTTAGAATAGATGGCTTCATAGCAAAGTTTTGTTAAAACTTTTCACTGAAGATCCCAAGAGACTAGCCATGTTGGGCTAGCCAGTCAATAAATTCACTGCCTATTCAAAGAAAAGCGTATGAAGAAAAGTTAAGACTTAAAAAAAGATACATATTCCGGGAAATGTGGGGTGAAAAACTTGGTGATTTACATTTAAAGGGGGTTGATTATCTATAAAACATATCTAATATAAACAAAATATTAATTTTAATAATTAGTAATTTAAGTTTTATCCCATGTATTTTTTAAATCCCAGATTTATACCCATTTGATTTTCCTTGCACGTATTATACATTGTACACATCATAAACATAGTATTACGTGAAATGTTCTTGGTGCATTAATTTAAAATTATAATAAAGCTTTACATCCAAGTTTGAAAAATTTTTCACTATCGATATCCTACAATAAAAATGGTTTAATAAATATTTTCATAATTTGGTGTCACCATTGGAGTTTGAAGCATGTCGGATCGACTTTTATAGTGTGTTATGATACTTTTCTTTTGGTTTCCTTGACCATATTTACAAAAAAAAAACTGCTTAACCATTTTATGCTCGTGTCCCAAGTTGGGAATCTCAGTTACCTTTCTGTTAAATTATTTGTTGATATTCTGACATGATATTGTACCGCTGGACATAACTACTGAATTACTCTGGGGCCATCAGTCAGGGCATGGTGTGGAGACCATTTGTGTTTTGCTTGAATATATACTTGTGATTTATAACGGCACTCCATGTCCGTTTTTCCTCAAACATACAGTTAAAAGTTTAACATGAATCATATATTGGATAGTGGAAATAAAGCATTTTGGGATACTCCACAATAAAACAATCCACAAAGTCCAGATTCTTTAAATTATTCAAAAGGTGCTTGAAGAACATTCAACAAAGCTTCTTATGCAGCTTGAAATGTAAATCCGAATGTCGCCGAACAACTTTAAAATATAGTCTGTTTGTTAAGTTTGTGAAACGGTGAAACTTTGGCAAATCAGATTTTGATAATGTTTTCGTTTAATTTTTTTTGTAAAATACTCATTAGAGCAAAGCTCTTGGGTGACAGGAATAAAATTGGGAAGTAGCGCACCCATATAACTTTACTAATTTTTTTCTTACTTTTGTTGGCCGGGTAAATTGCAGAAAAGTATGTATTTTTTGCAGACACAACATATTCTTTTCTGCGGAAAAGTAAAACTGTTATTTCACAAAAAATTGTGGAAATATAAACCAATTTATCTCGGTCGAATTTACCACCCCCCCCCCCCCCCCCCCCCCCCCCCCCCCCCTTTCCCATAAAAAAATAAAATAAAAATGAAAACAAAAGAAAAAACAAAAAAGGAAATGTAATAAAATGGAGATAAACGAAAATTACATAATAATGGAGTTACAAATAAAATTTACATTTACTACATTTTAATTCATATTTAAAAAAAATATATAATTGTGTATCCGTCTTGTTTTTTTTTCAATCAAGATTACCAGTACTACATGCTTTTAGATAAAATACATAAAATCTTGATATCATCCTAACTAGCTATCCCGCTCGTTTATGCCAGATTATCAGTTCAGAATTTGTTCTGGATGATTAAACACAATGAACATGTGATAAGGTAATTAACACGGGACTTATTGATCACTCTGACACGTGCCGATAAAAAATATTGATGTATGAATCTAATAATAATGAGATTTT
Organism: Mytilisepta virgata; assembly: GCA_028015205.1. Lineage (NCBI taxonomy): Eukaryota > Metazoa > Mollusca > Bivalvia > Mytilida > Mytilidae > Mytilisepta > Mytilisepta virgata. The sequence continues at coordinate 37,840,451 of CM051510.1, read as the reverse complement.
AAATTCATGGGTTTTTTTTTTGCATTTTGATTTTCATTTTATGACCTTTTCTTCATTTCTCTCACCATCATTTCTTCCAACCAGCGAGATTAAGGTGCTTCGAGGTATTTCTACGAAGCCCTCTTCTTGATGTACGATGTATCTTGGCCGATTGCCGCGAAAAAAATAAACCATCACAAAAGACAATAACAAAATCAACAACAATTAAATAAAGAAAATATAAAATTATAAAAAAAAAAAAAAAATATGCCTCGATCGTCCACGAATAAAAAAGTTTACGAATAGACAAGATATGAACTTCTTGACAACAAAGATCATGGAAATAGGAATCTGTATTGTGGTATTCTCTACAATCAAAACTGCTGCAAGTTACCTCCCCCTCCCCCCCCCCCCCCTCCAACACTTTCCTTACCGGGGAATTTAAGCCGATCCTTACATAGTAAGAAATTCTGGTTACTCTTTAGTTGAAGAAAGCCAAACATGGTGAATCAAACTTTGGCTTTGATATATATATAGAAAAGGAAAATGACATTGTATGCATAAAAAGTCGTTCTTGTGCATCGAAATTGGTATCAAAGAATATTATCGTTATCATCATGATCATTTTTAAATCAAATAAAAGCGTAAGAACGGAAATGGACTTAATTAATGCATACTACGAACATGTACGTATGTTACAGTTTGTAATTCTGATATGCGAACGATTATAATACGGATGCAGTTTAAGATTTTTTTTTCACCCACAGGTGTTTGAATGCCTTAATCTAATCAACAGAAAATATTAACTTGGAGTTGCCTTATCAGAGGCCCGAATTTTAGATCGTAAAACATTGTCATAGATTCATATCCAGCTCATACATGTCATATTCAAAGGTCTCACTTTTTAACTTCGTAGTTAAACTTATAATACTCACTTTTTAATGTAAGTTTCATTTCTTATTTTGTAGTCTCACATTTTGATGTGACAAGGGCGAATCTAGAATTTGGAGAGGGGGTGGCATCCACCCAACATTCGAATAATTATTGCCCCTTGCTGCAACGCGACGGATGAATTTAGTAATGATCTGCATCCGTCCGTGCGCCCGTCTGTGCGTCTCATAATTCGGAACATATTAAACAAAAATAAAGAAATATTAAATGAAAAAAGAATGAAAGTTAACATTTTGTTTAAAATGTTTTAAATGCCCTTTTGCACTAAATCTAACCTAAAAATAAAAAAACAACCTAGCTATACTTGCATAATTAATTTATGCATTGTACCTATATGAATTTCACATATACTGATTCACAAATATTTAAATAAAAATGAAACCAGATTTTAAAGTTTAAGCCATCGTCTGTGAAGTAATTAAATGAAAATCTTCAATGCACGTTGATGGAAAATTAATTTTACCACGTTGTAAAAAGTTACACGCGTGTTAGTTTTCACAACTATTTGTCATTTATTATCAATTACATGTACTACAAGAGATCATTTGTAATGATCACTTTCGTAAGATTTGATAATTATAAACCTAATCAAGGAGGTCGATTTGTGTTTTTTTTAATTTTTCATATAACATTTTTTGGTGACCTTAACTTAGGAGAGGGACACGTGCCCCCTGTGCTCCGTAAATCCGCCACTGAGTGATCTTTCTCAAATTTTCATAGTTTTATATAATGTATACATGTAATTAAGTTGAAAAGTTAAGTTATAAAAAGTGCAAAAATGGCCGTTAATACATTTGGCTGGGTTATCAGAGCTCACTCTATAAAAACTTATATTTTAGCCGTCTTTAGAGTATAACAAACAACTCTAAAGGTGTTTTTATATCTTTTATCAAGCTACAACCTAGATTTCGTAATTCATTAGTTGACCATTTATTAAATTTTTCAACATGTCAAGGTAAAGAATCTCAAATTTAATAAAAATAATTAAGCATACATTATTCTTTTTGTGGTTTAAAGTTTCTTTAAACAAGGTAGATGCTGAACAAATATAATTTACAGATATAAACAATACCAAAATTTCACATTATTTTTTCAAAATGGTCACAAAGCCACAAATTTGCAATTTCTTTAATGAAAAATGCGCAAAAAAAAAATAAAAATACCCATAATACTTCGGTTTTGTTCATTTCACGAGCAGAAGATTATATAATATAGTCAAATACGAACTTATAACCCCATCAAAGTATCATACTTTACACTAATTTTAAGAAAATCAACCAAAACCTGACAAAAAAGACTCATTTTTGCAGAGTTATCTCCCCTTTCCAATGTTAATTTCTATAGGAAATTAAAAATGCTGATTTTGAGTTTTCCTCAAGTTAGATTTTATGGGACTTTTTTCTGTGTATATTTGGGGCTTAATGCTATAGATTAGAACTAAAACATTTTCTTTTGCAATTAGTTTGAGGTTAAAACTTAGTCTGACTGGACTAATCTATTCACCACGACTGTCAGAGAATAATGACACTTACATATTTTGTTTTGAATTTTACAAGTCGTGGTGAATAAATTGTCTACATTGTTTATGCCATATCTTCAATTAATCCAACAGAACAGTACAATATTATATTAAAAAATAAATACGCCCAAACAAACCTTGAAATTCCAATTTACAAATTTTTAATTTCATAGTTACGATTCACACAAATTTTTAATTTCACAGTTACGATTTAGAAAGAATGAAAACTTATTTAACAAACAAAGAAATTACAATTCACAAATTAAGAAATGTAGAATTTCATGTAACGAACGAAGAAAATACGTTAACAAATTAAGAAATTACATTTACACATTAAGAAGTTACATTTCACAAATCACGGATGGAAAAAATACATGTTACAACTTAAGAAATTGCATTTTACTAATGATAAAATGTATAATTATGGCAGATATTCCCTTACATACAATGACTAACGTTAGTTGTTAGTGGGTTGATTGATTTGTATGTTATTGTTGACTGTTCCTGTTATCTATTTTGTTGTTAACTGCAATGTTTGATATCACATTTTCAAACTAAGTCATTTTCTATTCAATGCGTCCTATGACAAAAAGGACATACCAACATGTATAAGCTAATATATTTGTGTGCTACATTTAGAATAATTGTGTTGGAATAATAATGTCGGAATCAACGGTTTTCACAAAGAACAAGGGAAACATAAATCTGACTGACATAAGGATAGAATAAAACTGGGAAAATTTGATGTATTTTTTACTTTAATTAAACTTAATATATACGTCCTATCTGGACACATTGGATGTTTTCAAAATTGGAATACCTTAATCAGTGTGAACTGTCTAGTATCTTGAGTGAAATATGCACTGAGCTAAGTCGTAACTGAAAATTAATCAGGTCTTCAAGAGAAACAAAAAAAAATCAGCCTATCAAATTTTCAATGTAAAAGGGAGATAACTCTACATATGAGATTCTATAAAATTACGTATTACTACCCCGAGATGCATGAAATACGCACAAAGCTACCGATTTTTTTGTGTCGCTTACAGGTCTCTTTGGGCTTGATATAAAAGATTCTGTAATGACTATTCATGATACTTCACATTAAATTTTGCCTTTTCTAGCAGAACATTTATTATTTGTGTGTATTTCTTTCTTATATCAACCAATGGATACGCAAACAAATGTAGATTAATATATTAACAAGCATATTAGTTTTTATCAATTTTTGCGATATACTGTTTCGGCTTCCAACATTTTTGGCATTTTCCTTTTCTTACGTGGTACGATAAATAATTTGCACTTTTTGAAATCCCATTTGTCCAAGTAATTACTCTGTCCTTCAGTTTGATCTAGAATGAGGTCCTTTTCATTAGATTTATAGTCATTTCGTAACATTAATTTACCATGTCGTAAGGAAGCCTTGTGTCATTTCGTACCATTAATGTTTTTACCAGATTTCGTACCAAGATTGGCGGAAATATCAACCATTTCGTACTATATGGATATAATCAGTTAAGACCATTTTGTTCCATTCCATTTGGATATTCATGAGAGGATTAAGGGACGTCTGCAAAAGTTGAATTGCAATGTTTGAAATCTTGCTGTTCACAAGTAATTACTCTCATCTTCGATTGGATTATCAGACAATATAAAGGAAGATGCGCACGTGCATCATGTTTATGAATCAATATCTTGATGTAAACACATAGTTTCACAAACTTAAGAATAAATGTAAGAAAACATAAATTTGATATTAAGCGACAAGGACGGAATGATACAGAGAAAAAATGGGTCCTTTTTCACTTCAGTCCATGTAAAACTACTAGATACATGATTATAAAATACACGGTATATTTTTCCTTATTTAAAAGGAAACGTAAATGTCGTAAAGATATGGTGCAGTAATAAATCCTTTTATACTGATTTGGATGCATAAATATGTGCAGATTTCGTCAATGTACGACTTGTAAAATGTGACCAAGGCCCGAAGCGTTGAAATCCAAAAAAGTAATCCAAGACCTTAAGATCAATTTCAAAACACCAAAATGACCAAAAGGGTGATGACAAAACAGTATAGAGACAGAGACGAGCACCAGGAAGGTGCTCTTTAGTTTTAACAAAATTTAACACATTCTTTTACCATAAATTTCAAGTTTGATTTTCGGGCTAGTATCGAATACTAAGTTGATTATATCCTCGGGGACGTGAGGTCAACCGCAGTGGTAATAATAAATTCTTTGATACTAATTCGGATGCAGAACATGTAAAGTACGTTTTACACTAAGGTGACTATTTTTATTGGTATTCTATCTCATATTTCATATTTACCACCATTCGTCTTTTCCAACAAATTTTTAGTTTGTCTTATGGAATCTGAAATGATTATTATTGATAATTAAAGTTAAATGTAAATCGAAATGTTTTGCCTTTCAGAACATTTACACATAGCCCTATGTATTTATTTTTCACATAAGGCAACAATAACATACTGAATGATAATACCTCAACATAACATCAAACATACGTATTTGTGTATACCATTTTTAAATATTGTTTCTCTTCCCATAATTTTTCATCCCGGCCCGGCTTATGAGACAAAAATACATTATATCTAACAAATGTTCAAATAAAATCATTACGCATTATCTATTTACATTGACAAGTGTCAAGACGATCTGTATCTTATAGAAAATCCAAGATATGTTTGAATAGATTCGACTTTTATAATGTCAAAGATGAAGGGATGTGGAAACTATTTACATATAACAAGAATTTTATGAATCAGTAGCTATTATAGTAATCAAAGTGACAGCGAGCCGTTTTTGACTGGTATGTTTTCAGACATATTAGGACAAAATAACAACCGGGCGTTCTCTGATTAACAACTAATCATGTAACTTTCAAATTACTGTCAATTAAACACCCGGATAACGACCGTCAATTATATTATAATCTCAACAATTACATCTTCAGCATGATATGATCGAACCGGTTATTAATATTCCTTTTTGCAAAATAAATCAACTTTCATTTCTGTTCCTCAAGCAATGCTTAGCCTCTTTTCAAATATACGATTACATGTAATTAGGAATCTATTTTCGTGGATAGAGACATTCTGTAAATTACACATTATTTAAAACCATTTAAATTCGTGTTTACCCTCCTTCCACTAAAATGGTTGTTAAGACTTTAAAAGTTTTGATTGTAACAGGACAGATGTATAAAGATTATTAACGTATATATTATTCAAGTATGCAAGTACCTTCACAAATATGGTTTCTTTGTCGTCTTTTCTCAGTACAAATCCATGTGGCAATTACCAAAATATTTATTAATAATATTAATAACACTATAATAATAATAACTCTGAAAAATAAATAGAAAAAAAGTATTAAAGAATAAAGAAGAGAGGCAAATAAGTTGGTAAAATGAAACAACTCCTCACATATACAAATGTAGGAAAATATACGCTTAATTATAGTTCCCGCAAACGAAGTTTGGGGGTATACAGATTTCAATCCGTCCGCCTGTCCGAAATAACATTGTCCGTAACTCCTCCTACATTACTTGCATGATTTGCAACTTTTTGGAGTGTTGATCACTATATGGAGATGTGCATATTGTGAAGAATTTCTGTTTGGACAAGAAATGTAAAATATATGGCTGTTTGGACTTGGGCATGTTTTAACAAAACTTCGTTCCATGTGTTATCCGCAAGTCCTCCTACATTATTTGCGTGATTCTCATGAAACTTTTTGGAGTGTTAGATCACATGAAAGATGAGTTCAGGTCACAAGCTTCAATTCGTAATTTTCTAAAATGGACGAGAAGTTTAGGTCACAAGAAAGTGTGACAGACAGACGGACGGACGGACAGGGCGATAACAATATCCCCGAACTTCTTCGAAGTGCGGGGATAAAAATATTTATGTCACAAACTTAAATTGAAATTTTTGAAATCTGACCCTTGTATGCCCCAAGTTTAGATAATTAAAATTGTAAAACCTTATTGTACATCTATAAATATTGTGCATGACACTACTGTATAGATATGAATTGCATAAACTAAAAAATGATAAAGGAGTTTACGTCACAAGCTTAAATTGAAGCTCTGTGGGCCCGAATATTAGAAAATTAAACTTCTAAAATCTTATTGCGCATCTTAAATTTACAATTTATTAAATTCGACCCCTGGGGGTCCCAATTTCAGAAAAAAATAAAATTCTAAAACATGATTGTGCATGACAATACTGTATAGAAAAAAAACAATGCATATATTGGAAAATGAAAAACAAGTTTATGTCAAAAGCTTAAATTGAATTTTTGAAATTCGATCCCTGTGGACCCCAATTTTAGACAATAATACTTCTAAAACCTTGTTGCACATATTGTACATGACACTACTTTATAGAACAAAAATGCATAAATTAAAAAAATAGAGTTTACATCCTCATCTTCAAGTATCTGACAATAGTGTATAGAAATAAAAAGCATAAATTGCGAAATAAAAGAGGAGCTTAGGTCACAAGCTTAAATTAACAGTTTTTCAAAATTCGACCCCTGTGGGCCCCAATTTAGAAAATCCAAATTCTAAAACCTTATCTACATATGGTGCCTGACAATACTGTCTAGAAATAAAATACATAAATTGAAAAATAAAAGACGAATTTAGGTCGCAAGCTTGAATTCCAAATTTTTGAAGTTCAACCCTTGTGGGTCCCTTGTTTAGAAAATCAAAATTCTAAAACCTTATTGCGCATCTACACGCGGTTTGCAACCCTTCTATATAGACATTAAATTCCTAAACCCAAAAGTGAAGGAGTTGATGTTACAAGAAAGTGTGACGGATGGACGGACGGAGACAATCGCTATATCCCCGAACTGTCTTCGAAAGTGCGGGGATACAAATGTATAAATTGTAAAATGAAAAAGGGGTTTAGGTAACAAGCTTAAATTGACAGTTTTTCGAAATTCGCCCGCTATGGGTCCCAATATTTGAAAATCAAAATTCTAAAACCTTATGGTGCATGTCAAAACTGTATAGAAATAAAATGTATAAATTAATCAAAGTGATGGAAATCACCATTGGAAAGATTGCAACTGTAGTTGTGTATAATTTAAAATGGAACTAGGTGGGACTGTTTTTTTAAACCAAAACATATGTCTCCCCTTCACTTTATTCTAGATCAATCTTTACCTCTAGGATAAAAATAATTTTGTGAATTTGAAGTCAAAGGTCAAGGTCAAATGAAGGTCATAATGGTACGCGACACACACTCTCATGGTACATTTTGTAATACACCTACATACCTAAGGGTATAAGCCTAGGTCAAAAGAAAAAAAGTAATGGCCTGGACAAGCTTCGCTGAGAAGAATAAGAAGAACTAGAATTGCAATTGCGCCCACGGTGGCCATTTCGAAAATTTTTGTATTTTGATGATTGCATTCTTGTTTGCATCCCAAATTTAGCCTAGATATCAATTCTCATTGAAACCGGACAATGTTTATTTTTCCGTCAATTTTCCAACGTTTCTCAAAATGGCCGCCAATTTATCCAACCGATCGCATTTGTTTTTCCATGAGTATGTTCTACTACTCATATTTTAGAAAAGTACAAAGTTTCATGACATTCTCTGGTGCAGTTTTTGAGATTTGAAAGTTTTCAAAAATGTGCATACATTTTCCGTTTCCATGGCAACGGCGCCATTTTGAGAATTTTTAATGTTATATGCACAACTAGACTTGGTGATCATCATTATTGTGAATTTTCATATAGATTGTTCCAGTCATCTCTAAGAACTCGTGCGGACAAAATTAGGTGGAAGAAAAAAAAAAACCAAAACAAAAAAAAAAACCAAAGAAACGGAACAATAACAATCTGTCGTCCCGACTAAGTCTGGGGGCGACATAAATACTACAAAAATAATATGTCTCCCTTCTACGAAGGGGAGACATAATTTTATCACAGATATTATCTCTGCTATGTGGGATCAATTACAGTGAGTGTATTCATTTTCCGAAGATAATTTTCAATAAGAGTTCAATGTGTTTAAGTTATACATTTTACTAAATTATGTTATTGGACCGTAATTTTACTTGAAATGACTCAAAAAATAGATTCACGTGAGATAATCGTAAGGTTTTTCTCCAATAATGGGTCCATTAAAGAAATAATTGTCACATTAGTAAATGCACAATTAATTTTGACATGCTCTCAAGAACGGATGATTACTCGCTACCCTATTATACGTGAACTGAACAGAAGGTAAACAATCAAAATGGCTGTATTTTCAAACACGGATGGAAATGCGTCAAAAATGGTAGTTTTAATGTATTTGGGACCAGGGCTCAGCGGCCTACTTCAGGATGACAGGGAGAAATGAATTTTTTCCCTGAAGCTAACAAGAAGAAGTGGAGGGACACAGGGAGAAGTCATTATGTGACGTTCCAAAGCACCAATCGGCACTGATTATGTTTTTGTTTGAAGAGCAAGTCTTATTCTAATGTTTTTTTTAAAGAAATTAAGATTTATTCTCTGATTTACAGTTCAACTTGGTTAAGGCAAATTTAACTTGCATGCCTTCTAAGCCAGTGTACAAAATGTGTACAACAGAGTCAACATAAAGAAGTTCATTAAATCTAATCATTAGTTCATTCACAGCATCTCTCTCATTGTTTTTAAATTATTGTTATTCCGGTCCGACTTATCTTGGTCCGAGTTGTCAGTGGGCCGAGTAAATTTACCCATATTTTTTTATTTGATTATTTCCCTTTGATTATCGATTGAAAAAAAATGGCGGCATGGATTATATTTTCACTACACGAGTCGGACTTTCCTTAATATATCGGCTGTCATATTCGCGATTTGGACCATTGGAATGGATCAGGCGAGTAATTAAATGTATGGTCAACTCAAACTTCGCTTTTGTAGTTTTGACGAAAGATTTATTTGAGTTTTACTTCATCGCCCTCCAGGTTGACAATACAAGTCTGTTATACACAGAGAAAAATTAAACATTCATTCTTGCTTTCAAATTTCAACTCCAAGTTTATCTAGATAAACGATTATGTAAATTACGCACATGGAAGTTTTTCTACACCTTGTCAATGCGCACGTACAGGGATTCCCGGAGTTATTTTTGGGTTGCCGAAATAACTATATATCCATTCTACTATTAAACTCTTGATCCATTTCACCGTCAATATTTTGAAATTGTGGTATACATAATTGTCAATGGAAATTTAAGCAGAGGTTTGGTAGACTGATTTTTTATAATAAACAATTCAAATGAGTAACTTCAATGCACACAGCACGTTTCTCAGACCGAAATACAAAATGGTTGAAAGTTCAAAACATGCATAATTTAAAAGGGTCAATCCTAAAAGAATATTCTTTAACATTTATAAAAGCAACATAATACTTTTTATTAATCGATAATCTTTAAAATAAAACTATGAACGTAAAAGCCTTCTATATCTATATATACATGTATGCACTCAGTGGAAATAACTGGAAGTTGTATCTGCGTAGATTTGTTTTGATATATTCATCCGCTGCACGTCATGTGTTCGAAATAATGTTTGGCAATTCATTTTATTTTCTTGGAAATATCGGTAAATAAAAAAAATTATGTTAATTAAAAATATTTTTTCAGATATTATCAACAAGAATAAAGTACTGGTAATTTAAAAAAATGCTGTCATCATTGGAACTACGTTTTTATGTACTAATGTCCAATGGTATCGAAAAGGCCACACTTTAGTAATGTCAGTAAACACTAGTGGCGCCACTGGGCGGAAACCACAGTTTGTTTACAGTATACTGGTCCCAGAATAGGCTGGAAAAAGGTTGTAAAGAAGCGGAATCCAGTTTTCAAATAACTTCCCCCAAAACAGCTACACTTGGCGTTTACTGACATTACTACACACTTTCAGTTTTGTAGGCCGATGGCATAGGAACGATTTGCAATCTTTCCAAAAAATGAAAGACGAGTTTAGGTCAAAAGCTTGAATTCCAAATTTTCGAAGTTCAACCCCTGTGGGTCCCTTGTTTAGAAAATCAAAATTCTAAAACCTTATTGCGCATCTAAAGGTGGTATGCGACCATTCAATATAGAAATAAAATTTCTAAACCCAAAAGTGAAGAAGGAGTTGATGTCACAAGAACGTGTGACGGCCGGACGCACTGAGGCAATCGCTATATTCCCGAGCTTTCTTGGAAAGTGCGGGGATAAACATTTGCTGATATTCATAATATGACAAAATCAACAGAATTATTTAAATGAGCCAGAGAAGTGTAATTACATCCTAAGAAAAAATTGTTTTATTTCTGCTAAAAATCAATTCTGTAGCTTAATATAACCGGTTAAAAACGTAAAAGATGTGTAAGTTGATGAACTATGCACATAAGTAAAATCTGTTCTACGCAGCTATTTTTTTCTTTTTAAATTACTTGTATTGTCAGGGATCCCTTTTTAAACTTTGTCGTTTCTGTTAACAAGATGAAGAGATAAAATACGCAACTAATAACATTATGGAGGCTTACAGAGCAAAAAATAAAGTGACTTTGTGTTTGTGCGGAAATTATTAAAAAAGACAAGGTTGTTTTACAATACTTTTTATGGTTGATTTTTATTCCGCACTTCGAATGAAGTTCGGGGATATTTCTAATCGGTCCGTCTGTCCGTCGGTCCGTCCGTCAGTCCGTTTGTCCGTCCGTTAGATAATCTTGTCTCCAGAACTCCTCATTTTTAACTTTATGCATTTAATTTCTACATAGTAGTGTTGCAAACTGTGTGCAGATGCGCAATAAGGTTTAAGAATTTTAATTTTCAAAAATTGGGGCCCACAGGGGTCGAATTTCGAAAACTGGAAATTTTAAAATTGTGACCTAAACTTCTCATTCATTTCTCATTTTATGCTTTTAATTACTATTCAGTATTATCACATGCGCAATAAGGTTTTGAATTTTGATGTTTAAATTGGGGTCCACATGGGTCGAATTTCAAAAATTGGAAGTCTAAGCTTGTGACCTTAACACCTCAAACTTTTTTTCATTTTATGCTTTAATTTCCATAAGGTTTTAGAATTACAAAAAGTGGGGCCCACAGGGGTGGAATTTCGAAAATTGGAATTTAAGCTTGTGACCTATAGGAATGAGGAGTTTAGGTCACAAGTTCCATATGTCGAGATTCGACCCTGTGGGCCCCCATTTTTTAAAATAAAAATTCTAAAACCTTATTGCATATCTACATACAGTTTGTGACAATACTGTTTAGAAATTAAATGCATGGAGTTCTGGAGACAAGATTATCTAACGGACGGACAAACGAACAAACGGACAGACGGACCGATTACAAATATCCCCGAACTTCATTTGAAGTGCGGGGCTAACAATACATACACTACAATTAAAAACTAAAAACATATGACCCACGAAACAACCAGGGGTAGACTCAGGTGCCCCGGGAGAGAAAACAGACTCTGCTTCCTGTATGACACCCGCCATGCTGCCCTTGTCAAATCCGGAATGAGGAAGGGATAACATCATGTCCATTTTCATTTGGGAAACGGTTTTTTCATACCTGTCACCCAAGACATGATGACGTCCATAAGGACTTCAATAAGGATGACTTTAACTAAGGAGGCTCTGTCCAGGAAGTCAATGTATATGTCACAAGCTCTGGAATAACGTATGAGTTGTGAAATATATACTCCATATTGCCGACACTTCTGGAATATTGCCGCTCAAAAATGGGGAGTTGACGATTGGAATGTCAAATTCATCCCGTTAACCGTAAAGTTTTGTATTCAACCTTCCTCTGGTGTCAATTTCGATGTGAAGATCAACAGGTCATCTTATCTTGGATTAGTATTTAATTTTATGCCATAATTGAAATTTAGTTCATTTCAAATATATTTCAATGATCTTTCATTGAATAGCCTTTTCCAAAACTTCACTCAAAATTCAATAGTATCACTCAGAATCTATTGAAATTGATAAACATATCTATCAATTTAACTGGTATTTACATTTCAAACGTTGCTAATTTTGAGAGAAAAACATTTGAAGTACGCGTAAAATTGTATTGTTTGTGAACAACTGAAAGGTTTTCTTTGTCGTAACGTATGGCAAGTCTGTGTAATAAGACAACTACCGAATCTTGATTTAAATATTAAGTATGAAAAAAAATTAAAACGTATTTAAGATTCGATTTCCATAATATGTTGCTGCCAGGTATTGTTTATATTTTTCCAAAAATGAAAGGTCTGAAATCTTTCAGGAAAATATATCAAAGTTGAAATAATATTGTTTGAATTGCTCCAAGTGATTGTTATTCAGCATATAAAAATATTGATATATATATGGCTCCTAGCAATTTTTCCACTCAAATGAAGATTTTTCCACAGGAAATATACTAAAGATGATATTTAAATGCTTGAAATCTAGTTATTTTAAGCAAGGCTATACATGCAATAATTAAAATACTTCTTGTCGCCAGGCTTTTTCTCAAAAGATTACTGTATTTGACTTTCAGGAATTTAACCAAGTTGTAATTAAACCCGTATTATTGTTGATAAAGCTGTTCAGTCCCGACACGGATATGTGATTTTATTGGTATGATGTAGATTGACATATTGTAAGGTGTCTGTGATCTCATGCCAAATCCCAAAATCTGTGATTATTGAGTTTACAAAACAAGGTCTTTTTAGACTATTTTTCTGACTCTCAAGAAAATGACCTGCATTTGAATAAAGGCAAAAGGGATAATGCTAAAAATCTGTAAAATTAAGGATACTACTATCACTGAAAAATCAGCCTCCAATCGTCATGTTAATCTTGAAACTGACAATAGAAGGAAACTACAAAATCTACCACAAATGTGATGACTTCAATTACACTTTTCAACTTCGCGTTCATCAGTATGGAAAGCCAACGGGGTCAAAATTCTTAATTCGTAAATTGTAAATTTGTAGCTTGTAACTGTGTAATTTCTAAATTCTTAATTCGTAAATTGTCAATTTGTAACTTGTAGCTGTGTAATTTCAAAATTCTTAATTCGTAATATGTCAATTTGCCACTTGTAACTGTGTAATTTCAAAATTCGTTTTGTAACTTGAAACATGTCGATTCGTTAAATGTCAATTCGTTAAATTTCATCGTTGTATTATTCTAACGATCATTATGACGACAGGTGGCGCTGCGTTCGATCATGACTGGAAAACCCAGGTAATAAACGGTTACTATTAATCCTAAAATGCGATTATCGGACCATTTGATTCTGACTGAGGGGGGATGGCTGACAGATATATATATATTAATATACATGCCTTCTTAACTTTACTGGCCAAGAAGTAATTGCCGCCATCCGATTTTATCGTCCTATAAAAAATTACAAAATGTGTTGCACACAAAACGTCCCACAGGGTGTTCTCCAAATATTCCCGATTCCCGATTCCCTCAACTCCGATTTCACGCCCCCTACTCCCGGGATCCCGTCCCCTTGCCACTCCCTCCTCACAGTTTGCCACCATTTTGCTCTCAAAAATGAGCCATCACAGACCCCCCAATCACGTGCAAAGATTTTCATCGAGAAATAAAATTGTTGTGAACAGATTGGCGAGAATTGTTTCTGTGAGGTCTTCTCTCTGACCAGCCAGTAGAAGTACTGGTCAAAAAGTATTTCTGGCCGGCAAGTAATTCTTGCTACCCCATTTTTGGCGCCTCTCCTGTCTGAAAAGTTATACCTAAATTTGAAGATAACATCTAACAGATTGCTGATGTTTTGCTCTCTGAAATGAGCTGTCTCGACGATCCAGTATTCATTACGTTTTCTGGTTGGTCAGATTCCTTTAGACTTTATATATATAACAAAATATTGCACATTCAATACAGTTTTAATATATAGTATACATTAACTAAGTGACTCATTTAGAATAATACTTCTTTACTCATTCAATTTGTTTTGCTAAGTACAAACATGATATAAAACATTTTTATCTTCATTAATCAAGAGCCAAATACATAAACATTTTTCATCTATTTGCTTCTTGTATTAAAAATAATTAGATGGTTTAATTCTTTTCCAAAATTTTAACATTGGGATTTTAATATTAAGGAATAATGGGAGTGAACCCATTTCTCCCATAATATATTTAGTCCGGCCCAGAACAATATTAGTCTGGATTTTCCGACTCAGTCTTATATTTCATATATTTAGTCTGCAATTTTTGACCTGGTCATTTATTAAGTCTGAAATTTCCGACCAAGTGACAGTCATATATTTGCCAAGTTGAAAAAGGGACCCATTCCAGCGACATATCTGAATATACCTTAATAAAGAAAGTGACACCCCCTCCCAGGTGTGGTGACCAGTACAGTAGACATACATGTATATTCGAGGTCACCTCTATGTGAAGATGTATTTTTGATGATTTAATTGGACCCAAAAATGATGTCCCCGCAAATACCATAAATTTGTTAACGCGAATGGCTTTCAAACACAATCCACGTAACTTGTTGCGCAGCAACACAGGAATCTGCAATTTTATCAATCAAACATGAATAATTGATGAAATGTCAAGGAACGCTTCCTTGACTTGACATTTCAAATATTTTCAAGTTTGACTGATACAATTTCAGACTCTTGTGAATGTTGCCATACAGCCCCTTTATTGATTATTATATATCCCCAATGCAAAGTCATCTGTCTTATTTTGAGGGTATCCCTAAGAATACATGTCAAAACACAGTGATTAGGATTAGAAGGGGTCATGCACCAATTTTCATATTCAAGTTGAAAATGCCACATTTAAATCAGAATATTTTACAGAGATTGTTAAAGAATGTCCCCTTAAATTTCTGAACATCAATAGAAAATTTCCCATTATAAGTAGTATATATGCGGTTTTCAAGTCGTATTTGAGGAGGTGGAGAGGAGGAGGATCATGAGGATCCGGAAGTGACGTCACCGGAAATGACGTCACAGGAAGTGACGTAACCGGAACCGGAAGTCACATGACCAGAACCGGAAGTACCGGAAGTGGTTTGCTCTGTGCTGCTCATCGCTGCTCTTCTCTTGCTCTTTGCTGCTTATCACTGCTCATCGCTGCTCATCTCTTGCTCCGTGCTGCTCATCTCTTGCTCCGTGTTGCTCACCACTGCTCTTCTGCCCTTCACCTCCTCAGCAGCAGCACGGAGCAAGAGATGAACAGCGATGACGAACAGCAACAAGCAACAGGAGCGAAATGAGCACGCCAGTAAGGTCCTGAGTAGCGATGAGCAGCAAAGAGCAAGAGAAGAGCATCGATGAGCAGCACGGAGCAAGAGATGAGCAGCGAAGAGCAAGAGAAGAGCAGGATTACAAACAGCAACAAGCAACAAGAGCGAAATGAGCACACGAGTAAGGTCCTGAGTAGCGATGAGTAGCAAAGAGCAAGAGAAGAGCGCCATGGAGCAAGAGAAGAGAAACGAAGTGTATCATAGGGCAATGAAATGGACCGCCGTTGCTAAGGCGGTTGCTAAGGACACCCCTCCATTGGTGACAGCATCAATTGGAGGTAAGGGGACATAATCCAATCCTACCTTTGGTCCTCACGGAAAACATCACCCGCAGATGAACAGTTCGGGATAAGGTGAAATAATCCAATAGTGTACTTCGCATACTCTCGGACTTCGACATAACAGTGAGAGTATCAGACCCTAGAGACCGATAAAAGATCCATAGACGACCGAGAAATGCGGGAAAATACATCACATGCGCCTTACTTCCGGGTACTTCCGGTTTCGGTCACGCATGCGCAGACGACA
The DNA here is from genome assembly GCA_028015205.1 of Mytilisepta virgata. NCBI lineage: Eukaryota > Metazoa > Mollusca > Bivalvia > Mytilida > Mytilidae > Mytilisepta > Mytilisepta virgata. The sequence goes on along the minus strand of CM051510.1, from coordinate 37,824,193 downwards.
TATCCGGGTCCTAGCACGTAACTTGCGTCACTTCCGTCAACAAATCATGGAGAAAACCCATCACTTCCCGTTGCCCATGCGCCTGACTTCCGGTTCCTGAACATGCGCAGACCACACATCAGGGTCCTAGCACGTGACTTACGGCACTTCCGGCAACAAATGGCACTAAAATCCACTATTTCCGGTTGCGCATGCTCGCAAACCACTTCCGGTACTTCCGGTTCCGGTCACGTCACTTCAGGTTCCGGTTACATCACTTCCGGTTCCGGTGACGTCACTTCCGGATCCTCGTGATCCTCCTCCTCTTCACCTCCTCAAATACGACTTGAAAACCTCATATATACTACTATTATAACTTTTAAAAAATTAATGCACCCGCCCCCCCCCTTCCCAACCATTCGTGACGGGGATAATAAGATTCACTGATGTAAATAATAGAAAAATTCTAACCCTAAATACTGCATTTGCATGAGAGAATGTCTCACAGGAACAATTCTCGCCAATCTGTTCACAACAATTTTATTTCTCCATGAAAATCTTTGCACATGATTTGGGGGGAGGGGGGTTCAGTGATAGCTCATTTTGGAGAGCAAAATGGTGGCAAACTGTGAGGAGAGGGTGGCAAGGGGCGGCATCCCGGGACTAGGGGGAGTGAAGCCGTAGTTGAGGGTGAGGAAATCGGGAATATTTGGAGAACGCCCTGTGTGTGTTTTCACTGAAGTGTCTGCAACACATTTTGAAAATTTATATAGGACGAAAAATCGGGTGGCGGCAATTAATTCTCGACCAGTAAAATTTAGTAGGCATGTAAATTAATATATATATATATCTGTCAGCCCTTCCCCTCAGTCAGAATCAAATGGTCCGATAATCTCATTTTAGGATTAATAGAAACCGTTTATTACCTGGGTTTTCCAGTAATGCTCGAACGAAGCGCCACCTGTCGTCTTCAGGAAACAAGAAAACCGAGCGGCACCTGTCGTCATAATGATCGTTAGAATAATACAACGATGACATTTAACGAATCGACATTTAACGAATCGACATGTTTCAAGTTACAAAACATCAAAATACGAATTTTGAAATTACACAGTTACAAGTTACAAATTGACAATTTACGAATTAAGAATTTGAAATTACACAGTTACAAGTTACAAATTGACAATTTACGAATTAAGAATTTTGAAATTACACAGTTACAAGTTACAAATTGACAATTTACGAATTAAGAATTTAGAAATTACACAGTTACAAGTTACAAATTGACAATTTACGAATTAAGAATTGTGACCCTTTGGCTTTCCATACATCAGAGCATGCGTATTGTGCTTCATTTCCCCAACTCATTTGCTATTCCAGGGCATGTGGCCAGTACAGTGATTTTCTGGACAGACAGGGTATGTTGTTCCTATGGTGAAATGTCATGACTATGTAACCAATTTGTAGATCGTTATTGGAATATATCCCAAATAAATCTGACCTCTTCCATTTGTATTACTCTATCAGTTAACAGGACATTTCATTGAATTGGACATAAACAACATGGCCTGTACCTTACAAGTGGCAGAAACTGTTTGCACATGAAGTCACCCCTTTTAATTGGTGATATCAAGGATTCTCAGCATCATTTGTTTAAATTTCTTGTGTTTGTCTGTGAAGTCATTATTGTTGGATTTTTCTCATCCTATCTTCTAAAAATATTCCCCTAAATCGTGTTATGGATTGACACCATCATGAACAGGCTTCTGAGGCTAATATAATACAACACATTATGTCAAAATGTGGTAGAAACGAGGTAGCGAAAATTCAAGTTTAATCTGAAACCAAAGTGTGGACCATTGTCTTATCATTCGAAGATATATCAAAGAACCAACATCCCAGTTCATTGAGACACTGGTACATAAATCTAAACATCTACGATAAACAAAATTGTATACGTGTGGTAAATTAAACATTGAAGAGAATGTTTAATTCCTTGATTTTAGGAAAACTTCAAGGAAAGGTAAACAAAAGCTGAATGATTTAATTTCAGATTAATGCAATCAAAACATAATGGATAGACTGAATGGCGGATGGATGCTTTTGAGAACTAACTATACTTTACGTCGTTAATTTGGCAATTGAAACTAAAGTAAAAATGCATCAATATTTATTTTATATATGGAAGTATTTCCCCATTGAAAAGACTAAATAATTTGATAGAAAACTCGTGGAGTCACAGATGACATCAACCGGGGTACAATGAAAGGCGCAATTTGAACTTGAGAAGATTTGATGAGTAGTTTCTTCTCCAAGACAAAACCAGAAATCTATGATTACAAAGTTCGCCTCGTTCCCCCACTAATTTTGGTGTGTGGTTGTGTTACTCCCCGAGATGCTTAAAACAGGAAATATGATTGTAGGTCGCTTGGTATCGGAGAACTGAACATGGACATAAAACTTAACCTAAGTAAATGAAGCGCAATAAGTAGGCCAGAATGACATAATTTTTGTGGGAGGTTGTTTTATTCCCCGAGATGCATCCTCACACCAAGTAATGATTGTAGGTCGCTTGGTATTGGAGAAATTAACTCGGACGTAAAACCTAACCTAAGTAAACGAAGCGCGATAAGTAGGTCAGAGTGACCTAATTTTGTAGCGACGCTGTGTTACTCCCCAAGATGCACCCTGACTTCAAGTAATATGATTTTAGGTCGCTTGGTATCAGAGAACTGAACTCGTACGTAAAACTTAACATAAGTCAATGAAGTGAGATAAGTAGGTCAGACTTCATTTGGAGACATTTGTTTGGGGTAGACGCCAAACAAGCCAGACAAAATGTCAGATATTGTAGAATTACAATCATTAAATGATTCGAATCTCACCTGTTGCGGGGTGCTTTCGACTCCGATTTTAATTGACAAGGATTACAAATTTTCCTATGGAATGTCGTTGGTTCTCTCTGGGTACTCAGGCGTCCTCCACCAATAAAAACTGACCGCCGCGAAATAGCCAAATGGGCTGAAAACGACGTAAAATCAAATTTAAACAAACAAACAATTTGGTATACTCGGTAAACAAAATAATACACTCGACAAAAGCTATCGTGAATTAATGTGTTGTTCTCTCATTGTTTGTATATTGAGATATTTCATTTTTAAGATTAATTATATATTGTTACTTCTCACGTGATTTCAAGTGTTGTGTCCTGTGCTTTACGTTCTCTGTCATCTGGGAAAAGAAAAAAAGTTTTCAAAATATATGAAAAAAATATCTTAATAAAATAAGTTTATTCCGAAAATTTTGGTCCACGATGTTTCTTCCTGTTAAAGCCTTGCTCTTTAAGTAATGAAATTTACGATTATTAAAGTCAATTTTTGTGTGTATGTCCGAATTATTTAGATCTATATTTCGGACTTGGTGAACTATCAATATCGGTGAAGCTGATTGGGGGCTACACATTCAGTCTATGAAACGTTAGATTTAAATATGACATATACGCAGGTTTGGAATAACCATTTATTTGCGTGAATACTCCAATTGGAGTATACTGGTATACCCCAATTGGCATATTTGGATGACAACTTGATCGAATTCAAAAGTATTTTACCCGCGATCGAAATTATTTGTTAAATATATCTGTTAAGTATATTATTTGCACTGTAATAGATTACTGTATGTAAATATAATCCAATCAAAGGTAAAGCCACCCTCTGTGAATGCCAAATGTTGTCCACTCTTATACACATATATATTTCCTTGTTAATCATCTTATATTGACAATAAATTTTAAATTAAAAGGCTAAACACTATTCTTCGTATTTTCCATATTTTTTATCTCGAAGAAATTTGAGATCAATTATCATTACTTGGTTTTGGTCTACTTAGTTTTTTAATGACTTAAAAGAAAAGAAATTGGAGTGGCTCTCTTTGAACAGCCTAATTGAAAGCCGAGCAACTTTAACTTTGAAAATTTATTAAAGTTAAGTTCACTTAAGTTGTTTTAAAAATATTTTTAAAAGATTCGCTTAAGATGGATTTCAAATATTGACTTTTTAAGAAATCATTTGCACAACGATTATTTTTATTTTTTTTTCTTATTATGTTGTATTGTACTCTATATGTTTGTACTTATATATGCTTTCAACCTTTAGGGTATAATTATGCATTTCTAAATAAAGTTAATTATTATTAAAGTATCATATGGTTTATTTGGCTTCTAAAATGGGTATTATAGCTTTTAAATATGGCTTTGGTTCTTTCAAATTGATACAATCTTATTCTGACTAGTTCGTATCATATTTTTATGACAGTTAATTAGGACTAAAAAGGGTTTAGAAAAAATGCGAATATAAAATAAAAGAATAACAACTGTACAAGTCTCTAGATACCCCAATTGGGGTATACCATTATACTCCAATTGTGGTATGTTACCCCTATTGGAGTACAATAGTCCAATTAGGGGTTATTCCCAACCTGATAAGGTCAGCCTTCATATGTTCTAATGCCATACATTTCAATTTGTTTTGTCTTGATTCGGTGTAAATAAACTTTGGCTAAATTTTATTTAGCTTAGTGTCAGAATTAATTGTAAATTAAAGGATTATCGTTTACGCAACGTATTATATATAAATTCTTTCTTTTTTAACATTGCATATTGGAGTCGATTATGGAAACCTAATTTGATACATTGTACGGAAAGCTAGTACTGTAGGAAATAAAAGGATGGAGAAATGTATGACACACACACACACACACCCACACACCCACACAAACACACACACACTTTAATATAGATAATGAAAAAAGTATTGTATTATGGGAATACATATAACTAGAGTACTGTCGGAGACGACAGTAATACCCGCACCGCCACATTTTTTTCATCCAAGTGATGATTTTGATGCAAATTTACCCAGTTAGAATAAACCATGCAAAGTTTATTTTATGATTAAAGATCTTTATGTTAATCCCCAACATTCTTTAATTGACTTCTCACATTAACTTTGTAAATTTCTTTGTTGGGAGATTACATTTAAAGACAATGTTATCGAATTTCAGGACAGTGTTGTTACTTCTTATCACAATGTTGCTATTTTCAAATAAAATGATCGCAAGTTCACAGAAAATAGTTTTAAAAAACTTTTAAATAACAAATTCAAAAGGAATTCCGCAGAACCCAGTGCCACGCCTGCATTAAGCTGTTTTCATTTTTTCTTTTAGCAAAAACCATTACAGTCCATCCCACATAACCCAATAAGGGGGTGATCATTTGAAATTGAAGGGAGGGGTGTGGGGTACTGGAAGATTGGATGAGGTCAGAAAATTTATTTACATGTTTGCTTTAAATGGATAAAAATCAACAGCTTATTTTGATAATTATTATAGTCTAAAATTGTGTGTTGAGCAGCTTTTGTTTTGCGTCGGTCCATCATGGACAATCTATCTATGACAAAACCAGAAGCCTGACATAAGAATGCCTCAAAAATTAATATTTTAAGTATATTTTGAAAATTCGCTCATTTTCGGTCCTAATTTTTGCTCCATGAATGAAATCAAAATTTTAAAACCTTATTGCCCATCTACATCATATGTACGATCATTATATAATCGAAGTAGAAGCCTAGCATCAATAATCAATAAGGAGTTGATGTCACATTCAAATTTTGACAATTTGTTGATTTCGTCCATTAAGCGAAAATGAAAATTTTGAAACCTGTCTTTCCATCTTTACGCCATCGACAATTTACCTTTAAAGAAACCAGATGCCAAGAATAAAAACTGCTTCAAAAATTGATGTTTTAAGCATATTTTGAAAATTCGCTCATTTTCGGTCCCAAAGTTCGCTCCACGAAAGAAATCAAAATTTTAAAACCTTATTGCGCATCTACATCATATGTACAATCATTCTATTATCAAAGTAGAAGCCTAGCATCAATAATCAATAAGCAGTTGATGTCACATTCATATTTTGACAATTTGTTGATTTCATCCATTAAGCGAAAATGAAAATTTTGAAACCTATCTTTCCATTTTTATACCATGGACAATTTATCTATAAAGAAACCAGAACAGAAACGGACAGAAAGACGGACAGACGGGCGGGCGGAGACAACGGCAATATACCCGCAATGTGGGTATAATTACGAATATTGTTTTTGAAACAGTAAACTTTTATAAAATTCTTTGATACAAATTTTGATGCACAAGATGTGCACATGTCTTCGATTTAAGACTCAGCCTTTGTGCTCAAGGCCTAAAATGTTGAAAGCCAATACAATGTTGGTTGAAGAGAAAATTCAAAAATTCCAAACTGACCAAAAGGGGTAAAGCCAAAACCATCTAAAGACAGAGCTATGTACGAGAGAGATATTCCTTAGTTTTCACAAATTTAACAATTTTGTAACAGTAAATTTTAAGTATCAATTTCGGGCTAGTACCGAAATACTAGCAACTGAGCTGGGGATACCCTCGGTGACTTGGAGTCCACCAGTAGCGGCATCGGCTCGGTGGTAAAAAAAATTCTTTGATGCCAATTTTGATGCACAAGATGTGAATGAATATTTCGATATGTTGTATTTGAAGTAAGTCTTCATGTTATGTATGGAGTTTCTTGATTATATTCTTAGGATATTTAATGTCTGATGTATAACTGTCTAGTGTTGTAAGCCGGTGCAAGGGAGAATTTTGGCCCTATTGATAATTGACCATTTGGTAATTTTTTAACATAAAAATGGTTTCAAAATCATTGAATTTTGATCTTAAACGGGATATTTCTTTTTGTTTTAAACCCCATTTTCCTATATTTTTTATTCATCACAATAGAAATTAGCAGTATTATATTCTGGTTACCGTTTCACACTTTTATTCTCATATTCATAACTTGAATGTCATTCTAATCATCCTGTCACTTCTCTCCATATAATGTGTTTACAAGAAATATACAGTAATAACATAATCTATGAAAGTAAATAAAATATACTCTATCATTTACGGTACTGCCAGCATTAATTGTAATAAAAGCATTAACCTGTACGCAACGTATTATATATAAATCCTTTCTTTTTTTAACATTGCGAATGAGGAACCTGAGTGATTTATCTTTTCCTAACCAATGTAGGAAAGGGAGATAATTAAATGCTCTCCCTTTTGTCCTGAGGCTAAAAGGGAGACAAATTTGTTATCTCCCTTACCTACATTGGTTAGGAAAAGATAACTCACTCAGGTTCCTAATTAGAGTCGATTATGGAAATATTATTTGATACATTTTACGGAAAGCTAGTACTGTAGGAAATAAAATTAACAATTATTTTATTTTTTTAAAGCATAAAAACATGGTATTAAATTGTATTCACAATACATAATTCGGTTATTCAACAATTTATGCAGCATTTACAAAACTATAAGAGCGTTTTGATTTACGCTTTGACCTTTGAGAACAATTTGCAATATTCAACTTCATGTTTGTAAGGAGCGAAAAAATATGCATTAACATATACAAGGATGCATAAATGTATGAAACACACACACACACACACACACACACACACACACACACACACACACACACACACTTTAATATAGATAATGAAAGAAGTATTGCATAATGGGAATATATATAACTAGAGTATTGTCGGAGACGACAGTTATAGCGCACCGCCACATTAGTTTCCTCCAAATGATGATTTTGATGCAAATTTAGTGTTTTAAAAGGACAAAACTTACCCAGTTAAAATAAACCATGCAAAGTTTATTTTAGGATCAAAGATCTTTATGTTAATCCTTTAAGGGGATGACCATTTGAATTTGAAGGGAGGGGGCGTAGGATGCTGGCAGATTTGATGAGGTCAGAAAATTTATTTAAATTTTTGCTTTAAATGGAAAAAAAAATCAACAGCACATTTTGATAATTATAATACTTCCTATATGCCATGGGTCTAAAATTGTGTGTTGAACGTCTTTTTTGCATCTGTCCATCTTGGACAATCTACCTATGAAGGAACCAGAAGCCTAGCATAAAAAATAATAAATGCCTCAGAAATTAATATTTTGAAAATTCACTCATTTTCGGCCCTAATTTTCGCTCCATGAATGAAATCAAAAAATTTAAAATCTTATTGCGCATCTACATCATATCTACAATCATTCTATAATCAAAGTAGAAGCCTAGCATCAATAATCAATAAGGAGTTGATGTCACATTCATATTTTGACAATTTGTTGATTTCGTCCATTAAGTGAAAATGAAAATTTTGAAACCTATCTTTCCATCTTTACACCATGGACAATTTACCTTTAAAGAAACCAGAAGCCTAGAATAAAAAATGTTTCAAAAATTGATGTTTTAATCATATTTTGAAAATTCGCTCATTTTCGGTTCCAAATTTCGCTCAACGAAAGAAATCAAAATTTTAAAACCTTATTGCGCATCTACACCATATGTACAATCATTTTATAATCAAAGTAGTAGCCTAGCATCAATTATCAATAAGGAGTTATTGTCACATCCATATTTTGACAATTTGTTGATTTCGTCCATTAAGCGAAAAAGAAAATTTTGAAACCTATCTTTCCATCTTTACACCATGGACAATTTATCTATAAAGAAACCAGAAGCCTAGAATAAAAAATGCTTCAAAAATTGATAATTTAAGCATATTTTGAAAATTCGCCCATTGTTGGTCCCAAACTTCGTTCCACAAAAGAAATCAAAATTCCAAAACCTTAATTCACATCTACATCACATGTACAATCATTCTATAATGAACGTAGAAGCGTTGCATCAATAATGAATAAGGAGTTGATGTAACAAGCATATTATGATAATTCGCTCGTTTTCGGTCCCACATTTCACCCGTTGAGCGAAATCAAAAATTTTAAAACCTTATTGTGCTTCTACAGGATATATGCAAAACTACTGTGAAGGAATTAAAACTGAATGAGGAGTTGATGTCACAAGAAGGTTTGACGGACGAAAAGACGGACGGACGGACGGACGGACGGGCGGAGACAACGGCAATGTACCCGCAATGTGGGTGTAATTACGAATATTGTTTTTGAAACAGTAAACTATTATGATAAAATTCTTTGATACAAATTTTGATGCACAAGATGTGCACATTTCTTCGATTTACGACTCATCCGTGGTGCTCAAGGCCTAAAATGTTGAAAGCCAATACAATGTTGGTTGAAGAGCAAATTAAAAAATTCCAAAATGACCAAAAGGGGTAAAGCCAAAACCATCTAAGGACAGAGCAATGCGCGAGAGAGATATTCCTTAGTTTTCACAAATTTAACAATTTTGTAACAGTAAATTTTAAGTATCAATTTCGGGCTAGTATCGAAATACTAGCAACTGAGCTGGGGATACCCTCGGGGACTTGGAGTCCACCAGTAGCGGCATCAGTGGTAAAAAGTAAAATTCTTTGATACCAATTTTGATGTACAAGATGTGAATGAATATTTCGACATGTTGTATTTGAAGTAAGTCTTCGTGTTATATATGGCTTTTCCTGATTAGATTCTTAGGATATTTAATGTCTGATGTATAACTGTCTAGTGTTGTAAGCCGGTGCAAGGGAGAATTTTGACCCTATTGATAATTGACCATTTCGTCATATTTTAACATAAAAATGGTTTCAAAATCATTGAATTTTGGTCCGCTCAAATGTCTACGACAATCTTAAACGGGATATGTCTTTTTGCTGAAAACCCCATTTTCCTATATTTTTGATTCATCACAATAAAAATGAAATTAGCAGTATTATATTCTAGTTACCGTTTCACATTTTTATTCTCTTATTCATAACTTGAATGTCATTCTAATCATCCTGTCACTTCTCTCCATATAATGTGTTTACAAGAAATATACAGTAATATCATAATCTATGAAAGTAAATGAAATATACTCTATAATTTACGGTACTGTCATACGTACTATCAAATGCGTCATCTTCTGAAAGCAATTTACTATCTCCAAGCCTTTTTCCGTATCTACATGCATAGCTTATGTTTAAGTCTTTTTCTGCCAAGTGCATGATTGTCAAACTGAACCCATTCTCGGTGTGTCCAACACTATATTTTTTAGGTAGCATATAACTATTATTTATATGTATTTCTTCTTGTTTACTCTTGTATACTGTCCATTCAAATACTTCAGTACAGCAATCTTTCATTTGACAAAATAATGTTAAGTGTTGCCCATAGTGAGCCACTTTTTTTAGTACTATCCATTCAGGGCCTGCAGGGAAAAAAAATATTTAAAAAATGCAAAAATATTAATATCCAACATTAGAACATATTAAAGAACGTAAACATGACAACAGTTTGTCGAATAATTAATAGATGAACTACTGTGCAGGTCTTGCCAATGACATTCGTCACTTAGTACCTAAAAAGAGGATGGTCAATCCCGACCTTGATCATACAAAATATGAAAATTGTCACTCACATTTGACACATTGTTTCTTAAGTCTACTTGAACACATTCATATTGTATCATTAAACATATATACAAATTTAGTCCATTTTTTATTACACTGATATAATAACTTTTGGTTTTACAATTCTACCTGAACGTGTTATATATGAGGGAACACCTAGATTCGGTTTTCCAGATATTGGGTCTGGGGGTTTCGGATTTTCCATGGGGAGTTTATCAACTGGTACCTCAGGGGCATAACTGGCATTTAAGTTTGGTTTACATGTAGGTAAGCCAGTGTCAGAAAAATTGGAAACCAATTTGCCATCGCAATTCACATCAATGTTGGGTTGTACATGTTATTTTCGTTGGTGCGAATGAGATCACGGCGATTCCTTCTATAGACACTACCATCAGAGGACTGAACAATGTATGAATGGTTACTATGCTTTTCTGTGACAACTGCTGGTTTCCATAGTTTATTGGGCTGTTGTAACCTAACCGAACTACCTACACCAAGATCTGGGAGTTGTCTAGAACAAACATCAAAGGATTTCTTCTGACTGACCTTTTGACCTTTCATATTATCCTTGACGCTGACCTCATCAGGTACCTTAGGTTTCAGGTCGGAAGCGGTCACTGGCAAAATTGACCTTAAATATCTGGACATCAAAAGTTGGGAAGGGGAAAAACCATTATCTAAGGGGGTTGTCCTGTATTCTAAAAATCCTCAATTTGGATCAATACCACTGGATTTACTCTTGGTTAATATCCATTTTACAGTTTGAACCATCTTCTCTACAAAACCATTAGACTGGGTAAAATGGGGACTTGAAGTGATATGAATAAAATCCAAATTTTCAGCAAATAATATTCAAGATAATAACCTAAAACTGCAAAATTTCCTTAAAATTAACAATTCAGGGGCAATAGCCCAACAAAGGGTTAACCGATTCGTCTGAAAATTTCATGGCAGGTAGATTATGACCTGATGAACATTTTTATCTCTGTCAGTTTTGCTATAAATGCTTTAGTTTTTGAGATATAAGCCAAAAACTGCAGTTTACCCTTATGTTCTAGTTTTAGCCATGGCGGCCATATTTCCCGACGGACAATAAAATAAAACACAAACTCTATTCTAGATATCCTAAGAATTATTCAGTATGGTTGTAATTGGTTCAGTGGTTTCAGAGGAGAAGATCTTTGAAAAAGTTTACGACGGACGACGGACGCCGGACGCCAAGTGATAACAAAGCTCACATGTCCTTTAAGGACAGGTGAGCTAATAACGAAATATTCTTTAAATATGTATAATCAATAATCAACAATAAACCCCACAAAACTCCAATTACGAAAAAATTTGAGCATTGGTTACGAAACACAATTCCATTTGTGAATAAAGGGAAATAACTCAATGTATAAAAATTTGTAAGGGGAAATAACTCAATGATGCAAATATATGGGGGGAAATAACTCAATGGTAATGTTGAAAAAAACTTGCATATGTATAACTATTTGATGTAATGAAACTTATATTATCATTAACAAATATGCTTTATTAAAGACGTTACTCGCTATGTTAGATATTTAAACACATTAAGCCATGTCAAATTGATAATGACATACATACAGAAATCTTGCCATGCGGCTTCTAAATAATATAACTCGTGATTCTATAACGTGAATATTGATGCTTTTCAATCAATAAAAGAAAAACTTATATTATTATTTCTTGTATGGTAACGTACAAAGTTATCTGTCTTCGATCTAAATAAAAGTTCGTGTAACGGTATTTCTTGTGTAATAAAAAGAACTTATTATTTTGTGTGAACATATATACAAATTTATGTACAATTTGAAACTTGTAATTTTTCTAACTTTGAAGTGCATCTAGTTTGCACATAAAAAATGATTAACGCAATTTATCCATATTTTGAAAATAAATAAATTTATTAAAACTTAGAACTAAGATAATAAAGACTCACAAGAAACAGATTGAAATAAAAAAAAGTTTACGATGTTTTTATTTCACAAAAGCAAGTTGAATGACTTGTGAAATAAAGTGCCTATATAAAGCTTTGAGACTGTTTCAGGATCGTCGAATGAATTTTAGAAAAACACAAAAAGGGGCGTGGTTAATATTTAATAACCAAATCAATTTATCAAACATAGATTATCCCAAGCTGCTAATTAAGCTGATTCAATTTCTCAGCTGTTGTTTCGACAACAGCTAAGCCTGAAACGGACAATAGGTGTTATCAAAATTACATGTACTTACATAATTTATTTATAAACAATATATCTATACAAGGAGCTTTTAATAGGGGATTATTTGTTTTTTTATTATTTTAAAAATGCTTTAGATATTTTCTCACGAAAATGATTTTTATAAAATACAAGACTAGAAATATTAAAGTAAAATTGACCAAATCTTGTTACATTGACTAACAGTCAGGGGATCTTCATATTTAAGTCAGAATGTTTCTTACTCTTAACAATCAGAAAAAAAATCCGGGAAGAGTTATTTCTCTTTAGTTAATGGTATATTATTCTGACTTGTACAAGTAAGTTTGTTCAAGTGAAGATTTTTCTTCTTGATCCAATTCAAGACATTTTTGGAGTAAGAGTAACTTCCCTTCTCGTTGCTCTTAACTTACTTGTTACAGTCAGAAAATGATGTGCGCATAAACTTGCTAAATAAAAAAAAAACTAAAGGAGCCTGGTAATAATAAAATACATCTTTTCTTCTTTGGAAAGTTCCGATTTTTTAAAAATTTTCTATTGTTCATTTTCGAAAACTGCCTTTAGTCTTTTCTGATATTTGTAATTATATACAATTTCAGGAATAATATTGTAAAATACAGGTCAAAAAGTGTAATTTATGAGGAAAAAATCGTTATGGAACTCTTTTGCTTGAATTTTGTAAAGGTAATAATTTGTTCATTATGAATGGGCGACTACAAGGTGATAAAAATGGTAAATTTACTTGCAGAAATGCAAGTGTTGTAGATTATTTTCTTAGTAACATTTCTTTTCTGTCAAATATATTGGACCTAGAGATATCTGAATTCTCTCACCTATTTTCCGATGTTCATACTCCATTAGTTATAACTTTACACGGTACGTTAGAAGACACTGATGATACCGAACAGTTGTCAAAAGTCAGAGGAACTTTCGAGAAAATAAATAAATGGGACTCCGAAAAAAATCAGGAGTTTCAGGATAATTTAAATTTGGATAAATTATCAGATCTTTTGAGTGAACTTGAATCAGCTAACACTCTTGACATCACTAAAGAGAAAATAAATTCCTTTGTGTCTGAGATCGGTGATATACTATTAGGCTCTGCCAAAACTACTCTTGGCACTCGACAAGTTAAATCGAATAAAAAATCAAATCCTATTACAAAGGGAGATAAACCCTGGTTTAATATCGAATGTAAATTTGCTAGACAAAACTATCGGAAGATTAAGAGAAATCTTAAGAGGAATCCTTCAACAGCTTCTCAAAACCATGTTAAAGCTGCTGAGAAAAAGTATAAAAACTTTAAGATAAAACTGCGCGAAAATACAGAAAAGACATGTCAAAGAAATTAAAAAATCTCCGATTTCAAAATACCAAGGAATATTGGAGTATTCTTAATAAACGTGAATACACGAAACAACCTGACATTTCCTTTGAGACACTATGTGATTTTTTCAAAAAATTAAATACTGCTAAATTTAGCCCACATGACAATATAGATCGTCCAGATATTGAACAAGTTAATCTGAACGAGCTAAACGAGTTCCTTAACAGCGACATTACAAAAGATGAAATTTTAAAATGTATTAAAACACTGAAAAATGACAAATCTTGTTCTGGTGATCTTATAATCAATGAATATATTAAGTCTACTTGTAATTATTTTATTGACATTTATGTAAAATTATTTAATGTGATTTTCAAAAGTGGTATTGTATCAGAAACTTGGGTGACAGGTACTATCAAACCTTTTTACAAAAATAAGGGGAACAAGTTTGACCCGAAGAACTACCGTCCGATTACGATAGTTAGTTGTTTGGGAAAATTATTTACAGCCACTTTATGTAATCGTCTAACAAAATATTCCGACGAGTTCTTTTTGATTAACGAAAACCAGTGTGGATTTAGAGCAGGGTATGCTACTACTGACTGCATTTTTATTCTTCATTCTTTTTTTGAAATTCTTAAATTAAAAAAGAAAAAGTTATTCTGCGCATTTATTGATTTTGAAAAGGCGTTTGACACTGTCAGACGTGATGCCTTATGGTATAAAATGCTTTTAAATCATGTAAATGGTCAGATGTACAAAGCAATTTTCAATATGTATGATAATATTAAATCATGCCTTTCTTACAATGGGAAAAAATCCGATTACTTTCCCTCCGAAGTTGGTGTTCGACAAGAAGAAAACTTATCCCCCTTTCTTTTTTCGTTATTCCTAAACGATCTTGAAGAGTTTTTTATACAGGAAAATGTTAGTGGACTAACATGTATATCTGAAGATATGAAGCAAACATTTAATGTATATTTTAAACTTTTTGCAATTTTGTACTCAGATGATACTGTTCTAATGGCAGAATCTGCAAGCGATCTTCAAATGTCTCTTAATAAGTTTTCAAAATACTGTAATAAATGGAAAATGAAAGTTAATGTTGATAAGTCAAAAATAATGATATTTAGTAGAGGTAGACTGCCTGTAAATACTCATTTTTATTATCAAAATAGCGAGATTGATATAGTTAAAGATTTTAATTACTTTGAAGTTTACTTCTCTAAAACTGGAAATTTTAAAACTTGCTGATAAGGCTACAAAAGTTATGTACGAAGTAATCAAAAAGGGAAGAAAGCACAATCTATCGATTAGTTGCCAATTAGACTTATTTGACAAATTGGTTAAACCCATTCTTTTATATGCCTGCGAAATTTGGGGATTTGGCAACAACGATATACTAGAACGAGTTCATCTAAAATTCTGTAAACTGCTTCTTCGTTTGAAAAGCTCAACTCCTAATAGTGTCATATACGGAGAGTTGGGCAGATTTCCTATTTATATAGATATTAAAGTTCGTATGATTTCTTTTTGGGCGAAATTAGTTAATGGGAAAGATACCAAGTTATCTGCTGCTGCTTACAAACTTATGCTTTCTTTGTCAAATGATTTAAATATGAATTTTAGTTGGTTACAATTTGTTGAATCTGTCTTTGACGAAACCGGTTTGTCTTATGTGTGGATAGCTCAGCAATTTATAAGTGAAAGTTGGATTAAAAATTCAGTAAAACAGTCGCTCCAAGATCAGTATATACAAACTTGGCTTGCAAACATTCAGAATTGTCCTAAAACATTGAATTATTGTCTTTATAAGGAAACTTTTGAATTTGAAAAATATCTTGATATATTAGATCAAAAAGATCTAATCACATTTTGCAGATTCAGAACTACTAACCATAAACTCCGGACCCAGTGTGGGAGATGGAAAAATATCCCGCGAGAAAACATAAAATGTAAGTTATGTAATTCAGAAGATCTTGGAGACGAATTCCATTATATTTTACATTGTGATTTTTTCAAAAACGTCAGAAAACAGTTTGTAGATAGAAAATATTTTAATGTTTTGAAATTTAAGGACCTTATGAGTATCAAACTCAAATCAAAATTAAACAAACTGTGTAACTTTATAAGATATATAAATAAATGTGTCTGTCCTCGCGGCTGATAAACCGGATTATGTCTTTATGTATATAGTGTATATATCTTGATATTGCATGTTTTGTCTATTGATGTTGTAAATATTGTTTATGTTTTTTGTCTGTATACCATTGTATTTACAAAGGTTTAACAGAATAAAGAATAATAAAATGATTTGAAGATCCCGTGTTATGTATACATTCGCTGATCCATTTGGGAGTTCATTCGGTCACCTTTTAACAAATTAAACAAAGGAAATCTTACCATAAATGATGATAGCAGATTTACCATAAAAATGGTATAAAAATGGTTTTGTTGTATTCTGCTGTGAATATTAATATAATTTTAAAGGATTGTGTGATAAAAATTGTTATTGTTTTAGTAAACGTTTGTATTGATAAATCATAATTTTAAAAATAACAATTATAAGATGGCAACTATTAATTCATCTATCTGCCATAATATGCCTCTACTAATTGTTTTTATTTTATACAATAATAATTAATCAACACATACACAGTCACTTCGGGGCCTCGGTGGCCGAGTGGTCTAGGTAGTTCGTCACGACTACTAATGATCACTAGCCTGTCAACGCTGAGGTTGTGAGTTCGAATCTCACCTGTGGCGGGGTGTGTTCGACTCCAATTTTAATTGACAAGGATTGCCAATTTTCCTTCCGAAGGTCGGTGGTTCTCTCCGGGTACTTTGGCTTCCTCCACCAATAAAAACTGGCCGCCGCGAAATAGCCAAATGCGCTGAAAACGGCGAAAAACCCCAACTAAACAAACAAACAAACACAGTCACTTCTAAATAATCATACCAACCAGCCTTATCAGAAAGGTCATGACCTCGTATTTAGCAAGAGATGATAGCCTTTCTCCCTTTCTTGGCGTATTTGCAAATAAATAAATAAAGTATTATACACACCACCCTCTTTCGAGTTTAAATTATTACTTTTTGGAGTCAACTTGTATATTTTCATGACATAATATCCTGCAAAGTGATTTTAATCAGTAAATTTCAGTATAAAATCTCGCTTTTTATAGTCACTGTAACAGTTGTTTTAAATTACAAAATTAATTGGTCATCGCAAGGTTTAAAATGTTACCAATTTGTTTATGCCACGCACTGAATTGACCATCTTTTTAATTGGCAAAATTTCCAGTAATATGTTAAAAGTGTGAATCATCCGTAAAAATTGAGACCTGCTGGAGTGATAATAAATTGTGTAAGAGAAAGAAATTGAATAAATTCATCTGACATCTCTACTTTTCGAATCATCTGATCGACAGACAGACTGACTTTTTTCTTTTAAAGTTCTGTCGTATAGAACTGGCTTTTGTTCATCTCGGTTTCAAACATTTTCAAATGCACAAATCAGTTTCCATGGATCAGGATATTTTGCTATTTTAATACTTGGTGGAGAAAAGGAATAGTTATATATATTATATCTGCGATTACAAGTTCCAAGGTGAATAACATCAATTCGGCTTTATGGAGAAAACACTTTCCCCAGTATTTGTTTCACTCTTAAACATTGATTTTTAATCTGAAATATGTTTCTACTTTTTATCTTAATCGGTTGTAATTAATGCACCTTATGAGAAAAAAATTCTACCCGCAAAGGTCGTGTGTATATATGGGCGATTTGGGCAAATTTGTATCATTTTTGGAATATTGCCAAGAAGGAATTTCAGGCGCAAAATCATTCTATTGTCATATAAAAAGAGATTCAAAAACTCCTTTACACCAAAAACAAGTTTTGGTTCTGAGTGTCCTTCACGTGGAAAAATTGTATTCAAGAAGTTAATTTGGCAAATTTGTGTTAAAAATGTCTCCCATGTTTAGGTAAGAAGAATTTTTTTTAGTACCTTATATGTTAGTTATTACATGTATTAGCAAATCTTAAGGGAACACATACTAGGCTATGCCCACATAAATTTTTATATGCCTCAGACGGCTTATTGATAATATACTTTTAAACGTAATCAGCAATATGAGATTTCATTAACGGTTTAATAAATTTTTAGCATGATATTAATAATAATAAACTGACCAAAATTTTGACAGCATATGAAATATTAACAAATACATAAAATGTTTAGTTTAGTATGATTTGAGCTATTTATTTTAAAATGTAAAATTTTTTTATACATTTTGTAGACTCTGGACTAAATAAGTCACAGGTACATGCACTAAAGATGAAAATTTTCAAATATTAATATTCCCACATATACTTCAATACATCTTTTATCCCTTTTAAAATGCCTCATAATTTTTTACCCACAAAAGATACGTTGTGCGTCTGGAGTTTTATCCCAAAGATCTCCAAAATTAGTAAATTTGTAAGCCCTATAAAAAAGAAGTAAAGTGTTCCCTACGGACTGGTATACCTTGAGACTAGTTCATCCCCATACAGAAATAGTCCTAGTCTACGTACTGGCAAATCTCCATTGTAATCCCGCTGGTATTCCATATATTTCTTTTGTCGTCACAGTTTATGCCGTTCAGATTACGATAAATATTTAAAACCAAATTTTGTAAAGGCAGATTTATGGTTGCTGAAAAGCTTGTTAGAAAAACCTACTATATTGGCAGATTTATAGGATGACATCCCCCCTCCTTCTCCAATTCAGGTAACAAAAAAATGTGTGCTAAAATTACTAGACGCACAGCTTCACAATTTTTATAATTATCCAAAGAAAATTTTAAGAAAGTGACCATAACATATGCAATGATCTTTTATAATGGTTGATTGAAAAACAGATGTGAAAGTTAACATGTATGTAACTTTTTCCAATCTGATAATAAACTAGAGGCTCTCAAGAGCCTGTATCGCTCACCTGGATTTAACTTTTCACCTTGAGCAGACCTAAAAATTTAAGTGTTGCAGTCAATTTGGCTATTTTCTATAGGATTCTATGTTGAACTAATTTCAGCTGTGGCAGTCATCTTGGTTAAGTCCAGGTCAACGGATACATTTCTAAAGGAGAACCATCTAAGGACCATTTCTGCTAAGTCTTGTTCCAACTGGCTAAGCGGTTTCAGACGAGAAGATTTTTCAATGAATTTTCCCATAGGGCCCTATGTTAAACTAAGTTCGGCTGTGGCGGCCATCTTGGTTAACAGTCCACAAAATCAGACACATTTCTGAGAAAGGACCTCCTAAGGACCAATGCTGCCAAGTTTGGCTCCAATATGCCAAGTGGTTTCAGACAAGAAGATTTTTCAATGAATTTTCCTATAGGGCCCTATGTTAAACTAAGTTCGGTTGTGGCGGCCATCTTGGTTGACAGTCCGGGTCATCGGACACACCTCTGTAAGAGGACCATCTAAGGACCATTGCTGCCAAGTCTGGTTCCAATTGGTCAAGTGGTTTCAGACAAGAAGATTTTTGAGTGATTTTCCCATAGGGTCCTATGTTAAACTAAGTTCTGCTGTGGTGGCCATCTTGGTTCACAGTCCACGAAATCAGACACATTTCTGAGAAAGGACCTCCTAAGGACCAATGCCGCCAAGTCCTGCTCCAATATGTCAAGTGGTTTCAGACAAGAAGATTTTTCAATGAATTTTCCCATAGGGCCCTATGTTAAACTAAGCTCGGGTGTGGCGGCCATCTTGGTTGACAGTCCGGGTCATCGCACAAAATTCTGAAAGAGGACCATCTAAGGACCATTGCTTCCAAGTCTAATTCTAATTGGCTTAGTGGTTTCAGACGAGAAGATTTTTAAGTGAATTTCCCATAGGGTCCTATGTTAAACTAAGTTCGGCTGTGGCGGCCATCTTGGTTCACAGTCCACGAAATCAGACACATTTCTGAAAAAGGACCTCTTAAGGACCAATGCCGCCAAGTCCTGCTCCAATATGTCAAGTGGTTTCAGACAAGAAGATTTTTCAATGAATTTTCCCATAGGGCCCTATGTTAAACTAAGTTCGGCTGTGGCGGCCATCTTGGTTAACAGTCCGGGTCATTGGACATATTTCTGAAACAGAACCTCTTAAGAACTATTACTGCAAACTTTGGTTCCAACTGGACTTGTAGTTTCATATAAGAAGATTTTTAAAAGTCACCCCCCTTTTTTTTCTATTTTTAGTAACAGCAGCCATGTCGGTTGGAAGTCGGGAATGCCGGATACAGTTTTGGAAGGGGACCACCCAAGGACCATTCCACCAAACTTTGATCTCAATTGGGCCAGTGGTTTGAGAGGAAAAGATATTTAAAGGAAAGTTTACGCTGGATGCTGTCTTTAAAGGGCAAAAACTCCTATAAGGGGTCAATCAATGATTTTGGTCATGTTGACTTATTTGTAGATCTTACTTGGTGGAACATTTTTGCTGTCTACAATTTGTCTTTATCTATAATAATATTCAAGATAATAACCTAAAACTGCAAAATTTCCTTAAAATTAACAATTCAGGGGCAATAACCCAACAAAGGGTTGACCGATTCGTCTGAAAATTTTATGACAGGTAGATCTTGTCCTGATGAACATTTTTACCCCATGTCAGTTTTGCTCTAATTGCTTTAGTTTTTGAGATATAAGACAAAAACTGCAGTTTACCCCTATGTGCTATTTTTAGCCATGTCGGCCATGTTGGTTGGCAGGCGGGGTCATCGGACACATTTTTTAAACTAGATACCCTAATGATGCTTGTGGCCAAGTTTGGTTCAATTTGGCCCAGTAGTTTCAGAGGAGAAGATTTTTGTAAAAGTTAACGGACGACGACGGACGACGGACGACGGACGACGGACGACGACGGACGACGACGGACGACGGACGCCAAGTGATGAGAAAAGCTCACTTGACCCTTCGGGTCAGGTGAGCTAAAAAGAAGAGTTAATTGGATGGAGATGTATCGCAGCGAAGAAAGTAAAATTATTTTTTCCATCAGTGCCCGTTGAAGATTTGCAAGTACATGTATTTAATAACTCGCACACCCTTCATATACAATGGCTTACACATTGATTCATATATAAACACAAGATTATTTAAATTGTCTGTCTTTTTAAAAACAAATATTTGAAATTCATTGGTAATTAAACATATCTGGGAAATTAAACTAGATAAGACGCTGTACCATGAATGAAAGTCTTTAAATCTTCATTAACTAGGAAAACATGAGAAGATTAAATTGGAAATTGTGCCCCCCCACTCGTCGATCCTCTGGCTCAGCCTATGTGAAATTAGAATTGAAGATTATGGTTCACAAGAAAGTCTACATGTCTACACACATGTATTTTGATTCACGGTAACTTACCTTTTTTATAATTCTACAGAGAATTCGTATTTATTTCAGTAAGTATTAAGGCAAACCATTCAGTCGGATGAATAAAATTTCAAATATTATTAGAAGTTTCTAGGACAAAATCTTCGTATTTTAGTCTACCATAATGACTATACGCACGGTTTTATAAATTACATAAGTGTAAATGTATGGCTCAGCATTTGGTAATATATTTGATGAAATAGTTCCCTAGTATATTAGATACATTGTTGATAAATTTGTAAGAACAAATATTGCTTACGAAAGCACACAGCGGATTTTGCTGCGGACTACAATATACATGATATAACTTGCTTAGAACGCACAAACTTAGGAAATTATATACCATCATTCTTGGATTTTTTTAGCTTGAGCAGAACAATGTGAATATTAAATATAATTGGTTGCTATACATGCTGTTGCATACCCAACGATAAAGTTTAATAAATAAATTGTTTTCTCTACGTGTAAAGTTATGTACCTTGTTATCCGCACTGACAAGCGGATTCAATGTAACCATATATTTTATTTTCGAACAAATCCAGTAAAAATACAATAATATAGATAATTGTACTCCTTTTGTAATATAAAATACACCATTTTCAGCACATTCGGCAATTTCGCGACAGCCAATTTTTATTGATGGAGTAAGCCGGAATACCTAATAGTCATAACAAACTACCTAGACCACTCGGCCACCGAGGCCCCAATATAAATGTGATATGGTAAAAAAATAAGAAAATGAAAGAAAGTAACTGGTCTGCAAAGTAAATAGTTTAGGTTACTGTATCTGCAACGTTTAACGAACGCCGTCATGACGTTGCCTAAAAATTGCCCACAATTGGTGCCTTTTTTTAATTTTCAACAGTTGAACATGGGAACACACAGATATTTTTTTTATAATCATCAGACCTTTCGTGTATGTAGCAATATAATATTACTTTTTCACGAAACTGGAGGATTTACACAATTCTTTTTATGGACTTTCACATCGAAAAATCAAACAACTGTAGGATACTTTCAATTAGTTCGATTTGACCTTAATATGGATTCTTCCAAAAATTAATGTAGAATCTTCAATCATAGAACTCTTTATCACTCAGAAACATCTCACAAATTAAAGACTTCAATGTAAGAAAAATTCAGTCTGACCACTTTAATTCAATGGACCATAACGGCATTATAATTACTAACGTAATAGATCTACTGGGATTTAACAGTCCATTCTCGATTGATCTGTTCAGTAATAAATGGATTATGTCCGTTATTTGGTAAAAAGGACATCTATCTCTAAAACCGTTTAAATTGCAAATTGTACCAAATTATACCACAGATGAAATCATTTCACAATCCCAAAGTGATAAAAATGAAATATATATTATATGCACACCTGTGCATTTAGGTTAATGCACAGAGAAAGTTTAATCAAATTCCTTTGAGCGGTTATGGAGAAGTTGAGGATAGACGTTTTGCCCCCCCTTTTTTCAAAAATGTCAATTTTTACAAATTTTTTTTTTTAATTTTCTAAACATGAAATATATATGCACACCTGTGCATTAAGGTTAATGCACAGAGATATTTCATGGCCCCCCTTTTTTTCAAAAATGTCAATTTTTACCAAAAAACAAATTTAATTTTCTAAACATGAAATATCTCTGTGCATTAACCTTATTATCAAGCACAGAAATCTCAGCCCCCCCCCCCCCCCAAAAAAAACCCCAAAAAAAACAACAACAACAACTTACAAACCTACTGACAAATCTTTAAAACAAAATATCAATACGTATTCTCCTGTTACATGTATTTTATATTGTTGAAAAAAATATTTGCAGCCAAATTTTCCTTTATTTTGAATAATCTTATGCAACTATCAATTGTACATCTGATCTTTCAAAGGGTAAGTTCTCCCGCCAAATCAACTGGGGCATCTTGAAGGTAACAAACGTTTTAAATAATTTTAAAATTAGTAGTAATGTCGACTAATGTCACCAAAGATTGCAGTATAAAGATAATAACAGTGCACTGACTAGACATAAAATTCGATATACGAATTGTATGAACACAATCGTGTAAAATTTGTACTTCTGTCAAATTTGAATATTTTGACGTGTTCAGATGGTGATCGATCCATGTATCTATGGGATTTGTGTAATCTCTAAAAATCTGTTCCCCTCTAATGGATGATACGGTAACAATAAAGGAAGACACGGATGAGTAACAATTATCATTCATTAAATGCATTAATTTTATGAGTGTCGCAGTAAATATTTGGTAAATCTATATATACTAAGGAGATAAATTTACGATAGCCTATTGTTACAAATTTATCTTATTCTATAAGTTTTAAACACTACCACATATTAAATGTGCCTATACGCCTAAACCTAAAGTATGAATAAGCCAAGATACAAAGTTTTAATATAAATCAAATATTCACAGAGAATAGAAATGGGGGTAATTGGACATTTTATTCAAAATGCGTGCCCCTTTTGTATGAATGAAGTTTTATTATTTAATTGAAGTCACCCACTATTTATTTTAGAGTTAAGTCAAATCTTAAGCATTTTTTAACTTAAGTTTTTTTATGCATGTCTTAAATGGAGCGGGCAGGGTTTCAATAAAGTAAGATTTTGCTAAGCAAATTCTTAACTTGACTCGTTTTATGCATACCACTCAGGTAATGTTGGCGGAGTTCACTTAACTAAGTGATTTTTTAGCAAAACCACACCCTTTACTTATATTTTGCCATACTCATACTACCAAGTAATATTAGGGAGTAGACACCCCCTTTTCACCCGGGGCCAGTTATGCACTCGATAAATTATGCGAGACGTTAACTTACTGCATTACTGCATCCGTGAATAAAATCTTTAAATTAAAGCAAATTTTGACATGCAATAAGGAAGTTATCTAGATGTATATTTTTTTAAAGTAGCAGTCATTATTTACCAGGTGAAATATTTTGTAAATCCATGAGAAGGAGCAAAACTAGGCCTTCATCCTAACATGCCTACGGAACTACTTTTTACGCTGATCCTTGCATTAAGATATTTTTACCCCCTCCAATGCATATCTGCAAAGAAACTCTGAGGAAATATTACTTCATTTACCATAAAACAGTATTTAAGGCATACATTTACATGTATACAAAACTTCCAAATGCAACAAAATAAAAGCAAGCCACCATATATATGTATAAAACTCGTAAATGAGATATGTGAGTTACCTGAACATAAAAGTACACATATATCTGATTAATAGCTTATTGGTTTTTTGTTTAGTTGGGATTTTACGCCGTTTTCAGCACATTTGGCTATTTCGCGGCGGCCAGTATTTATGGGTGAAGGAAGCCTGAATACCCGGAGAGGACCACCGACCTGTGGTAGAAAAATTGGTAATCCATGTCAATTGAGATCGGAGTCGAACACACCCCGCCACATGTGAGATTCGAACTCACAACCTCTGTATTGACAGGCTTATGATTATTAGTGGTCATGACGAACTACCTAGACCACTCGGCAACCGAGGCTACCGAGGACTGCGAGCCCCCCCCCCCCCCCCCCCCCCCCGCT
The DNA here is from genome assembly GCA_028015205.1 of Mytilisepta virgata. NCBI lineage: Eukaryota > Metazoa > Mollusca > Bivalvia > Mytilida > Mytilidae > Mytilisepta > Mytilisepta virgata. The sequence goes on along the minus strand of CM051510.1, from coordinate 37,799,247 downwards.
TGATTAATAGAGAATCTTAGATAAAATAACTCGATCGAAAAATTTAAAAAAGCTGAATGGAGTACAAAATGTTATATGAATTGAACTTTTAAATTAATGAATTTATGATAGTTTACACTTTAATATATAGAACAAGATGCCTACAATTGCTTTTACCGTTTCCCTTACAGGATCGATTCCCCCCCTCAAAATGTGAGCTTCTTGCGGATTGTAGTTTTTAAAAATGACAAAAAGATAAATAATAAGATGAAAACCAGTTTGTCTGGAAATTTTCAAAGTGAAAACAAAAATGTATTGTGTCATTACTAAATTAAACAAAATGATGATATGACATATAATAAAAAATATATATTTGAGCATTTAAAAAAATAATAATAAAATCGTACAAACAATATAAAAATAAGGATATTGTGAAATGGATAGAAATTATTATTTTTTTATCTTTTTCTAAGAATTTAGAATTTTTATAATCTTCGAAAATAGATTTAAGCTTATGTAACTAAAAATAAAATATAACAAAGGGGCTTTTTAAATTTTTTTTTGTACAAAATAACAATCCAAAGATGCTAATATTAGATATAGTAAATTTATACTATGTTTGATACGACGCATTTCAAGGACAAAGAAATACGCATTTTAAGGACAAAGAAATACAACCTTCAAAGATATTTTTGCCCAATTTTCAGAAAAAAATTAGGTTTCAGTAATTGTTTTGGAATTTTTGGGTTGTCAAACCAAATAAATTTCCAGGCTTTGTCGAGGTCGACGATCAACTTACGATCTTCAGTAGAAAAAATGTATAATGAAGACGGAGTTATCCTCCTTCTTTCCTATTTTCCTGTTAAGCTACTTGCATACGTCAGAATGCAATTAAATGTACACGACAGTTACCATCTCCAGACGCCGTGAACCCTCTCTTATAGGTCGTGAATCAACACCAAAATTTTCTGAATAACGCAAAAATGTGTAAAGATTGCGTAAAAATTATGAGAGAGATTGAAACTAGAGGCTCTGAAGAGCCTGTATCGCTCACCTGGATTTAACTTCTCACCTTGAGCAGACCTAAAAATTTAAGTGTTGCAGTCAGTTTGGCTGGTTTTTCTATTGGATTCTATGTTAAACTAATTTAAGCGGTTTCAGACAAGAAGATTTTTAAATGAATTTTCCTATAGGGTCCAATATTTAACAAAGTTCTGTGTGGCAGCCATCTTGGTTAACAATCCGGGTGATCGGACATATTTCCGAAAGAGGACCTCCTAAGGACCAATGCTGCCAAGTCTGGCTCCAATATGTCAAGTGGTTTCAGACAAGAGGATTTTTCAATGAATTTTTCCATGGAGCCCTATGTTAAACTAAGTTCGGGTGTGGCGGCCATCTTGGTTGACAGTCTGGGTCATCGCAAAAAATTCTGAAAGAGGACCATCTAAGGACCATTGCTACCAAGTCTAATTCTAAATGGCTTTGTGGTTTCAGACGAGAAGATTTTTGAGTGATTTTCCCATAGGGTCTATGTTAAACTAAGTTCTGCTGTGGCGGCCATCTTGGTTCACAGTCCACGAAATCAGACACATTACTGAAAAAGGACCTCCTAAGGACCAATGCCGCCAAGTCTGGCTCCAATATGTCAAGTAGTTTCAGACAAGAAGATCTTTCAATGATATTTTCCATAGGGCCCTATGTTAAACTAAGTTCGGGTGTGGCGGGCATCTTGGTTGACAGTCAGGGTCATCGCACAAAATTCTGAAAGAGAACCATCTAAGGACCATTGCTTCCGTCTTTAAAGGGCAAAAACTCCTATAAGGGGTCAATCAATGATTTTGGTCATGTTGACATATTTGTAGATCTAACTTTGTTGAACATTTTTGCTGTTTACAATTTGTCTTTATCTATAATAATATTCAAGATAAGAACCTAAAACTGCAAAATTTCCTTTAATTAAACATTCATGGGCAATAACACAACAAAGGGTTGATCGATTCGTCTGAAAATGTCATGTCAGGTAGATCTTGACCTGATGAACATTTTTACCCAGTCAGTTTTGCTCTAACTGCTTTAGTTTTTGAGATATAAGACAAAAACTGCAGTTTACCCCTATGTTCTATTTTCAGCCATGTCGGCCATTTTGGTTGGCAGGCGGAGTCATCGGACATATTTTTTAAACTAGATACCCTAATGATGCTTGTGGCCAAGTTTGGTTCAATTTGGGCCAGTAGTTTCAGAGGAGAAGATTTTTGTAAAAGTTAACGGACGACGACGGACGACAGACGACGGACGACGGACAACAGACGACGGACGACGGACGACGGACAACAGACGACGGACGACGGACGCCAAGTTATGAGAAAAGCTCACTTGACCCTTTGGGTCAGGTGAGCTAAAAAACCGATTTAAGACAGTGCAAAGAATTAAAGTTAGACTAAAAAATGTTGATTTTTCGTCAAAAACATGGAATAAAATCTTTAAACCACTCACTCATGGTGTAAGTCCAAGAGTTTGTAATAGCGCAAGTGACCTCCGAAGTCTTGACTATCAATATTTCTTATTGGATGCAATAGTAACGCGACAATTTTGAAATATCTTTACATCTGCGAAAATCGACGAATTTTTTTCTGACGTATATACGTAGGTGAGTTCTGATTTTTTTGCATCAGAACAATTCTGACTCAAACAAGTCGATCCCCTGACTGACTAAATTTATCAATTTTCATTAAAGATTTATTTTTCGAAATCTAAGAATTTTTGACAAAAATTACATCATGACAAATATACGGGAAGTTCTCAATTATATTAGATTCATTTCTTACTTTTAATACACAATAAAAAATAGACTAGAGATTGTGTGTCTGTAGTAGTACACGGGTACCACTTTCTCCTGTGTATATAATCCCCATCTATTATTTATGACTGGAAATATACTTATGAGAATTATTTCAAATATATGAAGGTTTCATAATATATTCTTCTTAAAATAGCTGTGATCCCATTAAAAAAAGGATGAATCCACATTAATAAACTATGTTTCTAACATAAGGAACCAGACACTAAAATTTAATGGAATCACTCAAGCATCGAATGTAGGTCATGTGGACTTATATGTTGGTTATCTCTGTTGATTTAAAGAAGACGATTCCTGTTGTAAATTATTATCGATAAATCAACCCTGGTTTTATTTAGAAAACGATTATTATCCATTTTGTTGATTGTTTATAAAATGCAAAAATCATAATTAATTATTTTATCAAAGTTACTGCAATAAAATGTAATATATATTGACTCAAATGTACCTGAGCTGTGTTCTACTACATTAGACTACTGTAATTTTAAAATATCAATATTACATCATGATAGTTTCTTTAATAATACATCTAAATGCAAAATTTAACCACTCAGGCCCCTCAAGCATAAAAAGGTAGGTCGTGGTGAATCAAATATTGCTGAGTTATGTTGTTATCTATAAGACGATTGTGCATGTAGTGATGAAAAATCCTAAAGCAATACCCTATTAATGCAAACATTTTACCAACGTCACCCAAGCATAAAATATAGGTCATGGCGATTCAACTGATGTTGACTTTTGTTGAACTATATAAGATGAATGAACAGGTCTATCATTGATGTATCTCAATAGGTTTATGACAAATAGACCTAAATAAAAAAAAAAGCCGAGGCCTTCATATAAGAAATGTGGGTCCAATTGAAGTTGGAGAATTGCATTATATAATATAGGAGGATTATAGTGATGAGGGATAATTGATAAAACGTGGATTCTTAGGATATGGGATAAGATACATGTAACTTCTCTACGTATACATTTCATTATCAGTATCTGTATTTCGATGGGTTTTGATATCTATTCTCGGAGATTATACCTCGGCAAACTTCATTCACCCAGAATAAGGTGGAAGTTTCCAGTAACAGGAATCGATTTTAGTGTAGTACAATGTCAATGGAGATTGTTCTACGGTAATTTCTTTGTGATTTTAAGAATTATAAGAATCTCCGAAAGACTCATTTTTTCAAAAGGCTATTAAAATCAGCCACCGCAGAATCAAGTTTGGTATCAATCTTTTCATTGTTCTTCTGAGGAATTTTAAATACTCTCCATTAGGTTCCAAAATTCCAAAATGAATTTAGCTTGAGGTAGGGAGCCATCTTGCATTTCTGATATATAACAACGTAATAATACTACGGTAGTATCTGGCAATCATTATTCCTACGAAGTTTCTAATTCACAAGTCAAGCGTGTTCTTAGACTTTAGAAAGAAGATGGAATTAATTCACCCATTATTTGGCCTCATGTGATATGAAAACATGAGGCTCCCAAGAGAATGAATCGCGCACATGTAATTGTTTGTGTAGATCTTGCATCAATGATTATTTCTGCTATTCAATGTATACCGTTGCATTTTTTGCCTTAATATTTACTTGTACAGCTAAAATATAGAATCCCGAGCCCAAATATATATAGTTGCTAGGGAATTTTTCATCGTTTGCTATGGACAATTTCAATGACCTTGACCTTTGATTCGCCATTTTGCTTGTACAGCTACCATTTAATGTTTTTTAAGTTATGCTCTAAACAAGTGTGAAAATTATTTTTACTGATAATTACTGTTTACATGTACATTTTCTTTCAAGGGCAAAAACTCCTTTAAGTGGTCAATCGACAATATTAGTCATGTTGACTTATTTGTACATCTTACTCTGCTGAACATTTTTGCCTTTACAGTTTGTCTCCATCTATAATATTCAAGGGCAAAAACTCCTTTAAGTGGTCAATCGACAATATTGGTCATGTTGACTTATTTTTACATCTTACTCTGCTGAACTTTACAGTTTGTCTCTATCTATAATATTCATGTTAATAACTGAAAACTGCAAAGAAAATTAATAATTCATAGGCAATAACCACAGAATGGGTTAAGCGATGCGTCTGAAAATTTCATGGCAGGTAGATCTTGACATGATAAACATTTTGACTTCCATTCAGTTTTGCTCTAACTGCTCTAGTTTTTGCGATATGAACAAAAAACTGCATATTTCACCCATGTTATATTTTTAGCCATGGCAACCATGTTTCCTTGTTGACCAGAAAATAAAACATACAATTTATACTAGATACCCTAAGGAATATCCAGGTAAAGGTTGAAGTATTTGGCCTAGTAGTTTCAGAGGAGAAGATGTTTGAAAGTTTACAAAGATGACAAAAAAAATGTGAACCTCCTATAAGGGGTCCAATTTTGGTCTAACTTTGTTGACAATTTTTGCTGTGCTGTTTACAGTTTGTCTTTATCTAGAATAATATTCAAGATAATCTAAAACTGCAAAATTGTCTTAAAATTAACAATTCAAGGGCAATAACCAAACAAAGGGTTGACCGATTTGTCCGAAAATATCATGGCAAAAAAACCTGATGAACATTTTATCCCGTCAGATTTGCTCTAAATGCTTAAGTTTTTGAGATATAAGCCCAAAACTGCATTTACCCCTATGTTCTATTTCTAGCAATGGCAGCCATGTTTGTTCATGGATCAAATCAGCGGATACAATTTCTAAACTAGATACCATAAGGAATATCCAGGTGCAGTTTGAAAGTATTTGGGCCAGTAGTTTCAGAGGAAAAGAATTTTGAAATAGTTTACGATAAGGGACGCCAAGTGATGGCATCTCACATGGCCCTTTCGCCCAGGTGAGCTAAAAATGTCAAAATCGATCAATGATTGGGCAAAATTCAACATGTTAAGAGCACTTAATGATAGCTGAGTGTACTTTTTTCATTAATGTTTGATTTTGGAATTCAATGCCCTATATCAAGTAAATGAAAACACTTAAGTTTAGGTGATGGCTGAATTGCACCAAAGTAACAATAATTTGACGGATTGTAATAACCCTTACTTCCCTAACGTTTGGTATAATTCAAAAGATTCTAACATATATAGTTAACTTATGGACGAATATGCTGGTATTTGACCAGGTGAGCTACAAAAGGATAAACTATATGTACTTATGGGAACTTTAACAGGGTCACTCTTATAATGTTTTGGACCCCTTGGCGAAATTATTTTGTTACCCTTAAATGTTAAACTATTACAAGCATAAAATCAATTGACCTATACCGAAAAACTTTCAATCGTTTACACTAAATGTAAATGATTCACTAGGCAACTACTCATGAAAGCACGGGTATTAGAAACCAGAGGCTCCATTGAACTTTAATCGCTCACCTGGATTTTAAGGTGATAACAACTGACAAAACGCTTAAAGATAACATCTGTAAATACTTGTTTCACGGTGTCCAGCACTTCTAGATAAGATATGTAAAGAATTCTTCCAGTGTACAATGTTAAAAATGTTAAATTAAGTATGGCAGCTAGCTTTGATTCCGATCGGCACAAAAACCAACTTTTGTAGCAGACATTTATCCAAGGATCTTCATGCAACAAAAACAGTTCAATTGGCGTAGTATTTTGTGACAAGAAGACCTTTGTACAAACTTCCCTATAGGGTCCCTGTAAAACTAATCCGGATGTGGCAACCATCTTGAATTTCATATCGGCATAAAAAATAGAACTATTGTAGAGGTTCATCTAATGCTTGGTCATACATAAAAAAATACTTCAATTGCCTTGGTACTTTCTGACAAGAAGACTTTTGTACAAATTTGCCATAGCGTTCACTGTTAAAATACGTCTGGCTGTGGCGACCATATTGAATTTACGACCGGCACAAAAACATTACTTTGTATAGGTTCTTCTAATGCTTGTTCATACATAAAAATATTTCAATTGGCTTGGGTTTCTGACAAATTCCGAATTATAAGGCTCCAATGTTAACCTTAGTCCGGCTGTGGCGGCCATCTTTAATTTCCGATCGGCACAAGTAAAAAAAATGTAGAGGTTCATCCAATGATTGTTCATACATAAAAAAATTTCAACTAGCTTGGTAGTTTCTGACAAGAAGACTTTTTAAAAATTTCCCTATAGGGTCCAATGTTAAGCTTAGTCCGACTGTGGCGGCCATCATGAATTTTCCGATCGGCACAAAAAACATAACTTTTGTAGATGTTCATCCAAGGATCATTCATGCAAATAAATTCAATTGTCTTAGTAGTTTCTGACAAGAAGAGCTTTACAGATAAGTCCAATCAGAATGAATTATCTGCCCCTGGTACCATGTTGAATATTCAATGTTGAGTAGCCATGTTGAATATCCAATCGGCAAAAAACATAACCTTTGTAGTGGTCTATCAAATGATCATTCACACATCAAAAACATTTCAATTGCCTTGGTAGCTTCTGACATGAAGACCTTTGTAAAAAATTCCCCATAGGCTCCAATGTTAAATTAAGTCCGCTGTGGCGGCCATCTTGAATTTTCGATCGGCACAAAAGACATAAATTTTGTAGAGGTTCATTCAATGCTTGTTCGTACATAAAAACATTTCAATTGGCTTGGTAGTTTCTGACAAGACCTTTATACAAATTTCACCATAGGGTCCAATGTTAAAATCCATGTAAAAGCTCAAGAAACAAAAAAATAAATCGACACAAATCCCCAAGGTCCAAGTTGTCCGAAAATATTCACTTATATTACCGTTAGAGTCGTTTCAGATTTTAATTTTAACTGATGTTGTAGCTGTATTGTTTAATCGACAGAATTGCGTAAATATATGTCATCCGCATCAAGGATAAGTCATAAAACTTTATTTCAATGAATGTTAAATAATCCAGGAAGTAATAAATTTATGGAAAGTCAATGACAGAAAAAGTAAAAAATAGAGTCTGGGGTCTGTCCGGAAAAATGAAAGATGGAGACGAATGACGAAACATGGAAGTATGTCGGTGATTTGTTCTGTTCGAGTTAAATCATCGATAATTCCATATATTTAAGAAAGGTATCGAGTTAGATGTGTGAAATTCTCAGAGACATTCATCATCAATCAGTCAAATTCGGATTTGAATTGTTGTTATATGATGATGGCCCAAAGAAATCGAGCCCTTAATTTTAGTAGTATACATAGACATATTCGTCATTGATAAATCACTTTGAACTTTAACATAGATACCTCCAAGATTTCTAATTACAGTTATTGTTTTATATGTAAGCGGAAATTAAATCATCACTTAGGAAAATTTACGGTCGTCAACACGAATTGATTGACCGTTACCGTGTTCCAATATCTAAGTTGATGTTGGACCTGTTGCAACTGTTGCAACTGTCGTATCATTTCATGTACTACCACCGATTTGTGACTACCACTGGATTGACTTTGTTGAACTTCACGACTGGTGCCGTATACAGAGCAGAAACTGCTTACCCTTCCGGAGCACCTCAGTTCACTCCTGGTTTTTATATGAGTTCGTGTTGTTAATTGTTTTTTTAGTTTGCAGTGTTATTTCTTGTGCTTGTGGTTTTTTTTCGAGTTTTGTCTGTCAAATAGATTGTGTTATTTGGATTGCTACTTGGGTATATTTGTCCTCTTTCTTAAATTGTTTTAGAGGAATTGTGTCTGTTGTTGGTGTGAGCTATTAATGTTGATGTAAGTACTGGTTCAATTTTCGAATGTTTTTAATTTTGATATAAAAATGATCATCAATTGTCTTTTGTTTCCTTTACATACAATAAAAAAATATTTTACCTTTAAAAATAAGGCTTTCCGTGAGAATTTTGGGCTCTCCTTCATCTAATCCGTACATGCATCTAAACCTATTACCCATGTCTTCTTTTGTAATATTTGAAATAGTTAAACTGAACCCCTCTATGCTTGTGAGTGGAACATATTTGGCCTTTGAATCAATATAAACATCTCTGAAATCTAACCATAGTGTTCTTTCGTAAGGATCAAATATATCCCATCCTGAATTTTCTTGGCAACAGTTGTCGATGTCGCAAAATAATGTTACATTTTGCCCATAATCAGTTATTTTATTGACAACTTCCCAATCAAGACCTGCAAATATATTATTCTTATAAGATCTAAACACATCTACAAAAAATACGGAAGCAATTAGATGAAGGGAAAATAACAATGCAAAGCAGAAACACGACAAAGATAACAAGGATGCTAGATCCTTCATATATGTTTAATTCCAATTGGCTAAGTAATTTTTTTCAAAGGGTCCTGTTTTTAATTAAGTTAACGATGGTCAAGAAGATCTGTCAGCAAATATCGCTATAGGACCATACCTTTAATCGACATCTTCTTTAGAGGCCATCTTGGTTAGAGTTTCAAAATGATATTAAAATGAATTTTCTATGGCGCTATCGCCAATACATGTTCCTAGTCCGTGTCAATGGATAATAGTTTAACAGGGTACAACCTACAGATCACTACTGGTTTGTTGTTTAAATGACCAGATGGTTGCAGACAAGCAGATGTTTATAAAGTTTCCAATATGGCCCTACATGTATGTCAAAATAATAAACAAGTTCGGATCATAGGATCAAATTTTTTTTCAGGAGACTACCTAAGTGTTTTAAATTGTTTTAATTGTAGTGCATGTATTGTTTTGGTCTTGTCGTCGTTGTTCTCCAGGGTTTGTCAGCTGTTTCGATTTTCCCCTCCTTCGAATATCTTTTGGTATTTCTTGACTTTACCTATCTATAGTGGATTGGGAAATAATGCACACCAACTCTCCACTTGGTGCTAGGCACATGTGATGGCTTACGGCAGCTCTACCCACAGAGCTGCTTAGCGCCTCCAGGTGGCGGGTAGGGCAGAATGTCAGGTCATACTACGAAAGCCTGACTGCCAAACCTAGCGGATAACGTGTTTGAGAATGCCACACTCCCTGCACGCTAAAGACCCTTTCTGTAGTTTTCCAAAAGAGTAGGCTATAATGCCGCTACAAAAGGCTGAATTATCCGTCCCAAACCACCAGTCCATCTCTTCCCAGTGGCAGTAAAAATTGGTCCCATGACCCAACCAAATTAGAATTGTATGATAATTTGTTGAACTTGTTGTCGTCCTGAAGAAGCATGAAATATTTGCCACTAGACATTTAGCGAACAACAATAAATCACTTTGAGGGTGCCCCAGTAGCGACATTTTACTCCTTTTCGAAATCTTCAGGGAAGTCTTCAAAATGCTAAGGGTGTTATTCTTCCTTACATTGGGACAGCCATTTTTGTCCCCATCCTACGGATTAACATCGTTTATAAAGAGTATCGTCGCAAATGGTGTCGATAGGGCAATTTTGAAACCTGAAAATGTTCACGCGAATGACACCAGGGACTTTTAGTTTCGTAGTCATATGTTTGTTACAATATGCCAATTAAATCCTCAATAAATGGTAAAATTACTGTTTCCCATATAATTTCTATGGAAACTGAGCCGCCATAGCCATCTGCTGAAATAAAAGTGAATTGTCAGTAGAGATCATTGCTAACACCAATCTTGCAAAGTTTAAAAACAAAACAGAGTGTAAGTTCGGAAAAGAAGATTTTTGAAAATTGTATAATCAAAAAATGGCCTCTTAAGACTATGCTGTATGGCTGACCAGAACCAAAGGTTCATGGTTTGTAGAGGAACATCCACATTTCAATCGTACAAATTTTGATTACAATCCGCGCAGTAGTTTCAGAGTTGAAAAGTTTACAGAGGACGGACGCCAACTGATGAAGTACGCTCACGTAGCTCTATGTAAGATAAAAAGTATTAAGTTAATTAATGTTCTGTTAAATCTAGGCAAACAATAGCAAATAAAAAGAGAAATTACTCTAAATGTAAACTTAAAATTAAATATTTTATATCGGAAGTCTATAAAAAAGAGTTTATTTCCCAAACAGTTGTATATCCCTGCCAATATAACTTTAAAGATAGTCAGGGGTGTTAAAAAAACTAATGATTCAAACGCAACTTATTTTTATACTAATCCAGGAATGTTTTTTTGCTATTCTTGGCTAAAGGTAATTTGCGAAACGAAACGAAACGAAAAAAAACGGAACGAAACAAATTAGGAGGCACCTAAAAGGGGCACAAAAAATACATTAGAAAGGAGTTCGCTGTTTTTTTTCTAAATACGTGATTTACAGAAAAAAGGAAATGCATATAAATTGCCATATATGTCCTGAAATTGCTCTCGATGTCCATATATAATATTTAAAAATATTCAATGGTAAGAAATGAAAATATACCTTTTGTCCAAGTCTGATTAAAGTAAAAATTATTTTTATGTAATTCAGTTCCGTTACACAATATACCAATATCCCTGTGAATTAATTACAAGTTTTAAAGAGTAATAGCTACGAATGTAGATGTTAATATATTCTTCATGCTGAATTTCTATTGTGCCCTAGAGAATAATCTACACAAAGTAATAAATAATATGAAGATAACCGTCGATTTATGTTCAAAATATGTGTTTTGTTTCGTTTCACTAAATACCAATACCCCCATGGATATTGGTAAAAAGCGAAACGAAAAGAAACAACGAACTTTCATTTCATATTAGCCTAATGTTTTGTTTAAACAAGAGTAATATTAGAAATAATGATGATAGTATAAATGGAATCATTTTTAACATGTTCAAAGTAGACAGTTCTAATTGTATAATTCATGCTACATATTTTCAATTTTTTTTCATATCATCTGAGTATTTGTTAATACACCAGAAAGAATAATTTGCAGAACATACATATTTAAGGTAAATTCGGTAAAATTAATGTGAAAAAAATCTTGTTTCGTTTCGTTTCGCTAAATACCGATATCCACAAGGATATTGGTAAAAAGCGATAGGAAACGAAACAACAACCTTTCATTTCAGATAGCTTACTGGTCTTAATGCATAATTCATTCGTGCTACATAGTTTTAAATGTTTTTCATAGCATCTGAGTATTTGTTAATTTACCTGAAAGAACAATTTCCACAGCATACATATTAAAGGTAAATTCAGTTCATGTGGACAAAAACCTTCCATTTCAGATAGCTTACTGTTCTTAATGCATAATTCATTCATGCTACATATTTTTAAATGTTTTTCATAGCATAATAATGTGCAGCAAAAATCTTTCGTTTCGTTTCGCTAAATACCAATACACACTTGGATATTGATAAAATGCGAAACGAAACGAAACAACCTTTCATTTCAGATTAGATTACTGTGTGGTTGAAACATGTTAAACGTTAGAAATAATAATGATTGTATAAAAGGAATAATTTTTAATATGTTCACTATATCCAATATTAGTATTTTTGGATTGTTATTGTCAAAGTAAAGAGTTCTTAATGCATAATTCATGCATGGAACATAGTTTTAAATGTTTTTCATAGCATCTGAGTATTTGTTAATTTACCTGAAAGACCAATTTGCACAACATTCATATTAAAGCCAAAAATCAAAACCTACACGAATATTTGTAAAAAAGCGAAACGAAACGAAATAAAACAACGACTTTACGTTTCGCGCCGCCGTGTATTTATGATTATTTCCAAGTCAAATACGTTGTACAATGTTGTATTATACCACGTTGATCCGACGACGTCCCATCTAGATAAGAAAGTTTGGTAAGTAAGGAAAAAACTTAGTCCATAGATAAACAAACAAACGAAAATTCAAACCTTCATTTAAAACTAGAGGCTCAGAGCGCTGAGCCTTTATTGCTCACCTGGCATGAAAACCATTTTTATTGATGTACAACAAAGAGAGGTCACTTCTCCCTATCATTATGCAGTGTGTTGTATGGACTGTATGGACCAAATTTTCTGCATCAAGGTCCTTCTACCTACGGGTCAGCATATTCTAAAATTCAGCAATTCTCTAGAAGATTTTTGCAGTTAACCGTTAACCTAAGTCCTTTGTTGGTGGCCATCCTGAATCAGGGATTGGCACCAAAGTAAAAGCACTTGGTCAGCACCTTATGAGGAACATTCAGGCCATGGTTGGTTTCAAAAAATTCTGCAGTTCTGTAGATTTTTGTATAAGCCATAGACACTTTCTGTCAAGTTTGGCTTTATTTTGCCTAGCAGTTTCAGAGAAAATTTATTTTTTAAATCAACCAATCAGAAACAAGAATTGCTCAAGGCGGCCATTTTTGTCGCCTAACCTGGACAAAGTGAGGAAACTTTGTAAAAAAACCTCCAGCAGACACTTCTTGTCAAGTTTCGTTCCATTTGGCCAAGCGGTTTCAGAGAAAAAAAAATTCTTTATATCAGCCAATCAGAAAAGAAATATAATTGCCCATGGCAGCCATGCCTGTCGTCAATCTGGATGAAAAAAAAAATTGATTTCATAAACTTCCCATTCATGCTTTCTATCTTTGGCTGACAGTTTTGGCCAAGCCTTTCCAGAGAAAAAAAGTTTTTTTAATCAACCAATGAGAAAAAAGAATAGCCGATAACAGCCATGTTTGTTGCCCGATCGGGACGAATTGAGCAAAATTTGAAAAGAGCCTCCCATAGATGCTTCCTATCAAGTTTCGTTCCATTTGGCCAAGCGGCCTCAGAGAAGAAGATTGTTTTATATCAGCCAATCAGAAAAAAGAACTGCCCATGGCAGCCATATTTGTATTCCGATGGGACCAAATGAGGAAATTTTATAAAGGACCTCCTATGTATGCTTCATGTCAAGTTTCGTTCTATTTGGCGAAGTTATTTCAGAGGAGATTTTTTTTATACATGTACATGTATCAGCCAATTAGAAACAAGAACTGCCCATGACGGCCATATTTGTAGCCCGATCAGGGCGAAATGAGGATACTTTGTAAAGAACCTCCCATAGATGCTTCCTGTCAAGTTTCGTAATATTTGGCCAAGCAATTCCAGTGAAATGTGTTTTTAAATCAACCAATGAGAAACAGGAATTGCCCATGACAGCCATGTTTGTTGCCCGATCAGGACGAAATTACGAAACTTCGTAAACAACCTCCCATAGATGCTTCCTGTCAAATTTCCTTCTATTTGGCTAAGCGATTTTAGAGAAGATTTTTATATCAGCCAATAAGAAACAAGAACTGCCCACGGCGGCAATATTCGTAGTCTGATCGGGACAAAATAATTAATTTTATAAAGGAGCTCCAATAGATGCTTCCTGTCAAGTTTTGTTCGATTTGGCCATGCAGTTCCACAGGAGAAGATTTTTTAAAACTCAGCCAATCGGAAACAACAATTGCCCATGGCGGCCATTTGTGTTGTCAGATCGGGACGAAATGAGCAAACTTTATAAAGCACCTTACATAAATGCTTCCTTCCAAATTTAATTCCATTTGGCCAATTGTTTCAGAGGAGCAGATTGAAATGTAAAAAGATAACGGACGGGCGACGAAAACCAAGTAATGACAAAAGCTTAAATGGCCCTTGGCATGTAGCATGCATGAATTACGAATTAAGAACTGTCTACTTTGCACATATTAAAATGATTCCATTTATACAAACATCATTATTTCTAGAGTTTAACCTGTTTAAACCACACAGTAAGCTAATCTTAAATGAAAGATCGTTGTTTCGGTCGTTTCGCTTTTTACCAATATCCGTGTGAGTACTGGTATTTGGTGAAACGAAACAAATATGTTGAATATAAATCGACGGTTATCTTTATATTATTTATTATTTTGTATGAATTATTCTTTAGGGCATAATAGAAACTCAGTCATGAAGAATATATTAACATCTAAATTCGTAGCTATTACTCATTAAAACTTTCAATTAATTCAAAGGGGTATTGGTATATTGTGTAACGGAACTGAATTACATAAAAATAATTTTTCCTTTAATCAGACTTGGACAAAAGTATATTTTCATTTCCAACCATTGATGTTTTTTAATGTTATATATTGACATCGATAGCAATTTCAGGATACGTATGGCAATTTATATACGTTTGTGTACATTTCTTTTTCGTGTAAAGAGGACAAATATACCTAAGGAGCAATCCAGAAAAAAGTAATCCATTAGACAGACAAAACCCGTGAAGACAAATGAACACCCAAAAGCACAACGAAAAATCACGTATTGTGACGCAAAAAAAAAACCGTTAAAGCAGCTTTTATAAACAGAGAAGTCCTTTTTATTAATTGTTTTCGCCCCTTCCTGTTTCTTTCCGTTTCGTTTCGCAAATTACCAATAGCCTTTTTTTCAAATGTGGCTTACAAGTAAGCTTTAAAAACAAAGTTATTCTTTATTTTTATTCAACTGCTCTTTCTCTGTAGCCATGAACACTATGTCATTGTATTTTTGTTTAAATGTTCTTTTAATGTTGTTCGAATGGTGGATGGATCTCAATTTCTTCAGCTTACGGTACATCGCAAAGGTCTATAGTGTAATAATAAAATATTTAAACTATAATAACAAAACATTTTTACAAAACAAAAACAAAAAAATAGAATAGGGACATTTAGATCCATTTCCTGAATAATTTCTGATAGAGCAAATAAAGTATTTTTGTCGTAATTGTCAGAAATCTCCTATTAGTTTTGCAGTGAAACTGCACCCATATTCTTTGTTCAATTCAGTTTAAAATATACTTACATTTTCCTTCTTCAGGAAAGTCGAAAAGCAGCAGACCTATCTGCAAACACCACACTAATATGATCATGGTGATATTTCAATGAGTTTTCATGTAGGAAAAACTGAAATTATAAAATCGTATTAATACAGTAACAACAAATATTTATCTTTAAACTTGTACTAGAGAACAGGATTAAAGGGTCTTCATAAGCAATGCTTTTTTTATAAAAAAAGAAAGTACATGTACACAAATTTGTAATATTTTTATGATGTTGTGGAATAGATAAGAAATTATATCTTGTAAAACAAAAAAAAACTTTTAATGTACACATGTAGTTGAGAAAAAAATCAGAAAGAAACAAGTCTACTGCGGGCGTCAGTAAATTCCTCGTATACTCATTACAACTTTTCCTACAACTGTTGATAATGGACTGTGTTAAAGTTAATGCATTAAGTGGTGTTATGCATGAGACCATTTATATTTATTTTCATTAAAAAATTGTTTTGGTTTAGTTTGTACAATTCTAATTAATTATAGTTTTGAAATATCTACAAAAGATAAAAACTGTATTTGGATTTGATATTATGTGATTTGTCCATGAATAACTTATTGTGATGAAATGATTCATCCTGCAAACTTATGGACCTTTATGAATTACCTAGACCATTTATTGTGAAACATATATAAAGGTAACAGATAACTGATGTTGACAAATGCAAACTAGTCATTGACATTATTTCTACTGTGGAAGTATTATGCAGCTGGATTTTATATTCTTTATAAATGAAGAGGATTGCATATTGTGCAGCGGAACAAAACTGTTCATTAAATGAAGAACCTTAACTTGTGAACATTATTTTTAGCAATGAAACAATTTGACTACTGGATTATGTATAAGGATCCATTAATTCCGTATGTGGATTCCACTTTTCACCACTGATGCCTGTGCAACGGGTGGCTAAAAATATGTAGTTCACATGGTCTAAGAACGTTTCCTTCATATAAAGAAGAATATACTACAGTAAAATTTTCGGGATTAATTTGATTGTCTGATACTTTAAATCTTATTGAAACCCCTGTTTTCGTTACTTTTTAAAGTTTCCTTATGTTGTCTACTGTCGTCAAGATATTTGGTATTTCTTTACTTTACTTATTTCAAATGGAATGATAATGCAAATATAGAAAATTACTGTTTAGAGAATTGAGGAAAGACGTTAAGAACTTGATTCTATGATGAAGGCAAGAGGAAATCAACAAATAAAGCAAAACAAAAGTGGAATCATATCAAGCGCCTGATCCAGCTCCACTGCCGAAGATAAGAGTTACCGAAGCACCGCCGTTTACAGTGACAGGAGTGGACATTACCAATGCATTGTATGTCAAGGAGAAACACAAAATCGCGTGTAAGGTCTATTTGTGTCTTTTGACATGTGCGATTATATGTGAAGTAGACTTAGAGGTTGTGAAGGTGTCCCCAAATTGAA
This sequence comes from Mytilisepta virgata, assembly GCA_028015205.1. Classification (NCBI taxonomy): domain Eukaryota; kingdom Metazoa; phylum Mollusca; class Bivalvia; order Mytilida; family Mytilidae; genus Mytilisepta; species Mytilisepta virgata. The sequence goes on along the minus strand of CM051510.1, from coordinate 37,782,319 downwards.
GCGATTATAAACGACCGACCGTTAACCTACATTTCTCCAAACGCAGACGACACTCAACCATTGACGCCTTCACATCTACTATACGGACATCGGATCATTACCACGCCGTACCCAGCAAATGAAGTGGACTCAAATCTCGTAATTGGAAAACCGGACTTTTGCAAACGTGTGAACATTCTTACGAACACTCTGAATCATTTCTGGAACCAATATGGAACAGAATATCTCACATCGCTTCGCGAGTTTCACCGAATATCCGGTGACAACAAACGTCGAATTAGTATTGGAGATGTTGTGCACATACAAGAGTATCTAAAACCAAGACACAAATGGACATTAGCAACCGTGGAAAAACTCATCACAGAAAATGATGGACATGTTGTTGTTCGAGCCACGATAGTGCGTACAAATAAAGTCGAAATGGAGGATCAAAGGTCAAGGTCATTGAAAAATTCCATAGCTACTGATGAAAAAGGGCCTAGCAACTGGACACTATAATATAGCTGTATATATCACAATGGAGGCTCAGAGGTCAAGGTCATTGATAAAATCAATATCAACCGATGAAAAAGTCCCTAGCAACCAGATATATTTGGGTTCAGGACCCTACAATTAGCTGTTCATGTCGAAATAGAAGGTCAAGAGTCAAGGCCATTGAAAGTCCATAGCAACCGATTACGACGCCCTAGCAAGCATATATATATGGGTTCAGAAGTCTATATTTTAGCTGTACAAGTCAATATTAAGGCGACAAATGTGACGTATACATTATATAGCCAGAATAATCATTGATGCAAGATCTACACGAAAAATTACAGGTGAGCGATTCAGGCTCTTGGAAGCCTCGTTTTGGTCAACCTTGAATACAATTTTAGGGTTGCATCAGATTTTTCAGAATCAATACTCCAAATGGGTGAAAAATGATTATTTGTTTGAGGAAAATATGAAACTTTGTTCGTGTCATTCACATGATCACAATAACCAACCAAATTTAGTTTTGCATACAATAATTCAAGTTATAATAATAATTTCTAACTCACTGTTTGATATGTAGATTCTGTGTACTGGAGTTTATCACACTGATGCCTATACCTTAGATCGACATGACCCTGAGGAAAAATTTCGATGCATCCTGGGACATGAGGGTGGTGGTGTTGTAGAAATCGTTGGTGAGGGTGTGACTTCTGTCCAAGCAGGTATATTTAATGATTTATTTGTCACCTGTTTTGCTTTCAGATTATAGTGAATATAACCTGTAAACAATCAACATGATCAAGGGTACAAATTATGTGCCCGATACCATTTTGTGTAAGAGAGCTAAAAAATATTAAACCTTGCAGAAATAAAATGATAATCAGGAAAACTGTAAATAAAAAGTTTAAACATTCACAAGGACCCGATGGTTTTAAAGTTCTGCTGCACTTACCAAAATAATATTTTGGGCAATAATGTTGCAGTATATTGCTGTAACATATATTTTCACCAGAACTATAATTTTTATTGCATAACATGTTGCCACTGCCTATATTCCGGCAACAGAAATGTTTCACCATGAATGGAGCTTTTTTGCAATAATCTCAGAAAACAACAAGTGCAATTTCTAGGATAGTTATACTTAAAAAAACATCTTGCTTGCAGTTCTATTCAGGATTTTTTTTTTAACTAACAGAAACTAGGGGCCTTGGTCAATATTGCTTTTAATTTTTCAATGAAGTGTTGTAATCGTATACATTTGTATTAATCAATAGTTGTCATATTTACTAGTTTAATTAATTAGTTTATTGAAATTATTAATTGTATTATGATTGTCCCCTTTGAGGATGAGCACTGCTCAAATATATTTCTACTGTGAGAAAAACTACATACTCCACTGCAAGTTCAGAAGCTGATTCTTAGTTTCGATCAGAATTCTTTGTTAAAGGTTGTCGTCAATATATTGATGGTTTGGTTTATGTGGACTTTATGCCACTCAGCACTGTTGGCTTTATTGTGGTGGCCATTTTGTTGTCTCGCCTGTGACGAAAAGTTGAAAAGGTGAGATATAGGTATTACTTTCTGGCGGCGGCGGCGTAAACTTTTCAAAAACTTTAATAACTTTGCACACGTAACACCTACAATTAAGACTGTTGGTCCACAGATACCTTATTGTATAAATTTTACCGCAGTATACTTGTCTTCTGACCCTGACCTGGTTTTCATGGTTCACTGAATTCATAAACATAAATGTAAAATCTGCGTCCAAGTTTCTTGGTTAAAGCCATTTCTCAGCAACTGTAATACCTAGGCCAACCGTATTTGGTCTATAGGTAGTTCTTAGCGGGTACATGCCAGCCTAAAACCTGGCTTGGGACCACGATTTGTTAAGGACCTTTATAAAACATATTTGTAAAGTTTGGGTTCAATTACGTATATTTCATGAGACATTTTCAAAGTTCGTCCAATAAGAAATTAGAATAGGACTCGCGGCCGTTTTTGTTGACCAACACCACTAAGATAATATCTCTTTCAAGTTTGGTTTAACGTTTCATGGTTCTTCACAAGAACATCAAAATGTAAAAAAATTTAATTCAAAGACGGACGATGGACGCCACGTGATGACAATAGCTCTAACTTGCTTTTGACAGTTATTTAGAAAAGGACAGATTACATTGGTAAGATTAATCAAAATGTAGATACGCATTAGAGTAAGTAAGGGTCAACGGAGACGAAATAAAAAACTTCATGAAAGAAGCACATACTGTATGGATTAATTATGGAAGAATATTTAATGCGGACAAAGTGTAAAAAAATCGAGACCATGGATGGCGCTTCTTACATTTGCAAATTATATTAGTAGTATTGGCTTTTTAATTCTGTTGTCAAAGGTGTAGCCATAAAAACAGTTTTGCCATATTTCAAATGTTTACTGATCGATGCATAATACTGCGTTTATATGTTAATTATGTTGATAATACATAATGGATATGTAGTATAATTTTCCATCAGACCTAAAGAACTTGAATTAAATCCATTGACAGAATTCTGATATCGTTCCGAATTTCATTCATGTAAATAAAACAATTTCACAAAGATGGACAGCTATCGATTAAAGGAAACGTTGTTTGTTTGTTTGTTTAGTTGGGGTTTTATGCCGTTTGAAGCACATTTTGGATATTTCGGTGCGGCCAGTTTTTATTGGTGGAGGAAGCCGGAGTTCCCGGAGAGAACGACCGACCTTCGTTAGGAAAATTGACAATCCTTGTCAATTAAGATCGGAGTCGAACACACCCCAACATAGATAAGATTCGAACTCACAACCCCCGTGTTGACAAGCTAGTGATCATTAGTAGTCATGAAGAACTACCTAGACCACTCGGCTAGCGAGGCCCAAGGAAACGTTAACAATGTCCCTGTAGTATACAACTAGTAATAACAATTTGTAAGTCTGGTACAATTCAAGATTGAAGAACAAGCGTGGAGATAAGATTTCAGTGAAAGTGTCAGACCAAAGGTAGTAACATTTGCCTTCCATTACCTTACGAAAAACAGTGCGCAGGATCCTCTGTATAAAATTTTGACTAGACGTGCTGATGTAGAAAAATCGGTAGCAGTGGTATAAGCTTTATATAAAACCCTTATAGACACTTGTATTCAGGAGAAGGAGAAGATTCAGATTAAATAAGAATATTGAATTGTGCTCTGGAAATGCAGCATACAATATAACTGGCTTAACATTTGATACTTCACGATAAAAACAGCCAAAAAAATTCTTAGATCAATGAATTTCAAATGATATATTTAACATTTTTATAGAGGAAATATAAATGGTCAATAACTGGATGTTTTCGCTTTTAGAGACTCGTTAGAAAAAGGTTAAAGGGAAAAATAAGGTATTTAGTGGTAAAAGTTTCATAGCAGTATGTGACTTCGTTCCATTTAAACCAGTATTGGATTGTTAGATATGTCAGACTTCCAGAAAGGAATTGCATCTCTTGTGCCAAATCTCCGGAAAGAACAGTTTTGTATGCATGAATTGATTAAGATTATCCAACAAACAGATATCATTCAGTTTTCTCAGAAAATACCCATACTGGTGAAGATCTTGCTGTTTAAGTTCGAGAAGTATTATAACTTTAAAGCTGTGAATATCCTGCAAATTTAACTCATTTGTATGTTAGGAATGACTTGGTGGATCATTTTAATCAGCAACACATTGCACACTCAGTTAAATGCAGAAAAAGATGTAGTATTTACAGTTAATGCTTCTCAAGCAGATTTATCAGCAGACACCAAGGTAAAGCTGATAAAATAATTGCCAATTAAAAGATTAAACACTGAAAATGTTTGAAAGGAGGTTGTATTGGCTGTTGGAATGAAATGTGATCTTATGGTTAAATACAGTTGGTTTAACAAGAATGTAGACAAATATTTAGTAACTTATTTGTTAATTATTATCAGCAAATCTTAAGAGATCATATATCAAGCTTTGCTCCAGAGATTTTTAAAGGCATTACGCGATATCTTGAAAATTACCCTAGAAGTGAAATAAATGCAGGGGAAAATGACACTACTTCTTTGAAGTCGAACAAATTGGTATATGCACAAGCAAGATTAAAAGGTTCTTACACGAGTTCAAAGTGGACTGCAGGGGAACAAGGGAAACTATGCTGAATTAAAAAAAAAACGAGTTAAAGATTTTCCAGTTCTATTTCTTCGGTAAATACTCAGTTTTTAAATTTCCTGTACCTAAGTAAATTCAATGAGCACAGTCGACGGAGCTAAATAACGTTAAGCCTGATTGGTCAAAAGGTATGTGCAATTGTGAACGGCGCGATTTGATTGGTCTAAAAGCAGTAAAAGACGAGGCCTCGTGCAGTGGAAGATGAGGTCGCGTGAACCGATCTTCAAAGGGTCATCTCGCACTGAAATTGACTATTTACGGAATAATAATATGTTCAAGGTAAAGACTGGAAAATCAACAAGTTTTTTTTAAAATTCATGGCTTTCCCTAGTGGAGCACAACGGAACGAGGGAAAAGATGGTTTATGAGATTTGAACATTGCATATTAAAACGTATTAAAGGGATATACATTTTTACAATTTTGAAATAATTAAAAATTATTGATTTGAGGCACGAGGATGAACCCCCTTTTTGGTGGGGGTGTTGGGTTTTTATCAATCTGTTTGTCTTATCATGGGGAAAAAGAAAATATAAAATTTTGGGGCAGGGATTGTAATATTCTGGAGGTTTTTAGGCGTTCAGATGGAGACAAAGGATTTACATAGTTTATTCCGGAAACATGCCTTGTGATAATAGTATACAAAACAAATGAGGAAACAGATATTAAATTACATAGATCTATACTAAGAAAGATAACTCAAATCTTACAATGATAAAAGTAGGATATTACATTCCTCCCTTTGTTGGATTTTGAATCTAAAATAATAATAATAATTTTTCCCTTTTTAAAATGTATAAATTCTTAAAATAAAAATAGATACTAAAATGACTAGAAAATCTTTTCTTTGACTAGATTATCATTGAACAAAAATAAAATGGAAAAATGGTTGACAAACAATTTTTCACAAAAATGTTGAATGAATATATTGAATGACTGTATGAATGAACTTGAAAATGTTGAATGAATGTACTTCTATAATTTCCTTTGAACAAATGATTCCCTTATAAAAACAATGAGTCTATAGTGGTCATCTATCTTGTAAGCAAATAAACATATCGAACGGATAGAAATTACTGATTGTCTATCTTGTAGTTTCTTAAATAGTTAACTGTCAAATAGAGTTTAAAAATCAAATGTTCATATTTGTCTTTGGATATTTCCTGTAGTTCTCATTTGAAATGTTGGACGGGTTTTATTCTCACATATTTCTAATCTACATTTGAACAACTACGACTAACTTTCTACTAAACTATTAAACAAAAAAAACCTATGCACTGAAAAGGGGATTATTATGCCCCATCACACTTTCCTTAAACACGTAATTCTATATGAATGAATATTTTAGGGGATTATTATGCCCCTCACTTTGCACTCATAATCTTGAAGATAGGATGATGGTTTCGAACACGTGTCGGACGGCCTTGAATTGGAGTCTTAGTTTTATCGTTGTCCTTTGAATGAATATTAATATCGAGTTCTTCTTCTTCATCCATTTGATCTGAGAATTTAGCATTGTGATTTGTTTTCTTGAAGAATGAAGCATTGCGTGTTGTGTGCTTTTCGTTATTATTAGAAACGGTTATCATAGTTCCTTTCTTCTTGACAACGGTTTGCGGTATTGGGTTGAATGACGGAGTAGTTTTGTTTTCCTTTACTTCATTTCTTATTAGAACATTGTCTCCTTCTTGAATGTCACTCGGTTTAGGTTTGTTTCGCATATCGGCTAATGTCTTCATACGTGTCTTTGCGTTTTCATCATTTTGACGTGCAAATTCATCTAGTTCTGGTCGTTTTGCTCTCTATATGCTCGGTAGTTTTGTGTTTGACTCTCTTCCAAATAAAAGTTTGAATGGTGTCACTCCTGTAGAGCTGTGCGGTGTCATACGGTACTGTCTTAAAAATTGATACATGGATTGTTTCCAACTTTTCCTCTCTATTTCTGCTGCTTTGATGTTTTTCATTAGAGGTTTATTGAATGATTCTGCTTGTGCATTTGCTCGTGGCCATCTGGGTGTGATCTTCCTGTGTGCAAATCCTGTATTTTCAGCATATTCACGAAACTGATACGAATTAAATGGACTACCGTTGTCTGTTTTTATGGTTTTAGGGATCCCATAGGCTGCAAGTACTTTGTCTAACACTGGTATGACAGTGTGACCTGACACAGATCGAATTATCTCGACTACAGGGTATCTGGAGTATTCATCAGTAATCACAAATAAGTAGTCTCCAGACGGTAGTGGACCACAGAAATCTGCGCTTAGTGCCGTCCATGGTTCTCCTGGCATTTCTGACATTTTTAGTGGTTCCATTAGTTTTGAACGTGTTACAGCTTGACATGCTATGCAGTCTTTGATCAGTGAATCTACTCGGTCATTGATACCGGGAAACCAAACTTTAGATCGAATATAAGCTTTTGTCTTTGTTAGTCCTTGATGGCCCTCATGTGCGAGACTAACAGCACGGTCACGAAGTGAAGTTGGCATTACGATTCTATTGTCTCTGAGTAAAATGTTCTCATCATGTACAACGAGTTCATCTTGTATGCTGCGATATAACTGAAGTTCTTGAGTATCTACATTTGGATCTTGCACTTTCTTTACCTCATACCACTTTCCATTGCGTGTCAATTCGATAGCCTTTTGCAGTGTCCTATCTGTCATACTTGCACATTTGACTTCGCTTAGTGTCATTGCTTTTGGAAGTGCCTGATTTGCGATAAAGTTGACATATTGTTCAGCAATCTTTTCCTCGTGTGATCGCTTCTTGCTACACATGGCAATGGGATGACGGGACATGTAATCGGCAGGGTTGTCACGTCCTGGTTGATATTTAATTGTAAGCTTATAGGGTTGCAGCCGTAACCCCCATCGTTCTATTCTCAGTGGTATTTTGGCCTTTTGCCAAATCCTTTCTAGCGGCTTATGATCTGTTATCACATTAACATTGTTTGCTCCACGAATGAAAATGTCAAAATGTTCACAGGCCCATACTATGGCCAGCGCCTCTCTTTCAGTTTGACTGTACCTCGACTCTACGTCAGTCAATGCTCTGCTTGCATATGCTATTGTCTGTTGGTTTTGTGAGATAATCGCTCCAAGTCCCACTGGACTAGCATCGACTAGTATGTCAATTTGTAAAGACGGGATGAAATAAGTCATCACTGTCTCACTAGATAGCTCTTTTTTAAGATTATCAAATGCCTCCTGTTGCTCAGGATTCCATTCCCAATCCACGTTGTGTCGTGTTAACCTTCGTAATGGTTCACAAATAGATGCATAGTGTCTGATAAATCGAGATGAGTAATTTGTCATGCCAAGGAAACTGCGAAGCTCTGGAACGGTTGTTGGTGCTTCAGCATCTTTGACTGCTTGAACTTTCTTAGGGTCAGGTGAAATACCTTCCTTTGAGAATACGACCCCAAAGAATGTAACTTTGTTCTTGTTGAATTCACACTTGTCTTTATTTACAGTCAAGCCGTTTCTTTGTAAAGCTTGTAGTGTATCATCTAGAGCTTGGTCATGCTCCTCTTGGGACTTTCCATATATTATGATGTCATCAGAAATGTTTTTGGCATTTTGAACGTTTTGAATAACACAGCGAATTGTCTCTTGAAAAATCTCTGATGCAGATGATATGCCAAAATTTAGTCTCTTATATCTAAATAATCCTAAGTGTGTGCTGAATGTAGTTATATATCTAGATGGTCCATCTAATTCTAACTGATGATAACCTGCCCTTAGGTCTATTTTACTGTAGACCGAAGAATTATTTAGATCATGAATTAGTTCCTCTACTGTCGGCAACAAATGTCTTTCTCTTATGATGGCCTTATTGGCCTCCCTCATGTCAACACACAATCGGATTTCATCTGGATTCTTCTTAGGTGGTGTGACAATGGGTGATACCCAGGGTGTCGGAGTGTTTCCTATTTTCTCTATAATGTCCTGATCAAGCAGTTTGTGAATCTCTTTTTCTACCTTCGGCCTCAGGTGAAAAGCGGTTTTCCTATTTCTCTGTGCAACTGGTCGAACATTGGTGTCAATGTGTAACTTTACTGACCCTCCTTTGTATTTTCCTATTTCATCCCTGAAAACATCAGGATACCTCAGTTTAGGAGCCTGTAGACTTATTGGTTGCATAATTTTCACCAGTCCTAGTTGCGATGCTGTCGGATAACCAATCAACGCACCATGGCCACCTTTAACAACATAAAACTTGTGAACACCATATTTGTCTTTTGTTTCAACTTGTAACTCGCATGCTCCTGTGACTTCAAGGGGTTTGCCACCTCCATAAGGCAAAAGTTTTGTGTCACTTTTGTTTAGTTTTGGAGAACCAATGTTTTGGTGTGTCTTATCATCTAAAATATTGACTGTTGCACCAGTATCAATCATCATTGTGCATGTTTTTGTGTTTACTTTTATTGTAGCAAAGGGTGATTTCTTCACTGAACAAATTGTCTCTGTTTCTTTTATACTATAGGAATACTCCTCATCAGAACTGTCCAAACTGTCTTGATACGTCTCTCTTTCAGTATTTTCAGTTTGAATTTCATTTACGTGTCTATCTTTTGTGTTTTGTCTACTTGCGCCATTATATCTATTTTGTTTTCCACGACATACTTTGGCAAAGTGGTTCTGTTTATGGCATGCATTGCAGGTTTTACCATGCGCTGGACACTGTCCATTTCTATGAGGAAATTGGCCGCCGCAATTTCTGCATTGTGTCTGTCTGGTTGAGTGCCTAGGATAGTTTGTGACTGACATTTGTTGGCCTTTTCTGTGTTTATAATTTGTTTTGGGATTTGTTCTATTTGTGTTTGTAACTTTATTTACAGATTCCCTCTCCATTTCCGTTGCTTGAAAATCAGCCATTTCTAGAGTCCTACCAAGTGTTAGAATGTCATTTAATGTCTTATCAGGCTCTCTCAGAGCTCTTCTGCGTAATCTATTAGACTTGCAATTTTGAATTACCTGAGATAGGATTTCTTTGTCTACACTTGTAAATTCACATGTTTTTGCTAATTTTCTTAGTTCGGTCACAAATTCATCAAGTGACTGACCTTCTTTTTGTTTGTATGAACGGAATTTGTACACCTCCATTTGTGTGTTTTTCTTTGGTTCGAAGTAAGTTGTTAACACCTGTTTTGTTGCCCCATATGAAGCCTCAGTTGCTCCTTTCTCGGCATCATAAATGTCATAAACACTTTCGCCAGCATAGTGGAGAAGAAGTGCACGTTTGCGATCGTCATTATCAATTTTCAGACCCACAAATAAATTTCCGAGTCGCGAGACCCATCGTTCCCACCTGGGACTTGCATTGGACTTGTCACTGGCATAATCAAATGTTGGGTAAGGTGGAAGACTACCTGCCATGATTTTGCTTAAGTTTCGTTGTTTACCTCGTCGCCATTGTAATATTCTGGAGGTTTTTAGGCGTTCAGATGGAGACAAAGGATTTACATAGTTTATTCCGGAAACATGCCTTGTGATAATAGTATACAAAACAAATGAGGAAACAGATATGAAATTACATAGATCTATACTAAGAAAGATAACTCAAATCTTACAATCATGATAAAAGTAGGATATTACAGGGATTTCAATGCTTTACGAGATAATTAAAGACTAATGATTCGAGGGGGTGGGAATTTTAATTTTATATAATTCAAGATAATTGCTTAAGGGGTTGAGAATGGCGCCCATTGAGTAATGAGGTATGTATAATTTAAAGGGGAATCACAGTATTATTTATACGCATCGCTCTCAGCGCCTCTATTATGCCGTTTCTTACTTGACCGTCGAAAATTTATGAGATAATGGAACAATATGGATTTGATAGGAGTGGTGATAACACCCTATGGAAGCGAGGTTTGTGTCACTTGGTGTGTCTTACCATAGGGAATAAGAAAATATATGGTTTAAGGGTGGGGATTTTAACGGTTTATGAAATAATTGAATATTATTGATTTTATAGGTGTGGTGATAACCCCCTGGGGAAGCAAGGTATGTGTCATTTTGTGCGTCTTACCATTGGGAATAAGAACATATATGGTTTAGATATGGGGATTTTGACGGTTTATGAGATAATTGAACATTATTGATTTGATGGGAGTGGTGATAACCTCCTGGGGAAGCGAGATATGTGTCATTTTGTACGTCTTACCATGGAGAATAAGAAAATATATGGTTTAAGGGTGGGGATTTTAACGGTTTAATGGAACATTATTAATTTGATGGGAGTGGTGTTAACCCCCCGGGAAAGCGAAGTATGTGTCATTTGGTGTGTCTTACCATGGGGAGTAAGAAAATATATGGTTTATACTTGGGGATTTTAACGGTTTTTGAGATCATTGAACATTTTTGATTTGATGGTAAACACCTAGCCTTTTTGAACTGCTTATTATATGTCTCAGTGACCCCATCAAAAAATGAATAGTATTAGGCACATCTACAAACATTGATCTTTTGTCATGGAAAATCTCAGATCAATATCTCTGCAGGTTATTGAGAACTCGAACGAACAAAATCGGCGAGAAAGAAAACAAATGTTCGATAAAAATCGCAAATCAAAATATATAAGTCTCCAACTTCGTTTGGGAGATTTAAATATTCTTTGTGCAGATAAAATAAGAATTTTAGAAACCAGTCTTGTTCCAACAGATTTAGATCAATATTACAATTTACTAGGATTTAAACTTTGTATCAGGTATTAGTCTTATAAACTCGAAATGATTGCGATTAGAATTTATAACGGCTGATATCCATTCTTGTATCAAGGTGCAATTAGAACTGGTGCTTCTGTGCAAAGCGTCAAATTGTAAGTTGGAAGATCTCGTATACTCCCCGGTATCAATGTTTGCTCCCATCCTCCATCCCTACAGTTTGGAGTTAATAAAATAATGAATCACTTCTACCTTTGCTTTCATTTTGCAAAATCGAGATCCTCGAGGTAAACTTCAGTATAATCAATTTATGATGAACTCACGTCTATTTTTAATTAACCGACATACTAAGTAATACTTACACAAGATTCCACGAATCTGCAATGTCTTTAAACTGATATTTTAACTTTCAATTAACAAATGAAACATCATGATGAATCGAATCTATTGTTCTTTAGTCAGCTGATATATCCAATATATCTTTGATCTTTAAAGGTGTTTTGAATTATCCTGATATTATCATACATAGTTCCCGATCAAAATGTCATTTTTTGTGAACAAATAACCCCTACTTACAATAACCTTGAAATAGGACGTGATTATGACAAAGTTCTATAAATAGATATTCGAGACTTTTAAATTTTTATAAATCTAACTATTGATCGGCTTTTATAAAAGAAACAATTATTTCTTTAAATCATTAATTAATTACAGCTTTTCGCATTGGGAGCAAGACATATTTCCTTTTTGGAAATAAACAAGTAAATGATTTCCTGTTTAAGGAAATATGTGAATCAATTAATTGAATTGTATATCTATATATGAATCCGGGGGGGGGGGGGGGTAGTTACTCCATTAAAAGTGGGTATATATGTGCCAATTGTGGTGGTCAAACCGGAACTTTGTTCATGACCTAAGAATTTGGAAAATCATACCCCGTCAGTGACATTCAATGTTCAAAGGTAACACTTTTAATCATTAATAACGATATACAGTAATTAAAAATCGCAAATCAAAATTTATAAGTCTATGACTTCGTTTGGGAGACTTAGATATTCTTTGTACGGATATAATAAGAATTGTAGAAACCAGACTTGTTCCAACAGATTTATATCAATATTACAATTTACGAGGATTTAAACTGTGTATCAGATATTTTTGGTAATAATTATTTTTAAGAAAATAAGGACAAAACAGATTGTTTTCCTTTGAATAGAATATTGTTTATTTTTAATACTAATGATGTTGTAATTTACGAATTGTGTATTGTTATTTCAGGGTTATATTTTGTACTATGAACTGAATTGTCAATTTTGACAACTTTGATGAAAATAATCCCTGAACCTGAGATTTTGATTTGAGTTTTGATTTATTCACAAAGAGTGGAAATTCACCCTGTTACATTTTAGCGCCCAATTTTCATCAATCGACATGCGCAATGATATATCTGTGGTGATCCCCCTGATACGTCACGAACTTTACTACGTCAAAGACTAGTCTAGACGATACGTCACACCAGAACCGGAAATAGACATTACTAGTGCACTTCCGGAAGATTGTCAACAAACCAACGTGAGAAGAAAACTTCAACATTCGCATTCCTTGTAGCAGATATGGATGGTAACTATCTACATGTCAATGAATGTTGTATTTTTGTTATGTGTTTTGTGACCAGTCAGTCAATTGTCGATTTGTATGTGTAACTTGTTTGAAAATTGTCGAAAAAAACTTTGTCAATTGTTTGTATGATTGTTTCATGTTTGTCAATGAATGTTGAATACAACTGCGTACTATCACATACATGTATTGAATAGAAGGACACTTTGTTTACACACAGACATTGTTGGTATATAGTGTGTGTTATTGAAAGTATTGACAGTATTTACTAAAATTTGATATTTGTTGGTTAGTGTAACTGAACTTTGTCAGATCTTAGACCCGACCCTCCCCCCCCCCCGTTTGAAGTCAAGGTCAACCGGAAGTGTGTATATTTTTTTTGATAAAGCTACTTTCACTTTAACAAGATTTATATTCATATTTAGATGTGATTTTGTTACATTTTTGAAATCACATATACACTTTGGTGGTACTTGAGATACTTTGCGTATTTTGATCAATCTTTTATTTCAGATACATTGTATTTCCCTTTGTTTTTCCGAAATATTTGCATTGCAGGTATATTAATTAACCTTATTCATATTTACTAATTTTCAGAATTTGATTCTTGTTTTTCAGAAATCTTTATTTTCTGTTTCAGGTATATTAATTCTATATTTTGATTTTTAGCTTCAGAGATATTTCTATTATAATTTAGTAATTTTTTCATTTCAGGAATTTATTTCATAAATTTATGTTCATTTTATTTCAGAATTTGTGTTTGAATCTTCTTTCAGGTACATTAATTACATATTTATATATCTTGTAGGTATTTCTTTGAATTTCATATAGTTTAATTATATATACTTCCATTTTCAGGTTTATTTCATTATGAATTATCTTGATTTTCAGATTTTTGTTCATTGTAGGTTTATACTAAATTGCTTTGTTTATTTCTTTAGCATTTATTGTTCCTAGTTTATATTTCTTTCAGGAATTGTCTTTTGTTTCAGAAATCGTGTATTAGTTTAGAGATTCATATTGTGTTTTATCATTTGTAGGAATCTTTTCATTTATTTCAGGACGTTGTAACTTGTATTTTTTGTGTTGATTTCAAAATTAATGTTTTCCATTCAGTTTCAGAAATGTTCTAATTTTGCATACATGTCTGTTGTTTTTCAGATAATTTGATTTTTCAGATCTTTTCATTTCTTAGTTCATTTACTTGCAGGTATTTTCTGATTATTTTCCAGATACTTTTCTTTGAACTAATTGATTTTTGTTTAATTGTAGACTATTTCCATTACTTGTAGATAATTTTTACTCATTTTGTCTGGTTTATTTTCTTGCTGGATACTTTCTTACAGGAATAGATTTATTTTCTCGTAGAAAATAGTTTATTTTCTTACATGATATTTCGTTTATATTTCTTGTAGGATAGTTTATTTTCTTGGAGGATAGTTTATTTTCTTGCAGGGATAGTTTATTTTCTTGCAGGGATACTTAAGAAGGAAGTGAAGGATAAACGAAAGGGAGATAATCCAGAAGAACTGAAAGCATGGATGCTTAAATACCTTACCAACACTGGTGGATTGGAAGCCAAAGAGGAAAAACCACAACCAGAGGAAAAGCCAGCCACCAATCAGAAAGAGTATGTCCCGTTAAGAGAGTTACACCAAAGATTTCCATCTTTTCTGGTGCCAACTTAAAGAATGAGACCAGCTATGATCTTTGGCGATATGAAGTTTGTTGTTTGATGGCGGATAAGCTGTATGAATCAGATACCGTCAACAATGCCGTACATACGACGTTCCCTCAAAGGAGTTGCAGGAAAAATTGCTATGCTAAAGCCAGCGTTCTAGAGATACTACACAAACTGGACAGTGTATTTGGAGATGTGGAGAAGAAAGAGGATTTGCTAGCATAATTCTACCGAACTAGACAGAAAGATGATGAGAATGTTACCAACTGGAGCTGCAGATTGGAGAACATCATTGTAAAAGCAGTAGCCAAGGGACAAGTACACACAAAGGATGTCAACGGAATGTTACATTCCATGTTATGGACCGGCCTTAAAACACCTTAAAAGGATATATCCGGCCATAAGTATGATTCCACCAAGGACTTTGATGAACTGAGAGTGGCACTCAGACAGATCGAAAAGGATCATGAGGAAAGGAAACAGTCCGCTCGCAAGACACAACCAGCGAAGGATGCCGAGGAAAACATCCGACATTCAGAAATGGAGGAAGTTAGGGGACTGATACAACAACTAGCCACTAGGATGGACAGATGGGAAGGAAGAAGAGGGCGAGGAAGAGGATACAGACAGAACACTACCTATAGACCACAGAATAAGAGATGGCAGGATAGACCTAAGCCACAACCAGCATTAGAAACACCTAATTCCACTACCAAGGAATATAGATGTTACAGATGTGGACAGCTAGGACACATCAAGAAAGGATGTAGAACACCTCTAGACCAGACCAGGAAAGATTTAAACTGGAAGAAGTCTGTGCAGAAGGACCATTCATAGGCTTGTGTTCTTCATCGTCCCGTCCTAACATTGGAAATAGAGATCAAACAGTACCACCAGGACTATTTAGAAGACCAACCGAGAGCACAGTTGTACTGTATGGTAAACCCGTCAAGACACTACTAGATACCGGTTCAACCGTCTATACAATCAGCCAGAAATATTCACCTGCCACCTACCATAGAATTGACGAATGCTTATCTGACCTTCATCTAAAGATTTGCTGCATCTTTATTGATGACGTCATCATCTTTGGTAAGGCATACGAGGAACAGCTGGAAAATGTTCGCCTTGTCTTCGACCGGATACGCCAGCACAATATGAAGCTTGCCCCGGACAAGTTTTCCTTCTTTAAGAGGAATGTGAAGTACGTAGGCCATGTTGTTTCAGATGAAGGTGTGGTGATTGATCCAGACAAGACAGAAAAGGTGGTGAATTGGCCAAAACCAACCAACCCGGAAGATGTCAGACTGTTTCTTGGATTTGTTGGGTATTTCCGTCGCTTTATCAAGCAGTTCAGCCACATCAGCAGACCACTTACAGACCTGATGCCAAACCCAACTTCCAAGAAATCAAAGAAACATCAACACAAACCGTGGGACTGGGGACCAGAACAGGACAGAGCTTTTGAGAGGCTGAATGAACTGTTGGTATCAGCACCAATCCTCAGTTATGCTGATAGTGACCTCCCTTATCAGTTGCACACTGATACATCTGGAACAGCAGTTGGAGCCGTCCTGTACCAAGAACAGAATGGGGTGAGGAAAGTCATCAGCTATGCCAGCAGAGAAGCGGTACCCACCACACAAGCTGGAGCTTTTGGCGCTGAAGTGGGCGGTGTGTGACAAGTACAAGGATTACCTGTATGGCAGTGATTTCACCGTCCTGACAGATAATAACCCTATGACATATGTGCTTACCTCAGCCAAACTTGATGCCACTGGTCACAGATGTTAGGTGCTCTAGCCGCCTTCAACTTTACCATACTGTACCGTCTAGGAAAGAAGAATGGAGATGCAGATGGCCTTAGCCGTATACCACAATCAGCTGAAATGGACAACTCCGACAGAAGAGAAACCATCTCCATAGAGTTTGTTCAAGCCATCTTTAACTCTACTCTTCCCAAGGCTTACATAGAGCTTAGCAGTGGACCCAGATGCATTACCATCAGCAGAGGATGAAACATCCAGTGACAGTACCATCATTGACTGGGTAAAGGCACAAGACATGGACCCCACTATTGCATCCATTGTAAAGTACGTCAAAGATGGAAGGAAACCAACCACAGCAGAAGTTGGACCTACACTACTCTTGCGACAGTTTGGACATCTCCGTCTTAAGGATGACGTACTATACAGGGAAGTTACCATTAGTGAGGACAGGAAACTGCAACTGGTGTTACCATCTGCACACATCAACATTACACTGGAGGCACTCCACAAGGATATGGGCCATCCCGGCAAGGACAGGACTCTATCACTCCTGCGTGGCAGATTCTACTGGCCTGGTATGGAAAGAGATGTGGAGGAGTGGATAGACCAGTGTGGCAGATGTATTAGAAGAAAGACAACAGCCAATCAGAGGGCACCCCTTGTCAGCATAACCACACAGTTTCCACTAGAACTTGTCTACATGGATTTCCCGACCCTTGAGCAATCTAAAGGTTGGCACCAGAACATCTTAGTGATCACAAACCATTTCACTAGATTTGCTCAAACGATACCAACCAGGAACCAGACAGCAAGAACTACAGCACAGGCGCTCTTTGATAACTTTATAGTCCACTACGGGATACCACAGAGGATCAATTCAGACCAGGGAGCGAATTTTAAAAGTAAAGTTATCAAAGAGCTGTGTACTCTGACAGGGATGAAAAAGTCGAGGACCACCAGCTACCATCCAATGGGGAGTTGGATGTGCGAGCGATTCAATCGCACCCTTCTTGGAATGTTAGGCACCCTTGAACCACATCAGAAGGCAAACTGGAAAGCTTATGTTGCACCCTTAGTCAATGCCTACAACTGCACGCGCCACGAGTCGACAGGAGTTGCACCATACTTTTTCATGACTTTCCGTTGAACTGGCCTTTGGTATACGTAAGACCACCTTGCACTCAACTAGTAAGTATGTGAAGGACTTACGAGAAAGACTTAGTCATGCTTACCAGTTAGCGGCAGAAGCATCCAGGAATGCCCAAGCTCGTCAGAAGGAGGGATATGACACAAAGATAAGAGGAGCCTCCATTAAGCAAGGTGACAGAGTCTTGGTGAAAAGGGTTGCTTTTGATGGGAAACACAAGCTGGGAGGACACACCTTATGTGATCCTTGAGCAGCCCAATCCATAGATACCTGTTTTCACTGTGGTCAGAGAAGACACACCTTATGTGGTCCATGAGCAGCCTAACCCAGAGATACCTGTTTTCACCGTGGTCAGAGAAGTCCTTCACATACTTACTAGTTGAGAGGGGAGAACCAGGAACCTCCACAGGAACTTGTTGCTACCTGTAGGATTTATCAGGGAACAGAAAACTACAGAGCAACCAGTCAGACCAACACCACGACCAAGGACAAGACAGAAGTCGAAGGAGGAAGCAACAGCTCACCGGCCAACTACACATGAATCCAGCGAGGATTCTGATTCATCCGACGAATCTTAAGTTGGATATGTGCTGAGAGCAGCTGACAGTGAATTGAAACTCACTGAGGAACCAGCTATAGGCGATATTGAGTCAGCACATGAAGTCTCTATTCTGCCTGGGGACGCCCAGCCCGAGGATGCCCAAGGGGAAGAATCAGAGACCGGTAACACAGGAAGCGCTTCCGACACAGCTGAGGTAGCTAGTCCAGAACCAAGACCAGTGATGGAAGCAGAGCAATCTCAGGTTTCTGATAGACCACCGGTACCTGTCAGGTCACTTCAGGCCAGTATGACATGAGCAAGGCAGCTGTCCACAGACTTCTAGTCGGATAACACAACAGAAACCAACTCCAGAATGGCAACAGAAGGCTGACTACATTTCTTCTTTATGTAAAACACCTTTATTTACAGGTATGGAAAAAGAAGTAGCCAGAGCCATTATTGATTTAGTCTGCCAACACTAGTTGGAAATGACTGGACGTCATTTCACAGCCGGGGGAGTGTCTGGTAGAGCTAGATTTTGTATATATCGCAGGATTTTAAATTAATTACTATTATGATATTAAATGCTTATTTATTTGCAGGAAAATTCAAATTATCAATTGAATTTGCAGATTAGTTACTATATTTTCATTTTCTTTTTTATACAGATTAGTAACTGACAGATTGTAGTCCGCTAGTTCATTCAGGCAGAATCCAGGCAAAATTCTTAATGATTTTGTTTATTCCTATTGGCTAATAAATTTTAGGCGGGAATCTTTTTGTTTCTAGTCTTTGTTTTGGTCAATTGGGAACTGGTTTTTGTAATATCCAGTTGGTCACTCTGTTGTGATATATAGAATTTCTAGAATTCAACTCTTGGATTCAACTTATTTCTCTAAAGGTCATTTTCTCTATATTTCTAACTAAAATGTCATGATTAATGATTTGCATAGAGTGAAAGTTCCAGTCTGTATGATTTGAATGAATGAGTGAAAGAAAGGTGTATCATTGCAGTGAATGAAAGCTATTAAACAAGTGTAATTAAACTATTTTAATTTCCATTAAATAGATGATAAATTTAGCTGATAGTTGTTAAAGCTAAATTTAATAGTAAAACTTTATAAATAAATGTCTAAACATAATATTTGTATAAAACCTAACTTCAGATTTATAAAGTTATTTTAATCTGTTTGAATGTGAGTGTGATAAAGATTTTAACAATTGATTTCATGGTTCGGTGTGTAAATTTGATAAATATAAGATTTAATGGGAGATAACTCTGTTCTCACATTAATAAACTATGAACCATGTAGTTATTATTTTAATATTGTTCTTCAGGTTATTTTTGTGATGCACTGGTAGATATGATGTAGAACTTCTAGTACTTTATATGGTACAAGACCTTTGCACCTCATGCGAGGTAGGTTTCTGTGTATTTCTGTGTATATTTGCTTATGCTTGTGCTTATGCTTATTTGTGATGTCAAGTACATGTTTTATTATAATGTCTTGTTTTGCACTAAGAGCTGTTTATGCAACCCTGAACCTGAGACTGATTTGAGTTTTGATTTATTCACAAAGAGTAGAAATCCACCCTGTTACATATATCCAATATATCTTTAATCTTTAAAGGTGTTTTGAATTATCCTGATATTATCATACTGTTATGATATTGTAATTATTATATTTATTTATCTTGGCCTGGTTTGTTTTGTGTGGCCTTGTGACGTGTATAATGTGTTTACATAATACTTATAGTTGTTTACCAAATAATGTTATAACTGCGCAGTTTAGAAATCACTGGAAGAATAATGGATACTGGTGGAATGACTAGAACTTTCTATTTGACTTACGTAATAATTATGGTGTGATTCGAACTTCTACCGTATTCCAGAAGTTTCCGTTCTACAGTATATATATGGACACGAAAGTTAAACTTGCAGAGCATAGCATATTGGTCCGTACATAGACATTCTTGTGTTCTCAGCTGTTGGATTTATTTACGTTTCATACATCGTACTTGACAGACTGTTATTTTCATTACATCATACTAGATTGTGACTGATTGGATATAATATTCCGTTTGGATTCAGGCAACAGTGACCAGAATTCCGGATCAAGAAAAAACAGGATTTTGAACAGTTAAGTTGACATTTTAGTTTTTTTTGTAATATTTTTGTAAACTTTGTATATATAATAAATCTTGTTAAATTTTATTATTGATTTGTGTCTTTTGTTGGCTACAATTTAAAGGTGATTTCGGCCGTAACAGAAATTGGGGGCTCGTCTCGGGAGAACGTTAATATCTTAATAATTTTTTTCAGTATTTTTATTAGAATTAGCCAACAAAATTCTACAAAATGGAATTTGATGCTGGTAAATTTTTGAAAACGCCAGACCTGGAAGGGTTTGATAAATTAAAGAAAGAAGAATTAGTGTTGCTTGCTAAACATCTAAAAATAGATTTTAGAACATCTATGAGAAAACAAATTATAAAAAATTTGGTAATAGACAATTTAGTTGATTTAGAAATTTTTGGTGAAGAGGCTCTTGACCTCAAGGTCGAAAATGTTGATGCTTTAAAATTAAAACAGCTTGAATTAGAACACGAACTTAAATTAAAACAATTAGAAAAAGAAGAAAAACAATTACAGGCAGAACTTGAAATGAGAGAAAGGTTAGAGATGGAGAAAATAAAAATAGAAATAGCTAAAGTAGAAAGCAACACTAAGTCAAAATCAGAACAATTTGAGGCAGCAAAAAATATACGTTTGGTTCCCAAATTTTGTGAATAAACGGTGGATAAATTTTTTCCACAATTTGAGAAAATTGCTCAAAATTTGAAATGGCCAAAGCCTTATTGGACTACAATGTTGCAAAGTGTTTTTGTGGGCAAGGCCGCTGAAATTTACTCAGCACTTTCTTCAGAAAAAAGTTCTGATTATGACACTGTTAAACAGGAAGTTTTGAAAGCTTATGAGCTAGTGCCAGAAGCATATAGACAGAAATTTAGGTGTTATAAAAAGTTTGAAACACAAACCTATGTTGAATTTGCTAGGGAAAAAGAAGATTTATTTGATAAATGGCTTACGTCAAAGAAAATAGATAAAAATTTTGATAAATTAAGACAATTAATGTTATTAGAAGAGTTCAAGCAGTGTGTTAATTTAGACTTAAAAACACATTTAGATGACAAAACTGTTGAGACATTGCAAGATGCAGCTGTTGTTTCCGATAATTATACCATTTCACATAAAAGAAGTTTCAAAGGTCAAAATTTTACTTCAAGCGGAAACTACAAAAATCAAAGCACTGAGCGTACTGATATTAAGCCTGTTGCACAGAATAAGAGTCCGTCTAGTTATAACATGTCTGGTCCAAAATTTGATACTTTTGAGAAGAAGTCACTAACTTGTGCTTATTGTAAGAAAAATGGTCACCTGATGGCTGATTGTTTTAGACTCCAGAAGAAGAATGAAAGAGATCATAAGCCCAAGTCCAGTGCTTGTACGACACCCGTTGTTACCAATAAGTTGGAATGTCCTGCGAGTCAGGCTTTTAAGTCCAGTTTTTGTGATTACATGGAGGATTATAAGCCCTTTATGTCTGATGGGTTTGTTTCTATTGTTGATAATACTACTCCTCAGCCTATTAAGATTTTACGGGACACTGGAGCTTCTCAGTCTTTATTGTTAGAAGGTGTGTTGCCTTTGTCCGAGGAGACGTCCGTTGGTGCCTCCGTTTTGTTACGAGGTGTGGAGTTAGGTTGTATAGATGTTCCCCTCCATCGTATTTATTTGAAGTCAGATTTAATTACTGGACCAGTTGTTGTGGGTGTTCGTCCTACTCTCCCCGTTGAGGGTGTTTCATTGTTGCTAGGAAATGATCTAGCTAGGAACAAAGTGGTTGCTGAACCAATTGTTACAAATGAACCGGTGGTGGATGTTAAATCACCTGAAGAAGATGCTGAACTGTATCCAGCTTGTGTTGTTACTAGGGCAATGGCAAGAAAACAACAAGATGAGGATTTACAAGAAGGCCAGTATGATTATATGGACCTTTCGGACACTTTCTTTGCCGACATTGAAGGTCCCGGTAGCTCAGAAAAGGCCATAATAAGACCACCTGGTACTAACAAACGTGTAATTATGCCATGGCCAGACGTGAACAGCCATTCATTAGACAAAAGAACATTTAGGGAAGAACAGAATAAAGACCCTGAGGTTCTTCAGCTCGGCAAGAGGGCTCTACCCCAAGAAGAAGCAGACAAAGTGGCCGAATGTTACTACCATCAAGACGGCATTTTGATGAGGAAATGGAGGCCCCCTGATGCTATCCCAGAGGAGGAATGGAGAGTGGTATACCAAGTGGTGGTGCCTAAAGTCTATAGGCAAGAAATTATTGGTCTTGCCCATGACACCCCCTTGGCTGGACATTTAGGTATAAGGAAGACTTGCCTTAAGATATTACAACATTTCTACTGGCCCAGACTTAGAAATGATGTCACAGAATACTGCAAATCATGCCATATATGCCAGGTTGTTGGCAAGCCTAACCAGAAAATACCACCAGCACCACTTCTGCCAATTCCAGCCTTTGAAGAACCTTTCAACCGAGTGCTTATTGATTGCGTTGGACCTTTACCAAAGACCAAGACAGGAAATGCTTATTTACTGACGATCATGTGTACATCCACTCGCTTTCCTGAGGCTATTCCCTTAAGGAATATCAAGACACCAACTATTGTCAAAGCTCTTATCAAATTTTTCACATTAGTAGGACTTCCTAAGTCTATACAGTCCGACCAGGGTTCAAATTTTATGTCAGGTTTATTTCAGCAGGTCGTTTACCAGTTAGGGATTGCTCAGTATAGATCAAGTGCTTATCATCCAGAATCTCAAGGTGCCTTAGAACGTTTTCATCAAACATTGAAAAACATGATTAGAACTTTTTGTCTTCAATTTGACAGGGACTGGGATGATGGTGTTCACTTTCTACTTTTTGCGGTCCGAGAGGCTGTTCAAGAATCCCTTGGTTTTAGCCCCTTTGAGTTAGTGTTTGGTCATACTGTAAGGGGACCTTTGAAATTGATTAAGGAAAAATGGCTTACTGAACACACTGACTTGAATCTTCTAGACTATGTATCTAGATTTAAAGAAAAATTGTATACTGCTTGTCAAATTGCTCAGAAAAACTTAAAAACTGTACAGAATAAGATGAAAATATGGTATGATAAAGATGCCAGGGACAGAGTTTTTGAGCCTGGTGATAAGGTACTTGTATTTTTGCCAGTCCCTGGGCATCCTTTACAGGCTAAATACTGTGGTCCTTATACAATTGACAGTAAAATCAATGATTTGAATTATATTGTAAAAACTCCAGGTCGGCGTAAACAAAATAGAGTGTGTCACATTAATATGTTAAAACCATATTTTGAGCGTACTAATGAAGGTGAGAGTAAACCAGTTGCCACTTTAGCCATGGTTAAATCGGAGAACGATCATGACAAACCAGATATAATTGAACCATCTTTTGATTCGAAGACTATGGAACAAACTGTTAGATTGAAAAATTCAGAAATTTTGTCAAATTTAGACTCAAAACTTGCACATCTGTCTTTCGATCGCAGACAAAAATTGAAAACTTTGGTATTTTCTTTTAAAAATCTTTTTCCAGATGTGCCAAACAAAACCACTGCTGTTTGTCATGATGTTGATGTAGGCGATGCTTCTCCAATTAAGCAACATCCTTACCGGCTCAATCCACTTAAACTTGATGTTATGAGACAAGAAATTAGATATATGCTTGACAATGATATTATTGAGCCGAGTAACAGTGAATGGAGCTCTCCTTGTCTTCTTGTGCCCAAACCAGATAAAACCTTTCGTTTCGTTACTGACTTCAGAAAAGTCAACTCAGTTTCAAAATCTGACTCCTATCCGATTCCAAGGATAGAGGATTGCATTGATAACATTGGACAATCAAAATTCGTAAGCAAATTTGATTTATTAAAAGGTTACTGGCAGGTCCCCCTGACACCGAGAGCTCGTGAAATATCAGCTTTTGTCACACCAGACGGCTTATTTCAATATACTGTCATGCCGTTTGGTATGAAAAATGCTCCAGCTACGTTTCAAAGAATGATCAATAATGTTATAAAAGATTTAGACTGTTGTTATGCTTATATTGATGATCTTATTGTATGTAGTGATAGCTGGGAAGAGCATTTAACACATTTATATCATACTTTTGATAGATTGTCACAATCAAATTTGACTGTTAATCTTGCTAAAAGTGAATTTTGTAAGGCCACTGTTGATTATTTAGGGCACACAGTTGGCCAAGGTCAAGTGAAACCTATTATGGCTAAAGTGGATGCAATTACCAATTTTCCTCCTCCTACAAATAAAAAACAACTTATGAGATATTTAGGCATGATTGGATTTTACAGAAAATTTTGTTCAAATTTTGCTACTGTTGTTCAACCATTGACTCATCTTTTACGGAAAGATTCTAAATTCATCTGGAGTGATAATTGTCAAAACGCTTTTGAAAAAAGCAAATCACTTTTAATTAACAGTCCCGTTCTTATCACTCCAGACTTTAAAAAGCAATTCAAACTTGCCGTTGATGCAAGTGATGTAGGAGTTGGGGCCGTTTTATATCAAGAAACAGATGATAATGTTGAGAAACCTATATCATATTTTTCCAAGAAATTAGATAAACATCAGAAAAATTATTCCACTATTGAAAAAGAATGTTTTGCACTGTTGTCTGCACTTCAACATTTTGATGTATATTTAAATCCCACTATGCATCCTATTCTGGTTTATACTGATCATAATCCTCTCACCTTCATACATAAAATGAGAAACAAGAACCAGAGGTTGACTAGGTGGAGTTTATTGTTACAGGAATATGATATTATTGTAAAACATATTAAAGGTAAAGATAATGTAATAGCAGATGCTTTATCTAGATCTTATTAAAACACTGTATACATACTATATATATATATTTTTGTATATATTGTTCATGAAGTTCTCGTTACACTCAAACTTCTTTTAAGGGGGGAGGTGTTATGATATTGTAATTATTATATTTATTTATCTTGGCCTGGTTTGTTTTGTGTGGCCTTGTGACGTGTATAATGTGTTTACATAATACTTATAGTTGTTTACCAAATAATGTTATAACTGCGCAGTTTAGAAATCACTGGAAGAATAATGGATACTGGTGGAATGACTAGAACTTTCTATTTGACTTACGTAATAATTATGGTGTGATTCGAACTTCTACCGTATTCCAGAAGTTTCCGTTCTACAGTATATATATGGACACGAAAGTTAAACTTGCAGAGCATAGCATATTGGTCCGTACATAGACATTCTTGTGTTCTCAGCTGTTGGATTTATTTACGTTTCATACATCGTACTTGACAGACTGTTATTTTCATTACATCATACTAGATTGTGACTGATTGGATATAATATTCCGTTTGGATTCAGGCAACAGTGACCAGAATTCCGGATCAAGAAAAAACAGGATTTTGAACAGTTAAGTTGACATTTTAGTTTTTTTTGTAATATTTTTGTAAACTTTGTATATATAATAAATCTTGTTAAATTTTATTATTGATTTGTGTCTTTTGTTGGCTACAATTTAAAGGTGATTTCGGCCGTAACAATACATAGTTCCCAATCAAAATGTCATTTTATGTGAACAACTAACCCCACTTACAATAACCTTAAAATAGGACGTGATTATGACAAAGTTCTATAAATAGATATTCGAGACTTTTAAATTTTTATAAATCTAACTATTGATCGGCTTTTATAAAAGAAACAATTATTTCTTTAAATCATTAATTAATTACTGCTTTTCGCATTGGGAGCAAGACATATTTCCTTTTTTGAAATAAACAAGTAAATGATTTTCTGTTCAAGGAAATCTGTAAATCAATTTATTGAATTGTATATCTATATATGAATCCGGGATTGGCTCCTCCGTTAAAAGTGGGTATATATGTGCCAAGTGTGGTGGTCAAACCGGAACTTATTCATGACCCAGAAATTTGGAAAATCATACCCCGTCAGTGACATTCAATGTTCAAAGGTAACACTTTTAATCATTAATAACGATATACAGTAATTAAAAATCGCAAATCAAAATTTATAAGTTTATGACGTCGTTTGGGAGACTTAAATATTCTTTGTACAGATATAATAAGAATTGTAGAAACCAGTCTTGTTCCAACAGATTTAGATCAATATAATTACAATTTACGAGCATTTAAAGTTTGTATCATGTATTAGACGTTTTTTTTTCAGCGCATTAGAAATACGAAAATTAATTTTTAGCAAGATATTAGCCGTAATATTTAAAGATCAACCTGTGTCGCGACGAAGGAATATTCCGCAATCTACTCGTTTATGCAAAATTTTAATAGTAATTTTAGTACGAGAACAAATTTGCCGTCACAGAGAAGAAATCAAAACTTCGTTCGTCATAATGGCACAACATATATTGGAAGAAATTTTCACAAGCTTTTTGAGAACAAAGCGTAAGCGACAGGGCTGGCGGAACAGAAATACACACTACTGGGAATACCACACAAACACAGGGAACAACGGAAACGGACGAGACGAACCTCAAGGAAATTGCGTAAACGAAACGCAGAAAATTCAGCCGAAAATTATTAATCTTTCTAAAGAAAACTTACAGATAATGAAATAAAGTTATTGAAACGAGGACTGAAATTTACTTCTACTCCCGGTGAAGATAAAATTCAACTTGGTGCAGATATTGATGAGTTCTGTAGAAGATTAAGAATAAATTATATTTTTCAAGAAGAAAATGAATATCAGGATGCAGATATAAATAAACCATTAGTAAGAGATAAATCTGAATGGATTCCTAAATCTAAAAAAGATAAACACTTTGAAGAAACGATAAACATGTTAAAAACAAATTCAGTTGTAACAAATAGGCGTGTCAAGGATAATTTAAACCGCGGGGAGAGGAGAGCTTAATTGAATTTAAAATCAGATAAATCAATTGTAATGAGAGAGGCCGACAAAGATAACGCTGTTGTTATTTTAGATAGGGATTATAACAGAGATAACAGTTTTGAAATGTTGCACGATGAAATGTTACGAAGAAACGAATAAAACAGCGGATAAAAATACCACGAAGATGATCACAGATTTATTAAGTCAACACGAGGGAGAATTATTTAAAGGAGAAGTCGAATATATTTCCAAATTTACATTTTTAGGTTTTTTCTACGTTTTACCCAAAATACATAATAACACGGAAATTCTTAATGTATACTTCAACAAAACTGAATACATAGAAATATTGAGACCAAATGATTTAAAATTTCGACCTATTTTAAGTGGACCTTATAGTATTACTAGTATTACCCAAAGATTAATCCACATCATTGACATTATTTTAAAACCTTTATACCGTGACGTATCTAGTTTTATAAGAGACGATTTGGAATTTTTGAATCATTTGACCGAGGATGTCATCCCAAATTCGGAATTAATTACTTTTGACGTTGTTAGTCTATACACAAACATACCACACGATTTGGGTTTAACAGCTGTGGAATTCTGGTTAGAAAATAGGCGGGATATTATACAAGACGGATTTACAAAGGAATTTATTTTCAATTCTTTAAAGATAATACTGGAGAGAAATGTTTTTTATTTCGACAGAAAATACTACCATTAGAAGAAAGGAAAAGCTATGGGTACGAAAATGGCAGCGGCGTATGCTAAGCTAGTACTAGGTTATTTGGAACAGAAACTTCATGAAAAATTGAGTGATAAATATGGAAATGAATTTACGTCTTACATACAAAATAACTGGAAACGTTTTCTGGACGATTGTTTCATTGTCTGGAATTCGGAAATTACCGTTGAAGATTTTCATTTAGAACTCAGTTTAAACCCACACATAAAATTTACTTTAAACAGAAAGAAATCGGAAATGCCATTTTTAGACATTTTAGTAAAAATTCCAGAAAATAATTGTACCGTAAAGATCTATTTTCTAAGGACACCGATACTCATATGTATTTGAATTTTCAGTCGAAAATTCATTAGATTAAACATTCCTTTTAATCTAGCCTCAAGAATGCTAACGATAGCAAAAACAGAGACATCAAGAAATAGAAGATGAGACGTATTAAGGAACTACTTAAGAAAGCAACTTACAATACCCTGAAGAAATCATTTTATTTACCTAACATATATAACCGTTTAACAGTACGATGTAGTTAATTTTACGATAGCAGATTAACATTGATGAATTTGTTAAGGTCATTAATAGATACTTTTTTTTATATTTATGTTATTTTAATATAAGCTTTTGTCTCAGTCCGGGGACACTGATTCCCTAGTGGACATAGTTCACGTGGACTACAGGTTTCGGCTTGCTTTGTTTTTCGTACCTAATGTTGGATGCTTCCGCTTGGGGTATTTTAGTTTGTTCTTGTTATATGAATCAGTCTAAATTGAAAGAGATTTTACAGTTTAACCCGATATCGATATTATCTGATATAAGGAATCGCCCAACGTGGGTAACGATGAATAATTGCGAGTCACTACCTGCCGTCTACGACAATATAATCGATTTTCCTTATGGAAATTTAAACAACCATAGTGAGAGTATCCCTTTACGAGACCCGAAAACTTCATCGCTAGGGGCATTAATGAATGCGCAGATGAATGGGAAGATTTATTTACTAATTTGCCCAGTGATGTAAAACAATGGATAACAGATGCAGTTAAGGTTGCAGATTTTTTGCTTCATTTTAAAGGACATTTTAAGGGTAAAAGCTATAAATCCGATGTTCCACCAAAGGCGTTTTTACCAACTCCTCATTCCTGCAGAAACTTTATACCTTTTATTCAAACTGAAATTTGTAGCAGATTGAAATCGGGCTCAGTTCGTCTATGGTGAAAACTAGGGAAATATGAGCTTCCCAAAGCAATAATGCCTCTCACTTTAGAACCTAGTAAACCAAGGCTTTGTCACGATGAAAGTTTTTTAAATCTTTGGATAAAAAAAACCTCAATTCAATTAGAAACCCTAAAACATGTACCAAGGATTGTTGTTAAAAACTCACTGACGGCTGCTTTTAATGAAAAATCGGGCTATGACCACATAAAACTTAATGAGGACTGCGAAACGTGTTTTGGTTTTCAATTCGGTGGATGGGTATTCACAAACACAGTCATTCCCATTGGTTGGAAAGCGTCTGCTTACATTAAGCTACAAACAATTTAAATTCGCCACAATGGAATATTAACACAATGTCGTTTGTTATGCTCGAAGTTTTGACCAAGCTTTGGCTATACTTTATCACTTAAGAAAAATAGAACGAGGCCGACAAGAGAAGTAAAATTTTTAGGTTTATTATTGACTCAGTTGAACAAGCATTCACCCTCCCACTGGAGAAAAAACTATCTTTCATCTCATACGGGATTTTATTTTGAAAAGTGAGAAGGCAGATGTAAACACACTGCAAAGATTTGCAGGGAAGTGCGTGTCAATGAACCATGTGGTATCGGCGGCCAAATTATTTTGCAGAGAAGTAAATGCAGCGATAGCTAGCGGAATCAAAGCCACACGCGACATTGATATAACAGGCGACTTAAAAATAGAACTTGAGTACTGTAGATTTATTGATAAGCGGAATTCATTTTGTCCTTGGAAAACTGAAAGGCACAAGCAATTAACTGTTTATATTGATATCTCGCTTTATAAATATGCCGTGTCCGTGTTAATCAAAGAGGACCTAACTTTTGGGAATTTCTGGGATAAATCAAATCAGAGACATATACATGCTGGGGAAGCAGACGCTATCATAAGAGCACAGAAACTATCGTCTTGATATCTTGACTGATAATCAGTGCGTTATATCTGCTGGGGAAAGTCAAGGCGCGACAAAACACTTAACGACTTGATGAAGGAGTTATTTACAATCACCTTCATCTCAAACATTGATTTACATATGGCTTATATTCCTACTGATTTAAATGAAGCAGAAAATCCTTCACGGTCCATTTCTTATTCTCACGCAAAACTTAGTAAAGAAAGTTGGTCTTAATTAGAGAAACACTACGGTCCGCACACACTTGATTTAGCGGGTGTACTTTTGTTGCACCAGACTTAGTTGAAACACCCTAGTGGTATCCACTGCTAAAACGTCATACTGTATCATCATTTATCATTGGTTGTAAAGGAGAAAAGGGTATAATAGATGTTCCGTCCAAAAAAGGTTATATATCTGACACTTTTGGTTTAAAATGGCCTTTGTTGGCTTAAAGATTATTGTTTGCATAATTATTATTTCAGTATTTGCAAAAAATAGATGAAAGAATTTGACAGCTTCAGTACGACACTGTTAGTTTTTTTACCAAAGAAAAAAGTCTTCTTAACAATTATGTTCGATGGATTTCTTTTCGTTAGACATTAAAAGGTTCCTGGTGTGGAACGATAGTGGTAAAACTCAAATACACCATAAATTCTGTGCCTTTTTAGGACAATTTGGTGTAATGTCTTGTGCATGTCCTGTTAGGTTAGTTTCTGGGTCAGTCGAAGGATTAATTCAACACTTGATTGATATTTTTGATTCTGCTGGAGGGGGAAGAGTTTGGAATTCTGCCCTTGCTTTAGGTAACACTGCTTCTTCTGATGCAGTCACAAAATATCTGAAGGCAGTAAAAGAAGAACAGGCGAGGGTGCATGTTGTCCCAAAACAGGCCAAACGTATTTTCATTGACAAAATTCGCAAAATTGCAGAATATATAGATAGAGAACTGAGCAGTGTAGATTTAACCATTAAACCGAAATATGTATTGTAAAGAGATTAGGCCTTAATTAAGTTGAAAGGTTTTGCTGGTGACCGAGCAATTATATTATCTCAAGAAGTTAAACGGTTACCTAATGATAATGGGTTCGTTTTTAAACATACTTTCGGGAAAAGGCTAAGACGTGGATCAAATAAGTGTAACATATTTGTCCGAAAGCGATATAATGAAAGAATTATGTGTCAAGTCTTTGGTCTAGAATCTAATTTTTCTTTCATGCAGGACCATGGTATTCCTTTATCCCCTTGAGATCTAATCCGAGTTATCATATAATCGGGTAGGGTTCTTGATGAACCAGTCTCGTACACTTTTATATATGAACGTTTCAAAAATTACCTAGTCGGAAATTCGGAAATTATTGCGATTTTTTATTATTGCAAAAAATGCGACAGGGTTGTAATCGCAATAATTCAAACTCGCTTTTTGGAATTTTTTACATGAATGAAGCGGGACTTTTTTCAATATCGCAAAAATTAAAATCGCGTTTTGGTCTAAAATGACAAAATCGCAATAATTTCTGAATTTACAGTACTCTTGCTTATTCAGAGAGTAAAACTGATATTAAAGGTATAATGAAACATGTTGGTTCGTCTACTGAAAAAAACGACCAAGTATTATACAAGGGCATCTTTAATAAAGGATGCTAGTTGAGTGGCGGACAACCTCGCAAAATGTGCAGACGCATTAAGTAAGGACCCCATTGATAGTTATTATCAATTGTTCTCCGATTTTGATGATTTAAAGCATGAATTTGCTCTATGATATGTAAGTTACACACATAGTTTTATTGTTCGTCCAAAATGTGCATATTATTTCTTGAATAATAGATATTGATATTGATTTCTTCACTATTTATTTAATGAATATTGGGTGTTAGCTTTACGACCTTTGCATCATAGATTTTTTTTAGCCTTTTTCATGTGCTGTAATTGCAAATCATGTTTACCAAATGTATCCAAGTACTTTATCAGGATTGTGCAGTGCATTACAGTGACTTCACTGAGGATACGATATTATCTCCAGTGAAGTTACTGTAAATGACTCCACAATCCTGATAAAGTACTTGGATAAATTTGGCAAACATGGATTAAGATGTACATCACAGTAACGCTCTTAATTGGGAGGGTGGGAGAGAAGCGACAAAAAGTTAAAAGCAAATTAATACATCATACAAAATACTAAAACCTTGGGGTGGGGAGGATTCTACATCGATTGACAGCCAGATCGAGAGTGAGGTTTCGTGTAACGCAACGTTGCACTTGACTGAGGATCCGATATTTTTCTATGTGATGAAATCAACTTATTTTTGATAAAACTCTGGTTAAGAAGCTTTTGTGGCACGCAGTAATCCTCTAAGATGAGAAACAGACGCAATATGCAGGCGATGCTAGTATATTGCTACATTTTTGCACTCAAGAAGGGAAGTTAACAATAGGAAAGATAAAGTCATCATGTTTGTCATAAAGTTTGTCTTTTCATGTCCCTCATTGTCTATTTCAAGAAACAAATCCAAATATGAAGCGAACTTCAAGGTATCTGTAGTTTCCTTAATTTCAAGCTTACTGGGGATAGATGAAAGTCTTGGATTTGTCGTTATTTAACGATTGGGCTAGTTTCTTTTTGTTTTTTATTATTCAAGATCGCCCAAACAGATTTTTTATCAATATCAATGTCCGTTTCAACTTTTCTTGCCAACGAACTCTCGTAGTCATCTACCGCTTCCCTCATCGCATCGCGAAATATCTTTTTATCTGATTTATACCTTGCAAAATATAAGCAGTCTGTTTGATAACAGTGACAGTTATTTATCCAATTGAATCGACTATCACGCATAATGTCCCGAAGTCTAGTCAGTGTATCGTTCCAGTATGGTTTAATATATGGTTTGAAGTGTTTGTGAGGCAATGTATCCATTTCTGCTTTCTTCATATGGCAGTCGATATCACGGAATAGTAGTCCTCAATAACAGATTGTGAACTATCTAGTGCCGGAAATTCCAAAGACCGTAAATTGTGAGAAAGTGCATAAATATAGTCATTTATTGTTCCCTTAGAACGCGCTTTGTCCCATGAAACTGCTTCTAAGGATGGCTCAGCTTTCGAAATAGGAAAATGAGTTACAGCTAAACAGCAAATAATAGGTCGATGGTCGGATAGATCGTAAGCATAATCGTCTAATGTATCGGCAAATAAGATTTTGTTTAAGAACTTTCTATTCATAATGATGTGGTCTATGCATGTAGATGGCACACCTTCGTACGATTGCAATTTATCTATAGGTCCTTTGCACACTTGTTCCATATTAACAGAAAACATTTCGTATGAATCTAACAAAGAATGACATAATCGTGATCGTTCATTCCCCAATAATTCACGACGGGGACCTCTTATTTTTGTGTTAAAGTCTCCCATCAATATTACTGTTCCTATCTCCTGATATATCGCCACTAATTCGAAGAGAAAGTCGATGTGGTGTTGAAAGGCAGCAAATGTTTGAGTAGTCGCTGGTTAATATAACGAAAATACAAAAAATGTTTCACATCCAGGTATGTTTAATTCGATACCCACAATTCTATCACTTTCTACTTCAACTATTGAGACGAAAGGATAAATATATTTTGCAACGAGAAGCGCTACACCCGATCTAGTATTTGGCGAATAGGCTAACGGGTTCGAGTCATCAGATCCTTTGGCGATAGATACATAATTAGAGTTAACATTATCCAGTACATGTAATTGAAAAGTTCTCAACCAATGTTCCGATAAGGCGCATATATCAATTCTATATATCAATAAATGTTCACTTAAATATGGTATACAAGAGTAGATGCCTCTACAATTCCAGCACATAAGCGATAATTTAGATTTATCTCCCTCCATTATTTGGGTGTAATGTCTTTTCCTTTACAAATTGTTCCCACGGTAGCCAAGATTTCATAAAGATTCCTTGTGGCCAAAGTCAGGTTGGAATAATAAATGTTCATCATCAGACTGTATATTCAGCTGAGCCGCAGCGGTTTTCCTAGCAGGCCGAAAGAAGTAGCGTAGGAAAGTCACATATATATTGCGTTCATGAAGAAAATGTCTCATAGACTCCTCTGATGAACACGATTTATCGATCCCACCGGTATAAAATCTGCTTATGCTTCTCTGTTTGCGAACAACACCTTTGAATGTCGGGTTACATACCGATGTTGGAAAGTGAGTAGGAATGTGAGCACCAGTATTACAACCACGTTTTTGTTCATTTTTCTGAGTATCATCTTGGGAGGAAGCTACATTTGAATACAGGGGTTTCGTCGTAGCTGACTTCTCAAACCACACAGAAGATGCAGATTTAGACGAGTGTTCATTTGATGTTTTATCAACACAACTTGAAGCTTTTGGGGTAGTGGATTGATTTTCATTTGCAACTTTTGCATACGATTTCGTGTTTTGTTTTTCTGATAACAACTGTTTATTAGTTTTTTCCATGGAGTTAATACGCTTTCGAATTTCAGTGATTGATGATGAACATGACTCAAGTTTGATTGGAATTTCTGCAGATGTGCCTCAAGCTCCTTTATACGATCATTTTGAATAAACACCTTATTTTTCAGATTACAAATACCTGAGGCTCGTTCGTCAGTTATTTTAGTAATACGAATGCATTCAGAATCAAGTCGAGACTAAGTTCGTTCGAAAAATGAATTGACTTGTCAAGCTTTGAAACAGTTTTTTCTGATGAATTCTTGTTGCCTTGTATTTTCTCAGTTACTTCTTTCATTCCAGTGTGTAAAGTAGATACAGAACATTTTAATTCACATATATCCCCCTATAATGTGGACATTTCTTTGACCTTTTCTTCTAGTTTGTCTACGCGCTCGGACAGTGCGCAGTTGGAGCTCCGTGACAGATTTAACTGTGTCTGAATGTTATTAAGGTGTTCCTTGTATTTATTTACTTGTCTGTCTAATTTCATATTTGACTTTTGTAGATTTTCAATTTCACTAGTCATTGTTTTCACTTGTTTTTCATGTCCTATTTTTAGTTTAAGGATAGAGCTCTCTATTTTGATTATCGCATCGCGCAATGTATAATCAATGAGTGAGGAGGTCCAAATCAACACAAGAATTATTCATCGTTGATTTTGTATTTAACGTCTCTTTTAGTTCGTCGAGGAATTCACCCTTTGATGTCATTCGTAAGACAAGACAATCCCGACACAGTTTGTTTATTAAAGGTTCACCATTTTTAGATTTTGGATTAATTCTCTTCTTTAATATAGCATGTGGGAAAGGAAAGTCTGATAATTGTTTTGCCATTAGGTAATATTGGTGGCGAATTTGTTCAAGAGAGTCAACGTCATTATTACACATTTTAAGTAAGCGTGACAAAAACGAATCTCTAGGTAAGCCATTAGACTCATTCTCGATATGCTGAAGAATAATGTTCGAGATAATTGGGTTGTTATTTGATACTGGTAATTGCTGGGACATTAACAGTTCATTGTCACTTGTATTCAAGAAATTTCTTAGTAGATAGGATTCATTCGTGCCTTGAATGTCATTGCAATTGACTTGACTTTTCTTTTTGTTTTCACGTAGTAGTCCGCTTCATATGAGTACAGAAACGGATCGGTGAGGAGAGGAGCATAGTTGGTTCCCATTGGGATGACGATAATTTGTTGAAAAATTCGACCGCCAAATTAAACAAATATGTTTGTAAGTTCATCTTCAGAATAACTTTTGTCAGAATCAGAGTGGTTTTTCACGAAATAAACCTTTTCTCTACCTAAACCTAGAAACCCAATTTTTCTTGAAAAACATTGATGAACTAGTTGTTTCAATCGATATTTAATGAATGAAGAACCGTCTAGTGGTTATCAAGGACTTCCTGCTTAGTGAGTGTGGTCGGTGTATAAGTTGTGTCACCCGCTGCCTCTAAGACACTACAATAAATAGTTCTTGCAGACAAAAACGATGTTATTGGGCGCATTGTCACCTTGGACAATTACATATTTGTTATTCGTCCTCATATGCACCTGGTTGCCACTGGACGTTAAACAATAATTCATCCATCCATATTTGTTATGGAGGCGAGTCAAATTTTCAACAAACTAATGGTCTTTAAAGATGGACGTAGCGTTAGTTCTCATAGACCCTTCCAAAGTTTTTATAATGGTGAAATTATAAATGCGTGGCATGGGTATTATCTTGTATATTAGTTATGGATGAGTATTTAATAAAATTAAGATGTATGGACCGAATAAGTGCGAGTTTTGGCATGCCACAAACATGTTTAACCACATTGTATCTACATAGATACAACTGCCAACTTGCTATATCTTATTCTTGTTATACTTCTCCATTACGGCCCCGTTATTCTATATATTTCTTTTAAACATTTATTGTTATTATAAAATAAAATACTTAACAATATAACCTATAGTCTACAGAATAGGACCGAAATTATGAATTAGATGTGTAACTTACTGCATCTTCGTCTCTTTACAGAATAAAATAGTCTTATTAAGGAATAAAATATTTTTATTAAAATAAAAAATATCACACCGGCTGAAACTTCAAAACGTTTGATATATGTAAATTATACTTACTTCCTGATACTAACTCATAATATCAAAATTTGAAAAAAAAACAATTCATCAGTGCTAACTCAAAATATTGGCAAAAATATATCCTAGGGTAGCAGAATTCTTGAAGACAGCAGACGACACCATAAATTTTGACCCTTTTCCATATGACCAAATCACAACTTTTACTTATGAGAGCTCATTCAAACTTTTTAAAACATCAACTTTGAAAACTCTACTATAAATTTAGAACAAAACCAGTTAAAAATGCTCTAATAAGGGGAAGAAAATAAAAATGGACGAAATACAGTAATTTTTATAAGGGATTATATTTCGGACAACAAGTGTGCACTAATTGTGGTCTTTGGCCGTAATTAAAGGGCGGAAATGCGATCGACTCTGGAATTGTCTGTTGTTGAAAAATGTTTATCTAAAGAAACAAACATCTTCTAACGATCGCGACTAATAAGTATAAGTAATGTAAACGAGAATAAATTTGAGAATTTTATTTGCAAGAACCAACGAGATATTCCTCAGGTTCGAATTCACTTCATGTATTAAACTCGTACAAATAAGAGTTTCATCATTCATATTTGCACTAGTTCAATATGTTATTTATATATAAGATGATGTTGGACATGTTCCCACTGTTGTTACATTTCATGTACCTCCACCGATTTGTGACTACCACCGGATTGACCCTGTTGAATTTCACTTCGGGTGTCGTATACGGAGCAGGAACTGCTTACCCTTTCGGAGCACCTGAGTTCACTCCTGGTTTTTATAGGAGTTCGTGTTGTTCATTGTTTTTTTAGTGTTCAGTGTTAATTTGTTGTGCTTGTGGTTGTTCATTTGTCTTCCCTGGTTTTGTCTTGGATTGTTTTGGATTTCTCTTTAGGTATATTTGTCCTGTTTATTTTGTTATATTGGTGAATATTTGCCCTCACAGTACATTATATTGCACTGGCAAACTTGTGCAATATCAAATCTGCTCGGAACAATATTCACCAATATTCATGCCATAACTATATATTACTTTTTGGTTATTAACCATTACTTTTTGATACTTATTTTAAATTGCTTTTAAACTAATTTTGAAGCATGTTGGACAAGGAATTTTTCTAATGTTGGAATTTAATTAGATGCTTTTAAAAATTTCGTTTTTAAATAAACATTGTGAATAATGTATTCTTAAGTTGTGTGTCTAATTAGCCAACCCTTTGGATGGGTACTGATTGTTTTAATTGTGTAAAATGGGTTTGCTAATATATACTTTGTCAATCATTAGGTGACACAATAATGAAATAAAACTTATTTATTTATTTATTTATTTTATTTTATTTCTAATAGAGAAACAATGTTGGTCTTTGGTCACTTTTTCATTTGAAGACCTACATTGAATTTTCCTAATAGTTGTAATATATTCTCCTGGTTTTGATTTTTTAAAGAATTTATTAAAACCAACAGGAAAATCCACTGCAGGTCTTCAAATGTTGTAAATGCATTTTACTGCACGAAACGCAAACACATAGTATGTATTGATGAAATAGACACCGTGCTTAAAGGTTGAATGCAAAACGGACATTCGGACATTCGAAAAGGAAAAGTATATAAAAAAAACCCAGTTGATATTCATTTCAACGGTCCCAGAAATTCAATACAAAGATCAGGTTCGCCGGTATAGAACGCTCAAAAAGAATGACACCACTTGCATGTATAGACGTACGCGAGAGTCTTTTTTATTTATGAAAAATTACTGCGTTCCTATTTTAGAGGACAGAGAGCGTTTAAAAGGTCAAAAGGTGTACGTAACTTACATGTAAATAGGACTTTGATGCGAGTAAATTCAAAACTGTATTAATATTAAGTTAAGAACAGCATCGCACAATTAAAAAATGCATATAATTCGGTAATAAAAACTTGATGATTTTTAAGATAGAAAATGCACTGATCATTATCTATTTAACCGTCAAAAAGTCAATTACGGTCATTAAGAGACAATTATAATGATTGTGTTATCTTTATTGGTTTAAAATTATGTGGGCTATACATAACTTTAGCTACAAACCGCCGCTTTCCTCCAGTGATGAAAGAGCTTGTGCCTCCGAAATATAACGCAATTGTTTGATGTGTTTCTAGGAAAATAGCCGTGCAAGCATGGGTATCCGAAAAAGATGGAATAGATTTTCTGATATCCCCTCAACTGGAAATTTCACCATTTTCGTAGGGTGAGTTTATTCTGTCTGATACAGCGATGTGTGAAAATTATATGTTATCATGTTTTATATATCTATCGATTTGAGAGACGGTAAAATCGCCATCTAAATGGTTAAGAAATCGGAAATTTTATATCTCCTCTCTTTCACACCCTTAGTGTGTTGCACTCCCATTTTTTTCTGTAACACCCAACGACTTTCATTGTCAATTTTTTCGCATTATTTATAGCATATATCAAATGTCCAAATTTCGTCGACTGACACAATATACATGTATGAGGAATGGCTTTAGAATGCTGCCTCCCACCTTTTTTCCTAACCCCCCCCCTCTCTCTCTCCCTTTGTCCAGCCCTTGAATAACTGAGAACGATTTGTAGTATATCGCACAGGCACCTGAAGAATCGATTTAGTGTGTTGCACCCCCTCTTGTCTCTGTAACAACCCCCGACTTTCATTGTCAATTTTCCCCCATCATTTATAGCATAGATCTAATGTCCAAATTTCGTCGACTGACACAGTATATATGTATGGGAATGGCTTTAGAGTGCTGAATTCCATCTTTTTAGGTTGTGGGGTGTTGAGAAAAGGGGGATATGCAGAGGAAAGAGAGGGCGTGCAACCCCTTGTTGTATACCGTCTTTACCTGGAAATAAGTGTGAATGACAGAGCAATCCGAGGAATGCATGTAAAAGGTCAAGAAACAAAAAATAACTAAATAACTAGACACAAATCCCCAATGTCCGAACATATTTACCTACACGTTAGAGCCGTTTCAGATTTTAATTTTTAAATAATGTAACGCAGTTCCAGCTGTACTGTTTAATTGACAGAATTACTTAAATTTATATTATCAGGATTATGGATAAAATTCATATAACTTTATTTTATCGAATGCAATACAATCCAGGAAGAAATAAATGTATGGAAAGTTCAATTCCTATTGTTTGACGCCAAGAAAAAAACATCGGCCCATGTCACAGAAAACGTAAAAACTTGTGGTCAGACTACAAAATTTTGTTTGTCGTAACTCATAGCATACTGTTTACTATTTTCGTCTCGTAGTAAAATATATCACAAGCTAGTAACCAAAACTTGGCGAAAGCGTGGAAAGTAAAAGCGCGGGCCATACAACAAGCTTTTTATGGTAATTGTTATTGCTCTCTACACACATAAGAAAATCGCGTGTAAACACAAGCCTTTTATGGTGATGGCCACCACCCATATTTGCAGCATTTTTTGTAACGATAATATATTTCCGTGTTTTTTTGTGTCATCAAGTTCAATGAATTAACAATCGACCTGACAGGAAATTAATTGATATAAGTCCTAGATTTCATTTTTTTATTGGATTTGTTTGATTTGTCTGAAGGTTTGTATGTATTTTTTGATAGAGAATAGTAAAACATTTATGTATTCTGAAGTAATGGGTTCGGAATATAACATTTCTTTAAATTTTAACAATGTTTTTTATTATTTTTATAATTTATTTAAGAATTAACAGCTGACTGCCTTTTGTCTCGTGCTGTTTTGTTTTTATTAGATATTATATTACACTAATTCCAATGCAGCATTTCAACATTTTGACCACTTATATATCGTCCGTGACACTTCTATCAAAAAATATTATATTCTAGAATAACATAACAATCAAACAGCAGGAGGTTTGGGTACCAATAAAACCGATTTGACCCAACCACTATTCAGTGTCTGTACCAAGTCAGAATATCCTGAATCTGTTGTGTTTGTGTTTTTTTATATTAGTTTTTGTCCTGAGTTCTGTTTGTTATTTTTAGTTTAGTTTATTATATATTTTTCATTTTTCTTTTAGTTATACATGTATCCCTGTGACGTTTGTTTTATGTGTTCAGTTCTCATGACTTTGTCTTTAACTTTCGATTTCGAATTCGCAGACGTTTCCAATTTTTCGCTATGGAACATTATAGCTAAAGCTCACCACATGCTTGAACAGGACGAGTTTACAATTATCGTAACAAAATATATTTGTGGCGTTTATTGTTCCTTTCGATTTTTAATTAACGGGCGTTTCCCATTTTCGAAAACTAACATTCTAGCTAGAGCAAAATATCAAAGGCCTGAATAGGTCGAGTTAACAATTGTTGTAAGAAACTCGCAACAGAATGAGAATCTACATAGACCTATATTAACATGTCAGGATAAGTTTTTTTTCAATATATGATATGATATAACTTGTTCAACATCGTCCTTGAATGAAAATTGATATTGAGACTTTTTTTTAGAAGTTTGATTATGTTTGTGTCTTTGTGCTTGTTTATAGTGAAGATGAATTTCATATGTTGGATCTGTCTGATTCCAGGTATCTATGTAATTATTCTGACATTTAAGTTTTATTGACAAGGTGGGGTTATGTATGACGTAAAAAATGCTGTCTTAGCGTCTGGCGTTAGGCGATGGAATAACTTGTTTGACCTTACCAGACTAGTATGAAATATCATTTAACATTTGATATAACAATTCAGATATCCCAAACGCATAAGTAAGATTAAACGTTTTCAGCATTGTCAAAAAAGGCAAATTTGATCCTAAAACATTTTGCTATTGTGTTTTATACTACCGCCAAAGGTTTGGGTAACATAATTCTTGTCCCTCCATTCGCGTGAAATAAATGATTTAGATACCCTCAATATACATGTATCTACTTTGTACATGAAGAGTCCTTGAAAATAGGAAAATAGGACAAACTAGTGGTTCCTGAATAAGCATCATTTCTACACTCGAATGAATATAATTGAGCATAAAATGCAGATCATTAGCCATGGTTTTATTATTTTGTTTTATTTAGAAATAAAGAAATCAGCACAATCAATACATTCTACATGTAGTGTGTCTATCTTCTATAATGCAAGCATTACTGGCTTAAAATGCAGTTAAAGGTTTTATTCGTGTCAATTCAAAACGTATAGATGGGTTTGCATCAACACACTTCTTTCTGTTTTTGAATGCATGTTATTGATAATAAATAAGGCGAAGTTCAATTTTCGGCAAAAGTTAATTAAACGAAGAATCCGGTCATTTTAATATTACAATAATTTATAACCATTACAGGGACCTTATCAGAACAACAACCGAATAAAACGATGTATGCAACTATCGGAAATACAGTCAAGATACCATGTACAGCAAAAACATGCATAAAAGCGACCAAATGGCGCAAAGACAAAAAGGCTTTCATCGATAATTCAAATGTTAATGCGAGTATTCGCGGATACCAAAGATTTACAGTCACAAATTTCAACGACACGTCAAATGTTCTCCAGATATCAAATATCACAGAAGATGATTTTGGTGTTTATGAATGCATACTACAAACGAACAAAGATGTCTCGATCCAAAACATTTGTCTCAAACCATTTGGTAAAAAAAGGTTTTATGTTGAATGTTTTGACACGTGTTTCTTTAATAAGAATATAAAGAAAAGAAAACAACTGAACATAGCGCAGTTGACCGGATATTTGTACATGTATGATAAAGTATATTCCAGTATTGCTCCAGAAAAGTTCATGTGTATATTAACATATATAAACCAAACATGGTTTTATCTTGTTGATAGAAAATCTATTTTTAGGGATTAATTCAACATCAACATGACCTAAAATAACTATAAAATGTAATTATATGCACCGTGTTTTCTTTTAAAATATAATTCCGATTCCAATAAACTGCATTTGAAATATGACTAGGTCCAAAAGCGCGAACGACGTAGATAAAATATAGACTATAAATAGACATATTTTAATGCACAAATACCGTCTATTTCGCCTTTTCAGTTGTGCTTAAGACGTAAAATGTTGAAAAACAAAACGAAAAACAACAATTCATTTGCTGAAGATTAAAATTCATAAATACCAAAAAAATAAACAAATGAGCACCAACTAAGGACAGACCGTTGCACGAGGGATATATGCCTCATTCACAGAAGTTAACATTTTATGGCAGTAAATTTAAATATCAATTTTGGGCTATTTTGGAAGAACCAACAACTGAGCTGGCGATAACATCGGGAACTTGGAGTCCATGTAAATAAAAATTTTGTAATGTGTGTTTATATATATATACTCTATTCATCAATTTCTTTAATGAAATGCAACTATATGTTCTAATTCTAGACGGATTGAAAATAAACAAATTATTTTCCCTTTATATGAACATCATCAGACTTTAACAAAAATCTTTAAACTGTTTATCCGTAATGAAGGTTAATATGTTATTTTTGTACAGTATCTACAACACCAATAAGCAGCGATGGCCAAAAACAAGACACATCGATTACAAATTACATAGAATTGGATCCAACTCCTACATCAGTAGGCTCAGTAGAAAAAGCAGGTAGTATTTATAAAATATTCTTGTGGACATATATCTTTTCTTTTAACTATTATATTGTGTGTATCACATACGTCGTTAATGAATTTCTTGATCAAAATTCTCTATGTTTATGAGAGCAATTACGTGTATCCTAAAAGTCAACATGGATCAAACGTTCGGGAACAGAATTTGCACATATGTTTATGGTTATTTGGACTAACCCATTCCTTTACTTTCATTTTCCCTAATATAATTTCATCCCAATATTAAGGATCTAAGCTACCCTAGTGAACGTACTTCACAAAGATTTTTACAAAGGCAAAAATTGCGATTGAATTCAAATACTTATGACAAATGTGATGATTTATACTTTCCAGTTTTGAACTTTCTGTACCAACGCTCAAGTTTATGGTGCGTACATGTAACCGGTGAATCGTTAATGTAGTTTGTATGTTGGCCTTCTTGAACGACTTTATGTTGTCTTTCAAATAACCAAGAAAAGGTTATGTTTAGGCATTGTAAGTAACATGATATACAAAATCTTTACAGTCTTCATCACGAATGTATTGAAATGAATTTAAGTGAGCAGGACATGTCACTTCCGTTTTTTGGTTGACGTTCACATTCTGACCTTTTTTTGTTTTGATGCTGTATGGTTTGCTTTGTATTTTTTTTCATTTGGATGTGTCTTTGTAGTATTTATCATGAATCGATTCTTTGTTTGTATTTTGGTCTGGTGGAATTTTTTTGCAAATATCCTATAACCTGCTAATAAATTTATTAACAATAGTAGAGACCTATATTTTTTTGTCAACAACTTTTATTTATTTTATCAGGGATATCCTCAAAGGTTCGCTATGGACTCCTGACTACAGTTTTTGCTGTGTTATCGTGTGTTTCAGTTGGATGTGTCTTTGTTATTTATAAGTACAAATCTCTACCAGTGTCGTTAGACAATAAAACCCTGTGAAACATACAAACCGGAGAAAGGACGCAAATCGTGTATTACGACTAAAATTTTGACAGACAAAGCAATGGTTTTTCTCATTACGAAGTAACTAATGAAACAGATATTTTGTAAAATATGAACAGTTTTAACAACTCGATATGTGAGGAACCTAGAAGCACGTTATTTTGGTGTACATTGTACATGTTGTATATGATAATTAAGATCACCTAAATCAATCACAAACTAAACATTTTTGACGGATGCAGAGTGCGCGATTTAGAAAGCATTTATTCTGCTACATTCTATCATACGCCTTCTTTTAATAAAAACAATTATCAATTACAATTGGTTAAAATTTTATGACCGAAGTACTATTTGCATA
Source organism: Mytilisepta virgata (assembly GCA_028015205.1). Lineage (NCBI taxonomy): Eukaryota > Metazoa > Mollusca > Bivalvia > Mytilida > Mytilidae > Mytilisepta > Mytilisepta virgata. The sequence continues at coordinate 37,737,888 of CM051510.1, read as the reverse complement.
AAGTTCAAATAAACCTAGATGATGGTTTTCTCTCTTTCTCTTAGTTAAATTACATTGAATAATTTCAGAATATGAAAATCAAAATTGTTGGGACATTAGATCATGTAGCTAGAAAGGCTTTGTCAGCCTTTTTCAGGATGGTTTCGGTGCTGCTAATATTAGTAATGGTATAACAAGAAGGCTAACCATGACGTAAAGTTAATAAATAAATGCAAAAAGGTAAATCACTACCTTTTTTTCAGTAAAAAGATCGTAAAAATTAATATTTCAAGATATCAAGATCACATTTGATTTTGCTAAGGATGGTTGTGAAATCATAAATGAGGGATGTTTTGGGCCACCAGATCAACCCTTAACTATATGCAATGTCAGAAGAAGGAGAACTTGCATATGCTTAATATACTGAAATAAATATGGGACATTGTTAAATCTGATTCAGTGAAAAATATTGCCAAATTTTAGACGTGCACATGTCTCCAGATTCTAATCAATACTTAATTTATACTATATACTCACAAACAGAACATCTTCTTGCATATGTTAACTATAATCTTTCAATAGAGCAATTTGTAAAAAAAAAAACGGAATCCTATATCCTATATGAATTATTAAATTTAGTTAACAAAAGCACTAAAACTCACGTCGTATTTAATTTAGTCACCACAAAAGCACCGAACCTATTTAAACTTTTACTCATTGACACATTTAAAGCTTTAAAATTTAATAAAAAACTACAGGAATTCTATATCCTTTATGAAGTATTAAATTTTGTTAACAAAAGCACCGAACCTATTTAAACTTTCAATCATTGAGACATTGCATGCTCTTTGTGTATATTCATTTTAATCTGTCATTCGATCATGGCTTACGAAATTTGTTTTCCTGTTTCAAACGTTAAATCAAATTATTTAAGTTATTTAAAGCAATCACTGAAAAACTTCGGTAAGTGTATAATACACCACGAGCATCAATAAAAGTCGCAGACGGAGCCTGAGACATTTAATATTCGTGCAAGCTGCTGTATTAAAAAGGACAAATATACCTAAGGAGTTATAAAAAAAACGTAATCCATTGGACAGACAAACCCGGGAAGACAAATGAACAACCACAAGCTTAACAAATAAACACAGAAAACTAAAAAACAATAAAAAAACACGAACTCCTGTAAAAACCAGGAGTGAACCCAGGAGCACCGGGAGGGTAAGCAGTTCCTGCTCCGTATACGTCGCCCGTCAAGTTCAACAAAGTCAATCCGGTGGAAGTCACAAATCGGTGGAGGCACATGAAATGTTACGACAGTGGGAACAGGTCCAACATCATCTTAGATATTGAAACACTGTAATGGTCAATCAATTCGTGATGACGACCGTAAAATTTCTTAAGTGATGACACCAACTGATAAAACCATGGTTGAGAAGCTTTTGTTTCAGCAGTAATCCTCTTTGTCGAATGTCATGGTAACTCACGCATGCCCTGGAAAATCGGATAAGCTGAGAAACGTAGACGCCATATGCAGGCGATGCTGGCATATTGCTAATCAGGAATGGAAAATTAACAATAGAAAAGTTGAAGTCATCACGTTTGTCATAAAGGTTTTTCTTCAAATGTCCCTCATTGTCTATTTCAAGGGTAGAGTGAAATAAAACAGACCAACAATTCACTCTGTAGCCAAATTTATCAAGGACATGTACGTTGTTTATATCGTGGTAATGTCAATACATACTGAACAGAAACCATTTATTACAGCTATGGTATCACTTACTACAAACTAAAGTTAATCTTTTATCTAGAACCTTAATTTTAAACACTATAAATCCATTTTGAAACACAATTGTATTTTGAAAATAAACAAATTCTATAAAATGAATTTTCATGATACTTCGACATATTTATTCATCAATTTTCATTATTAAATTATTGATGTGAAGTTATCTTTTGCTCAATAACTTTTTTGTAATTAGGTCTTTCCACTTTCCGTGGAAAGACCTTTTGCTTTTGTTCTGATTATTTTTAGGTCTTTCCACCTTTCCGTGGAAAGACCTATTGGTTTTCTTCTGATTATTTTTTTTCTTCCGCCTAATTTTTTTCTTGCGGTGTATTTTTGTTTCAAATGATGTCGATTAGTTTTTTGGTATATGATATCATACAGTCTATACGCTTTTGAAACTGACCCTGTTTAACCGAACACTTTTCTTTGTAAGAGTTATGTCCCCAAACACTGTTTTTCTTGTTATGAGATCTCCTCCGCAACCGTAAAAGAAAGCGACAAATTTATTTTTCCAAATTGCTCGTTATATCCTCAGGATGTTAGGTTTTATTTAGACCGAAGCTTTAGGAAGACTCCATATGAGAGTTATTTCCCCTTTTTTATTTGATATATGTGAAATGTATTTGTAACTGGAAAACCATAAGTGATAGAGGCCTAGGGTCTTTTGATTTGAGGTCCTTGGTCCATAAAAATGAAAATGAGGTCAAGGTCAAAGGTCAAGGTCAAGTTCTAAATTTTAACTTTTGCTTGTTATCGCTTCTCCTCTGAAACGGTAAAAGATAGCTGATAAAATATAATGTAATGGAGAAAATGTTAAGGACGTTGAGACCTAGCTTTGTTACATTTGCATAAAAGTTGTATGACCTCATTTTATAGGCGTAATTGCCCCCAGAACGTTTATATTTTCGGTTTTTCGTTTATTTCTCAACAATGGTACATGATAAAGGCATGGGGTCTTTTGTTCTGACATCAAGGATTGATAACCTTCAAATTGGCATCAAGGTCAAAGGTCAAGGTCAAGTTCTAAATGTTGACTTTTGCTTGCTATCGCTTCTCCTCTGAAACGGTAAAAGATAGCTGATAAAATGTAATGGAGACAATGTTAAGGACGTTGAGACCTAGCTTTATTACATTTGCATAAAAGTTGTTTGACGTCATTTTATAGGCGTAATTGCCCCTAAAACGTTTAACTTTTCGGTTTTTCCTTTAATTTTCAACAATGGTACATGATAAAGGCATGGGGTCTTTTGTTTAAATATCAACGATTGATAACCTTCAAATTGGCATCAAGGTCAAAGGTCAAGGTTAAGTTCTATTTGACATTTGCTTGTTATCACTACTCCTCTGAAATGGGTGTAGATAGCCAAGGAAATGTAATGGTGGAAATGTTTAGGACATTGATGCGCAACTTTGTTACATTTGAGTTAAAGTTGTATGACGTCATCTTTTGAGAGTAATTGCCCCTAGAACGTTCAAACGTAAGGCTTTTCGTTTATAACTTGACAATGGTACATAATAATGACATGGTGTCTTCTACAATGACCTCAGCGACCAATGACCTTGAAAAAGGTCACAAGCTCAAAGGTCAAGGTCATGACCTATATTACGTGTTTTGCATTTTTTCACACTTTATAAGGTTTTTTCCAGATTTTTAAAGCAATTAAAGTTATTGAAAGCGTGAAATTCAGGCACTACTTTTGATGACGTCATTTCTGGCAACGTTATTATTTTTGTAGACGTTTTTAGACGTTTTGAATATATTGGAATGTTAATTAACGTGACAACGTTACAGCTGATGAAAACGTCTAGAATTGTCACTTGATATGGCCACATTTATGACGTTTATGACTGTGCAAAACAGTATAATTCATCACAAACATTTTTTTAAAAATAAACATTTTTCTTAGTTATTCAAACTAGCAGTCCATATATTTTTTTAACAATTGTGAAATTACCTATCATATCAAACCAGAAGTGATATTTGTAATACGAGAAGTAGTATAATACCTCCCTTATTTCAATCAAAAGTATCTAGAACCATATATTTTTGCAATCGCTGAAAGCTTAGCTATGCTCTAAAACCAACAATTACATTTTAAACCTCATATTTGTTATCAACAAATCTGCAAATGAGATGGAAAGCCCTTCAATTTCTCTGAACAATTGATTTTTAATTTTTTCATGTATTTTTTTTTTCAAAATATTTGTTAGATAAAAAGAGTTGTCATTTATTGCTATAACCTTCAGCTTGACAAGTACAAATTTTTACGGCTTTCCATTGGATAACACATATTATCCTATTCTTGACGTGTTTAATCGGTGGGATAAAAATACATAATATTGTTAACCACTTCCCGGTGATTTAAATTTCTACGTGGTAATTACCCCCTTTTTACCACAGTTATTGGAACGATAAAATAGAGAAGTCCCGACATGACGTCTATGTAAACAAACTACATAGCAAAGACATTTTCTTGAGGCTTTTGTCCAAAAATCAAAGGAGAAACAGATTCTACTTCAATTTACTCGTGAGTTATGAAATTCTCCAACCTCAATAGTTAAATTTTAGATCGCAAAAGCTCGCGTTTTGAAAATCGAAAATTTAACTATCTCGGAGGGGGGGAGAGAAATTCCATATATTACTCGTACCTGAAGTAGAATCTATATTTAATCTACTTCACTAATAATGAAGTCTGATACAGACTTAGGTATAAAAGGTTTTGTATTAAGCAAAATGTTTATCCACATGTTTTTTTTAAAACTTCCTCATCGCTGTCAAATTTTCACAGTTACCTGTATAAGTATTGTTCTTGTTTATAGCTTGTAAAACTAAAAAAGTGCCCTTTAAGAAAGATCATGACATAATAAATTGCAAATAAAATCGAAGTGAGCGATAAAAGCAACTGAAAGCCTCTAGTTTAAAAATGTAATAGTGATCCTCATTATTTTGTAAAATTTGTAAAGCTAGTTTTCAGACATTCTTTACATCTCGTGAAAATAACCGTTCTATATATTATAGTCGGTCTGTAATTGCTCCTTACAGAGCTATGGTTTATTATTTCGGAAACGACAGCCATATCCCACACTTCCGCATGTTATATCCTTGAGCACCACTTTCACAATCATATGTTTGAAAAAGGGCCCATTAAAAAAAAATCCTAAAACCTTACAGTGAAGCTGCATACAGTGTATGCATAAAATTAATCAGGAGAAATAAGGGCAGACGAACGGGGGGATAACAATACCCCAGAACAGAGAAACGGTTGTTGTGAATTAATTCAATTGAAGAGGACACTGATTGCATACGGTCCAACGACACTATTTCATATCAAATAGTGTCCCGAAACAATATTTCATAAGGGAAAATATTAAAATTTACTCTCTTACCTGATTTATTGAAAGGTGTTTACCTCTTCTACGGGGAAATATCAGAATATATACATTGTAGATGTATAATACCAATGGCAATATAACACTATGTATTCAAGGTTAATATGACCGTAAAATTGTAAAGGGTATTTAAAGGATAAAAATAGTCAAATAAGAGTAACAAGTCATCTTCAAACAATCTACATTTTGTATTCTTAAAATAGGAAGAAACCTATCACTTGTTAAACCAGTGAAAATAAATGTTCCAGGTTTTCATTTCGATTTTTAAGTATAAAATCATTAAATATATACATTGTACAACAAAATACCACTTTCCGTTTAATTGTTAAAAACTATAACGAAATTTTTTTAATTAATTTTAGTATTTAATTTTCATTTTCATATGTTTTACCTTCTACTTGATTATAATACGAGTACACGCGAATCAGTCCTTCATTTTTTTCATTATACACAATCTGTTAAGAATTATATGAGATATTATATTGGTCCTTGTGTGGTCCTCTTTTAGAATAACAATCCAAAGATACTTATATTAGATATAGTAAATTTATACTATGCTGTATACGACGCATTTCAAAGAGTTACTTCTCATCAGCAGCATTAAAACCGAAACATTTGGAAGACCAAAAACCAAACTTATATTGAAGAAGAAGTACTCAACCAAAAATAACGAAATAGGAAGCCAAATTTCAGCTAAGGAGATCTGCCATGTGCAATACAAGGAATGAACCCTTAGTATTTCTATTATTTTTGAATTTTGCTAAATACTGGTAATTTGTGTAACAAATCAATGAATAATCATGTCAGACAAGTCTGACGACTGGGTTGGCGAATACCCTCGGGGACCTAGGGTCCACCAGCAGAGGCATCATCCCAGAAGTTTCAAAATAACAATCCAAAGATACTTATATTAGATATAGTAAATTTATACTATGCTGTATACGACGCATTTCAAGGAGTTACCTCTCATCAGCAGCATTAAAACCGAAACATTTGGAAGACCAAAAACCAAACTTATATTAAACAAGAAGTACTCAACCAAAAATACCGAAATAGGAAGCCAAATTTCAGCTAAGGAGATCTACCATGGAATACAAGGAATGAACCCTTAGTCAGTCAGGGGATCGACTTGTTTGAGTCAGAATTGTTCTGATGCAAAACAATCAGAACTCACCTACGTATATACGTCAGAAAAAATTTCTTCGATTTTCGCCGATGTAAAGATATTTCAAAATTGTCGCGTTACTATTGCCTCCAATAAGAAATATTGATAGTCAAGACTTCGGAGGTCACTTGCGCTATTACAAACTCTTGGACTTACACAATGAGTGTGTGGTTTATAGATTTTATTCCATGTTTTTGACGAAAAATCAACATTTTTTAGTGTGACTTTAATTCTTTGCACTGTCTTAAATCGGTTTTTTTCAACCTCTCTCATAATTTTTACGCAATCTTTACACATTTTTGCGTTAATCAGAAAATTTTGGTGTAGATTCACGACCTATAAGAGAGGGTTCACGGCATCTGAAGATGGTAACTGTCGTGTACATTTAATTGCATTCTGACGTGTGCAAGTAGCTTGACAGGAAAATCGGAAAGAAGGAAGATAACTCCGTCTTCCTTATACATTTTTTCCACTGAAGACCGTAAGTTGTTCGTCGACCTCGACAAAGCCTCGAACTTTATTTGGTTTTACCAACAAAAAAATTCCAAAACAATTATTGAAACCTATTTTTTTTCTGAAAATTGAGCTCCGTTATATTTTATTTTTAGTTACATAAGCTTAAATCTAGAATATTTTCGAAGATTATAAAAATACTAAATTCTTAGAAAAAGATTAAAAAAAAAATGTTTTCTATCCATTTCACAATATCCTTATTTTTATATTGTTTGTACGATTTTATTATTATTTTTTTTAAATGCTCAAATATTTTTCATTATATGTCATATCATCATTTTGTTTAATTTAGTAATGACACAATACATTTTTGTTTTCACTTTGAAAATTTCCAGACAAACTGGTTTTCATCTTATTATTTATCTTTTTTGTCATTTTTAAAAACTACAATCCGCAAGAAGGTCACATTTTGAGGGGGAGGAAATCGATCCTGTAAGGAAAATGGTAAAAGCAATTGTAGGCATCTTGTTCTACATATTAAAGCGTAAACTATCATACATTCAATAATTTAAAAGTTAAATTCATATAACATTTTGTACTCCAGTCTGCTTTTTTAAAATTTTTCGATCGAGTTATTTTATATGTAAGATTCTCAATTAATCAAGTGGGGGGAGGGGAGGGGGGGCTCGCAGACCTCGGTAGCTTCGGTGGCCGAGTTGTCTAGGTAGTTCGTCATATTAGCCCAGCCTGTCAACATAGAATCTCACATGTGACGGGGTGTGTTCGACTCCGATCTAAATTGACATGGATTGCCATTTTTTCTACAAGAGGTCGATGGTTCTCTCCGGGTACTCAGGCTTCCTCCACCAATACATACTGCATGGCCGCCGCGAAATAGCTAAATCTGCTGAAAACGGCGTAAAATCCCAACTAAACAAAAAACAAGCTATTAATCAGATATATGTGTACTTTTATGTACAGGTAACTGACAGATCTCATTTACGAGTTTTATACATATATATGGTATTTTGCTTTTATTTTGTTGCATTTGGAAGTTTTGTATACATGTAAATGTATGCTTTAAATACTGTTTTATGGTAAATGAAGTAATATTTCCTCAGAGTTTCTTTGCAGATATGCATTGGAGGGGGTAAAATATCTTAATGCAGGGATCAGCGTAAAAAGTAGTTCCGTAGGCAAATTAGGATGAAGGCCTAGTTTTGCTCCTTCTCATGGATGTACAAAATATTTCACCTGGTAAATAATGACTGCTACTTTAAAAAAATAAACATCTAGATAACTTCCTTATTGCATGTCAAAATTTGCTTTTATGTAAAGATTTTATTCACGGATGCAGTAATGCAGTAAGTTAACGTCTCGCATAATATATCGAGTGTGTAATTGGCCCCGGATGGAAAGGGGGGTGTCTCCTCCCTATTATTACTTGGTAGTATGAGTATGGGAAAATATAATTAAAGGGTGTGGTTTTGCTAAGAAATCACTTAGTTAAGTAAACTCCGCCAACATTACCTGATTGGTATGCATAAAACGAGTCAAGTTAAGAATATACTTAGCAAAATCTTTATTGAAACACTGCCCGTTCCATTTAAGTCATGCATAAAAAAACTTAAGTTAAAAAATGCTTAAGATTTGACTTAACTCTAAAATAAATAGCGGGTAACTCTAAAATAAATAGTGGATGACTTCAGTCGTTTCAAAACCAATTAAATAATAAAACTTCATTCATACAAAAGGGGCATGCGTTTTGAACAAAATATCCAATTACCCCCTTTTATATTCTCTGTGAATATTTGAATTATATTAAAACTTTGTATCTTGGCTTATTCATACTTTAGGTTTAGACGTTTAGGCACATTTAATATGTGGTAAAGTTTAAAACTTATGAAATAAGATAAAATTGTAACAATAGGCTATCGTAAATTTATCTCCTCACTCTATATATAGATTTACCAAATATTTACTACGACACGCATGAAATTAATGCATTTAATGAATGATAATTGTTACTCATCTGTGTCTACCTTTATTGATACCGTATGATCCATTAGAAGGGAACAGATTTTTAGAGATCACACAAATCCCATAGATACATGGATCACCATCTGAGGACGTCAAAATATTCAAATTTGACAGAAATACAAATTTTACACGATTGTGTTCATACAATTCGTATATCGAATATTATGTCAAGTCAGTGCACTGTTATTGTCTTTATACTGCAACCTTTGGTGACATTAGTCGACATTACTACCAATTTTAAAATTATTTAAAACGTTTGTTACCTTCAAGATGCCCCAATTGATTTGGCGGGGGAACTCACCCTTTGAAAGATCGATGAGAAGGTGTACAATTGATAATTGCATAAGATTATTCAAAATAAGGGAAAACTTGGCTGTAAATATTTTTTTTTCAACAATGTAAAATACGTAACACATGTAGCAAGAGAATACGTATTGATATTTTGTTTTAAAGATTTGTCAGTAGGTTTGTAAGTTTTTTTTAGGGGGGAGGGGCTGGGATTTTTGTGCTTGATATTATATTTCTTTTGTAGGTCTGGATAAAATCAATTTATTTTTTTTCACACTTCTAGCAAAGTAGTTTTTTCCGCGAAGAGAGTTTTTTTTTATTAATTTTATGCAGCATGAAGTATTGGATTAATCTTTAGTTGAAATAATCTAGCAAAATATTATAAGGACTGAATTTTTATTAGAACATCCATTGGATATTGTAAGTTAACAACGCCCTTCTAAATCTGCTCTGTACGCACATCTTGAAGGTTCAACTAAAAAAACTCGGTGCCTTACCGTAATTTACGACCCATGTGACACGTGACTTACAATTAACTTGCGTACAGTAAATGTATTAAATGTTTGCCACCAAACATAAATGAATTGACATGCCTATTTGCCTTTCAGGATAAAAAGTGACGTACTGTACATCATGTTTATATTTTTTAGTTATATTTCTTCTTCAAATTAACACCTATTTTCATATTTCATAATGTTCTTGATTTTTAAAAAATGTTTTATTGTTTGTTTTTATACTAAAAAATAAAAGATTTTAAAATAGTACACTTCCTTGATCTGCCACTATTTTTAGAATATTATAAAGATTTTTTTATTACAATAAGTATGGTGTAATTTATTTTGATTTAAACTCAATTCAATTCAGCTAAAACTTTTTGCAAACATATAAAACTATAAGCGGGTTATATCAATACAAATTCATCTCGTGACAAATTAAACGAACATATACATAATTTAGAAATAGCTTTACATCCTCCCTTCCTCTGTTCTAATGACTGAAATACAGAATAAATAAAAATTTCTTTATCATTGGGTGTTGATGGGTTTAAAATTAGTTTAAATCTGTTTCCATGTAGTAAATAATGGGATTTTTTTGTAAAAATATTTTAGAATAGGTTTTCTCAGTTCCACATTTTCTTACAATCGAATTAAAAAAAAAAACACATGTTAATAAGCAAATAGTTAATATCAAAGACAGGATTTATTAGTGCAATCGGGACACTTTGGGATTGTGAAATGATTTAATCTGTGGTATAATTTGGTAAAATTTACAATTTAAACGGTTTTAGAGATAGATGTCCTTTTTATCAAACAACGGACACAATCCATTTATTACTGAACAGATCAATCGAGAATGGACTGTTAAATCCCAGTAGATCTATTGCGTTGGTAATTATAATGCCGTTATGGTCCATTGAATTAAAGTGGTTAGACTGAATTTTTCTTACATTGAAATCTTTAATGTGTGAGATGTTTCTGAGTGATAACGAGTTCTACTGCAAAATCCGCTGTGCGCTAATTTATAATATATTTCGTAGGCAATATTTGTTCTTGTAAATTTATCAACAATGTATCTAATACATTAGGGCACTATTTCATCAAATAACATTACCAAATGCTGAGCCATACTTTTACACTTGTGTAATTTATAAAACCGAGCGTATCGTCATTATGGTAGACTAAAATATGAAGATTCTGTCCTAGAAACTTCTAATAATATTTGAAATTTTATTCATCCGACTGAATGGCTTGCCTTAATACTTACTGATATAAATACGAATTCTCTGTAGAATTATAAAAAAAAGTATGTTACCGTGAGTCAAAATACATGTATGTAGACATGTAGACTTTCTTGTGAACCGTAATCTTCAATTCTAATTTCAAATCAACGAGTGGGGAAGGGGGGGGGGCACAATTTCCAATTTAATCTTCCCATGTGTTCCTAGTTAATGAAGATTTAAAGACTTTCATTCAAGGTACAACATCTTATCTAGTTTAATTACCAAGATATGTTTAATCACCAATGAATTTCAAATATCTTTCTTTAAAAAGACAGACAATTTTAAATAATCTTGTGTTTATATATGAATCAATGTGTAAGCCATTGTATATGAAGGGTGTGCGAGTTATTAAATACATTTACTTGCAAATCTTCAACGGGCACTGATGGAAAAATTAATTTTACTTTCTTCGCTGCGATACATCTCCATCCAATTAACTCTTCTTTTTTATTACCAGATTTGTAAAAAGTTACATACATGTTAATTTTCACATCTATTTTTCAATCAACCATTACAAAAGATCATTGCATATGTTATGGTCACTTTCTTAAAATTTTCGTTGGATAAATATGAAGAGCTGTGTTCTAGTAATTTTAGCACACATTTTTTTTGTTACCTCAACTGGAGAAGGGGGGGGGGGGGGGGGGGGCTGTCATCCTATAAATCCGCCAATGTTGCAGGTTTTTCTAACAAGCTTTTCAGCAACCATAAATCTGCCCTTACAAAATTTAGTTTTATATATTTATATATTTATTGTAATCTGAACGACATAAACTGTGACGACAAAAGAAATATATGGAATACCAGCGGGATCACAATGGAGATTTGCCAGTACGTAGACTAGGACTTTTTCTGTATGGGGGTGAACTACTCTCAAGGTATACCAGTCCGTAGGGCATACTTTACTTCTTTTTTGGAGGGCTTACAAATTTACTAATTTTGGAGATATTTGGGATAAAACTCCAGACGCACAACGTATCTTTTGGGGGTAAAAAATTATGAGGCATTTTAAAAGAGATAAAAGATGTTTTTGAAGTTTATTTTGGAATATTAATATTTGAAAATTTTCATCTTTAGTGCATGTACCTGTGACTTATTTAGTCCAGAGTCTACAAAATGTATCAAAAAATTTTACTTTTTAAAATAAATAGCTCAAATCATACTAAACTAAACATTTTATGTATTTGTTAAGAATTTCATATGCTGTCAAAATTTAAGTGAGTTTATTATTATTAATATCATGCAAAAAATTTATTAAACCATTGGTGGTTAAACGATATTACGCGCGTCATCAGTTTAATGAAATCTCATATTGCTGATTACGTTTAAAAGTAGTAGGGCCTTTTTCGCCATATTCATTTCACTTCTAGGGCCATTTTCAATAAGCCGTCTGATGCCTATATGTGTTCCATTAAGATATGCTAATACATGTAATAACTAACATATAACATGTATAAGTTACTAAAAAAATTCTTCTTACCTAAACATGGGAGACATTTTAAACACACAAATTTGACAAATTAACTTCTTGAACACAATTTTTCCACGTGAAGGACACTCGGAACCAAAACTTTTTTGGTGTAAATGAGTTTATGAATCTCTTTTTATATGACAATAGAATGCTTTTTGGATCTGAAATTCCTTCTCGGCAATATTCCAAAAATGATACAAATTTACCCAAATCTCCCATATATACACACGACCTTTACGGGTAAAATTTTTTTCCTATAAGGTGCATTGCTTACAACCAAGGACGTATAACTAATATACGTCATTGTTACAACCGATTAAGATGAAAAAAAGTATAAAAATATTTCAGATTAAAAATCAATGTTTAAGAGTGAAACAAATACTGGGGAAAGTGGCCCTACTTATCTGTTTTCTCCATAAAGCCGAATTGATGTTATTCACTTTTAAACTTCTAATCGCAGATATAATATTATGATATTATTACCTGGTTGTTTCTGTATTGGCCTTGATGTTGGTCCGAGGCTTGCTGTATTGGCCTGAGGCGGAGCCGAAGGCCAATACAGCTGGCCGAGGACCAATAACAAGGCCAATGCAGAAAAAAACATGTAATGATATCTTTATTAATTAACTAGTTTTCACAATGCACATTCTATATGATTTTTTTTTTAAATACTTAAGTTTTTTCATTGAAGGTTTGGAATGAGGGTTATGAAAGATATTTTTAGTTAGAGCTATTACTGAATAATTATTTATAATTATCAATTTTGAAGCACCTTTGATCACATAGCATGAACAAATTTAGATATAATGTAAAAATTTTTGAGTTTTCGTATGTATTCAAACTAAAATCTAGCGAAAATCGACTTACCCTATATTGGCCGGGTACAAGTCGGCCAATACAGCAAAAAATCTGTATTGGCCGGGTTTTTCGATATTGGCCGAGTTAGTGATTCTGTATTGAAAGGACAGTTTAAGTCGTATTGAAGCCAATAATACACTAGTTAATTAATAAATATAAATATCCCTTCTCTCCACCAAGTATTAAAATAGCAAAATATCCTGATCCATGGAAACTGATTTGTGCATTGGAAAATATTTGAAACCGAGATGAACAAAGCCAGTTCCTATACGACAGAACTTTAAAAGAAGAAAGTCAGTCTGTCTGTCGATCAAATGATTCGAAAAGGAGAAATGTCAGATGAATTTATTCAATTTCTTTCTATTACACAATTTATTATCACTCCAGCAGGTCTCAATTTTTACGGATGATTCACACATTTTAACATATTACTGGAAATTTTGCCAATTAAAAAGATGGTCAATTCAGTGCGTGGCATAAAAAAATTGGTAAAATTTTAAACCTTGCGACGACCAATTAATTTTGTAATTTAAAACAACTGTTACAGTGACTATAACAAGCGAGAATTTATACTGAAATTTTCTGATTAAAATCACTTTGCAGGATAATATGTCATGAAAATATACAAGTTGACTCCAAAAAGTCATGAAAGTAATAATTTAAACCCGAAAGAGGGTGGTGTGTATAATACTTTATTTATTTATTTGCAAATGCGCCAAGAAAGGGAGAAAGGCTATTACTTGTTATCATCTCTTGCTAAATACGAGGTCATGACCTTCCTGATAAGGCTGTGGTACAATGTATGATTATTTAGATGTTGATTAATTACTATTGTATAAAATAAAAACAATTAGTGGAGGCATATTATGGCAGATAGAGGAATTAATAGTTGCCATCTTATAATGTTTACTATAACAAGTTTGTATTGATAAATCAACATGTTGATATAACATAATTCCTATTAATTTCCAGAATTTAATTTTAGTAAAAGATATAATGGCAACTGGGGCTATTCCAAAACTTTAGACCAGGCAAATCAAATTTGTAATGGCATACAGAGGAATTAATAGTTACCATCTTATAATTCCTATCAATATTCCAGCATTTAGTTTTAGTAAAAGATATAATCAGAAGATCAAGAAAAATGTCAAACATTCTATCAAGAGGATGGAAGTATTTAAAATTGAAATTATTTCTCTAAACCTGAGACATTTTCTGAACCAGATCCTGAAAAAAGTTGTATTTTATGTAACTTGCAAAGCCAATTAGTCAAAAATTAAGCTGATTCAAAGCATGTAATCATTATTTTCATCAGTAAGTTATCTATTAATATTACATATTTTGCAGGGCAAAAAAATCTATATCAGGGATAAAAATCCATTCAGGGCAAACAATCCACATCAGAGATAAAAATCCATTTCTGGGCAAAACTCCATATCTGTTTTATGACATCATAATTGTTGCGCCATAATATATGGATCAGATTCGAAACACTCAGCGGCTTTGTTTCTTTACCTTGCAACCGCTATACTCGAATATCCGTAAAAAAGAGAAGTTTTTAATGATGTAGCTAAAGATGTAAATTGGAAGCAATGTTCCGTTTAAACTGAGGTTTTGCTTCTTCCTAACACCATGTACAGTAGATTTACCACTCAGGACATTTTATTGGTGATTTTGGAGAGAAAAGTGGTACAATTTGTTTAATAAACAGTTTATGAAACTCATTTTAAATAAGTTCCGATATCACCCCTAAACCATATCAGCCCACAGACAAGTCCAAAGAAATAGATTGAAGTTACAATGGACAGACACCATGACAGAAAAAAAATCTTAAAACAAAACGAGGGATTTTTAGCTAGCTTTACAGTTACAACGAGCACATTCTGATCCAGCTATCTAAATAATGTACCGTTCAACCTAAATTCTCATTTCGCAATCACCTTGTTGGTAATCATACTTTATTGTTTTTTTTATAGTATGTTTTATACACATGAGTGTCAGAATAGATAAGCTGAGTTTTGGGTACCCATAAAACCGGTTTAACCCCATCACTGTTCAGTGTCTGTACCAAGTCAAACTGTCCTGACTCTCTGTTGTATTAATTTGTGTTTTTTGTGCTATTTTATTGGCCTCATCCGCAACGCGACAGCGATATCTAGTAATAGTCTATGTCTGTCCGCCCGTATGACCCCACAACTCTGTGGACGCAACTGCTCTTTAACTACTGGGGAGATTAAGTTTATATTTTGCCAGAATGTTACCTATGACATGAAGATGATCACCCTATAGCGATATACAACCATTTTGATTCAGCGATCACAGTGTATCATAAGCATACCCTGGACACATCTCCTCTGAAACAGCTTGGCAGATGTGGTTTATATTTTTGCACTAACAAATGACGGTAAACAAAAGGCTAGTCGTTTTTTAACTGAATAGGTTACGACTGTAAATGAAGGAGTTGCAAATGTTTGAAAAAAAAAATGTGTTAAAAGAATATAACTGCGACAGCACTTTCTTTTGTTGAGGCAAATTCATTTTTAGTGATACAACACTCACTTGTCGTTGTAGCAATAGAAATTTATATTGCTAGAATTTGTTTAAGTTGTAACATATATATTTTGTTCACTTCAGACAACATTTACTGCAACAAACTGAAGTACACTGCATATACAACATTTGAAGACCTGCAGTGGATTTTCCTTTAGTGTTAATAAATTCTCTGGATTTTGATTTTAGTTCGCCTACATACATTTTACTGCAAGTGGTTCAGTTTATTCCCCACACTTTCCTTACCATTTAATTTACGTTTCGTTTAGAATCAGCTTTTACAGCTTTTGAAGTTTCTTATGGACAGCATTATCAGAAAAGTTCCGATATCGCCTTTACTCCACTCTGCATTGTCGGTTCAAAATGTAATTCGGTCACAGAATAGGCAACACATGGCTCACGTAATTTCTCTGTAGAAGAAAGTACCGCAAAGA
The DNA here is from genome assembly GCA_028015205.1 of Mytilisepta virgata. NCBI lineage: Eukaryota > Metazoa > Mollusca > Bivalvia > Mytilida > Mytilidae > Mytilisepta > Mytilisepta virgata. Next base: position 37,721,691 of record CM051510.1, on the reverse strand, counting down.
TGTTTTCCCCTCATTTTGAATACCTTTCCAGTTGATGTTTGAATCGTGTGTTCTACGTAATAGTATAATATTTAATTTGTTTATATCATCCAGATAAAAAAATCATGATGATGTTTTAACCTTTAATTAAAAAAGCCTTCTCTAGGATCGTTATACTTAGAGTAAACTAAGAGAGAAAATCAAGTGTATTGGAACGAAATATACACACTCTTAAATCTCTAGGTATCTCCCCCTCTCAATTGCCAAGCAATAGTCACTGATCCGAAATTTATAATTAAATTTCGAGATTCTGGTTGATCATAGCTTAGGAAAAAATCACTGCTTTAATGAGCGTCAAGGTTACATTTCATTTGAGTTTAAAAACGTTTTTCTCGAAAAAAAAAAAACATGCTATTTAGACTTTCGATGTTTGCAGTCTGCCGTGTAGTACAAGTTGTCCGACTGACACCTACTTGCCAAGAGGTATCTACAGACCATATATGGTGGGTATAGGTATTTCAGCTAAACATAATTAAACTTAATCATGAAAATGTGACTCAAGTTACAAATGTATTCTATTGTAAAATTCAGGTTAAGGCAATAAATATCTATAGACCAAAAATGGTTGATCTATGTACTGCTGTTGCTGAGAAATGGACTTAATTGCAAACATGTGACACAAGTTACTCAAGGGTCAAACATAGGTTTAAGAAAAAGTGTCAGATGTCAGACTGGTATATACCCACTACGAACTTCTAAATTCTATTGGCCACGGTCAGACACCTGTCACTAGTAAGTAAGTAAAGTCAAGAAATACCAAAGGTCAGACTCCATAAATTAATAGTACCATGTTCTATGTGAAGTGAGATTACAAATGTCATGGTCTTGTGCCATCCTCAGAGTAAATAATACCCATAAACATGTAGATATATTCTGAAAGGCCATTTTGTTAGCATTATTTCAATCATGATAAATTAAATAAAAAATATTCATGGAAACCTAGTTGGCATAGCAAAATTTCAAAATTTTTCATAAAAAATGCTTTAAAAATATTCATTTTCACCCCATTTGGCTTAAATTGAGGTCTGATGCAGCGTTTCAATCCAATTGAGACTTGATTTTTCCGATTCGGCATAAAATTTGCGGTTATATATGTGAAAACAGGTTTACTTTTCTGCCTTTTTTTTCTACAATTTAAATTACCAGTTCAAGTGCCGATTATCCCTGTCACAGTGAATTCATATGTCCCAGTTTATTACCTCCCATTTGTTGTCAGAAGCTAAATCAGTTAATGTTTTCGTATTTTATTAAACTAAAATCTCTCTTTCATTAAATATTACAAATCTGAGGTTAAGGTTATTAGTTATTCATCATGTGGTCAAACTTTACCACCTTTAATAATTAATAACATTCTGGGGGTGCATTTCTCTGGAATTGGGATAAATAATGTATTCTAACCAAAGGGATATTCGAATGACTAAGAAATTATTTTTTTGGGGTGTATTGTTATTCATATTAGATAACCTTAACTATAAACATGCTATTTTGTAGTCTGCCGTGTAGTACACAACTTTCTATAAATAATAAAATGTATCACAAAATACCGAAATAAATTTGATGCACTGTATGGTCATTTCGTTGACTGGCAACTCATCAGCAGTGGTCGAGATCAAAATATTGGAAAACTGGTTAAAGATATAATGATGAATAAATAAACACAACCATCAAAAATAAAAACAATTACTTAAAAATGACTAGCCTCGGTAAATGTCAGATTCAAATAAAGTGTATTGGTGTTAAAGTTGATGAATAGAATGAGAAAAAATGAATAAGTGTTCACCATATGATCTGGTTTTGCTCATCTGGTTTTTGAAAACATGTTTTCTTTTGATCTTCATAAAAATGGCGGATTGAGGAGATGTGTTGAAAAATGGTCAGCGAAGATTTCCAATTTGTTTTTGTCGAAAGGGTGTTATGTAAGTTTCTATGAGATTAAATGTTCCAGTAAAGGACTATTATTCGATGGAAATGGATAGAATTACATTTATATGCAAGTATACGTTATTTGAACATATTTTATTGTGTCCAGTGTTGACTTTGGTTCAAGATGGCCGAAAATCAGAATGAATTCAGTTCATCTGACTCAAGTAAAACCCCGGTTGGAAAATCAATAGCAAGTGCTCGAAACGTCCTATACAATAACGCAATGAGTTATAGTGTACCCTGCAATACACCAGCCATGATACCCTCTCATGTTCAGCAGAAATTAACATTTTCTGAAAATCGATCCCCCCAAACTCCTAATGTGCAAAACCAGCCTGTGAGCCTAGATCATGTATTGAGTGACATCTACGCCAAACTTGAAAAACTGGACTCTTTACCCTTTATAATGGAAGCACTGCCTTCAATAGATAAACGTTTGGGATCCATAGAACAGCGAGTTACAAACATTGAAACAGAGTTAGTACATATTAAACATGATGTGCAACAACTAGGAAACAGAGTATCTAATAATGAAATGACAACAATGAATATAACACGAAGATTAGATGAAATAACGTATGAACGTGACCAAATGAAACAGGAAAATAATGAATTGAAAGAACGAGTAATTGAAGTCCAGTCTAGGTCGATGCGTGAAAACCTTTTATTCGGTGGCATCGAGGAAGACCCTGATGAAAAACAGACACCGAAAATGTAGTCACAGAATGTGTACTTAAAACATTTATTAAAAACAAATTACACATAGAAGATGACATACACTTCCACATCGTCCACCGTCTTCGACCAAGACCTGATGGCAAAGCTAGAACAATTGTAGCCAAATTTTAGAGTCGTAAGGATCGTGATAGGATCCTGACAATTGCACCACAAAAACTAAAAGAGACACCTTATAGTATCTATGAGCAGTTCCCAAATTGAAAGACGGAAAGCCTTATTTCCCATCTTTAAACGTGAACAGAGGGGGAACACAGTTAAATTCACAGAAGACAAACTATATGTTAATGGCCGCAGAGTGTACCCCGACATCGAGCAAACACGATATAATGTGAACAGCAGACCAAATATTCAACCACAACCCGAACATCCATACTTTAGACAACATTTTGGACCCCGAGCTCATCCAGAACTACTAAACAACAAATAGGACAGGCACCCAAGAGGACAATTTAATTCTAAACAAAATTTACAGAACAATGTTTCAAATATAAAACTGACCTGTCTGAATGTTTGTGGTCTAAAAAATAAACTGTTATATCCAGAATTTGTTGAATTAATTAATGAATATGATATTATTGTATGTGTTGAAAGCAAACTTGATGATTTAGATGTTCTCCTTGTACCAAACGGGTATAGTTATTTCTGTAAAAATAGAACGGAATTTAGTAAAAAGTCGGGTGGAATTGCAGTAATTTATAAAGATAAATTAAAAAATTTTCTTATTTTTCCAAAAACAGATTGTAATTTTGTACTGTGGATTAAGGATAAAAATCTTGTGGAATCAAAAATAATACTGTTTGGTTGCATCTATATTCCGCCTGAAAACTCCAAATACGCATCTCCTGACGCATTTGATGAAATTGAAAAGGAGCTTATTTCTCTCAAAGACGAAAATATTTTAATTTCATTGATTGGTGATTTTAATGCGAGATGTAGGACACTAGCAGATTATGTAATTCCTGATGATAATCTTATGAAAATTCTTGACTTGGAATGTATTAATGATTTAAGTACTTATTTGTATGATTTCCAAAAACTACATTTGTATAATGTACCTCTAAACAGATCTAGTCAGGATACTGGACGTTGTAACATGTATGGTTATAAATTTATAAATTTTTGTAAAAACAACAATGTATTTATAGCTAATGGTAGAATTGGAGGTGATAAAGGAATAGGCAAATTTACATGTAAAAATTGTAGTGTTATAGACTATTTTGTTGTTTCTCCCGAGTTATTTCCCTTTGTTAGCGAGTTTGATATTGTAGATTTTGACTCACTTGTATCTGATGTCCACTGTCGAATACACACCAAACTTTCAATTTTGCCAACAACTGATTTGCATATGAATATCAAACCAATACAGGGTGATTGTAAGCCTATTCGTTGGATTAATGACATGAAAAATCAGTTTGTTGACACAATTGAAAGTAATATGACAAATGATTTGTTAGTTGAGTTAGATCAACTCGATGTCCATAGCGATACCTTTGAGGCTGATTTGAATAAGTTTGTTGAAAATTTAAACAAATTGTATACCGTTTCGGCGAAAGAAACGTTTGGTTCATTCAATAAGCGTGATATAAGATGTACGTCACAACAAAAATATATGCAACCTTGGTTAATAATCGTTGCAAAGAAAAGCGAAAAGATTTTCATAGAGCAAAGAAAAAATACAATTTACTTAAATCCGATGAAAATCGCATTGAATTAAGAACTGCGAGTAAACTATATAAAATTGAAATGAATAGAGCTGTTACGGAGTATGAGTTTGAAATGGAGAACAAATTGCGTACTTCCGCCGTAGATGAACCAAGGCAGTTATGGAAAATATTAAATAAACTAAATTCTCCGTCCAATACTAATCAAAACAAAATACCGATAGATGAATTATATGAATATTTTAAAAATTTGAACACTGACAATGAACATACTGATACTAATTTTAATATCCCTGATTGTGATGATGATTTAGCAAATAATATACTCAATGGTGAAATAACTGATGACGATATCATGATTGCTGTCAATAATTTAAAAAATAAAAAAGCACCCGGGTATGATGAAATAGTAAATGAATATATTAAAAATACTATACATTTGCTGGGTCCTATTTATAGAAAGTTATTTAATAAAAATTTTAGATACTGGGATTATTCCTGAGGTTTGGTTAATTGGTATCATATTGCCTATTTACAAAAATAAGGGCGACCCTTTAAACCTTGATAATTACAGGGGTATCACTCTAGTCTCGTCAATTGGTAAATTATTTACAGCAATTCTGAATAATAGACTATCAAAGTATGCAGATTTAGTTGAAATTATTCCTGACGTACAAGCAGGTTTTAGGAAAGGTTATTCGACCTTGGATAACATGTTTTGCCTTCATGTATTGATTGAAATTTATTTATCATTTGGCAAAGAATTGTATTGTACTTTTATTGATTTTAAAAAGGCGTTTGATACTGTTTGGAGACTTGGCCTTTGGCAGAAACTTGTACAAAATAATATTTCCGGGAAAATACTTAAAGTAATTCATAATATGTATAATAGTATACAATCATGTGTTAAACAGGGAAAAGAAATTTCAGGATTTTTCTCGTGTTATCTTGGAGTGCGGCTGGGGGAAAATTTATCGCCTTTTTTATTCTCTATTTTCCTTTCGGATCTTGAAACTTTTCTGAGCAGTAATAATGTTACAGGTCTCGAAACAATATCAATTCAATGTCAAGAAAATCTTAGAATTTTTGTATTATTGTTTGTTTTGCTTTATGCAGACGATACTATAATATTGGCAGAATCCGCTGACGATTTACAACATGCTTTAGAAGTGTTTGAACAATATTGCTTGTATTGGAAATTAGCTGTTAATGTAAGCAAAACAAAGGTATTGATTTTTTCAAAGAGGAAACAAAAGCTTGATCATGAGTTTAAATTATATGGTTCAGTCATTGAAAGGGTCGATTCTTATTCGTATCTTGGGTTAATTTTCAATTATAACGGTAAATTTACTACTGCTAAAAAGAAATTAGCTGATCAAGCCCAGAAGGCACTTTATGCATTGTATAAAAAGATTAGAAATATTTGTATTCCCATTGATCTGCAACTTAAATTATTTGAGTCTCTTGTTGAACCGATTTTACTGTATGCTTGCGAAATATGGGGTTTCGAAAATGTTAATTGTTTAGAAAAAATTCATTTACAATTTTTGAAAAGAATACTGACAGTTAGGTCGAGTACACCTAATTATATGGTATATGGGGAGACAGGTAGATTCCCATTAGAAATAAAAATTAAACTTAGATTATTAAATTTTTGGACAAAACTATTAGCAAACCAAAATAAGCTATCAAGCACTATGTATCAATTATTATATAATTTGAACCAGACTGAGATGTGTCGTTCAAAATCGTTATTTAATATTAAATCAATACTAGATTCGTTAGGACTAAGTTATGTATGGGATAGTCAATTTGTTTTAAATAATATTGATATAAAAACATGCATTAAACAAATTTTGTGTGACCAATTTATACAAAAATGGCATAGCGTTACAGAAGAATCGTCGAGGGGTCAGTTTTATTCTTCAATTAAGAGCAATTTTGGGTTAGAAAAATATTTAATCAAATTAAATGCAAACAGGAGGGGTTATATTGCCAAATTTAGGTGTTCAAATATAAAATTCCCGGTTGAAACCGGGCGCTGGAAAAACACACCAAGGGAAGAGCGTATATGCCATTTATGTGATACCAGAATGATTGGATCAGAGTACCATTATATATTTGAATGTACACATGTAGAAATAATGCAAAATAGGGTAAAGTACGTTGCAAAATATTATCTAAATAATCCAAGCCACCATAAGTTTACAGGTATGATATCATATTGTAATACCAGAGTTCTAAATAATTTGTCTCTTTTTCTACAAAAAATAGTGAAGTTTTTGAAATCTAAATTAATTTAACTTACAAGTATAGAATCGTATATTTATCCATTTACATATGTTTAGTTTATTGTATTAACACGTGTATAATCACTTAATGTCAAGGTCACAAGTACTCTATTGTATATTGACACACTCTATTAATTCGCCATTTGTTTACTTATGTATATATCATGTTTGCCTCTTGCTACAGTGTATACTGTCTCTTGAGTGAATAAAATCTTGAATCTTGAATCTTGGTAATCAAGTATTAATTACAAAAGTTCAGTGATAGTTCTAATTTAATTAAAATTTTCAAATCAAAGATTACAAGCAATGGGAATGAATCACCAAAGACTTTGGAAAAAAAAACAACAAACCTTTTATAAATTATTATTATAATAACTATTATTATTATTATTATTATTATTATTATTATTATTATCAGTTTTTATCAGTTTTTTAAATTTTGCCATTATTAAACCGATATTCTATATTCTATATGGTGTTTTCTTTTAATTATTTAGTGTCTTTATATTCAAGTAATAAACAAATTCCAAATCCAGTTATTTCCGGCTGATTGTGTAATGTCATAATTGAGGTAAACTCAGGTCTAACACCCACCGTGACACCAATTAACTGAATGGTCAATTTATAATACAAACAACAAATATATTTTGACATCACATCACAATTTATTTGATAAATAAAACGTATTGAAACTATTCCAAGCAAGTATATGCCCTTTTAAAGTTTAATTTTCTCCATTTCAAACTAAATTGCATATTATCTAAAAACCTAATAAGCATGGAGAAAGATATTTCAATTATTCAAAACAAAATTTATTTATGTTTATAAAAAGTATAAGTGTTTACATCTGAGATTTAACACAGCCCACTCGTATTTGTGCAGCTAAAAGAAGTTTTACTCGTAAATTTGGATTATTTGCCCCTGTCACCTGGTTTTTTTTGGAAAAGGGTGAATTGCAGCAGTTGTTCAGGGTGAATATAAAGTTTAGTCAACTTTAACATGGTAGAATAATATGTGGAATTATCACTTTTTGGCATTTTTTGTTTTGTTTCCTGGTATCATTTATAAATGAAGTTTCTCACAAAATATCTAACACTTTTCAGATTAAAAACATTCTATTTTCACTTGTGAACAAAAAAAAACCAGTTCAATTTGGCTAACAAAAAATAATTAAAATAGTCGTGAGATCAGTTTAGTATGTTACCATAGCAACAATTATCAAAGGCATCAAGTCATATACATCTATTTGGAAAATTGAGATGAGGATTTAATTTATACATGAACTTTTCCGAGAAATACTAGAACGAAAAACAAAAGACGTTCAACAGCGTTGAGTTTTCTTTCCGTACAGATATACAATTATCATTTACCAATTAGCTTGCGACGCATGTTTCGCATTGAGACACATTGCTTTCTTTGTAATAAACATTCATAAACTCCAAAATAATTTTCGGAGATATATTAGATATCCGGAGAACATTTCACGTGTCGTTGAAGTATATTAATTTAAAAAAAATAACAATCCAAAGATACTAATATTAGATATAGTAAATTTATACTATGTTGTATACGACGCATTTCAAGGAGTTACCCCTCATCAGCAGCATTAAAAGCGAAACATTTGGAAGACCAAAAACCAAACTTATATTAAACAAGAAGTACTTAACCAAAAATACCGAAATAGGAAGCCAAATTTCAGCTAAGGAGATCTACCATGTGCAATACAAGGAATGAACCCTTAGTATTTCTATAATTTTGGAATTTTGCTAAATACTGGTAATTTCTGTAACAAATCAATGAATAATCGTGTCAGACAAATCTGACGACTGGGTTGTCGAATACCCTCGGGCACCTAGGGTCTACCAGAAGAGGCATCATCCCAGGAGTTTCAAAATAACAATCCAAAGATACTAATATTAGATATAGTAAATTTATACTATGCTGTATACGACGCATTTCAAGGGGATACCCCTCACCAGCAGCATTAAAACCGAAACATTTGGAAGACCAAAAACCAAACTTATATTTTAATCTGTCGGATAAAGTCGCATTAACAGTTGAGTCATCGAAGAAAGCCTTATTTTCTTTCCGCCATTTTGTCGATTTAATGAAAAAAAAAGACTGTATTTCGATTCTTGCATATATCGTTTTATTCTGTCGTTCTGATAAGTCCCTGTAATGGTTATAAATATCATAATCAGACGTTCGTTTTGTCCAATATTGTTGTATAAAAAAATTTGGTACTACAAACTTTGCATCATTTGTTTTTGTTTTTGATTCCTTTGCGGTTGAATATTTATCCGAAAGGGAGGATGTTCCAAGCTCCACTACAAGCTTGAAATTTTCATTTTGAAATAAAGGGCGGGTAAGGTAATACAATGTTCTTTATCTGTTGTTTCTTTTCAGATTTGAACATACAAGTTCGGCAATATATGGATGATTTTCCATGTTATTTTAAATTGACATATTTTTCGTTTCAATCGTCACTGAGGAGGCATAAATCGTCAAATAATTACAGTGGCGACTTGAAATTATTATAGTTCATGTATTATATTTGATAAAAAAAAATAAATCTAAGTTTTAAACATCTGTAAATAATAAATAAAACTAAAAATTGAAGGATATACTATATCCTGACCTCCAAATTCAGACTATTGCTACTGTGTTTTATTGTTTTTATAACAAAATACATACCAACCTTCAGACAAACAAATAATGTAAAGCTATTGAAATATATGAAGTAGTTTCATGTCAGGTAGATTAAATCTGATTGTTTTTGAAAATCGAATTGGATGACAGAAATGAGGACGGACGGACGGAAATATATTTGTTAGGTCAGCTCTAAAAAGGGAAATTTTATCATTCCTAAATTAAAATGACAGCATATATTGTGTGGGAAGGATTATAAGAGTGACTGTCGTTTTCAATTTCTTCTGGTTAAATATAATATGCTTTGTTGGTTGTCTCATATCTCATGACTTTGGTAAAAATTGTTTGAACCATTATACATTTTAATTCCCACCTGCTTATAACGGAAAAAATTGTTGTATCCTCGGTTGCTATAGGAAATGAATTTGGTTGCTAAGGAAACTATTTGAATTTCTACGTCTGTACAATCTATTTTGGCTTAATTCATAAATTCATTGTAGGTTAATAATGGAATATGATATCAAAACTTCCAAAAATGAAAATATATGGAATTTCTACTGTGAGAAAATAGACTTGGTTGCCTAGTAAAATTAAAATAATAATGTTGAAATACTATTTGAGTTTGTAGAAATGATGTTTTTTAGTGTTTAATATTAATCTAGATTTTATCAATTGGTCTAAAACAAGAGTCGATAAAATGGTTGGTAGGAAATACCATTGACGGGTAGGAAATATTCTGGATATTCCTGCATGGAATTGTTGCAGTTAATGAAGTTGAATAAATTTTTAATTTAGGGTGTTATTTAATGTTAAAATTTTAACATCATAGACACAAGAGGCTCTCAAGAGCCTGTTTCGCTCACCTTGATTTAACTTTTCCGCCTTGAGTAGAACTAAAAATTTAAGTGTAATATTCATCTTGGTTTTCCCAAAGGGTAGAATGTTAAACTAAGTTTAGGGCTTCGGTGGCCATCTTAGTATATACTCCGGATTATCAAACACATTTCTGAGAAAGGTCTAAGGAGCATTTCTGCCAATTCTGGTTGCAAATGGCCAATTGGTTTAAAATATGCAAATCTGCAAATTAAAGGTTCCTATGTTAAACTACATTTTTGCTGTGGCAGCCATCTTGGTTGAAAGTCTAGGTCATAGAATATAATTCTGAAAGTGGATCATCTAAGGACCATTCCTGTCAAGTATGGTTAAAACTGGAAAAGTGGGTTCAGATGAAAAGATTTTTAAATGAATTTTCCCATAGGGTCCTGTGTTAAACCAAGTTCCGCTGTCGTGGCCATCTTGGTTGACTGTCCGCTTCATTGAACACATTTCTGAAAAAGAACCATTTAATGACCACTGCTACTAATAAAACGTATCACAAAATACCGAAATAAATTTGATGCAAAGTATGGCCATACAACGAAGTCTTGATCCAATTAGCTCTGTGGCGGCTATCTTAGTTGACAGTCTGGGTCATCGGACACACATCTGAAATAGTACCACCTTATACCCATCTACCGGTTGTGTTGTATGTCGAACTAAGTGAATACGATTATGACACTTTATTTTGCGTCATGCTAGGTAACAAACCATCAACAACACTTAGCAAATGTGAACTCGAGTCATTCCAACGGTTGTGCTATATACACCTTGTAAAATCTGCTGCAGTGTATAACAGATTTCTGAACCTTCACAAAGAAACGATATAGCATCTTCAGCTCTAGTGGGGGCACAGTTTCTGTCCTGCAGCAAAATAAGTCTTTTTACAGCTTACTCTTGTGTTATGTCTCAAACAATTTCTTTTAATACTAACCTACATTGTTTTATATTGAACCTTATATAATTATTCGTCCACCTATGCATTAGTCATGTAAATATTATTGCTCTTTGTCTTTTAAATATTAGTTGTAATCACTGCAAAGAGGAAATTAATGAATGAATAAACAAATTTATTGTTATAATTGTAACCAAAATTATCACCTGTATAAGAGAATTAACGTTCCTTTTTTTTCTTTTGTTATGATGAAATGTCAATTTCCAATATTGTTGTATGAAAAGTTTTGGTACAAAAAACTTTGCATCATTTCATGTGCTTTGATTTTTAGTGTTTGATGCCTTCGCGGTTGAATGTTTATCCAAAAGAAAGGATGTTCCAAGCTCTACTACAAGCTTGAAATTTATATTTTGAAATAATGGGCAATTAAGGTAATACAATGTTCTTTATCTGTTGCTGTTTTTTTTAGATTTTAACATACAAGTTCTGCAATATATGGATGATTTTCCATGTTATTTTAAATTGACATATTTTTGGTTTCAATCGTCACTGAGGAGATATTAGCCAACAAAGATTTGCATTGGTGACTTGAAATTAGTATATTATATTTGATGAAAAAGAAAATTATATATAAGTGTTAAACATCTGTAAATAATAAATACAACTAAAACTTGAAGGATATATTATATCCTGACCTACTATTTCAGACCATTGCTACCCTTCTCTTTTATTGTATTTATAAAACAAAACATACAAACCTTCAGACAAACAAATAATGTAAAGCTATTGAAATATATGAAGTAGTTTCATGTCAGGTAGATTATTTATTTTTGAAAATCGAATTAGATGACAGAAATGAGGACGGAAGGACGGAAATATATTTGTTAGGTCAGCTCTAAAAAGGGAAATTTTACCATTCCTAAATTAAAATGACAGCATATATTGTGCGCCAAGGATTATAAGAGTGACTGTCGTTTTCAATTTCTTCTGGTTAAATATAATATGCTTTGTTGGTTGTCTCATATCTCATGAATTTGGTAAAAATTGTTTGAACCATTATACATTTTAATTCCCACCTGCTTATAACGGAAAAAATTGTTGTATCCTCGGTTGCTATAGGAAATGAATTTGGTTGCTAAGGAAACTATTTGAATTTCTACGTCTGTACAATCTATTTTGGCTTAATTCATAAATTCATTGTAGGTTAATAATGGAATATGATATCAAAACTTCCAAAAATGAAAATATATGGAATTTCTACTGTGAGAAAATAGACTTGGTTGCCTAGTAAAATTAAAATAAAAATGTTGAAATACTATTTGAGTTTGTAGAAATGATGTTTTTTTTTAGTGTTTAATATTAATCTAGATTTTATCAATTGGTCTAAAACAAGAGTCGATAAAGTGGTTGGAAGGGAATACCATTGACGGGTAAGGAAAAATTCTGGATATTCCTGCATGGAATTGTTGCAGTTAATGAAGTTGAATAAATTTTTAATTTAGATTGTTATTTAATGTTAAAATTTTAACATCGTAGAAACAAGAGGCTCTCAAGAGCCTGTTTCGCTCACCTTGATTTAACTTTTCCGCCTTGAGTAGAACTAAAAATTTAAGTGTAATATTTATCTTGGTTTTCCCAAAGGGTAGAATGCTAAACTAAGTTTAGGGCTTTGGTGGCCATCTTGGTATATACTCCGGATTATCAAACACATTTCTGAGAAAGGTCTATCTAAGGAGCATTTCTGCCAATTCTGGTTGCAAATGGCCAATTGGTTTAAAATATGCAAATCTGCAAATTAAAGGTTCCTATGTTAAACTACATTTTTGCTGTGGCAGCCATCTTGGCTGAAAGTCTAGGTCATAGAATATAATTCTGAAAGTGGATCATCTAAGGACCATTCCTGTCAAGTATGGTTAAAACTGGAAAAGTGGGTTCAGATGAAAAGATTTTTAAATGAATTTTCCCATAGGGTCCTGTGTTAAACCAAGTTCCGCTGTCGTGGCCATCTTGGTTGACTGTCCGCTTCATTGAACACATTTCTGAAAAAGAACCATTTAATGACCACTGCTACTAATAAAACGTATCACAAAATACCGAAATAAATTTGATGCAAAGTATGGCCATACAACGAAGTCTTGATCCAATTAGCTCTGTGGCGGCTATCTTAGTTGACAGTCTGGGTCATCGGACACACATCTGAAATAGTACCACCTTATACCCATCTACCGGTTGTGTTGTATGTCGAACTAAGTGAATACGATTATGACACTTTATTTTGCGTCATGCTAGGTAACAAACCATCAACAACACTTAGCAAATGTGAACTCGAGTCATTCCAACGATTGTGCTATATACACCTTGTAAAATCTGCTGCAGTGTATAACAGATTTCTGAACCTTCACAAAGAAACGATATAGCATCTTCAGCTCTAGTGGGGGCACAGTTCCTGTCCTGCAGCAAAATAAGTCTTTTTACAGCTTACTCTTGTGTTATGTCTCAAACAATTTCTTTTACTACTAACCTACATTGTTTTATATTGAACCTTATATAATTATTCGTCCACCTATGCATTAGTCATGTAAATATTATTGCTCTTTGTCTTTTAAATATTCGTTGTAATCACTGCAAAGAGGAAATTAATGAACGAATAAACAAATTTATTGTTATAATTGTAACCAAAATTATCACCTGTATAAGAGAATTAACCTTCCTTTTTTTTCTTTTGTTATGATGAAATGTCAATTTCCAATATTGTTGTATGAAAAGTTTTGGTACAAAAAACTTTGCATCATTTCATGTGCTTTGATTTTTAGTGTTTGATGCCTTCGCGGTTGAATGTTTATCCAAAAGAAAGGATGTTCCAAGCTCTACTACAAGCTTGGAATTTATATTTTGAAATAATGGGCAATTAAGGTAATACAATGTTCTTTATCTGTTGCTGTTTTTTTTAGATTTTAACATACAAGTTCTGCAATATATGGATGATTTTCCATGTTATTTTAAATTGACATATTTTTGGTTTCAATCGTCACTGAGGAGATATTAACCAACAAAGATTTGCATTGGTGACTTGAAATTAGTATATTATATTTGATGAAAAAGAAAATTATATATAAGTGTTAAACATCTGTAAATAATAAATACAACTAAAACTTGAAGGATATATTATATCCTGACCTACTATTTCAGACCATTGCTACCCTTCTCTTTTATTGTATTTATAAAACAAAACATACAAACCTTCAGACAAACAAATAATGTAAAGCTATTGAAATATATGAAGTAGTTTCATGTCAGGTAGATTAATTATTTTTGAAAATCGAATTAGATGACAGAAATGAGGACGGAAGGACGGAAATATATTTGTTAGGTCAGCTCTAAAAAGGGAAATTTTACCATTCCTAAATTAAAATGACAGCATATATTGTGCGCCAAGGATTATAAGAGTGACTGTCGTTTTCAATTTCTTCTGGTTAAATATAATATGCTTTGTTGGTTGTCTCATATCTCATGAATTTGGTAAAAATTGTTTGAACCATTATACATTTTAATTCCCACCTGCTTATAACGGAAAAAATTGTTGTATCCTCGGTTGATATAGGAAATGAATTTGGTTGCTAAGAAAACTATTTGAATTTCTACGTCTGTACAATCTATTTTGGCTTAATTCATAAATTCATTGTAGGTTAATAATGGAATATATCAAAACTTCCAAAAATGAAAATATATGGAATTTCTACTGTGAGAAAATAGACTTGGTTGCCTAGTAAAATTAAAATAAAAATGTTGAAATACTATTTGAGTTTGTAGAAATGATGTTTTTTTTAGTGTTTAATATTAATCTAGATTTTATCAATTGGTCTAAAACAAGAGTCGATAAAGTGGTTGGAAGGGAATACCATTGACGGGTAAGGAAAAATTCTGGATATTCCTGCATGGAATTGTTGCAGTTAATGAAGTTGAATAAATTTTTCATTTAGGGTGTTATTTAATGTTAAAATTTTAACATCGTAGACACAAGAGGCTCTCAAGAGCCTGTTTCGCTCACCTTGATTTAACTTTTCCGCCTTGAGTAGAACTAAAAATTTAAGTGTAATATTTATCTTGGTTTTCCCAAAGGGTAGAATGTTAAACTAAGTTTAGGGCTTTGGTGGCCATCTTGGTATATACTCCGGATTATCAAACACATTTCTGAGAAAGGTCTATCTAAGGAGAATTTCTGCCAATTCTGGTTGCAAATGGCCAATTGGTTTAAAATATGCAAATCTGCAAATTAAAGGTTCCTATGTTAAACTACATTTTTGCTGTGGCAGCCATCTTGGTTGAAAGTCTAGGTCATAGAATATAATTCTGAAAGTGGATCATCTAAGGACCATTCCTGTCAAGTATGGTTAAAACTGGAAAAGTGGGTTCAGATGAAAAGATTTTTAAATGAATTTTCCCATAGGGTCCTGTGTTAAACCAAGTTCCGCTGTCGTGGCCATCTTGGTTGACTGTCCGCTTCATTGAACACATTTCTGAAAAAGAACCATTTAATGACCACTGCTACTAATAAAACGTATCACAAAATACCGAAATAAATTTGATGCAAAGTATGGCCATACAACGAAGTCTTGATCCAATTAGCTCTGTGGCGGCTATCTTAGTTGACAGTCTGGGTCATCGGACACACATCTGAAATAGTACCACCTTATACCCATCTACCGGTTGTGTTGTATGTCGAACTAAGTGAATACGATTATGACACTTTATTTTGCGTCATGCTAGGTAACAAACCATCAACAACACTTAGCAAATGTGAACTCGAGTCATTCCAACGATTGTGCTATATACACCTTGTAAAATCTGCTGCAGTGTATAACAGATTTCTGAACCTTCACAAAGAAACGATATAGCATCTTCAGCTCTAGTGGGGGCACAGTTCCTGTCCTGCAGCAAAATAAGTCTTTTTACAGCTTACTCTTGTGTTATGTCTCAAACAATTTCTTTTACTACTAACCTACATTGTTTTATATTGAACCTTATATAATTATTCGTCCACCTATGCATTAGTCATGTAAATATTATTGCTCTTTGTCTTTTAAATATTCGTTGTAATCACTGCAAAGAGGAAATTAATGAACGAATAAACAAATTTATTGTTATAATTGTAACCAAAATTATCACCTGTATAAGAGAATTAACCTTCCTTTTTTTTTCTTTTGTTATGATGAAATGTCAATTTCCAATATTGTTGTATGAAAAGTTTTGGTACAAAAAACTTTGCATCATTTCATGTGCTTTGATTTTTAGTGTTTGATGCCTTCGCGGTTGAATGTTTATCCAAAAGAAAGGATGTTCCAAGCTCTACTACAAGCTTGGAATTTATATTTTGAAATAATGGGCAATTAAGGTAATACAATGTTCTTTATCTGTTGCTGTTTTTTTTAGATTTTAACATACAAGTTCTGCAATATATGGATGATTTTCCATGTTATTTTAAATTGACATATTTTTGGTTTCAATCGTCACTGAGGAGATATTAGCCAACAAAGATTTGCATTGGTGACTTGAAATTAGTATATTATATTTGATGAAAAAGAAAATTATATATAAGTGTTAAACATCTGTAAATAATAAATACAACTAAAACTTGAAGGATATATTATATCCTGACCTACTATTTCAGACCATTGCTACCCTTCTCTTTTATTGTATTTATAAAACAAAACATACAAACCTTCAGACAAACAAATAATGTAAAGCTATTGAAATATATGAAGTAGTTTCATGTCAGGTAGATTAATTATTTTTGAAAATCGAATTAGATGACAGAAATGAGGACGGAAGGACGGAAATATATTTGTTAGGTCAGCTCTAAAAAGGGAAATTTTACCATTCCTAAATTAAAATGACAGCATATATTGTGCGCCAAGGATTATAAGAGTGACTGTCGTTTTCAATTTCTTCTGGAAAAATACAATATGCTTTGTTGGTTGTCTCATATCTCATGAATTTGGTAAAAATTGTTTGAACCATTATACATTTTAATTCCCACCTGCTTATAACGGAAAAAAATTGTTGTATCTTCGGTTGCTATAGGGAATGAATTTGGTTGCTAAGGAAATTGTTTGAATTTCTAAGTCTGTACAATCTATTTTGGTTTAATTCATAAATAAGTTAATGATGGAAATTGATATCAAAACTTTCAAAAATGAAAATATATGGAGTTTCCACAGTGAGAAAATAGACTTCGTTGCCTAGTTACATTATAATAAAAAGCTGAAATAAAATTTGAGTTTGTAAAAATGATGTTTTTCAGTGTTTAGTATTAATCTAGATTTTATCAATTGGTCTAAGACAAGAGTCGATTAAATGGTTGCTAGGGAATACCATTGATGGGTAAGGAAAAATTCTGGATATTCCTGAATGGAATTGTTGCAGTTAGTCAGAATAAATAAATTTTTAATTAGGGGTGTTATTTCATGTTCACATGTTAACATCGTAGACATTAGAGGCTCTCTTGAGCCTGTTTCGCTCACCTTGATTTAACTTTTCTGCCTTGAGCAGAACTAAAAATTTAAGTGTAATATTTATCTTGGTTTTCCCAAAGGGTAGTATGTTAAACTAAGTTTAAGGTTTTGGTGACCATCTTAGTACATACTCCGGATTATCAAACACATTTCTGAAAAAGGTCTATCTAAGGACCATTTCTGCCAATTCTGGTTGCAAATGGCCAAGTGTTTTAAAATATGCAAATCTGCAAATTAAATTTTCCTATAAGGTACCTATGTTAAACTTCATTTTTTCTGTGGCGGTCATCTTGGTTGAAAGTTTGGGTCATATAATATAATTCTGAAAGTGGACCATCTATGGACCATTCCTGTCAGGTATGGTTGAAACTGGACAAGTGGGTTCAGATAAGAATTCTAAATGAATTTTCCCATATGTCCAGTGTAAGTTAGGCTGTGGTGGTCATCTTGGTTGACTGTCCGGTTTAATGAACACAATGTTGAAAGAGGACCATCTAATGGCCACTGCTACTAAGTCTTTTTCAATTGTTTTTTATTTTATCGAAATCTGTACATTTGTTAATTGAAAACATGAAGTACCGATACCATATCCCGGCCTCGTTAACATTATTAAATAACATATGTATACAGATGTTAGTATTTTCAGTAATGTACATAGACGTTGCCTTATTTGAAATATTTTGTTTAACATGACAGAAATTTAAATTTGGATACTGCAGGTCAGATAAATTCGCCAAACGTTTATCTTCTATTTAACAAACATACAAAGATATTCTAAAATATTTATTTCAGTTGAATTAAAAATGGAGGAAAAATAATAGATAAATAAGGCTGATACATGTATGTCAAAACCTAAAATTTTGAAATAAGAATGAAATTTTAAAATGGTGCCTGGGTGAATAAAAAATATCCAGAAAGTATAGATGGTGTTTGTCACGTTGTCCTTTTTAAAAAATATTGTTACAGTACTTTTATTTTTGACTAAATGTATTTCCAATTTCGCTGTTCTCACGAATTTGCCTGGTGGAATAATTCGCACCGGTTCGATATTTTTTCGGTATTTGAATATTGAGAATAAAATTGTGCGTATAATCAGCATACAGACCGACCAAGGTTAGCTTAATTTTATGATCTCTTACATGAAGCATTGAAAATGTACATTTGATATTTTTTTTCATTTTGGTTTATAATTAGGCCACACAAAATTGATTTTTAGTTCTTTTGATTTAATGGTTTTTTTATAGATGCGAGCGAGCAAAAAGTAAAAAAATGCATAAGTCCAAACAGCCATATCTTTTACTTCTGGTCGAAACAGACATTCCTGACAATATGCACATCTCCACATAGTGGTCTAACACTCCATTACGTTTCGTGAGAATCATGCAAGTAATGTAGGAGGAGTTGCGGACAACGTTATTTCGGACAGACAGACTGAAACATATACACCCCCAAATTTCGTTTGACATTATCAGCTCCCACTGTTTGAAAAATGTTTCTAGGCGTCAATTATCCTTACGGATCTTTACACTCCCGCTTATCTTTTTAATGCAAGATTATTTTTTTTTTTTTTTTTTGGTAAACGGTTTAATTTTGTGATAACGACAATATCCTCTAAATTTAACGCAATTTGAAATAAGAAATGGTGTTTTAAGATTACGTGGAGTTGGTCCACTTAACGTACTTTGATTGTTTTGAAAAATTTTGTTAAGCTTGACAAAAGTTTAACGTGCTCTGAATTTGGAAAATATAAGTAATAAGTGGTAACTCGACAAAATATATCAAAGATATGTATTTCTTATACACCATGTATCTACATTCCATATAGCGGAGTGGATAAAAGAAAAATGTAGGTTTTAACGAAAGAATCTGTTGCATGCTTAATATTTTACTGGAATCTAAGGATACGGTGCCAATACAAATCATCCATCGACAACATGAATACCAAACACCTCATTCAACAAATAATAGATAAAATCTGCAATTCCTTAAAGAAAGTAAAACAAAATATAAATAAATAAAACAAAATGGTAACTAAATAAATAAATAAAAATAATAAAAATAATAAAGCATTAAAATGAAAAAATGTACATCAGATGAAAGGAAAAGATTTGCTGTTCGTCATGTCATTATTATCTGCGATGTCATGACGATGTCTGAGAAAAAAAATCACCAAATTAGTACCTTGATGTTATCTTCACCAGCAGATACCATGATATGTGATTTTACCAATTCTATAAATTCTTTACAGAGGTTTTGTTTTTCTCGTCCAGGAAAGTTAAACACTTTGATAATGTTTTTTTGTCGAATATTGTTTATTATAATTACTACTGATGTTAGCTTCTTTTGAAACTTTTATTGTTTCTACCAAATCTGTCTTCATAAACAATGTCTGTTTTGAATTGACGTCGAATTTCTTCTTAAGTCATTATTTTCAACTGACAGAGCTTCAATTCTCTCTTGCATCTCATTGTGCATTTTCAAGACTTTTTCATTCATTTTTTTTCTAAATATGACTCAAATTTGCTGAAAACATTCTTAAATAAAGGTCAAGAAATACCAAAGGGATATTGGAAGGAGAGAAAAATCGTAACAACTGACAAACTCCGGAGAACAACGAAGACAAAACCAAAACAATACATGCACTACAATTAAAAACTAAAAACATATGAACAACATGGACCCCACCAAAAAACCGGGGGTAGACTCAGGTGCTCCAGAAGAGTAAGAGGTCTCTGCTTCCTGCAGGACACCCGCAATGCTGTCCATGTCAAATCCGATATGAGGAAGGGATAATATCAATGGAACAGCTTCATTTTCATTTGGGAAACGGTTTTTTTCATACCTGTCAACCAAGTCATGATGACGCCCATAAAACTTTAATTAGGATGACTTCAGCTTAGGAGCAACGTACTCCTGTCTGAGCAACTTTTCTGTCAGAAGCCGGGCTCTGTCCAGGAAGTCAATGTTTATGTCATAAGGTCTGGAATAACGTATGAGTTGTGAAATATATTCTCCAAACGCCGGCGCTTCTGGAATATTACCGCTCAAAAATGGGAAGTTGACGATTGGAAAGTCAAAGTCATCCCGTTTTTCGTTAAGTTTTGTATTCAACATTCCTCTGGTGTCAATTTCGAGGTGAAGGTCAAGATAAGATGCAGACTCACTTACAAGTTTTGCTAAGTCAGAGGTTTTAACAAGATCTGTTGTAACCTCACCAACACACTAAACTGTCAGAGAATTGTGTCGGATGGTACAGGGTGTCGGAATACTCAGGTTTCACTTTTGAACAACACAAGTATGCACAACAATATCACGGGAAATAACTGTGTGTGTCTCATGAATGTACATGTATGACAGTTTATTTTAAATCGTAAATCTTTTTATTAATCCTGCAGAATTATCGGCATGTTGCTGGTTATAAATTTCCTTCTTTTTTAAAATATCCGACACTATCCCATACTTCTCGCCAAGTTGTTTTTGGGTTAAATTTGGAATTTTATCAGAGTCTTCAATCAAATTTAACTTTTCGTCTAAACTTAAATCATTTCTAGCCCGTTTTGGTGAAGGCGAAGCAGAGACATTTTCCAAACTTCTCTTTTTACATTTAGATGTCGTAGCCATGTTGAATGATTTTTACAAAGAAACTGAAAATAACTCACATTAAAAGTTTAATTTTCCATATAGGTAAACCTACCTGTAACCTTTAACGAGCCTCAACTCACCTTCCGATCTATAAATTTGAATGTACGCAATCATGTCAATTCGTTTGACGGTTCAGTGATCATGATGCAAATTAACACGTGATAATTATTTATTTTAATTTATTAATTTATTATTTTTAGCAGATCAAAGGGTCAGATTAGACAGGATTAATTAGATATAATTAATATCATCGGGACTTTAAAACAGTGTCGGATCACGGAAGTGACAGGTTTCGGAATACACAAGTTTTTTTTAACAAAGATTGTAATAGACATTTTTCGGGACCGGACATTTTTGGCGGATGTCACAAGTTGTCGGAATACTCAGGTGTCGGATTAGGCAAGTTGTACTGTATATCCCGTATATCTAGGATCATTAAGCTGAATGGCCCCTAATTGAAGGCCTCAACTGAAACCACAAATTTGCTAAACATTAGTAAACAAAAACATAGGATCTGGGATATTGGTGGTCGAAAAAGAGGCTCAGATGACTCCTACAAACAACTTAAGAAAGCTAAATATAACGCAGGGAAAATGATCCGGAAGGAAAGAGCCATGGAAAGGGAAGTTTTTTACAGTCAATTAGAATAGAAACCCTCGTCAAAAACCTTCTTTCAACTTACAAAAAGAAATTTAGGCATTAACAAAAATTCTGTAACTCAGGTCATTCGTCATAAAGATAAAGACATTAATTGCCCAAACGAACAAAGGGAAGTACTGGCCGAATATCATAAAAATCTAGCCACGCCAAAAAACGACAAAAATTTTAATGAGGAATATCTCCATATGTGCCAGCTCCGCTGTAATATAATTAAGGAACTCTCAGAAAATAATCTTGAAACTAAAATTAATTTTACAGAGGAAGAAATTATTCAATCTATACAAAATTTTAATTCAGGAAAAGCCGGAGATGAATATGGCCTATTTGCAGAGCATTTGAAATTAGCTGATGAAGTAATCATCCCATATATTCAGAATCTTTTTAATCAAATATTAGTTGACAGAAAAACCCCAGAACATTTTAAATTTGGCAAAATAACACCAGTTTGTAAAAAAGGAAAAGACGGTAAAATAATGGATAGCTATCGTGGTATAACAGTTTCCTCTGTTCTAGGAAAACTATTTGAACATGCACTCCTGGAAAAAATTTTAGATCCAATCTCAAATGTATCATCACAACAGTTTGGTTTTACCTCTGGTCTTTTCCCCACCATGGCTGCTCTACTGATATCTGAGGCACATATGAATGCAAAAAGGATGAAGGAGATTCTCTTCTTTACAGCATTAGATACTCAAAAAGCTTTTGACGTAGTAAACCACATCATCCTTCTTGATAAACTCTTTCAAAAAGACATTCCACCTGAAATTTGGGAAACTATATACGAAATATACAATGACCTTACTTCAAGGGTTAATTGGAAAGGCCAACATAGCAATAGCTTTCCAGTACAACAGGGAGTCCGTCAAGGTGGTATCCTGTCCCCGTCTTTATAAAATATATATTGAAGACCTCTTAAGACAGTTAGAGGACTCAAATATTGGTTTATATCTAGGCACTAATTATGCAGGATGTTCTACGTGTGCAGATGATATCCTACTCTTATCTAACTCGGATGAAGAAATGCAAGCCATGCTCAACGTAGTAGATACATATTCGAAAGAACACCAATATAATATCCACCCTGAAAAGAGTGTACTTATTAAACAAAATGAAAATTCCACAAACTCTAGGAAAACATCCATATGTTCTTGGTCTCTTGGGGACAGGTCCGTCTCCGTGACAGATAAGGAAACACATCTTGGTATTATAAGATCATCAAAAAATGAAAATATAATAAATGTGAGTGAAAGACCGCATTAGTTTAGCCCGAAGAACAAGCTATTCGCTGATGTCAACAGGTGTACATGGCACAAATGGCTTGAATCCAAGGATTTCCTATAATATTTATAGAATCTACATATTACCCCGCTTGCCCTACAGTCTTGAAGTTTTACCTCTTACCACCGGCCAAATCAACGCCTTGGGTGACTTCCACTTACCCTACTTAAAAAACATTCAGGCTCTACCAACAAGAACAGCTTCAGTTGCAGTATTCTCACTACTAGGTGCCCTCCCTATAGAGGCCAAGCTTCACAAAAGCCAATTAAGCCTTCTGCACTCAATCCTTGTGTCAGAATATCAAAATCTAAGGGATATCTTGTTGCGCCAGTATCGACTAGAAATCTGCAATGGAACTTTTCTACACAGAACAGAAAATGTCCTGTTTCAATATAGCCTACCAAGCATCGATGAGCTTCTAGCAATTCTTCCAACAAAAATAAAATGGAAACAAACCGTCAGATATGCTATTAATACATTTTGGAGCAATTAACTTAGATCTTTAAGTAGAGAAAAATCAACCCTGATTCAACTCTTTACTGACTATCAATATAGGGGAAACACATCCAGTCTAGAAAACAGCAACAGAAATTCCAGGGGATACAAAGAAAGCCACAACAAAAGCTAGAATACCTCTTACAAGCAACTAAAGCTAAATTTAATATAGGAAGTACAGACCCATTTTGCCCTATATGCAAACTTGAGGAAGAAAACCTTCAACGTTTTCTAACTAGATGTTCATCTCTGGAAGGGGTCCGAAGGACTTTTTATGCCCCATTAAAACAGGCTGTAATCAATAAAATTGGGATTGATCAATGGAAAACTAATTGACATGGACAGCATTGCGGGTGACCTGCAGGAAGCAGAGACCTCTTACTCTTCTGAAGCACCCCCGGTTTTTTGGTGGGGTCCATGTTGTTCATACGTTTTTAGTTTTTAATTGTAGTGCATGTATTGTTTTGGTCTTGTCTTCGTTGTTCTCCGGAGTTTGTCAGTTGTAACGATTTTTCTCTCCTTCGAATATCCCTTTGGTATTTCTTGACTTTACTTTCAAAATAGGGAAACACTAAGCCGATTAATTGTTGACTGCAGAAAACTAGTGGGTTCTACACTCCCAAACGACAATAATTTCTTAAATACGGTTGAATCAATTTCTAGGAATTTGTGTGATAAATTACATCAACAGAGGTTAACTCAGATCAATGCTCTATCATTATAAAATTTCATCATTTATCACTTGGAATTGAACTTTCTTTTCAATACATTTCAGAGTACAAAATAGTGGTGGGTATAAAGATCAGTTAGAAGTGAGAAGTAATAGATGACGGTTGAGATATAGATGTACTTAGGAATACGTTGATATAGGGAAATTAATAGATATAGACAATTGTTATATCAAAGTGGCAGCTGACGTTATGAATAAAGAGACAAACAGATATTTAATAGTGTTAGACCACGGTTTTACTATCGCCATAAAGTGAATCAGTGACATTTTAGATTTTAGACTATTATTAAGGAAGCAACAAATTGAATTACTTTTAATATCTTCCGTGTAATGTAAGCCCATCTTCTTTTAAATATGCAATATTATTTCGTTTTATGCTGTAAAATAACAAAGTGATTTTAGCTATTTTCGACCGTGTAATATAAGGCCATTATGAATAATCAAGCAATTGATGTGCTCCTAACCACGGGGGGGGGGGGAAGTTACAGAAAGAAGAAGAATATCAAAACTGGAATTTGAAGAAGACAATAGATTTTGCAAAAATTGTAGGAGCTGTTTTTCAGTGTGACATCAACTCAGCGGCCGTCTTGAGGTCTACTAAATCTTGATCCAATTGGCAATCTTAGTTGACAGTCTGGGTCATCGGACACACATCTGAAAGAGCACCACCTTATACCCATCTACCGGTTGTGTTGTATGTCGAACTAAGTGAATACGATTGTGACACTTTATTTTGCGACATGCTATGTAACAAACCATTAACTACACGCGAATGTGAACTCGAGTCATTCCACGGATTGTGCTATATACACCTTATAAAATCTGCTGCAGTGTATAACAGATTTCTTAACCTTCACAAAGAATCTTCAGATCTAGTAAGTGCACCGTTCCAGTCCTGCAGAAAAATATGTCTTTTTACAGTTTACTCTTGTGTTATGTCTCAAACAATTTCTTTTACTACTAACCCACATTTTTATATTGAACCTTATATAATTATTTGTCCACCTATGCATTAGTCATGTAAATATTATTGTTCATTGTCTTTAAACTTTAAAATATTCATTGTAATCTCTGCAAAGAGGAAATAAGAAATCAATGAATGAATAAACAATTTTTTTGTTAAAACTCTAACTGAAATTATCCCCTGTATAAAGAGAAATTACGTTCGTTTTTTTCTGTTTATATGATGAAATATCAATTTCCAATATTGTTGTATAAAAAACTTGGTATTATAATATGTGATTTGATTTTTAGTGTTTGATGCCTTCACGGTTGAATGTTTATCCATAAAAAGGAAGGATGTTCCAATCTCCACTACTAGCTTGAAATTTACATTTTGAAAGAAAGGGCAGTTAGAGAAGTACAATGTTATTCACCTTTTTTATTTCAAATTTGAACATACAACATGTTCAAGTTCTGCAGTATATGGATGATTTTTCATGTTATTTTAAATTGACATTTTGTTGTTTTTAAGCGTCACTGAAGAGATATTAACCGAAAATAATTGCAATGGTGACTTGAAATTAGTATAATATTGTATTTGACGAAAAAGAAAATTAGATCTGTAAATACTAAATAAAACTGTAAAAGTTGAAGCGTATATTATATATAGACCTATTAATTCAGACTATTGCTAGTCTTATATTTTATTATTGTTATCAAAAATACATACAAACCTTCAGACAAAAATAATGTAAAGCTATTGACATATACGACTCTTATTAATTATTTTCCTGTCAGGTTGATTAAATTTGATTGTTTTTGAAAAATTGAATTAGATGCCAGAAATGAGGACGGAAGAACGGAAATATATTGTTTTGTAATAAATTGTGTATTTGATGAATCAGTGACATTTGTTTTCAATCTCTCCGGATGTTTTGTTTAGTTGTTTAGTTGGGGTTTTACGCCGGTTTCAGCACATTTGGCTATTTCAGGGCATCAAATTTTTATTGGTGGAGGAAGTACCCGGAGAGAACCACCGACCTTCGTTTGGAAAATTGGCAATCCTTGTCAATTAAGATAGGAGTCGAACACACCCCGCCACGGGCTTGATTCGAACTCACAACCTCAGCGTTGACAGGCTAGTGATCATTAGTAGACATGTCGAACTACCTAGACCACTCGGCCCTCTCCGACTGTAAGTGTGCCTCATTCTTTATTCAGTTGGTGAAAATTTCTTCGAACAAGTATAAAATTTGCGTAAGAAATAATCCCCACCTAAACCTTTGTTGCATCATTTGATTGAAGTTTAATGGTTTCTCTCGTGTACTATAGAAGTTAAAGAACCGTGTACATTGGTTATTCAAAAGCTCACCTTGCTCATAAAAAGTTTAAAAAATTATTATTTGATGTCTCCTTAGAAGGATGCGTATCGCCAAAAATAACAGAGGAAACACTTTCTGAAGTATTTCCATTTGCATCGTTAATCCGAGAAGTTTTGCCCGGTGTTTCATCAACGTCAATTAAGGGTTGAAACAACTTTATATCTTCACTATTGTTATTTTCTACGACTGATATGCATGGTTCTTCTATACCTGTAATTGGACATATATCACACGAATTCATATTTTCATTTTTGAGGAAAACTTGGTCACCACTATTGTCAGATCTGCCCTTATACTGATAGTCAAAAGCTGCACTGTTTTCGTCGAGACTAATGTTAGAAGTCGACGAATCCGTCGTTGTTTTGAGTAGCGTACTATAACTATGAAGATATTCCATATCATTGACATTTAATGACGTATAGGGGAACAGATAACCATCACCTGCGTTGCATTCGATCTGGTTGGCACCCAATGGAGTATTTCCTCCACTCTGCATTGACACTTCAATATTTAATTCGGTCACAGAGTAGGCAACACATGGCTCATTTAATTTCTCTGTAGAAGAAAGTACGTGTTCGAATATGTGGTCTAGAATTTTTCCGTCCTCATCTTGAATACCTTGGAAATTTTCGGTTGATGTTTCATTAGTTTGATCTTTTTCATCGATAAAAACATGGCAAGGTGCGTCTTTCGTCCTTTTGTGTATTTCGACTTTTATAGACTGTTCGTTTAGTGGGAAATTTAACATCTCTGTTTCATTAATTGTTTCATAATGAGAATCATCACTATCTGATCTATCAAGATTTTCTACCTCAGCATTGGTTTGCATCCTTTCCCCGATTTGTACACTTTGTGTATCTTCATTGTCTGATCTTTTGTCTAATTTATAATTTCTGTATTTACGAAGTATAAAATAACATCCTACTGTACCACATAATATCACACCAAAAACTGTAGTCAGAACACCAATGTTAAACTGAGAGAAAAAGCCTGGTAAAATTAAAAATGAATTAATTGCAACCACGGTATAACAATAATTGTAAATTATATATAAAAACTTACCAAACTTGATATACTTTTATACCGTTTTGTGCTGTAATACAATGTATCACAAAATACCGAATATATTTGATGCTCTGTATGGCCATTTCGTTGACTGACAACTTATCAGCAGTGCTCGAGATCAAAATGTTGGAAATCCGGTTAAGATATAATGATGAATTAATAAGCACAACGATCAAAACTCAAAACAATTAAAACAAACAAGAATCCAA
Source organism: Mytilisepta virgata (assembly GCA_028015205.1). NCBI lineage: Eukaryota > Metazoa > Mollusca > Bivalvia > Mytilida > Mytilidae > Mytilisepta > Mytilisepta virgata. The sequence goes on along the minus strand of CM051510.1, from coordinate 37,693,704 downwards.
ATTCAGTTAAGGGTTACCTCTGCATCAAAAGGAGGAGCCTTAGAAATTTCTGGTAACTTTTGTCAAATTCTGAACAGGAAATGTAAAGGTATTTAAGTAACGAATTATGCCAGGACAAAAATTCTGACTACTGGGCTGATAATACCCTCGGGGACTTGCAGTCCACCAGAGTGACTTTGTAAATTTGTTGATTAATAACAACAGAGTTGAAGGAAATTTTTTAAACATTGACTGATTTTTTAAGGCTAAGAAAATATAACCTCCACCACGTGGTGAACACTAAATAACGAGCTACGAGTAGTAAGCATGCTCAGGGGATATACATTATCAAATTTGACTTTTACATTTAAGACAAAAATCTTGCAGAAAGATATATTTAGTTATAAACCAAAATGATGACGAACATGATGAATTTTATGCAATACTTCTCGTTACTTTAGAAAAGTATAGTCTGATGTGGGCAGTACTGGCTGCATTCTACAATGCTCACATGAATCTCGTATCTGTGTATTGTGTACAGCACCTGATGTAATTTAATTGATACATATCAGACCTGAGGTAGATTACGTTGAATGTAATTGATTAAATTGCTAATTACTTTCCAACATTCTTGAGTTAATTACAATTACATCAATTTTAAATATAGTTAATTAAATTACGATTACTTTTGAAATTCAATTGACATAGTATGATTTGGCCTGATGTTCAGCCCCTTGATCAAAAATTAATAAGTAATGAGAAACCTACTGTCAGCTATCAGCAGGGCACTCGGTGTGTTGTATGGCAAGATTATCAGCGCGGGTGGAATAATCCCAATTTTATTCTGCTATGGTTGCACCAATGTTATTATACAGTTTCAGAATTTGGGGAAGTAAAGTGTATTCAGTCATAAACTCTGTTCAGAACAAAGCGGCTAAACTTTTTATGTCAGTCGGAAGATTTACTTCAAACACTGTAATTCGAGGTGACATTGGTTGGACCCTCTGCTTCACGAAACAAAGAACTGCATGTATACGATTATTGTGCAGAATATTAAGATACTGTCTTTGACGTTGGCAATCGAGTTTGATGCCCGGATATTAGATTAAACTGTTTACTAAGATTAGTACAATAATTGATGGGTTTGATAATATTGATATAGACAGTAAACTTGTAAAGTTAATGTCATGTGAAGAAAGTCAAACTTCATTGTGCTATGCAGTTTTTAACTCTTTTCAAAGGCAAAAATTATTAAGCAGATGAGATTCTTATATTTTTTGTTAGTTCTGATAAAAGAGGGTTAAAATAATATATTAAAGCTCATGATAAAATTCAGTCCTTTTTGAAAGTTTTATAAAATAATAATTTGATAATATGATATATTAAAGTTTTATGATGATTATTTTTCAGATTTTTTTTCTTAAGCTCAGTGTGTTTTTAGTAAAAGTTTCTATTTATCGATGTTTAGCATTGTTGCATTTTTAAACTTCTTGGAGTAGCTTGTACATAAGTGTCTCATAAGTCTTCATAAAGCCTGAATGTTTGATCTGTTTAATATTGTGTAGTAAATGTATATACAATGTCTGTTCAAATATGGGACATTATAATAAAATAAATTTTATTATTTTATTATTATCATGTAGCTATTTTGAGGAACATTTCTTGATGGCGGCGATATGCTGTCAAAGGTGGCTAATTGTGAAGAGAGCAATGAAAAACAGCAAATTCACCCATTTTTTACCTTTGATTTAAACTTTTGATATGAACAACAAACTTACCAAAGAGATAGTTCACAGTAATGTGTCTTTATGTAAGACAAACATTATATTAAAAACTCTTTTTGGGCAAGGCTGTTGCTCATAGTTATTTTGACCAAAAAAGCAAATTGTAAAAGTCAGTGAAACTGAAGATAAACAAGAATTTTATATAAGTAATAAAAAGTAATCTAAATTGATTGATAATTAAACTTTTGTAGCAGACATCTATCCAAGGATCTTCATGCAACAAAAACATTTTAATTGGCTTAGTATTGTGGCGACCATCTTGAATTTCAGATTGGCTTAAAAACAGAACTATTGTCGAGGTTCATCCAATGCTTGTTCATACAAAAAAATATTTCAATTGGCTTGAATTGATATTTTCTGACAAGAAGACTTTTGTACAAATTTCCCATAGCATTCAATGTTAAACTAAGTGTGGCTGTGGTGGCCATATTGAATTTCCGATCGGCATAAAAACATAAATTTTATAGAGGTTCATCCAATGCTTATTGCTCATAAAAATATTTCGATTGACTTGGTAGTTTCTGACAAGAAGACCTTTGTACAAAATTCCCCATAGGCTCCAATGCTAAACTTATTGCAGCTGTGGCGGCCACCTTGAATTTTCCGATTGGCACAAAAAAAAGTTTTGTAGAAGTTCATCCAAGGATCATTCTTCAACAAATCATTTTAATTGGCTCAGTAGTTTCTGACAAGAAGAGCTTTAAAGATATGTCCAATCAGAATGAATTATCTGCCCCTGCAAACCGTGTTGAATATCAATTCAGCACAAAAAACATATATTTTGTAGTGGTCTATCAAATGATCATTCACACATCATAAACATTTCAATTGGTTTGGTAGTATCTGACGGGAAGACCTTTGTACAAATCAAAGATAAGTCCAATCAGATCGAATTATCTGCCCCTATTACCAATGTGGAATATCCAATCGGCACAAAAACACAATTTTGGACAGAACCATCCAATTAACATTCCTACCAAGTTTGGTTCAATTTGGACTAGTGGTTTCAGAGAAAAAGATGAGAATGTGAAATGTGGACGGACGATGGACGACGGACGCAAAGTGATGGCAAAACTCACCAATATACATATGAAATTTAAAATACAAAATGAAGAAAATAAAGAATGAAATAATAACTTCATTTTTTATGACCAAGTTTAAGAGATATCCTAAGTTAGGACCACTTTCTGAAACCGACTTAGGACTAAGATATGTTGTAAGACAATTCTAAGGCATGTCTTAGTCCTAGGACAGCTTTTTGAAATTGTCCCCTGTTTGCCAAAACTTGAAATACCAAATTTCGGGAAGTATTAAAGGGCAATACACTATTTTTTTGATATTCAGATGCAGTTCAACGTATTCTAGTAACACGCTAAATTTTATAGAAATCTGAATTTTTTCTTCGTCTGAAAAAAAAATCATGCCTGTGTATTTCATACTACCTGTTTGATCTACTGCTTCTGTGAAATCAGTAGTTAGTTCTACTTCTAGGTAATTTGTAGTCAGTTCCACTTGTGATTGGGTACTTTTGCTTATCATTGTTGTATATTCTGCACAATAACAACATTAATATAAGACATTCTTATCAATAAAGGCTTGTTCAGAATCTTCCGTCTAATGTCTAACTTAATCTGACCATCAGTGTAGAATTGTTTAATTACATGTGGAGAGAGTATATGATATTTGGAAAGGATTCAGGTAAAAAGAATTCATATTATCTATTTTCAGTTTAATTAGTATATAGAGCAAAATATTCAATTCATTCTCATAAAATTTATCAAACCAATGAAAACTGAAGAGAATGGATATATTTTTACTCAATATACCGACCGATTTTATTTAGGTTTTCATTACTGTCCTGTCCTATTATATTCATTTTTTTATTATTGAAGGTATTAGCTCATTTTTTAAGTCAAATTGTATTGTTTCGAACAGACCAGAAACGAATCCTGCTGATCAACAATGCTTGCCATGTTTATATATATCTTTGGCAACTTATTAAAACGATTGACCCCAAAATAATGAATGAACAGTTGAAAAGTGTTCAAGAAGAATTCAATACAAAAATGTTTTCCTCAAGGCAATTAAAATTTATTTCTGTTAAAAATATATAAAAGGCCATCATTTCTATCATGTGAAATTATCGTTTGTACAAATTATAAGTGAATTTTAGTCAAATTTTGTACAAATTGTAATTTGTACAAGCATTTTGTGGACAAACTACAATTTGTACAAAGTTAACATAAAAATTATAATTTGTACATTTTTTTTGTACAAATTATAATTTTTACAAAATGATAACTTGTACACAACATATATAAATGAACTTTTCCGAGGCAATACCTGAATTAAAGACAAAAGATATAATTTTGCCTTTACATGTAAAGGTCTCCAGCAACTAGCTGGTATTAAGAACATTAAATATACATTTTTACCAAATGGCTTGAGACATATGTTTTGCTTTAAGACATCTTTCTTTGTTTGGAGTACGCATTCATAAACACCAAAATCGTCTTCTGTGATATTTGATATCTGGAGAACATTTGACGTGTCGTTGAAATTTTCGGCTGTAAATCTTTGGTATCCTGGAATACTCGCATTAACAGTTGAATAATCGATGAAAGCCTTTTTGTCTTTGCGCCATTTGGTCGCTAGTATGCGTGTTTTTGCTGTACATGGTATCTGGACTGTATTTCCGATAGTTGCATACATCGTTCTATTCGGTTGCTGTTCTGATATGGTCCCTGTAATGGTTGTGAATTTTGATAATATAACCATGATTCTTTGAAAAGAGACTAATTTGTGATAATTAAGATGTTTAAGATGCTTCTCGAAAATTCAACTTGACTACACAGTTTTGATGGATTTTGATAGTTTGGATGTTTTATTGTCTAATTTTTAATTGATTGATTTATTGATTGCTTGTTGTTTAACGCCATGTTGACTATTGAAGTCAAATTTTTTAAGAAAAAATCTTCAGTGTGTCGACTTTTTCTTCAAGAATAAATAAGACAACAAAATTTCTAGAAACTCATTGGCTGAGAATGGAAACTATGATAATTTTGCCATCTATTGAAAAACGGAAAAGAAGTAAGTTGCTGTCAGCACTATCAGCCGGAATCTATTTAAGATCGAACCTAATATTATTATTATTCCTAGTAAGTACAGAGAAGTTTGTTGAAGCAAACAAGCGTTATCATTCAGGAAACTATTATTTTTTTTTCATTTTATCACTGATTTATTTCATGGATCGAAAAAAAATGTGTATTTTGAATGACGATGAAACTATTCATTTAATTAATCAATGATTGGTTGAAATTTAATATGACACTTTCTTGAAAAGCTGGCTATGTGGTGACAAATATAATTACATAAATACCTGGAATAACACAGATCAAACAGAACACCAAAATCATCTTCATTATGAACTTATTTACACAAACAGCATTAAACTTCTAAAAGAAAAAAATAAAAGGTTAATGTTAATTATGTCTCGGTTAAGTTGAATAAGTTTTTGTTATTTAATGCGTCGTATACAGCATAGTATAAATTTACTATATCTAATATTACTATCTTTGGATTGTTATTTTGACCCAGTTCGAACAAGTTCAAACTTATTATTTATAACATGGAGTCTTTAACGTGCTAAGGGTGCTGCTCTCCCTTAACATGTGCAGCCATTTTTCGTCCCCATTCGACGGATGGCATCTTTTATCGACACTATCCTCCCAAATGGTGTCGATTGGGCGTGCAAATTTGATCCAGAACGGAAATCGAACAAGCTTTGTAGTCCGATATTGTTACCAATCGTGCCCCACGGCGCCACTGAAGAGATATTAGCCGACAAAAACTTGCAATTGTGACTTGAAATTAGTATAATATTATATCAACATGACAATAAGAAAATTAGATCTACGTGTTAAACATCTATAAATACTAAATAAAACTGTAAAAATAAAACGATATACTATATCCTGACACCTACTTATTCAGGCTACTGCTACTCTTCTGCTTTATTGTTTTTTTTATAAAAAAAATACATACAAACCTTCACAAAAATCAACCAAATCCTGTAAAACTATTCAAATATATGATTAATATTAATTAGTTTCCTGCCAGATTGATTAAATATGATTTTTTTTTAATTGAATTAGATGACAAAAATGAGGACGGAAAAACGGAAATATTTTTTATATATATATATATTTTCACTTGTGAACAAAAAACACCCAGAACATTTCAATATGGCTGACAAAAAAATTATATAAAATTCTGGTTGTGAGTTGAGTTTAGTATGTTACCATAGCAACGGTTATCAAAGGGCATCAAAACATGAAGACGTGAATGTATTTGGAAAATTGTAGCTAGTTTATTATGCTTTTTCCTTGTATACAATAAATAGAGAATAATACATGGCAAAATCCGTATCACACGCCGTATCATCACAAGAAACTAATATCAGCCCGAGAGCCTTAATTAACCCGAGTGTGATACGGCATGCGATATGGATTTTGCCATGTTTTATACGCGTTATCATATATTTGAACAGGAGAGTATAGTCACATGACCAATATCATTTTAAGGGTTATGATAAAGGGGTGATGATATATATAGTACCAAATATATGATAAATCATTTATCATATACTTAGTACTAAAAAAAAAGAAAGGCTCTCGGGCTGATATTGGTTTCTTGTGATGATACGGCGTGTGATACGGATTTTGCCATGTATTATTCTCTGTTTATCATATATTTGGTACTAACACAGGAGTTTTGAATATACGATAAAGCCCATGATGTTGGTCCGTATCTGACGTCATACCCTTTATTGCATGGCTTACCCTTTATCACATAGCTTTTTTCAATTTTCATTTCAATTTTCTTTCTTTCCAATATTCGTGAATCATTTTTTGTAATAATTGTTTCCAAAAGTCTTTACTCTGTCGGATGTTGAAAATCGGAAGTATATTCTTAACGGTATGGAACAAGCTTGGACTGTTTTGTTTTCTTACAAGTACTTGTCTAGAGGCTATTTCTTTTTCGATAGTGTCAGATTTCTGTCTACAGATATTATTAAAAAGAGTCAAACATTTATAATCAATTTAGGCTTCAATAGGAAGTAGTCCTGTTAATATGTATACCACAGGGTCTGGGGAATTAGGCGAATTAGGTGGTAAAGACAATATTTTTTTCAGAGGTGACTTAAAGAATTTTTTCAGTTTGTCCAAACATGATTTTCTTGGTTGAATTATTTCCAAACTATACGTCAGTGAGGATATAACATCTAATGAGGGAAATTGCTGCTTTCGGATCCAACCCATTATAACTATGGAGGCCTGTTGACATAACACTGTACGGGGTTCGTCTTGTTTCTATTAGTATAGCTCGTATTATTCCTAAATGCGTTGATTTCTGGACAGTAGGCATATTTTCGGTTTTGAGAGTAAAATGTCTGTAATACATATTCCTTTGCCTTTTTTCCAACAGGAATAACAACACTCTTTTGAAGTTGAAGAGTATGATAATAATACATGTAACTGTAAATAATGTTAGTTATCAGCCATTAGAGCTATGTCTTCCGCACAGTCTATTGCAGTTACATTAATATCTCATGTGACATCCAAATAATTCTATTAGATCTTCAAATTTTGGTTCCAGTTGGATCGGTGGTTTCAAAGGAGTTGCGATGACGAGGTGTATAACATACAATGTCAAGAATTTCAAATGTCCAAAGGGTCTTAACTTGCGAAAAGCTCAACGGCCTCAAAAATCCTATAACGAAATGACACTCCCCATGAAATGAGATGTCAAATTAATTTCACTGTTTGAAGCTGCCCACTGCCCTACTTCGGCAAACTAATAATAATTTTTTTTCTGTTGGAAAACCTGGTAAAAAATATATCCTTTCTATAGCTTGTTTTTAACAGATGAATTATAAATGCCCCAGTAAGTTAGGTTTTGGTGAAAATATCTCTAGTGACAAATTAAAGCATAAGAATAATGCATTGATTACTGTTCTTCATAAAAAAGGTCTTCCTCATGTAGATAAATGGTTAATTTTTATACAAAAATTTTTAATTCTACCGCCGAAAAAACTAATTTACCTGGTTGTTAAGAAGTTGTTGTTTACGATATACGATATATATTATCCTTTTGTGATTGGTTAGTTTATTAAACGTGCTCACCTATTGTTAAATTTTCTCACCTTTGTATTCGAAAATTATTTTGGTTTGGTTAGACGTAATTGATTTTCGTAATTGAATATTAATGGTTGATTCAACAAAAGTTTTGTTTTGGAGCTCCGTGGTTTTACAATTAGTCTGGTGGTTAATATGTTTTGAATTAGCAACAAGAAACCTGGTTAAATTATGGCATTCGCCTAATGCATATGATTTGGAGAAATTGGTCTTTGTTTCCATGCCTGCAGAAACTCGAAAGCAATCCAAAGTAAATTACAAATCTTTACATTTGACTGGATTTGCGGTTAGCAGTATTGAAAACGAGTTGGTGGAACGGGAGTCGGAGCAACCAGGGTTTGAACAAGGCCTGGGTATTTTTTCGCCAGTAAAAAGGAAAATATCAAATATGATCGAAAACGCACAAAACAAAGAAGGCGCAGTGGCTGGTGATATTCAAATGAAGACTGAAGTAGGAGTCGGTGAAACCGTTCAAATTAATGAAGAAATAAGTGATTCAGAAGAGTTGGAGTTGCCAATTTAATTCCGGATTCAGTTTCTAAGTTTGATGCGTCAAAACAGTTATGCAGAGATAATATTATTATAGAAGATTCTTATTTGAGAGTTCAGATGTTCTGGTCAAAAACGATTCAGTTTGGTCAAAGAAAATTAGATATTCCTCTTGCTAAGATACAGGGATCTCCGTTATGTCCATATTCTGCCTTTATCAATATGTGTAATTTAGTCCCAGCTAGTGCTCGTGATCCAGCATTTTTGATTTCAAGTGGTTCCAAGAAGAGGTCGCTTACCTACCCTAAGTTTCAATCTAGATTAAGACCACTTTTATCATTTTGTAAACTAGATCCAAAGTTATACTCATCTCATACCTTCCGCAGAGGTGGTGCTAGCTGTGCGTTTCATTCTAAAGTTCCATCAGAGTTAATTCAGTTTCATGGAGATTGGCATAGCGGTGCATACAAAATTTATTTAGAATTTGAATTTGATGACAAACTTTCCATTTCAAAGGCCATGGCAAGTTCAATTTTGTTTTAAATGTTTTCAGGAAGAGAAAAAATGGTTTTGTTAGTATCGGATTCCACATGTAAACATATTACTAATATTGACCGGTTAGATATTCATGCCATTCCAGGTGCCAATATTTTTACTATTCATCAATATATTAAAGATAATAAGGCACGTATAAATTTGTTCACACACATTATTTTGCATGTTGGCACCAACGACATTGGCAATGGTTTATCCAGCAATTTGATATTACAGTATTATACTAATTTATTCATTTTAGTTAAAGGTGTGTGTAATTGTAAAGTTATTGTTTCATCTATTTTACCTCGACCTATTGATTTTGATACATCAAAGAGAAAAGTTATCAAGTTGAATAATCATTTAGCTTCATTTGCTCTTAAATATGGATTTGTTTTTGTTCGTTCATACAAACCGTTTATTCAGCAGCCTGGCTCATTACCAAAAAATAAATTATTTGCTAGGGATCGCTTACATTTGAGTTTCTTAGGAGTAAAAAATGTATCTGTGTTAAGAAATTTTTTCATTGGTGTAGTTAATCACTTACATTAATATCTGAACATGATTCTTTGTGGTTTCTTTTAATTTATTTTTCAGAAGACCTTGATCACGAAAGCTGCAGAAAGCTAGATCATTGCTTCTTTTACTTGGTTTACTTGTGGACCTATATTAGTCTACAGGATTCTCAGGTTACATAGTTCAGGTACGTTTGTTTTTGTATATATATAAAATAGTACAAAATCATTTATTTTTCACTTTATGGTGGCCATTGGCTTGGTGCTATTTTTTGCTTGATGGACAGTTAAATCATAATTCATAATTAAAATGAATATTATGTATATAAATATATTTTTCTGCCAGTAATAATTATTTATCAAAATAGTGTTGTGTTTTTTGTTCAATATGCAACTGATTATGAAAGGCTTTGAGAGCGGAAGAATTGGTTAATTTTTATACAAAATTTTTTAATTCTACCGCCGAAAAAACTAATTTACCTGGTTGTTAAAAAGATGTTGTTTACGATATACGATATATATTATCCTTTTGCGATTGGTTAGTTTATTAAATGTGCTCACCTATTGTTAAATTTTCTCACCTTTGTATTCGAAAATTATTTTGGTTTGGTTAGACGCAATTGATTTTCCCACCCTCCCGCCCTCAAAGTCGAATATATATATAATTTTGTTACTATATGTTGTATATATTAATTTTCATATCATAATTTTTGACATATGTTTAATAGTATTGTTAGTTTTTTCCAGATTGTGTAAATGTGGAATAAGCAGAATCATGTGACCCTTTTTTAAGACTTTGTTATGTGCTGTTTTTTGCTTGATGGGCAGTTAAATCATAATTCATAATTAAAATGAATATTATGTATATAAATATATTTTTCTGCCAATAATAATTATTTATCAAAATAGTGTTGTGTTTTTTGTTCAATATGCAACTGATTATGAAAGGCTTTGAGAGCGGAATAATTCTTGCAACTGATTAACGATATTTTGCCTTCTTTTGGAAATCTGGCATACCAACCCAACTGAAGGCAGTATGTGTATAATACCAGGCAAAGAACCATAACAGATCATGACCGCAAATGATATTTCTTTTTGATCGAAAATAATTTTAACCAAAATTTTAAAGCAGAAATTTTATGTGGATATATCTTTCTGATGTCAAAATACACTTTATTGTAAGTATGCAGTGTCTTACAAAATTAGTTGGGTTTATTCATTTCTGAAGTTTGCCATTAATTACCGAGGTCATTGCTGTTACATTATCGGGAACTTTTGGGAGAATAATGTGGTTATTTAAGGTCTGGGTACCTTTACCAATTATGTCACAATTCACATTCAAATTTTTCCAATTGATATATTTCTTACCTGTAGAGATTGGAGTTGTCTCCCATATGTATGAGTTATCTTTCCTGACAGAACTTGTATTAACATAAAGAGCAAAAACTACTTTTAATCTTTTCTTAAAATATTGAATAGGGGGGAACCCTTCATCAGCCATCAGAAAATGTGGGGAAATATATCCCAGAATATATTGACTAGGGGGAACCCTTCATCAGCCACCGGAAAATGTGGGGAAATATATCCCAGAATATATTGAATAGGGGGAATCCTTCATCAGCCATCGGAAAATGTGGGGAAATATATCCCAGAACATATCATTTTTGAGTGTAGAGGATATTGTTAGGAAGGAAAAATATTTTGCAGAAAAATGACAATTTGTCCATTGATATCCATCACGACACCTTCTCCATTGAACAGATAACTCGGTAAATGGGAGACAGCTCCCATATAACAAAAATGGAGAATAAGGAAAGAAAAAAATAACAACTGCTAAATTTGGAAAGCAATTTTACTTTTAAAGAAAAAACATATAATTTGTTAAGCTTTAAACAAAATATTTTCGTCATAAACATATAACAACTTTCTGAAATAAAAATTACACCATGCTCATCATACCTGTTACACACATCTCTTACTGTATGAACACAGGAATACATCTATCTATTTTGTAGTTTGTAGGATACAAATAAAGTTATTTATAGTTCATAAAAGGTAATAATTCTTATCAACTATTCATATACCACTGAACAAGCTAAAAAAAACTGTCAGTGACCAGTTGGTGTTTAGGAATTTGTCATCCCTTTCTTCCCCATAGACTTAAGGAAAATACTCTTTCTGGACAATCATAATCGTGGTCTTTACTATGAGGTTCAATGAAATTTAAATTCACAGATAAAAACATTTTTCTGAAATATGACAAATAAATAAATTCTATTATAAATTAAAATAAATTAATGAAATGCTGACTTGTGCAAGCAGTACAGGAATACAAGCAGAACATAAAATTAAGATTTACATAATTACATGTCAGATATATAATTATCAATAAAAATTGGTATCTCTCAATTTTTTTATCTTTTGTTTGGCATGTTAATGATTTGTTGTACAGTTATCCCACATCAGTATTTAAATTACTGCTCGTAAACGATTTAAAGTTAAGAAAACTAAATTAAAATCAAGATGAAAAAGCCATTGAAATTAGATGTTTAAATTTTCAAAAAGTTTCAAATAAAGCCATGTTATAATTTTGCAATTCTTAAATTAAGAAAACAAAGTTGGATGTTTTTTATTAAAAAGTCTGAGGTGAAGTAGGTTCGGATTTTTTATTTTCGAATATGGGTCGGTCATACACCTATTGAATAAAAAGAAATTTTTAATTTTTTTTTAGAACTTACAGGGAAAATAACTGTACCAACTAAGTTATTAAAGATAGGAGTATATAGAGCTAACTGATACAAAATGACTGTTACAACTGTTTTGAGACACATTTTAAAAATCTATATAACTAGTGAGGGACAGAATCGTAATTTGTAATACAGTGTATTGTAGATAATTACACTGCAAGTAAACACAAATAAAGATTACAGAAAACAATTGGACGTGTTTTTTTCCCTTAATATGTTTTAAGCATCTTCAACATCAATACTGACTCTTTCATATTAAAGGCAACTCAATTAAAAAAAAAAAATAAATAATAAAATCTGCACCATTTGAAAATTTAAATAAAAATAAATTTCTTCCACTATTTACAAACTAAACCTACAAGCAATATTCTGTAAAAATTAAAATAGATCCCACTCTTTTCGTGGAAGGAACAATTCTATTCCATGAAATGGGAGGTACACCAGATCACTTTTAAAAAGAAAATATTATTAATGTCTGGGCAGTTTAAAAGCAGTGCCTGTTAGTAGCAGTTTTTTATATAGAATTAATTCAAAATTTTATTACCTCACCTGATTTTTTGCTAAATGGAGAATGTTGTAAAACCTATTCTGCAGATGTTAAGATTTCAAAATAAACACACACAATTTGTCATCCTTTCCAGATAAAACAGATATCTAATTGTTTTATAGCAAAATTAACATCCTGGCTTGGGATTTATAATTTAGAGGAGGTAATTAACCATAACCTGATCAATTAAATATTTAACATGAGATAATTATCATGACCATATTATATCAGAAAAATATTACATATCAACTTAGACTATATTCAAATAAAGGGAGACAATTATTGTACTTGCCATTTCCAGTCAAATTCTACAGTTTGCCCATGGGCCTTGTAAACCAAATGATACCCTTTTCCAAAAAAGTTTTTTGTTTCTTTTTTTTGGGGGGGGGGACTTGTATTACACATTGAAAACCCTTATTTTAAAATATTATTTACAGAATTTACAGATTATACTAATTTCACGCCTTTAACAGAAAATAACAATATTTATTCCTTTACCAGGGTATTTGAAATCAGCCAAAAAACAAAGGTTTTAGCAACATAAATATTTATACAGATTTTTTTCACCTTAGTATATTGCAAACATTTTTGACAAATCATAAAATGGTCCCTAAAATGTACTTATATAGGAAATATAGATAAAATTAAAATCTGATCACATTAAATTACTAATTTAACATCTGAATGAAATATTTTGATGTCAACAATGAAAAATGACAAACTACCCACAGGAATGATAAATAAATAATATGACTGATATTTTCATTGCTTTATCTAATGCCCTGTAATTAAAAATCTGACAAGTTTACAATCTAAACTTATACAGAATGTCTCTTGTACAAATTGATCTAGTACGAATATTTAAATTACACTTATGTAAAAATGACATTATTATTTCTGAAATTGAATAGATGTATACACTTTTTGTATGCCTGTAAGGCTATTTTTTTTTTCGCTGTCTCTCAGTCCGAATCATACTATGATGATTTCCTTGTGTATTCTCATAACATTCCTCAAGTTATACCAAAGTAGTTTCTCCACACACTAATGATTTATGGGATGTGAGTTTACACTGATGTAAAAATGGCGTGATAATTTCCAAATGTCTGTATTCCTATAAGGCAGTTTCTTCTCTCCGTCTCTCAGCTTCATTCAAACTCTGACGACTCCCTTGTACATTTTCATATCTAGCCTGATCTCGACACTCGTCCAAGACCCTCATCAACAGTCTTTGTAGTTCTCGATTATTTGGTGCAAGCTTAAGTGCTTCTTTCAAATCTTCTAAGGCTGAAGCTCCTTGCCTGTTGTCTCGTTTAGCTCTGGCTCGGGCATAAAATGCTTCGAAACTATTGGATTTTAATTCTAAAGCCTTACTGGCAAGTTCAATGGCACTTTCAAAATCCTAAAATAAAATTCAAAACTTTAGAACACTTTAGTAAATGTTGTGATACAAAAAATACCTAGTATATGTGTAATATGCAAATTGGTACATTTGTACTAATATATGTTGTGTTTAAGTTTTCTTTTTGTAAAGTGAGGACATTTTGCACTTTGCAAATTCTGTTTCAGGATTATTGTGAACTTTTCAAATTTTTTTTCAACGTTAATATCTTATTGAAATTTATCCCCTTCTCCTTTTCCACTCACTGATATTTAAGCCGTTTTTTTTTATTTGTAGAGAATATCACATCATGTAGAGAAGTACCATTTTCTTGGAAAAACCAGGCAAACATTATCTATGCTAATGTATCCTTTCAAGTTCAGACAAAAATCAAATCATCTCGGTCCAAACTCACAATTTTACCCTTTACATGTTTTTTACTGAGGCTCATTTTATTTCATAAGGAATGTGGTTATTTTTTAATACATATCTATCCATCTGTTATGCATTTTCTTTGTATTTAACTATGCAAATTATTTCCTGAAAAAATATATGCATACTATAGTTTCCACAAATCAAAACTTGAATCTAAAACTAATCTACATACATTTAATTTACGTTTACATCTGGATAAATTCAGTAACAAATTATGACGAAGTTCTCGGAAGGTTTTTACATCATCTCCATCCTTTTCTGGTGGGAATTTCTTTAATCCATACTGATATCGCTGTGCTGCTTCCTTTATACGATTTTTCTGCATAAAAAACCATGAATACTTAAATGATTTTCATGAAAAATTTCCCCAGTAAAATATTTTAAAAGATCGCTCCTGAAATACCAAAACAATATCCTTGAAAAATATTAATCCATCAGAAATTTTAAGTTTAATTCATTATCTCATTCAACTAATTACAAGTTTACTTTAACAATATAAAAGTAACTAGGTTTACTCGACATTTTTTTCCTACACAATCTACCGTTTAACACATTTGCAGCAACCTATTTATACCTACCTTATAAAGAATGTTGCCATCTTCCATAAGTTTATTGAGGAGCAACAACATGATGTATGGTTTACCTGCAGCCACAGCCCATGTCGTATGTCCTGTAATAGAAATATGTAAATTAGACCTTTGGTCACATATAACCCAAAATGGTCCATACAAACAGTAAGATTTATTTGATAATACAGGTTTACTACAGCTGAAACTCTAAATGCATTTATCAAAGTTGAGCAATCAGCTGTTTTTGACAGGTCCACGTGTATATGTTTATAAACAGTTACACACGTGTGTACTCTTTATTATGACTATTACGATTTTAACTATGATTGGATGTAATTTAAATGGTTCGATAGGTGGCTAGGATTTGATAAATAGCACGTTTAGCACGAGCTGATAATTAAGCGGGAAACATTTTCGTTTTCAAGTTAAAAAGGGGTATTGGTCATTCGACTCTCCACTCCAATACAGTGCAGTTCAGTTTTCGATATGTCCGATAATAATCTCGACTTAAACGAGGACGCCTTATTGCAGGATACTCAATCGTCGAATACCAGGGAGAATAATAGCTCTAGGACTAACGCTTCCACACCTCAGGTCAGTCAACAGCGAGATCAGCTCTTTGATAATTTTGAATTCTTCAGAAACTATTTTGACAATAAACTTTCTTCGCTAAAGTCAGATATACGTTCCGAGCAAGACAACCTTACAAAGAAATTCAGGGATGACGCGTCGATCAAATTTAAATCAGAGGGAAATCGTATTCAATACCGTTTCAATGAGGATATCGCTGATGGCCTTAACAAGATTTATATGCACCTAGTTTAAGCTAATTCTCCTGCCGTTAGTATGGTCCGTGATCTCCTTGGGAAGCTTAATGGGCGTAATAAACACATTAGGATCGCTGAAACTTCTTCCGCAGGCTGGGCAACAGTTAAAGAATACGAAGCCAGTGATATCGCGGACAACCAGGAAGATGAGAAAAAGATCCGACAGGCCGAGTCTAGAGCTATTCGTAACGCAAAGGACAAGAAAAACCGTCTGCAACCGTATCAGAGATCTACAGCTCCCGCTGCAGCCGGTTCCATTAACACTGCTCCTACTTACGTCAACTTGCGTCAGCCCTTTCGTAACAGCACCCTCCTCTTCAGCAAGAACTCCAACGCTACCGGATCCACCAACAATCAGCCCAATGTCACATTAAAGTAGTGATGCAGTTTCTTTGAAAGATAAGTATTTAGACTTTTCTAGCTTGAAATATGATGACTCGGAAAAATTGGCTGAGTTTTTATCACAAGTTCATTATCTTGAAAAAATGGAATTTTCACAAAAATATAAAGGTGTCAAAGGCAGATTAGCAAAGAATTATGATTTTTGGGTTAAGGTTGGTGCTAATAAGACTGTTTTAAAAACAATCAAAGATGGTTATGTAATACCTTTTTTGACCCCACCACCTTCCATGTTTTTCAATAATAATAAGTCTGCTTTTTCAAACGCGGATTTTGTCAATCAAGCAGTAGCCGATTTAGTAGATTCTGGATGTGCTTACGAAGTACCATTTAAGCCTTTTATAGTTAATCCACTTTCCATTGCTACTAATAAATCTGGCAAAAAACGTTTGATTTTAGATCTGTCCGTTGTGAATAAATTTGTCAAAAAAGATAGATTCAAATTTGAAGATTGGCGGACAGCTATGCAAATGTTTAATAAAGGTTCTTTTCTGTATAAGTTTGACCTCAAGTCGGGTTACCATCATTTTGATATTTGCCCTACACAACATACCTTTTTAGGGTTCCAATGGGATAAAAAATTCTATTGTTTTTCAGTTTTAGTGTTCGGGCTTTCTTCAAGTCCGTATATTTTTACGAAATGTCTTAGAGTTTTGGTTAAATATTGGCGGAAAAATGCGATTGATATAGTTCTTTATTTAGATGATGGGTTTGGTATGGCCCAGTCTTTTGATATTTGCGAAAAACAAGCTAATTTTGTACAAAAATCTTTGACTGAAGCTGGTTTTTTATAAATGTAGAAAAGTCTGTTTTCGACCCTAAAAAAGAGCTAGAATGGTTAGGAATTTTATGGAATTCCATATCCTTTTCAATTTCGATACCCGAGAGACGGATCAGTGATCTGTTAAATTCTACCAATTCTATTTTTGATATTTTTCCTCGTATTTCGGCTAGACAATTAGCTCAGGCTACAGGTAAGATTATATCGTTATCACCTGTGTTTGGACATTTAACAAGGTTAATGACCCGTTACTGTTATATGTGTATTGAACAAAGATCTACCTGGGACAGAATTTTATTGATTTCTTTCCCAGCTGAAGTGCAGAGAGAACTCAATTTCTGGGTAAGTAATGTACGTGCATTGAATTCAAAATTTTTAGCTCCATATTCTCCGTCCCAAACATTAATTTACTCAGATGCTAGTGGAATTGCGTGTGGAGCTTACACTGTAGAAGTGGGAAACTGGATTTTCCATAAAATGTGGAATTCTGAAGAAAAAGGTAAGAGTTCTACCTGGAGGGAATTGAGAGCTATCGAGTTAGGTTTAACGTCCTTTATCTCGGTTTTGACAGGTAAGAAATTGAAATGGTTCACGGATAATCAGAATTGCATTCGTATTGTTCAAGCAGGAAGCATGAAAAAAAAGACCTACAAGAGTTAGCTCTTTCAATTTTTAATAGATGTAAAGAAAACCAATTATCGATTGATTTACAGTGGATTCCACGTTTACAGAACACGAGAGCAGATTACATTTCTAAAATGATAGATCACGAAGATTGGCAGATATCAGATGAATTCTTTGTTTTCATTAATAATTTGTGGGGTCCATTTTCTTGCGATCGATTTGCAAGTGAATTAAATAAAAAAGTTGTGAGATTTAATTCCCTTTTTTGGAATCCTTCTGCTGAAGCAGTTGATTCTTTTTCGCAAGATTGGTCGGGAGATAACAATTGGCTTGTGCCACCTATTTATTTAGTTATTTCAGACTATTAAACATTTAGTATCATGCAAAGCAAAAGGGTGCTTGATAGTGCCAAGATGGGTATCGGCTCCTTTTTGGCCATTTATTTTTAACTGTGATTTGAGTTATAAGAATTATGTTCAAGATGTCTTAGAGTTCAAAGATGCTGATAGAATTTACATCAAGGGGAGTAGCCCTGCGTGCATTTTTGGCACTGAGAAGTTTGTTTCGACTGTTTTAGCTGTACGCTTAGATGCAAGTTAAGACACAAGGTCCTGATATCGTAAGATATTGCAGAGACGAAGCATATGATGTTTTTAATTGTAGTTTTGACAAGGTCCTAGTATCCATTAGGATATTGTAGTTGACACGGTCATATTGTATTTTACATTTATATGTATATTTATATGATGCTTATGTATATATTTTATAATACATTTTTCAGCTGTCTTCAGAATTGGTAGATGGAAGGACATGCCACAGCAACATTTAGGTTCCGAGTTAGGAGAGTACATAAACCAGATACCAGAGTTTTGTTTAAATTCTCGTGCTAAAAGTACGCAACGTCATTACAGGTATGCATTTAATACTTTTTGTAGATGGTGTAATAGTAAGAATATAATGGAGACTCTTCCAGCCTCCGATGTATGTGTTGCTTCCTATTTAATTTATTTAACTAATATGGGGAAAAGTACTTGCAGCTTGAATGAAGCTTTCTATGCCATTAGCTGGGCACACAAATTAGCTGGTGTAATTAATCCTTGTGAGTCGGATATTACTGTGAAAGAGGGATCTTTGAGATCTGTTGGTCATAGTATAGTTAAGAAGGAACCTATTACACCACTAATATTGTACAAATTAGTTATTAAATTTGGTGCAGATTCTGCAAATTTTAAAGATATAAGATTAGTTTGTATGTGTTTGTTAGCTTATGCAGGTTTCTTGAGATATTCAGAATTAGCCAATCTTAAAAGAAATCATATTACTTTTCATGATTCTTACGTAAAATTATTTCTAGAAGCTAGCAAAACTGATGTTTACAGGGAAGGTAGACAAGTAGTTATATCTAAAACCAACAACCTAACGTGTCCGGTCAATATGTTAGAAAGATATTTGGTTATGGCTAACATTACACCAGCGAGTAATGAAATCATTTTTCGTCCGTTAAGTTTTTGTAAATCTGTAAATACATACAAACTTAGACGCGGAAACTTATCGTATACAACAGCCAGGGAAATACTTTTAGATGCTTTAGGTTCACTAGGTCTAGATAGAAAACTTTTCGGCTTACATAGTCTGCGTTCCGGTGGTGCTACTGCAGTAGCAGCAAGTAACGTTGAAGATCGTTTATTCAAAAAACACGGGCGCTGGAAATCAGAAAAGGCTAAAGATGGATATGTTAAAGAAGATTTAGAAAAACGGTTATCCGTGACGAAAAATTTAGGAATTTAAGTACTTATGATATGTTAGTTCTGTTTTAATTTTCCCTTTCTTTGTTTGTTCGAACTGCACTGCACATGTGGCAGAGCTATGCCTAGAAACAAGTGTTTGTTTTTATTTGATAAATGTTTTATGTTCGGTTGAGATTGTCGAATAAGAACATAAATGCATTTATCAAAGTTGAGCAATCAGCTGTTTTTGTCAGGTCCACGTGTATATGTTTATAAACAGTTACACACGTGTGTACTCTTTATTATGACTATTACGATTTTAACTATGATTGGATGTAATTTAAATGGTTCGATAGGTGGCTAGGATTTGATAAATAGCACGTTTAGCACGGGCTAATAATTAAGCGGGAAACATTTTCGTTTTCAAGTTAAGAAGGGGTATTGGTCATTCGACTCTCCACTTCAGTACAGTGCAGTTCAGTTTTCGGTATGTGTACCCCCCCCCCCCCCCCCCCCCTCCCACCCTGTGATTGTATAAATTTATGAATTCTTGTACTTATATTGGTTTTTCTTTTGTAGATTGGTGGACCTCTATGGTGGCACCAGAGTATATTTTATTATAATAAAATAAAACTGCACTGCACATGTGGCAGAGCTATGCCTAGAAACAAGTGTTTGTTTTTATTTGATAAATGTTTTATGTTCGGTTGAGATTGTCGAATAAGAACATAATGACCTTTTGTCACATGCACTAATGAAAGTTTTCTCAATATTGATAATGAATGCATTAGTAAGAACACTGCTATTTTTATTCAACTTTTGTTGAATCTTAATGTCTGATCCATTTAGTGATTTAGTGTTTGTCTTTTGATGCCACTTAACAACCCCTAGATTTACCAATCTATCAATATTTTATAGTGTTCTTTCATGTATTATATTGTCTATTTGATGCTTAACTAACATCCTTAAAATTCACTGTTAATGCACAATTGAATGAATGAACTTGCATGCATGAATATTTTTTCCCTGTGATTTCTAACATTACATACTGTGATGATTTTTTTACTGGGTATCCTTTTTACTTATTCTACTGGGTATTTTTCCTGTGTATTTAAGAAATGTAGGTAATCAATTAAATGTATATGAATTTGGTTACTGTGGTGTATATAATTTGTAATACAGAAGAATTCAAAAATAGTATACCACTGTTGGATATGATATTTTAATTCATAGTGTTATTTAAAGGTTAGAAAATAAATTTTTTCATTTTAATAAACAAACCCTACGTTAAGTTTTCACATAAATACTTTTTTTAATTGGAAAATTACCATAACAGGTAAATTTATTTCAATTTATATAACCAAACCTTTTTTTCTCTTCAGGCCTTAGTGATAATATGGTGTCTGTCAGATATTTTATAATGAAATTAGCATGAAATTTGACATTTGTTTATCCTGAGTTACTGAAAAAATAATGTGTGGTCAAAGTTAATATTTAAGATAAAGGGCAGATAACCCTTTATTTACACATGAATATAAATCATAAAGAATAAGAATAACCTCCCTTTTACTGTATAGTAATTTGTTACCAGGAAGATAATTGCTGAAGTTTTCTGTTTTTATTGTTATTTTTCTAATAACTGATGTGATTTAAATCTTCACTCATTGATGATAACATTTTCACTGATGTGGAATATCCCGTTTTCTTAATTATTGATTTTACAACTTTTTAAAAAAAATTTATTTGGGCCTTATTTATATGTTGAAATTAAATTTTATCATCCATTTTGATCTGTATAAGTTCATCCAAGCTTACCCAATAAGAAACTAAAAAGGCATACATCATTTTGCTGTAATGGAGCCAAACAAAATTTTAAAGTTGTTTTTTTAATTTTGTACTTTATGTATATTCATGTAAATTATCAATTTTCTCTGTATTTCAGTCTTTTTATCAGTTTGACCTTTTGTATTTTTATAAAGCCAATAAGGACTGTTTTTCCAATATAAGTACTTAGGGTTTATAAAAGTCAAATAAAATTAAAAAGGAAAGAATGATGTTGTATTACCAAGATACAGAGATATACTTAATTTCAATTTTGGCTTTAGAAAAAAAATTTTTAGTTACAATTACAACAGCTCAAATCATGGTCTTCTAAAATATAATACATTTCACAAAATCAAATATTTTAGCAAACCACACCTTTTTAAAGCAAAGTCATGAAATTATATGCTTGCCAAAAATAGGCCAGTATGTGTATCTGAAATAGATATCTGAGGTATATAGGAAATTCTTATGACTTTTTTATGATTTGGGGTGATAATCAATATAAAATTTATTACTAAGGATAGTATTATTTGTTCAAATCATCATTTAGAAAAATAATGAGAAGTAATACGTTTATATATAACTTTTCCTGCTTAACTAAAGTTTTTGAATGGATATATACATGCAATAGTTCACTTAAGCTGAAATATTTAATGGACTAAACTTTTTAAAACCTCAAAAGCTTAACAAAAGATCACAACCAAGCTGGTTAGAGAAACAAAGGATGTTAGCATACATGTGCCACTAACAAAACCCTTTTGCATGATTGTCATGTTTAACCTAATCACTGGGAATTAATAAAAAATATTTAAAATTTAATTTTTGGTCTCTCTTTTCAGGAATATTATACATATTTAGGAATGTAATAAAATAATTTCAAATTTTATACACTTCATTTTCAAAATTTCATTCTAAATTTTGAAAATTTTGACCTTCGACCTTTTTTCAGATTGATCACAGTATTTATATAATTGATTTTTTTCATTTTTATTTACTATCATTTTACAACTGCCTTAAAAATTCCAATATAAAAATCTACACAGATATATATAATATATATATATTACATAATTGGGACCAAGAAATTTATTGTTATATCTTTATATCTGTTATTATACGCCACTTAAGAACTGCCGTGTAACTTATATGTAAATATTTGCCTATAGATATTTTGTATATAGAATGGACATTTGTACATACCTTGTATATATTTTACTTTTAATGATATTTTTACAGTTGTTATTTTTAAGTCTCTACTTGGCATAATTTACATAAAAATCTCATTCATAAAGGATCCAATACATTTATATTGTTCATTGGTAAATATTTACCTGCATTATATTTATAGCTTCGCATTTTGCTTTACAGCTTGAATTGATAAGCACTGGGCATATTTAGTATTTTCTCAGATTTTAGTGTTTTAAATAGTTATCCATTTTGTTCTTTATTAAAATATATAATTACCAAATCATTATCAACATTCAAACAAGAAAAGGTCTAATGCTTTTAGTTTTTACACTTTTATGAGTGTTCTTTAACTTCAAGAAAATTTTAATGATTTAACCAATTTCTTAAACAATATTTTCATGTTTTTATGATACTTTTGAAACTTCTGTCTATACAAAATTAAATAATTTGAAAAAGAATTTTAGGCCGAATAGAATAAAATTTTTCAACCTTACCGTGGGTGGGGGGGGGGGGGAATCAGTAGTGAGAAATGGCTCATAGTGCATCTTGTTGCTCATTTATGCCAGAAGGGTTATATTACTTTAAGTCCATTGTCCATCCCGTGTTGTCTTATCATGGCAATTTTAATTGCATCTTCTATAAACAGCCAAGCTAAATGAATAGGATTGATTAGAGTCATCAGCATTTACATTTGCCTTTATGACATCATTTACCACTTTGTTAGGCAAGCCACTGTATAAATTATCAAGTGTCAAAGTGATCATTTATTGTGTGAAAAACCATCATTCCAATAAAATAACATTACTATCTACCTGCAAAATCTTTATCATTGAGAGGATGCGGAGTTACTTCTCCAAGATTTATTTTTGTCTCGCCCCAGACAAAAGTCACAAAAGGAGATATAGGTATTACTTTCCGATGGAGACAGTGGCGGCGTAAACTTTTTTAAAACCTTCATAACTTTGCACATATAACACCTAAACTTAAGGTCTTTGGGGAACAGATGCATTATGATATGAAGTTTACAGCAGTATTTTTTTCTTGTGACCTAGACCTCGTTATCATGGTTCATTTACTTCATAAAAATTTGTAGAAATCTGCGTTGAAGTTTTGTGATTACGTTCATTTCTCAGCCACTGTAATACCTAGGCCCAACGGATAAAGTGATGGATGGATGAATTATTGTTTAACGTCCAGTGGCAACCAGGTGCATATCAGGACGAGAACATGTTGATATGATAATGAATATGATCCCTGCTTTGTACTAGACCGACGAGGTAACTGTCCGCAGGAAGACATATCACCTCACTCGGACACATTATATCGACTCCGAGCCGACCAGTCTTTCCTCTTACTCCTAGATGCCGCGTGCTTGGCGGAGAAGCAGCAAATACCAATTTTAATGTCTTTGGTTTGACCCGGCCGGGGATCGAACCCGCGACCTTTCGCACTCGGGGCGAGCACGCTACCACGAGACCACCGAAGCGGTTCAGATAAAGTGAAAAATACAAACGTGATACTGGTATATTTGGTTGATATATAGTTCTTTGTGGGTACATATCCCAGTCTGACACCTGCTCTGGACCTTGACCTCAATTTCATGCTTGAGTGAGTGGCATCATATTTCACGATTAATCCATATCTCAGCAACTGTAACACCTGAACCTACCATTCTTGGTCTATAGATAGTTCTTGTTAGGTGCATGCCAGTCTGATACCTGTCTTAAGATCTTGACCTCAATTTCATGCTTGAGTGTCTTGCATCACATTATCTTGATTAATTCCATTCCTCAGCAACTCTAATACCTAGACACAACATTTTGATCTATAGAAAGCTTCTTGTTAGGTTCATGCCAGTCTTACATCTGTCTCTGGACCTTGACCAGTAAAACTTAGTTCGACTGTGGTGGTCATCTTGAATGGCAGTCTGATAAAAGACCATCTAAGAACCATTGCTGCCAAGTGCGTTTCTAATTGGCTTACTGCTTTCAGACAAGAAGATTTTTAAGTCAATTTTGCCATCGGGTCCTATGTTTAATTATGTTCGGCTCTGGCGACCATCTTTCACGGCAAGCTGGGTCATCGGAAACAATGGATAGCGGTTGGAATCATTCGACATATTTGTGAAAGAGGACCAACTAAGGCCTATTGCTGCCAAGTTTTGTTTCAATTGGCCCAGTGGAGAAGATATTTAAAGGAAAGTTCACGACGATGGACGATGACAGACAACGGACGGCAAGTGATGGCAATAACTCAAATGGCCTAAAAATTGCAATTCTAATTTGAAACTACTTTGGCAATCTAGACCAGATCTTGTTGAATGGTCCTTGGGCGGTCCACTTTCAACATTGTGTATAGGGGTATGTGCGCGAATACACGATAAAAGAATAAGAACTAAAAAATCTCTAAATCTCCCTAATTGGGCTATACCATATAACACCCCAGTTATGGTACTATCCCAATTTGAGTACAGTACGCCAAATTCGGTATTCTCCAAAAAATTTTTTTGTGTGTATATCAACCCTGTAAAATTTGCATTTTGTCCTGGTTGGACATCGATGTAATGAACATATTTCAGCTTATTTCTGATTCTAACATGACCTGCTTCAAACGCGCTTTAAGTCTACATCCGTGGTAAAATGTGAATATTTTGATTCAAACGTCATAAATGTCAGACAGATTGTTTGGCAACGTCATGGTAAAGTTGCTCATAAGCTTTAATGAAATCATAGTATAAGTACTATTTATACCATGGCTTTTAAGAGTTAACATATCTAATGAAACGAGCGCGAGTTTCTTTAAATACGTTAACGAGTAAGCCATAGTATAAACGACTTGTGACAGAAATGAAACTGATTGACATGTTTATTTTTACACCTTTGAACTTTCAACTAGCCAATGAGATGACAGTTATTTTCAGTGTCTTATTACTTTGTATTTAAATTGAATCCAAAAGAAGGCAAACTTCAAAATGCTGTAAGTTTTCATTGGCTCAAGTAAGTAACATTCAATCGTTTGTTGACTTCAGCTATGGTATAACACGCATCTTGTCCGTATTATTCCATAGCTTAAGCTCCACTCATTCTGTATATATATAATACAAAGGATTTCTGAGACCAAACCTGGAATTATGGTATAATATTAAGATATGCATATTATACCATGCTTTTGTACACTCACCAGAAATAAACAAATTATTTTCGAAAAAGACCAAAGAATGAATTTGGTTTATTCCCAACCTGTTTTGATAGTAATTTTCTCTATGGGTGAGAGAGTTTGTTTTGAACAAATTTAAAAGATTATTGATTTTATTTTTTTGGTGTATAATCAGGGATCATATAATACTTCATATACAGTTCCTTGTATAATTTAAATTTTCACTTTCTCCCAGGTCCACTGAAAAGTGTATTCCTAGTAGTTTGAATATCCTGGAACCACATTCCAAGCCCCATTTTACATAAATGCTTTCCTGACAATTTCTTTTTACCTATCCAGACAACTTTATTTTTGTCCATGTTAATATTTAACCCTGATCAGATAATTCTGAATATTTTTTTAATGCACGGAGTGATGCATCTAGGAGTCCCATCAAGAATCAGTATACTGAGATATAACAAATTCTGTATCTCCAATATTAATACCTGTAATTTCTTCTTTGGATTTCCAAAAAACTTGATAAAAAGGAATTTTGAGTAACTTCAGAGGTTATTTTATTATAAAAAGTTTGAATTATTTCCAAAGTTGAAAAAATACAATACCTTTTGAATAAATGACCAGGAGATAGAACAAAAAGTCTTTTCAAAATCAATGACTACCCAGAGGAGAATGCCCGGTGTATATCTTTACTTCAGTATACTAATACATTATATCATGAATAAGACGTACATGTTCACCAGGAATAAAACCAGTTTGATCACTATTATTTAATATAGAAAGTACTGACTTGATCCTTTCATCTATGGAAATGGAAACTAATTCAGGTCCTTTCCGTTTCAAACGGAAAGACCTTTCTGTAATTCGTTTTCTTCTGAAGGTCAAAGGTCAAGGTCAAACTTGATTCCTGACCTTAAACATTGTTACCGCTCTGTATCGTAGACCGTAAAAGAAAGCTGTTGAAATATATTGACAAAATGTTCATCCTGTCAAGACGCAACTGTGTTGTGTTTTGGTCAACTCAGGATATCAACTCCTTATAGGAGTTATTGTCCCTTGAATATACAACAGAACACGTAAATGTTCAAAACTCATAAACGGTTAGACATAGAGACTTGGGACTTCCACATATAGCCATCAGCTATCAAAATGATCCCAAGGTCAAAAGTCAAGGTCGCATATGACCCTTGACCTTAAAACTTGTTATAGCAATATCTAAATTGTAAGAGATAGAAAGTAATTGTCAATACAAAAATAATCAGTTTCAAAAGATTTACATTGTGGTACCAAGGTCAAAGATCAGAACTCAAGGTCATTGAAAAAGCCCTCAGCAACCGATGGAAAAATACTTAGCAACCATATATATTTTTGTTCATTACCCTAATTTAGAGCTGTATAGGTCAAAACGGAAAGTCAAAGGTCAAGGTCATTGAAAAAGTCCGTAGCAACGGACTGAAAAGTACTTAGCAACCATATATATTTATGTTCAAGATCCCTTTATTTCAGCTTTACAGCTGAAAATGGAAGGTCAAGGCTGAGGGTCATTTAAAACGTTCCTTATCAACCGATGAAAAAGTCCCTAGCAACCATATATAATCATGTCCAGAGCAAATATACAAGCAAAATAGAAAGTTTACAGTCAAAGTGATGGTTAATATCCTTAGCAACCATGCAAGCAACATCCTAGAAACCATTTATATATATATGTACATATTATCAGGTTTTCTGCAAACGTATATCGTAAAATATCAGCCGCGAGACATAATGTGAAGCTTTTTCGGCGAGTGAGCGTAGCGAACGAGCTAAAAAGCTTCATATTGTGTCGAGCGGCTTATATTTTACAATATTTGTTTGAAGAAAACTTGATGATAAATTTATCGTATTGTTAACTAGCAATCTTAATAGAATTTCTTACTTTTCAATGGCCATCTGCCTATAACCGGATGTTTTCCTGATATATTCGAGTCAACGTTGGGTCAAACATTATGTCGTCGCTGATATATTCGGGTCAACTCATATTAGGGTCGGGTCAACTCTTTACGACGTCACAGTGCCGAAATACGGAAAATTGCGAAGGCCTCAGCAGGTGGATATAGGCATGGGGAAATACTTTGTAAATATATATATATACGCCTAAATACTAACCCAACACTGTTAAAATCAGATTTTAATACTGTCAAATTTCTGTCCGCCTATGGCGGGACTCGAACTCACACTGTTGAGACACTATGGCACCTATTCGCCTAGCACCATTCGTCCAAATCCGCTATATAAAAATATAGCTTCAGTGACCGAGGTGAATCTTGGGATGAACATGGTACATGTGTGTTTGCGTGTGGCGTTGGAATTTTATTACCTCTCTGGCATTTATTTGGCAGCAATCTGATTTAGCTATTTTTTTTTTTTTTGATACATTATATGGGATGATAATGTTTTACTATCATACTGTCACAGTAAATACAGTATTTAACTAATCGTCTTAATATTGTGACAACCATATAATGTATATATCCAGTGGATTTCCGAAGCATTATCGGAGATACAGGGTAGTCCTAAATATTTATATACGCCTAAATACTAACCCAACACTGTTAAAATCAGATTTTAATACTGTCAAATTTCTGTCAAATATCTAGTTCACGCACACACACATATATATATATATATATATATATATATATATATATGCGAACTAGATAAAAAGTCAATTTGACATGGGGGCCTCGGTCTAGGTGGTACGTCATGACTACTAATGATCACTAGCCTGTCAACACTGAGGTTGTGAGTTCGAATCTCACCTGTGGTGGGGTGTGTTCGACTCCAATCTAAATTGAAAAGGATTGCCAAATTTCCTACCGAAGGTGGGTGGTTCTCTGGGTACTCCGGCTTTCTCCACCAATAACAACTGGCCGCCGCGAAATAGCCAAATGTGCTGAAAACGGCGCAAAACCCCAACTAAACAAACAAACAAATCAATTTGACATGGGAAAGACCTTGCAATTGTTCTCTGAACAATTGTCTTTCTAGTTTATAAAATGTGTTTAATAAACTAATAAGTCTCCAATTTTTCATAAATTGTCTAGTTTACCATCTTTTGGAAAGCAATAATACCTTTTATTTGTGTAACTTACATTTCTCCCTTCTTTTAACTAAAATTGACAGATCTTAAAACATAAATTTTGATATAATTCCAAAACAAAATAAAAAATTCAGCACTATATCCATAAGAACTTTTTATTGAACTAAACGCCCCACATTGGGTATGATAGTACAATTTACATACATAGACAACATTCAATGCATGAACTCGTATACAATTATCAAACACATAAAGCAATTGAAGGAAATTTCAATTTAGTTATTATTTTAACCAGTACATACTTATCTTTACTATTCATTCATTCACTAAAACAAAATTACATTAGGAATATTATATAGTGATGCAAGGAGAATATTTTTTCTTTCATCTTTAAAAAAAAGTACAATTAAATAAGTAATGAAATTCATCACCCATTTCTCTCTTATAACATAAATCATAATTTACGATGTCATTCTAAAAGTGAAAGTTCTCAGATCTTACTTATGTAAATATTATGTTATTCATTTACTGGCATCTAAGTGTGACCCCTTTCGCAAAGGTATTAATTTGACTATTTTTACCCAGTCAATACTATGATACGTTACATTAATTGAGACAACACAGAGGGGCCCTACCAAACTCACTACTGTTTGTAGATGGATAATTTCATGATCATCCATTGTCACTTTTGTTTCATATCTTAGACAAATATTAGGCAGATTACAAATGTAGGTTATAATGATAGCGAATTTTGCGGTCATTCTTTTTGCAACGGGGCTGCGAAATCAGCAGCAGCCTCTGAGGTCCCAGACCACATTATACAATCTCTAGGCAGATGGACATCAGATTGTTATATGCGCTATATCAGAATAGACCCTAAGATCAATCGAAATGCTCAGTCAGATATGTGTTTTTCAGGTTAAAACAATACGAGTTTGTAATTCTACTTTATTTGTGTATATATGTTTAGTTTATGATTCTTTAGTTATTTATGTTGGTATCTTTAGAATGTGTTGGTACCTTTAGAAATATTTCACTCATTTTTTTATTATTTATATTTTTCAACTTACACTGTTTAAACTTAGGTTATTAACATGGATTTTTTCTTGGGGGCTTCACTCAAACAAGAGTTAAAACATATATTCGTTCATTTGGCCATTATAATTTCTGGGAAATTATTTTGACCCAATTTAGTAATACATATAGATTATAACATGCCCTTTTCCATATCGGCCCTGGTATCATCCCGAGACTCCCATATCAGCCCGAGAGCTTTAGCTCGAGGGCTGATATGGGTCGAGGGATGATACCAGGGCCGATATGGAAAAGGGCATGTTATAATCTGTTTATCACATACCAAGATTTTTTCCATAGCTGAAGAAAGAAATTAAGATGACTTAAACTTCATAACATTTATTAAATATTATTTATCAAATTTAACAATAACAAATCTGCATGTCCAGTAACAGATGTACAACATACATATTTGTATCACATAGTAGATCCATATCATATAAACATTGGTCTAATGATTATCATTCATACCATAAAAATTAACTGTGACATTTCCACTTAATTTAGCATAAGGATAAAGACATATTTTGGAAGTGGGTAAAGCTTGTGCTAAATCAATAACAGTTGGTTGCACGTGAACAGAGTTACTAGTAGATGCAGTAGTGGAATTTTCATAATTTTCTATTTGCGAAACTATTGCATCAACATCTACACTTGCTAGTTCATCATCTGATGATGGTTCAGTAACTATTTGTTTAGATGTACTAGGTTGTGGAGAATTTACAGTAATATTTGTGACAGTACCACGATTACCAGAAGTGATATCACTTAAAATATGAGACATATTTTCCTGCTGATCAATGGAAGCAGTGCTATATTGGTTGATTGATTGAATATTACGGTGTCCAGTTAATTGCATAATTTGAGTGCCTTCAACATTGGAATGCAATAAAGACGTTTTACGGGCACTGTGATTCACTT
Source organism: Mytilisepta virgata (assembly GCA_028015205.1). Taxonomy (NCBI): domain Eukaryota; kingdom Metazoa; phylum Mollusca; class Bivalvia; order Mytilida; family Mytilidae; genus Mytilisepta; species Mytilisepta virgata. The sequence goes on along the minus strand of CM051510.1, from coordinate 37,662,930 downwards.
TGCGGCCCATTAATCCCGCTTTCTCAGACATGGTTTTTGCAATGTCACCAAGTTTGTTTTTCCCCATTGGTTGCGTACTAAACCACACTGCCCGGACAGGTGGATTTGTGCTGTCAGGATTTATATCATGGAGTTTGGACAAATACATTCTACTCTCTGGTGTCAGCATATCAATTGGTCGTCTCTTAATGAACTCTTTAAATGTGCCAACAGGACATCTTGGATCACCTGAAAAATCATATTAATTTATTCAATATATCATATATTATAATTAATAAAAAATATGAATAAACCTACAACATATGAAGATTTAAATGTCTACATCAACTCTGATTTTGAAAGTGGACACAAGGTTACAACAACAAGTAAATAATATGGGATAAAAACTTTTTTTATGTTTTTGTTGTTGGTGCAAATATATCAAATATATCTGCTTCATTTTAGTCGGTACTTTTTTTTCTTTTGTGTGTGTGTGTACAAAATGAATGTATGTTATATTGTAATTAACGTTATGCTTCCTTACCTGGATTTTCAAACATCTTTGGGGCAAAGGCTCTTGTGTTCCCAGAATCACCCTTTCTCGTCTTGGTTTCTCTTTCACAGTATTCAAGATACTGTTTGCCATCTGAGGTAGCTTTCATTGTCACATCACCAAAACACATATCTGTATGCTCCTGTCTACCCCTCATGCCAAAATGTATGCAATTGTTCAACCAAATAGTATTAACCAATGCTTCAGGGTTACCTAAAATAGATTGATTAAAAATAATGAAATTAAACAGATGTTTGACTTTTTGGGGGGTGCGGGGGGACATTGATTATTAAATTAAATAACTTTGCAATTATGAACTTAATGCCGTGTTGTTTTTTTCAAATTTAATTATTTTTAAAACTGTAATTGAATTCCGAATTTTAAACTACCCAGAGTTAATTGCAAAAATAAATGTTTTATTCATTTTTTTGTAAACAAAAAATTAATTAAGAAAATTACTTACTAGTTCCTAACAGGTTCTTGGTGTATAACGTCTCAATTTCATCAGCAGTGAAGGGGTCTGCTCTGCGTTTCTCGTTCCCGAGTCCTTTCCCTTTCAACTCCTTGCGTTTGGCAGCCAACACATCCCTGGAGTGAGCGAATTCCTTGTCCTTCATTATGTTAATGTTCTTTTTTTCATTCAGATATCTGCTAACAGAGGCCTGTATACATTTAAGCGAATCCGGCTCGTAGTCTTCCTTTGTTTTTGTTCTGACTGACAGGAAAAATCTTGCGAGATATGCGTTGAGCTCCTCAACTGAAATTTCTTCCGGGTTGCGTAGTTCCCCAACAGTAGCCAACCATTCCTTCAATATTCTGAGGTCACTTTCTGTTTTGCGTTTAGTGTTTATGTTTTTCATTTGTTCCACGAACTGTGTGGTGTCATTTTCATCAACGTTTACGAAGCGAGCAGCCTCCTCCGCCATGTTGTTAGGAACGCACTGATGACGTCACGAGAGCAGGGCATAATAACCGGTTATTTGTCCCGGGCAGTGATATGGATCGGGCACTTGCTCTATTATTAAATGTTCAAAAGTGTACGTTTCACGTCTAAGTATGTGATAAATAAAATTCATGTACTTTATTAGTGAATAAGGTTTATTAATTGGTAATAAGTTTTTAACGATCACACTGAGGGATCATCCTAATGGGATCTACCACAGGAGCAATTTTTTTTTAATTGGGTTCTACCACAGGTCTTCCTCTTGGAATGTAGCACAGGATAGACCCCGTTTAATCGACCTATTTGGTTCTATGCTATACAATCTTCCTGTTGGGATCTACCACAGACAGACATGACCTGTTGGTTTCTACCATAGGTCATTATATATATATATATATATCTACATCAAGTATCGCACCTACTGGGATCTACTACAGGTTCAGGTATAGCTCTCTGTCTGCTGACTTCTACAGCAGGCTTACAACATTTTTATTTAATAGTGTTTGTTAAAAATTTTTGGAAATTAAATGAGAACTTATCTGTGTAATAAGTAGCCCGAAAACTGTATGATTTCTGTATTATAGTGTAATTTTTGCAATTTTACAATTTTATCTTAAGTGTTACATAGGACTAGCCATTCCTTATCACTTAAGATAAATCAGGCAATCCTAATTATCCACAATTAAGTTGCTGATATTAACTGATGCCCTTCATTTATAATTTAGTTCAGTCTATCTAACCTGATTGCTGTTCTTCATTGGATATTTGCAATATAAGGATAACTATCAGAGGCCCAAGCTTATTAACTGATTGAGGTTAAGTTAATACCGAGCACTGTCATTCTTAACCAAACAGTCGTATCTAGTTTCTTTGAGAATTTGTATAAATTGAACAATATATCTTTTACACAATTTAACCATTTAGAGTGATACACACATCAGCAAGGTCCAACTGGTACAATATGTCATATAATGTTCTTGATATTTTCTATTGTTTACCCGTTACAATACGTTCCAAAAAAAAAACAATCATTTTTGGATCTATATTAACAGACATAGGTACTCTACCAAGTTCACCATATACAATATATTTTGGTTTACATTTTTTAACTTTCATAATTAATATATTTACAACATTCTAATTGTAATATTTCTATAATTTCATTATTTTCATAACCCCAGACTTCAGCACCATATAACAGACATGAGCAACCATTGCATCAAATAATTGTAACTATATATCTATTGGTAAACATAGTTTTCTTGCTTTTCTCAATACATAAAACATAGCTTTTCTACCCTGCTGTACAAGTCAAGCCTTATTTTTTTTATTAAAAGTACCTTTTTTTAGAAAAAATTGTACCAAGATACTGAAATTAATTAACAACTGTTAAACATTCATTGTCATACATAAAATTGATATTTTCACATTGTCTACTCTTAAAAAAAAATGCAGCATTTACCTTTAATTTCCATGTTTCACTGCTGATGAGTTGTCAGTCAACGAAATGGCCATACAGTGCATAAAATTTATTTCGGTATTTTGTGATACATTTTATTTCACAATACAAATACATGGCGGTCAGAGTGCAGATTCAGCCTCATGCAACCATGTCATCAGCATACAATAGTAAGTACAATTTGAAGTATACTTAAGTATCGTCATTATAAAATAGTAAGTGTGAAATATTACATACATCATTAAGACCATAAGAAGCATGTGCCATAAATTCAGTTAAATCATTTAAAAACGCTGAAAACAGCAGGGGGTACAAATTTAAGTTCTCCCCTGCCGTACTCCAATATCAGCTGAAAAAAAATCTGAACAATAAGAACCATCTCTAACACATGACTTTGCATTTTTATACAGATTTTGTATTACAATCAACATTGACCATCAATGCTAGTGCGTAATATTTTTTGCCATAACAATATTCTATCTACTGAACCAAAGGCTCTACGATAGTCAACAAAAGCACAATATAATTTTTTGTATAAACAAATACAAACCAATAAGACATTTTATATTAAATATGTGATCAACAATACCATAACCTTTTCTGAAACCAGCCTGCTCTTCACATAATAAACCTAAACTTTCTAAACTAGAGGCTCTCAAGAGCCTGTATTGCTCACCTGGATTTAACTTTTCACCTTGAGCAGACCTAAAAATTTAAGTGTTGCAGTCAATTTGGCAGGTTTTTCTATAGAATTCTATGTTAAACTAATTTCAGCTGTGGCAGTCATCTTGGTTTAGTCCAGGTCAACGGATACATTTCTAAAAGAGAACCATCTAAGGACCATTTCTGCTAAGTCTTGTTCCAACTGGCTAAGCGGTTTCAGACAAGAAGATTTTTAACTGAATTTTTCTATAGGGTCCAATATTTAACAAAGTTCGGTGTGGCAGCCATCTTGGTTGACAATCCACGTGATCGGACATATTTCTGAAAGAGGATCTCCTAAGGACCAATGCTGCCAAGTCTGGCTCCAATATGTCAAGTGGTTTCAGACAAGAAGATTTTTCAATTAATTTTTCCATAGGGCCCTATGTTAAACTAAGTTCTGCTGTGGCGGCCATCTTGGTTGACAGTCTGGGTCGTCGCACAAAAATTCTAAAAGAGGACCATCTAAGGACCCATTGCTACCAAGTCTAATTCTAATTGACTTAGTGGTTTCAGACGAGAAGATTTTTGAGTGAATTTCCCATAGGGTCCTATGTTAAACTAAGTTCTGCTGTGGCGGCCATCTTGGTTTACAGTCCACGAAATTTGACACATTTCTGAAAAAGGACCTCCTAAGGACCAATGCCGCCAAGTCCTGCTCCAATATGTCAAGTGGTTTCAGACAACACAATTTTTCAATGAATTTTCCTATAGGGCCTATGTTAAACTAAGTTCAGCTGTGGCGGCCATCTTGGTTTACAGTCCGGGTCATCAGACACACCTCTCTAAGAGGACCATCTAAGGACCATTGCTGACAAGTCTGGTTCCAATTGGTCGAGTGGTTTAAGGCAAGAATATTTTTCAATGAATTTTCCCATAGGGCCCTATGTTAAACTAAGTTCGGCTGTGGCGGCCATCTTGGTTAACAGTCCGGGTCATTGGACATATTTCTGAAAGAGAACTTCCTAAAAACCATTACTGCCAACTTTGGTTCCAACTGGCCTTGTAGTTTTATATAAGAAGGTTTTTGAAATTCACCCCCCCCCCCCTTTTTTTCTATTTTCAGTAACAGCAGCCATGGAAGTCGGGGATGCCAGACATAAGTTTGGAAGGGGGCCAGCCAAGGACCATTCCACCAAAGTCTGGTCTCAATTGGCTCAGTGGTTTGAGAGGAAAAGATCTTAAAAGCAAAGTTTACGCTGAATGCCGTCTTTAAAGGGCAAAAACTCCTATAAGGGGTCAATCAACGATTTTGGTCATGTTGACTTATTTGTAGATCTTACTTTGTTGAACATTTTTGCTGTTTACAATTTGTCTTTATCTATAATAATATTCAAGATAATAACCTAAAACTGCAAAATTTCCTTAAAATTAAAAATTCAGGGGCAATAACCCAATAAAGGGTTGACCGATTCGTCTGAAAATTTCATGACAGGTAGATCTTGACCTGATGAACATTTTTACCCCATGTCAGTTTTGCTCTAATTGCTTTAGTTTTTGAGATATAAGACAAAAACTGCAGTTTACCACTATGTTCTATTTTTAGCCATGTCGGCCATGTTGGTTGACGGGCGGGGTCATCGGACACATTTTTAAACTAGATACCCTAATGATGCTTGTGGCCAAGTTTGGTTCAATTTGGCCCAGTAGTTTCAGAGGAGAAGATTTTTGTAAAAGTTAACAGACGACGACGACGGACGACGGACGACGGACGCCAAGTGATGAGAAAAGCTCACTTGACCCTTTGGGTCAGGTGAGCTAATAATTATTTAATAATCTGTTATTCAAAATACAAATAAATAGTTTTCTGGTATGTTTCAACTGTCGAAAACTATATTGAAAGTTTTAACAAATACAGGCATAAGCTTGTCAGCTGCATGTTTTGAAAATTCATTTAATATCAAAATACCACCACATACTTTGTTATTTTTCAATGATTTAATTGAAACATTTACTTATTTTTCAAATATTTTTTCATTAATAACAGTATTTTACTCACTTATATTGATATCAGGCAAAACAATATCAACATCATTCTGTACATTGCTCAAGTCCTTAAAATGTTCAGATTGTGTCATTTCACATTGCAAGAGTAATTTCTCCCTCGCAAAGAATGTTTCATGTTATCATTTAATTTAGAAATATCCGGATATGTGATATCTTTCTTCAAATCAATATTATTACGGGAAATTTTACAGGAGTATAAATCTTGTTAATATTTTTTTATTTCAGATAAAATTTCTTTCTGATCTGTAACAAAAGTACCATTTTAAATTTCTAACTTTGGAATTGTTTTGTTTACAATTTTTTTTATTCCAAATTCATAAAATATCTACTCGGTTTTTCATCTTCTTATATATATACTGATATACTGTATTTTAGATCTTATGTATTACCCTCTTATTTTTTCTTGCCGTATTATTTTTAATTCACAATACCAATCTAGCACAAGATATGCACATGAAATATTATTTTGGATAAAAATGAAATAGGATCACCAAATGTATATGGAAATTGAGTATCGTAGGTATTCATTATATATAGGGAATTGCTATAGTGTTACTAAATTTCTGATTCTGTATTGGCCCTTGTATTGATTTAAGATTTGCTGTATTGGTTCCGAGGCCCGTATGACTGAGGGCCAATACAGCTGACCGAGAATCAATTTCCGTATTAGCCCTGTTTTTTAACGGGGCAATAGGGGAGAACTTGTTAGCTAGGCCAAACAGCCATACTGAAAGTATGGTTAATATGAGTAGAACCTTTCAAATCCATATTGGTCATGCCGATTTTAGCATATTAGGGCTAATTTAAACATATTATTTAATAAAGTAATATATTAATTGAACTACATACAAAGACTTGCAGGAAGCAAATATTACACAAATGTACATGTCTATTATACAATTGAAATGAATACAATTAAGATGTCTAAACTTTTTACTAAATAAATATATACAATAAATAAGGATAGTACCTTGGATACCCCCCCTCCCCCCCCCCAATTTTTTTACCCCTTTTATTGCTTTTGTGCAATACACTATGCTGTTGCATATTGACCCCCTCCCCCCAAACAAAAACAAAAAAAATTATTGTACAAACACCCCCCCCCCCTCCCCACACCCTTTTTTTTTTACAAATAATAAATATTTGAAGGTCATAATCACTATTCAAGTTTCTCATGGAGTTTGCAAACATAATTACCCATTTAAATACATCATAAAAATCTTAAAATTGAAAATGACATATGGCTAAAATTAATATTAATTAATAGTAACTTCTAAAAAAAATTGACAGCTATAAATCACCCCAAGGCAATCTACATTTCTTTATACATAATTTACAAGCAGTGTAAGGGAGGTGATCGATTCATACACAACATTTTACTTTAAATGTGATTGGATTACCTCCCTTACACAAAGATAATAACCAAAAACTGCAAAATTTACTAAAATTTACCAATTCAGGGACAGCAACCCAACAACGGGTTGTCTGATTCGTCTGAAATTTTCAGGGCAGATAGATCTTAACCTGATGAACATTTTTACCCCGTCAAATTCTCTCTAAATACTTTAATTACTGAAATACAAGCCAAAAACTGCATTTACGTCCTATGTTCTATTTTTAGCCATGGCGGCCATCTTGTTTGGCAGGCGGGGTGGTTGGACATATTTTTTAAACTATATACCCCAATGATGATTGTGGCCATGATTGGTTACATTTGGCCCAGTAGTTTCAGAGGAGCAGATTTTTGTAAAAGTTAACAGACGACGACGGACGCCAAGTGATGAGAAAAGCTCACTTGACCTTTCAGGTCAGGTGAGCTAAAAATTAAATGTAACCATAAAGAATCTATTAATTAGACAGCCATAAATATACAAATTAAAATTATAATACAAAAGGAAGAAAAAAAAAATGAAATAATAACTAGAAATCTGCACTGTTGCAATCGACAGTGATCACCGCACCCCCTGTAGGTAGTTGGGCCACTTACCTATGGTCAAAAATATAAAACCTTATTCCAAACCAAAAGTAGTATGCAGTCATTCTATAAAAAAATTAATCAAACATAATGAAAAATGAAAAAAAAACCTTGGTTTACAAGCTTAAACTGACAATTTTTGAGATTTGACATGAGTGAGCCCCCTATTTAAAAATCGATATTCTAAATCCTTATTGTGCAACTAAATATAGTGTGTGACAATATCATATATAAGCAAAATGAATAAATTGCAAAATGAAAGAGGAGTTCAGGTCACAAGCTTAAATTGACTGTTTTTCAAAATTCAACCCCTGTGGGCCCCGATTTTAGAAAATCAAAATTCAAAAACCTTATTGCGCATCTGCATATGGTACATGACAATACTGTATAGAAATAAAATGCATAAATTAAAAAAATGAAAGACGACTTTAGGTCACAAGCTTGAATTCAAAATTTTTGAAGTTCGATCTATGTGGGCCCCTTGTTTAGAAAATCAAAATTCTAAAACCTTACTCCGCATCTACAGGTGGTATGCAACCATTGTATATAGAAATTAAATTCCTAAACCCATAGGTGAAGAAGGAGTTGATGTCACAAGAAAGTATGACGGACGGAGGTACGATACGACAGATGGATTGGTTATATAAAAAATGTTAAAGGATAAAATCGTGCATACTTGCTATAAATACGTCAAATTTCCATTGTTGTTAAATCATTTTAAATATTCCGTCAAACTATAAAGACACAGTTATGATCCTAAGACCATCATAAGACACCTTCCCTGTAGTCCTAACTTTATGACTGCTTGTGAAACTGACTAATTTTAAGATATGTCGTAAGACCATCCTAAGACAGCTTTGTGAAACTGGCCCCTGGTCTGTTATACCAATGAAAACAAAAAAGGCAAAATAAAAAAAAAAAAAACATGATAAAAAGAATTATCCATTAAATAAAATATCAGTCAAATATAAAGTTCTAGTTAGAAACAAATGTACAAATCTATGATGAATACACAATATAATTCTGTTAACAAACAGTATGATAAGAATGTGACACAAATGTGTAAAGTCTTATTCATAAACGAACAATTTTCAAATCTATGAAAAACGTAAACAAAATGTTTACATACAAATATATACAACAAAGAACTGTACAAAGTGTGTTAGTTTGTTAAAGTAGAAACTTTTCATCATGTATAATATGTACAAAGTAGACATCAAATAATTATTATTTCCAAAAAATATTCCGATTCTTTTCATTTAGAATCCGGATAAACATACTGTTTTAAACTAGAATATTAACTTAGCATGCTTAGTATATTATATTTGCATTAAATAATTAAGTTTAAATTAGAATATTAATTTAGAATTTTTTATTTGCATTAAGATAGATCATACCTATTACACTGAGCATCTTTTTTGAGCATCTTGCAAATTTGTATGAAACTATATACATTTCAATGAGCAAATGTATTTCATATGATGTAAAAATTATATCTTAAGTTTATTTCAATAAAACACTGACAAAAATGCATAAATAGCAAAATTACACACAAAATTTTATTCTAAAAAGAACCCTTTTCTGGGGAGTTAATTGGCAGAACATTTTTCTAATGAGATGTAAAGGAAATATTCTTTTTTTTGGATAGCGATCACAATTTTTCTTTTAAGAATATGTAAGCATGACAGATAAGTGTTATTTTCACAATTTTATGAAAAATTCTATTTGCCAGTTTTTTTATTGTAGGAGAAATTTGGATTTCCCCTACATAATCTATATAAAATTTACCAACATAAGATTCAATTATCTCAAAATCAAGAACGGTGACCTATGTTTTTCAAATTGAAATTTCAAAGTATATCCATCCAACATGCTGCCTGGAAAAAACTAGGAAAATCTATCTGCCAAAAATATTAGTATTGATCTACCTTAAATAATTAAGTTTTGCATAATAAATATCTATAGTTATTAAATAATACAGCATCTAAACTACAAGTGATTGCAACAAAAAATATCAACTCCTTCTCCAAATATTTTGAATCATAGTACATATATGTTTATCATTTCTATTTAACATACTCCCAGCGAATTGTTTTTTTGGATCTCTATTTAGGGTTTTTTACCACTGTATACCATAATTTATATTTGGAATTTGACCTGCATTATTGCTCTGATTTATATCGGCTTTATAATCAAGTAATATATATTATTAAACAGCATCTGTCATTTTTTATAATGAAATTAAAAAAAAACCCTTAATGATCCTTAGAAAAAAAACGGGAGGGGCCAGATATCCTAAAATCAATCCCAACCTGGTGGATCATTGTGGTAAAATATTATGATATTAAGATACGTTTAATAGAACAAAAGTAAATGAGCGGATACCTATCAATGACAACCGGCGACGACAACGACGAAAGGCTCACTTACCATAATACTTCCGCAAATATTTGTGATCGTATAGAAAGCGGTGACTGCTTGTGATTGTTACACGTATTGATAACATCAGCATTCACATCTGGGAAAAGTTTCATTATACATATATGACTGACTTAAAAAGACACAAATAATGGCGTCTGTCGATCTTTGGAAACAGAAACGAGATGGTTGCATTGTTCTCCAGTAGTAATTTGAATAGATCTACATGGCCAATCTCACACAATACATGCAATGGAGTCTAACAATAACAATTTTTGCGCTGTTTTAATTCAAGTAATATATCAAGAGAGTATTGGTTTATGAACGATTATTCTCTAACTATTTGGCTGTTTTCAGAGTATCCGACCAGTTTGAAAGCACTTTGATAATCCACGTTCAATTTGATGTTCTTGATAGCTGATTGGTCGATGAAATTCCCCTTCGATGCTTTTATGTATCAACGTAAACAAACTACTCTTAACGTCAGCAGTAAAATAAATATATCTCCTAACTAGAAATTATGGCAGGGACAAAAGGTCAGGCCTGTTGATGGATTTACGGCGATAATCAATGGGGTCCACTAACACTTTTCAAAATGTAAAGTATGATATGTTGCGTTATACGAAAGAAGTGAGAGTCGATGAAGGGTTCATAGCGACTTTCAAAATATTATTGCAGCTTATTTGAAACCCTTAGCTAATAGGAATTAAAGAAACGGAAGATTGCTTCACGAGCAGTTGATTATCATATGTCTACAGTCTTGTTAGTTAAACATACACCCTAGAACTAGATTAATCAAGTGCTACCAAAGTAAACTTTTATATTCACTGAGAAAAATTAAAAAAAAACCGAGGAGATCTTCCCTTTCCTCACAGTGAAAAAAAATATGCATTGTACTCAAACAGGAGTTTAGCGGTTCAAAATGATCATCGTTGTCTTCCAGAAACAGTTTTCATCATCATCACACTGAGAGATGTCAGCTTTGCTCTCCAGTAACAATTTCACTATATTTTTATGTCTTTCTTCACAAATTTTAAACAATGGTGATGGTCAAGATGCATAATACACTGAGAGATGTCAGCATTGTTCTCGAGTAACACTTTCACTATATCTATGTCAAATTTTAGAAGCTCTATTTGATAGTGAAGTTCCATATTTATCACAAAGGGAGACATCGCTTTTGTTTTCATGTAACAATTTTACTCTATATGTGCTCCTTCACAAGCTTTATACGATGGTGACTGTCCATCGTCATCACACTGACCAATGTCAGCTTTGTTCTCCAGTAACAGTTTCACTATTTCTATATATCCTCCTTTACAAGCTTTATAGAGTGATGACCGGCTAAATGTATCACACCGAGAGATATCAGCTTTGTTTTCCATTAACAGTTTCACTACATCTGTATGTCCTCCTTCACAAGCTTTATACAATGGTGACTGCCCATAGTCATCACACTGACAGATTTCAGCCTCCTTTTCCAGTAACCGTTTCACTATTTCTGTATATCCTCCTTCACAAGGTTTATACAATGATGATTTTCCATCATTATCACACTGGAAAATGTCAGCTTTGTTGTGCTGTACCATTTTTACTATATCTGTATGCCATCCTTTACAAGCTTTATACAAAGGTGATTGTCTATCGTCATCAAACTGAAGAGACTTCAGCATTGCTCTCCAGTAACAGTTTCACTATCTCTGTATGTCCTCCTTCACAAGCTATATACAATGGTGACTGTCCATGGTTATCACACTTAGAGACATCAGCATTGTTCTCCAGTAACAGTCACTAGATCTGTATGTCCTCCTTCACAAGATTTATGCAGTGGTGACTGGCTAAATGTATCACACTGAGAGATATCTGCATTGTTCTCCAGTAACAGTTTCACTATATCTGTATGTCCTCCTTTAGTTTAAAACATTTTATTAAATAAAGCACACATGTTAACATAATATCCAATGAACATTAGGTATCCCATGTCAAAGTTGAAGGCAGTTCCACAGCAGTTCATTAGCCTTCACAGTTCACAAAATTAAGCAGTTTCTTAGCCTTCACAGTTACACATTTTATGCAAATGTCTGATTTGCATATTGGCATTTCTATGGCAGTTTCTTATCAGTTTCTTAACCTTCACAGTTCGTAAGCAGTTCACTAGCAGTTATTTTGCCTTAAAGATTTAAATTAGATTGACCGAACTGCTTTCTTTCATGAATATATAATTAGAACTGCTATTAGACATGAGTATATATAAAGCAAGTGGAAGGCTTTTCTCCATATATGGCGCTTGAACTGCTTAGCTGAACATATACATTCAAATGCAGATTTCGCAAATTCAGTACTGATCCAGCGAAAAGACTTTTGTCAAAAGATATAGATTGATCTATGTATAATACAACTGAATAATTGTTAATTTTTTGACTAATTCATTTTATTGATCCAAATTAGCTGAATGGAAATATAAAGACATGAAATACACCATGCATACACTGCGTACACAGATATAAAGTCAAATGTTACAATGACTACTAGCAGTGCCCCATCCCCCTCTTTGACCCTTACTGGTGTTGAAACATATTATAGAGCAACATCAATCTGCATTTATTTTATGGATATTGAGCAGTTTTCACATAATTTACTACCTGACTGAAAAGCTGCACATTATGTACAATTAACAGATATAATTTAAAAGTTTGATGAATATAATATCCCCCATTTTTTAGAATATTTCCACATATGTATATTCTCATATATCTTCTTATAATATACTGTATAATTTATCATCTTTAACTTACAGTACTCCAATTGCATCCCAGTAGTCCTGCTGTACTGAATAAAACATTATAAAATACCCAAATCAATTCATTTTCTTCTTTACACAAATACACAGCTTTGGATCCATTTTGCAGTTTTAAATCTGATTGCATGACCTTCATGCAAATGCTTATTTTTATTGAAAATAAAGACAATTATGAAGCATTTAGCACTGTAAACAAACTGCTAAGAAACTGCTTCTTTCAAAAGGATACTGCCAAGAAGCAGTTCCCCTCACTACTAAGATTTGTTTGTTTAGTTGGGGTTTTACGCCGTTTTCAGCACATTTGGCTATTTCGTGGCGGCCAGTTTTTATTGGTGGAGGAAGCCGGAGTACCCAGAGAGAACCACCGACCTTCGGTAGGAAAATTGGCAATCCTTGTCAATTAAGATCGGAGTCGAACACACCCTCCACAGGTGAGATTCGAACTCACAACCTCAGCGTTGACAGGCTAGTGATCACTAGTAGTCATGACGAACTACCTAGACCACTCGGCCACCGAGGCCCCCTCACTACTAAGAAGCAGTTTACATGACTGTTTATGGATGAACTGCCTGTAACTGCTAACGAACTGTTAAACTTTTCAATAACTGCCAACAAACTGCCTACTAACTGCTTAATTAGGCAATCCAGTTTGACATGGAATAATATACATTAATTAAATGGGATTGGGGAACAAGGTTCAAACTTATATTAATCCCTATCCAAATATCTGAATGTCCTCCTTCACAAGCTGTATACAATGGTGACTGTCCATGTTTATCACACCAAGAGACATCAGCATTGTTCTCCAGTAACAGTTTCACTAAATCTGTATGCCCTCATTTAGTTTAAACATAATTTATTAATTAAATCATAGATATACAGTGAACATTAAAACATAATATATATTAATTAAAGGGATTGGGAAACAAGTTACAATGGTGACTTTCCATCGTTACCACACCAACAAAAACAGATGTCAGCTTTTTTGTCCTGTAACATTTTCACTTTATCTGTATGTCCTCCTTCACATGCTTTATACAATGGTGACTGTCCATGTTTATCACAATGAGAGACATCAGGATTGTTCTCCAGTAACAGTTTCTTTATATCTGTATGTCCTCCTTCACAAGCTTTATTCAATGGTGACTGTCCATGTTTATCACATTGTGAGATATCAGCATTGTTCTCCAGTAACAGTTTAACTATATATGTATGTCCTCCTTCACAAGCTTTATACAATGGTGACTGTCCATCGTCGTCACACTGAGAGACATCAGTATTGTTCTCCAGTAACAGTTTCACTGTATCTGTATGCCCTCCTTCAGAAGCTTTATACAGTGGTGACCGTCTAAATGTATCATACTGAGAGACATCAGCATTGTTTTCCACTAACAGTTTCACTATATCTGTATTCCCTCTTTCACAAGCTTTGTATATTGGTGACATCGCCATATTGTTCCTTGTATTGACATTACATCCAATATCAATCAGAAACTGCACAATGTCTACATATCCTTCCTTTACTGATTCTATTAGAGGTGTAGTTGTTTTTGGTTTAACTAAAAATCTGATCTTGTTATTGATATTTGTTTCAGCTACCTCATTTTTGCTTTCATCATCCTCTATATCTGATATTCCAGTAATTATTGGGTTAAACATTTCCTCGTTTATTTTCCAGTATGTTAACAACTTTTCTCTGTATCTCTCAAACTTTAATTGTTTATTATGTAGGGAGCTGTAAATATCATTCTCTCTCAAATCTTGAAGGGTACGTTCAAAATACATTTCTTCCATGTCTTTCTCAACTGGTATAAAGCAGGTCTGTTCACTATCAACAGATGTAAACATAAATCTTTCACCCAATAAAATGCCAGGTGAATATTTGATAAAACAATCTGTAAGATGCTTTCCACAGACATAAGCTGCAATATCATATATCTGTTCATGTATCATACTGTAAACACCATCTGTCTCCTTAGTAAATGAACCAACAAGAGTTGATAAACTGTTTTTAATCAAATCCCTGTTTGTCTGAATTCTTAAATCCAGACCACATTTTTTTGAAATGTGTTCAATTTTGACCTTAACATATAGATTTGGTAGCACTGGACTTAAAAAATCAACTTGAAAGCCATTATGAAAAATAATACACAAACATATGGAGCAAAAATGAACAGACCCCTCCATTCTTAGCGCTTCGATATCATTTTTGATTGTGTCCATGGGTTCAGTGATAAATTGACAGATTTTATCTTTTTCTTTCCCTATTGACATCTTACAGAGTAATGGAAAGAAATCAGTTTTTCTAATAACATCTTCATTTATCATTTCTTTCATGTCTTCAGAAATGTATTGATTTAAAATTAAAGATCCTTCATCTGAATTTAAGCAAAAATCTGGAGATAGCAAATTACATTCTCGTTTAAACAAATTAAGGCGTTTAAATTGTTGATCATTAAATACACAAAGTCTACAAGAAACTATTAATTTTGCTGAACTTGAGTTTAAATTATCTTCAACCAATGTTTTGTTCTGTCCAAATATCTTCTCTAACTTCTCCATGTGATATTTCCACATGTTAACTGTCTGGATATTGATTGTTTCTCTGCCTAAAATATCATCTATGACAAAAACTTGTTTCTTTTTTTCATTATAGTAACGTATAATGTCAGCTGGATCTGTCACACAAGTTACTATCTCATACTGTTCATTTCGATTTAACTCTAAAGCGACATGGTGTATGATTGAAGATTTACCTGACCCAGAACTTCCTGTAACTACAATACAGTTGGATGTCTGGAGTGATTTTTCAACAAAATTTGCTGCCCTTCTTACAACAAACTTCCGATCTTCTTTTTTCCATTCTTGTATACATTTGTTCAATTTGTCTGCAAATAAAAAAATAATGCAGCTAAATATTCGCTCAACTAAAGAAGAAAAAAGAAAAGGATAAAAAGTTTCTTAATTTACAAAGGGAAATTGATTCATTAGAAGCAAATTTTAAGGAAGAATTAATAAATCAATTAAAAGATAAAAAACAAGAACTGGAGGATATAAGGAAAGAAAAGATGAAGGGTAAATTAATACGTTCAAGGGTCAAATGGATTGAAGAAGGGGAAAAGCCAACTAAATATTTTTGTGGTCTTGAGTCAAAAAATTTTACTAGTAAAATTATACCAAAAGTTGAAACAGAAGATGGAAGGATTATAACAAAGCAATATGATATTTTAAAAGAAACAAAAGTATTTTATGAAACACTATATAAAAATAGGGATTGTAGTTTAAATGGCTGTAAAATTGAACAGTTAGAAAATGATTTACAAAATTTAAACTTTGAAAAATTGACAGAGGATGAAAAAAATAATTTAGAAGGGGAGATAACTATAGCTGAGTCAGGTTTAACATTACAAAAAATGAAAAATAATAAATCTCATGGATCTGATGGTTTTTCGACTGAGTTTTTCAAATTTTTTTGGAAAGATTTAAAATATTTTATTGTAGAATCTCTAAATTATGGATTTCACATTGGATCATTATCAGTCACTCAAAAACAAGGCATTATCACATGTTTGCCAAAGGATAATAAGCCACGGCATTTTCTGAAGAATTGGCACCCCATTTCATTATTAAATACAGTTTATAAAATTTGGTCAGGGGTGATCGCAAATAGATTTAAAAAAGTTTTAGACAAACTAATTAATTTAGATCAAACTGGTTTAATAAGTGGGCGTTATATGGGAGATAATATCCGACTTGTAAATGATATTTTGCAGTATACTGAAGAAAAGATATCCCTGGTTTATTACTGTTGATAGACTTTGAAAAAGCTTTTGATACAGTATCCTGGGATTTTCTATTAACAGTTTTGACTTTTTTCAATTTTGGGAATTCCATAATTAATTGGATAAAAGTATTGTACAATAATATTAGCTCTGCAGTCATTCAGGGTGGAAATTTATCCGAGTTCTTTGGTATTGGACGAGGCTGTAGACAGGGGGACCCCCTATCACCGTACCTTTTCATATTATGTGCAGAGATTTTGGCAATAAAGGTTAGAGGTAATACGAAAATACAGGGTATAGAAATTTCTCAAGTTGAACATAAACTATCTCAGTTTGCAGATGACACTTCACTTATTTTGGATGGAAGTGAAGAATCTATGGAAGAAGCTTTATTAGAGCTTGATTGGTATGCAAAACTTTCTGGACTAAGGATAAATTTTACAAAAACTCAAGTGGTATGGATTGGAAGTAAAAAATACAGTAGTGAAATGTTATGCCAGAACAGAAATTTATCATGGGGGTCAACTTCTTTTAGGCTGTTAGGGGTAAACTTCGATATTGATCTTGAAAAAATTTTAAACTTAAATTATACTGATAGATTTCTTCAGATAAAAACTTTGATTAATCAAATACATGGTCTAAAAGAAACTTAACAGTAATTGGAAAAATATCCGTGGTTAAATCTCTTATTCTTTCTATACTAAATCATCTCTTTTTAACATTACCAAACCCAAATGCTGAGATGATTAAGAAAATTAATGATGCTATTTATTATTTTTTGTGGAACTCACCAGTTCATAGAGTAAAAAAAGAAGTGTTACACATGGATTATAAGAATGGTGGTTTAAAGATGATAAATATTAATCTATTTATGATAGCTTTAAAATGTACATGGATAAGAAAATTGTTTAGTTCTAACAGTAAATGGTTAAATATTTTATTTACAAATATAGATGAAGAGAAATTGTTCAAACTAGGAAATAGTTACACAACAAACACTATTTTAAATGTCAAAAACAAATTTTGGATTGATGTATTTAAAGCATGGCAATATTTTGTAGATAAAGATATAAATTCTACATGGGAATTTTATCTTTCTAGTCCATTATGGATGAATAAGAATATAAATATCAATAATAAACATGTATTTTATAGAAGTTGGTATAATAAAGGTATTGTTTTTGTAAATGATGTGATTAGTAATAGTGGAAAGTTTCTCTCCTATGGGGAAATTAAAGACAAATTTGATAATTCTGGGAATATAATGATGTATAATAGTATCATATCAGCATTAAATCAGACAAAGAAACTGTATTCAAGGGGAGATAATAAGCTCGCAGAACCTTTTATTCCCTCTTTTGTTCAAACCATTTTAAAAAGAAAAAAGGCAACTAAAGATATATATTGGAGGTTAATACCTAAAGTGGTTCCTAATGGGCAGAAAAAGTGGAATGAAATTTTGGAACTTGATGAATTAGAATGGAGAGAAATTTTCAAACTCCCTTTTGCAGTTACCAATAACACAAAATTACAATGGTTACAGTTTAGAGTAAATCATAGGCTATTAGCTACAAACAAATTTTTGTGTAAAATTAATGTCATTAAAAGTCAACTATGTAATTTTTTCAAGGAAGAAATAGAAACTATAGAACATGTACTATGGAATTGTGAAAATGTCCAGAATTTTATAGAAGAAATAGATATATTTTTATCTAATGGTATCAGTATCTCATTCACCAAAAAGAATTTTTTGTTTGGTGATGTCTCACATGTATACAAGGGTGAAATTTCAAACCTGATCTTTCTGTGTCTTAAACAATATATTTATAATACAAGATATTTCCAGAAAGTTTTGTCAATTCATACTGTGAAGAAAATACTAAAAGATCTTTATAATCTAGAGAAGTGTATAGCAGTAAGAAACAATAAACTTGAGAGTTTCTACAAATTGTGGATTCAATTTACTCATTTGTTCGATTGTAATTAAAGTCCTATTATAATTCATATGTGAATAATATGATGGAATGTCGATTTGTTAACTAAAATCAAAAATATTCCATCAGAACAATATACTTATTTTCTTTTCTTTTTTATGTATTTAATTTTTTTTAATATTCACTTATTTCTCCTCAACATTTCCATTCTTAAAAAAACTATAAAACTGAGAATATCTGTATGTTTGTTAAAATAATAATTCTAATTGGATCATACATTTATTTGTGGTCCTTTTTTTGAACATTCTATTATCATGATAATGTTATTTTTTTTTTACTTTTTAAATGCAAATTAAAAATGTGGTATTATATTAAGTAACAACAGCTGATATAATGTTTTGTAAAATGAACTAACAAATACTAATAGATGCATATTTATATTTTCTATTACTAACATTAACGAGGCCGGGATGAGGTACCGGTATTCGATGTTTTCATTACTAACAAATGTACAGATTTCAATAAAAAAAAAAATTAAAAAAAATATAAAAAAAAATAATGCAGCTTAGTTACTGATTGTTTAATATAACAGAGCATGTAAATAAATATCCTTTAGAATACTGTTTTGGAAGTAAAGTTAAGAAATAACAAACTGATAGTCAAAGGAGGGAAAAATCGAAACAATTGACAAACTCCGGAGAACAACGAAGACAAGACCAAAACAATACATGCAAACTACAATTAAAAACTGAAAACATATGAACAACATGGACCCCACCAAAAAACCAGGGGTAGACTCAGGTGCTCTGGAGGAGTAAGCAGTGTCTGCTTCCTGCAGGACACCCGCCATGCTGCTCATGTCAAATCTGGTATGAGGAAGGGATAACATCAATGGAGCAGGTCCATTTTCATTTGGGAAACGGTTTTTTCATACCTGTCAACCAAGTCATGATGACATCCATAAAACTTTAATAAGGATGATTCCAAATTTGGTGCAACATACCCCTGTCTCAGCAACTTTTCTGTCAGGAAGTCAATGTATATGTCACAAGCTCTGGAATAATGTATGAGTTGTGAAATATATACTCCATGTGCCGGCGCTTCTGGAAAATTGCCGCTCAAAAATGGGAAGTTGACGATTGGAAAGTCAAAGTCATCTCGTTTGTTGTAAAGTTTTGTATTCAACCTTCCTCTGATGTAAATTTCGAGGTGAAGGTCAAGATAAGATGCAGACTTGGCAGTGTCTGTGATATCCTTAATTTCAACCTCATTGGGATAGATGAGATGTAATTCCAAAAACGTAAATTGTTCAGTGATAAAACATCATCTATGTAGCGGAAGCTGAAATTAAAGGTACGGGCTAACTTCTTCTGTTTTTACTTAAGAAGCCCATCCAGGATATGTAAATAATATTATATAATATGTAAATAATGTTATATAAGTTTGATAATAAAATTTAGGTTAAATTTTAATAACTACTTTTAACACAATGTATTTGGTATATTTCAGATAATTGGGACATGATACAGATAGTCTTCAAAGACATTTAATTTGAAATTGAAAGCAAAAAGAGGCTAAATGCATGTCCCTGTAAAGAAAAGGAAAGTTTACTATGGGAAAGGAAAAATCGTCCCTTTTATCATAAATTTTCGTAGAATATTATAAGCAACCTTGTTCAATTGTTAAATCCAAATATAAACTAGAGGCTCAGAGGGCTGAGCCTGTATCACTCACCTGGCATGACAGCCATTTTTATTGACGTACCTCAGAGAAGTCACTTCTCCCTATCATTATGAAGTGTGGTATTTAGCCTTGTAGGAACCAAATCAAGGTCCTTCTACTTACATGTCAGAATATTCTAAAATTTGGCAGGTTCTCCAGAAGATTTTTGCATGTATTTCCCATTGGGTCTTATGTTAACATAAGTTCTCTGCTGAAGGCCATTTTGAATTTGGGATTCACTTGTTGAGCATCTTAAAAGGAACATTCAGACTATGTTTGGTTTCAAGAAATTCTGCAGTTATATGTTATATGTTTTGTTATATGTCATAGACACTTTCTGTCAAGTTTGGCTCTTATAATCTGGCCAAGGAGTTTAAGAGAAAATTATTTTTTTAAAATCAACCAATCAACAACAAGAATAGCCCATGGCATCCATGTTTGTCACCTGATCTGGACAAAATGAGGAAACTTTGTAAAAAAACCTCCAACAAATGCTTCCTGTCAAGTTTCATTCCCTTTGGCCAAGCGACTTGAGGAGATTTTTTTTATATCAGCCAATCAGAAACAACAAGAGGCTCTCAAGAGCCTGAATCGCTCACCTGGCAAACAACGCACTATAAACTAAATTAATATATTAATGTTTGTTGTAAATTAAACTGAGTATTAAAGGTCCTTTCAAGAACCTATGGAAAGTTTGTTCTGGTTACCTATGTGACCTTACATCTTTGGCATCTAAAAAGTGAACTCTCTTTTTCTGAAGTATCACAATTTCAATTACATGTACTTGAAAAGGAAATATTGCAGGAACAATCATGCTAAGTTTCATCTAAATCCGACTAGTAGTTTCAGAGGAGAGGATGTTTGAAAATTTGTTAACAACGATGATGACGGACACCAAGTGATGGCAATTAAAAGCTCACATATTATGAAGTTTAATCATTGTTATACAACATTCTCATCGTCACCATTCACTAAGGATACCATTTTTACTTTAAAAACCAAATATTGTTGAAATCCGAGCAAGTGTAAAAAATGGCGGGAAAATGGCAGCCATTTTAAAAATGGCCATCCAAAACAAACTTTCATCATCACCGTTCAACTCGGGATACCATGTTTACCTTGAAAGTAGCTTTCATCTTCATTTTCTTTCTATAATTCAGGAAAAAATAGCAAAAAACACCATTTTGACCCCTATGTTCTATTTTTAGTAAGGGCGGACATGTTTTTCGACCAATCAAAAATCCAAGCATTAACTTTTTGCAGGATACCCTAAGGAACAATCTTACCAAGTTTCATTTGATTTTCAATAGTAGTTTCAGAGAAGAAGATTTTTGAAATAATAACAAAAAAAGCCAAAAATGTCAAAAAAGGGCAATAACTCTAACATCAGTTGACAGATTTTCACGAAAACCAGCACACGGGTAGCTCTCATCATGCTGAACACTTTCAACCTGCCAGAATTGCCTTAACCTAATGAATTTTGAGATATTTGCGAAAAACTGTTGTTTAACCCCTATGTTCTATTTTTAGTAACAGTGGCCATGTTTTTCGACGGATCAAAAATCGAAGCATAAACTTTGTGCAGGTTACCCTAAGGAACAATCATGCTAAGTTTTATTCAAATCCATTTAGTAGTTTCAGAGGAGAAGATTTTTGAAAAATTGTTAACGACGACAGACGACAGACGACGACGGATGCAAAGTGATGAGAAAACCTCACATGACCTTTTAGGCCAGGTGAGCTAAAAACTGCTCATGGTGGCCATATTAGTATTCCAACTGGGACAGAATGAGGAAAATTTATAAAGGACCTCCCATATATACTTCCTGTCAGGTTTCGTTCCATTTGGGCAAGCGATCTCAGAGGAGAAGATTCTTTTATATAAGCCAATCAGAAACAAGAACTACCAATGGTGACCATATATGTACCCGATCGGGATGAAATAAAAAAATTTTGTAAAGAACCTCCCATAGATGCTTCCTGTCAAGTTTCGTTCCATTTGGTCAAACAGTTCCAGGGAAACAAATTTTTTTTTCAATCAAACAATGAAAAAAAAAAGAATTGCCCATGGCGGCCATGTTTTTTTGCCTGATCGGGACGAAATGAGGAAACTTTGTATAGAACCTCCCATTGATGCTTTCTGTCAAGTTTCGTTCTATATGGCCAAGCGATTTCAGGAGAAGATTTTTTTATATCAACCAATCAGAAACAAGAACTGCCCTTGGCGGCCATATTTGTATTCTGATCGGAACGAAATGACAAAACTTTATAAAGACCTCCCATACATGCTTCCTGTCAAGTTTTGTTCCATTTGGCCCAGCAGTTTCAGAGAAAAAGATTTTTGAAAATCCAGCCAATCAAAAACAACAATTGCCCATGGTGGCCATGTTTGTTGAGCAATCTTTATAAAGGACCTTACATAAATGTTTCCTGCCAAATTTAATTCTATTTGGCCCAGTGGTTTCAGAGGAGAAGATTAAAATGTGAAAAGTTAATGGACGGACACCAAGTGATGACAAAAGCCCACATGGCCTTTGGCCAGGTGAGCTAAAAAGGAGTATGGAAATTATTGATATTGGATTTATTTAATGTAAGTTCTTATGGATAAATGTATTTTGCAAATTTCTGAAAATCTGGATTATATAAAGCTAAGACATCATTCAAATATCTAAAAGTATTATTAAAATGATCAAGGCCACATTTAAAAATATGTTTGTTTCCCCTCTCCCGACCCTACATTTCAGAGGAGGATAGGTAGGTAGGTCAAAAGTTTTTTTTTTTTGGTTCTACAGAATTTTATGTTATTTTTAATTTCCAAGACCATGAACAAGACCTAATGGTATAAGGTTTGCTTCCTTGCTTAGTCAGGCATGACATCAAAATTGTTAGTTAAATACGTGTCCACTACCAATCCAAACAAATATCCAATTAAGTACACCATTAACAGATAATTTCTAAATCAATTACCAATTGTGTCATTTATAATTTATAATTTCAAATCTACTAGTTTTGAAAATCATCTCGTAGTTGTTCAGTGTTTCGGCTTAGGTTTTATGAACCAAGGCCTATCCTCATCAGGCACCTCTAGCCTTTTGTTTATAAAGACGACACGAAAACGTGTGGCTGCCAATCACAAAACTTATATT
Source organism: Mytilisepta virgata (assembly GCA_028015205.1). Lineage (NCBI taxonomy): Eukaryota > Metazoa > Mollusca > Bivalvia > Mytilida > Mytilidae > Mytilisepta > Mytilisepta virgata. The sequence goes on along the minus strand of CM051510.1, from coordinate 37,639,510 downwards.
TTAATTGAAGAGGGATTGGTTTCGACACTGGTGGTCTCATTCCATTAACTAGAGGTTCTAAAGAGCCTGTATCGCTCACCTGCATTGAACTTTTCATCTTGAGCAGGACTAAAGATTTGGCTGGTTTTTCTATAGGGTTCTATGTTCAATTAAGTTTGGCTGTGGCAGCCAAGATGGTTGACAGTCTACGTCAATGGACACATTTCTAAAAGAGAACCATCTAAGGACCATTGCTACCAAGTCTAGTTCTAATTGGCTGAGTGGTTTTAGACCAGAAGATTTTTGAGTGAATTTCCCATAGTGTTCTATGTTAAACTAAGTTCGGTTGTGGCATCCATCTTGGTTGACAGTCCAGGTCATGGGACACATTTCTGAAAGAGGACCATATAAGGACCATTGCTGCAAAGTCTGGTTTCAATTTTAAAGTGGTTTCAGATAAAAAGATTTTTCAATGAATTTTCCCATAGGGCCCTATGTTTAACTAAGTTCGGCTTGGCTGCCATCTTGGTTAACAGTCCGGGTCATCGGACAACCTTCTAAAAGAGAACCTCCTAAGGACTACTACTGCCAAGTTTGGTTGCAACTGGCCTTGTAGTTTCATAGCACAAGATTTTGGAAATTCACTCACCCCCCCCTTTTTTCTATTTTCAGTAACAGAAGCAATGTCGGTTGGAAGTCGGGGATGCCAGACATAAGTTTGGAAAGGGGCCACCCAAGGACCATTCCACCCAAGTTTGGTTCAAATTGGCTCAGTGGTTTCAGGGGAGTTGACGAAAATGTAAAATTCCCATAGGCTCAATGTTAAACTAAGTCCAGCCGTGGTGGCCATGTTGGATGGCGTTTGGGGAAACCGAAAACAAATTTTAAAAGGGGCCATCCAAGGTGCATTTCACCAAAGTTTGGTTCAAATCGGCCTAATGGTCTCAGAGAAGATAACGAAAATGTTAAAATTCCCATAGGGTCCAAGCTTAAACTATGTTCGACCATGGCAGCCATATTGGACGGGGCCCTAGAAAACCGAACAAATTTTTAAAGGGGACCACCCAAGGACCATTCCACTTAAGTTTGGTTTAAATTGGTTCAGTGGTTTCAGAGGAGTTGACGAAAAAGTAAAATTCCCATAGGCTCAATGTTAAACTAAGTCCAGCCATGGTGGCCATGTTGGATGGCGTTCGGGGAAACCGAACACAAATTTTAAAAGGGGTCATCCAAGGACCATTTCACTAAAGTTTGATTTAAATTGCCCTAATGGTCTCAGAGAAGAAAACGAAAATGTTCAAATTCCCATAGGGTCCAAGGTTAAACTATGTCCGACCATGGCAGCCATATTGGATGGCACCCGGGAAAACCGAACATAATTTTTAAAGGTTACCATCCAAGGACCATTCCACTTAAGTTTGGTTTAAATTGGTTCAGTGGTTTCAGAGGAGTTGATAACTAGAGGCTCTCAAGAGCCTGTATCGCTCACCTGGATTTAACTTTTCACCTTGAGCAGACCTAAAAATTTAAGTGTTGCAGTCAATTTGGCTGGTTTTTCTATAGGATTCTGTGTTAAACTAATTTCAGCTGTGGCAGCCATCTTGGTTTAGTCCAGGTCAACGGAAACATTTCTAAAAGAGAACCATCTAAGGACCATTTCTGCTAAGTCTTGTTCCAACTGGCTAAGCGGTTTCAGACAAGAAGATTTTTAACTGAATTTTTCTATAGGGTCCAATATTTAACAAAGTTCGGTGTGGCAGCCATCTTGGTTGACAATCCACGTGATCGGACATATTTCTGAAAGAGGATCTCCTAAGGACCAATGCTGCCAAGTCTGGCTCCAATATGTCAAGTGGTTTCAGACAAGAAGATTTTTCAATTAATTTTTCCATAGGGCCCTATGTTAAACTAAGTTCGGCTGTGGCGGCCATCTTGGTTGACAGTCTGGGTCATCGCACAAAAATTCTGAAAGAGGACCATCTAAGGACCCATTGCTACCAAGTCTAATTCTAATTGACTTAGTGGTTTCAGACGAGAAGATTTTCCCATAGGGTCCTATGTTAAACTAAGTTCTGCTGTGGCGGCCATCTTGGTTTACAGTCCACGAAATTTGACACATTTCTGAAAAAGGACCTCCTAAGGACCAATGCCGCCAAGTCCTGCTCCAATATGTCAAGTGGTTTCAGACAACACAATTTTTCAATGAATTTTCCTATAGGGCCTATGTTAAACTAAGTTCAGCTGTGGCGGCCATCTTGGTTCACAGTCCGGGTCATCAGACACACCTCTCTAAGAGGACCATCTAAGGACCATTGCTGACAAGTCTGGTTCCAATTGGTCAAGTGGTTTAAGGCAAGAATATTTTTCAATGAATTTTCCCATAGGGCCCTATGTTAAACTAAGTTCGGCTGTGGCGGCCATCTTGGTTAACAGACCGGGTCATTGGACATATTTCTGAAAGAGAACTTCCTAAAAACCATTACTGCCAACTTTGGTTCCAACTGGCCTTGTAGTTTCATATAAGAAGGTTTTTGAAATTCACCCCCCCCCCCTTTTTTTCTATTTTTAGTAACAGCAGCCATGGAAGTCGGGGATGCCAGACATAAGTTTGGAAGGGGGCCAGCCAAGAACCATTCCACCAAAGTCTGGTCTCAATTGGCTCAGTGGTTTGAGAGGAAAAGATCTTAAAAGCAAAGTTTACGCTGAATGCCGTCTTTAAAGGGCAAAAACTCCTATAAGGGGTCAATCAACGATTTTGGTCATGTTGACTTATTTGTAGATCTTACTTTGTTGAACATTTTTGCTGTTTACAATTTGTCTTTATCTATAATAATATTCAAGATAATAACCTAAAACTGCAAAATTTCCTTAAAATTAAAAATTCAGGGGCAATAACCCAATAAAGGGTTGACCGATTCGTCTGAAAATTTCATGACCGGTAGATCTTGACCTGATGAACATTTTTACCTAGTCAGTTTTGCTCTAATTGCTTTAGTTTTTGAGATATAAGACAAAAACTCCAGTTTACACCTATGTTCTATTTTTAGCCATGTCGGCCATGTTGGTTGACAGGCGGGGTCATCGGACACATTTTTTAAACTAGATACCCTAATGATGCTTGTGGCCAAGTTTGGTTCAATTTGGCCCAGTAGTTTCAGAGGAGAAGATTTTTGTAAAAGTTAACAGACGACGACGACGGACGACGGACGACGGACGCCAAGTGATGAGAAAAGCTCACTTGACCCTTTGGGTCAGGTGAGCTAAAAATGTGAAAAGTTTACGACGACGACATACTACGACGCCGACGACGGACGCAAAGTGATGAAAATAGCTCACATGGCCTTTTAGGCCAGATGAGCTAAAAAGTGTCTTGCATTTATTTCATTTAAAAGAATTTTACTTTTATATAGATAATTTATTTAAGTGTAGCTGATTTGAGATAATATTTTATATATTTATGTATTTTATATGCAAAAATAAGCAGTCTTTTAAAGATTCTGTTGCTCTCCCCATCATTTTAAATACCAACGCTTCTTAAATAGTTGGGTTATATTTTGCTGTAAATGCAAGTGGGGTGTTTATCTTGGATTTGTTTTTTGTATTGAATTTTTCTTTCTCTGGCAGGGTTAAGTTTTTGTGTTATTAAAGAATCAATTTTGCATCGTTTTAACCCCTTTTTGATTAGACATATAATAAATATTTCAACTTGATATGAGGTCTTTTTGTTGCTAAGTATAATCAATATAGTTATTTCTACAAATATAAATCCTTTAAACACAGAAGAGGGGTGTGCTGATGATGTATGCAAGTACTGAAAGTTTTCCGTAGGTTTTCTACATAACGTTAAATCTAAAGTATGTGTATTTTGAATAGAAAGAGAATGAAAACAGGGAATGGGTCAAAGAGACAACTCGAACAAAGAACAGAAAACAGCTCAAGGCTACCAATGGGTCTTCAACGCAGCGAGAAACCGCCCCGGAGGCGAGCTTCAGCTGGCCCCTAAACAATAATGCATACTATTTCAGCAAAATGGACGGCAACCAAACTCTGAAACATACAAATGAACCAAAATTAAAAAAACATGCAAGACTAACAAAGGCGAAGAGGTTCCGGACTTGGGACAGGCGCAAAAAATGCGGCGGGTTAAAAATGTTTTGTGAGATCTCAACCCTCCTCCTATACCTCTAGCCAATGTGGAATAAGCAAACACAGCAAAAACACAGTAAAACTCAGTTCAAAATATGTCAGAGTCCGATGTTAAACAAGAGGCTCACCAGAGCCTGTATCGCTCACCTGGAGTCTGGTTTTCATTGGACAATTAATCAACTATTTGACCAAGTTTGTTGCAATTGGTTCAATTGTTCAGGGAAAATTTGTTGAAGATTTATTTTTCATAAGGTTTAATGTTAAAATATGTCCCCTGATGGTGGTAGCCCTGGCAGGAAGTTGATAAAATTGACCAGGAATAAGGGTGAACCTTAAATAAATGTAACAGAACCCGACCTAAAATTACACAAACCAATAACTCCTAAATAGAATTTGGGATTCCCTTCAAAATTTCAGGGTAGGTAGATCTCAACATGGCAAACATTTTTCAATTTACATTTCACTTCTATCTCAAATATTTTTGGAGATAAATGCAAAAATGTTAAAATTTTGAAAATTTGACAAAAAAAGGGCAATAACTCCTAAATGGGTTTTGGGATTTCCTTTAAAATTTCAGGGTATGTAGATCTCAACATGGCAAACATTTTTAAAACATACATTTCACTTCTATCTCAAATAGTTTTGGAGATAAATGACGAAAAATGTTAAATTTTGAAAATTTGATGAAAAAGGACAATAACTCCTAAATGGGTTTTGGGATTTCCTTCAAAATTTCAGGTTAGGTAGATCTTGTCATGCTGATCAATTTTATCCATGTCAGATTTTTGATATCTGTAATGGTTTTTAAGTTATAAGCCAAAAACAACACATGTACCCCTATATTCTTATTTTAGCTATGACATCCATGTTTTATGTCAGATCAAAATAAATTGAGGATCGTTTGTAGAGGACATGTCATAGATCATTCCTGTTAAGTTTCAAACCAATCGGCCCAGCGTTTTCAGAGGGGAAGATTTTTGAATGAAAAAATTTTGAAAATTTGACAAAAAAAGGGCAACAACTCCTAAATGGGTTTTGAGATTTCCTTTAAAATTTCAGGGTAGGTAGATCTCAACATGGCAAACATTTTTCAAATTTACATTTCACTTCTTTCTCAAATAGTTTTGGAGATAAATGACGAAAAATGTTAAAATTTTGAAAATTTGACGAAAAAAGGGCAATAACTCCTAAATGGGTTTTGGAATTTCCTAAAAAATTTCAGGGTAGGTAGATCTTGTCATGCTGATCAATTTTACCCTGTCAGATTTTTGATATCTGCAACGGTTTTTAAGTTATAAGCCAAAAACACATGCACTCCTATATTCTATTTTTAGCTACGACAGCCATGTTTCATGTCAGATCAAAATAAATTGAGGATCGTTTGTAGAGGACATAAGATAGATCATTCTTATTAAGTTTCAAACCAATCGGCCCAGCGGTTTCAGAGGAGAAAATTTTTGAAAATCAGCCAATCAGAAACAAGAATTGCCTCTGATGGCCATGTTTCTTGACCAATTAGAATTAAATGAGGAATCTTTGTTGAGGGCCTTCCATACACCACTTATGCAAAGTTTGGTTGAAATTGGCCAAATGGTTTCTGAGGAGAAGATGTTTGAATGAAAAGCTAACGATGGACGGACGACGGACAGACGACAGACGAAGGACGGACGCCAAGTGATGGCAAAAGCTCACCCTGGCAATAGCCAGGTGAGCTAAAAAGGTAACAGAAGAAACTAAGCAAAATGAAAATGATCAATATATATTAACAAAGGACTACTAGCAGTTACTGACAATCCAGCTCCAGACCTCAATTAAACTGATTGAAAGATTATGTCTGTATCATATAGAAACCTATATCCTTTATACAATTAAATCTATGAATTCCAAGCTATGGTCTGATATTTTAAAAACTTTAGTAATGCATGGACAGTATTCGCTATTTAAAAAAAATTACGTAATTCCTCTATTACCATTAAAAATAATGAAACCGTCCTCTTGATACATGGACAGCAAGATTATTCTGTCTAAATGTATGTACAGTTCAATTATATGTGTTATTATTTCAAACATACATAAATCAGTAAGACTGGGAGAGATTGTAGCACCTATTGGTACCCTATTTTTTGTCTATACATTATATTATTGAATTCGAATTCGTTGTTCTGAAGAACAAAATTAATTATTTCAAGCATAATTTTCTTAGGTGGTAAAGCTATCTCCAATCTATGTTCATTAACCTAGACCATGCTCTGTCAATGGTACTCGTGATTTCCATGTGTTTCATACTAGTACTAGTAATGTCGAACGATGCTAAAATAACATCTTTATGCAGTGTCATGTATTCAATTTTATTGATAAAAGACGTAGTATCTTTGTATATGTCCACTGATCGGATACAATAGGCTGACTGTACAAGAACTTCCGCACCATGAAACTTTCTTGATTTTAGATCGAATCCAATGAAAAATAAAAAACTTCTGGTCACAATAAAGCGCAAATCTCGTCTGGGATTGACTCCGAAATTGATCCGGAAATAAAAAAAAATGTTACGAAAAAAACGGATTAAAAACTTCTGAGTCGGCGGGGTTTTAAATGAGTCAGACGGGTGAGGGGAAACAAACAATATCTTTATTTTGGCCCAACAATCCACTGTCGAATACTGTGCTTGAAAGGGTCGCCACGAATCCAAAAATCACTTCACTGACTTGAGGGTGTGTACTCTTGTGAGATCGCTTAGACATCTTGATAGGTCTTTTGAAGTTAGTGTTCAAGTCGCGTACCTACAAAGTTGTCGACAATTGTTACAACAATTTTTTTGAATGAGAGATGTTCAGGTACTTCTAGGTCAACTCTACACGCACCTATTCAACTTCTTGGACAATCTCGTTCCTCAATACAACACCACCGAACACCCTTTCATCAAGATGTCCCACCACATCTGCCAGCCAGAAGGAGAACGAGGCCAAAGTGTATGGGAACCTTTACAGCAACATACCACACATGGGAGCCACCCTGATTTAGTGCAGTTTGAGATGTTTCGGCCACAAACCAGTTTGGCCTTGGTCGTTTAAGCCATATAATACAATATACATGTAAGTATATGGAACGAGGGTATCGTGTCATAGATAATTGACTGCATAAATGGCCATAAAGTATAATAGACATGATAATTGTATGGTTGGCATTATAAATAAATTAGGTTTTATATCTTTATTAATCAGTTAAGTGTTATTATGTCATAACAAATAACTAATTTTAACAGATGTATGAATTAAATGGTTATAAAAACACACAATTTTTTTTTTTTTTTAAATTTTCCTCTAAAAAATGCGTTTTTTAAAATAAATATATATAATTTAACAAAATTTATTAAACTCCTTATCACATATAACAGTTAATGAGAATTGACTCATAAAACCATGGCCGAAACGACTTTCACTATATATTACTATATGGCCGAACTGGTAGTATGGCCGAAACGACCAGGGCCTAACTGGTAGCATGGCCAATACGTCCTGTTTCCGATTTAGTGTTGGTAAAAAAGTACAGATCAAGAAGAAAGACACATTTGAGAAGGGATACACAACCTGATGGACTGAGGAAGTTTTCACCGTTCCCTAAGTACTAAAAACTCAGCCGTTGACCTACCGCATCAAAGACTTCAAGGGATCCTTTTATGAAAATAGTCTGGAGACGACATCGATGATCCTCAGGATGAACTTATTCCCCTTGCTGTTCTGGGAAAAGACACTCATGTCGACGAGATCAGCTGCCAAGGTCTCATCCAGACTATCATCGACCACATGGCCTCCTGAAACTTAAGAAGGCCAGTTTTGGGTAATTCTTCTACAGATTGATCCGACCAACAAATTTTTCTTTCATACCTAGTCCGAATTGCCAATGATGGATTTCACGATGTTGCAATCAATCTGTTCGGGCACTGTGGAATTTTGAATAGCATCAAGGGAGGCTAGCATGACTTTGTTGGAGATGGAGTTACGCGTGTTAGGCATAGCAGAGATCGTGATGATATGCTGCCTGAACGACTCGATTGACGGCCATAGACCAAGACTTTGTGGTCCTATCAGCATTCAAACGCTTATGCAGTTTGGTGCCAGGACCTGTGATGTTGTGACCCGGTAGATGACTATTAAAATTGGCAAACGGTTGATCATCTTGATCGCTACCAGTAGCAGCAACTTCCTCAAACAAAACACAGCACATAACCCATCCCTCTGCCGGCAACCATCGGCAGCTGTGACCTCGAATCGACTCCTAGTCTCTGTTTTCCTATTACAATACACACAGTAGATCACTATTTTATTAAAATACATGTAAATGGACGTTGAAGATATCTCGTGCAATGAAACTACAACAACTAAGCACAATCACTTTCTCCCTCACCATAGATAGATTAGTGGTGATCATCGGGAAGTCAGGCGGTGGTAAGACGACTCTGATGAACAACCTTCTCCTCTGGTCAGAGTGGTTAGACTATGATCGTTTGTATGTCTTAGGGAAATTGCTGCATAAACACATCTACTAGCTGCTGCACAAGACCATGGAGAAAGGCTTCTCGAAAGAGGAAGACCACAATTCTCTCTCCATCAAAGAAAAGTTTTTCGATGTGATTGATGCCTTGCCACCACAATCCCCGCCGATCGGTTTCAACACTTACATTTTTTAGCAGAGGAACAATGTACCAGACCCGCACAAACTCAAACCTTCCCAAAAGAACCTCATGATGTTTGAGGACTTGATGCTGAGCAAACAGAACAAATGTGAGGACTGCTACATACACGGTCACCACAACAATTTTGATTGCTTCTACCTTTGCCAAAACAACTTCAAATTTTCTCGGTAATCAATCTGGAATAATGCTAACTTCATCTGCCTCTTCCAGCAGGATGCCAAGAATCGTGAGCACATCCACAGGGACCACTGTAGTTACCTCTGTAATTACCTCACCAATGTACAGTTCAACACCCTGTGTGGCCACTCGGGTCCAAGCCCTATGCATTCATGACCATGGATCTGATGATCACCAAGGTGAATGGAAAATATTGATGCAAATAAGAAGCGTTTTACCGAGTCTAAAAATAAACTAGAGTTTCTAAAGAGCCTGTATCGCTCACCTGCACTGAACTTTTCATCTTGAGCAGGACTAATGATTTGGCTGGTTTTTCTATAGGGTTCTATGCCCAACTATGTTCCAATGTGGCAGCCAAGATGGTTGACAGTCTAGGTCAATGGACACATTTCTAAAAGAGAACCATCTATATAAGGACCATTGCTACCAAGTCTTGTTCTAATTGGCTTAGTGGTTTCAGAAGATTTTTGAGTGAATTTCCCATAGGGTCCTATGTTAAACTAAGTTCGGCTGTGTTGGCCATCTTGGTTCACAGTCGACAAAATCAGACAATTCTGAAATAGGACCTCCTAAGGACCATTGCTGCAAAGTCTGGTTCCAATTGGTCAAATGGTTTCAGACAAGAAGATTTTTCAATGAATTTTACCATGGGGCCTTATGTTAAACAAAGTTCGGTTGTGGTGATTTTAATTTAGTTATTAATCCCAGCCTTGATTACAGTAATTACTTGCATGTAAATAATCCTAAAGCTAGAGAAAAAGTATTAGAATTAAAAGAGGAAAGATGTTTAATGTTTAATTAACTAAATCCAGATTTATTACGATATACCTGGCGGAAAAAAACACCGCTAAAACAGGCCAGATTGGTTTTTTTCCTAATATCTGAAAATCTTCTCACTTATTTAAAAAAATGTAATATTGAATCAAGTTATCGCTCTGATCACTCCAGAATTGTTTTAGATTTAGAAATTAATCCATTTGTCAGAGGGCGTGGACTATGGAAATTTAATAATTCTCTATTGCATGATTCAAATTATGTTGATATTGTTAAGACAAAAATTTCTGAAGTTAAAAAGCAACTTGCAGTTTCAGTGTACAATTTTGAAAACTTAGATTACATTGAAAATGAAAGCCTACAATTAACAATAAATCCCAAACTATTTCTAGAAACATTGTTGATGGAATTAAGGGGAAAAGCCATTCCATACTCAACCTTCAAAAAAAGAGAAGGAGATAAGAAAGAAATGAGACTAAGAAATGAAATATTAATTCTGGAGGAAAGAGTTGATACAGATTCATTACAGCTTTTGGAAAATAAGAAAAATGAGTTAGAAAATTTGAGAAAAGAAAAAATTAATGGAAAAGTTGTTAGATCAAGAGTACAGTGGATTGAAGAGGGAGAGAAACCCTCTTCATATTTCTGTGGACTTTAATCTAAAAACTTTACAAGTAAAATAATTCCAAAGATTGAGAAAGAAAATGGGGAAATTATTTCAGGTCAAGGGGAAATTTTATCAGAGGTAAAAATATTTTATGAAAAACTATACAAAAGTAGGAATGAGGATCAGAGGGTGGATTTTCAAAAGATTCAAGATGATTTGATAGAGTTTGATTTTAGAAAATTGACTTTGGTCGAGAAAAAGGATTTAGAAGGAAGAATTACTATAAAAGAGGCAAGTGAATCACTTAAAAAGATGAAGAATAACAAAACACCTGGCTCAGATGGCTTTTCTGTAGAATTTTTTAAATTTTTTTGGTTAGACTTGCATTATTTTATAATCGAATCTCTAAATTATGGATATGATATAGGTGAACTTTCTGTTACACAAAAACAGGGAATAATTACATGCATCCCAAAAGGGAACAAACCTAGACACTTCTTAAAAAATTGGCATCCAATATCATTATTAAACAATTGCCAATAGATTTAAAAATTTATTAGACATATTGATTGATACTGATCAGACAGGTTTCATAAAAGGTAGATTTATAGGTGAAAATCTGAGGTTGATATATGATATTCTACAACACACAGAAGAAAATGACATTCCTGGTCTTCTGTTACTGATCGACTTTGAAAAAGCATTTGATTCTACATCATGGGACTTTTTATTAAATGTTTTTAAATTATTTAATTTTGGTGAATCAATCATCAAATGTGTTTTACAAAAACATTTCTTCTTCTGTTATTCAGGGTGGGAATCTGTCAAGCTTTTTTAATATTAAACGAGGATGTAGACAAGGAGATCCATTGTTACCATATCTTTTTATTCTCTGTGCTGAAATTTTGGCTCTCAAAATTCGTAATAACAAGAAAATCAATGGAATTTCCATTACCGAAATAGAACATAAATCATCTCAATTTGCTGATGATACATCTCTTATATTGGATGGAACAGAAGAATCTCTTAATGAGGCTTTAAATGAACTTGATTGGTTTGCAAATATATCTGGGTTAAATATCAATTATTCAAAAACTCAAGTCATTTGGATAGGAAATAAAAAGTACAGTCAATCCACTCTATGCAACGATAGACATCTTTCTTGGGGAGAAACATCTTATTTATTAGGAATCAATTTTGATGTAGATTTGACCAATATAGTAAACATTAATTATCAAGAAAAAATTATACAAATAAAAAATATACTTAAAAAGTGGTCAAAATGAGTCTTACAATTAATGGTATAATAACTGTAGTTAAAACACTTGTATTGCCTGTTTTAAACCATTTAATTATTACTCTACCAAATCCTAGTGACAATGTTGTATCAAATATTAACAATATTTTGTATTCTTTTATTTGGGGATCACCAATTCATAGAGTAAAAAAAGATGTAATTACACAGAATTATGAAGATGGTGGATTAAGAATGATTAATTTGGAGTCTTTTATTACAGCTTTAAAAAGTAAATGGATAAGAAGGATTTTAACAACAAATTGTAAATCACAAAGTATTTTTATGTCACAAATTGATGTAGATAAGTTATTTCATTGTGGAAGTAGATATATACACAAAGTTTGCTCATTAATTAAAAATAATTTTTGGAAAGATGTACTTAAAGCATGGATTTTAATCATTGACAAAGGATATAATACAGATTGGTATTTTTTTTCTTTCTAATCCATTATGGTTGAATGGCTCGTTGAAAATACATGTAGGTAATAAATCTATATTGTATAAAGAAATGTATGCACAAGGTATAATGTATGTTAATGATATAGTAAATGAAAATGGTCACTTCTATACTTTAGAAAAGTTACAAAATAAATTTAATATCAACTTTGATGTAATGAAATACAATAGTATTATTTCTGCACTGAAGGAAACATCCAAAAATTTTTTGAAAGAAAACAAAAATTTGAAAATCCTCTTATTCCATCCACAGTTCAAATATTTCTGAAAAGTAAAAAAGGGGCAAAAGACATGTATTCTGTTCTCAATAATAAAAATAATTTTCCAAATGGTTGTAAGAGATGGAATATGAATATAGATTTGACTGATCATAATAGGAAACAATTTTTTAAATTACCATTTGTTGTAACCAAAAATACAAAACTACAGTGGCTACAATATAGGATAAATCATCAAATTTTAGCAACCAATAATTTTCTTTTTAAAATTAAAATTATAGATAATTCAAATTGTACTTTTTGTCTTTCAGAAAAGGAGATAATTGTTCATTTATTTTGGGAATGTGAATGTGTACAAATATTTATAGAACAACTTGAAAATTGGTTTCTTGGTAATGCTATCAGCATACCATTCACTAAAAATTATTTTTTGTTTGGTAATATAACAAGATTATATAAAGGTGATCCCCAGAATTTAATTTTTTTGTGGGCAAATCAGTATATTTATAACACTAGATTTTTTAAAAACAAATTATGTCTTGAATCAATAATAGAAACACTAAAATACAAGTATAAGCTAGAAAAAATGATAGCTGTGAAAAATAAAAAAATTACTAATTTTATGGATATATGGGATAGTTATGATGCTATTTTTGATTAGAGCAATCTTGAATATGGTTAGAATGTGGATAGAAATAACCTCCAGACAGGCCTGCAGTGTTTTTATTTTTATTTATTTTTTTTTTTTGTTTTTTTGTTTTTGTTTTTGTTTTTTTTTTGTGTGTTTTTTTTTAAGCCCCTTTTCCATCATTTTTATATATAAAATAAAATGCTCCGCTGGGCGCAGCTTGATACGACCGCAGAGGTCGAACCCTGAACAGTTGGGGCAAGTATGGACACAACATTCAAGCTTGATACAGCACTGAATTTGGATTGTGAATAAATATTTGACACAGCATAGGTTTCTGACACAGAATTAATGTGGTCTAAGAACTTAAAAATTTTTAATTTACCTATTCAAACCATGTCAGTATTATTTGCTTTTATATATGAAACACTCAGAAACGTGTCCTTCCCCTCAAACGTGTCCGATCCGCCCAAACTTGTCCATTTCGACGTCACAGTATGCCCAAACGTGTCCAGTTTGGAACGACGCCCAAACGTGTCCATTTCGACGTCATAGTACATACGCTCAAACGTGTCCATATTGTGTTAGTCGCCCAAACGTGTCCATTCAAATGGGTCACGGAAGTACGCTCCAAAGTTTTTTGATACATTTTCATCAAAACAGATCATTAGTGGTCAAATAATGGGGAAAACAAAGAATGTCACCTATGATGAATTTTAGCGAAACAGATCGGATCATGCATGGAGCAATTTAATAGCTTACTACTTCGTGGATTATTATGCTTATTTTTTTACAGTTCTGTTGTTCTTATGTTTATATATTTTGGCCTTCTCTTATCTATGTACATTACTCAGTTTAATTTTTATTCGATTTTCGATTCTTCGGAATATACTTTCTGCTTCTAGGTTAGATATTTCTTTGTCGATGTTTCATACGACAAACGAAATTTGATCATACACAAAGGGCTACATTTACTCTCCGATGGATGTAATGTATAGTCTATAGAACTCTCTAAGTGCTAGTTCGTCTTAAGATTCCAGTGCTTTGTACATCTTATGGACGATTTTCATTCTAGAGTAGTAGTATACTAGTACCATCATCGCCGATTTAGTAGATCATTATGAAATTTCCAACTCATAGATGAGATTAGACATCAGACATTTTTCAGTAAATGTCAGAGTTTTATTACCGAATTGACAAACACCCAATTTGGCCAATCACCGGATTTTCCGCTTGTTATCTAACGGGTGCTGCGCACGAAGCAGATCCTGCTTACTCTTCCAGAGCACATGATCTTTTTTTTAAATACGATTTTCTGAACTATCCCTACTTCGGTTTGTTGCCTTCTTATTCGTTTATGTTGCTTTGTTATTTGTTTACCGTTCTTCTGTATAGAAAGAATAGATAACGATATTACCGTAAATGTTCTGTAGAAGGCCTTTTCTGCAATTTATGCCTCATCAGTACAGATCACACCGAAATACGTGGAAGACCGAACATTAAAAAGTTTATGTATGACTGAGAGCAAACAAAACCCAAAGTTCCCAAACAGTAAAGCCAAATAAGAACAAACAAGAAAAATACAGATATATGCTGTAAACATGCACGAGACAATACATTCGTGCTCTTTTATTGTTGTTCTACATATTGAAGTCATTATGGGGTCTTAAAGTTACTGTACTGGTTTATAAATAGAATTATGATAGATACCAGGCATGACGAAATGATATGAGATTCTGTATAGCTTTTGATAGCATGGTTGTTGACACCATATTTGCATTTGTGCTGTATCATAATGGTTTCTTGTTATTTTGTTTCTTTTATCATAACTACTTTTTCATCAGGATTCATTTGTGCTTTATTTGTACCAATAAACGCATTGATTAAACAAAACTAAAATGTTTAACATTTAAATAATATTGTACAATTACAATACGGGTGTTTCAAACTAATAAAATGTTTATTAGGCTGTTCTTTCCTTAATCTGGTATCTGTTTATTTGGAAGGAGCTCCCAGTGAGGTCATCCTGTACAGTATATAAAGTTCCACGTCGGTCACATCGGTCCACTTGAATTACCACACCCTTCAGCCAGAAACCACTACTAAAAACAGCGGTGCCTTTATTCATTGCTGGATTTGTCCTGTAGTCTACCATATCACCTTTAGCAGGATAATATGTGTTTTCGATCCCAGATTTTTCTCCGAATAATTCCATCGGATACAATGAAGTACTATAACTGATATAATTTATACAACTGCATGTATCTCTTTATCATTCTTTCGGACACTCCTTTAACTTTTTCGGATATTTTCCTTGGTCCCCATTTTGGATTTTCCTCTTTTAATTCCGTGACTTTTCTTATGTCTCCTAACTGTGACCAAAATACTGTGACCAAAAGAGTTGATGTCTTTTGACAATGGTTTAGATCTTTTTTCCTTGTTCCGTAACAAGAATCCCCCATCTTCTACTGTGTCAGCCATCGTCAATTTGACTTCAACGTTACAAACCTCACAGACGATAAACGCATATCACCAGGGACAACGTTGCGCGATATATCTTGGAGACGCGCAACATCAGACACGTTTGGGCGACGGCATTGATCGGACACGTTTGGGCGCTATGCAAATCGGACACGTTTGGGCGAGATGAAAAATGGACGCGTTTGGGCGAATCGGACATGTTTTGGCGGATCGGACACGTTTGGGGGAATGGACACGTTTGGGAGTGTTACATATATAAATCAGAAATAACCAATTTAAAATGGAAAATTTTAAAGAAGTTTAATTTTGGACCCTTTGGACCTTAATGTAGACCAATTTGAAAACGGGACCAAAAATTAAGAATCTAAATACACGGTTAGATTCGGCATATCAAAGAACCCCAATAGTTCCAATTTTTGATGAAATCAAATAAAGTTCAATTTTGGACCCTTTAAACCTCAATGTGGACCAATTTGATAACTGGGCCCAAATATCAATTTCTTGCTATTGCGCTATACTGTGCAATTGAAGATTTCTTGCTATTGTGCAATACTGTGTAATTGAAAATTTCTTGCTATTGCACAATACTTATTATAATAATTTACACATACTGTTTGGTGTGTATCTCTTGCCTTATCATTATTATTTGCTTTTATATATAAATCAGAAATTTAATAATAAAGTTTTTGGCAAATTTCCAATATACATAATTGAAAAGCAGTTTAGGTGAGATAAACAAATTAGCTTCATCAGCAACATTTTATATTGGCAAATTTCAAATGAAGTTCATTAAACTAAAGTTATTTGCAAATTTCCAATGGAATTTATTAATAATAAAGTTTTTGGCAAATTTCCAATATAAATAATTTAAAAGCAGTTTAGGTGAGATATTCAAATGAGTTTCAATTACCAACCTTACACTGCCTTTCAAATTATGTTTTGTACTTAATTGTCCATTAACCTGGAAACCCTTTTCCCTCCTTTTTTGCACCTTATTCGTTAACGGTTTGAGCCATAACTACCAAAGACAATTTTTACCATCCCTTTGTGGTATTCCAATATCCAAAATCTAAATACATGGTTAGATTCAGCATATCAAAGAACCCCAAGAATTCAATTTTTGATGAAATAAAATAAAGTTCAATTTTGGACCCTCTAAACCTCAATGTGGACCAATTTGATAACCGGGCCCAAATATCAAAAATCTAAATACATGGTTAGATTCAGCATATCAAAGAACCCCATGTATTCAATTTTTGTTGAAATCAAACAAAGTTTAATTTTGGACCCCGATTTGGACCAACTTGAAAACTGGGCCCATAATAAAAAAACTAAGTACATGTTTAGATTCAGCATATCAAAGAACCCCAAGAATTCAATATTTGTTAAAATCAAACTAAGTTTAATTTTGGACCCTTTGGACCTTAATGTAGACCAATTTGAAAACGGGACGAAAAATTATGAATCTAAATACACGGTTAGATTTGGCATATCAAAGAATCCCAATAGTTCAATTTTCGATGAAATCAAACAGTTTAATTTTGGACCCTTTTGGCCCCTAATTCCTAAACTGTTGGGACCAAAACTCCCAAAATCAATGCCAACCTTCCTTTTGTGGTCATAAACCTTGTCTTTAAATTTCATAGATTTCTATTTACTTATACTAAAGTTATTGTGCAAAAACCAAGAAAAATGCTTATTTGGGCCCTTTTTTAGCCCCTAATTCCTAAACTGTTGTGACCAAAACTCCCAAAAACAATCCCAACCTTCCTTTTGTGGTCATAAACCTTGTGTTAAAATTTCATAGATTTCTATTTACTTATACTAGAGTTGTGCGAAAACCAAGAAAAATGCTTATTGGGCCCTTTTTTTTATACTAAAGATACAGTACGAAAACCAAATGTCTTCGCACAACGACAACGACGACGACGTCAACGTCATACCAATATACGACCGCAAAAATTTTGCGGTCGTATAAAAAGTCTAACACGAGTTGTATAATGTCTTTTATGTATTACATTATTATATTGTCATGTGAATGTACTGTTTTTGTAATATTATAATGTATATATATATGTATGTGTGTTGGAAATAAAAATATAATAAATTAAACATGTTTGATACAAAAAAAAAAAAAAAAAGTTCGGTTGTGGCAGCAATCTCGGTTGACAGTCCATGTCATGGGACACAATTCTGAAAGAGGACCATATAAGCACCATTGCTGCAAAGTCTGGATCCAATTGGTAAAGTGGTTTCAATGAATTTTCCCATAGGGCCCTATGTTTAACAAAGTTCGACTGTGGCTGCCATCTTGGTTAACAGTCCAGGTCATTGGAAGAGAACCTCCTAAGGACTATTACTGCCAAGAAGATATTTGAAATTCATCACCCCCTTTTTCTATTTTTAGTAACAGCAGCCATGTTGGTTGGAAGTCGGGGATGCCTGACATAAGTTTGGAAAGGGGCCATCCAAGGACCATGCCACTAAAGTTTGGTTGTGGTTCAAATTGGCTCACTGGTTTCAGGGGAGTTGATGAAAAAGTAAAATTGTTGGATGTGTTCGGGGAAACTGAACACAAATTTCAAAAGGGCCACCCAAGGACCATTTCACCAAAGTTTGGTTCAAATTGGCCTAATGAAGAAGATAATGAAAATGTTAAAATTCCCACAGGGTCCAAGGTTAAACTATGTCCGACCATGGCAGCCATATTGGATGGTGCCCCGGAAAACCGAACATAATTTTTAAAGGGGACCATCCAAGGACCATTCCATTTAAGTTTGGTTTAAATTGGTTCAGTGGTTTCAGAGGAGTTGATAAAAATGTGAAAAGTTTAGAAGACGACAACGGCGCTGCCACCGACGGACGCAAAGTGATGAGAATAGCTCACATGGCCTTTTAATATACGTTACTGATGAACATGAGTATGCCGGATGAGGGATGTTGAATGGATAGGTGTGAACGGTGCTCTTTGGAACACCACGTAGACTGACCCTGCCGAGGTTTGTGAGTGCAAAATTAAATCAGGAATCTGAGTGATATTTGCCCCACATACATCTTTGAATATATACAATGCATGGTCTCTGTTGCAAGTTCAGACATTTCTTCTTCAATCACATCGATCACACTGGGGACAACTTTGACACATGCCCGACTCCCGTACAAAGTGATAATGCGGAGGCGTGTACCTCAACCCAAATGCACCACCAAGACAGTCCGATGCATGCCTACTGAACAAAGACACTTAAAAAAGGGGGGGAAGCAGTGTTCAACTTTGGGACATTCTTGATGAACTAGATTATACTGCTGGAGCCAGCTAGGACGTCGGATCTGGATATTGGGATCTCCTACACGAGCGTTTCCAGGAAGAGTGCTACCCGCACTGGCTAGATATGTGTGCTCATCTCAACAAGAGGCTTCCAAGAGCCTGAATTGCTAACCTGTTATATTTTGTTTTGATCTTGCATCAATGATTATATTTTGTATACCGTCACAATTTTCTCCTTAATATTGACCTGTAATGCTAAATATAGAATCCTGAACCCAAATAGATATGGTTGCTAGGGACTTTTTCAATGGCATTGACTCTTAAGCTTCCATTTTGACTTAAATAGGTAAATTGTAGGGTCCTGAACCCAAATATATATGGTTGCTAGGAACTTTTTCATCAGTTGCTATGGACTTTTTCAATGACCTTGACTCTTGACCTTTCTTTTTGACTTGTACGGGTAAATTATAAGGTCCTTAACCCAAATATATATCGTTGCTAGGGACTTTTCAATTATCTTGATGTGAAGAATTTCCATATAGGTTGGTATAGAAAATAATGTCCGAAATGGTTTGTATATAAAACTAGGTAGTATTGCGGTGATTTAAATCAGGTAAGAAAAATCAATATTGGATGAATCTTATCGAGTGTATAGGTAAGTCACGTGGAAATTAGGAGAACTTGTTTTGAGGTGTGGTTTTCTGGCCAGTATATGGGACGAGTTTGAAATTAGGTAGATGTTGGATGTTACTCTGTGGAATTGTTACCAGAAGTCCTTGGAGATGTCAAATCAGGACATGGATTTTCTATTTGGTTATAATTGAGAACACTCAGGTCAGTTTATTTATATTTTATTGGTTTTATGTACTGTACATGAATTGGGTTTGTTCGAATGGTCCGTGAGTCGCATGACGTGTCGTTGGTTTAATCCTAAATGCCTGTATTACCGTTCATGGTCTTATGAAGGGTGTTTTATATATTTTCAGGGGTTATATGTAGTCCCAGTTTATTTGCCGGAGATTTAGTTTGGAATAATCAGGATAAATTACTGAAACGATGGAATGTTGGTCACGGTTTGTCATGTGATATTTGTTCCTTCATAATATTTGTTCCTTGGAACTTTTGTTATGTTATAGATGTTCTCTGTGGAACATATTTTATATGATATTCATTCCATAGTCAGAATAAAAGTTTCCAACTATAGGTATGAATATTATATAAAATATATTCCACAGAGAACATCTATAACATAACAAAAGTTCCAAGTAACAAATATTATGTAGGAATTAATTTCATGAAAATTGATATATGGGCAAAAAATATTATATTCACTGTAATTCATTTATAAACAAGTTCCATAATATTATGAACATCATGTAAATATGTCATATTATTTCATATTATAATATATTGTGCCATAATATTATAATATCATGCTATGTCATAATATTATAACATTTTGTGTCATAATATTATACTATCACATGATTTCATGATATTATTATACATTGTACCATAACATTATAATGACAACATTGTTTCATAATATTATAACATGTTGTGTCATAATATTATAATGTCACTTTATAACATGTTGTGTCATAATATTATAATGTCACTTTATGTCATAATTGTTATAATTTATAAATGTGTGTCATGATTCTCATATATGCTCAGAGACTAGTCCAATATTTTTCAACTTTGTATTATATCTTTCTTTATATTCTTTAATATAAAGAGGGGTGAACAAATTTTCATGCATTTTAATTGTTTATACTCATTGACTCTTGAATAAATAGCTTATAATTATATTTCTGAGAATAATGAATTAATTGAAAGCATCAACATATTTGCTTACCTTCATTGAACTTTCCTTCATTTAAAAACTTTAAAATTTTGTTATACTCTTCTGCTTCCATGGCAAAACACCTTCAATTTTGTTTACACACTATCTGTTCATGCATTTAATCATGTTCATCCAGGTAACATTATCATGTGACAACATAATCACCAAAATGTTTTAAAATTGCTGAAGTGTGACACAGGTATAATTTTATATACAATAATATAATTTCTTTGACTTTTTGGGATATTTTATTATAAGAAGAGAATTTATGTTCTGTAATGTTTATTCTTTTTTAAATATATAGCCATAATATTATTTTCACATAGAACATTTATTATAAGGAACAAATATATGTTGACAGGTTGAGTTGCACGCACCGGAAGTTATTTTTGAAACAGGAAGTCAGTTAATGTTTTGGTGAAGTGTTCATTTCAAGTAGCATATGAAATTGTAAATGAGCTTTAGTACTGAATTGATGAGGTTATTTTATGGAAATACATGTTTTTCTTTAATGGATGAAATATAGTTATGAAGCGGCTGTTACAGTAAGCAGGAATATAATCCGTTAGAATAGGAATTCTGTGATAGAACTTATACAAATAGTATCCACAAATAGTATCCACATTTGAAATCTGGATATTTAAATGCAATCACGTTTACGGGTTAATATTTTCCATGAAGTCCGGTATTGTCGCAAGTGGAGTTGTATGTACGTACATTGTATGAGAAGGCTGTGATAATCTTCATAAGATCCATTTTTATATATTTATTTCTTTTAGTTGTATTTTGTGAACTTTGAGTTTGTTTAGTTTTGTGAATATTTTTTTTGTGACTTTATTTAGTACAGTTTTATTTCATGTTCATTTTCATTTTTTCATTTTTCGTTTCATTTTTCTGTTTGGTGTACATGTGTTTAGTTACGTTTGTTTTCATTTATTTATTTTTTTAATAAATGTGTTTATTTTATATTGATTTATTTGACTGCTAACCCTAGACAATACTTTGAAGAATCCCACATCTTTACAATGGTGGCAGCGGTGGGATTGTCACTGTGTTAGCAAGTTCACTGTACAATTTATATTTTTGTGTTTTATTTTATTGAGGTAATTTTATTTGACAAATAAGAAAGATGGCCACAGCTGATATGCCTGAGTGGTTGGGTAATTTGATTAAAAAGGGTGAATCTGTTCAGTTGTGTTTAGAGCTTTGGAAAGAAGTGAAGGTGTCTGAAAGGGAAGAGCGTGCAGCTGAGCGTGAGATGAGAAAGGCGGAGATGGAACGAGAAATAAAATTGAGAGAGTTGGAGGTAAGAGAAAAGGAAGTTGCCAGGGGTCTTTCAGAGGGGAAAATATGCCATGGGGATAAACACCCTAAACTTTCCAAATTTCAAGAGGGGCAAGACCCTGATGTGTTTTTGAAATCCTTTGAAAAGTTGGCTATTCTACATAAGTTTCCCAAACCAGAATGGGCCGTTCGATTAGTTCCCCTATTATCTGGAAAAGCACTTGAAGCTTATTCGAGATTACATGATGATGATTGCTGCGATTATGACAAGATTAAGACAGCAATTCTCATTCGTTATGAATTGACAGCTGAAACATATAGGGAGAAGTTTCGTGGGTCGTGTCAAGGTCAAGGTGAATCGTTCAAGGAATTTTATGTGCGTATTGAAAATTTCCTCAGGCATTGGTGTGAACGAGAATCTGTAGGGAATAGTTTTGAGAAATTTTATGATTTGATTATTAGGGAACAACTTAAGAGAAGGAATTGAGAACGTGGATTCAAGAGCACAAGCCAAAGAATATACAAGAACTGGTATTTAAAGTTTGGCTGATGCATTTCAGACTGCACATAAACATGTAGCTGTTTCAGGTAGGAATACCCAGTCTAGAATACAAGTCGAAGATCAAAAGAAATCACAGAGTAAGGTAAACCAGCAAAACAGAGAGATGAGGACGTGCTATATAACAGACAGGGACATATTGCCACATTCTGTCCAATTAAGAGGTCACAGGTTGGACAAAATGGCGACAATGCAAAAGGTAAGCTCGGTTTATGTTTAGAGAGTACGATGCAACAGAATGAAAACAGATTCGGAGAATGAGGTTTGTGGACAGGTTGTTTGTTTACCTGGTGTACCGCAGGATGGTGTGGCAACCAGTAAAAAGGTTTCCGGTTTAGATATTGTGAAAGGAGAAATTGATGGTAAAAACGTACATATTCTGAGAGATACTGGGAGTTCAACTGTTATAGTTCATAGCAGATTTGTACAAGATAAAAATTTTACTGGGAATAAAAAAGAACTATGCCTAGCAGATGGGTCTTGTAGGGAATGTAAGGAGGTTTGGATTGATATAGTTACTCCTTTTATATCGGGGACTGTTTTGGCGTTAGTGTTAGATACTCCACTGGCAGATTTGATTGTTGGAAATAATGTTAGAATGTATGTTCCAACTCGACTTGATTCAGAAACGCAGTTTACTGATCTTGGTAGTTCAATTTCAGAAAGAAAAGAATTGAAAAGTGAACAAATAGAGAGAAATCAGTGTAGTGCAGTCCAGACGAGATCACAAGCAAAACAACAACAGATAGTCGATCAGAAGAAGATCCAGACCTCAGGTAACAATGAGGATAAGTTGAAAGGTAAAATCTTGTTTGTTAATCCAGATATTCTCTTTCAGAGTTGTAGTCGGGCTGAACTGATTGAAGAACAGAAAAGTGACAGTACCTTGAACAAGATATGGGGTTTTGTGGGTACGGTTGCACCAGGTGCTCAGATTATTTTGTTGTAGATAATGATCTTCTTTGTAGGATATTTTATTCCCAAACTGAACAGGTGAAGCAGATAGTTGTTCCGAAACGGTTCAGGAATACAATTCTTAATTTAGGACACGACATACCTTTTTCGGGCCATCTTGGGAACAAGAAAACTCGCAATAGGATATTACAACATTTCTTTTGGCCTGGTATTTTTACAGATGTAGCGTCTTATTGCAGGACATGTCCAAAATGCCAGCGAAACACTGCAAAGGGTAGGGTTGCACGCGTACCTTTAGTAAGTATTCCTCCTATCGATGAACCTTTCAAGCGCATAGCAATTGATTTCGTTGGACCATTGCCATTGACAGAGAGGAAAAACCGATACATATTGGTTTGTGTAGATTACGCCACCAGGTATCCCAAGGCAGTACCTCTGAGATCACAGGATGCAGAAACAGTGGCAAATGCATTACTAGATATTTTTTCAAGGGTAGGAATACCAACAGAAATATTATCTGATCAAGGATCAAATTTCATGTCAGACTTAATGGCTCAGCTTTGCAAGTTGCTAAAAATTAAAAAACTTGCAACAACTCCATATCATCCAATGGCAAACGGGTTGGTGGAAAACTTTAACGGTGTCCTTAAGCGAATGCTTAAAGCATATGCCCAGTCAAAACCATCTAACTGGGATGATCACATACCATATATTCTCTTTGCTTATCGCGAAGTTCCAAACGAAAGCACTGGTTTTGCACCCTTTGAGCTCTTATATGGTAGACATATTAGAGGACCTTTGGCCATTTTAAAAGAAGAATGGGAGGAGCCATCTGATAGTAGTAATTCGGTATTGAGTTATCTACTTGAAGTCAGAGGGAAAATGGAGGAAATGTCAGATATGGCTAGGTCAAATGAGTTAGAGGCAAAACAGAAACAAAAACACTATTACGATAGACGAGCAAGAAACAGGCATATAGAAGTTGGTCAAAAAGTTCTAGTCTTATTACCAACAAGTTCATCTAAATTATTAGCAAGCTGGAAGGGACCATTTGTGGTCTCCGATAAAGTCAGTCCTGTAGATTTTAAAGTCAGGGTAAGAAATGGGATAGATAAGATTTATCACGTAAACATGTTAAAAGTGTGGCATGATAGAAACAAAAGTGATCAAAAAGAAATTATTGCTTGTCTTGATATTATTGCAGGTTTGTCGACTGATTACAGCGAAACAGAGATACCGGGTAGATCTTTGCACAAAGTTGTCACCTGAAACCAAGGGCAAAGAAACAGTACAGGATGCATCAATATCTCCAGTTTTGACCGAGGAAGAAAAGTTGCAATTGAAAGAACTTTTGAGTGAGTACTCTGATATATTTAGTGATGTTCCAAAAATTACAGATGTCATTCAACACATAGTGAAAACTGTTGATGACCAACCCATTTTTAAAAAACCTTATCCTATTCCGTACGCTTTACGAGAACAGGTTAAGTCTGAGATAGATAAGATGTTAGATGCTAATATTATTGAATCCTCACATAGTCCCTATGCATCACCAGTTGTCCTGGTAAAAAAGAAAGATTCCACCTTGAGGTTCTGTGTAGATTATCAGGACCTTAATAGTAAAACTATTTTTGATCCCAGTTCGATGCCACGAATTGATGAAGTTCTTAATAGAGTAAGTCGAGCGAAATATATAAGTAAGCTTGATTTAACCAAAGGTTATTGGCAGGTCCCCCTTGATGGAGATGCTAAGGTGAAAAGTGCTTTTGTTACTCCGTTCGGGCAATACCAATTCAATGTAATGCCATTTGGTATGATCAATTCCGGGGCAACTTTTGTCCGTTTGGTGAACAAAGTTCTTGAAGGGTGTAAAGATTTTTCTGACGCGTTCATTGACGACATTGGTGTTTTCAGTGATGAATGGGATTTTCATTTGAAGCATTTAAGAGCTACCTTCGATTCTCTGAGGTCTGCGAATCTTACAGCGAAACCAAGCAAGTGTTCTTTCGGTTTTCCAGAGGTCGAATTTTTAGGTCATATTGCAGGAAATGGCAGGATTAAACCTATGCAAGACAAATTAGCAGCTATTAAACAGTTTCCTGTCCCCAAAACAAAGAAACAGGTCAGGTCATTCTTGGGTCTTATAGGGTTCTATAGGAAATTCATTCCAAAGTTTGCAGACATATCAGCTTGCCTAACAGACTTGACCAAGAAATTTGCACCACAGAGGAACACCAGGTAGCATTCGATAAATTAAAGGGTGAGATATGTTCTGAGTCAGTCATAAGATGCCCAGATTTCAAGCGTAAATTCATTCTGAAAACTGATGCATCAGAAGTGGGGCTAGGGGCGGTGTTAGAACAGGAGTTTGAGGATGGCAGACATCCAGTTTTGTTTATCAGCAAAAAATTGGTTGGTGCAGAGTTGAACTATGCCGTTATCGAAAAAGAATGTCTTGCCATAATTTGGGCTGTAAAAGCTTTGAGGGTTTATCTAGAAGGCCGAGAGTTTACAATTTTTTCAGACCATTCCCCACTTCAGTGGCTACATAAGATGAAAACTAACAATCAGAGGTTGTTGCGTTGGAGTCTTACACTCCAAGAATTTAAGTTCAAGATTTCACTCGTATCAGGTACGTCAAACTGTGTAGCTGATGCGTTGTCAAGATGTACAGAAGATTAACCCCTGAGTGTTATAGATTTGCAACAGTTTTGTTATCATATGTGTATATAGCCGAACTAAATACTTTTATGTTTGTCATTGCAGATTTTATTTGTTTTGGTGATTCACCATGGAGAGGCGCCTGCCAAATGTGCATGAATGTCAGCTGTAAAGAAATCTTGTCTGATATTAATTTATATTTTCAGTGGATGTAAATTCTTCAGTTATATTAGACTAAAATTATTTTTAGTCTTTTAAAGGGGGACGTATGTGAAGAATTTCCATATAGGTTGGTATAGAAAATAATGTCCGAAATGGTTTGTATATAAAACTAGGTAGTATTGCGGTGATTTAAATCAGGTAAGAAAAATCAATATTGGATGAATCTTATCGAGTGTATAGGTAAGTCACGTGGAAATTAGGAGAACTTGTTTTGAGGTGTGGTTTTCTGGCCAGTATATGGGACGAGTTTGAAATTAGGTAGACGTTGGATGTTACTCCGTGGAATTGTAACCAGAAGTCCTTGGAGATGTCAAATCAGGACATGGATTTTCTATTTGGTTATAATTGAGAACACTCAGGTCAGTTTATTTATAGTTTATTGGTTTTATGTACTGTACATGAATTGGGTTTGTTCGAATGGTCCGTGAGTCGCATGACGTGTCGTTGGTTTAATCCTAAATGCCTGTATTACCGTTCATGGTCTTATGAAGGGTGTTTTATATATTTTCAGGGGTTATATGTAGTCCCAGTTTATTTGCCGGAGATTTAGTTTGGAATAATCAGGATAAATTACTGAAACGATGGAATGTTGGTCACGGTTGACTTGCACGCACTGGAAGTTATTTTTGAAACAGGAAGTCAGTTAATGTTTTGGTGAAGTGTTCATTTCAAGTAGCATATGAAATTGTAAATGAGCTTTAGTACTGAATTGATGAGTTTATTTTATGGAAATACATTTTTTTCTTTAATGGATGAAATATAGTTATGAAGCGGCTGTTACAGTAAGCAGGAATATAATCCGTTAGAATAGGAATTCTGTGATAGAACTTATACAAATAGTATCCACAAATAGTATCCACATTTGAAATCTGGATATTTAAATGCAATCACGTTTACGGGTTAATATTTTCCATGAAGTCCGGTATTGTCGCAAGTGGAGTTGTATGTACGTACATTGTATGAGAAAGCTGTGATAATCTTCATAAGATCCATTTTTATATATTTATTTCTTTTAGTTGTATTTTGTGAACTTTGAGTTTGTTTAGTTTTGTGAATATTTTTTTTGTGACTTTATTTAGTACAGTTTTATTTCATGTTCATGTTCATTTTTTCATTTTTCGTTTCATTTTTCTGTTTGGTGTACATGTGTTTAGTTACGTTTGTTTTCATTTATTTATTTTTTTAATAAATGTGTTTATTTTATATTGATTTATTTGACTGCTAACCCTAGACAATACTTTGAAGAATCCCACATCTTTACACTTGACTCTTGACCTTAATTTGACTTGTACGGGTAAATTATAAGGTCCTTAACCCAAATATATATGGTTGCTATGGACTTTTAAAATGACCTTGACCCTTGACCCTCCATGTTACTTTTAATTTATACTTTTAATTTATATCAAGTTGTGCTCTAAACGTCTGTCAGACCATTATTTTCTGTTCACATGTAACTAAACTTTCAAGGGCAAAAACTCCCATAAGGGGTCAATTGACGATTTTGGTCAGGTTGACTTATTGGTAGATCTTACTTTGCTGAACATTTTTGCAGTTTACAGTTTGTCTTTAAAAGAGCTGTTAAACAAACTGATAATGCATATTTACCACTATCACTCTGTACTAATGGCATTGATTCAGGAACCACCGACCTTCCACACAAAAAATTGGCAATGCTTGTCAATTTAGATCGGAGTCGAACACCACCACTTGGCCACCGAGGCCCCATCTCGAGTAACACAGTGGTCGACTAAGCACTAAAATGTATGACAAGCGAGATGATTTTAATTTTGAAATGATAAATTTTCCACATCTCACATGTCTCAGTAGTAACATAATGTTTCCCCAGCATATGGAGCCTATATCTCTCAACTAATTGGCTATGCTAGAGCTTGTAGTGACTACTCGTTCCAAATAAGACAAAAGCATTTGAGTAGTAGACTGATAAACCAAGGCTATGAGAAATCATGCCTTCTTTGTTCCATAAAAAGATTCTTTTGTATATATCAAGAAAAATATTCAGTTCCTATTTCAAAATTTATAAAGGATAATCTTGATCAAATTACTTGAAATATGTTGACCACTGTTTACTGATGTGACTAATGAGTTGTTTTAATGGCTACCCAGTTTCGTAAACGACCCAAAATTATAACAACGGTCATATAAGTGGTAGGTTGGCATTCCGTAAAACCTAGTTTAACCCACCATATTCATTTGAAAATGCCTTTACCAAGTCAGGAGCATGACTTGCTTTCAATTTGTTCTGGGTGTATGCATGCTTGTCTCCAAACCTTGCCAGTTTTTGGACTTTGATTATTACATTTTCCTTGGAGTTCCATGTTTTGTTATGAAACTTTACTGTACAGATGGATGGTTATTCAGGTGTGAAATCTCAAAATGTCCTACAAGTTTGAGCTGATAAACAAACTGATAATGCATATTTACCACAATCAACCGGTACTAAAGGCATTGATTCAGGATGATTTAATTCGTTTCTTCTACAGACATCTGTAAATTGATTAACGATTGTTAAAATTTGATGCTAAAAGAACTAAACAACTTTTTGACGTTAGCAATATATTGTCAAGTAATTTCAAAACATTTAGGGACATTATTATATTACCCAAACAGCATATATTGCAGGACTTTCATGGAATGCCCTAAATGCTTTATGTTCAAACATTCTTTATATGCAAGTACTTTATAAAAATTGAAAATATTAAACTTCTCTTCCATCGATGGAACTAAATTTCGCCGCGATAAAGTACCAAAACACCCAAATGTTAAACTGGGCTGATATATGAAATTATATCAATCTCTATTTTATAAAGTACAAAAGTATATACAAGATACTCACCCTTTAGTCTTCCTTCATATTTCTGATAAGATATCACACGTACAATAATTGTTATCATGAAAATGGGTACTACGACACCCACAGTACTGCAATGAATAGAAAAAATACAAAAGATCAAAAGGTCTAAATAAAAGGTCAGCTGGTTGTTCAAGGCGGGTTTTTGTGACTTAATTTTGCAGTATTAGTCCTGTTGGCGACCGTACCATATGGGAATTGTACCTTTTGCAAGTTTTTAACAACTAAATTTTCAAAGGGAAAAACAATTTACTTATACCTCACAAATAGAAACTGCTGTTTATCCTTCGGTAGTTATAAATGAATAGCTATGTGAATGGTAAAGGAAAAGGTAGATAAATATCTATTTGGCAAGTGCTATAAAATCATCATGCGTTATTGATTTATAGTATACAGTTATTTAACAGTATTGAGGGATATAGCCATTTAATTTGTCCTGAGACACTCGACCATTTTCCCGATGCCAAGTGGAAGGAAATAGTCAATGTGTCGAGGGACCAATAAAATGGCTATATCCCAAAATGACTGTTAAATAACTGTTTTATTATACTGAAACACTTTACCGGTCAATAGTTTCCAATACTAATCACCGGTCACTATTTACCATGAAAAAAAAATTGTAAAATTTTTTTCTTGATTTTTATATAGAACTAGATGCTCTCAAGAGCCTTTATCGCTCACCTGGATTTAACTTGTCCACCTTTAGCAGGACTGATAGTTTAATTGGAGCAGTTATCTTTGCCAGTTTCAGACATCTTGGATTTCATATTGGCATGAAAAATATGACATTTGTAGAGGACCATGTAAGGATCATTCCTTCAATGTAACAATTCAATTGCTTTTGTAGTTTCAGGAAAGAAGATTTTTGAACTTTCAGCCAATCAGAGTGCATAATTGACCATGGCAGTCATGATGAATTTTGGATCAGCACCAAAATCATCAATTTTGTTAGAGACCATTATCTGATCATTCAGATATAATATTACTTCCATCTGTTAAACGGTTTCTGACAAGAAGATGTTTGTATGTATTTCCTATAGGATCCTATGTTAAATGTATCCATCTTTGATTTCAAGATTGGCACAAAAAAAACAAACTTCACAGTAGAGGACCATCCAATGAACAACCCCACCAAGTTTGGTTTCAATTGGTCATGGGGTTTTGGAGAAGAGGATTGAAATGTGAAAACTTAAGTAAAGTGATGGCATTTTAGGCCAGCCTGAGATATAATCATTGATAATACACGTATGTTCAAGGAAATATCGATTTTTAATTGTCATGAATAAAATCATAAATACTTGAACAAGAGTAGACACACTACATGTCTCGCCTAAGTATCCACATGGACACAGAATAATGATTATCTGATACCGGACATTTGCAAGTCAAAGGAAAATGTGTTAAAAGAAATTGAGTTCAAGGTCAAAAGGCAGGTGACTCATACTGACATGTATCCACTAAGCACTATCGACCTGTCATACTGACATGTATCCACTTAGAACTATCGACCTGCCATACTGACATGTATCCACTTAGAACTATCCACCAAATATGATAGGTCTAGGTATTAAAGTTGCTAGAAATGGACCTAATCTCGAAAATGTGACAAATTCACTCAAGTATGCAATTGAGGCCAAAGTCCAGACACAGGTGTCAGATTTTCATATACACACTAAGAACCATCTATACACCAAAAATGGATTGGTCCATTTATTACAGTTGCTGAAAAAAGGACTTAATCAAGAAATTTGGATAAAAGTCACTAAACCATGAAAATGAGGTCAAGGTCCAGAGACAAGTGTCAGATTGGCATGTACCCACCAAAAACTTTCAATAGACCAAATTCAGTAGGTCTAGGTATTACAGGTGTTGAAAAATGGACTTAATCAAGAAACTTGGATGAAAGTCACTCAACCATTAAATTGAGGTCAAGGTCCAGAGACAAGTGTCAGATTGGCATGTACCAACCAAGAACTATCTATTGACCAAATATGGTGTGTCTAGGTATTCTAGTTGCTGAGAAATGGACCATGAAAAAGTGACAAAGTCACTCAAAGATGAAATTGAGGTCAAGGTCAAAAGGCAGGTGTCAGACTGACATGTACCCACCAAGAATTATCTATTGACCAAATACGGTGGGCCTAGGTATTCTAGTGTCTGAGTAAAGGACTTAACCAAGAAAATGTGACGCAGGTCACTCAAGACGCAGGTCACTCAAGCATGAAATTGAGGTCAAGGTCAAAAGGCAAGTGTCAGACTGACATGTACATACCAAGAACTATCTATTGACCAAATACGGTTGGCCAAGGTATTACAAAGTCTTAGGTATTAAAGTTGCTGAGAAATGGATTTAACCACAAAAGTTGGACGCAGATTTTAAATTCATGTTTATGAAGTCAGTGAACCTTCAAAATGAGGTTAGGGTCACAAGACAAGTATACCCCTGCAAACCTTATATGATAAGCTGCCTTGTGGACCATAAATCTTACTTGGAGGTATTACATACATGTGCAAAGTTATTAAAGTTCTTAAAAAGTTTACACTGCTGTCGCCGCCGGAAAGTAATACCTATATCTCACCTTCACCACTTTTTTTCGCATGCGAGATAAAAATTAAGATAATTGCCAGAGTCATACTCAAATTATGAAATTCAAATGTCAAACTGCGCCCATTTCATAAAGCCAAAATAAACAAGAGGCTCACCAGAGCCTGTATCGCTCACCTGGATTCTGGGTTTCATCTTAACCAAGTTTGTTGCAATTGGTTCAATTGTTCAGGGGAAATTGGTTAAAGATTTATTTTTCATAAGGTTTAATGTTAAAATATGTTCCCTGATGGTGGTAGTCCTGGTTGGAGTGCTGACATGCTGGACAGTATTCTTCAAGGGATCACCTAAATACTATTGCAACTTTGGTTCAGTGGTTTCTGAGTTTTTTATGAATTCCATGTGGATGTTTATATGTTGGTATTATTTTTGGTCCTTTTGCGGGCAATGGATGACAGTGTCTGTATTGGTTTTTATTCAATGTATTCATTGAGATTTTTGTCTGGTGTACATTTACTCGATATGGTTACATTTTTTTATGTTATATTATGTTTCCTTTTGGCAGTCATCTTGGATGGGGTGTGAACCTGCTTAACACATTTTTTAAAAATGTATTTGACCAAGTTTGGTTTCAGTTGGTCTAGGAAGATATCTACAATGGACGAAAAGTGATAGCAAAAACTTATTCTTGCATAGCAGAGTGTCTAATGAAAACAACAAATTTGGCCCTTTTTAGTTGCTTTTTCACAATGGGAGGGACTATAATACCCAAAACATATCCCTTTGTTTTGAGCCAAGGACCATTGTGTTAAAATTTCATAAAGAATGGTTCGCTAGAACTGAAGTAATTGACCAAAAATCAATGTGTCCACAAACGAAAAGGAATAAGGGTGAACCTTAAATAAATGTAACAAAACCCAACCTCAAATTACACAAACCAATAACTCCTAAATAGAATTTGGGATTCCCTTCAAAATTTCAGGGGAGGTAGATCTCAACATGGCAAACATTTTTCAATTTACATTTCACTTCTATCTCAAATAGTTTTGGAGATAAATGCAAAAATGTTAAAATTTTGAAAATTTTACAAAAAAAGGGCAATAACTCCTAATTGGGTTTTGGGATTTCCTTTAAAATTTCAGGGTACGTAGATCTCAACATGGCAAACATTTTTTTAAGTTATAAGCCAAAAACAACACATGCACCCCTATATTCTATTTTTAGCTACGACAGCCATGTTTTATACCAGATCAAAATAAATTGAGGACCGTTTGTAGAGGACATGTCATAGATCATTCCTATTAAGTTTCAAACCAATTGGCCCAGCGGTTTCAGAGGAGAAGATTTTTGAATGAAAAATTTTGAAAATTTGACAAAAAAGGGGCAACAACTCCTAAATGGATTTTGGGATTTCCTTTAAAATTTCAGAGTAGGTAGATCTCAACATGGCAAACATTTTTCAAATTTACATTTCACTTCTATCTCAAATAGTTTTGGAGATAAATGACGAAAAATGTTAAATTTTGAAAATTTGATGAAAAAAGGGCAATTACTCCTAAATGGGTTTTGGAATTTCCTTCAAAATTTCAGTTTCGTTTCGTTCCAACTGGCTCAGTAGTTTCAGACAAGAAGATTTTTTAAATGAATTTTCCATAGAGTCCAATGTTAAACTATGTTCGGCAGTGGCGGACATCTTTTTTTACATTCCAGGTCAACGGACACAATTCTGAAAGCAGACCACATATGAACCATTTCTGTCAATTTTGGTTCCAATTGGATTAGTGGTTTCAGACAAGACGATTTTTTAATGAATTTTCATATAGGTCCCATCTAAAACTAAGTTCGGCTATGGCGGCCGTCTTTGAAGGGCAAAAACTCCTGTAAGGGGTCAATTAATGATTTCGGTCATGCTGACTTATTCGTAGTTCTTTAATACTTTGTTGAACATTTTTGCTGTTTACAGTTTGTCTTTATCTATAATAATAATCAAGATAATAACCTAAAACTGCAAAATTTCCTAAAAATTCATGGGCAATAACCCTACAAAGGGTTGTCTGATTCATCTGAAAATGGCTGGTAGATCTTGATCTGTTGAACATTTTCACTCGATGTCAGTTTTCCTCAGTAAATGCTTTGGTTTTTGAAATATAAGCCAAAAACTGCGTTTTACCCCTATGTTTTATTTTTAGCCATGGCAGCCATGTTTCTCGACAGACAAGAAAATAAAACATAATAATTAAGATACCCAAAGGCTCATTCAGACTAAGTATGGCTGTAATTGGTTCAGTGGTTTCAGAGAAGAAGATCTTTGAAAAAGTTTAAGACGGATGACAGACGGACGATGGACAACGGACGCCAAGACAGGTGAGCTAGAAAGAAATACGAGGCAGGAGTATCCATTTCATTTAATTTTATTGTTCTCATTAACAGGCATGCTATTGTTTAATGAGGACAACCAAAGTCTTGTTTCAAATTATTATTCCGTCTAATGTTTTCAACATAAACAGACTTCTGCATGTTCTGTAAGAAATTTTTGAAAGGGATGTCAGTTGGTTTCAGCATAGGTATTTGTTTTACATTTTGATGAACGTACGCTTAGCTTTGACATTGTATATCATATGAAGGGTTATACCTTTTAAAGATCTTCTGAGCGGAAAGGGAGGGGGCATTGGTGGATGCAGAGGGGATTAATGTTTAGTGGGTAGAAAAAAACTAAAATATGACCAGTCACTTCTGAATCACTAACAGTTCATCGCATAGGCCCTTCGCTGGCTACATTTTGACTGTACTTTTGATAATATCAACAAGAGTGGACACACTACATGTCTCGCCTGAGTATGCACATGGACACAGAATAATGATTATCAGATAACCGACATTTTTCAAGTCAAAGGAAAACGCCTTAAAAGAATTTGAGGTCAAGGTCAAAAGCAGGTGTCATACCGACATGTATCCACTAAGAACAATCTATTGACCAAATATGGGGGGTAGGTATTAAAGTTGCTGAGACAGGTGTCAGACTTGCATGTACCCACTAAGAACAGTATTACTCACCTGACCATTTTGTTTCACGGATGGGGAAGATTTATGCAAACTTTGGAAAAGACCTTCCAAAGATGCTCCATACCAACAAGAGGCTCACCAGAGCCTGTATCGCTCACCTGGAGTCTGGTTTTCATTGGACAATTAATCAACTATTTGACCAAGTTTGTTGCAATTGATTCAATTGTTCAGGGAAAATTTGTTGAAGATTTATTTTTCATAAGGTTTAATGTTAAAATATGTTCCTTGATGGTGGTAGTCCTGGCAGGAAGTTGATAAAATTGACCAGGAATAAGGGTGAACCTTAAATAAATGTAACAGAACCCGACCTCAAATTACACAAACCAATAACTCCTAAATAGTATTTGGGATTCCCTTCAAAATTTCAGGGGAGGTAGATCTCAACATGGCAAACATTTTTCAATTTACATTTCACTTCTATCTCAAATAGTTTTGGATTGGTTTCAAACCAATCGGCCCAGCGGTTTCAGAGGAGAAGATTTTTGAATGAAAAGTTTACGATGGACAAAAAGTGATGGCAAAAGCTCACATGGCCTTTGGCCAGGTGAGCTAAAAATCAGTTCATTTGGCTTTACGATTTCAGAGAAGAACTTTTTAATTTCTACCAATCAGAACATGTAAATGCTCATGGCAGCCATTTTGTTCCATTGACCGGGATGATTTATGCAAATTTTGTAAAGGACCTTACATAGATGTTCCATATCAAAAATCAGTTCATTTGGCTTTATGGTTTCAGAGGAGAAGAAGTTTTACATTTTGACCAATCAAAACATGTAAATGCTCATGGCGGCCATTTTGTTTCAAAGACTGGGATGAGTTATGCAAACTTGGTAAAGGACCTACCATAGATGCTCCATACCAAAAATCAGTTCATTTGGCTTTACGGTTTCAGAGAAGAAGTTTTAAATTTTGACCAATCAGAACATGTAAATGCTCATGGCAGCCATTTTGTTTCACCAAGCGGGACGATTTATGCAAACTTTGTAAAGGACCTTCCATAGAAGCTTCAGGCCAAGTTTCAGTTCAATAGGTCCAGGGGTTTCAGAGGAGAAGATGAAAATGTAAAAGTTTACAGACTGACATTTTAGGACAGGTGAGCTAAAAATCAGTTCATTTGGCTTTACAGTTTCAGAGGAGAAAAAGTTATTCAAACTTTGTAAAGGACCTTCCATAGATGCCCCTTACCAAAAATCAGTTCATTTGGCTTTACGGTTTCAGAGGAGAAGTTTTAAATTTGGGCCAATCAGAACATGTAAATGCTTATGGTGGCCATTTTGTTTGATGGATCGGGATGATTTATGCAAACTTTGTAAAGGACCTTCCATAGAAGCTTCAGGCAAAGTTTCAGAGGAGAAGATGAAAATGTAATAGTTTACAGATGGACGGACGACGAAAAATGGATGACGGATGACGGACGCCAAGTGATGCTGAAAGCTCACATGTCCTTTTAGGACAGGTGAGCTAAACTAGAGGCTCTCAAGAGCCTAAATCGCTCACCTAGATTTAACTTTTCACCTTGAGCAGACCTAAAAATTTAAGTGTTGCAGTCAATTTGGCTGGTTTTTCTATAGGATTTTATGTTAAACTAATTTTAGTTGGCAGTCATCTTGGTTGACAGTCCAGGTCAACGGATACATTTATAAAAGAAAACCATCTTAGGACCATTTCTGTTAAGTCTTGTTCCAACTGGCTCAGCGGTTTCAGACAAGAAGATTTTTAAATGAATTTTCCTGTAGGATCCAATATTTAACAAAGTTCGGTGTGGCAGCCAACTTGGTTGACAATCCGGGTGATCGGGCACATTTCTGAAAGAGGACCTCCTAAGGACCAATGCTGCCAAGTCTGGCTCCAATATGTCAAGTGGTTTCAGATAAACAGATTTTTCAATGAATTTTTCCATAGGGCCCTATGTTAAACTAAGTTCGGTGTGGCAGCCATCTTGGTTGACAATCCGGGTGATCAGACATATTTCTGAAAGAGGACCTCCTAAGGACTAATTCTGCCAAGTCTGGCTCCAATATGTCAAGTGGTTTCAGACAAGCAGATTTTTCAATGAATTTTTCCATAGGGCCCTATGTTAAACTAAGTTTGGTTGTGGTGGCCATCTTGGTTGACAGTCCAGGTCATCGGACACAACTCTGTAAAAGGACCATCTAAGGACCATTGCTGCCAAGTCTGGTTCCAATTGGTCAAGTGGTTAAAGACAAGAAGATTTTTCAATGAATTTTCCCCTAGGACCCTATGTTAAACTAAGTTTAAGTCGTGGTTAACAGTCTGGGTCATTGGACATATTTCTGAAAGGGAACTTCCTAAGAACCATTATTGATAACTCTGGTTCCAACTGGCCTTGTAGTTTCATATAAGAAGATTTTTTAAATTCACCCCCCCCTTTTTTTCTATTTTTAGAAACAGCAGCCACGTCGGTTGGAAGTCGGGGATGCTATAAAATCAAGGTGCATATCAGGACGAGAACATGTTGATATGATAATGAATATGATCCCTGCTTTGTACTAGACCGACACGCTAAGTCGGATTTTTAATGTGCAAGCTCACGAGGTAACTGTCCGCAGGAAGATATATCACCTCACTCGGACACATTATAATACTCCGAGCCGACCAGTCTTTGCTCTTACTCCTAGGTGCCGGAGAAGCAGCAAATACCAATTTTA
The DNA here is from genome assembly GCA_028015205.1 of Mytilisepta virgata. NCBI lineage: Eukaryota > Metazoa > Mollusca > Bivalvia > Mytilida > Mytilidae > Mytilisepta > Mytilisepta virgata. The sequence goes on along the minus strand of CM051510.1, from coordinate 37,602,156 downwards.
ATGTCTTTGGTCCCAGTGGTTTGAGAGGAAAAGATCTTTAAAGGGAAGTTTACGATGGATGGCGTCTTTAAAGGGCAAAAACTCCTATAAGGGGTCAATCAATGATTTTGGTCATGTTGACTTATTTGTAGATCTTACTTTGATGAACATTTTTGCTGTTAACAATTTCTCTTTACCTATAATAATATTCAAGATAATAACCTAAAACTGCAAAATTTCCTTAAAATTAACAATTCAGGGGCAATAACCCAACAAAGGGTTGACTGATTCGTCTGAAAATTTCATGACAGGTAGAACTTGACCTGATGAACATTTTAACCCAGTCAGTTTTGCTCTAATTGCTTTAGTTTTTGAGATATAAGACAAAAACTGCAGTTTACCACTATGTTCTATTTTTAGCCATGTCAGCCATGTTGGTTGGCAGGCGGGGTCATCAGACACATTTTTTAAACTAGATACCCTAATGATGATGGACGCCAAGTGATGAGAAAAGCCCACTTGACCTTTCAGGTCAGGTGAGCTAAAAAGGACTTGATCAAGAAAAAGTGACAATGTTGGTCAAGCATGAAATTGAGGTCAAGGTCAAAAGACAGGTGTCAGACTGGCATGTACCCACCAAGAACTATCTATTGACCAAATATGGTTGGCCTAGGTAGTACAGTTTCTGAGAAATGAACTTAACCCTTGAAAAAGTGACAAAGTCACTCAAGCATGAAATTGAGGTCAAGGTCCCAAGCCAGGTGTCAGACCGACATAAACCCAACAAGAACTATCTATTGACCAAATGTGGTGGGTCTAGGTATTCTAGTTTTTGAGTAATGGACTTAACCACGAAAATGTGACGCAGGTCACCCAAGCATGAAATTGAGGTCAAGGTCAAAAGGCAGATGTCAGACTGGCATGTACTCACCAAGAACTATCTATTGACCAAATATGGTTGGCCTAGGTAGTAGTTTCTGAGAAATGGACTTAACCCTTGAAAAAGTGACAAAGTCACTCGAGCATGAAATTGAGGTCAAGGTCCCAAGCCAGGTGTCAGACTGGCATGTACCCACTTAGAACTTTCTATAGACCAAATATGGTTGGCCTAGGTATTACAGTTGCTGAGAAATGGATTTAACCACGAAATTTGGAAGCAGATTTTAAATTCATGTTTATGAAGTCAGTGAACCATGAAAATAAGGGTCAGGGCCACAAGACAAGTATACTGTGGCAAACCTTATATGATAAGCTACCTTGTGGACTATAAATCTTAATTGTAGGTATTACATGTGCAAAGTTATAAAAAGTTTTAAAAAGTTTACGCCGTCGTTGGGTAACACCTATATCTGGCCTCCGCGACTTTTCGTCACAGGCGAGACAAAAACGGAAATTTGTTATCATAACTGAAATACAATAGTGATATCATGATATGAGACATCCATAGTCAGTTTTCTATTGATCAAATCTTTATTACATTTACCTCAAAATGATAATTTATATGTCAGGGTTCACCACACTTAAAAATTTTAGGGAGGTGACTTCTCCCTTGAACCAAACAGGGAAAAGTGAGGACCCGACAGGAGGACTTGAAATCGTTGCAATGTTTTTGTGCCTTAGCATATATTTGTACATTTTGAACCCTTATTTAAGTTTTTAATTTATTCCATGTCATACTGTGGTTTGAATTATTTGATAGAGGCAATAAATTATCATAATTTTAATTTTGCCTTTCGTGTACTAGCTAAATAAAATGAAATGAAATAGGGACTGTACTGGAGGGGGCTTCCAGATTCTGTTTTAATTAAGAATTGGTCTTAGTTTTTCAGTTTTCCCTACAAAAAATTGTGTATTTTAAAATGTTATGATTGAATTATTATAAAAATGTTGAAAATTGAGTTTTGGATAGGTGCAAGATGAAAGTGAAATGGATTTGTTTGCCTATTGAAAGGTACATGTACATGTAGCTGAAAATTTCTGAGATGTTTAGCTAAAAATATCTGAAGAGTTAATTTTTTCATTCTTTATTTCTTTACATTTTTCTTTAATCTTTTTAAAAAATTATTCTTTATTTATAATAGGGGCATTATTTTGTATTTTTTTCACCCCATCCAATTACCCTCATCAAAAGTCTAAGACATTTTAATGCCCATATTTTGAATCCTTTCATTCCTTTTATCTGTTCTTTTTTGTTTAGTTTACAATTATCTCTTTCAAATCAATTCTTTATTGTTAAAATATTGCACGTTGTCAGTTAATACCTAACTGTGAAGTAATTAGACAAAGGGAGACAAATCAAAGGCGAATTATCTCCCTTTGCAATAAATGCCGCAAGTTATTTTCACTTCCAGCTTTGTAGAATTACCAATGTTGCTACAAAAACAAAGTTTTGGATCATTTCATCACAAGATTTTCCTTCACCCGATGACAATTTAACAAAATTCTAAAACCAGAACTGAGAATTCAGAAATGATAGGGCGACTTCAACTTCGCTTTTGGGGTATCCTTAGGGCGATTTCATCTTTTAAAAGGTGACTTTTTTGCCCACTTTGCCCAGTTTGTTTAGCCTTGTATATGTGGTTTAGATTTTAAAGATTACAATAAATATATTATTATTTACTCACATTAATACAACAGTTCTTATGTCTTTTTCTTTGTCAATGTTGTCATCAGCATCATCTGGTTAAAAAACATATACATGTTCTTATCAATTACATTTTTTGTACTTAAGTAAAACTACAACAGGGACAAGTTTCTGATTATAATTAAAGAAAGAAAATTGAGAAATGCTTATTGTAAACTGCGAATCAGTTCACACCAACTAAAGATCGAAACTGGCCGATATAATAAACCTAAACCTATACCACGAGATGAACGATTCAAAATTCTAAAACCTTATTACGCATCTACATATATAATGTGACAATATGGTATAGAAATTAAATGCATGACGTGAAAAATGAATGAGGAGTTTAGATCACAAGCTTAAATTCCAATTTTCGAAATTCGACCCCTGTGGGCACCAATTTTTAAAAATCAAAATTCCAAAACCTTATTGCGCATCTACATACAGTATGTGACAATACTGTATAGAAATTAAAGCGTAAAACGAAAAATGTATGAGGAGTTTAGGTCACAAGCTTAAACTTCCGATTTTTGAAATTCAACCCATGTGGACCCCAATTTTTTTAAATCAAAATATGAAAACCTTATTGTGCATCTACATACAGTATGTGATAATACTGTATAGAAATCAAAATCATAAAATAAGAAATGAATGAGGAGTTTAGGTTTGATTTGATGAGGTTTAGGTAACATTATATCAGGTTTTCGGAGTTTCGGGCGGTTTTTGATCAGCCATTTTGATTTAATATGGAATGCACTATGTCTAAGAAAATCATTCATCAAAGTCACATTTCTTATACAATATTAATAAAATTATGTTTTCTAGATGTAAAATTGGCATACCAATCGAATGGATGTGGTTTCGCAACATTTTATGAGGTTTAGGTAATATTATATCAGGTTTTCGGTGTTTTCCGAGGTTTTCGGTGATTCGAGGTACCCATCAAGTTGAATCTGATTTAAACTTTTTAATTTATTATTCCGTTCCGTTCCGTTCCACAAAGTACCAATTGCTCTGAGGAATTGGTATCGAACGTAAACAGACATCTATTATGTAATAAAAGCAGTATGATAAAAAAAAATTGTCTGACACCTCTTTTTTGGCATGAGTGGTAAGTTTATAACTTTACCTTTTCTCTAATGACAGAAATATTGAGAATTTTTATGTCTTGTTTGAACGAGCTTACTTCCGCCATTTTTGTTATGACAACTTTTAAGTTTGATAACTTGCACATGCAGGTGCGATAAAATGTAATGACTTACAAAACGAAATATCGCCAGGGATATTAACTGTATTGTATTTGTAAATGTATATAAAATGCATTTTGTCTGCAAATAACGACTGGGGATATATATTAAAAATAATTTCTTTGATGCCAATTGTGAATGTGATGCACAAGATGTGCACATTTCGTCGATTAAGGACTAAATGTGAGAACATGTTTTTGGGTCATTAAACATGGAAAACATCTTTACCTTTGGTTATGTTGCTTCATGTTTATCTTGTATTGGATACAGTTATATATTGGATAGTTTGGAGAAAAAACAATAACAGTTATATAGTCTTAAGGCAGACAGAAAAACTTTCTTTAATTGTTATTGTGCATATATGTATATCTCGCATCTGTTTCCTCATTCCAATTTATAATTTGTTTATTTTATTATTATTATTATTTTCTTAGCTATTCAGTTTTATTTCATTCCCCCATCATTTAACATATTCTTGCTAAGATAGTCAAACTTTATGTCAGTATGTGCCGTACCTAGACTTTGAAAGACACAAGGCAAGAAAGACCGCAATTTACAAAATTGTACAACCGCTCGACTCACTTTACTTTCATGTTTTAAAAGCTTTACCCTTGTGTCCCCTTTCGCGTTTTGTTAATCCTATAGCTCATTTATCCAGAAATTTCAAATTAAATGAAAAAAGAATAGATGAAATAAAACAGAATAGCTAAAACAAAAATAACAATAAAGTAAAATAAAACTAGAAATACTGTGAGCAAAGCTCACTAATTGATACCCTCGCACCCCCTATCACAAGGAATGGCAAAGTCAATGTTTTGCTATGGAAAACATAAAAAGTTGGTCGGATCAAAATCTGAAATAGGAGGTGCACTATGGCATCATGTGATAAAGATCCTCTGAAAGTCTCATGGAATTCCCTTTAGTGGTTTAGGAGGAGTTGCGGATGGCATACTGGTACCCCCTATCACAATGAATGGCAAAGTCCATGTGTTGGTATGGAAAACCCCAAATGTTGGTCAGATCAAAATCTAAAATAGGAGGTGCACTACAGCATCATGTAATAAAGATCCTCTGAAAGTTTCATCAAATTCCATTCAGTGGTTTAGGAGGAGTTGCGGATGGCATCATGGTACCCCTATCACAATGAAAGTCAAAGTCCATGTTTTGGTATGGGTAACCCCAAATATTCATCAGATCAAAATCTAAAATAGGAGGTGCACTATGGCATCATGTAATAATGATCCTCTGAAAGTTTCATCAAATTCCATTCAGTGGTTTAGGAGGAGTTGCGGATGGCATCATGGTACCCCTATCACAATGAATGTCAAAGTCCATGTTTTGGTATGGGTAACCCCAAATATTCATCAGATCAAAATCTAAAATAGGAGGTGCACTATGGCATCATGTAATAAAGATCCTCTGAAAGTTTCATCAAATTCCATTCAGTGGTTTAGGAGGAGTTGCGGATGGCATCATGGTACCCCTATCACAATGAATGTCAAAGTCCATGTTTTGGTATTGGTAACCCCAAATATTCATCAGATCAAAATCTAAAATAGGAGGTGCACTATGGCATCATGTAATAAAGATCCTCTGAAAGTTTCATCAAATTCTATTCAGTGGTTTAGGAGGAGTTGCGGATGGCATCATGGTACCCCTATCACAATGAATGTCAAAGTCCATGTTTTGGTACTGGTAACCCCAAATATTCATCAGATCAAAATCTAAAATAGGAGGTGCACTATGGCATCATGTAAAAAAGATCCTCTGAAAGTTTCATCAAATTCCATTCAGTGGTTTAGGAGGAGTTGCGGATGGCATCATGGTACCCCTATCACAATGAATGTCAAAGTCCATGTTTTGGTATGGGTAACCCCAAATATTCATCAGATCAAAATCTAAAATAGGAGGTACACTATGGCATCATGTAATAAAGATCCTCTGAAAGTTTCATCAAATTCCATACAGTGGTTTAGGAGGAGTTGAGGATGGCATCATGGTACCCCCTATCACATTGAAAGTCAAAGTCCATGTTTTTCTATGGGAAACCCCAAAAATTGGTCCGATCAAATTCTAAAATAGGAGGTGCACAATGCCATCATGGGATGAAGATTCTGTGAAAGTTTCATCAAATTCCATCCAGTTGTTTAGGAGGAGTTGCGGATACAAAGGTCGGACGGACGGACGGACGGACAGAAGGAAGCACGGACGGACGGACGGACGGACGCCCTGCATTACCATATCCCCCGCATCGCGTTGCTGCGGGGGACAATAATTTTATGTTCATTTGTGCACATTCCACCATTCAACAGAAAATTTCTGAACCCCACCACAAGAAAATGAAGCACCTGCCTGACCACCGCCCTTTTTCCCCTGGAACATTATTTATTCATAAATACAGGTTGTTTAATGTTTATTGACACATATTTATTATATCATTTGACAATCAAGCGTGAAACTTACTTATATTTCCTTTTTTGATTGATCGTTACCTTCATACCTTCTTTGTTTACATTTTATTGACAACGTCAACGTTGATTATCCCCCATTAGCACATAATTTTAACAGAAAAATCTCGCTCGAATTGTGTTTAACTCGGTTTTGATCAGAAATATTTAAACCGTTCATCAGAAAAGTAACAGCAGACCTTTTCCGATTTAAAAATAAACTTCCCGAGGTCTGACTATGAAGAAATTGTCCTTTTTCTGACCAATGGTGCTGAAATTGCCGGCACCATTGCCAAATTTGATTGTAAAATTTTGTAGGAAAAGCATGCTAAAAATATCTGTTTTAAAGTAAAATGAAAAGAAAATATTCTCAGAAACTGTTTAATACCATCCCCTAGACCCAACACAAATTATACGTCATGTACATGTATGGCCAAAAAAAACGGCAGGTGATTGACGTTACAAAAAAAGACATATTTTCAAATGAAAAGTAATGTGATTCTGTAAATACACTAGAGGCTATCAAGAGCCTGTATCGCTCACCTGGATTTAACTTTTTACCTTGAGCAGACCTAAAAATTTAAGTGTTGCAGTCAATTTGGCTGGTTTTTCTATAGAATTCTATGTTAAACTAATTTCAGCTGTGGCAGTCATCTTGGTTTAGTTGAGGTCATCGGATACATTTCTTAAAGAGAACCATCTAAGGACCATTTCTGCTAAGTCTTGTTCCAACTGGCTAAGCGGTTTCAGACAAGAAAATTTTTAAATGAATTTTCCTATAGGGTCCAATATTTAACAAAGTTCGGTGTGGCAGCCATCTTGGTTGACAATCCGGGTGATCGGACATATTTCTGAAAGAGGACCTCCTAAGGACCAATTCTGCCAAGCCTGGCTTCAATATGTCAAATGGTTTCAGACAAGAAGATTTTTCAATGAATTTTTCCTATAGGGCCCTATGTTAAACTAAGTTCGGGTGTGGCAGCCATCTTGGTTGACAGTCTGGGTCATCGCAAAAACTTCTGAAAGAGGACCATCTAAGGACCATTGCTACCAAATCTAATTCTAATTGGCTTAGTGGTTTCAGACGAGAAGATTTTTGAGTGAATTTCCCATAGGGTCCTATGTTAAACTAAGTTCTGCTGTGGCTGCCATCTTGGTTTGCAGTCCATGAGATCAGACACATTTCTGAAAAAGGACCTCCTAAGGACCAATTCTGCCAAGTCTGGCTTCAATATGTCAAATGGTTTCAGACAAGAAGATTTTTCAATTAATTTTTCCTATAGGGCCCAATGTTAAACTAAGTTTGGTTGTGGCGGTCATCTTGGTTGACAGTCCGGGTCATCAGACACACCTCTGTAAGAGGACCATCTAAGGACCAATTGGTCAAGTGGTTTAAAACAAGAAGATTTTTCAATGAATTTTCCCATAGGGCCCTATGTTAAACTAAGTTCGGCTGTGGCGGCCATCTTGGTTAACAGTCAGGGTCATTGGACATATTTCTGAAAGAGAACCTCCTAAGAACTATTACTGCCAACTTTGGTTCCAACTGGACTTGTAGTTTCATATAAGATTTTTGAAAGTCACCCCCCTTTTTTTTTCTATTTTTAGTAAAAGCAGCCATCTCTGTTGGAAGTCAGGGACACCAGACATAATTTTGGAAGGGGGCCACCCAAGGACCATTCCACCAAAGTTTGGTCTCAATTGGCCCAGTGGTTTGAGAGGAAAAGATCTTTAAAGGGAAGTTTACGCTGGGTGCCGTCTTTAAAGGGCAAAAACTCCTATAAGGGGTCAATCAATGATTTTGGTCATGTTGACTTATTTGTAGATCTTACTTTGCTGAACATTTTTGCTGTTTACAATTTGTCTTTATCTATAATAATATTCAAGATAATAACCTAAAACTGCAAAATTTCCTTAAAATTAACAATTCAGGGGCAATAACCCAACAAAGGGTTGACTGATTCGTCTGAAAATTTCATGAAAGGTAGATCTTGACCTGATGAACATTTTTACCCCATATCAGGTTTGCTCTAATTGCTTTAGTTTTTGAGATATAAAAACATAGCACTGAAGTGCTGATCTGCAGCGCTGCTGCTAAATTTTTCGCCCTAACCTCATTTTCCTATGCCTTATTGTTCTTTTGAGTCTTAACAGGGTTTCTGATACTGCACTAACATATAATAAATTTACTTCAAATCTACCATTGTGCAATAGAATAATTGATCATTGAACAAATTTGGAACGGATATCTTTAACCAGAAATTCAACTAATGGATAAGCTGAATGGTTGATGAAAGACCATCACAATCCATGAATAACTAGAACTGTGAGTGACCTCACTGCACATCTACATATGAAGTCCAACCTTCATAAAGTCTCATCAAAATCCATTGAACTGTTTAGAAGGAGTTGAGCTTACAATGTACATGGACAGAGACAGACAGACGGATGGACAATTCTATATACCCCCCCCCCCCCAAAAAAAAAAAAAAAAACAAACCAAATACTGTGTTTGCAGGGGGTATAATAAATGCTACATTCTGACCATTTTAACTTATTCAGTAATTCACTTAAATAACATGTAACTGTGAAGTTGGAACAAGTAATAAAGTTCAATATTTTGTTCAAAAACAGGTAAAACTAGAACTGTGAGGGGACCTCACTAACTATACCCCCTGCTGCTGTTAATTTAATGGACCAGGGCATCCTCATCATGGTGAATTGTCTCACAATTCTTAAGTCCAACTGGGTATAACTGAGGGAACAAAAGGGTATAGAGTTATGGGAAAGGCATTGGACCAGGACATACTACGCATGCGCACATCTACGTACTAGCATCTAACAGTATGCAAAGTTTCATTAACCTCTGATAAGGCATGTTTGAGAAACTGCGGGTAAAAAAAATTCTGGACAGACAGACAGGCTGATTCTTATATACCCCCAAACTATGTTTGCGGGGGGGGGGGTATAACAAAAGGCTAACAACATTTAAACTATCGTACAACATAACATATTTTTTCAGTGTAAGAGTAAATAGTCACTTTCTGAATTATGAATCATCAGAGATACAATTCTTTGATACCAATTTTGATGCACAAGATGTGATTTACGACTCATCAGTTGTGCTCAAGGCCTAAAATGTTGAAATCCAAAACAATAATCCAAAAGGTTGAAGAGCAATTCAAAATTTTCAAAATTACCAAAAGGGGTAATGCCAAAACGTTTTAATGACATAGCACGCACGAGGGAGATACTCCATAGGTTTTTGCAATTTTTTACATTTTTGCAACAATATTTGGGATGGGACGGGGAAAATTGACGATATAGCCTATTTTGTTTTTGCCGAGGATAAGTGAGAACGAAATTTGATAAATGTAACCAAAGACATGTTTTATACAATTTCAAAAACGATCAATAAGTCTTGTTCTTGGATATATATATCGTCATCCAAAACCACCCCATCGAGTCAAATGGTCGCTCCATAGGAATTTCCCGTGTTGCCAGATTTTCGATATTACGACCAAACATTGTTCAGATAATTTATATGCTCTACTAATAGTCGAAAATAGCCGAACGATCTTCGTAAGGGTCAAATTAGATGAATCCAGTATGGAATCGACAAAAATAAATTGGGTCAATTAATAATTATAAAAACAATACATGTGCTTTATCAATAATCCTCGTGTTCTCTCCTTAATCTTATATTGTTGTTTCTTTTATTCCATTCCGTATAAAACAGTGTACCTTTCTAAACGTACTGCACACTTCGCATATTTTTTTTTTCCTTCATATAATGAAAATTTATATTTAGACATTCTCCGTGAATTCCTGTGGACATTCTATTTCTGAGCATGCGCGATGAATTGTCCGCGATCTGATTAAAATGCACGCCTGCAAAACCCGCCTTTAAGGCGAATTTGTTTATAATTATTTAATATAAACAATATTTTATTTATAAAAGTTATCATGAATAAGATTGGTCAACAGGCTAAACCTATATAAGTCCTCTCCGAAAAACACTAAATAGTCTAGAAAGATGTGTACGAACCTGATGAATTGATACCGCCCGGTTTGGGGAAACAAACAATTATTTATTTTTAGGTCATACGCAAAAATATTCGTGAAAATATTACGGCATCAATTACTCGTAACAGCACACCTTAGCATGGGAATTCATATATGTGACGACCGATATTGACCATAAACTTGTTTAAATTTTCAATTGGTAGCATCAAATCGTATTAATAGATTAGGTGATGGACTTGACCTATCTTTGATACACGCTTTCTGGATTGTAAACATCGAAATTAAAGACTTATAACGAGTCGTATTGTACAAGAATTATGTAATTGAATCTATTTAAAAAGAAAGAGATCAAAATATCCCCAGGTAATGCAAAAGCCTACAACTGAGACTGGTTCAGGTTGAACGGGGCCCTGATAATGGAGACTGCACTATTTTCAAACTTTGTATCAATACACAAACAGTAAAAAATGCGGAAGCATTCATAGAAGAGGTTAGATGGCTTAGTACAAAGTTATTGCCAGCGTGTTAACAATCTTACGCACAGCATCAGCTAGATAAGCTAAAGCTTATCTTCGCTGCAGCAGCGCTGCAGAACAAAAACTGCAGTTTACCCCTATGTTCTATTTTTAGCCATTTCAGCCATGTTGGTTGGCAGGCGAGGTCATCGGATATATTTTTTAAACTAGATACCCTAATGATGCTTGTGGCCAAGTTTGGTTCAATTTGGCCCAGTAGTTTCAGTCGAGAAGATTTTTGTAAAAGTTAATGGATGACAACGGACGCCAAGTGATGAGAAAAGCTCACTTGACCCTTTGGGTCAGGTGAGCTAAAAATGACGCCATTATTGACTTGGCGGTCTGACTGTCTCAGGAACATTTGGTTCCATTTGGTTCAGTGTTTTTTAGAAGATTAACGGACGGGCAATGGAAGCAAACTGATGGCAAAAGCTCACCCTGGCTGTTAGCCAGTTGAGCTAAAAATGAGCGAACAAAAGAATTTTTTTGTCCCGTATTCCCCGCTTGCGGATATTGCAGTTGTCTGCCATATGCATGAGTTATCTTTCCTGACAGGGGGTTTATTTAACATTACATGCAAAAATTATTGATATTTTTTCTGAAAATATTGCAAAAGGCAAGGCTTGCATCTGAAAGCTATATTTAGGAAATTATATCAAATAAAATGCTCCACTGGGCGTAGCTAGATACGACCGCAGATGTCGAACCCTGAATAGTTGGGGCAATTATGAACACAACATTCAAGCTTGATACAATACTGAATTTGGATTGTGAATAAATATTTGACACAGCATAGGTTTCTGACACAGAATGAATGTTGTCTAAGAACTTAAAAACTTTTAATTACCTATTCAAACCATATCAGTATTATTTGTTTTTATATATAAATCAGAAATAACCAATTTAAAATTTAAAATTGGGCACACATATCAATTTCTTGCTATTGCGCAATACTGTGCAATTGAAGATTTCTTGCTATTGCGCAATACTGTGCAATTGAAGATTTCTTGCTATTGTGCAACAGGGCCTAATCTTGCCGGCGAAATGACGATTTAAGTCGCCAAAGAATTTTCAAAATCGCTAAATCTCGCCGGCCTATTCATTTCTTGGCGAAGTGAAGTCGCTATCGAAATATCAGTAAATGGGAGATAACTCGCGAAATTTATAGCACAGGTAAATTTTTGAAACAAAATGGCGACCATCAAGAATCGGAATTTTGAAGTGGTCGACGACTTATATTGTCAATGTTTGAATGAAATAAATACAACGGCGACTTTAAACCTATTTGAATTTTATATTCAAAACTATTTAAGGGAAATCGAAATATCGTTTCATTCGTTTGTTATGAATTGAAGATGCAAGGCGTCAGGACGATGTTGCGTAATCACAAAGTCAACTAATTTTATATTTTTATATGATCAGCTGATTGTTGTTTTGTTCTACAGTTAGGATTACAAGGAAACACCTATGATGAAAGATAATTAGCCGTTAATAGGCTAGTTATGTGAATGAAAGTTGGCTTGGGTGACACGTGAGTATAAGAATCTCGAGTTACAAAATGACACAATGTTTGGCAACTTATCATTTGATAATAAAATATATTGGTAAGCTGTGAAAATTAAATTACTCAAGTACTCAAAATTAGTAGATCAAAAGAAAATCAAACTTTATTTAACTGTCCTAATTTTTTTTTATAGTTTATTAAATTTTTATTCATATATATGCCATTGAAAACAGACACACAGAAAAAGCGTAACCGATACGGTGAATTAAAGTCAGACTTCGCCAGAAAAATGACCACTTCTCCCTAATCCAGCCTGGAAGGAGAAGTCACTTCTCTCTCTTCAAAATCCTAGATTAGGCCCTGGTGCAATACTGTGCAATTGAAAATTTCTTGAAATATTTGACACATAATAGGTTTCTGACACAGAATAACTGAAATCAAAGAACTTAGAATTGGTCATATGATTTCAATTTATATTCAATTTTTTGCTTCTTGTGCAATACAATATGCTGTGGAGAATTCCCCCCCCCCCCAAAAAAAAAAAATTTACCCCTTTTTTAGCTTTTGTGCAATACACTATGAAGTTGCACATTGACCCCCCTCCCAAAAAAAATGTTGCACCCTGAATAGCCCCCCTCCCCCCCCAAAAAAAATAATTTACCCCTTTTTTAGCTTTTGTGCAATACACTATGAAGTTGCACATTGACCAACCCCTCCCAAAAAAAAACCCCAAAAAACAAAAAAATTTATTGTAAACCCCCCCCCCCCTTTTTTTTGCTAAAAAAAACTTGAAATTATCTTTTTAAATTTATGCAATATGAAATGAGAAAAAAATTAACCCCATTCCCAATTTCTCATTTACACCCGCTAAATTTTTTGTTCAAATCCCCCCCCCTCCCCCCCCCAACAATTTCTTTATACTTTGCAACCATAACAGCCCATTTAAATACACCATAAACGTATTAAAATAGAAAATGACATCATAGTCATGGATGGCAAATTTTAAATATACATAATTTAAAAGCAGTTTAGATGAGATAAACAAAAAAGCTTCATCAGCACATTTTATATTGGCAAATTTCAAATGAAGTTCATTAAACTAAAGGTATTGGCAAATTTCCAATGGAATTTGTTAATAATAAAGTTTTGATAACATATCAATTTCTTGCTATTGCGCAATACTGTGCAATTGAAGATTTCTTGCTATTGCACAATACTGTGCAATTGAAAATTTCTTGAAATATTTGACACATAATAGGTTTCTGACACAGAATAACTGAAATCAAAGAACTTAGAATTGGTCATATGATTTGAATTTATATTCAATTTTTTGCTTCTTGTGCAATACAATATGCTGTGGAGAATTGCCCCCCTCCCCCCCAAAAAAAAATAATTTACCACTTTTTTAGCTTTTGTGCAATACACTATGAAGTTGCACATTAACCCCCCATCCCAAAAAAAAAACCCTAAAAAACAATAAAATTTATTGTAACCCCCCCACCCTTTTCTTCCTAAAAAAAATTTGAAATCTTCTTTTTAATTTATGAAATATGAAATGAGAAAAAAAATACAATATGCTATTGCGTATTGACCACACCACCCCCCCCCCCAAAAAAAAACTTATTTTACCCCCCCCCCCCCCTCCCAACCCTTTTTTGCAAAAAAAAATGTTTGAAGAAATTTTCTTTTTAATTTCTGAAATCTGAAATGAGAAAAAATTGCCCCCCCCACAATTTCTTATTTACCCCCTAAATTTTAACCCCCCCCCCCCCCCCACCTTTCCCTTTTTCCAAAAAAAAAATTCTTTCCCTCAAGATAAGGTCATAATCCCTATTCAAATTCTCATGGAGTTTGCAAACATAATTACCCATTTAAATACATCATTGAAGTCTTAAAATAGAAAATGACATATGGCTAAAATTAATATTAATTAATAGTAACTTCTAAAAATAAATTGACAGCTATAAATCACCCCAAGACAATCTACATTTATTCATACATAATTGAATCATACACAATATTTTACTTTAAATGTGTTTGGATTACCTCCCTTACAACAAGATAATATCATAGATTTCTATTTACTTATACTAAAGTTATTGTGCAAAAACCAAGAAAAATGCTTATTTGGGCCCTTTTTTAGCCCCTAATTCCTAAACTGTTGGGATCAAAACTCCAAAAAATGGTCATAAACCTTGTGTTAAAATTTCATAGATTTCTATTTACTTATACTAGAGTTATTGTGCGAAAACCAAGAAAAATGCTTATTGGGCCCTTTTTTGGCCCCTTATTCTTAGGCTGTTGGGACCAAAACTCCCAAAATCAATCCCAACCTTCCTTTTGTGGTCATAAACCTTGTGTTTAAATTTCATAGATTTCTATTAACTTATACTAAAGTTATAGTGCGAAAACCAAATGTCTTCGGACGACGACGGACGACGACAACGACGACGCCAACGTCATACCAATATACGACCGCAAAAATTTTGCGGTCGTATAAAAATCATTGCTGGTCCATCGGGACGAAATGAGGAAATATAAGTATGGAGGTTATTGCTAGAAAGAACAAAATATTTGGCAGAAAAATTACAATTTGTACATTGTAAAGTCTATGGAAAACACCTTCTCTAAAGAGAGGATAATTGATAAATGTAAAAAAAAAAAAAGGCCTTACCTTTAAGGTAAGGTTTGCGGTCACAGGGAGATAACTCGAATTGAAAAGTTGCCTAAAGTTCTGATCACTTGAGCGTTTATTCCGTCGAATTTTTAACAACGTCGAAAAAGCGCGTTGCGTACAATTATCGTCTGACAAAATGTCAACACATCGTATAGCAGTGAATTGAATCGCATGTTTAACGATTAAGAATCAAAACGCTGCTCTATTGCTTGGAATGCATTCGGGAACTATATCAATGTCAATTTAAGCAAAGTTTTTTGCCAGAAACAGTTGAAAGTCTACGCAACTGCCGAAGCGTGTATCTATGTGTTGGATATTGTATTGATCAACGTTGATTTGGGAGAATATTTCTTCAAACGACAAAGTCTCATGTTTATGAACGACTTCATCGTTGCCGATCCTTTGAATTATTAGATATTTCAGAAACTGATAGTCTTTAACATGGCCAGAAATTATGAGGATACAGTGAATAAATCATTATTAGAGTCGCAACTTGCTACAAGATCCAAACAACGAACTCAAGGATGTCATAAATCCTGATCTTTCCACGGATTTAAAATCTAACCTTTAACAGTCCAAGAAGAGATTTTGAATAGCTACGTGTATTTTGACTTCATAAGTTCAATAAAAATGTCAATTTATTTTCTGGTCTTCATCTACTTTAGGGCCATTCTTTTACTGTAGAGCTATGATTTGGTAGGGATATGGTTAGCTGAGGGAAGGGTTCCTTCATGCAGGTCAGGGCCTATTACATTGATAATTTGATGTTTTTTTCTTATTTCTATTTAGAATATAAAAAGGGAAAACTATGCAGTGTTTTTCATACATAACAAAAAAAAAAAAAAAAAAAAACACACATGCCTCCATATGAGGCATGTTTTCTAGTTGAATATACAATGCGCCACGATGCAAGTTAAACAGATCCAACACAATATTTGCTTAGTACTTTGTTTTAATGTACTCGAATTTAAACTTGATCTAGATACTATCAAAACAAGTCTTCCATAGAATTTCATCAAAAATCCGCAAATGAATATAGCCATGAGAGCGCTTACAATGGGGACGAACGGACAGATGGACGGACGCCCGGCATTTCTATGTCCCAGCATTGCGTTCCGGCGGGGGACAAAACTTATGCCCTGAAAACGGCTTTCAGTAATTGATTTTCTTACAAAACGCGAAAAATACGTTATCTGTGTTAAAGAGAGGTTCATATAGCATCCGTTTCCATGGAAACGAGATCGGGGACATATGAATTTTATTGTTTTATTATAATGGAAATATTAAAATCTATCAGTTCTCAATTTTTATTGAAATCGTGGGATCGGGAAACAGGACATTTTTATCTTTTTGTTGCCATGGCAACGTCTCTATTTTGGCAAGGAAATGTGAAAATGTTGTGTTTTCGTGATTTTTTTCTCAACTTTTCAAGCAAATTTTATAGATAATATCTAGAACATAATCATTTTTACAATTTTCATTAACAAATTTAATCGTTTTGATACTTACATAAATTATTTCTTGAAAATAGTAAAATAAATACATTATGACAAAACTACCAAAAATCCAAATTTTGAGCTGTTTTTACAAAAAAACTGGACGGGCGATTTTCTTAAAAATGCCGCGAAATACGAGAGGTTCCCCCAATGAACAAATAAATATGTCACGTTACTACAATATAATAATTATAAAAATCCAGAGAGAGCGCAAACCTTACCTTAAATGCCAAGTTTTCGTTTAACATTTTAGGATCTCCTTCATCAAATCCATATGCACATCCATACCTAATACCAAAATCGTCTTTGGTAACATTTCTTATAATCAAACCAAACCCATCCTTGTTTGTGAATGGCGCATATTTGGCTTTTGAATCAACACTAACATCTCTGACATCTATCCATAGTGTTCTTCTGTTAGGATCAAATATATCCCATCCTGAATTTCGTTGGCAACAGTTGTTGATTTTGCAAAATAATTTAATATTTTGGCCGTAATCAGTTATTCTATTGACAATATTCCAATCCAGATCTACAAATACACTTTTTTTGTCAATAAACCAAAAAGACCTTAAAACTTCTGCAAAAGTATACCAAGGGAGTTAAATTTACCATGGCAGGGGGGGGGGGGGGGGGGCAAAATACCATGGCGAAGTAAAATATTCCAAATATCTTTTTCAGCATGTTTAATACATACCAACTACTTAATATTGGAGTATTATTACTATGTAAAGGAGCTAGAATAGCTATAATTCTTTAAATTGGAGGTGTATAGGAGGGGGTTCAAAATACCATGGCTAAGTAAAATTATGTTGGTAAAGACTTTATAGCACTTATTCCTATAGTTATGGTATTTTGACCTTCTATTATGGGCAATTGACCGCCCCCCATTTTTAGATGTCTGAATTTCAATCTATAATAAAGCGTTTGATATTTAATGTTAAAATAAAAAAACATAGTTGGCACGAAAAAACATGAAGAAAAGATGATTCAACAATTTTACTTAGCCATGGTATTTTGACCCCCTTCCTATACACCTCTTAATTTCAAAAATAATATCCTTTTCAAAGTCTTAATACTGTAATAAGTATATGGTATATAAAAACATGTTTTAAAAATTTTACTTAGCCATAGTATTTTGACCCCCCTGCTATGGTATATTGACCCCCCCCATATACTTCAAATTTCAATAAAATGTTCGGCTGGGCGCAGCTTGATACGACCGCAGAGGTCGAACCCTGAATAGTTGGGGCAAGTATGAACACAACATTCAAGCTTGATACAGCACTGAATTTGGATTGTGAATAAATACTTGACACAGCATAGGTTTCTGACACAGAATGAATGTGGTCTAAGAACTTAAAAATTTTTTAATTTGCCTATTCAAACCATATCAGTATTATTTGCTTTTATATATAAATCAGAAATAACCAATTTAAAATTTAAAATTTTAAAGAAAAAAAAAGGAAAACTAGAGGCTCTCAAGAGCCTGTGTCGCTCACCTGTATCTAATGTGATTTTGGAAATTATGTAAAATTATATAATGATTGAGACCAAGATTGGTTTAATTTGACACAGTATTTAAAATTAAAAACAGGTCATCTTAGTGTAGTCTTACAATAGCTACTGAAGACATCTTATCATTATTATTTTTGAATATGTGGTCAAGTTGTGACCATTCAGAATTTTTTTTACAATTTTCTGATAGACTTCTAAACATCTTGGATTATGGATCGGCAACAAAGTAACAACACTTGGTCAGCACCTCATAAGGAACATTCATGCTATGTTTTGTTACATTCCATTCAGTGGTTCTCTAAAATAAGTCATTTGTATGCATTTCCCATAGGGTCCAATGTTAAACTTAGTCCCCCGCTGGCGGCCATCTTGGATGATGGATCGGCTACAAAGTAACAACACTTGGTCAGCACCTCATAAGGAACATTCATGCCAGATTTAGTTTCATTCCATTCAGTGGTTCTCTAAAAGAAGTCATTTGTATGCATTTCCCATAGGGTTCTATGTTAAACTAAGTCCCCTGCTGGCGGCCATCTTGGATTATGGATCGGCTACAAAGTAACAACACTTGGTCAGCACCTCATAAGGAACATTCATGCCATGTTTGATTTCATTCCATTCAACAGTTCTCTACAAGAAGTCATTTGTATGCATTTCCCATAGGGTTCTATGTTAAACTAAGTCCCCCTCTGGCGGCCATCTTGGATGATGGATTGGCTACAAAGTAACAACACATGGTCAACACCTCATAAGGAACATTCATGCCAGATTTAGTTTCATTCCATTCAGTGGTTCTCTAAAAGAAGTCATTTGTATGCATTTCCCATAGGGTCCTATGTTAAACTAAGTTCCCTGCTGGCTGCCATCTTGGATGATGGATCGGCTACAAAGAAACAACACTTGGTCAGCACTTCATAAGGAATATTCATGCCATGTTTGGTTTCATTCCATTAAGTGGGTCACTAAAAGAAGTCATTTGTATGCATTTCCCATAGGGTTCTATGTTAAACTTAGTCTCCCGCTGGCGGCCATCTTTGATTATGGATCGGCTACAAAGTAACAACACTTGGTCAGCACCTCATAAGGAACACTCATGCCATATTTGGTTTCATTCCATTCAGTGGTTCTCTAGAAGAAGTTCAAAGTGTAAAATGTTAACGACGACGACGGACGACGGACGCCAAGTGATGAGAAAAGCTCACTTGGCCCTTTGGGCCAGGTGAGCTAAAAGGTAATTATTTTCAGAAAAGTTTTATTAATGGAAGACTACTCTGAAAACATTCAAAAATAGTGTAGGTGAAAACACAACATTTTTATACCACTTCATATAGCAATTTTAAAAGGCGGCGAATGTACCCTGAAACTACATGTGCTGAAACCAGTTGAATGTGTACTTTGGAAAACACATATACTCAGTTCTCTAAATTATGCAGGAATCTTTGTTAGGATGCTCTGAGGTTGGTCTGTTTTTTAAATATTTGAAGGGGGAGGCCTATTTTTTGTCAGTTATCTTTCTGTAATGGTAAGAATTTGGAAAGGAATTCCTTAAAATACTAATATACAGTGAAAGCTTGAAGAAATATGTTTTATTTGATATATGGTTGTCTATGGGTATATGACACAGCCAATTGTCCAGTTATCAATCTTCTGAGTATGTCCCTTCAATTTATGACGTCATGAAAAGTTCTAAGAAAAACTGTTGTGTGCACTCTAAGTCCCTCACTGGTGGCCATTTTGAATGATGTAACGGCTACAAAGTAACAACACTTGGTCAGCACCTTGTAAGGAACATTCATGCTATGTTTTGTTACATTCCATTCAGTGGTTCTCTAAAAGAAGTCATTTGTATGCATTTCCCATAGGGTCCAATGTTAAACTTAGTCTCCCGCTGGCGGCCATTTTGGATGACGGATCGGCAACAAAGTAACAACACTTGGTCAGCACCTCATAAGGAACATTCATGCTATGTTTTGTTACATTCCGTTCAGTGGTTCTCTAAAAGAAGTCATTTGTATGCATTTCCCATAGGGTCCAATGTTAAACTTAGTCCCCCGCTGGCGGCCATCTTGGATGATGGATCGGCTACAAAGTAACAACACTTGGTCAGCACCTCATAAGGAATATTCATGCCATGTTTGGTTTCATTCCATTAAGTGGGTCACTAAAAGAAGTCATTTGTATGCATTTCCCATAGGGTTCTATGTTAAACTAAGTCCCCCGCTGGTGGCCATCTTAGATTATGGATCGGCTACAAAGTAACAACACTTGGTCAGCACCTCATAAGGAACATTCATGCCATGTTTGGTTTCATTCCATTCAACGGTTCTCTAAAAGAAGTCATTTGTATGCATTTCCCATAGGGTCCTATGTTAAACTAAGTCCCCCTCTGGCGGCCATCTTGGAAGATGGATCGGCTACAAAGCAACAACACTTGGTCAGCACCTTATAAGGGTTCATACATGCCAGATTTAGTTTCATTCCATTCAGTGGTTCTCTAAAAGAAGTCATTTGTATGCATTTCCCCTAGGGTCCTATGTTAAACTAAGTTCCCCGCTGGCGGCCATCTTGGATGATGGATCGGCTACAAAGTAATAATACTTGGTCAGCACCTCATAAGGAACATTCATGCCATGTTTGGTTTCATTCCATTCAGTGGTTCTCTAGAAGAAGTTCAAAATGTAAAATGTTAACGACGGACGACGGACGCCAAGTGATGAGAAAAGCTCACTTGGCCCTTCGGGCCAGGTGAGCTAAAAATGGGTTGACTGATTCGTCTGAAAATTTCATGGCAGGTAGATCTTGACCTCATAAACATTTTACTACCTGTCAGTTTTGCCCTGACTGCTTTAGTTTTCAAGATACGAGCCAAAAAGTGCATTTTCACCTATTTTCTATTTTTAGCCAAGGCAGCCATGTTTCTCGATGGACAAGAAAATAAAACACAAAATATATACTAAATACCCTGAGGATCTTTCAGCCTAAGTTTGGCTGAAATTGATTCTGTAGTTTCAGAGGAGAAGATTTTTAAAAGTCTGTTATTATGACTGAGTCCTCTCAATTCAGGAGTGTTTTTCAGTTAATTGCAATTTTTGCCCAGAAAATGTTTCATGCTATAGAATAGGACATCAATTTCTGTCTCATTTCACATCATAAAATTTTCTGGGCAAAATTGATATCCTAATTATTTTTTTTTTTGGAAATGAGCGATCTTCGGAAGAGAAAATCTAATTCAAAACTGGAATTAAAATACCAAAACTCTGTTACAATAATTGGTTTAATCCTTTTTTAATCCTGAACATGTACTTTGGTAAAACATTTTGTACAGAAAAAACAGTAATTATTATTATGTTGTGGTTTTGGCCAAATTCCAAGCAGTTGTTACCCAGTTGTCTCCCTTATTCAATACAAATTCTTATTTATGTGTAATTATATCTGCTTTCATTCATTTCATGGGGATTTTTTCTTGGTTAATCCTATTCGTTTTTTCTGTTGCAATTAGTCTGACACATGTTTGAGTTTAGGGTCCACTTTGGCTAGATTGACTGGACTACCAACATCATTTTTATTTCTGTTTCCTTTACGAACCCCCTTATTCTATATCCCATAGTTGATCTTTTTACTGTTTTACCTGACTGAGAACAGTTTGGAGCTATATGCCTAGGTGGAATTGGAAATTTGCCTTCACTCACCCAGTAAATATGATTATATGGACTGACGTTCATATACTGTAAATATATCTCATAATGTTTACGTTTTAATTCTGGTAACTCAGGGTTAAATTTTTGACAAATTGTTCTATTCGAGCGTTTATATTGCATCCAAATTCTATAAAGATATATACATGTAGCTACAATATCTGCCTCAACAGCCTAAGATGTTGACCTCACATCCCTATGGGCAATATTTTCAAGAAGTGTTATGTCATCAGACACATAATTCTTATACAAATCTATGTCCGAACCGTCAAGAAGTGTTATAATGTCATCAGACACATAATTCTTATAAAAATCTATGTCCGAACAGATTTCATTGATTTCATCCTGTACCATTTTTTGAACATACTCATGGTGTCTTTCAGAGTAAGTGAATTTATTAATAATTACACGGAAAATAAACAAGTACCATCGCCATCAAATACTATGGAGATAAAATAGGGACATTTAGATCCAATACCTGAAAAATGTCTGCAGAAAAAATCTAGGCTTATAAATTTTTTTTTTCCAGAAAATGTGTGTAACACCAATTCATTTTGCAGTGAAACTGCATCCTTATTCAGTCCTATTATACTTTTGTTAAAATCAATTTAGTTTTAGATATCCTTACCGTTTCCTTCTGAAGAGACGTACATGTAGAAAAACAGTAGTAATAACTGCAAGCAATGCATATCTTTCATCCTGTATGATTGAGTTGTCAAGCGGGAATAACTGAAATAAGAAATCACCCTAAATCATCTGTTTGCACAAGTATTCTTGATAGTCCAACAAAAAATTTTAACTTTTTACCTGTAATTATCAAAATGTTGGAATAGATAGAATGAACCTCTCCTGCATATGGTGTCTTCTACGTTTCTCAGCTTATCCGATTTTCAAGGTTATGCGTGAGTTATCCTGACTTTCGACAAAGAGGATTACTGCTGTCTCAAAAGCTTCTTATCCAGGGTTGTATCAAGGATGTCATCACTTAAGACATTTTACGGTCATCACGAATTGATTGACCATTACAGTGTTCCAATATCTAAGATAATGTTGGACATGTTCCCACTGTTGTAACATTGCATATGCCTCCACCGATTTCTGACTTCCATCGGATTGAGTTTGTTGAACTTCACGATGGGTGCCGTATGCAGAACAGGAAACTGCTTACCCTTCTGGGGCACCTGAGTTCACTCCTGGTTTTTATAGGAGTTTGTGTTGTTCATTTTTTTAGATTTCAGTGTTTATTTGTTGTGCTTGTGGTGGTTCTTTTGTTTTACCGGGTTTGTCTGTCAAATGGATTATGTTTTTTAAATTGCTCCTTAGGTATATTTGTCCTCTCTATCATACTGCCTTAAATATCTTATTGTGATTTGATTAAAGTGCTGTGCATTTTCGGTATAAAATATCAAGCTGTTGGTGGCATTTCGGTTTCACATTTAACTAAAACTAATAAAAGTCAAATTTATATACAATAATTTTGCATGTCATCTGCCACAATGATACAACTTTATACACATTATGCATTAGACTACATTCAATTTAGATTATTCTATCATAATATAAATATCAAACTTTAAAACAAATAGTCTAAAATGTGATAATTTGTGAAACCCCATGATTAAATCAATACACAATATACTAAAACAATATCATTACATATGTTGCATATATACACGATTGTTAACTAGAGGCTCTCAAAGGTGTATATCGCAGCAGTCAAATGTAAATATAGCAGTCAACTCGGCTGTTTTTTTCCACAGGGTCATACATGTATGTTAAACTAAATTTGGCTATCTTTGTTGATCTGGGTTATTGGCCATAATTCTGAGAGAGGACCATATAAGCACCATTGCATTCAAATCTGGTTCCGATTGGCCAAGTGGTTTCAGGCTAGAAGAATTTTCCATGCATTGTCCCATAGGGTTGTAATTTAAATTAATTTCAGCCATATTGGTAGACAGTTCGAGGCATCAGGCATAATTCTGAAATAAGACAATTGCTGCTAAATCTGGTTCCAATTGGCCAAGTGGTTTCAGACGAGAAGATCCCATCGGGTCCTATTTTAAACTTTAAGTTCGGGTTTGGCCGCAATTTTGGTTTCCAGTCAGGATTATCGGACACATTCCTGAAAGAGAACCATTGCTGCCAAGTCTGGTTCCAATTGGCTTAGTGGTATCAGACAAGAAGATTTTAAAAAGAATTTTCTAATAGCGTCTTATGTGATATTTGGCTTATGTTAGGCAGCCATCATGGGGAAAACCAGCCGAGATAACTGATATACTTAAATTTTCAGTCCTCAAAATAAAGTTTCATAACAAAACATGGAACTCCAAGGGAAATTTCACAACCAAAACCCAACAAACTTGCAAAGCCAGGAGATACACAAATACGCAGAACAGCTGGAACGCAACAGTATTACTCCTGACTTTAAATGAGAATGATGGCTTAAACCTGGTTTTACGGCATGCAAAACCTCACACCTTAGACCTATATGACAGTTGCTATAAATCGAAAATGAGTAGCTGCCAAAACAACCGACTCATCAGTCACATCAGTACACAATGGTCAACATATCTCAAAGAATTTAATTAATATTATCCTTTATAAATTTTGAATTAGAACTTGATTTTTTTTCTATCAAGACTTGATTCCTCAGTCTACTACTCAAGACGCTTATGTCTTATTTCGAATTCCAAGTAGTCGTTACAAGCTCTAGCATTAGCCATAGCGAATAAATTGAGAGATATAGACTCCATATGCTGGGGAAGCATGTTTTATTACTACTGAGATATGGAAAATTTATAATTTCAAAATAAAAGGCACCGCTCTTGTCATAAATTTTGGTGCTTAGTCAACCACTGATCCAAGAAAGTGGCAGAGGAAGAAGTCTCGGCCATTTCCTTAATTTCAAGTTATGAAGGATATATTTATGGATTTCATTTTGCAATTTTTTTAGAATTGACACCTGATTGATGTTGCTACGAAAGTAAACAGCATAACAGTACTTTTGTTGTCCTTCTTTCATGCAAACCTGATAGTTAACTCTCACGGTTTTCTGCAAGGACACAAGAGAGTGATATCAATGTTCCTTGAGGAATCAAGGTGTTGAACAACAATTTTCTCTTAACTTGCTATACCGCATATCATTCCCATTTGTAAAGTGTTTGCAACCATACATTAAACAAGTGAAGGCTTCAAGTTGTAAAAATAAAAATTTTTAGGTATCACCTAATGTAGACAAAGCATTCCGAAATCAGACTTTTTTTCAGCAGGACATTAATAGGTTTAACCTTATGAATACATTTAAAATCACTTTTACTATCACAGCAGTGCAGTATTCTTGTCCGTATTCCTCAGCAAGTTAGGTTACACTGATCAATCTTTTGTTGTTTCATACTCCAGTATCAATAAAACTGTGGCATCTTTCAAAGATAAAGTATAATGGGGAAGAATAAATAAGATATCAATGTCTGGACTTTTGACCCCGATATATCTATAGCCCTGCTGCTTAATACCATAGATACCACTGATTGTCAGATTCTTGGTGTCCGTTCGATAGCCCAAAGGTTCATTAGTCCGTAGTTCCAATAGTTTGAAGGTCCAATAGTCCGAAGTTCCAATAGGCCGAAGGTTCAATAGTAAGAGAGTCCATTGGTCCGAAGGTTCGATAGTCCGAACCTTGACAAAACGCATAATGTACACATTTATAACATCAAGGGAAGTAAAATAGTCAAAACGTCCAATGAGCAAAAGGTTTGATCGTCCGATGCTTGATATAACGCAAAAAGAAACCATCGGGAGGTTCAGTAGTCCGATGGTGCATTGGTCCGAAAGTTTGATGTTCCGAAAAACAATGCAGAATACTTGGTTTGGTTGAGTGAATTTTTCGACTCTAGAAATAATGACGAAAAATGTAAATTATTTGACAACGAATGTTATGGTGTGTTGCAGTGAAAAGGGGTGATGCGACACAGAAATGCTGTCTTCTTAAGGAGGAAAACTGATTCTTCATTCTTCAAACATCTGTCATGTCATTGACATTGGTAACTGTTGGAAGTTTTATCAGTCTTGCCAAAATTATGTTTTAAGGTAGATCTTACCTAATACACTGAGCATCTTGTTCGGGCATCTTGCAAATTTGTATGTAAATATATGTATTTTTGAGTGTAAACAGTATTTGATATAATGTAAAAATTATATCTTAATTTCATTTACATACAAAAATTGACAAAAATGCATATAGCAAAATTACAAAATTTAATTTTAAAAAGAACCCTCTCCAGGGGAGATAATTGGAGAAAATTTTTCTAATGAAATATAAAGGAAATTTTAATTTTTTGGAAATATCAAGAAAAAATGAAGGGTGACCAACCAATTTTTCTTTTAAGAATATGAAAGCATGTCAGATAATTGTTCTTTTCACAATTTCATAACAAATTCTATCTGCCAGGTTTTTTTTTGTACGACAACTTTGGATTTTCCCTATACAATCTATATAAAATTTACAAACATGAAGACTCAATTATCTTTTTTTTATGTTTATTGACACATATTTATTATATCATTTGACAACCAAGCGTGAAACTTATTTAAATTTCCTTTTTTTACCTTCTTTGTTTACATTTTATTGACAACGTCAACGTTGATTATCCCCCTTTATCACGTAATTTTCACAGAAAAAGCTCGCTCGAATTGCGTTTCACTCGGTTTTGCGGAGAAATATTTGAACTGTTCGTCAGAAAAGGAAGAGCACATCTTTTCCGATTTAAAAATCCCCGTCACGAGATCTGACAATGAAGAAATCGTCCTTTTTCTGACCAACGGTGACGAAATCGTCGGCATCATTGCCAACTTTGATTGTAAAATTTTGTATGAAAAGCACGCTAAAATATCTGTTTTAAACTAATAGGAAAAGAAAATTTTCTCAGAAACCGTTTAATACCATCCCCTAGACCCAATTCAAACCATACGTCATGTATGGCCAGAAAAACCGGCAGGTGATTGACGTTACAAAAAATGACCCATTTTCAAATGAAAAGATGTTGCAAAGCTGAACCGGATAGAGCTGCTCTATTTACCCCCAAACTCAACTCATCTTCTCCAACCATTACATGTTGCAGTGTTCCACAAGTTCAAAGAGGAATACAGTAAACTAATAAACCAACCTGGTCACTCATTCACAAGCCTACCCGGGGAAAAGGTACCACATGTTGTGAAATTTGCACTAAATGCTATGTGTCCTCAAGACTATATAACTGCATTCCAACGTGCAGGTATAAGACCCATAAACAGGTCCATAATCTTAGAGAGTGGTAAGAAGGCACTCAGGTGTCAACGGGAAATTGAAAATCCTGGGATATTGGTTGACATTGGAATTATTCCAGAAGCTTTAATTGAAGTTTTTCCGGCAATTCCGGAGAAATCAAAGAGTAAAAGATCTACGTTAAAGGCGCACGATTGATCACTGCAGACTCATATGGCAAAATGCTGGGTACATAATTCATGGCATTTGCATCACGTGACTTCAGCCCTTTTAAGCAAATACCGCCCTTAGTTGTAGATCGAAAATGATAAAATTGTTTGAATTACGGATAATCGAGTCTTTTTCCGTCTCGGCTCTTAAACTAATGTGTCTATGAAAACTTCCTTTGGCGGATATTTACAAATTGTATGTTTAATTGTGAGGGGAAAGGCTTCATATTTGAAGGATTACGCTATGGGAGACTTGAAATTATCATGTTTTAAAAACATTCTGGCCGAAAAGTTATGAAAGCAGGTGAGATAAAACTTATTTCCTCATTAAATTCATCCTCCAAAGCTGTTCTCTATATGCGGACAATTTATGTATGATCTCGCCTTGTATCTGTATCTGTAGTTTGAATTTGCATTTTTAACTAATTTTTGTTAATTCATATAGCAGTTATACTACGGTTACGCTTCGGTTTTTTAAACTGAATTGGCCGAAAGTTTTCAATGCCGACAATGTTTATTTGCACACGAAAGGAAAGCTAATATTGTGTAGAATGTACCTATATGCGGACAAATTGCTTATGAGTTATAAGAATTTGAATATTTGCATTTTTATTTTTTGGGGCAAGTTTAATGCTTTGTAATGAATGTCGTCAGAGAAATCCAAAATGGCCGCTATGCAAATTACCAAAGTACCCGCAATTTTGCTATAAGATAAACACAATGACCACCAAGAATCCTCACAAATAGTACCCTCGACCTCAAATCATAGCCAACCCGAAGAACAAATCCAGTCCTCTTCTTCTTGTAAACCTCCCAAGAAAACAAGATCTAATAGTAAACCTGGGACTATTATACTAATAAAAATTTCAACCTTTAAATGATAGTTTTTCACATTTAAGGCGGGATTTGGTGATTAATAACAACTGTCAAAGATCGAAATACCTTTTATCATAATAGTAATCATGTTTACATAAAGAATTATCTTTTCAATTAACTATAAAAACAACTTATAGAAATTATGCGATCAAAGCACGCTGTCAAAACAATATGGCGTATCGTCAAGTCTCGCTCACGTTTTAACGACCGTGATGATGAGTATAACTACACTGATTGGCGTAACGGTTTCCAGTCCCGTTAGTATAATAGTCCCAGAGTAAACCAAAGGCTGCAAAAAAAAGCAAATCCAACATAAAATCAAAACCAAAGTCAGTCAAAAAGGTTCAAAATGAGGATGAGTATGTAGAGGTTCATTTAGATGATGAATTTGTGAGGTTTGCATGCTAAATAAACGATTAGAATGGGTTGGTGGTGACATGTGTACCCGATGGTACCATTATGAGTGTCTCCCACATTCCGTGCAAACAGAGGTTGATTTCAGTATTGTCAATGGATCCGATGCAGGACGAGACGGCCATACTTCCACGTCGTCCATAGGACGAATCGGTCATACCTTGAAAAGACGTATGGGCCATAGGACAACATCGGCCATACTTTGTGAAGACGCGTCGTCCATGGTTTTTTTCGGAAATAAATTTTATTTCTAAAGTATTGTGATATATACATGTTGATGGTTATTATAATTTTTAAATGTATTGTGCTGTATTTATATTATTTGTCATGTTTTATATGTTATACACTTGGAATACGCATTATATATATCATATATAAATGTGCTTTATCTAATAAAATATTTATATTATTTTCTAAATGGATTTTTAATATCTTGCGTAAAACAAACTGAAAAAATAAAACAAATAAAAATGAATATCCAAAATGGAGAATTAATTTCTGTCATAGTTAAAACAATAAGTTTAGTTTTGAAATATAAAACTAAGTAATCAGATAATGATTAATACAAAACGAGATCACTATAAAAACAACAGCACCCAAGCTGAGTTCAAGCGGATACAAACATACATTGGGTAGTGAAATTCTTGTAACAATACAAGCTGTTTGAGCTGTCTTTTTGAAGTACCGACCTTGCAGCATGACTCTTTCAAACCGGCAAACTTGTACATAATAAATACTACAAAATCATATTTATGTTATAAGTATGAAATAATACTTGTTGTTTTATTATATTTTATGTTATAACCACAATGGAAAAAATACTTAAAGTATGGCCTATACGTCTTTACAAGGTATGGCCGAAACGTCTTATGGACGATGTGGCGGTATGGCCGATACGTCCTATGGACGACGTAGAACAAGGAAGTATGGCCGTCGCGTCTCGAAAGCACTGGATCTTACTGGCAATGTACCAGATGTTATGAGGAATAGAATTTTCCCATTTAATAACATTAATTCGGTACCAAAGTAACAATTTTTGACGTTGAAATTTAAAAAAATCATGGGTTCACCAAACAAAAGGAGACACTTGAATTTAGTGCTCCTTAGAAGGAGGAATTTACATAAAAACTAAACAATTCCGAAATCGTTCCTTTACACATACAGGAAGTGTTTTGACAGTCATTTCGTCTGCAAACACGGCTGAAGTATTTGAAGTAAAATACCAACTTACACTTCTTATTTTCCTCTGTAAATGTGTTTGAGATTAGATTAATGTTTAATGCCGTGGTGTAGTGGTTAGCGCATCGGACTACGAAGCCAGAGGTCCCTGGTTCGATTCCCGTTCGGGATGAAAATTTCAGGGATCAAATTTGCGACGCCCTATCGACACCATTTGCAAGGATGGTCTCGATAAACGATGCTAGTCCGTCGGATGGGGACGAAAAATGGCTGCCCCGTGTTAAGGGAGAGCAACACCCTTAGCACGCTAAAGACTCCTCTGTAGATGTCGAAAAAGAGTAGGCTAAAACGCCGCTATAGGGGCCGCTCTCGCACCCGCCAAGTGGAGAGGGATTAGTATAAGTTGGCATAACTTGTTTCCCAATCCACTATAAATAAATAAGTTTAAACTAATGTTTGTTTTATCAATCTAGATTGTTGTCATTGATTTCTTCCGCCGGGTATATAAATATAGTGCTGTTCGAAATTGCGTCCATATTTGGCTCGCTTGACACGTAAAACCAGGTCACGCAAATCTTACTAAAGTATCCTAACGTGTATGGAAAATTATGTAGGTTATGATTCAAAATGAAAAGCCTTTATACATCTTAAATTCTATGCTACATACAATTCAAGAAAAGTATTCTATAAACAAAGAAAATTAATCAAAGTTCAAAAATCGTTCGTAATTGTGTCCGGGAGTAATTATGTATTATGCCATAAATCTTTCAATCTCCGTGTCTGCAGCAACATGCGTTTATCGATGTCCGCCTGTTACCTGTTACAAATTCTGTACATTCCAGCTTTGTCAGATGAACCACTTCAGTTAGACAAACTTCTTAAAGTGTAGAATCCCTATTAAACTTGCAGCACTACCATTTGATTTAAAATTCTTCTTTATACACTTGTATACACGCATGCAACCTCCACCACACTTTATGATATATAATCAATGCTGGTATATACACAGCCACAGTTAAAAGCTAAAACTTGCTCGACTCAGCAATTGGCATTAACACCTTTATCACAGTTAAAACTCATTTATTCCTAGTTAGAATTTATCCAACAGGCTCACATTAAAATCTAAAACATTATCGACACTACAAATGTCTTTTTCTCCTTAAAAATACACATTAAAATCTCAAACTAGCTCCAGAATTAGCAACTGTCATATTCACCTTAACTATCTTTAAAATCTTATTTAATTTAACTATCTTAAAATCTTATTTAATCATATACTTAAAGTATATGCAAACAACATTTTTAAAATCTAAAACTTACTCGAATCGGTAATTATCAGTTATCACCTTAGCCACACTCACAAAATTTTTACACTAAATGGCTCTTTTATCAGGTAGCCCTGTTTCCACAGCCTTTAAAGGATCAAACTTGATCTCTTTTGATGTAGAGCAAAACATAAACTGCTTGTCAAACGCTCAATATTTATCCATAATTGTTGTAAAATTTGAATTTTGTACAAATGTACAGTCCACTATTAATTGTAATAGATTATCATCAAAATCAAATAAATCCTCAACAAGTGGCAAAGTTATCTTAGAAGACAGTAAAGTTCTTAGTAATATTATGAATTTCAACCTAACTCCTTCCAGTGGTTTACATTTTAATATGAAGTGCATGAGATCTTCAGATTGTTTAAAACACAATGGGCATAAAGAACTAGTTCTGTTTCCATTAAATTTACCACGGTCAGCTTGTAGAGTATATGTCCCACTTGCTATTTTAGACTTAACACCAGCTCTTTTAACAGATAAAAGTTCTGAACCACTACTCTTCCAAATATTGCACCCACATTAAAGTTTTCAAAATTAAGCAATTTCATAGTTACTTTTGTACTAGCCTCAAGAATTAAACATTTTTTCCAGTAATCATTCGCTGCATTATATACCAATTTTTTCCATATATGTTTTTCTGGGACTAAATCCAATAAGTCTATAGGGAATGGCAAGTCAGACAATTCAGTCAATTTTAAAATTTGAATAAACCAGCTTTCTGAGACCCTTGATTTTAGAGCAAGCTGCCTTTCAGCAATACTGCGTTCAACAGATCCGTGATTATCGGCTATATTCCGGAATAAAGAAAGCATTCTCTTATGAATCTCTGATTCAATAGGTAGCTGGCCAGCTAAGATTAAGGCGGCAGAATTTGCAGTACGAGATGGAAGATGCTGCATTTGTTTTAACAGTTGAATGTAATAAGTAGAAAGTTTAGCAATATCGGTTTTAGTTAAGCGAACAACATCCAGGCCATAAAGTAGCCTTGAAATTACAAAGCACTTTATCATGTGAACCGAAACCATCGGATTAATTCCATTCAAGCCGTAAAGTCCTGCAGCCATCAACGCATATACTGTTTTACGGGCAGTTTGTATTCTATCTGGAATTACTTCTTTAACTCCAAATTTAGAATTTATTTCCCTATTTATTCCTAAGTGGGTGGCATTAACCGGAGTATTTAACTTTTAATCATTCATATACAAAGTATGTTCAGACTTGTCTCCTATTTTCAAGACACATGATTTCTGTTCACTTATAATATACCTAAACTTGTTTGCATGAGCCATTTGAATGTCAATCTTAGTTTGAAGATCATGTGGATCGTTAGCTACCAACGTTACATCATCGGCTACAGTTGGGACACCACAGTATATCGTTCCTATACATGATCCTATTTTATTTTCCTCATAAATTCTAAGTAAAGAGTTAATAAAAACTCTATACGCAGTTGGGGACCATACTCCTCCTTGACGAACACCTTGCATTTTTTTAAATCCACGTGAAAAGTTCCCCTCCCATTGTACTTTTGTAGTTAAGTCTTCATACCAGGCCCTAAATAATAACCAATTGTCTCCTGAAATGTTCATTTTATGCATTTCTCTGAAAAGACCAGCATGCCATACAATATCAAACGCTTTTTTTTCGCATCGGTTAAGCCAATATATATCGGTAAACGTTTTTCTTTAGCTTCTATTCTCAGTTCAGAAACTACCAATCCGCTACAGTAGGTGATTCCCCTTCAGTAAAGCCCTTTTGTAAACGACTTTGCTGATTTTTAATAGAACTTTTATTACGAGATAGATGTAATTTTTGTATAATTTTTCCAATAGCACTAGTTATTGTTATACGTCTATAAGAATTTGGATCAGCTTTTGGTTTTCCACCATTCTTAAACAGAGGACATCCTATCCCAGTTTTTAGATTATTTGGGACTACAACAGTTTTAAAAATCAAGTTAATCAATTTAGTCAGTATATTTATAACAGTATAACCACCATATTTCAGGTGTTCAATAGTGACTTTATCAATATCTGGAGCTTTTCCATTTTTAAAAGATAAAATACATTTATTCAGGCTCTTGGGAACCTCTAGTTTCTTGTGCAAACAGAAAAATTCAATGGTGAGTTTCTTTCCAATTCCCATTCAAAGTTACTGAACTCTGTACTTTTTTATATAGTGTTCGAAAATGTAGGGATAACCAAAACTTTAATTCATATATAGCTCATGTAAATGAATTATAAATTTTCCCATACAAAGAGGAACATTAAAAAAACGCGAGAAAAAATGTTATTTCCTTACAAAGTTATACAAGGTTTTGTGAACGACCCGAAAATGCAAAATAGTGCTGTTTCGGATCGAAATGCATAAAATTCAATGCAATATAATTCGAAAGTTGTATCATGAAGGTACTTTTTTTTCTAAAAGTACATAGCAAGGAGAAACTTGTGACGTCCAAATTTCAAACAAATGTCAATGGTAGATGCTTACTGTATCGTACTCCTTTAAGTTGTTCATGCATACGTGGGTGTATTAGCAATATCTTTTCACGGCCCCTGAACAATATTGAAAGAATACTTACTGGTCCACATCTCCAGCAGATTGTCAAATACTGTGGTACACCGTTTGATGTCAGAGGAATCGTGAAAATTAACAATGAAGCATCGTAAATTTTTAAACAGACACTGAATATATTCTGTATATCTTATTACGTTCCAATCTCCCCCTGATGTGAAATATTTGGATTTATCCTAACATCTCATAAAAAATACTGAAATGAAAACAAACGGCATTGTGTAAAATGTAGAGTTAGAGGTTGACTGATCATTTTGAAAATTATGTATTATTTATTTATCCAAAAATCACAAAGTATGCTTGTCAAATTCTGAGCCTAAAATTTAATAAGGAAATGATAACCAATTTTGCCACGGGATTAGGTTTTATATTATAGTGTTATTAACTGGCTGTTTCTGTATTTATTCTGTGTAGATTCGGGTTATTACAGCTTCCCGAGAATCTGTACATGTCAAATACAGAAACAGATAACAATAAAAATAAATGGAAATGGTAAGCTGTCA
Organism: Mytilisepta virgata; assembly: GCA_028015205.1. Taxonomy (NCBI): domain Eukaryota; kingdom Metazoa; phylum Mollusca; class Bivalvia; order Mytilida; family Mytilidae; genus Mytilisepta; species Mytilisepta virgata. The sequence goes on along the minus strand of CM051510.1, from coordinate 37,568,077 downwards.
AAAGGGGCATAAAACGACTAAAATGTATGAAATACACAAGTCGAGCAAAACCAAATATAAAATCGTAAAAAAAACAACAAACTAAAAAGCTAAATATACCCAACGTTTCGACCAATTTGGTCTTGATCACGAGCATGTAAAAAATAAAAATAAAAAGGTGTTGACTCTTTGAAACCCAGAGCAAGACTGAGTCCGTACATAAAATGTAAACAAAAACAAAAAATTATTTGACGTGGGTGTCGATCAGTAAACGTACTTCATAGAAAATACATAAATGGCAAGGTAGATAGTAAAACTACATAGTAAAAATAAGTAAAATAATATATTGGACGTTGTGATGTATAGAAAACGTACCATATATAAGATAACTGTACCGCAAAAAGTTAGTGTACATACTTAGTAAATGAATTGAAATTAAGAATTTTTTACATTAATTCCACGGGGTCGGAGTGTCCCCAGGCTAAAAATTATATTCTGCTCAAGGCGTTGTCTGTATTGTCTTCCTCCGTTAAGTGTTATGAACTGGCTGTTTCTGTATTTGACATGTAAAGATCTATTAGTAAAGTCAAGAAATACCAGGGATATTCGAAGAAGGGGAAAATCGAAACAACTGACAAACTCCGGAGAACAACGAAGACAAGACCAAAATAATACACCCACTACAATTAAAAACTAAAAACATATGAATAACATGGACCCCACCAAAAAACCGGGGGTAGACTAAGGTGCTACGGAAGAGTAAAACGTGTCTGCTTCCTGCAGGACATCCGCCATGCTGTCCATGTCAAATCCGGTATGAGGAAGGGACAACATCAATGGAACAGGTGCATTTTCATTTGGAAAACGGGTTTTTCATACCTGTCCACCAAGTCATAATGACGTCCATAAAACTTTAATGATAAGGATGACCCCAACTTAGGAGCAACACACCCCCGTCTGAGCAACTTTTCTGTCAGGAGCCGGGCTCTGTCCAGAAAGTCAATGTATATGTCACAAACCTTGAAATATCGTATGATTTTTGAAATATATACTCGGTGCTTCTGGAATGTTGCCGCTCAAAAATGGGAAGTTGACGATTGGAAAGTTAAAGTCATCCCGTTTGTCGTAAAAAAATACAAAGTCACTGTCGGAAAATATAAAATTTATTTTGTCGAGCTTTAGCGAGCCTTTTCCCAATGTTTCGCAGCGAGCCCAAATAAATTTTATATTTTCCGACAATGACTTTGTATTTTCTTTATCCTGCAATCCCCTTTCGATGCGTAAAATGCCTTAAAATTACATTTGAAGTTGAAATCCAACAGCCGTGAAAACGCGGTAAACGCCACGACGTCACCTGGTACATCGCCATGTTCCTCGCGCTCTTCATGTAAACATCTACCAGTAGACTTTATTAGGTCATTGACCTAATACTACTAAAGTTTATTCTACCCATGTTATTAGACCGGAAATAGCTTGATTGCAGGATAAATTTAAGTTTTGATCTTGCAAGTCATTATACGGAGATAAATTGGTTTTGACATTTACTTGACCTGACACAGTGTTTTACAATATCAGTGCATAGTAGTTGACAAATATCAAACAACAATCGAAAAACGGACAAAATAGGAATACGTCTTTTTCATCATAAAGACCATTTTTATTGTTAGATATCTCCCTCTGTTTTTTTTAATTATTTAAGTGTCTGATTCCTTAATTTAGGTTTTGTTTTTAAAATGTTCATTTGCAGCAAGGGCCAAAATTTTTTTTTCACATTTTAATCTCTCCTCTGAAACCACTGGGCCAAATGGAATTAAAGTTGGCATGAAACATCTATGTCAGGTCCTTTATAAACATGGCCGCCATGGGCAATTGTTGTTTCTGATTGCCTGAGTTTTCAAAAATCTTCTCCTCAGAAACTGCTGGGCCAAAAGGAACTAAACTTGATAGGAAGGTCCTTTATGAAGTTTCCTCATTTCGTCCCGATCGGACTACAAATATGGCCGCAATGGGCAGTTCTTGTTTCTGATTGGTTGATATAAAAAAAAATAATCTTTTCTTCAGACACTTGTCAAAAACAAGAAAATCAAAGAAGCCCTATCATTTAATTTCACATTCAGATATATTGATGATGTTCTTTCCATTAACAATCCAAACTTTTATGATTGTGTTCCATTAATATATCCTCCAGAACAAGAAATTAAAGAAACAACAAACACGGCTTCCTCCGCCTCATTTTTAGACGTATACCTCGAATTTGACATAAGTGGTCACCTCAATACCAGAATCTATGACAAGCGAGACGATTTTAATTTTGAAATTATAACTTTTTCCCACCTTAGCAGCAAAATACCAACTTCCCCTGCATATGGGATATACATTTCCCAACTCATTCGGTATTTAAGAGCTTGCAGCTGCTACTCAGACTTTATAAAACCAGTGTCTGAGCAGAAAGCTGATGAGCCAGTGTTATGTCAAAGAACGTCTCGTCCTGTTTCTAAAAAAGCTCATTGGAAGATACCAATACCTGGTTGATAAATATTCCGTATCAACTTCACAAATAATACATGGTGGTCTTGAAGTATAGATTCTAGGTACTGACGTTAGTTTTCATCTTAATTACGTGTTAAAGTTCCCCCTTTTTGTTCTTGTATATTTTTAACCTTTACTGTTTATCCATTTTTGATTATATACTTATGACGTGGATCGGTACTTATACTTGTGCTATCGTCAATTTTGAGTTCTTGTATTTCATTTTTGCTTATATTGTCTATATGCCGTTTTGTGTTTCTTTGTTGAAACAGTTATTTGTTTTTATAGTGATTAAGATTATATTACAATGTTGACTGCTTTACCCCAATTTTTGACGTTTTTACTTATTATGTCTGTTTGTTTTGCTCACACATTGTTGTGAATATAATAGAATTCTATGCGACTGTCCTACAAGTGAGAGGTTTAGCTAGCTATAAAACCAGGTTTAATCCACCATTTTCTTCAAAAGGAAATGTCTGTACCAAGTCAGGAATATGACAGTTGTTTTCCATGAGTTAGATGATTTTGCCATTTTATAAAGGGCTTTCCGTTTTGAATTTCCCTTGGAGTTCTATAATTTTGTTATTTTACTTTTTCCACTGAAATCGCTTGGCCAAATGGAACGTAACTTGACAGAAAGTATCTATGGAAGGATTTTTAAAAAGTTTCCTCATTTTGTCCCGATCGGGCAAAAAACATAGGCCATAGCCAATTATTGTTTCTCATTGGTTGATTAAGAATATTTTTTTTTTGTGGAACTGCTTGGCCAAATGGAACAAAATTTGACGTGAAGCATATATGGAAGGTCCTTTACAAAATTTCTTTATTTCATCCCGATCGGAGTATATATATGGCCACCATTGGCAGTTCATGTTTCTGACTGGCTCATATAAAAGAATCTTCTCCTCTAAATTCGCTTGCTCACATGGAACAAAACCTGACAGGAAGCACCAGTTTTATTTACCCGAATTAACCCGAAAATTGCGAATTTTGTGATTTTTTGTGTGTGCATATTTGATTGTTTTATGGACAAGGCGACTTAACTCCAGAACAATATCTGACTGTCATAAGGTACCTAAGGAAATGTCAGTCTAGCGACTCTTGTACCAGTCTGTTTAGCAACATCAAACTTTGTCACAGATACAAAGAACTTGGCAATATTCTGTAACCATTTTCCACCATTTCAGTAACGATGATTTAAGTTTATTTAGAACAATCATGATAATTATAAATATTTACACTGGAAACAATAAGAACAATGTTTTCATGTACTTATAAATAAAGTTTCATTTTTTTCAGAAGAAAGGCTACCGTATTTATCCTAATAAACGCCCCGGGGGGCGAAGACAATTTTCAAAAGGGGGGCGTCAATTAGAGAAACGAATTTCGTACCTTACTTCATTGACCTTTAACTGAATTTTGTTGAAACAGACTATAGTTACCTACACGTGTTTCTCATTGTATCCATAATCTATAAATAGCGTTTATTGGTAATGTGACCTCATCAAACATTTTGTTAACATTTTCGAATGAACAAGCGTGCACATCAATGGAACATAATTTCAACAGCTCAATAAGGGGATATCATGTATACAAAAGTATCTGGAGTTATGCAATCGGCGACAAACTAAGATGTGAACTAGAGGAAGATAATCCAAACGATAAATTTGCCGTCAAACTCGTCTTTGTCATTGGAAATAAAGAAAAATGTGTAGGCCACGTGCCGATCGAACATAGTTAAATCTTCAACTTTTTCTTAAAAAGAGGAGGCAAGATCAACGCGACTGTGACCGGAAGCAAGTTTTTTGACAGTCACGCTAGCTGCATATGCTGATGGCACAAAGCTGCCTCCTTTAGTTCATTTACCCGATGTTCGTCCACTTCCAAAAAAAATGAAATACCAAACGGTGTTGTTGTATACATGTGTGGTTCAGGAAAGAAATCTTGGGCCAATGAGGATAGTATCAACTTTTGGTTGAAAAGAGTATGGGGTTTAAACAATCAGAAACGGCGATTACTTGTATGGGATACATTTAGAGCACATATCACTCCGAGAGTAAAGGAATCAGTACGAAAGAAGTACAATTCTGACATGTCTGTAATTCCCGGGGGCTGCACTTCAAAATTACAACCAGCTGATGTTTCGTGGAATAGGCCATTTAAATCATACATATCGGAAATTTTTGACGAATGGTTATTTAATGGACCTGTTGAGAGTACCAAAAGTGGCAACAGACGGGCCCCTTCAAAGTTCGTAATTCTCAGTTGGATTAAAAAAGCATGGGATTCTATCACTCCAGAAATTATACGAAAATCGTTTAAAAAGTGTGGGATCTCGAATGAGTTGGACGGAAGCGAAGATCATTTATTTCAAAATGACCACGATGATGATAATGATCCTTTCGAGGGGTTCGACGTGGAAGATGTCGAAATGGATGAAGAAATGTTGGCTAACGTTACAGCGTACAACGAAGAAGCAATGGAAGTTAGCGAGAGTGAGGGTGAAATAGATTCTGACCTCAATGAGGCTACTGAATCAGACTATGATAGTCCTGGTCACTGAAAACAATAAAATTTGATGTATAAATTTATTCAATATTAGTTTAGAAATGCATGCCTGTTTATAACGTTGAACTTTAATAGCTGACAGATCTATTTTTGGAACTTGTACTGTGTTGTATTATCGGAGTGGATTAAAACATGGGCATTATTGATTTTTCGTTTCATGTTTCTGAGTGACCGGGTCGATGTCTTTGCAATTTTGTAATGGGTAAGTTTCAATTTTATTTTTTTAACTACAAAATTGGGGCGTTTATTAGAAGTCAAAAGTTCTGCTCACGATTTTCGGTAGAGGAGCGTTAATTAGAAGGGGGGCTTTAATTAGAATAAATACGGTATATTATATGAAAGATTGTAAAGAATTAAAATCTTTTGATTATATTTTATTCATTTTAATAATTAGTAGATTTCCAAAATACTTCAACTCAACCTAGACGCCACTCTACATTTTACACCATGCCTTTGTATGAAATCTCGATAAATATTACAAGGTTCTAAATATATATAAACTATGGGCAGCCATTCGGGCAAAAATTAACAAAAAAAAAATAAAAACAGACGATAAACTGAAAACAGACACAAATTCTGAAAACAGACACAAAATCACAAAAAAACAGACACAAATTTGAAAAACAGACAAAAAATACAAAAACAGACATAAATTAAGGATAAAAACCTGTCTTGAAACATGCTCTTAATATCGGTATGCAGTCTATAAAGGATGTTTCATCACACGATCATGTCCCAGAGGAAAACATTTCCCCCTGTAAAACTATGAAATAATGTCAAATCCCTGAAACTAGAGATTAAGAATTTTTTTGAAAATAAATATGATAATATAAATAGTAGAGCATTGAGCAATCTCACCTTTCTTTTATAAAAATACAAAAGTAATTATCTAACACGGTCAAACAAAGAAATAAGAAATTGATTACGAAGTTTGATCACAGGGACCTTCTCCCCTCCTCTAAATAAACAATGGTCGTTTGTTCCACAGGGGCCCGACTTCTGGATATTTATTTCTTTTTTGTTTTATTTTTTTGTTGTTGTCTTATTTCATGAGTACTTTTTAATAAACATTAACTATAACAACGCGAATTATGCGTTTATTATCAATGTGCTATACACTATCCACGTCCTTATACTAAAAAATCCTAGGTTTTTTTAGTATAAGGACGTGGATAGTGTATAGCATATTGATAATAAACGCAGAATATTCGTTGTTACAGTGAATATTTATTAAAAGTACTCATGAAATAAGACAACAAAAAAAAAAAATAAAAAATAAAAAAATAAAAAATAAATAAATTTCCAGAAGTCGGGCCCCTGTGGTTTGTTCACAAGGACTTGTTGTGTTCCAAGTTTTAGGATAAAAACCTGTCTTGAGTATTAAATTAAAAAGTGTTTTTTTATTATCTCCCCTGTCAAATGAACCAGAATCAAAATTATTGTGTGTCCAAGTTAATTACTATGAAAATGTTTGATTTATTAAACCAGATTGTATTTATTTGTATAGATGTTTGTTAAAATTCTAACAGCTTAATTGGTTCATATTATATTAGCAAAAAGGTGAGAAAAAAAAATTTAATAATTAACTTTTATATATAGAAGTATTAAATATATATAACACTTAAAAACGTCTGTTTTTGAATTTGGTGTCTGTTTTTTAAGTTTACGTCTGTTTGTAAAATTTGTGTCTGTTTTCATATTTTGTCTGTTTTACTGAATCGTCTGTCTGTTAGTAAAATTTATGTCTGTTTTTGTATTTTTTGTCTGTTTTTCAAATTTGTGTCTGTTTTTTTGTGATTTTGTGTCTGTTTTCAGAATTTGTGTCTGTTTTCAGTTTATCGTCTGTTTTTATTTTTTTTTTGTTAATTTTTGCCCGAATGGCTGCCCATAATAAACTATAACAATAGACTCTTATTCTATTTATAAATTACTGCTTTTCGCACTGGTTTGTCAATAATTTAGTAATTTCTTGTTTCAGGAACTATTAATACATCAAAATGAAATACATTTTACTAGAAAAATAGAACCGAGATATTTGACTTGCAGTTGCAGGTTTTTTCAAAAATATTTCATGAAGGAATTTTAGTGTAACTATTCTAATGTCGATGTCGTGATTTTCACAATTAAGTTAGTGTTTGTTATTTGGACAAAGACATTAATTAATTAATTCTGAAAGACTTTCTTTTATGCATGTACTTATACATTTCCACTGTTTTTATAATCCGTTTCGTTTGAAGTTAATTGTTTAGTTGAGTTTATATTGGATTAATTTCTTATATTATCACCGAAAAGAATATTTCTTTAATATGTGTTTTGATATATTTTATTTGGTTTCTATGTTGTCAATTGTTACACGTATTTCGTTACATGTTATTATGTTAGTCTATTGTTATTTCTGTTATTTAATAGTTGTAATGTTTATGACAATACAGATTAGGCCTGTAGTTCGGTCACACCTGACTGCTTATTTGAAATAAACCTTTAAGAACGGAACTGTTCCTTCTTTGTACCCTGCAACCATAACCTTAAGATTTACCACAATATTCAAATTTACGAAAACACTATATTCAAAGAGCAAAAACTGAAAATGTGACATTAAATTTTGAGGAAATGAAAGATAATGAATTTCTTTTTATATTCTTACATCATCAACACCAAAGCAGATGAAAAATGCAGGTTCTCTTATTAAAAAGTCATAAGTTAGAACTGAGGACAGATAACCTTTGTTTTCTATCTGTATAATTAAACTTGTTCTATGTTTCATTCCTACAAAATTGAAAATAGCTACTGGAAGTTACATTTTCCAAGCAGTTAGAACTAAGTTTATAAATAATTCAGAACTGTCTATATGTAAACTGTGTAATGAAACAGAAGGAACTTTACCACATTTTTTATTAACGTGTAAAAGTCTAGAAGGTATAAGAAAACCGATTTTGGAAGATTTAATTAATTCCTGTAGTGAAGAGTTGGCTATTTTTAATATGAGAGATGAACACTTTGACATTTTACAACTGATTATAGATCCATTTGCTTATCTGACAATGTTAAGAAATGAAAAAGCTGTTAAAGTGATACAAAAACTTATAGACCCAAAATGTAGACCATTATGTTACAATCTCCATTCTGAAAGGTATAGAATGTTGCAATTAGATGATATAAAGAAAAAAAAAGAAAAAGTAGATAATAACTTTTTATAAACCCTTAAGTGATTAATTTTAGATTTTAAAGTATTTAAAGTCCTATAGCAGTCTAAATTGACATCAAGCCCGATTTTATCGTCAAGAATGTAAATAATGTACAGTGATATTGGTGGAAGATATTTTTATTCATACTGTAAAATACATTATTCGGAAGAGGTGTGCCAAATTGGCAGAAATTATATAACAGATTACAGATTACTTGTTTTGCAATTTTATATATATGTTTTTGTCACAAATCAGTTGACTTATATGGCAATAAAACTTTGAATTGAATTGAATAAATTAAAGTTGCCTGTAATTCTATATACATATACAGTACGCACAAATAAGTAAGTGGATAAAATTGAAGAATATAAACTATCAACATGTAGCAACCTGAATACACGATTGAATAACTTCAGTAGCAGTGGAAGTGATATTAGTAAAAAAGAGAAAAAATTTATTTATTCTTTCATCATATATTTTCCTGCAATTTCTATGAATAAATATCTATCTAATATAACTTGTATTATTCAATTGTAATTTTTATTTACAGCATTGCTCTACCGGAAGAAGACATCAAGATATTGTTTTAAAGATGTAATTGACTATTAGATTCGCAACGCAGCTGCATTGATGGAGGATCCTAAATATCAAAGTTTGGTAAGTTTTAAAATAATTGTATATACAAAGGCAAAGTTTCAAACTGTTACATCACTGCCAACTGTTAAGAAATGCCAACATCCGAATTGTGGACTATGCTTATATCTAATGGAAGGACATTTTTTCAGATTTCAAAGAGAAAAGAATTTTATTATTAAAAATAACTTTACATGTTCCTCCGTATGTATGTTATTGTATGTTTTAACAAAATGTGATACTTTATATAGATTGGATCTGATTTGATGTGATTTTTATGAACTTCATTAATACATTTTTGCATTCCGGTTTTGCGGGATTTTTTTTTTCACTTATATTATTATAGTTATTTATTCAAAATTTAGGATCACAGAAAATTTTTAAAATTATCTAAAGAATTCTTTTGACATAAGATATAACATCAGAACAGTTTTTCATGAATTACGAGTGGGAATTCATTTATGGCCACTGCGTGTATATGTTATCATGCATTAAATTAAATGAATAGATGCATTTATTGGAGAAATAAGACAGTTTTTAAGAGTTGTCTTTCGTTATCCAAATAAGAGAGTTATATCCCTTTTTATACGGTGAGGATAAAGCGTAATGGCAAATAGCAAGTACTCTTAATTTTTTTTATATATAAAAGTCATTTAAAATTCTGTAATTTCCTTGCTGTTAAGAAACCTGCATCAAATACGGCATCAGGGACAGAACTTGGTATACTACCTGTTGATGAATATTGTCAATCATTACTATATTTTTGTCGTCTACAAAAGGAAGATATTAACCCTTTATTAAAAGAAGCTCTTCAAGTATGTAAGCAACTGCACTCAGATGGAGTATGTAACTGGTATATACACATGTATATATTTGAATGATTTAGTAAAAGAGCTTGATCCTAATATAGATTACTGAATATTTTGATTCAAACCTTTATAAAAAAAGGCAACAAAACAAAAAAATATGTATACAGGAATGGTAGTTAAGAATCCATAAAAATTTACTTTTTTTACCAAAGTTCAACGGCACGTTCGAAACCCCCGTCAAACTAGCCACATGACTATTTCGCCCCCCCCCCTTTTTTCTTGTGATATCTTTATTTTTTACCAAAGTTGGTTTATCACCGCTGTATTTACTAGTCGGTTTGGACAGAGTGATAAACATACCAGTCGATGCCTCTTATTTGTGAATTTTCGATTTTGAAGCCAAAAAAAAGTTTCAAGGGCACGTTCAAAACCTCCCCAAAATAGTCAAATGGCTATTTGCCCCCTCCTTTCCTTATGATTTTTTATTTTATTTTTCTGCAGCGTTGCTGCAGCGAAGATAAGCTTTAGCTTATCTAGCTGACGCTGCGCGTAAGATTGTTAGCACGCTGGCAATAGCATTGTACTAAGCCATCTAACCTCTTTTTATGAATGCTTCCGCTTTTTTTACTGTTTGTGCATTGATACAATGTTTGAAAGTAGTGCAGTCTCCACTATCAGGGCCCCGTTCAACCTGAACCATTCTGAGTTGTAGGCTTGTGCATTACATGGGAACATTTTGATCTCTTTCTTTTGAAATAGATTTAATTACATAATTCTTGTACAATGCGACTCGTTATAAGCCTTTAATTTCTATTTTTATACAATCCAGAAAGCGTGTCTATTATTACGATTCGATGCTACGTAACATCGACAAGTTGAAAATTTAAACAAGTTCATGGTCATTATCGGCCGTCGCATAACAGATATAAATTCCTACGCTCAGGTGTGCTGTTGCGAGTTATTGATACCGTAATATTTTCTTGAATATTTTTGCGTATGACCAAAAAATAAATAATTGTTTGTTTCCAAAAACCAGGCGGTATCAATTTATCAGGTTCGTACACATCTTTCTAGACTATTTAGTGTTTTTCGGAGAGGGCTTATATAGGTTTAGCCTGTTTGTTGGCCAGTCTTATTAATGATAACTTTTATGAATAAAATATTGTTTATATTAAATAATTATAAACAAATTCGCCTTTAAGCGGAGTTTACAGGCGTACATTTTAATCAAATCGCGGACAATTCATCGCGCATGCTCAGAAATATTAAGTACACAGGAATTCACGGAGAATTTCTAAATATATAAATTCTCATCATATGAGTGGGAGAGAGGTTACGAAGGTACCATGGAGGTACGAAAAATTTCACGCTACAGATAAGTCAAATTTCTATTGTCTATCCAACATTTTAACTATCAAAGATATGATTCCTATGAGTAAGAGACATTTGAATCGTTATTAATTGGAAACTTGTTCAAAGAGATTGAAATAACTTCTTCTTATTGATTCATTCAATTTAACTTATGAACTTACAACGATAACGCTAGAGAGAACCGAATATTGTTTACTATATTTATATTACCTGAGTATTCGAGTGAGCACTTTTCAAACAGACGACTAACAATTTTTGCTGAGGGTCTGTACGAGTGATCAATTTCACAAAATGACACAGACGACTGCAGATGTTCTAAGGTCAAGCCGTGAGGCTCTGTACGAGGGAACTGATGATACTATTACTTTAAAATCACTACATAGTTTACTGGTTGGTATTAACCAACTCCTTACGACTATTGAGAGCAAAGTATCAAAATTCGATGATGTCGGGGGAAAGTTATCATCACTACTTGATGGCCTGGAACAAATGAAAACCAAAGTTGGAAAGATCGAGAAATCGGTCAGTGAACTTAAGAAAACTTCCGATAAACAAGGAGGGGATATAAAATTTGTGCGTAATGATAACTCTAGAATCGAGAGAAATGTGAAAGAGTTAGAAAAGCAAATTAATGAAAAATCGAATGATATACAAGGACTTAGCAATCTATTCGATGAAGCCAAAAACAAGCAAGATAACACGGTCAAAGATGTTAAACAGCTTAAAACACAGATCAGCAAGGTAGCAAATGATCTAGAAGACTATTCAATTGAGAAATCACAAGAGGTTCAAGCTGCTCTCAGCGACATTCGAGATGAAAACGATGAATTGCGTGACACGGTGTTGGACCTGCATTGCAGGTCCATGAAATACAACCTTATTTTCAAAGGTATGCCCGAACATGAAGGCGAAGACACCGAACAGATTATTAGATCATTTATACGTAATGAACTGCATATAAAGTACAGGCTCGAATTGGGAAACGTACATCGGTTCGGAACTGGTAAAGGGAAATACTACCGACCGATCATAGCTCGATTCCTTTACAACAAGGACTTAGAAACTGTTCTTTCTAATACATACCGTCTTAAAGGAACACCATTCTCTGTTAACCGGCAGTATCCTGATGCCATAGAACAGGCCAGGCGAAGTTTATATCCGGTGATGAAAGAGAAACGCAATCAGGGGTGTCACGTAAGGCTAGTCAGAGATATCTTATATGTCGACGGACTCGTGTACAAGGATGATGAAAATGACATTACATCAACGCCCTCTAAGAACAGAGATGAAAGAGCTAGCTTTCACACACCAGACAATCGGTTCCACGGCAAACGCCGACGAACATCGACGCCAAAAAATAGATAGGACTTCCGTGGAGATTCTACCAATAGTTGTGACAAATGTATAGGAAATGCTTGTAAATGTCACAACGTCTTAGATATGTTTAATATTTTGTCATTGAATTGTTGTGGTATATTGAAAAAAATGCAGTGCCCAGAATTTATAGAATTTGTTAGTAGTTATAATTTTATTTGTCTAACTGAGACTAAAACTGATGATTTTGATACTATTGATATCCCAGGCTATACTTTCAAACTTCTAAATAGACAAAAATATAAACGAGTAAAATCAGGAGGTATTGCTTTCGATTTAAATCAAAATTTGAATATTTTGTCCATTATATACAGACGGATAGTAAATTAGTTTCATGGTTCAAAGTTTCTGCAAATCTTTTTAATACTCCTGAAGATATTATTATCGGTAATATTTATATCCCACCCGAAAATTCTATTTATAGAGCTGATGATCCTTTCAATGAATTAGAAATAGAATGTTTAAATTTATCAAATAATTACAGATATATACTCCTAAATGGAGATTTCAATAGTAGAACAGGCAAAGATCCGGATTTCATAGAAATTGAAAACGATGGTCATAATCCTATTAATAATGTACAGAATCATTGTTATACACTTCCTGATTTTGATATGAATCTTAATAGAAACAGTAAAGATTGTACGACAAATAACTATGGTAACAACTTATTGGAAATGTGTAAAAATAATAATTTGTGTATTTTGAATGGTAGAGTCAATGGTGACAAAATGGGCATGTTTACGTGCAAGCAATCAAGTGTTGTTGATTATTTTATTAGTACACATGACATGTTATCTTTTATTCATACTTTAAATGTTATTGATTTTTCTTCCCTATATTCTGATGTACATAACCCTATTGAGCTCTGTGTAAAAGTACTATGGAAACCTAATCCCCCCACATCTGAACAAAATAATCTCAATGATAAGAAAAAAATTTTAAAAAATGGGATGCTGATAAAGTAGAATTCTTCATAGTGTTATGATATTGTAATTATTATATTTATTTATCTTGGCCTGGTTTGTTTTGTGTGGCCTTGTGACGTGTATAATGTGTTTACATAATACTTATAGTTGTTTACCAAATAATGTTATAACTGCGCAGTTTAGAAATCACTGGAACAATAATGGATACTGGTGGAATGACTAGAACTTTCTATTTGACTTACGTAATAATTATGGTGTGATTCGAACTTCTACCGTATTCCAGAAGTTTCCGTTCTACAGCATATATATGGACACGAAAGTTAAACTTGAAAAGAATATAGCATATTGGACCGTACATAGACATTGTGTTCTCAGCTGTTGGATTTATTTACGTTTCATACATCGTACTTGACAGACTGTTATTTTCATTACATCATACTAGATTGTGACTGATTGGATATAATATTCCGTTTGGATTCAGGCAACAGTGACCAGAATTCCGGATCAAGAAAAAACAGGATTTTGAACAGTTAAGTTGACATTTTAGTTTTTTTTGTAATATTTTTGTAAACTTTGTATATATAATAAATCGTGTTAAATTTTATTATTGATTTGTGTCTTTTGTTGGCTACATTTTAAAGGTGATTTCGGCCGTAACAGAAATTGGGGGCTCGTCTCGGGAGAACGTTAATATCTTAATAAATTTTTTCAGTATTTTTATTAGAATTAGCCAACAAAATTCTACAAAATGGAATTTGATGCTGGTAAATTTTTGAAAACGCCAGACCTGGAAGGGTTTGATAAATTAAAGAAAGAAGAATTAGTGTTGCTTGCTAAACATCTAAAAATAGATTTTAGAACATCTATGAGAAAACAAATTATAAAAAATTTGGTAATAGACAATTTAGTTGATTTAGAAATTTTTGGTGAAGAGGCTCTTGACCTCAAGGTCGAAAATGTTGATGCTTTAAAATTAAAACAGCTTGAATTAGAACACGAACTTAAATTAAAACAATTAGAAAAAGAAGAAAAACAATTACAGGCAGAACTTGAAATGAGAGAAAGGTTAGAGATGGAGAAAATAAAAATAGAAATAGCTAAAGTAGAAAGCAACACTAAGTCAAAATCAGAACAATTTGAGGCAGCAAAAAATATACGTTTGGTTCCCAAATTTTGTGAAAAAACGGTGGATAAATTTTTTCCACAATTTGAGAAAATTGCTCAAAATTTGAAATGGCCAAAGCCTTATTGGACTACAATGTTGCAAAGTGTTTTTGTGGGCAAGGCCGCTGAAATTTACTCAGCACTTTCTTCAGAAAAAAGTTCTGATTATGACACTGTTAAACAGGAAGTTTTGAAAGCTTATGAGCTAGTGCCAGAAGCATATAGACAGAAATTTAGGTCTTATAAAAAGTTTGAAACACAAACCTATGTTGAATTTGCTAGGGAAAAAGAAGATTTATTTGATAAATGGCTTACGTCAAAGAAAATAGATAAAAATTTTGATAAATTAAGACAATTAATGTTATTAGAAGAGTTCAAGCAGTGTGTTAATTTAGACTTAAAAACACATTTAGATGACAAAACTGTTGAGACATTGCAAGATGCAGCTGTTGTTTCCGATAATTATACCATTTCACATAAAAGGAGTTTCAAAGGTCAAAATTTTAATACTTCAAGCGGAAATTACAAAAATCAAAGCACTGAGCGTACTGATATTAAGCCTGTTGCACAGAATAAGAGTCCGTCTAGTTATAACATGTCTGGTCCAAAATTTGATACTTTTGAGAAGAAGTCACTAACTTGTGCTTATTGTAAGAAAAATGGTCACCTGATGGCTGATTGTTTTAGACTCCAGAAGAAGAATGAAAGAGATCATAAGCCCAAGTCCAGTGCTTGTACGACACCCGTTGTTACCAATAAGTTGGAATGTCCTGCGAGTCAGGCTTTTAAGTCCAGTTTTTGTGATTACATGGAGGATTATAAGCCCTTTATGTCTGATGGGTTTGTTTCTATTGTTAATAATACTACTCCTCAGCCTATTAAGATTTTACGGGACACTGGAGCTTCTCAGTCTTTGTTGTTAGAAGGTGTGTTGCCTTTGTCCGAGGAGACGTCCGTTGGTGCCCCCGTTTTGTTACGAGGTGTGGAGTTAGGTTGTATAGATGTTCCCCTCCATCGTATTTATTTGAAGTCAGATTTAATTACTGGACCAGTTGTTGTGGGTGTTCGTCCTACACTCCCTGTTGAGGGTGTTTCATTATTGCTAGGAAATGATCTAGCTAGGAACAAAGTGGTTGCTGAACCAATTGTTACAAGTGAACCGGTGGTGGATGTTAAATCACCTGAAGATGATGCTGAACTGTATCCAGCTTGTGTTGTTACTAGGGCGATGGCAAGAAAACAACAAGACGAGGATTTACAAGAAGGCCAGTATGATTATATGGACCTTTCTGACACTTTTCTTGCCGACATTGGAGGTCCCAGTAGCTCAAAAAAGGCCATGATAAGACCACCTGGTACTAACAACCGTGTAATTATGCCATGGCCAGACGTGAACAGCCATTCATTAGACAAAAGAACATTTAAGGAAGAACAGAATAAAGACCCTGAGGTTCTTCAGCTCTGCAAGAGGGCTCTACCCCAAGAAGAAGCAGACAAAGTGGCCGAATGTTACTACCATCAAGACGGCATTTTAATGAGGAAGTGGAGGCCCCCTGATGCTATCCCAGAGGAGGAATGGAGAGTGTTATACCAAGTGGTGGTGCCTAAAGTCTATAGGCAAGAAATTATTGGTCTTGCCCATGACACCCCCTTGGCTGGACATTTAGGTATAAGGAAGACTTGCCTTAAGATCTTGCAACATTTCTACTGGCCCAGACTTAGAAATGATGTCGCAGAATACTGCAAATCATGCCATATATGCCAGGTTGTTGGCAAGCCTAACCAGAAAATACCACCAGCACCACTTCTGCCAATTCCAGCCTTTGAAGAACCTTTCAGCCGAGTACTTATTGATTGCGTTGGACCTTTACCAAAGACCAAGACTGGAAATGCTTATTTATTAACGATCATGTGTACATCCACTCGCTTTCCTGAGGCTATTCCCTTAAGGAATATCAAGACACCAACTATTGTCAAAGCTCTTATCAAATTTTTCACATTAGTAGGACTTCCTAAGTCTATACAGTCCGACCAGGGTTCAAATTTCATGTCAGGTTTATTTCAGCAGGTCGTTTACCAGTTAGGGATTACTCAGTATAGATCAAGTGCTTATCATCCAGAATCTCAAGGTGCCT
This sequence comes from Mytilisepta virgata, assembly GCA_028015205.1. Taxonomy (NCBI): domain Eukaryota; kingdom Metazoa; phylum Mollusca; class Bivalvia; order Mytilida; family Mytilidae; genus Mytilisepta; species Mytilisepta virgata. The sequence goes on along the minus strand of CM051510.1, from coordinate 37,551,401 downwards.
TAGAACGTTTTCATCAAACATTGAAGAACATGATTAGGACTTTTTGTCTTCAATTTGACAGGGACTGGGATGATGGTGTTCACTTTCTACTTTTTGCGGTTCGAGAGGCTGTTCAAGAATCCCTTGGTTTTAGCCCCTTTGAGTTAGTGTTTGGTCATACTGTAAGGGGACCTTTGAAATTGGTTAAGGAAAAATGGCTTACTGAACACACTGACTTGAATCTTCTAGACTATGTATCTAGATTTAAAGAAAAATTGTATACTGCTTGTCAAATTGCTCAGAAAAACTTAAAAACTGTACAGAATAAGATGAAAATATGGTATGATAAAGATGCCAGGGACAGAGTTTTTGAGCCTGGTGATAAGGTACTTGTATTTTTGCCTGTCCCTGGGCATCCTTTACAGGCTAAATACTGTGGTCCTTATACAATTGACAGTAAAATCAATGATTTGAATTATATTGTAAAAACTCCAGGTCGGCGTAAACAAAATAGAGTGTGTCACATTAATATGTTAAAACCATATTTTGAGCGTACTAATGAAGGTGAGAGTAAACCAGTTGCCACTTTAGCCATGGTTAAATTGGAGAACGATCATGACCAACCAGATATAACTGAACCATCTTTTGATTCCAAGACTATGGAACAAACTGTTAGATTGAAAAATTCTGAAATTTTATCAGATCTAGACTCAAAACTTGCACATCTGACTTTCGATCGCAGAGAAAAATTGAAAACTTTGGTATTTTCTTTTAAAAATCTTTTTCCAGATGTGCCAAACAAAACCACTGCTGTTTGTCATGATGTTGATGTAGGCGATGCTTCTCCAATTAAGCAACATCCTTACCGGCTCAATCCACTTAAACTTGATGTTATGAGACAAGAAATTAGATATATGCTTGACAATGATATTATTGAGCCGAGTAACAGTGAATGGAGCTCTCCTTGTCTCCTTGTTCCCAAACCAGATAAAACCTTTCGTTTCGTTACTGATTTCAGAAAATTGAACTCCGTTTCAAAATCTGACTCCTATCCGATTCCAAGGATAGATGATTGCATTGATAACATTGGACAATCAAAATTCGTAAGCAAATTTGATTTATTAAAAGGTTACTGGCAGGTCCCCCTGACACCGAGAGCTCGTGAAATATCAGCTTTTGTCACACCAGACGGCTTATTTCAATATACTGTCATGCCGTTTGGTATGAAAAATGCTCCAGCTACATTTCAAAGAATGATCAATAATGTTATAAAAGATTTAGACTGTTGTTATGCTTATATTGATGATCTTATTGTATGTAGTGATAGCTGGGAAGAGCATTTAACACATTTATATGATACTTTTGATAGATTGTCACAATCAAATTTGACTGTTAATCTTGCTAAAAGTGAATTTTGTAAGGCCACTGTTGATTATTTAGGGCACACAGTTGGCCAAGGTCAAGTGAAACCTATTATGGCTAAAGTGGATGCAATTACCAATTTTCCTCCTCCTACAAATAAAAAACAACTTATGAGATATTTAGGCATGATTGGATTTTACAGAAAATTTTGTTCAAATTTTGCTACTGTTGTTCAACCATTGACTCATCTTTTACGGAAAGATTCTAAATTCATCTGGAGTGATAATTGTCAAAACGCTTTTGAAAAAAGCAAATCACTTTTAATTAACAGTCCCGTTCTTATCACTCCAGACTTTAAAAAGCAATTCAAACTTGCCGTTGATGCAAGTGATGTAGGAGTTGGAGCCGTTTTATATCAAGAAACAGATGATAATGTTGAGAAACCTATATCATATTTTTCCAAGAAATTAGATAAACATCAGAAAAATTATTCCACTATTGAAAAAGAATGTTTTGCACTGTTGTCTGCACTTCAACATTTTGATGTATATTTAAATCCCACTATGCATCCTATTCTGGTTTATACTGATCATAATCCTCTCACCTTCATACATAAAATGAGAAACAAGAACCAGAGGTTGACTAGGTGGAGTTTATTGTTACAGGAATATGATATTATTGTAAAACATATTAAAGGTAAAGATAATGTAATAGCAGATGCTTTATCTAGATCTTATTAAAACACTGTATACATACATACATACTATACTATAATATATTTTTGTATATATTGTTCATGAAGTTCTCGTTACACTCAAACTTCTTTTAAGGGGGGAGGTGTTATGATATTGTAATTATTATATTTATTTATCTTGGCCTGGTTTGTTTTGTGTGGCCTTGTGACGTGTATAATGTGTTTACATAATACTTATAGTTGTTTACCAAATAATGTTATAACTGCGCAGTTTAGAAATCACTGGAACAATAATGGATACTGGTGGAATGACTAGAACTTTCTATTTGACTTACGTAATAATTATGGTGTGATTCGAACTTCTACCGTATTCCAGAAGTTTCCGTTCTACAGCATATATATGGACACGAAAGTTAAACTTGAAAAGAATATAGCATATTGGACCGTACATAGACATTGTGTTCTCAGCTGTTGGATTTATTTACGTTTCATACATCGTACTTGACAGACTGTTATTTTCATTACATCATACTAGATTGTGACTGATTGGATATAATATTCCGTTTGGATTCAGGCAACAGTGACCAGAATTCCGGATCAAGAAAAAACAGGATTTTGAACAGTTAAGTTGACATTTTAGTTTTTTTTGTAATATTTTTGTAAACTTTGTATATATAATAAATCGTGTTAAATTTTATTATTGATTTGTGTCTTTTGTTGGCTACATTTTAAAGGTGATTTCGGCCGTAACAATAGAAAATATTGATATTCATAAGGTTGAGCAATTGATAGGCGAGTTAGATGAAGTATAAATACCGACGATTTATCTCAAGATAAAATTGACGCACTGATCGAAAAAACAAACGATCTTCTCGTTACTCCGGCAGAACAAGTCTTCGGGACTTATGAGCGAAGTATGAATAACGGTAAAAAGTCTTCGAAAAATAACAAACCGTGGTTCAATTCTGAATGTCGTATAAAAAGAAAATCTTTCAGAGTAGCAAAGTCTCGATATAGAATACGTAAATCTGAAGAAAATAGAAATCTTCTTAGACAAACGGAGAAGGAATATAAGCGCGAAACTAGCGCAATTTATGAAAACCAAATAAACGTCAGATAATTATGTTTTATGTTTATTAAAATCTATTTTCACTGGCAAATTTCTTGTTAAATATTTTTAAGTCATATAAAAAATATGTTAGGAACCCTTTCACCCCCTTCGAATGAATCAAGCCCATTAAGGCGTCAGTATGAAGATAACATCGAACCGATCGGGTGTACTCATTTTGCTCTCGTAAAAAAATTGTAATATCCGCGAAGTTAACGATTATACCAAATTGTGTCATATTTGTTTTGTGTATGTAAAACATTGTTTAAGATCGCATTAATGAGCTTGATTCGAATCTCGTATTTCGTACATTGGATATTGAATCTCTAATTTCGAATCTCGTACGACCCTTCTGGGCTTTCTTAGACACATAATCTCGGAATATCTTAAATATAATTCAATGGTTGTGCTGATTCATTTATCTTTAATCCAGATTGATAAATAAATTTCATAATTTTCACTTATTTAATATTTTCGAAAATCATGTCCTATTCTACAACAAGACACTGCTATTTTATGATATTAGGGACCAGGCAATATTTATGAGAGGACTGGGACCGATGCAAAATGCCATGGGAAAAACGCTTTTTTTTGCATGGTTACTCTATTTCATGTGATATCTATTATTCTCATTCTTACAACACATGGGACAAAAACATTTTTATTGCCACATTTATACAAATATGCACAAAAAACATTTTCTTAAAAGCACACATTATACCTTACTGCCTATGAAACATTAACGCTATTGAAATTCCTGTATTGTTGCCACATATTCAAAAATTTTTCCAACATTTGTATTGATTCAATAAACATGGCACCTTGTATGGTACAAGTACATAATATAAGCAAGGTCTTCAAAAGCCATATCAAGGACCATAGAACTTTCAAAATTTCAGAACAAATGCTTAACAGATTTCATGTGTGAAATTCCTTAAATTGCTGTTCTGTCGATACTTGAAGGGTAATCATTTTCAATTTTATCTAAACTGTATGATATCTTGTATATCCCAAATACAATAGATTTGCAAGGTTTTTACCAAATTTTATCAAATTTCCTCATACTTTTTTATCAGTTATTGCATATAAATTATACTTTTCTGTCTATGAAACATCAGTAAACGCTATTGAAATACCTGTATTTCTGCCATATATATAAAGTTTTTCCCCACATTTGCAATGATTTAATCAACATGGCATCTTGTATGGTATAAGGGCATAATATATTAAAGTTGAAGTCATTAATTTTGTCATAACGTTTTGTCTTATAATGTCCCTCATTGTCAATTCAAGAAACAAATCCAAATATGAAGCAGAGCTCGATGTATCTGTAATATCCTTATTTTCAAGCTGACTTGGGTAGATGAGATATTGAAAGTCTTGGAATTGTCGTTATTTAACTTAAACGGGCCATCTATATAACGAAAAGTGAAATTAAAAGATTTGGCTAGTTTTGTTTTTGTTTTCACGTAGTAGCCTTTGAACATGTTGAATGAAGTCAGCCTCATATGAGTACAGAAACAGATCGACGAGAAGCGCAGCACTGTTGGATCCCATTGAAATGTCGATTGTTTGTTGTAAATTCGACCGCTAAGTTCAACAAATATGTTGTCAAGAAAAAATCTAATATGTTTGTAATTTCAAATTCAGAATACTTTTTTAATAATCAGAGTGGTTCTTCATGAAATAAGACTTTCTCTTCCTAGAACTAGAAATTTATACCTGTGTGTTTCTTGAAAAAACATTGATGAACTAATTGTTTAAAAGTATCTTTAAATTGAGAATATGGTAGTGTAGGGTGTAAAGAAGTCGAATGTTTAATGCTGTTGTACTTAGCCAAAGTTTGGATTTAAGATATTGTAGTAATTTATTTTTAGTTTTTAAGAATTCACATCTGACTGACGCCACTTTATTTGGTAAAGCGTAATTTTGTGTCCATGTTACTTTAATTCTGCCGATATGTTGCTGTCGTATCATGTTGCGCTGAGCGAAGCCCTTTATCTAACCTTATACCTGTTTATAACATGGGTTAATTAGTCTATTTATTATCAGATCTTCCAACCCTCATACCCGTAATCTGTTAAGAAATAAAGAGGACTATAAATAATCTTCTATCAATCGTAGATCCAGAAAGAGCAGAACTGTTTAGAAGTTCCCACCAAAGTAACATATGTTTTATTCATTTTGACCAATCAATTGTTTAGCGTTATTCAATTAGGATATGTTTTTCTACCTTTGTAATAAAAATTATAGATACTTAGGAAGCGATTCCGAATGCCTTTGCCCTGAACTGATACTGAATACCATTTATGCAATGTTTATTAGGATTAAAAATAAACATTCCAATCTGTTGATTAAGAATTAAATTAAACTTTTACAAACTTTCTTTAATCATCCCATATTTAGAAGGAGCAGAAATGTTTAGGCTTAACAGCGATTTGAAGATCTGCTTCATCAAATCCATATAGACCTCAAAGTCTTCATTTCAAAATCGGAGTAAGCATTCAGTTGTTCAAGTTCCTTTTCGAGACAAAGAAAGAGCTGAAACCCTTGAAATAACTGATTAAAAAAATCGTACCAAACACAATCTGACTTCAACAACATATACCTCAGGTGATTTGTTATTTATATATGTATTAACAGATTAATTTAATAAATTATATTTTTCAAAATGTCTGACATGAAAAAAAAAAAATACTTATGTTTCAATTTGAAAAAGATTGCCACAAATAGGTGAGTGTTACAATCAAAATGTGTTTGTCTCAACGAAAAAAGGTGTTGTTGCAATGATATTGGCTTTGACACAACAACCTCAGTAGTATATATGCGGTTTTCAGTTATGATTTGAGGTGGTACTCCTACTCTAAGCGCTCATACCTCACGTCGATGGTTCACTGGTGCAAGCGTGACAAACACGAGGCAAACAGTCACGCTTGCTTAGGTGATCCAACGACGTGAGGTATGAGCGCTTAGAGTAGGAGTACGAGACAGCCCTACGATATGGGTTAGAGGCAGCACTAGGGTTAGGGTTAGGGTTAGAGTTAGGGTTGGGGTTAGGACTCGAGTTAGGGTTATGGTTAGGACTGAAATCCGGAAACGTTCGTTTCCGTCCGGAAAGACTCTTAAATTTCTGTTTCATGAGGGTGCTCTCTTTCAGGTCCGCGTTACATGTCCGCAGCCATCTTGGATGTCCATCGTAACATCAACGGGAACAAGAGGTGACTCATAACGAAACAGTAAGAATCCCACCTTCACCTCCTCAGCAGCAGCAGCAGCAGCAGCAGCAGCAGCAACAAGCAGCAGGAGCGAAATGAGCACGCGAGTAAGGTCCTGAGTAGCAATGAGCAGCAAAGAGCAAGAGATGAGCAGCTATGAGCAGCGATGAGCAAGAGATGAGCAGCAATGAGCAGTGATGAGCAAGAGATGAGCAGCAATGAGCAGGGATAAGCAAGAGATGAGCAGCAATGAGCAGGGATGAGCAAGAGATGAGCAGCAATGAGCAGCGATGAGCAAGATATGAGCAGCAATGAGCAGCGATGAGCAAGAGATGAGCAGCAATGAGCAGGGATGAGCAAGAGATGAGCAGTGATGAGCAGTGATGAGCAGCGATGAGCAAGAGAAGAGCAGTGATGAGCAGCAATGAGCAAGAGAAGAGCAGCGATGAGCAGCACGGAGCAAGAGAAGAGAAACTAAGTGAATGCAATGAAATGGACCGCCGTTGCTAAGGCGGTTGCTAAGGACATCCCTCCATTGATCTAATGGTGACAAGCATCACTTGCAGGTAAGGGGACATAATCCAATCCTACCTTTGGTCCTCACAGAAAATACCCCCAAATGAAAAGAGCGGGATAAGGGGAGACAATCCAATAGTGTACTTCGTATACTCTCGGACTTCGACATAACAGTGAGGGTATCAGACCGATGAAAGATCCAGAGACGGGAAAAGGTGCGGGAAAAGGGAGATAATTCAATCTGGTCAAGCATGGCACATCCTAGTCCGTGACTTACGTTACTTCCGTAAAGAAAATATGGTAAAATGGCGCGAAAATCCACTACTTCCGGTTGCGCATGCGCGCAAAAATCACTTCCGGTTCCTCCTGAACATGCGCAGACCACACATCCGGGTCCTAGCACGTGACTTACGTCACTTCCGTCAACAAATGGCGGAAAAATCCACTACTTCCGGTTGCGCATGCGCGCAAACCACTTCCGGGTACTTCCGGTTCCTCCTACACAGGCGCAGACCACACATCCGGGTCCTACCACGTGACTTGCGTCACTTCCGGCAACAAAGCATGGGGAAAACCCATCACTTCCGCAAACAACTTCCGGGTACTTCCGGTTCCGCCTACGCATGCGCAGACGGCACATCTGGGTCCTGGCACGTGACTTCCGGTTCCGGTCACATGACTTCCGGTGACGTCATTTCCGGTTCCGGTGACGTCACTTCCGGCTCCACCACCACCACCACCACCTCAAATCATAACTGAAAACCGCATATATACTACTAACCTCAAACATTTTCAAGTATTTCGAAAGCCATATTTGTTCTCTGTAGTTAAAAAACCTACCTATTTTAAGCCGGGATACTTCCTCTTATAAAACAAATTCGTGCAGTTGTAGATAAGGTAATATCTCTCTTTACATAATCAAATAAAAGACGACGCTTTTCAAGTGTCATATATCCGGCATTTAAACCTGAATGTAATCAATAAAGCAGCAAACATTCTTTCTTTGTTAAGACATGTATTCATTGGCAAGTTATGTGTGGTTCTTCACCCATGAATTTATTATTTTGTATATAGAAATATCGTCCAACCATAAATAGTACAATGTTTCATTAATTATTACTCAACAAATTAAGTACACGATTCCTTTTAACTGTTTCACAACAAACGTATTACGTCTAATTGTATTTCATTTTACTTTCACTTTCACATGCTTGACCTTCTACTTAATGATAGAATTCTGATATAAAGTAATATGATTATTTTTATCATAGACACATTTATTTTGGTTTGATATAAGTATATAGTTTTGTCCATATGACAAGCCGTGAATTTGCCAAGGGTGCCAGGATAATAACTCAAAGACAGAGTAAGAGGTGTTGGGAAAGAATTCAATAGCATAGGCAAGTATTTATGGATTGAATACTGTCCAACGACGTTATTTTATGTCAAATATTTTCTCAGAGACAATATTTCATAGGGGACAATATTTAATGGTACAGTCTTACCTCATTTATTGAAAGGTGTAACACTCTTTAACGAAGAAATATAACAATTCGTTCAGTTCTAAGTTATATACTATCGACGCTCATTCACTAAAATAAATATAACACCATTCAAACTTAATGTAACATTAAAAGAGGTATTTAAAGAACTTAGTATTTGATTTTCAAAATAGATAACACGTCTACTTCTAGAAATAGCCAGAGACCTATGGATTATCAACAAGAGTAAAGAAAATGAATTAAGATATTCATTTTGAGTTGTAAGTAAAGTCAAGAAATACCAAAGGGATATTCGAAGGAGGGAAAAATCGAAACAACTGACAAACTCCGGAGATCAACGAAAACAAGACCAAAACAATACATTTATTACAATTAAAAACTAAAAACATATGAACAACATGGACCCCACCAAAGAACCGAGGGTAGACTCAGGTGCCCCGGAAGAGAAAGCAGTCTCTGCTTCCTGCAGGACACCCGCCATGCTGCCCATTTCAAATCCGGTATGAGGAGGGATAACATCAATGAAACAGGTCCATTTTCATCCGGGAAACGGTTTTTTCATACCTGTCAACCAAGTTATGATGACGTCCAAACTTCAGTAAGGATGACTCCAACTTAGGAGCAACATACCCCCGTCTGAGCAACTTTTCTGTCAGGAGCCGGGCTCTGTCCAGGAAGTCAATGTATATGTCACAAGCTCTGGAATAACGTATGAGTTGTGAAATATATATTCCATACGCCGGCGCTTCTGGAATATTGCCGCTCAAAAATTGGAAGTTGACGATCGGAAAGCGTGTTCAACTTCCACAAGCAACAAATTGTCCGTTTACTAACAAAACGAACAGTTTTGAAGAATTTTAGTTGACCATATTTAATGTAACCTTCATTTTCATTTTTTATGCGCCCGCAAATATTTGCGGACGTATTATTGTATTAGCATGTCGCCGTTGTCAGTGTCGTCGCACTTGGCGTCGGCGTTTGTGGACAGTTGGGTTTTCGTTCATTTATTTATCTTCTATTGAACATATCATAATATTTCACCACAATGGTCCCTCTTACGAAAAATCTGGCCGCTCCCTTGGGGGGGGGGAGGGTTTCACTGAGTTTTTTTTTAAAATAATTTGGTGTTAATTTTTAAAACTGTTTGTCCGATTTTTATAATGTTTGGTTTTTAATGTTCCTTATTTCAGATTCGTTTTCACTATATCTTACTATTTTCGAGATAAAAGGGGCTAAAAAGGGAAACACCTTAATTTTCGAAACTTTTATTTCTTATCCGATTTTGATTTTATTAAATTTTCAAAACAAAATACAATAAAAGTATCTCCAGGCATGTTTGTTTTACGTTTGTCTTTGCAAAGATAAAAATGATTAAGAGGGCCAAAAGTAGCCATTTTGCAGGACTCCTAAAAAATTGTATTTGTCATCCGATTTTAAAGTGGATTGTTTTCTTTTAATTCATCTTATGGAGTGTTCCCAGCAGTTTGGCAACAGATATATTCTCTTTTTTGGTTTTTGTATAAGAGATTAAAAAGGTCAAATAAGCCACTTGGCTTGATAGGTAAATTTGTTTTTTTTTAACTGGTTTTGTGGTAGTTCCAATATTTCTGTGTAAAGTATATTTCATTATTCAACTCTTTATTAGGTAACGCATACTAATGTGTCCAAATTTACTTTGATTCTTTATCTGCATGTGGACATGTTGCGTTCGTGTCATTCTGCACTGAGCGAAGCCCTTTATTTAACCGTATACTTAATTATAACAGGGAGTAGTCATCCCATCTGTTCAGATCACTTTTCTCGCATAGGTCTAATATTAAATCCGCCATCTTGGATTTTGTGGAGTACCTTTTGGAAATTATTATCCATAATGAATGTGTTCGTGGGTTCCTTACTATGTGAAATATGTTCTTTACGGTTAAATGTCTGCCATTTAAGAACACAATTTATTTGTCATGGCTGTAAGTACATGAATGGTGTTATAAACCCTTTCAATCGCCCTTTTTATTTTTGTATGTTTTTATGGTAGTTTTTACATGTCATTACCTTTGTGTGGCTGTATCTATTCTATATAATAAAGAACGAAATAATCAATAAATATAGTTTATTATCCCTATCAATAACGAATGATCACGGGTCGGGGATCCATCCCGCACCATCCTCACGAAGCATAGAATTAACATTGATATCCATAAGGAACTGTCGGTTCGCTTTTTTCAACATTAGAATATTTTGTGCTCACTTTATTTCGCCATCAAACATTTCGTGTACATCTTATGGGGTTTTACATTATACACAAAAAAGAATTGTCAAGTTTTTTCTGAAGTTTAATATCTTCTGTCCATTTTATTTTGCAATGAAACTTTTTTATTCACTTATTAGTTTGGCAAACACTTATTTTGTGTTCACTTTATATCACAGTACAAGTGTGTGTGTGTTGAATTATACACTAGACTTAGATTTTTTTATAATAAATAAGTTTTGTCTGTCAATTATTTTCTTATTGTGTATTGTTTATACTTTCTCTGATAACGTATGTACTTTTTTCGTTCAAAACAAGAAAACGAGTGATTGAATCTTACATGCTCTTGTCTGAAGTCGACTAAGTTACTACTCCTCAGCTATCGATTGCGAATTAAAACTGAAAGCTATAATCAGTCTGATTAATTGGTGTGAATTAGTGTACTTTGTTTGATATTCAATAACCTAAATCGTTAAATAAAAATACATTATTGACATATAAATTCGAAAACTCTCTAAAAAAGTTAAGATATGATCAGGATGACAGATCATCATTCGTATCACAGGAGCTCAGTCATTGCCGGTACTCGCCCCCGGGTCGGAAAAATAGCTTCTTAACCTATCGACCGTATTGGTTCCGGGTTTTACATAGATACGAATAACAATATAGCCCACATTCTAGAAGTTTGATTAAGGCTTACACAAAGGTAGTCACCACCCATCCACGCTCGATATTGCTATCGGAGCTGTACCCATATATGCATTGGATATGCATTGAGTATGTATGAATGTTAGCCGGAGAGACTTCCTGGTAGGTTGTACATCCACTGACGATCTCTCCCCGTCAGATCAGTGGTGCTACCCAAACCCAGTGTTCTAGGATTACTATTTCCCGTTACCCGTGGAAAGTACCTTTTGGCGTCGGGAAAGTCGTAAAAGAGACGCTCGTTGTCCGTGGGAAAGTTAATTTTGACTGCACATAATTTTTTTTTTAAACGACAATCGCACCGACTAATCGCGGTATGATCGCGGGTTCTTGTTTAAAAGTTTCACTTACAAATTCGACTGCTTTTACTCACGATTCGACTACATGACATTTTTTATCAACGTTATTTTGATGCTTGTAAAATAAAGCGCCTACGCGATCACTATCATAATTATTATAATTTGAAATGGGAAACGGAAAACGAAGATTCGGATTCGTATTTTTATGTGTATTGTACTGTCGTTGTGGTTATATTAAGTAAATATGAATAGATCGTCGTCTTTTTTGGAGTTTTTGAACAATTTTCTATCTTAAATATTTCGATCAAAATGCCTTTCTGGGAAAGTTTTACTACTCCGGCATCAGCGACAGAATATGATAGTGTTGGTACCGGAAACGATTTCTGTTTTATATTTCGGTATTTTTGGTTATGAGTACTTCTTGTTTAAAATAAGTTTGATTGTTGGTCTTCCAAATGTTTCGGTTTTAATGCTACTGATGAGAGATAACTCCTTGAAATGCGTCGTATACAGCATAGTATAAATTTACTATATCTAATATTAGTATCTTTGGATTGTTATTTTATAATAAAAGAATATTTGGTGGGAAAATTCAAATTATGTTCAAATGAATTTGGAAAAAATTGGATTTAAATCTCAAAAAGAGACCCCCAGCCTCTACCTGAAAAGGCTAAGATAGAAAAGAAAACAACTAGGAATAAACTCTATGATGAAGAGAAGAGAAGTAGGTCATTTCCGCCCTCTTGGAAATTGACATAGCTTGGTTGCAATATAATGAGGAGGATAATAAAATGTTTTGTTTATATTGCAAATAATATCCAACACTGGCAGGTCATAATAGTTTTGTGACTGGATCCACAACTTATCACTTGACTAACATTAGATCACATGACAGAAGTAAATCTCATAGTCAGTGTATATCAAGGTACAACACTGACCATTCTGCCACTGATTCCAGCAAATTAACTAGTGTTCAAAGAAAACCTGATGAATTCAGTGATAGCACCATTGATAAAGCTTTCCATCAGCTTGGTGTAACGGAGAAAAATAGGATGGCCAATTTGTTCAAAATAACATTTTTTTCTTTGAATAGAAGGTAAACCCTTAAGTGACATGGAGAAACAGTGTATTTTAGGAATTTTTTAATCAATTAAAAATGCACTCCAAGATTTCGGCATTGTATTTCAAAGCTTGAAACATGACAGGCCTGGTCCAGTTCTATATATGTATATGTATAGACATATGTATTAAGTTTATGTTTAAAATAAAAGCCAACTTCGGCCTGTATGGTCTTCTTATAACAGTTTCATTGTTAGATTGCTTACATGATATCTCAATATTGGATTACAATTTACAAATTAAGTTGGATTTGCTTGACGTTGGATCCACATAGGGCAGTTTTTAGATTGAAAAATTATATTGACAAAAAGTATTATAAATTTCAGACAAGATGAGTCAGTAGTAAGTCACGAGCAGTGGTGGCTTTAAAGAATAACCTTAAAGTAGTGGTTAATCACTTGGAGGCAATGGCAGCATCAAATGTAGTACGAGAGGCGAAGGCATATCACACAATACTGACATCTGTTCAGTTCATCAAAACACTTCATCTGATGTTAGACTTTCTCCCTCTGATATCCAGATTATCCAAGGTATTAATATAATTTTGTAATTGAATAATTATACTTTTTTATATAAAGAAATGAATAACAATAAATCAAACCTTTCCACAGATAAAACTGTTATATACATTATACATTTGTTGCAAAAAAATGTTAGTCAGAATTCGCAGTTATTGTATGATCTCAGTCATAAATAACCTTCAATAACACTGAGCAAAAATTGATTAAACTTTTAACATTTATAATGATTCATTTAAACACACCACAATGACAGTCACAGGGTTTGGTTTAAAAATTGAACTTTACATAGAGTTGTTTAATTTTAATATGTTACAAAAAGTGAAAATAAATTTTTCTTCAGGTTTCCAGTTTCAAGATATAATGTATGAAGTGGAAGATCAGATAGAAGCGGTGTAATGCTTGACCTAATAAACATGAAGAAGACATCTGGCACATATATGAAGGAGTTTATGGAAAAGTACAATCCTTTAACAAAGACATGTCATGGTATATGTCTTAAGGGCCTAACTCCGACTGTTGATTGGAAAGAGGATGGTTCTCTAGTGAAACTGGTTGATGATACCATTACCTACATTGATAAAAGGTATGCATAATTTTGAACAAAAATGTCTTTTTTTTGGCATATGCTGCTTGGCAATTCACTGTAAAATATTTAAAAGCTCATTTTTTTAATATTTGTTTAATGCAGTGAGATAGATGACATCTGTTAGTTTTACATATTTATAAGTAAGAACGTGATGTCTTCTATCATACCACATTTTTAAAAGTTGAAAAATATTAATATAGGCAGTTTGTTTTATTTGGGGTCTCTGAAGGAATTACGTTATAAGCTTTAAGGAGGATTCTTTGAGCTACTTTAGAATATCTTACTACAGAAGGTGGCCACGAGATAGGTAGGAGCTTGCCAATTTTTGTACAGATGACCTAAAAAAGTTGCTTAGTTTGTATCCTCACTTACTTGGAGAGGAAGATAGAGAACATATTACAATGCAGCTTTCCTACTTGAAAACATACTTGTTGGGGAGAAACCCTGCTGACATGAAACAGGTTTTAATTTTTACTGATCTTTATAAACTAATTATAAATTTAGTTCAAAAAATAATGCAACAATCTACATGCATATTATAGAGTAATATAATTTATCCATGGAAAGACATGGGTGATGTTATTCATTCCTTGATAGTCTATTATAAAAGTCAACAGAAAAGAATATTGAAAATCTTAACAAAAAACTACAAATGCTTATACAGATGGAGTGCGGTCTCCTTGGCACCTACCCCATATCTTTTCTCTTTTTATATATATTGAATAATTTGTTCAGAAACACAAAAAACCCGAAAAACTTGTATTTTTTTTCTTCATGTACTACAATATAACTGTAATAATGGATAAATAAATTATACCGGTAATCTATCACTTACTATAAATTCACATTCTAAATTTATATGAGATTCTGACAATGTAGGTTTAATTTTGCTAAGTAAAAGTTTGTAATATTCCAGTTAAAGAGGAATTTGAAGTAGAAGTTTAATGTTTGGTTAAAATTTTCTTTGTTATCTTTTGATAGTTTATTTTACATTTTTACATTTCTCTTTTACAGATATATGAAATGTTGTTAGCCTCAAAGCTTGAAAGGTTTACCAAAATAATGAAACTTATAAAGATAATGTGTGTCATTAGTCCATGTACAGCAGAATGCGAAAGGGGGTTTTCCTAGATGAAGCAAATAAAAAATGCGCACAGAAAACGAATGGAAGAAGAAACTCTTCAGTGCCTGTTAAGGGTTAATTTTTTTGGACTATCAGTTGATAAGTACTGTCCTGAAAGGGATGTTGCCTCCTGGCTATCAACTGGTGGTACCAAACATGTTAAGGGTCATGTTATCAACTCTTCATTAATTTGCTTAAGCTTAAGGAACTTGAGCCCGAAGACAAATAAACTTATACATACAAATAAACTTGTAAATGTATTAATTTGAGTGTTATTTTATTTAATTTGTTCATGTAATAAATAGTTCTGTATTCAAAAGTATTGTTTACTCAGTCATACAAGGATATAGATGTCTTATTTGTGGATGCAGATATGCATACACAAAATGCACCAATTTAAAAAGAAATCTGGCAAAGTTATTGTAATGTCTGAGAAAGTCAATTTTGAGAAGTGACTTTCTCTTGGAAAGTTGGGTTGACCAAAAAATCCTAGAACGCAAAAACACACACGAGACTACCTCAGTCCAATCTAATTAAAAACCGATCTCTCATCGCTCCCGTTTTCTGATATGTCGCGTGGGAGATCTAACGAAACCCGCTTTGAGGTCACATGTGAGTGACCTCGTAGGTGTGTCCTGTTTGACCAATAAAATTGCGGCTTAGGCGATCTTGTAAGTTGATCGTGTAGTAAAGGGATGTAACTCATTTTATTAACGAAGAAATCGTCAGTCCCCAGAATTCATAACACTTTTTTGATTGGCTTATTGATAGGAAGTCAACTCATTTGCATATCATTATAAATTCATAAGTTCCAGTTCACTCAAATGTGACCTCAAAGCGGATTTCGTTAGATCTCCCACGCGACATATCAGAAAATGGGAGCGATGAGAGATCGGTTTTTTATTAGAATGACCTCAGTCCATCTAGAATTAATTTGATCACTACTTAACTCTAGATAAAATTCAATATTTACATATCAAATAGGATTCACTTCAAATTTTCAACATCTAACAATGGTATATTGAATTTATTATTTGTTAAATAGTAGACATTAAATGCACTGATTCATTGAATTTTCAAAAAGACATCAAGTGAAAAAATATAAACAAAACTTTAGTAAATAGGTAGAAAATTCACTGAAGCGTTTTATTTTTACCTGTGTTATTTTTAGATAAATTCTATTAATATACCTGTGATGTTCTCACCTGAACGGTCGTCGAATGAATGAAATACTATCGGAATTTTGCTCCCTATATAGTGACGCCGGGACTGTCGATGTAGTCCAGCAATCTGTTTGGCTAATTGAAGAAGGGTTTAATCGATCGATAGGATAAAGGATCTTTTTACATCGCTTAGTTTACCTGGCAGTCGAGAAAACCACGGAAATCACCTGACGTGTTTTTAATGTGTCTGATTTACAAATTATTTCAGCGAATTTGAAAAACATCAAATACCACAAACACGGCCTTATTCATATCAAATAATATAAATTTATTCGAATATAGAATAAATCAGGTTATCTTAGTGAAGTCATGATATTTATTGCGAGTTACCTCGCTTTAAACAATTGTGTTATTCAATTACGGATCGATTTTCTGGAAACGTCGGAAACACACGTGATCACACAAAACAAGGTCACGTAAAAGTGACGTCATCACCCTTTCTGAATTGTCGTTTGGTGAGAACAGACACCTTTTTCTTTCGGAGGAGAAAACTGTAAGAAACTTAAACAATATTTAAAATCCCTCCCTCCCACCACTGTAACATGTATAATTTGTGTTCAGCTTACTGCTGCTGTTTGCTGCATATTTTCAGATCACTCCATGTATCTTTATTGCTAGTAGAAGATATAGAACTCGTCACGGCTCAACAGAATTACTTCAGACTACATATACCAATGTGAATTCGTCTTGTTTGCGTAAAAGGTAGCGACACAACATCAACAGTTATACTTATTGGACGATTTTATCCGTTTACTGAGCTTCTGTTTCCCAGGGCCAGTAATTTAGATCCATAATGTTAAATCGTCTTCATAATGATAATGAACAGTGATGTTAATGATCAATAATGATAATGATAATGAACAATAATGTTAATGTTTAATCATGATTGATCATGATTATGATCAATCATGTTAATGAACAGTAATGATAATGATAATGTTAATGATAATGTTTGGGCGTGCCATATTGCAATTTCGGCCGGCAGCCCTTTTCTGTGAGCCGTGGCCTACATTCGCCAATAAAAAAAATTCCGTTTTAAGACTATTGGTTTATTGAGCCTTAGAATCTAAGATAATGGTAATAAATACAACCGAATTTTCACCAGATGAATTGTAAGATGACTGCTGTTAGTATTATATGATCCCTGATTGCATCATTCATTTTCACATTAATTTTTTGGATGTAACGTCAGGGTACCCAAATCGCCCAGGTCGCCCCTAAAATACGGCTGGATAATTTGCTTCCGCTAGTACGAAAATAAACATGCACTTTTCGTAACATTCGCAAAAAGACGCAACTTTTGGGTATAAAATGGAAATGATAAATTAATCAGATGATTGCAAAATAGGGGTAAGAAGTTAGGATGAAATGGATCTGTCACTATCAAAGCTTGTGCGACGGACCGATTTCAACTCTTTAAAATCCACTGTATTGCTAAAAAATGTGTTGTCTTGGTGTTCAAACATTCATAGATCTATGTTCTCAAATTTATAACTTTACCTCTTCTCTAATGCCAGAAATATTAAGGATTTTCATGTCTTGTTGGAACGTTCTTACTTCCGCCATTTTTGTTGTGACAACTTTTAAGTTCGATAACTTGCACATGCAGGTGCGATAAAATGTAACGACTTACATTACGAGTAGTTCCCCTTACAACACAAAACATCGTCAGGGATATTAACTGTATTGCATTTGTAAATGTATAAAATGCATTTTCTCTGCAAATAACGATTGGGGATATATATTAGATATAAATTATTTGTGCACATTTCATCTATTTACGACTCAATATGAGGACATGTTTTGGGGTCATTAAACATAGACACATTTTCTTTTTTTCTGTGGTCATTGTTGGTTCACGTTATCTTGTATTGGACAAAAGTTATATATTAGATCGTTTAAAAAAACAAATGTATTTATAAACTATCGATAGCACATGGGTTTGTTGTTATATTGGGAACATGTGTTCATGTTTACAATAATATTTAAATTATTTTAGCATAACAATAAGTAACCTTAACAAAGTTAAGAGTTTTAAGATCTTTGTATGATAGCACGGACTGGTCATTCGCGGTAAAAGTTTACATTGAAAATACATTTTCATAGCTTGACCATTCGAAGCTCAGCCTTAGTGCAGTAAAGTTGGCTTATATTTTAAGCTATGTCGGATATTGATACAGACCACACCGCAACTAATGCCCAACCTAGAGGTGAGTCACAGCCCCCTGCTCCCAGTTCTGATATAGCAGATGCTTTTCACTTGTTCCGTGATTATCTAGATTACAAAATTGTAGATTTAAAAGCTGATTTGGTTTCCGAGCAAGACAATTTGTCACGTAAATTTAAAGAAGAAGTCGGTATCAAATTCAAGAAAGAAGGGAACAGTATTCAATATCATTTCAATGATGAAATTCTGACCGGGCTCCATAAAATTCAAAAGAAGGGCCCCTCTTTGGATTCTCCCACTAACAGTATTGTGTCTGAGCTTATAAATAAAGTTAAAGCTAGAAATAAGTTGATAAGGATCGCCGACAGCTCTGCAGGGGGCTGGACTACAGTGCACGAATATGAGTCAAATACCATGGCTGATAACTCTGACGATGAAAAGAAAATTAGACAAGCCGAAAGTCGTGCAGCGAAGTCGATTAAAGAGAGGACCAAACCTCGCCCTTCTCCGTACAACAGAGCTACCCAAATTGCTAGACCAGCTGAAACTGTGCCGAATCCCGCTTATTCTCAGTCTTACAGTCGTTTTTCTCAACCTCCACAGCCATTTCGTGCAGGCTACGGTCGGCGTGAGCCGGCCCAGTATGACATGTGTCACCAGTGTAAACAGTTTGGACATTGGCGCAGGAACTGCCCACTTAACAGGGTCCAGACATTTCAGCACAACGCTCAAGGACAAGGCGCCCAACGATCTTAAACCGGTATTTAATGATAGTTATTTAGATTGTGAATCATATATTTCTGTTTGGGGTAATGAAAACAATATTAATGACTATTCTGTTTTTCTGGAACAAATAAAGTTTTTTGAAAATGCAGAACATAATAGCACTTTTCATGGTGTAAAGGGGAGTTTGCGTAAACATATAGATTTTTTGAAAAATATTGGCGCTAGTGATTTTGTCATTCACACTATAAAAGGGGGTTACGTTATACCGTTTTTAGAAACACCTTAACAGATGCACTGTAAGAACAACAAATCTGCGTTTATGAATGAGAAATTTGTTGATGAAGCTATTTCCGAATTAGTAGATACTGGATGTGCTAAGTTAGTTCCTTTTAAGCCTTTCGTCGTGAATCCTTTGAGCGTACCGCTAAATTCATCTTCAAAGCCTAGGTTAATTTTAGATCTCAGTATTTTGAATCAAAGTGTCAGGAAAGACAAGTTCAAGTTTGAAGACTGGAAAATTGCAATACAATATTTTGCGAATGATTACTCACTATTTAAGTTTGATTTAAAATCGGGGTACCATCATTTTGATATTTGTCCCCAACAGCACACCTTATTAGGGTTTTCCTGGAAACAACAGTTTTTCTGCTTCACTGTCTTACCTTTTGGCTTATCAACAGCTCCTTTTATTTTTTCAAAAAAAGATGGTTAAATACTGGAGGATAAATTCTATAAAGATAGTTCTATATCTGGATGACGGTTTTGGCATGGCTCCTACTTTTGAAGAATGTAATAAAGATGCTATTTTTGTTAGAAAAAGCCTTTTGTCAGCCGGGTTTTTAATAAACGAGAAAAAATCTATTTTCACTCCTGTTCAGGAGCTAGAATGGCTCGGAATCATTTGGAATTCACTTGAATTTTGCGTTACTATACCTGATAGGCGTATTAATGATTTGATATGTTCTTTGTCAGATGCTTTGACTAATTTTAACACATTGTCAGCCAGACGATTAGCCCAGGTAGTGGGAAAAATTATATCTATGTCTCCTGTAATTGGTAATATTTCTAGACTTAAAACTAGATATAGTTACATGTGTATTGAAAGTAGGGTATCTTGGGATACGGTATTAAATATGGAAATACCAGTCCAAGAAGTTAATAGTAAGATTTTTCATCAAATGTGGAATCGTTCAGAAATGCAACTGAGCTCTACTTGGAGAGAAATGAAGGCAATTGAGCAGTCCCTGATTTCTTTTAAAAATGTTTTCAAAGGGAGAACATTGAAATGGTTCACAGATAACCAAAGTTGTGTAAGAATTGTTAGATCTGGAAGCATGAAATTTGAGTTACAAAATTTAGCAAATTCTATATTTTCTGTTTGTTCTAAACAAGGCATATCCACGTACAATGGATTCCACGTTCTGAAAACACTTTGGCTGATTATGTTAGCAAAATGGTTGATCATGAAGATTGGGGTGTTTCCTCTGAATTTTTCAATTTTATAGATGAAATGTGGGGTCAACATCGCTTTGCAAGCCATTTAAATACTAAGTTACCTCGTTACAATTCCTTGTTTTGGAATGCTACTGCTGAAGCTATCGACGCTTTTACTCAAGACTGGTCCCAAGAGAACAACTGGCTTGTTCCTCCAATTTATTTGGTTTTAAGAGTAACCAAGCATGTTATAGCTTGCAAGGCAAGCGGTACATTGATTGTCCCTAAATGGACGTCTGCAGTGTTTTGGCCGTACATTTTTAAGAAAGATATGATATATCAAGATTATGTCGTTGATGTTTTAGAATTTCAAAAAACAGAAGGCATTTTTATGCAAGGTTCGAATGAAAAGTCTATTTTCGGTTCGGAACGTTTTAATTCGTCAGTGTTGGCAATTAGAATGAAAGCTTGATGCTATACTGTATAACACAGATTTTTGTTATAATGATCATTTTGTTGATATTTGTGTATCCATTGTATATTCTGACAAGATTGGTTGCTGTCATGGTCGGGGAAAAGCATGGTCCTACAGAAGTATAGTTGACATGGCTTGAAGATTGTTATGGTCTCAGAAGAGCATGTCCTATAGCATTATAGTTGACGCGGCTTTTAGATTGATTACAATTATTTGTGTATCCATTGTATATTCTGTCATGATTGGTTGCTGTCATGGTCAGGGAAAAGCATGGTCCTACAGAAGTATAGTTGACATGGCTTGAAGTTTGTTATTTACACTAAAAGACAAAACCATCCAAGGAGCAAAAGACTATATAAAGAATGAAAATATTAAAACAAAAACAGTGCTATTTCAAGTTGCGTCAAATGACTTGGACAGTAAAGACCAGGACAAAGTCATGAGAGAATTGGAAAGTCTAGTCCACACAACAAAAGAGGTAATCCCCCGAGCACAAATTGTATTTGCTGAAGTTCTGCCAAGATACTATAATGATATCAAAATTCTCACTGAATATGATCAAAAGCGCATTCTTTATAACACTTTGTTAAAAGATTATTGTTCTGATCAAGGTTTTGAATATGTATCTTTTGGAAATGTTAATGTCGATAATTTTTATGATGGCATACACCTTAATAATAACTGTCAGAGAATGTATGTGAGGCATATTAAACAGGTATTAAATCCAATACTTGGGTTGGAACCGTATCAAAGTCAGAGAAACAATAATCATAACCGACAAAGACCGCAAGAAACACAAAATTCAAACTCAGAACATCAGAGAACAAAACCCCAGAAACCAAGATACACATCAAAACAAAACAGGTCAAAACTATGACAGAGATGAAAATGGGAGAAATAGAAGAATGATATTTGGTATGAACCCATACACACAATCACAAATGTCACAAAATGACAGTTACATGTCAAGGTCAGGTCAACATTTTCAAGGTTTTGCACAATCACAAATGTCACAAAATGATGGTCACATGTCAAGGCCAGGTCAAAATTTTCAAGGTTTTAATAGACATACACAGCAATCAAGCAATTATAATCTTCCTAATTAAAGTTACAACAATAAACAGAACCAAATACAAAAAGAAAACATGTTTAGTACATTGGGTGAAATGATAAATATGATGTAATATTCGTATACATTATGTTGAAAAACTGAAAATAAAATGGTATTTCATATAAACTGTCATTATGAAAATCATTAATTTTGTCAAATATTTGTACACATAATGTGGAAAGGGAGATAATTCACATATTTTTTTTTTTTTTTTTTTTTTTTTTTTTTTTTTTTTGTTATTGTTTAAAATATGACTGTGTATTATGATGAATAGCTGAAATAGAACGTTATTTCATATAAACTGTACATGTGAAATTCATGTGTGAAAAGGGAGATAATTCTCATAAAAAAAGTTTCTTGTGTATTATTGTTTTATCTGAAAAGAAAAATATATTGTAGACTTAAGGTTATTAGTCTGTATGCATTGATGAATATGATATGTGCATATACATATAAACAAACAAGTATGTACATATGTTTAATGACTTTTTAATATATTTTGGACTTTCTGAGAAAAGGCTATAAATTGAATGTCCCTTTGACTTGTATTTTAGTCATTTTTTATTAATTTTTGTATAGTTTAAAGAATACTTTTTAAAGTTTCATATTTTGAATTTGCAAATATATAGACAATTAATATGATCCTCCTTACACTTAATATGACATAAAATAAGGCTAATCTCAAGTTCAATAAATTTGGATAAAATATGAATACAGCTTCTGCTCAATTTAGTTTTGTTAATCTTAAATCAATCCAAAATTTGTTTATATGGATTTCAAAATCATTAAGTGTACAACTTCTTCAATACATAACTATATATATCAATACAGAACAAGTATATCTGTATATGTGTACTTTCATGTGATATGAAAATATGACATTGAATAAAAAATGAATTACTTCCCTTTGGACAGACTATTTTAAAATATTTTAAGAGATATCTATGGATCCAGGTCATAAACCATTTTTTCATTCTAGATTTATATCATGCTTACTAAAACAATGAAAGAAATCAGCATATCTGCCTGGAATATACATGGCCTAGGGGATAAACCAAGAGATGAATTTTTCATAAATAGACTCAAGAGTGATATAAACATTTTATTAGAAACTTGGAAGGGAGAAAATAAAGAAATTCTTATTGAGGGTTACAATTGTATTTCAAAGATACGTAAAAAGGCTAAGAGATCTAAAAGACATAGCGGGGGAATTTTAGTTTTATTTAAGAAAACAATACATAAGGGCATTTCTTACCTAAAAGATGGAACAAAATCTAACAATAGACTTTGGATTAAATTAGAAAAGTCATTCTTTGGATTTAGTGACGACTTATATATTTGTGCAGTATATATTCCACCAGTTAATTCTACACATTATAATGAAGACTATATATATTTAGAACAAGAAATTAGTTACTTCTCAAATAGAGGCAAAATTTTGCTCTTAGGAGATTTTAATTCAAGAACTGGAAACTCCTTGGACTATATATATAACGATGATACAAAACTTAATGATTTGTCTAATGAAGATTTATTACCAAATGTTTATAGAATTGATAATTGTTTAAGAAGATTTAACAGAGATGAGGTGATAAATGCCCAGGGTAAAACTTTATTAAATCTATGTATTTCAGCTGGCCTACGTATAGTGAATGGCAGATGTGTTGGCGATATATTAGGAAACTTTACATGTTTAACAAATAATGGTCAAAGTGTTGTCGATTACTGTATTCTTAGCGAGAGTCTCCTCTCCTCAGTTCAATATTTCAAAAACTCCGAAATAAATTACTTGTCAGATCATACACAATTAGAAATTTCTCTTGAATGTAATTGAAATCTTGAAATAAAGAATCTTTCAAATCAAGATTGGAAAATTATGCCATCTTTTAGATGGGACTCTGAAAAATCTAGAATTAAACTGCAAAATTATTTATCTTGTATGGAAACTATTGATAATATAATTAATTATGAAACAAAAGAATTCAGTCAAGATCAAGAGGGTGTTGATGAGGCAACTTTTGAACTGAATAAACTACTTCAATTATTTACTGATAATTCATGTGTCACTCGAAAGCCTAATCAAAAAAAGAAAACTAAGAAGAAAAAGCAAAAGTGGTCAGACCAAACAGTTTCAGATTTTAAACGTCAAATAAACTCTTTAGGACAAAAAATAAGGAACTCGCCTTTTGATTGTAATTTGAAAAATAAGTACTTTAACATGACAAAACAATTTAAAAAAATTGTCAAACAGAAAAAAGTGCAATACAAAAATGAAATATTTAAAAAACTTGAGAATGCTTATGTAAAAAATCCAGATGAATACTGGAAAATACTGAAAGAAATGAAAGATTCCTCAAAGATCGAAAAAGATTCTGAGGAATCAGAAATATTTTATAATCTTGAAAAGGCAGAAAAACACTTTCAAAACCAAGGAAATTGTTCTAATATAAACGAAGCTTTTCAAAAGAAGGTTGAACAAGAACTAAATTTAAAAGAAAAAAACATTCTATATAGAGAAGCAAACAGATAGACCATTTACAATATCTGAGGTAAAGAGTGTTATAAATAAACTTAAGATGGGCAAGGCATGTGGACCAGATAAAATCCTCAATGAAATTATTAAACATAGTAGTAGTGTTACATTGCAATCCTATACAAAATTATTTAACATGATTTTAAAAACTGGTTGCTACCCAAAAGCTTGGAACCAGTCCTATATTATTGCCATTCATAAGTCTGGAGATAAAAGTTTTTTAAATAATTATAGAGGAATATCTTTAATGAGTTGCCTGGCAAAAGTCTTTAGTGCACTGGTAAATGATAGACTCACTTCATTTTTAGAAAATAAGTATAATCCATCACAATTTGGATTTAGATCAAATCACAGGACATCAGACTGTATATTTATTTTAAAAAGTCTTATTAATAAATATCTTCACAAAAATAAGAAGAAGATATTCGTATGTTTTGTGGACCTGCAAAAGGCCTTTGACTCCTTATGGAGAAAAGGGCTTATGTACAAAATTTTAGAACTAGGTATTGGAGCAAATATGTATAATATTATTAAAAAACAATTTCAAAATACGGAAAGTGCATTTAAAAATAAAAATCTTCATTCAAAGTTTTTTAACATAGATAAAGGTGTCAGACAAGGAGATGCAGTGAGACCGACTCTATTTAATATATTCATCAATGACATTAGTCATTTATTTGAACAGAAGGAACACAGTCCCCCAAAACTTGTTGACTCATATATAGGGAGTCTTCTCTTTGCAGATGATCTAATTATTCTATCAGAAACGCAGTCTGGATTGCAGAAAAGTATTGATTCATTGTCACACTATTGTGATAATTGGCATCTAACAGTCAATGTGAAAAAGTCAAAAACTATGATTTTTCAAAATAATCCTCCAAAATTAAAACATAACAATATTTCCATGTATAAAGGAGAATTTTTAGAAAATGTCAGCAAATATAAATATTTAGGGTGTGAAATTACAAATAATGGAAAGTTTAATTCTTGTACCTTAGAGTTAGCAAATAAAGCTAGAAAAGTATTATTTGCCATCAAGGCCTATACGTCGGATTATGGAAATTTACCGGTAAAGGTATCTTGTAACTTATTTGATACCTTAGTGAAGCCTTTTTTGACTTATAATCAAGAGATCTGTTTTATGGACTCTTATATTAAACTCTACAGAGCTCAAAGACGAGCTAGCGTAATACATCTAATGTAGATATTTTATCCTTTATTGATAAAACTCCAATGGAAAAAGTACAACTTGAGTTTTTAAAATATACACTTGGCACTAAAAGAAGTGCAACAAATATTGCTATTAGGGCCGAATTGGGGGTAATTCCTGTTGAATCCTGCATAAAATCCCAATCTATTATGTATCTCTCAAGGCTTCACAATGAAACTTTAAATCCCCTTGTTAAGGAAGCACTGAGTCTTTCAAAAATCTTAGATAATGAAGGTATATACTCCTGGTACACATATGCAAAATCTATAACAGAAGAAACAAATAATAAAGTTAATGAAGTACATAAATGTAAAACTTTAAAAGAGACAAAACAAAAAAGAAATAGTGTGAAAACTAATACTAATATGTATTATTTGGATTTGATCCAAAATAAAATTAATGATTTAAATGAACAAAATAAAATATACTTATATAAATTTAAAAAATCAGAATATAAAATGGAATACTACTTGTCCCATCCTAATAAAGAAACACGTAAAATTCTCACTAAATTTAGACTGAGTGACCATGAATTATTAATAGAACTCTTGAGATATAAGAAAGTTCCCAGAAATCAAAGACTATGTCATACGTGTCAGAAACTTGACGATGAAAAACATTTCTTCCTAGCATGCAATAGTAATAGTATTTATAGACAAAAAATGATAGAATACTTCTTGGAAGTATACGACAACTTCCTTTATTTAAATGACATTGCAAAACTTAAACTTATATTAAACCCGTCAACGCCCAAAGATATCAATATGGTAGTTTCTTTTATAAAACAGTCATTAGAACTGAGAAAAGGAGACTCTTGACTATATTAGTTATCTGTTTATACATGTTTAATAAATTGATGTTCAAATATGTTTTTTTTTTTTTTTTTTTTGTATGTGACATTTGTATTGTATTGCTATGACCCAAATGGGTATTGTTTGCAATAAAGTATTATTATTATTATGTTATTTATTTTTATGTGATATAAACTAAGCTGACATAGCCAGTTGTTGGCATGGTCAAGGAAAGCATGGTCCTATATAGAATATAGTAGACATGGTTTATTGATTATCATCATAAATTAGTGTTCTCATTTTAATATGTATTTACAATGTATACGTTTTTCAGCTATTTTTCATACTGGTAGATGGGAAGCATTACCAGAGAATTCTTTCAACAGTCACCTTTCACAGTTGTCAACTAAGTTGCCACAGTTTTGCCTTTCGTCTAGATCAGAGAATACAACAAAAAACTACAAGTATGCTTTGAAGCTTGGACTAAATGGTGTGTATTTAATGGAATTTCCTATTTACCGGGTTCTGACACTCATGTTTCATTGTATTTAATAGATTTAACTGAATCTACTAAGTCACATAGCAAGATTAATGAAATGTTTTACGCTATTAGTTGGGCTCACCGGCTCGCCGGGTTACCTGATCCATGTAAATCAGATTTAGTTTTATCTGTCAAAGAAGGTGCTCTAAGACTAATAGGTCATACTGTAAACAAAAAAGAGCCAATTACTCCAAAAATTTTGAAACATATTGTATTGTTAATGAAAAGTCCTCTTTAAAAGATTTGAGAATAGCATGTATGTGCTTATTGTGTTTTTCTGGTTTTTTACGTTTTTCAGAATTGTCAAATTTGAAAAGGAATAACATAACTTTTTATGATTCATATGTGAAACTTGTTCTCGAAAAGAGTAAAACAGACGTATACAGAGAGGGTAACGATGTTCTCATTTCTAAGACTAATACCATCACTTGTCCAGTCAATATGTTACACAGGTATTTAAGTTTGGCAAATATTTCTTCCAGTAGTACGGAATATATATTCCGAGGTTTAAGCTATTGTTAAAGTAACAACAGTTATGTACTTCGTAAGTCAGGAAAAATATCGTATTCGTCAGCCAGAGACATTTTATTGTCCGCTCTTCATAAGTTAGGTTTAGACAAGACTAAATTTGGTCTTCATAGTTTGAGATCTGGTGGAGCTACGGCAGCTGCCGCATCATGGCGAGCTGTTTCCCATAGATATGTGTTTGAGTTTTTGTTCATAAATACTTTATTTGCGTTTGAGGCCACGAATAAGAAAATAAATGTACTTATAAACTATCGATAGCACATGGGTTTGTTGTTATATTGGGAACATGTGTTCATGTTTACAATAATATTTAAATTATTTTAGCATAACAATAAGTAACCTTAACAAAGTTAAGAGTTTTAAGTTCTTTGTATGATAGCACGGACTGGTCATTCGCGGTAAAAGTTTACATTGAAAATACATTTTCATAGCTTGACCATTCGAAGCTCAGCCTTAGTGCAGTAAAGTTCCCCCCCCCACCCCCCCTCTCCCCCCTGTGAACATGTTTTGTATAAGTTTATATTTGTAAAAGCATTACGTTTTTTCTGCAGATCTTAAAAAGGACATTATGTAAACATTGTTTTGTGATATGAAAGATTCTATTTCATTATTTTTCATTGTAGATATGTTTGTAAGACATGTATGCTGCAGCGGTCTTAGTGTGCTGGCAAAGTGATTTGATTACAGTTGTATTAGATAATAAAACTTTGCTGCACTCGTCTAGGCGAGCTGTTTCCCATAGATATGTGTTTGAGTTTTTGTTCATAAATACTTTATTTGCGTTTGAGGCCACAAATAAGAAAATAATAACATATAGTCTTAAGGCAGACAGAATAACCTTGTTTTATTGTTATTGTGCATATATATACATACCTCACATCTGTTTCCTTCCAATTATTATTTTGTTTATTTTATTATTTATTTTTTTTTAGCTATTCTGTTTTATTTCATTCCCCCTACCCTTCATTTAACGTATTCTTGCTAAGATAGTTAAATTTTATGTTAATTTGTGCCGTACCTATACTTTGTAAGACACAAGGCAAGAAAGACCGAAATTTACAAAATTGTACAATCGCTCGACTCATACATTTTACCCACTTTACTTTCATGTATCACCTCAACTAAATTTTAAAAACCTTTCCCTTTTGCGCCCTTTCGCGTTTGTTAATCTTATAGCTCATTTATCAAGCAATTTCAAATTAAATGAAAAAATAATTGATGAAATTAAATAGAACAGCTAAAAAAATAACAATAAAGTTAAATAAAAAATGGGACATCCATGCCCGAAAAACCTGTGATCCACCTTTAAACAATCGCACAGTTGATGTGATCGAAAACAAAAATTGAATACAATTGTCAAAAATCAGAAATCAGAAATTTTATTAGTATAAAATCCAAAA
The DNA here is from genome assembly GCA_028015205.1 of Mytilisepta virgata. NCBI lineage: Eukaryota > Metazoa > Mollusca > Bivalvia > Mytilida > Mytilidae > Mytilisepta > Mytilisepta virgata. The sequence goes on along the minus strand of CM051510.1, from coordinate 37,522,291 downwards.
CAGCAGGATTGTTTAGACACATACATAAAGCTCATTTTTCTTATATTTTTTGTTTAGTTTATTATACGTTTTTTTTAGTTATACATGTATCCTTGTGCTTGTTTGCTTGTGCTTTGTCTTTTCCCTGGACTTCCAAATAATTTCAAAAGATTGACAAAAAATAAGGGACTTTCCCCCCTGTTTTGTCTCTTCGGTATTCTTTTGTCTATACAATGTATTTAGCTCCTTTGCCTATATTTCAAAAACAGTAAAGGCTTCAAAAAAGTTTTGTTCTTACTGCGAGCTTTGATAAAATATATATCTGAAATGTCCTATGTAAAACTAAGATCGTCTACGGACGAAATTGGACCAACTAAGGACTGTTCCACCAAACTTTGGTCTCAATGGCCAAATATTTTCAGTGAAGATTTTATACATTTTTTCAGACTTTATTTTTAGTCATCAGTCAGTATTCCAAGCACCATCATGACCATTCCAGAAGAATGTAGTGCCACTATATCATGTGATTCGCTATAAGATTAAACTAAGGACATACGACAACTACGAGAAGCAGAAAATATAGTCCGTTTTACCATTTGTATTTCCAAAACTGTAAAATATATATGTAGGAACAATACTGAAAGCGTTCATCAAAATGAATTATAATAATATATTCCAATTTAATTGAATCGACTACAAAGTCAAAATGTTACGTATCATGTATTTTAAAACACTGGCGCTGGCCTTGGTACTATAATTCACCCTCCATATATTTTCAGATCTGATCGGGAGTTGATTTGGAAAGTTATAATCAACAAAATAATTTGTAAATAAATAAATAAATCCAGTCATCCATTTTTTAGAAAATGGATCGAAGCACTGCTTTTTTCTTACTTTTGATGAAAGGAAAAATTCAGTGAAATTTTACATTTAAACAAGCAATATGATGCTGCCCCTAAACAGGAGGTAGGGATAAAAAAAAAACAGTTTTGACCCCGTATGCATACGAATAATTCTAGTAAGATTCCCATAAATGATTTTAACCCCAAAAAGTTTATTTTTAAGGTTTGGAAAATAAATTTACTCTTGGTACTCCTGTATTGAAAAGATTAGAAGTACCGGTAATATAAAAATAGACACTGACCATCAACCAGACAAATCTTTTAGTCAATGGAAAGAAAACTATAAAATGTAACACTTAAAAAGTCCGTTACAGAACAATACGAGAAACTGACTTTGGTTAAAATTCCAAAATTCGATTTTTCATCTAAACTTTGTCCTTATGGAAAATTTAAAACCGACCGTAAATTCGAGCGTTACATAATAAACAATAATTTCACTTATAGAAAATTATTATAAGTTAAGTGACTGACCACTAGGTATTGAAGTTGGCAGTTATATGAACATTCCCAGAGAACAAAGATTATCCAAAAAATGTAACGTTGTACATGATCAAACTTCACCTTTGTGCCCGAAACTTTTGGCTCTTTTAAAAGAAGAAGTTCTATCATTTCAAGACATGAATTGTACAAATAAATTACTTTTCAGTCATTCTCAGTCCCGCTAGCGGCTCTTTATAACTGGGGTATAAATTGGACCCCTGTCAGATAGTTCATGACATAAATGTTATGTATAAATTATATTGTGTTCAGTTTCCTGTACTGTAGATCTATATGTTGTATTATGTCTACTTGTTATATTGCTTGACCCTTATGGGTGTAATTTTGCAATAAAATTTATTATTTTCGAAATAAAAAATACTAGTAAGTTAAATTAATAAAAAAGACAATAATTCCCAGGTTTTAAGTTTAGGAATTTTTTGTATCTTTTTCATAAAGTAACCACGAAATTCTGAGTAATAAAAAAACAACCAAAAAAAAAGCAAACAAACAAACAACAAATAAAAATAAACCGGCAAAATTACAGTTCATTAAAAATTTTCCATGTTTAAAAAATTAATTTATTCTTCATCAAATTGAACAAAATATCATCAACGTTTATCGCATATAAAGAGTAAAAGAAAAAAAAAATCCAAATTCCTAATCTTTTCGATTTGAAAGTATCACGGTGACTGAAAGTTCCACGTGACTTAGTTTTTACTTTCACTTTCGTTTGCAAGGGAGACAACTATAATATATGAGTCTATCCATCTGCAAATTTTGAAAAAAAAAGAGAGTTAATGTGGCAAAACATCATCCAAAAGTCGAAAATTATTTAAAACACCAATGTACGCTGTATTATACAACATAGTTCAGTTTAATAGGACCCAGATCACTGACTGGGCGATTTGGGTTCCTTCCACGTCATTCCAGATATGGTAACGACACGTCGATCTAGGTGTTTTCTATAAATAGTTACTAAGTTTACATGTATAAAATTTATGCGTGGAGAACAACCGACTTGTCTATTTGTCAGATAATAATTATTGATAATTTTGTAATGCAAGTTTTAGTTCTGTGGCAGCTGAAAAACCGTGGCCTCTTCGGACTACGCGATTTGGGTACCCCGACGTTACAAATAGATGGGTAATATTTACGAAAGGGTCAGGAATTTGATGTCGTATCACCCTATATTACATATTTGTTTTTATTCGTAATCATAGAATTTTACGTGTCTGAACATGAACCAAAAATATATGATGACGTTGCCATTGATTTTCTGATGGGACAAGGAAACCCATCTGTGAAGATTTTACAAATGTCATTTTTTCGTATCCTATTCGTGAAAATACGGACCTAAGTTTTACCGCAAATATTTAACTGCCATATACTTAACATACTTATTGTTCGACAAAGACAACCTCCCAGACAAGAATAGAGAAGACTGGGTGTCTTTAAAGACAGAAACTAAGTACCCATAGACAAGTAATCAATTAATCTCATAGGTGTGGCTTGCCTGGGATTCTAGGGAAATTGTATTTTACTATTAAAAAGAGTAAAATCATTTTTCCCCTTAATTTTTGTTCATTTCTTGTGCCATATAATAAAAACTCGTGCGCTCAAGTTAGTAGCTCATACGCTCAAGTTAAGAACTAGTACGCTCAAGTTATAAAACTCGTGCGCTTTTTTGTTTATCCTATACACATTAATTTAATGTTGATAAAGGTAGTTTTGTCCATATGATTCATCCGAAAGTGAATTTTGCCAAATCACAGCAGCGGGGCAAAAGAGCCATGCCAGGGATAAAAATCCGCTTCAGTATTATTACTTCATAATTGTAGTGCCATAATATCTGGAACAGATTCTAAACACTCAGCGGTATTGTTTCTTTGCCTGGCAAACGCTATACTCTAATATACGTAAAAACACAAAAATAAGTTTTGGATGATGTATCTAAAGATTAAAAATCGAAAGGAATATTCTGTTTAAACTGAGGTATTAGTTCTTTCTGATACCCTTTCCAGTAAATTTACCACTCAGGCCATTTAATTGGTGTTTCTGCAGATATAAGTGGTAAACTTTGTTTGTTGGTCATGCACTTTGAAAGTCTATGGTAAACAGTTTATGACACCCCATTTTCCATTTCAGTTCCGATATCATCCCTAGACTATATCAGCCCTCAGCCAAGGCAAAATAAATGGATTGAAGTGAGAATGACCGCCATGTCAGAATTTTTTTGGTAAAAAACTAGGAATTATAAACTAGTTTTAAAGTTAAAATGAGCACATTCTGACCCTGCTATCTAAATCATGTACCGTCCAACCTAATGTTCGCACTCACCTTTTTGGTAGTTATACTGTATTGTTTTACAAATGAGTATCATGATAGAAAAGCTAAGGTTTGGATAACCATAAAACCGGCTTAAAACCATCAGTGTTTCATGTATGTACCAAAATCAGACTGTCTTGACTCCCTGTTCTGTTTATATCTGGGTTTTTGTTTGGTGTTCTTTTAACGTCCAAGTACGCAACTCGACAGGGGGGTTTAGTAATTGTCTTCATCTGTCCACCCGTCCGTCCGTACCAATAACTTTGTGGACGCAACTTCTCTTAAACTGATGAGCAGTATTAGTTTATATTTTGCAGGAATATTACTTATGATGTGAAGATGATCTCACTATATCTATATATGACGATGTGTCATATGCATAACACTGTGAACACAACTCTTCTAAACAAGTAGGCAGATGTGGTTTATATTTTTACAGGATTATTACCTATGACATGAAGATGATCACACTTTAGCAGCATTTTGATTCATCGATTTTTACAAGAGTAATGGGACTTTTTTGTCACATTGTATATATCACATGCATACCTTGTGGATGAAACCATTTGGCATATTTTGCAGGATTGTTATTTATGATATGAAGATTTTCAAACTATTTTTTTTATTATTTTATGAGTTATTGGGCTTAGTTTATTATTAATTTGTATCGGGTGCAGGAAAATTCGGCACGTTAAAAATTTGGAAGGTCCATATTTAAGGTATCCGGACCATAAATGACCACGTGATTATTCAAAAGTCCCGGATGTTCCATACAACGCAATTGAAATGACCTCGGTAATTATCGGTAAACTTCGGAAACTTATTTTTACAGACTCGAGGTCTGCATATAAGCAACAAAGTGTGTTTCAACTTGAGAAAAATATATATACAAAATTCCAGCTTTAAATTGTTTGGTTCAGCCATTCACGGTCAAAAAGAGATACAATTTTCGATCATGATCTATTATGGTCCGGATACCTTAAGATACAAAAAACTAAGTATGTTGCCAAGCAGCTCATGCGACAATAGATAACAATAAAAATAAATGGAATTGGTGAGCTGTCAAAAGGGGCATAAAACGACTAGAATGTATGAAATACACAAGTCGAACAAAACCAAATATAAAATCGTAAAAAAAAACAACAAACTAAAAAGTTAAAAATACCCGACGTTTTATGTACGAACTCAGTCTTGCTCTGGGTTTCAAAGAGTCAACAACTTTTATTTTTATTTTTTACATGCTCATGATCAAGACCATATTGGTCGAAACGTTGGGTTCTATATGTAGTTCCGCTTGGTGCAGTAGGCAGTATGTTGCAGATGTATTTTAAAAGGTTCATTATATGGCATTTCATATTATATGTGGCGTATATGGCGAAAAAAAGCCGTCTCTTATGTTCAAAGTTAGTGTTCAACCATTCATTCAATACATGTATTCCATGTATTAAAAGTTCTCTTGTTCACAAAATTTTAAACAAATGACTATGTCCTTAGAGGAATGCGCATCGTCAGAAGTAACACTCCCATTGTTAATCCTGGAATTCTGGCTCGGTGTTTCATTACCGTCGGTTAACGGGTGAAGAAAATTCATATCTTCACTTTTGTTATTTTCTACAACGGATATGCAGCCTTCTTCTCCATCTGATGTTGTTGATATATCACACCAATTGTCATTTTTGGGAAATACGGGGCCACCAGTATTGTTTGATTTGCCCTTATACTGACAGTCAAAAGCTACGCTGTTTTCGTCCAGACAAATGTTTGAATCTGACGAATTTACCTCAGAAAATGCATCTGTTGTTTTGAGTAGAGTACTATAACTAGTAAGATATTCCATATCATTTACATTTAATAAAGTATAGTGGAAACGATGACCATCACCTGTGTTACCTTCGATCTGGTTGGCACTCTGTGAAGTATTTACTCCACTCTGTATTGACTCGTCAAACGTTAATTCGGTCACAGCATAAGCAACACAGGGCTCATATAATTTCTCCATAGAAGAAAGTAGGTGTTGTGATATGTCGTCTAGAGTTTTTTCGCATGCATTTTGAATATCTTGGGAATTTTCGGTTGATGTTTGATTCAGGTTTTCTGCTTCATCAATTGAATCATGGCAAGGTTCTTCGTTGTTCCTTTGGTGTATTTTGACTATTGTGGGCTGTTCGTTTAGCGGAAAATTAACCATCTCACTTTCATTAATTGTTTCATAATGAGAATCATCACTATCTGATCTATCAAGATTTTCTACTTCAGCAATGGTTTGTATCCTTTCCTCGATTTGTACGCTATGGATGTCTTCATTATCTGATTTTTTATCCAGCTGACGGTTTCTGTATTCACGAATTATAAAATAACACCCAATTGAAATTGAAGCACACAATATCACACCAAATACTGTAGCCAGAAGACCAATGTTAAACTGAGAGAATAACCCTGGTAAAATCAAAAATGAATTAATTGAACCATCCTATAAATGTAATTATTGTAAATTATATATAAAAACTTACCCAAACTGATATACTTAGATACAGTAGAATATGTACCGTTTTGTGCTAGTTGTGAATTATTTTGTAAACTTGTTGATTAATAATAACAGAGTTGAAGGAAAATTATCTAAAGATTGACATTTTTTTTAGTCTATGAAGAAATGATCTCGAGTACATGGTACACACTAAATAACAAGCTACGTGTAGTAAACAGGCGTAGAGGATATATATATAATTCTGAAATATGACAATTACATTTAAGATACAAATCTTACAGGAAAATTTATTTAGTTATAAACCAAAATGATGACGAACATGATGAAATTGTATGCAATACATCTCGTTACATGAATCATTCGTTAATCCACTCTAGAAAAGTATAGTTTGATGTGGACAATAGCGTATGTATTCAAATTTAAAATGTTCATATGAATTTCGTATCTGCATATTGTGTACAGCACCTGAATTGCTCATGGTGGCCATGTTCGGGCACTATTTGGCTTATGCCCAGAGTTCCGTTCCATTTGGCCAAGCGGTTTCAGAGAAGAAGATTTATTTATATCAGCAAATCAGAAACAACAATTGCCCATGACAGCCATGCTTGTCGTCACATCAGGATGATTCCTGTCAAGTTTAGCTGACAGTTTTGGCTAAGCAGTTTCCGAGGGAAAAAAATTAATCAACCAATGAGAAACAAGAATTGCCCATGACGGCAATTTGTTTTGCCCGATCGGGACGAAATGTGGAAACTTTGTTAAGAACCTCCCACAGATGCTTCCTGTCAAGTTTTGTCCCATTTGGCCAAGCAATTTCGGAGAAGATTTTTTTATATCAGAAACAAGAACTGTCCATGGTGGCCATAGCTGTAGTCCGATCGGCGCGAAATGGGAAAACTTTATAAAGTATCTCCCATAAATGCTTCCTGTAAACTTTTGTTCCATTTGGCCAAGCAGTTTCAGAAGAGATGGTTTTTCAAAACTCAGTCAATCAGAAACAACAATTGGTAGCCATGTTTGTTGTCTGATCGGGACAAAATGACCAAACTTTATAAAGAACCTCCCGTAGATGTTTCCTGTCAAATTTCGTCCCATTTGGCCATTTGGCCAGGCGATTTCAGAGAAGATATTTTTACATCACCCAATCAGAAACAAGAACTGCCCATGGCGGCCATATTTGTAGTCCAATCGGGACGAAAACATTTTACGATCTCAACATGATATATCAGTAGTTCAATGACAAAGGCAACTGTTTTTCTCTCCGTCTAAAAACAAATGCATTTCTATTTAATACTACCTGTTTGATCTACTGCCTTAGTGAACTCAGTAGTTAGTTCTACTGCCTCCGTGAAATCAGAAGTTAGTTCTACTGCCTCAGTGAAATCAGAAGTTAGTTCTACTGTCTCCGTGAAATCAGTAGTTAGTTCTACTTCTGGGTAATTTGTAGTCAGTTCCATTGGAGATTGGGTAAATTTGCTTATCACTGTGGTATATTCTGCACAAATGCAACATTAACATATGATATGATTATTAATATATGGCTTGTTTAGAAACTTCTATCCATTGTTTAAGTTGAATCTGACCACCAGTGTAGATGCGGAGAGAGTATAGAATATTTGGCAAGGACCGAATATTTACTTTCAAGTTAAACTATTTTCATTTTAATTTATAGAGCAAAACAAATTTAATTCAGTCTCATTAAAGTTATTAAACAAAAGCAAACTGAAGACCGTGAATATTTTTACTCCACATACTGACCGATATTGATAGGTTTTCATTTACTGTCCTGTATTATATTCATTTTTAGTCATATTATTTAAAGCATAAGCTCATACTTAAAGTGAAATTGTATTGTCTCGAACAGACCAGAAAATAATTTTGTTTTAAATTATTTACATTGTGTCAAATTAAGTGTGATTTGTCGATACAGAAACATCTGAGTTGAATTAATCATGTAAGGGGTTCAAATGAATTTTTAGAGAAAATACTGGAATTAAAAAGAAAAGACATTATTTGTCTTTTAACATTTATACTTTTTCAATAGATGGCTTGAGACATATTGTTTAACATTGAGATATCTTCTTTGATTGGAGTATGCATTGATAAATTTTCGGAAAGGTAAGGAAATTTAAGGAAACGTTAACTTTTGATTTACGGAAACCTAATATTTGAAATTTTAAAAATTTACAGAAACGTAATGCGCCCTATATTATAATAAAAACACTCAGAAAGCGTGTTGTTTTATATTACTTATGATTATATTTAGGAAATATGTGTAAACAAATACAAATATAAAACAATTTTTACCAAATGGCATGAGAAATATGTTTCTCATTATGACTTCTTGTTTTGTTTGCAGTATACATTTATAGACTCCAAAATCATCTTCTGTGATATACGATATCTGGAGAACATTTGACGTGTCGTTGAAAGTTTTGACTGTAATTCCTGATATGCTTCCAGATGAATCATCGAAGAGAAGTTTATCGTCTTTCCGCCATTTGGCCGCTTTTATGCGCGAGTTTGCCGTACAGAATAACTGGACTGTATTTCCGATACGTGCATACATTGTTTTATTCGGTTGTTGTTCTGATATGGTCCCTGAAATGGTTATGAATTATGACAATCTAACCCTGGTTCTTTGGAAAGAGTCATTAACTTTGTGATAAAATGTTACAGATGCTTCTCGAAAATTTATTTTTATCTAATGGTTGATATATTCATTCAAACATTGAAAAGAAATAAGTTAAATTCCTGCAGAATGACATTAAGATCGAATTTAATCTTCTATGCGTTTATATACGCATAGATGTATGATGAATCAAACAAGTTACATGCATGTATATGAATTATCATCCAGGAAACGATCGATTCTGTTGATTTTTTTAAGGGACTTAGCTAAGTCTGATCGTGAAAGGCGGACTTTGATCTGTAATTTTTTTAAATTTCTCATTGCAAAGTAGATAGGTGTATGTTGAATTATTGGAAAACTATTTATTTCGGGGGACGGACATACAGACAAACCGACGCTGTAATTATGCTCCCCTAAAAATTAAGACAAGATCGGAACAAAGGCTCAGGGGGTCGGATTTACTACTGTTTTCTTTTTCTTTTTTTGGCAATGCTATATATTATATTCCCTTTTGTGTCCTTTCTACGCTTAAACATCGTTTTTCATTAACCAATGCTTGCTTTAAATTTAATATTACGTTTTCTTGAAAACCTGACAAAGTCGTACCACATATTTATTCAATTTCTTTATTTACAATAACATAACAACGAGAAATAGTTATTAATGAACATGTAAATTTATACCATGTGAGTAATGACTTTTTTTATCCAATTTACCCTACCATTTAACTAAAAAATATTGGTTTTGTATAATGTGATGTCAAGCTGAAATTAATACAAGCTTCTAGCGGCTGGCGTTAAACGGCGTATTTGCTAAAGCTGAGTGTCAATATTGGTATATAAATGTTTACATTTCATACCAGTCTGCATAACATTTCTGTACTGGTTAGGAACACGGCTACAGACAGTAGCAATTTAGCAATTTGTCGCCAGAATTGACTACGTCCGGTACAGAAAATACCGTGTGGTAGCAGATAAACCCTCAATAATTACATAAATACCTGGAATAGCACAGATCAAACAGAACAGCAAAATCATCTTCATTATAGACTTTTTTTTCACAACATCAATTAAAATTCTAAATTAAAAAATCCAAAAATTAATGTTATTTCTCGGTTAAAGCAAATTCAATAATTTTATTTAATTTAATTAATATCATGATGCGATGAAATGTAACCAGATTTCTTGCATTTATCACACTTAATCTTTGCACAATGTGAAATTCCTGACCCCCCCCCCCCCCTTTTAAATTATTAAAACCTACCAATTAACTTATCAGAGTGTCCTGCCAATATAAATAACATATATCCCTGTCGGTCTGTCACTTTCCGATGATAACAAGGTTAATTGGTTTTATAATCATTCTCTATTTTTAATTGATTTTTAAAAGATCTTACCCTATTACAATTTGCAGAGCTCGAAATTAATGATACCACAGACACTGCAAGTCTGCATCTTATCTTGACCTTCACCTCGAAATTGACACCAGTGGAAGGTTGAATACAAAACTTTACGACAAACGTGATGACCGTCAACTTCCAATTTTGAGCGGCAATATTCCAGAAGCGCAGGCGTATGGAGTATATATTTCAAAACTCACACGTTATACCAGAGCTTGAGACATATACATTGACTTCCTGGACAGAGCCCGGCTCCTGACAGAAAAGTTGCTCAGGTATGTTGCTCTTAAGTCGGAGTCATCCTTTTTAAAGTATTATGGACGTCATCATGATTTGGTTGACAGGTATGAAAAAACATTTTCCCAAATTGAAATGAACCTGTTCCATTGATATTATTCCTTCCTCGTACCGGATTTGACATGGGCAGCATGGTGGGTGTCCTGCAGGAAACAGAGACTCCTTACTCTTCCGGAGAACCTGAGTCTACCCCCGGTTTTTTGGTGGGGTCCATGTTCATATGTTTTTAGTTCTTAATTGTAGTGTATGTATTGTTTTGGTATTGTCTTCGTTGTTCTCCAGAGTTTGTCAGTTGTTTCGATTTTCCCTTCCTTCGAATATCCCTTTGGTATTTCTTGACTTCACTTACTGAGAGTGTGTTGAACTTACCCCTGTGAGTTAAAAATTTCTTGTGCATTTTCTATATACCGATTGTACCTTCAGGGTCCATATGCATAAAACTTCTTAACTTAACTCTTTCTTTAACTAAGATTTTGCTAAGAATTGACTTAACCAAGCAATTTACTTAAGTCATATGCATAAAGCGACTTAAGTTTCTACTTAACTAAGAAAAACGTAAGTAATATTACATCGGAAACCATCACTTTTTATCATATCAATCCACACCAATTAGCCGTTGTTTCTTAGATAACTATCATACGGATAACGTTTTGTTAATGGGTTAAAGAGAGGTCCAGGCGTGTTTGAATAGCACTGATCTAGTAAAAACTGGTCAAAATTTTAGAGCCTTACAATTACTTACGACAAACCAAACTTATTTAGAGCTCGATTGAAACAGTTTTCGTGCAAATCATCTTTTGCAATGTCATATTGATATATCTGATGAAAAGATCATAGATGTTAATTTATATCTACAAATATTTAATTTCAAAGTTTGAATTTTGAGTAAAACGTTTAGGAAGAGTACTATAAAAGATTTCTGTAATATAAGCGAAGAAATAATAGTCATTTTTTGCGGAATATGAAACTCTAAGAAGTATATGCATATTGTCCCAGATCCCTGATAACTGACGCATGGCATTGTCGACCGGACCGATTCTCGGCAATGATATCCAATTACATAACAGCTCCCAGTTTTTGTCAGTTTACTAAGTTCAGGGGCCGTATGCATAAAACTACTTAAGTTAAGATTTTGCTTTAAGTTAAGTAAACTCCGCCCACATTGCCTAAGTCGTGTGCATAAAACAACTTGTTAAGAATTTGCTTAGCAAAATCTTAGTTTATTGAAACCCCGCCCACTCCACTTAAGTCATATATGCATAAAGCAACTTAAGAAAATACTTAAGATTCGACTTAAGGTGTCTTAAGTCGTTTCAAAACAGATTAAATCATTTATCTGTGCCACTTCATGAATTGCAAAATCTTAAATACTTACAATACAAGTAAGTCATATGAATTTTGTAATATTTTGGAAAAAAAGTAACCCTTTTAATCCCTTTTTTTCTCTTGGCATGTGGCATTTTTAAAAAAAAATTATTTGGCTTATTCATATACTACATACATATACATTTAAATTTGGTTTACATCTACTCGCTTAATATTTATGATATATTTACACATGTGCTGTCTGATTAAACTGTGCTTACTATTCTGACACGTAATGCGTTTAATGAATGTCATTGTTTCTCACCAGTATACTTCCTTTAAAAAGCAGTAATAGTGAACATCGCTCGATACCGTATATGATTGAAGAAAGGAAACGGATTTTTAGACTGAACAAATCCCATAGATATCTATCACCATTCTGAGACAAAGAGCTAACAAAAAGTTGAAACGTAGAGAAAAGTGCCGTAAAAAATCGTGTCCGCGCAAAATTTAAAAATTTTATAACTCAAATGAAGATAATGAAGATCATTCTATAATGTAAAACTTTAGAATATAAAAATGCAAACATTGTTACATTTGTGTAGAAAACTATTTAAAAGTCCGTTTCCAATACCTTTTATGTCCCTTTTTTTACGGTTTGTATTTGGATTAGAATTAAAATTTCACCATTTGAGCTTAATGATCAAGGCAGATTTTGTTGTAAAACGTCTTGCAAATTTGCAGCATAAACTGAACCTTCATTTCGTAAACTTTAGCAATAAAGCGACACCTGTTTAAAGAATAAAAATAAATTATCAGAAAATTACCCCATCTTGTCACTTAATTTGTTAAAAATATTAACATTAAAAAAACATGGTTTAAAATAAGTCACCTTCAATGGTAATACATTTACTGATTCATCAATGAATAGGTAAGCAGGGACACGTGTAAGCGCTCCAAATAGGTGTTTGACACAGAACTTCCAAAAATCAATAGTGATATTCGTTTATACTTTTTAGAGTTTCATATTCCGCCAAAAGTGAAAATTATTTCATTTTTTATATAAGAGATATATTTTATAGTACTCTTCCTAAACTTTTTACTCAAAATTCAAACTTTGAAATTAAAACATTTGTAGATATAAATAAACATCTATGATCTTTCATTAGATATATCACTATCAGACATTGCAAAAGATGATTTGTGTAAAAACCGTTTCAATCGAGCTCTAAATAAGTTTGGTTTGTCGTAAGTAATTGTAAGGCTCTAAAATACTGACCAATTTTTACTGGTTCAGTGCTATTGAAACACACTCTTTTTAAACCCATTAACAAAGTTATTCTTAACAAACAACGGCTAATTGGTGTGGATTGATATGATAAAAAGTGAGGGTTTCCGATGTAATATTACTTACGTTTTTCTTAGTTAAGTAGAAACTTAAGTCGCTTTATGCATATGACTTAAGTAAATTGCTTGGTTAAGTCAATTCTTAGCAAAATCTTAGTTAAAGAAAGAGTTAAGTTAAGAAGTTTTATGCATACGGGTTCCGGACTAGAAAGATAATTCTTCAGTTCTACAGCTAATTCAAACTTTAGATATACAATGTAATGTGAGCATGTTTGAAAATAAAATTTAACTATTGGTAGTTCAGAATGTCGAGTGCCACAACAAAACGGGATAATCTTATGTGCATAAATGACTAAAACCCATATTGGATAATTGTCCTTTTTATTTTAGATTGTCATGTTTTTGGTTTTAAGGGTCAGTTAAAAAATATTGAAATTATTATAATATATAGTATGACAAAGAAAATCAGATCTAAGTGACACGTTTAACACCCACAATAATTCCCTGTAAAATATGGTACTGTGTAAAACAGTAAAAAATAAAAGGATATGTTATATCCTGAACCTATTATTTCAAATTGTTTTATTGTTCTTTGCTAAAAAAAATAAATACAAACCTTCAGACAAAACAAATCCTGTAAAACTATTAAAATATATGATCAACATGACTAATATTAATTAGTTTCCTGTCATATTGATTAAATTTGAACGTTTTTGTTCCAGACAAACGGAAATATTTTAGTTTATATTTTGGAAACAGGAAATTTTTAAGCGCATACTAAATGATTACAATAACAGCATATTTTGTGCGTCAAGGAGACATGGTCATGCATGTAATAAATTGTGTATCTGATGAATCAGTGACTGTTGTTTTCTATCTCCCCGGCTGCAAGTGTGCCTCATTCTTTATTCGGTTGGTTAAATTGCTTGGAACCAGTATAAATTTGCATAAGGAATAATTCCCAACCGAAAAACGGCAAACTTACTTGCATCCTTGGTTGCTAGGGAATGAATTTCGTTGTTAAGGAAGCTATTTTAATTTCAGCGTCTGTACAATATATTTTGGCCTAATTCATAAATAGGTTAATGGTGATATCAAAACTTAGAAAAATGAAAATATATTTCCACTGTGAGAAAATGGATATGGTTGACTAGTAAAATTATATTTCATATCTAGAATATATCAGTTTTTAAATGGTTAGTTGCTAGGGATTGCCATTGGTGGCTAAGGGAAATTTTGGGATTTCATGCAGAAAATTGCAACAGTTGGTCAGGGTGAATATATTACTAAGTTTAGTAAACTTTAACATGGTCGACAAGTATATGGAATTATCATATTTTGGCAAATTTTCTTGTTTCCTAGTAACATATATAAATGAAGTTTCTAAAAAAATATCTAAATCTTTTCAGACTTAAAGCATTCTATTTCTACTCGTGAACAAAAAAAAAAAACACTCAGAAAATTTCAATTTGGCTAATAAAACAATATTAAAATTCTAGTTATGAGTCCAGTTTAGTATTTTACCATAGAAACGGTTATCAAAGGGCATCAAGACATACACATGTATTGGATTATTATGTTTTTTCCTTTTATACAGTAAATGATTTTATCTTTGAAATTAATTTTGCGTATCACATCCAGTGTGATTACATTTAGGTTTTATAAAACATCTCAGATTTGAACTCCAGTATATAGACAAATCAGAATGATGTAAATATGGTTGATTGATTAAGTTTTACGTCTTGTTAGCATTATTTCAGCCATATCACGCAGACTGTAAATTTGGAATTTAAGATACATCGTTACCAAAAAGTCAATATACTTGTGATGCGATTCAAAATCGTCTGGGAAGGATCATTCCACCAAAATAGGTCCCAGTTGGATAGGTGGTTTCAGAGGAGTTGCGATGACAAGGTGTCAAAAACTTCAAATGTCCAAATGGTCTTAACTTGGGGAAAAGCTCAACGGCCTCGAAAATCCTACCCATATACACATCTGCAGAGCAGCATCTAACAATGCAACAAGTTCCATATATATAATAAACCGCTTCAGAAGAGTTGCAACGACAATGTGTGCACCATGCATATATGTCCAAGTCCAAAGGACCATATAACTTCGGAAAAACTCATTATCAATATAAAGTTCGCATGATCAATTACTGTCAAGTTTTATGAGATTATGAGGATTGGGCAAAGTTATCTGGACCAGAGACATATAAAACAATTGTTTTATATGTCTCTGATACCACCTAAACTTATTTTGCGGCGGTATAACACAGATATGAGTGATGCTCACATGTTATCTATTAGAAAAGAGATCATAATAAAGATCTTGAGGGGAAATGTCATAATCAAAGTAAAAAAAACTGGCAAGGTCGGGAGACACCCAGAACAACTATCGTGACTATAAAATAGTTTTGGAGAGAGTATAAATATTCCAAGTCATATAAATGATGATACTTAAAATATAAGTCCATTACGTTATACTGAGACAGTAACCATGCAGACTATCCCGTGTGTTATATTTGGGTTTTGTGCTCTTTTGTTATTTTTTGTCCAGGGTTCTCTCTGTTGGGTGGCATTGTTTGACTGCTATGTCATTTGACATTTTTGTTCTTTATGCAAAGTTATACCCAGCTTTTTTAGGCCAACAATTAATAGCCCTGATTTAATCCTATAATGACAAGACACTCCCCAAAAAATACCTTAAAATGGGATGTCAAATTAATTTCAGTTTGAAGCTGCCCACTGCCATATTTCAGCTAACTAATAATCCTTTCTATAACTTGTTTATACCAGATAAATTATAAATGCTCAGGTAAGTTAGGTTTTGGTGAAAATATCTCTAGTGACAAATTCCTAAAGCATGAAAATAATGCATTGATTACTGTTCTTCATAAAGAAAGGTCTTACTCACGTAGATAAATCTTGCAACGCATTGTAAGGATGTTCACTAGCATCAGTTTGAGCAAAATTTTCTTCTAAATACTGATTGTGTCACATCTGTGCAGTTAATATTTTGAGAAAAAGATATGAGGTGCTATGCAAGAAATAATTTGCAATACTATACTTCATGCAAAAATTTTGATTTCTCATTGGTTGATGGAGGTGTGGTATTTCGATTCACCTTTAACAAGGCTCCAACCCTCTTTACAACAGGTGGTATTAAATCCTTTGTAACAAGATACCACACTCCGTACTGGAAAAGAGTTTTACTTCCCCGTAAGGCTTAATTTGCTTAAAGAGTGGTATATCACAATTGGAAGTCAGTATAACATGACAATACTGCCTTCAGTTTAGGACGATATTTTGCCTTCTTGTGGAAATCTGGCATACCAAGCTCAACTGAAGGCGGTATGTGTATAATACCAGGCAAAGAATCTTAAGGTACAAGGACCATAACAGATCTTGACGGCAAATTATATTTCTTTTAGATAGATAAATTATTTGAACCAAAGGTTTAAAGCATGAATTATGTAAATATGACTTTCTCTTATCAAACCACACTTTACTGTCCGTGTGAAATGTCTTGCAAAATTAGTTTTGGTTTATCGCATTTCCAAAGTTTGCTGTTAATTACTGAGGTCATTGTGTTACATTGTATGGAACCTTTGGGACATTTGGGAGAATAACGTGATCATTTATTGCCTGGATACCTTTACCAATAATGTCACAATTCACATTTAATTTTTTCCAATTTATATATTTCCTACTTGTGGAGATTGGAGTTGTCTCCCATATGCATCAGTTATCTTTCCTGACAGAATTTGTTTTGTATTAAACATAATGGGCAAAAACTACTTTTAATCTTTCCTTAAAATATTGAACAGGGCTAAACCCTTCATCAGCCATCAAAAAATGTGGGGAAATATATCCCAGACATATCATTTTTGAGTGTGGAGGATATTGTTAGGAAGGAAAAATATTTTGCAGAAAAAAGACAATTTGTCCATTGATATCTATGGACGACACCTTCTCCATTGAGCAGATAACTCGGTAAATGGGAGACAACTCACATATAACAAAAATGGAGAATAAGGAAAGAAAAAAATAACAACTGCTAAATTTGGAAAGCAATTTTACTTTTAAAGAAAAAACATATAATTTGTTAAGCTTTAAACAAAATATTTTCTTCATAAACATATAACAACTTTCTGAAATAAAGATTACACCATGCTCATCATACCTGTTACACACATCTCTTATTGTATGAACACAGAATGACATCTATCTATTTTGTAGTTTGTCGGATACAAATCAAGTTATTTATAGTTCATAAAAGGTAATAATTCTTATCAACTATTCATATACCACTGAACAAGCTAAAAAAAACTGTCAGTGACCAGCTGCTGTTTAGGAATTTGTAATCCCTTTCTTCCCAATAGACTTAAGGAAAATATTATTTCTGGACAATCATAATCATGGTCTTTACTATGAAGGTTCAATGAAATTTAAATTTACAGATAAACATTTTTCTGAAATATGACAAATAAATAAATTCTATTATAAATTAAAATAAATTAATGAAATGCTGACTTGTGCAAGCAGTACAGGAATACAAGCAGAACATAAAATTAAGATTTACATAATTACATGTCACATGTATAATTATCAATAAAAGTTGGCATCTCTAAATTCTTTTTATCTTTTGTTTGGCATGTTAATGATTTGTTGTACAGTAATCCCACATCAATATTTAAATTATTGCTCGTAAACAATTTAAAGTTAAGAAAACTAAATTAAAATCAATATGAAAAAGGCATTTAAATTAGACGTTTAAATTTTTCAAAAGTTTCAATTAAAGCCATCTTATAATTTTGCAAATTACGAAAACAAAGTTGGATGTTTTCTATTAAAAAGTCTGAGGTGAAGTAGGTTCAGATTTTTTATTTTTGAATATGGGTCGATCATACACCTATTGAATAAAAAGAAATGTTTAATTTTTTTTAGAAATTACAGGGAAAATAACTGTATCAACTAAGTTATTAAAGACAGCAGTATATAGAGCTAATTTGTACAAAATGACTGTTACAGCTGTTTTGAGACACATTTTAAAAATCTATATAACTAGTGAGGGACAGAATCGTAATTTGTAATACAGTGTATTGTAGATAATTACACTAAGTAAACACAAATAAAGATTACAGAAAACAAATTGGACGTTTTTTTCCTTAATATGTTTTAAGCATCTTCAACATCAATACTGACTCTTTCATATTAAAGGCAAATCAATTGAAAAAAACAATAAATAATAAAATCTGCACCATTTGAAAATTTAAATAAAAATAAATTTCTTCCACTATTTACAAACTAAACCTACAAGCAATATTCTGTAAAAATTAAAATAGATCCCACTCTTTTCGTGGAAGGAACAATTCTATTCCATGAAATGGGAGGTACATCAGATCACTTTTAAAAAAAAATTATTAACGTCTGTGTCTGTGCAGTTGAAAAGCAGTGCCTGTTAGCAGTTTTTATATAGAATTAATTCAAAATTTTATTACCTCCCCTGATTTTTTGCTAAATGGAGAATTTTGTAAAACCTATTCTGTAGATGTTAAGATTTCGAAAAAAAACACACACATTTTGTCATCCTTTCCAGATAAAACAGATATCTAATTGTTTTATAGCAAAATTAACATCATGGCTTGGGATTTATAATCTAGGGGAGGTAATTAACCATAACCTGATCAATTAAATATTTAACATAAGATAATTATCATGACCATATTATATCAGAAAAATATTACATATCAATTTAGACTATATTCAAATAAAGGGAGACAATTTTTGTACTTGCCATTTCCAGTCAAATTCTACAGTTTGCCCATGGGCCTTATAAACCAAATTATCAAAAAAGTTTTTTTTTGTTTCTTTTTTTTGGGGGGGGAGGGGGACTTGTATTACACATTGAAAACTCTTATCTTAAAATATTATTTACAGGATTTTACAGATAATACTTATTTCATGCCTTTAACTGCAATAACTATATTTATTCCTTTACCAGGGTATTTGAAATCAGCAAAAAATTTAAAAAAAACCCCAAAAAAACAAAGGTTTTAGCAACATAAATATTAATACAGATTTTTTTCACCTTAGTTTATTGCAAACCTTTTTGACAAATCATAAAATGGTCCCTAAAATGTACTTATATAGGAAATATAGATAAAATTAAAATCTGATCACATTAAATTACTAATTTAACATCTGAATGAAATATTTTGATGTCAACAATGAAAAATGACAAACTACCCACAGGAATGATAAATAAATAATATGACTGATGTTTTCATTGCTTTACCTAATGCCCTGTAATTAAAAATCTGACAAATTTACAATCTAAACTTATACAGAATGTCTTTTGTACAAATTGATCTAGTATGAATATTTAAATTACACTTATGTAAAAATAATATTATTATTTCTGAAATTGTATAGATGTATACACTTTTTGTATGCCTGTAAGGCTATTTTTTTTCATTTCACTGTCTCTCAGTCCGAATCATACTATGATGATTTCCTTGTATATTCTCATAACATTCCTCAACTTAATACCAAAGTAGTTTCTCCACACAATGATGATTTATGGGATGTGATTTTACATTGATGTAAAAATGGTGTGATAATTTCCAAATGTCTGTATTCCTATAAGGCAGTTTCTTCTCTCCGTCTCTCAGCTTCATTCAAACTCTGACGACTCCCTTGTACATTTTCATATCTAGCCTGATCTCGACACTCATCCCTGACCCTCATCAACAGTCTTTGTAGTTCTCTATTATTTGGTGCAAGCTTGAGTGCTTCTTTCAAATCTTCTAAGGCTGAAGCTCCTTGCCTGTTGTCTCGTTTAGCTCTGGCTCGGGCATAAAATGCTTCGAAACTATTGGATTTTAATTCTAAAGCCTTACTGGCAAGTTCAATGGCACTTTCAAAATCCTAAAAGAAAATTCAAAACTTTAAAACACTTTAGTAAATGTTAGTTGTGATACAAAAAGGACAAATACCTAGTATATGTGTAATATGCAAATTAGTACTATTATATGTTATGTTTAAGTTTTCTTTTTGTAAAGTGAGGACATCTTGCACTTTGCGAATTCTGTTTCAGGATTATTGTGAACTTTCAAATTTTTTCAAGGTTAATATCTTATTGAAATTTATCCCCTTCTCCTTTTCCAATCACTGATATTTAAGCTGTTTGTTTTTATTTGTAGAGAATATCACATCATGTGAAAAAGTACGATTTTCAGTGAAAAACCAGGCAAACATTATCTATGCTAATGTATCCTTTCAAATTTAGACAAAAATAAAATCATCTGACCAATAACTCGGTCCAAACTCACAATTTTACCCTTAACATGTTTTTTACCGAGGGTTACCATCTGTTATGCATTTACTTATAAAGGTTGAACAAATTATTTCCTCAAATTATATATGCATACTATAGTTTCCACAAATCAAAACATGAATCAAAAACTAAACAACATACATTTAATTTACGTTTACATCTGGATAAATTCAGTAACAAATTATGACGAAGTTCTCGGAAGGTTTTTACATCATCTCCATCTTTTTCCTGTGGGAATTTCTTTAATCCATACTGATATCGCTGTGCTGCTTCCTTTATACGATTTTTCTGCATAAAAAAATCATGAATACTAAAATGATTTTCATGAAAAATTTTCCCGTAAAATATTTTAAAAGATTGCTCTTGAAATACCAAAACAATATCCTTGAAAATATTCATCCATCCAGAAATTTCAAGTTTAATTCATTATTTCATTCAACTACATGTAATTACAAGTTTACTTTGATAAAAATATAAAAGTAACTAGGTTTACTCGACATTTTTTTTCCTACACCATCTACCGTTTAACACCTTTGCAGCAACCTATTTATACCTACCTTATAAAGAATGTTCCCATCTTCCATAAGTTTATTGAGGAGCAACAGCATGATGTCTGGTTTACCTGCAGCCACAGCCCATGTCGTATGTCCTGTAATAGAAATATGTAAATTAGAACTTTGGTCACACAAACATCCAAAATGGTCCATACAAACAGTAAGATTTATTTGATAATACAGGTTTACTACAACTGAAACTCTTAATAGAAATGTTTGTGCAGATACCACTGTTGTTACATGTATAGCTTGGCTAAAAAAAAACAGGAATCATTGTAGAAAGCAGAAAATCATTTAATGGAAGCCAAATTAGGCCAAAACAAAAATATATGTCTGTTTAAGGTTACATTGTGACAAAAAATAGGGTAGGTAGGAAAAATCATTTATTTTGAAAAATTATTTTACAGACCCCTATTGGAGAAAAAATGGTCATCGGATGTTTTATTAGGGAAATAATTATATCAGCGACATTTTTGTCCTAAAAATTGGAGTAAAAATGGGTTAGGGTAGGCACAAAAAAGATGGTAGGTAGGTAATCTTAAACACACATATTTTTTTTTGGCCTTACTATGTACACTAAAACATTCGTACTAAACAGGGACAAACTGCAGAGAGCAAAATTCCCCTAGAAAATTATCCCTGGCAAATACAATGCCCTCAACATGTAACAGACATCTCTGTAAATTTGGATAAAGAGTAGGCAGACATGACACAAATTGGTAGCTCTTGCACCTGTAAAATGAAGTGTATAACTTGTTTCTTAATCCATTACAAATAAACTCTGCTTAATGCCATAAATCTTACCTAGCTTAGCTCCCTTCCTCAGAAAACAGACTACAACTGATGTATTCTGTCTATCTATGGCTCTATCTAATGCCCTCATTCCATTTATATCTTCATGCTCTATATTGACACCTTGGTCTATCAGATATTGCACCTGTAATTAGATTAATAATTTCCTTAATAAACAAACAAGGAAACCAGAAAAAAATTCAAGTAGCATTTCCAGAAATGCAAAAAATTAGCAATTTAATTTTTTTTAGCTGATGTTTACAAATTTATAGAATGTTACAAAGCTACCAGTTGCTTGTGATAATTTAAACATTGAAATTGAAAAAAAATCTCAACTAACTACGAATAATATATGTTTGTACAAACAGTAATGTTTATAGATTGATGGTCTAAATCTTTAAATTTTTCAATGGTTCAAGTCAAAATTCTTAATTTCTCACAAATTAAAGCATCAACAATATGTTTAAACAAATACAGAACAAGACAACTGATAATTTTTTTAATAACAGCAGTTCCATATCGAAACTTTTAGAAATTTTCAGGGGTTATTTCCCTTTACCTAACACAGTATGCAGCCGAAGGACATGCTAAAAATTTTTGATACAAAAATAAATGATAGTCAGATACTGAAAAACATAATTAAGCATTTATTTTATAATGCAATTTTAAAGTTTTATTTTAAAAAATTTGTTAAGACAAAATATTTTAGCAGTCCATGAAAATTATGTGAAAACACTTACAACATGAGAATCTCCATGGAAGGCTGCCAGCTGTAGAGGTGATCGACCACACCTATCTGTATGCTGTAGATCTGATCTCTTTTGCAGTAAGGTCTGGATGATGTGCAGGTGCCCCTTCAGACAACCCCAACATAGAGCTGTTAGACCTTCTCTGTCTACTGCCTCTACAGATGCTCCTGAAAAAATGTCACTATTTATTGACACTTAACATTAATATTTGTGTACCTCTCTAATTGATTTTTAATATTAATTACACCTTGTATAAGAATGCTGTAATCTGATTTGTTCATTAGAGAGGTATTTTTCAAAATATGCATCACAAATTATTTCAGAGGCAGCAGGATATTTGCCACTTTTTACCCTCTGCCTTGGTATTTGCAAAAAATATTCTTATCCAACTGGATGCTTGAAATGTCTACATCATCACTGCATTTTAGTATAAGGGTCTGTAGAGTAAACATCTTATTTTGATACTCGGTGTAATTAAACATATATATTACGTTTGGGAGGGGAATTTGGAAAAAATTGGGCTCGGGAAATTTCACATCTCGAAACTGGTATTTTTCGCAAATACCCTCCCGAACATGATATATCTGTTCAAAATCAGCACAAGATACTGTCAATTCATAAAATGATATTTATTTTAATGTAAAAATGCAAACTTATAATTAAAACTAGTACACTGTATTACAAATTGTGTATGAATCCCGCAAGTCAATACAAGTAATTAAAAAATATTCACAAATACTTTGGAGTCCAATTCCTGTGAAAATTTTGAAAAATTCAAATATCTATGTTAACTTTACCTTTTGCCAGCAACATTTCCACTACACCTATATGGCCTTTGTAAGCTGCTATCATCAGAGGAGTTCGGCCATATTTATCAATCTGTTCCAAATCAGTACCCATACTTAACATTAACTCTGCTACCTCCCACTTTCCTGATTCCACAGCACATAAAAATGGGGTAAAACTCTTTAAGTTAGGTTGGTCAGGATTTGCATCTTGGTCTAAAAGCCAGTTTGCCATATCATGATGACCATGTGTACAGGCTGCTGTTAGTGCTGAAAAGATGATGATTTTCTTAAATCAATTTTTTATTTTGGATATTGAACCTTTATAAAAAAAATAAAATAAAACTGGGTCCTTTTCATAAAAAATTAAAAAGTAAATTTGATTTTAAATTTTCAACATTAAATTTAAAAAAAATACATTTTTACTCGGAAGTTTCACTTTCTATTTTGATTGTGTGAAAAGGGTATTTCATGTTTCCTTCATTCAGATATGTAAATAAGTAAATTTTTTCAATTATGTGAAAATTGAGAGTTGTCATTCTAATTTTTGGCAGGGATTTTAACTAATTTTGAGTTACTTCCCTTCAGATATAATTTGACCTCAAAAACAACAAATTAAAGACAGAGATTCTGTTAAACTTTAAAGGTAACTTACGTGTTTCACCAAGTAATGTATCTGTACTATTTATTCCGAAACCTTCCACAGGTCGACAGTTTGGAGCTAACAGGTATTCACATATCTACAATTCATACAATGATTTTATAGAACCAAAATATCAAGATCATACAAGTTTCAAGAAATAGTAATTTTTTGAAACCTTTCTTTCCTAGTGAAGAAAATCTAGAAAATTTATTCTAATCAAATTTTCAAAAATATATATGTATTGGGCATTTCATCTAGCTTGTCCAGTAAAAGTAAGATTTCTCCAGAATGTCAAAGAATAATATAGTATTATTGCGTAAGGTTTTCCATATTGGCTTAGTTATTGGTCTGAGGCAAGCCATATTGGACTGAGGTAAAGCCAAAGTCCAATATAGCTAGCCAAGCACCAATAACTAAGACAATATGGAAAACCTTGCGCAATTATACCTTTATTGACTAACCAGTCCAATATGTCATATTGATTTGTCCAATATGATCCTTCATTGACTAACTAGTCCAATATGTCATATTGACTAGTCCAACACGGCATATTGGACGGTTATGTCGTATTAGCGCACTTTGGCATTTTGTATTGTACTGACAGGTTCTATCATATTTAGGCTTATATTCTATTGTCAGTCAATAATATTATTATCTTTAACAAATCTAAATCAACAGTAATATCTATACAAATATAAACTCCTGATCGCTTGGATTTCTGTTTAAAAAGAAACTTGATGGATCCTTTTTGTTTGACATAAAGAGAACTTTTTAACATATCATAATTTCATACAATGTTATTTCTTTTTTTTAAATCAAATATTATCTTTATTGTTGTTCTATTTTATTTTTTTATATTCTTTAAACAAAAAATTTAAAAAAAATATTGCTGTTAAGATGAATATAAGTGTTCTTTGTACCATAAATAAGTTTCATTGGAATTTATAAACTCACATCTATATGTCCCATGGCTGCTCCAGCCACTAATGCTTGCTGCATGGCTTCTATTTTGGTCAGCTGTCCATCATATGATGACCAGTCACACTGAAGGAGATGGGCCAAGGCTTCCAAATGACCATTCAAAGCTGCATGGACTGCTGGACATTGTCCACTATTGTCAACATGTGAGAGCTGGAAATTAGAATAAAATTCATACTGAATAATTTCAATCAAGTAGTGTGCAACCCATAACAGTCTAGTTCTGATTAGGGGATTTTCGCGCGATATAGAAATACAGCGGCATTTTAGCCTACACTTTTTTCAACATCTATAGAGGAGTGTTTAACATGCTAAGGTTGTCAAATGGTTGTTGCTCTCCCTTAACATGGGACAGCTAATTTTCGTTTACATCCGACACACTAGGATCTTTTACCGAGACCATCCAGTACAGCATTCTTAATTGATTCAGATATTTCAAAGTTAACAATTTTCATTCTGAACAAATTTAAAAAGATCCCTTTCATTTCAATCCCATCTTTCATCTGTTTATGAGCAATGTTTTAGGTGCATAATTTATAATTGCATCTTTTCAGTCTCATCGTGATAAAAATGATAAAGGTAAAAAATGCTATACTTTTATTCAAACATGGACCTTGAGTTACTTTAGATGAATTTTGAACACTGTTTTATGCCAATTAAGTGCTTATCTTGTTGTGAGGTGTCTTGATCCTTAATAAAAACCATATCACATTTAAAACTTATGAATCTTGACTTGAAGCCATAGTAATCAGAAAAAGCTGTCAGAAATAGGTTTTTTCAAAATTTCAGTAGCTAGTACCATACCCTACTATAGCCAAATTTTTACTTACCCTGGCATTTTTTCGACAAAGCAACTTGATGACTTCCAAATGACCTTCAGCTGCAGCAAAGCAAAGTGCTGACATTCCTTGTTCATTGACAGCATCTGCGCTGGCATTAAATTCTAACAGTAATGATACCATGTCGGCAAATCCTTCCTTAGCAGTGATGGCCAGAACTGGGGCATGGTTAAGCTGGTTACTACGGGCATTTGGATTGGCCCCTGACAGCAGGATCAAACGACTAACCTGCGAAGGATGTAAATATATTTGTCAGATATTGAAATCCAATGGCAAACGAAATGAAGAGAATACAAGCATCATGATAATAAACTCTTTCCAAAAGTTGAAGAAAATCAGGCCTGATTAATAAAACTACATACAAATAAAATACCAGTAGCTTACCTTAACATTTGGAGAATATAAATTCCTATGACTAGCAAGTGCAGCATTCAGATTTTCAGAACTTAATGCCATCCAGTAGGCCTGCATGTCTCGTGATGAGTATCCTCTCTGTTTACTGACGTTTTTGTAAATGTGTGCCTTCAGTATATGATGACCTAATTCTATCGTCTTGTCTGACATGAGAGGAGCATCCACTCGAGAATACTTGAATGCTATCAATGCATGGCCATGTCTGAAAGATAATGAATATTTATTTAAAATGCATTTCATAAACAAAACGAAATCAAAGAATTAAAAGACCACATAAGGGTTTACTGACAAGGGTGTTCCAACGAGACTTGATACCCCTAGCCTTTTGAGTGTTTCAGGTCTAAAAATTGTAAATCTTTCCATATATTGAATTGGCAAAAAGGAAACCCATTCCTACATTACATCACAATATCTTTCAGAGTTTCAAATAATGTTTATAAAGAAACAAGATCGCATTGTAACTGGTTCATCTCGTTATTTGGTATATGCAATAGGATATTATTTTATATCAAATTATAATTTCCATAAACAATGATAATCTAATGATATATTTCATGTTCTATAACCACACAATGTTTATACTATGAAGGACAAATACGATACTTTTTCTGGTAGAACATCCCTATTACAATTCACATCAGGATGGACAATTTTATTATTTCGGATTATAAATGAACTTCATTTCCAAAATATCCCTGAACATACTGATGTATGTAATCTGTTTTGTGCCTTTCGCTATGCATATTTTTGAAATAGTAAATAATCATATTACCTTAGATCACAGAGAAACTTTGGATTATCAGAGTCATCCCGTCTTATTAACCATTCCCGGAATGCTGGATGGAAAAACATGTAAGTCCCATCTTTTCTCTCATGAATAAACTTAGATAGCACTTCAAGTCTATGGCAAAAGTCTTCCCACGAAATATAACGTTGTGTATAGCCAGAATTAATCGTTTCGAAAATTTCTTCTTTTTTCAATGGGTATAATGTTGCAAGACAAACACCTAAAATTGGTGAAACTTTCTCAAAAGATCTAACACTTGGAAATTTTATATTAAAATGCAACAAAAACACTTCCGATATATTCACTGGTAATATTTTATAGTTTGAACTTTTGAGCACCAGATGTCCTTGTTCGATTAGGTCCAACGTCCATTTGCAGAATAAAAACGAGCCTTTACTTAATGTTTGTAAATGGCCACAAAACTTAAGTTGCATGGTTGTATCCAATCGTCCATTTATGGCGATATTATTTTTCATACTTGGACTGGTTTCCATTCTATGATTAATATAATCCTGCAGGTCAGCAGCTATTCGCTGGTTATCTGGATCCCTGTCTATACAGATCTGCGAAAATGGCAGTGATTTCGTAATATCTAATAACACGGTTTGCACAGTAACAACTAATTTTAACCAAACCGGGAAATCGTCAATATGCTGCGATAAAAATGATGCAATAGTTTCACCATAGTCGGGCTTATGGAATTCAGCTTCGTTTAACGAGTCCACTAAAATGACGCAACTGTCTGAATGAATTTTCCCAGCATCCTTCAGCATCTGTAAAGGCTCTATTATTCCCTTGATGAACGAATTGGAAGGGTTCCTTATACACTCCCTCAGTCCTAAAACATCTTGCAATATTGTATCATGTAGAAGTAATTCTCTGTATGATGATAACTGCGGTGCCTGGCAGAGCCGAGCTGCTAGATTGTGTACAAATTCTGGCACTAAACAAGTCACGTTATTATCAGCCTGACAGAAATGGAATGCTACAACTTGCGATCCTAGACAGCGTAAAGAATCATATGACACATTTCCACATGACCCATGAGGAGAATTGCTCAACGTTGATGTCGGACTGTAGTTAATTCCATTAGTGTGGAACCTGTCTTGGTGAATTCTGTGACTGGAACCTGTTAAAAAGTGTAAAATTAAATAAGAAATGAACAAAATAGTTACGACTTATTAATGTATAAAATAAATAACTCATACAATACTTATACAACAGTCTCTTTATGTCATTTCTCAATAATGTCTTCAAATACAAAATGTGTAGGAATTATGTTGCCTCATGTACAACTTCATATGCTGTACCACCTTTATGAAAAGTTTCATTGAATTCTATCAAATGGTTTTGGAGAAGAAATGCAAGATTTAAATTCAAACGTACAAATGGAAAAATTAACAAAAACAACACTATATCCCTTTTATGACTTCAAACTAAAAATTTAAAGATTCAATCACATGCCAGAGACCAAAATATATCAGACTTGGAACATGCAATCTGCAAAAATAATGGGTTGAAGTAGTCAGCCAGAAGAAATTTGCTGTGTATTTTGATCAATTTAAAATATGTACCTTCTATAAGTCCAGATCTTCCGTCACTAAAACAGCTACAGTCTATTAGTTGTTCTATAATGGCAGTTTTACCGGAACCGATACCTCCCGATATGACTACTCCTCTCGGCTGGTCGGATGTAGGTTCACTATTTAGAGCCTGGAACAATAGAATTAATATATATATGTGTATTGTTATTTTTTCTAAATGTTCTATTATCATTGTTTATTTATTTTAAAAAATATATTTCAAATTAACTAGGAATTATTTTAAAATATTCTTACTGTAATGTTTATTCACATTAATTAATTAATCAAGCTAAAAAATAAAAAAAATCAAATTTCTTCATTTCCATGTATAAATAAATTAGTACTGACATTCTGGGGTCAATCAGATTTTAAAATCCTGGAATATATCAAATAAAACTGAAATATCATTTTTGATATAAGAAATTAATATTTTCAGGAAAATGTACAACTTTGAAATGATCTATCCAAATATATCAAGATTTACCAATTCTATATCTTTATAAAGCCATTCTCTGCCGATGAAAATTGGCTTCCCCTCCGGATGTGGTATCTCAAAATGGAGAGGAAACAAATGGAGCTGAGGTGGCCTTATTCTCAACATTCTGCTCCTCCCCTCGGAAGCGTGGCCAAGAGCTGCTCGTGCCGACCTCCTCATAGGTGAATGCCTCCTACCAAACAGACCCAGATCCTCGATCTGCCCTGGCTGAGACGCTGTAAGAAAACACGTCAAATTTATTTAAGCTATCAGATGATCGTATTTAATTTTTAGTTTTCCTTGATATTGACAAAACTTACATGCAGAAAGTGGCGGTGCTTACCTTTTTCATGGTCTAACATTTCAAATGCCCCTTAACATTTTTCATTAGACTTATCATGGAAATAATGTTAAAAAAGATAAATTCATAAGGCAGAAAAAATTTGGTCTTCTAAATGCTTTAACACATGAACAAACTATTCAATAATACAAACATTCTTGTAACACAAAGAGTTGAAAATAATTTCAGCATAATTTCGACACAAAAATACCCTATCCTGTATTTAGCATTTAAAATCTTTGTAAAATGAGGAAAATCTGTAATTGTAAACACTTCTGAGAAAGTATTCAGTGTAAATATGAAGTTCTATGAATACCACTGACAAATACTTACTAGTTATAGAATGAGGTCTTGGTGCTGTGGACTGAGGACTGAGACTTTGACCTGTACTGTTAGATAACAGTGATGTCACACTATCAGCACTAGGGTCTCTGTGAGAGGGATAAAGTGAGACACATCCCATGTGTATGCCAGTTAATCCCCTCTCACTTCCTGATGACGCTAAAAAACAATTATTTATACATTATAATAATTGTACATTATAATTTTTCATTTCTGACACATATGTTGGTGACAAATATTCATTAATTAGTACTGATTTTTTCCTAATCACAGTTCAACAGTATACAAACCTTACAATTTTAAGTATAGTGGACTCGAACATAAGACAGGTAACTGGTCATTCTATACAGGTTCAATTAGGTATCATATACCCGTGGGTTCAAAATGAATCATAATGTAAGTCTGATTTTATTTTATTTTCAAACAGGAATCTGTCAGAGTGACAGCGAGCTGTATTTTCCTTCACGACAGTTAGGAGCCGGCAACGAAAACTTGCTAAAGGAATACCGGTAACCAAATATTTTCCATAGTAAAATCCTATTGTTATAAATGGTCAAAACCAAAATGGCTTTCAATTAGGGTTTAATGCAGTTACAATTCTGATCCATATTGTCTAGTTAAAAAATTCTCTACGCAATTCATATCTGTATAAATTTAAATCCTCACTATTGCTCGGAAAACATTTTCAAACATGCTACCCATGTTAAAATTTAAACAAAATGTGGAGGTAATCATTTCCTTAAACTGTGAACGAGAACTAGGAGCATTACCATCTTGGTGCTCCACTATAAAACAGAAAATTTTAAATCTCTCCAAATGAGTGTACTAGTAAGTCTTTTTTACCCTTTATGGCATAAGATATCTTATATTGTTAAATTTGTAGGTCACCTTGTGAAAATCTACCTTATGAATGAAAAGATAAAACAAGGTTCAGTTGAGTCACTGGTGATAAAATTTAAATTGTTTTACAAAGTAAACAATTACATAACGAGATGAAAGCATCCCCTGTACAAACATGATTCATTCAAGGTAAAATTATTGAACTTTTTTCATTCATCAAGATTTTTCATTTAACTAAAAGTTTTCACATGACAAGTCTCTGTTCCACCCATTTATTGACACAAGAGGTTAAAATCAATCCCCTTCGGCTAAGACTTCTCGGATCTATAGTTTTCTGATATTTGCAGTTTTTTCTTTGATTCATTTTGACACAGTACTGCATTTGGTTGAGCAGATTGAATATTAAAAAAATATGACAAGTGGCAATAATGAGGCAAATGGTTCCCATCCTTCTAACAGGCTGATCGAGTACTTGTTTTCATTAAACTAGACACATAAATAGACTGAAGGGCAAAGTAAAATGACAGACAGCCACAATTAGGGTCAAAACATAGACAGCAAAAATATCTAATATATAATAGGTAATGAACAATATCTTTACTAGACACAGTCTAGTATGAAGTTACGCTATTGTTGTCTTGAAGCCTCATTTGTCTAAAAACAATGAATTCACAATAAGAAAACAATAGGGTAACATCATAGTAGACTGTGCAATTTAGAAATCTTGTTATCGCGACTGTTTCAGTTTCTGACTCTATGTAAAACAATATTTCCAGCCGGTTAGTGATTCAAGCTTATGTAAAACTCAACAGTTCTAAAATTACCTGTGAGAGTTGACAGTGGACTGGTATCTGATATCCCTCTATCAGGTGTTGCCTCACTACTCCCAAGGGAGGATACACTGGTAAATGTTTCTTCAGTCTGGTTCCCTGCTTGGCGGATTGGTGTGGACTGTTCCTGTTCATTAGGTCTACTATCTCCTAATAACAGACCTAACCTCATCATCAAATCATTTTGGGCGACATCTGGTGGTGGAGGTGGTGGGCTGTTCTTTTCATCTGTAATCAGAAACACAACTTGGTAAGTTGTTTCCTTGACCTTGACCTTTGACCCCTAAACTTAAACTCAATACATAAACTTTCACCAGGTTATGACAAATAACTATTGATTAAAATGAAGTTATGTCATTAAGATAAGCCAAGTGGTTTTCCTTATGACAAAAATTTTATTCAATTTTTTTTTACTTTAATCTAACTTGCATGTGTCTAGAATGACAACAAATATCAACCCTTTTAATGTCCAGTTGTTCGTCATGACTACCAATGATCACTAGCCTGTCAACACTGAGGTTGTGAGTTCTAATCTCACCTGTAGTGGTGTGTGTTTGACTCCGATCTTAATTGACAAGGATTGCCAATTTTCCTACTGAAGGTTGGTGGTTCTCTCCAGGAACTCGAGGCTTCCTCCACCAATAAAAACTGGCCTCCGCGAAGTAGCCAAAAGACGTGCTGAAAACCCCAACTAAACAAACAAAAAATGTCCAGTTGACTTGCCTCAAAAGTAAAGAGAGAAGGTTAAAATAGTGCTTTTAAGTTAACAGTCTTCTCTTTCTTGATCTCCATCTACTTCAACTTACAAAGAACTTACATTCAAAGAATTACCAAGTAAATGGTCGAAATACAATACTTTGAACTTATGTGAAATTATTTTTTATTTGTCCTTCAAATTAAAGCTTACAAGAATCAACTGTATACTGTAATAAATATCTTATAATTTTTAGAAACATAATTTCAAAGAAATTGCCATAGCTCACCATTTCCTGATTGCATATTAGGTCCAATATGATCCAATTTAGAGAGTTCGTCAAGGTCATCATTGGTTGTCATGGTGATGCTGTTGCCACTGAGATCAGGAGAACCTATGGCAGAATCGCTGCTGTAATATCTTGCATGGTTATGGTCTGCCGAGTAATTCTTTGGCGGAGGAGGTATTGGTGGTGTCGGACTAGGACATATCGGCTGGAAGAATCTAGGCTTGGTTGGAGTGGTCGGCAAATTTGTGGCGGGAGGTGGTTGTCTGGCACCTGAGAATATAAATTAAAATTAATCAATGTTTTGATTTAAACGTACTTTCGTACTTTCGAAAAAGCCTTGATCTTTCCAACATTTGAATGAAGAATTACATAATATTGACTTTTTTCAAGATAAAAGTTCAAAGAAAAAACTTACTTCAATGATTTCCTGTCTGACAATTTACAAATTTTTCTACCTTTACAGAATTCATGTAAAAATGTCTATACAGGATCACCTGAGATGTCAAGGTTTTTCCTGCGTATCATTCAAATAACATTATGCATCCGGGACATATGTCAAAACACAGGTCTTGCATTGTGCGGCAGCAACACAATGAATTTCATAGCAGCAAATGTATCGTTCTTATATTTACAATTAAATGGTCTCTTCATGAAGCTATATATGGGACAATTCAAAAAATCCAATGTTACTGTTTCTTTTTAAATGGAAAATTAAAAAAAAATTCAAAAGGCATTTGAAAGAATTTAATAAGAATGATATTTCCAAATATATTGAGAAAAGTACAAATTTTGGGTTAAATAAACTCCCAAAAGGACAAGAACTAACAATTAAACCCTTTTATATTTATTTCAAACAATTAAAGAATTTTTTACTTAAATAATACACATTTTTAACGAATCATTTTTAAGTAACGTGTTGTTATTTAACCAAGCTTCTTATAAAAAAAAACACTACAGCAAGGATCTACATCAATGTCTGCACTAAAAAACTTTACACATATGCATTTAAAATCCAATGTACATGCAAGATCATAGATAATAAAATTCTTGAAAGCCACACATCAAAACAGGCATGAAATATTTTCCAATAATTTCAACCATATTTCTAGAATTTATGAAAACTCACACCATATGGTAGTATCCATTAAAACTACAAAAATAACATTCCATAGGATCTGTTGTAACAAGATATTAATTATTTAATGACCCATTACAATTTCAGAAATAGAGAAGTTTAATTTAATAGTTTAAATCTCTCCACATTCCATATATTCTACATACTATGGGCATATTGTGTGTGTAGATGAACTCAAACAGAAATTTAATTCATGTAATTTTAAAGTCGTTCTTGGCTCGGCCTAGGACTAAATTATAGAATCAAATTTACCCAGTAATTTTAAGTAAATATGGACTGTAAATTAGAGTTAAAGATCATTTAATACATGGGAGAATGAAGATGACTAAAGTTTAAGTATCAGAGTATCGAGTAAAACTGACGACTTGTACAAATACAGAAAATATGATGAATCAGATAATAAAAATAAATGACTATATGTCATTGATTCAGAAAATATGATCATAATAAAAATAAACGACTATGTCATTGATTCAGCACCTCATCAGAAAGGTATATTGTTCACCCATAATTTATACTGGGCAAGGGAAGAACACACCTAAATTTTCAATAAAATTAACTACAATTCCCAAAGAAATACATTATTCCTTATAATTCACCTATAACAATACAGATGGACAACCGAGAAAAATGTATACCCGTTTCACAAAAAATCGTACAAATACAATTCTTGTAGCTCTAATATCTGTATTTATATACACTATCATGTGATGGTTTTTGCTTTACCCTTTTTTTAGTCCTTTTGTCACTTTGGAAATTGCTCTTCAACTTTTACTAACTTAGACGGCTTTTGCTTTTCCCCTTGTGGTCATTTTGGCATTTTAGAATTTGCTCTTCAACTTTTTGGATTGATGTTTTGGTTTTCAACATTAAGGCTTTAATGACAACTGATGAGTCATAAATCAACGAAATGTACACATCTTGTGCACAAAAAATGGTATCAAAGAATTTTAATCATAGTTCTAAGAATTTTGGTTAATTGGGGCATGGATCCTGGATAATAGAACAGCTATATATTCATATATATATATAGAATGTAGTAGTGTTAAACCTATTTTGTAACCTTAAAATTTCAGACATCAATTAAGAAATCTTGATTGCAGGTATGAATCACCTGTCCCTTGTAAAATTCCCAATTTCCTGATCAAAATGTTTGAAAAAATCAAATTATTAATTTACAATTTACAAATATTCATGTCATAAGACTAATTGGCCCAATATAAAAGACAGCTTCTACTCAAACAAAATGTTTAAAAACTGTGTAGATTAATTAAGCTATGTATGCAGTAACTATAATCATAAATAATTGCATAATCTCAATTTCTTCCTACCAGGAATATTTCATACCTATGCTTTTATATTCAAATTTTTGACAAAAATCTTTGCCTTGCATACTTAAAATACAGAAGCATTCTCATCTCGGATTTTAGGTTACATTTGTCAGAAATAAAATTAAAATTTCTATAGTCCAAGTTGTAAAGTTAATTTACAGATGGCCAATTCCAATATACTGACAAGGATCAGTGCCTTACATAAACTACAAATTTTTAAAAATTTGCAAAATTAATTATGCATCTAGCAAAAACCAAAACACAATAATAAAAACTCCATTATCTCAATTTACAGTAAACTGTACATTACTATAGTAGGGATTTTTGTCCCCCCACTCCTCCCCCCATCCACAAATTTGAATATATGCCATTAATTCAAGTGTACAGTATTTATACCTTACATAATTCTAACAAGTTAATCCACTTATCAAATGTATGTATTTTAATGCTAACAATTAATCAAATTGAAAACATCCTGAAATAAAATTTCTTACCGAGCTGGTATAACAGCGTTTCTAATTCTTCACAACTCATATTCCCATTAACACACATAAAATCATACATTTCAAATCCATTTTAATTTGTCTGATTGTACGATCAAATCAAATTTCCGTCATGTCTACTATATTTCAAATGGGCGTCAATCACAACACCGATGAATAAAAAATAAAATTGAAGTCTATTCAATCCAAGGTAGATTCTATTATAACCATATACAATTTCTGGTAATTATCGCTTATTTTCTCAGATCTGACAAGTTTTTCAATCTAAACAGAAATATCTCCTGTGAATGGTAAAAAAGAACAAATAAATGCTAAATAAATACGACAGGGGAGTTATCGAGCCTTTAGCATATCTGTAAATTTATCGATCTTGAAAGGAAACAGGATTAAAATTATTTGGTTCAAAATGATTTAGTGGTGAATAATTTATGACAATAAAAGAAAGATTTCACTTGAAATTTGCCAAAAGCATTTCAGTGTTATGGTATATAAGTCAATTATTTTCTGCATAGGATAAAACATTAAATTGCACAAACGTCTGCATTGAAGTAATCTGCATAATGTAAAATAAGGCCATACAATTTCAATATTAGTTTTAGGGTTCAGAAAGCGTTGTTCAGACAATGTTCTGACAAGATTGCCAACAATTATCATTTTAATGCCATAAGTTTCCCTCAGAAAATAAAATTGGTACAACAGTGAAGTAATGCATCTGCATTATTAAAAAAAAAAACAAAAACAAAAAAGAAATAATATATTTCACTGTGTTTGGCCTAAGTTGATTAAGCTTGTGACACAATCAGAATACATTTATTTTATACACTGACAGATGACTCATACCTGTTTTTTTTTTATTGAATTTTCTATATTTAATTTTCATTCATGCATTTGATAATATTACCAACTTTTATTGGAGATTACCGACAATCAGAAGAATAGGTATTTTAAGCCTTCTATATCCCAAGTATTTAAACTGGACTCACATCCTCAATGACATCTGAATGGGTTTTGTTGTCAAAAAGGGTTAAAGTGTATCCCACGATTTTATTAATATGTCAAACACCTTTCAAATGTGTTTTTTATAAAAGTCCAGTGAAAATTTCTGCTGACGAAGTAAAATATGTGCCATAATGGTTCCAAAATCTGAGCAGATACCAGTTACTCCCCCCCCCCCCCATGCCATACATATAGTAACCCTATCCCAACGCCCACTGCAATGTATTCAAATTTTAATTGAAATTTTCATATCGTATCCTTTTTGTAATAAAAGATTTTTATAGCAGGAAATTTTAACGATGACATAATAAACAAAATTTCTGGCTGAGAATTATAAAATGTTTTCAAACTATTTAATTGTACCCTGTATATAACAGTATATTACCATATAAAGTTTCCACCTACATTCAAATTCCTTTCACAATACTTTTATTGAATGTTAACATCATATTTTAAATTTCCATCCAATGGAGTTTTAATTTTTTTTCAATTTTCAGTTAATTTTCTTAAAATATTAACATTTTTCTACAAAAGCATATGGAAATTAATGCCACAAAAATAAATAGGTAGACTTAGAATTGTACATATAACACAGCTGTCCACAGGGAGAAGTGGATTCATTAGATTTCACCGCTTTTACATTTTTGTGGAGACAATGAAATCACATATTCAATAATAATCTACATTTAAATTAGCTGGCCATGATTCATTATAGAAAACAACCATTTGGTTTTTATGGAGTTGGGAGCAAGGAAGTGATCTTTGAAGTTTTTTTTATGGCATCCACGAGTCTGCCTTTTTTCAGCATGAAAACAATACTGAACATTTTTTCAGGACCAGGAATTTTTTGGCAAAAAATAAAATACAGGATCACTTTAGATGTGAAAAAAAAAATGCAGAACCTGTGTCAATCAGGAACTTTTTTGGTTTAAATGAAAATAAAAATCTAGGCCGCAAATGTGGCCAAAAAAAAATCCAGGACCAAGTGTTCACCAAAAAAAAATTGGCAGGATCAAACACTTGATCCTAGCCCACCCCCCATTTAAAACAAATGGTTTTCCCTAACTTAGAACAAATTCCATTAAGTATTCCAAACGATTACAGAACATAATTTTCTGACTCATGTAATGACTAATTAAGCTATATATTGTGACATTACTAAGGGTTATAGTTTTTTAATTTCTGAAAACTGGATCGGACAGGAAGAGCATGAATACATGTATTGTATAATCCATCACCATGAAGTTTCAAACTGTCGAGCTGTTGACAAACAACATTTATGGTTCATATTGACAATAAATCAAGTGCAAATACACAAAATATGACAGATGTCTTCTATCATAATTTCATTGACAATTTCTACAAGTACAAATAACCCTTTAATAATATCATTACATATAAATTAATTTCCTTTTTTTTCCAATCGTATTCTTTGATGAAGGTCAATCAACTTAAGAGTCTGTCAATACAGAAATATTGGCTTTTTTTCACTCACTACATACAATTATAACAATGTTTTTATGTAAAGTCTATTGATGTTAAGTTCTGAACTGGGACATTTTAAAAAAATTCTTTTTCTGTTTCTGTGGTACTTACCCAAGAGTTTGGGAAGTATAAATGTGAGGAAATACAGGAATGGAGTGAAGTTACACAGAAAGCACAAAATAACGTTTATATCACAACAAACATCCAGTGATCTAAATATGGTCTTCAATAGTGGAAAACTACACCATGCTGCATTAGTCCTGAATGCCTGATTAAACATTTTTATCCCGACCAAATTCTCTGTACTAGGACACTGTATATGAAAAGTGACCATATCTGTAGCTTTTGGGTCTTTTTTAATACTTATTTTCACATCTTCTGTGTTTATAATTTCAAGAAATTCTTCACTTCGAAAAATATTTGATGAATTCAGAATAATAGGTACATAAGGCAATTTCACCAAAAAAGGGCAATTGGGAAAAAATCCCTTTTACTAACACAGTCCATAAAATCTGTGTATAATGGACAACTTTTGGTGAAGAGTACAAGTTTCTCATGCCCCTGGATGCACTTTATCCAAGAAAGGGAAAACACCAAACACTTACAGACAGATAAACTTTAACCATTAAATTTATTATACTTTCAGAAAAGTTTAGTATTAAGCCAATATTTCATCATCTCCCCTTTTATTTTGGAAATAACAGTACAACATAAATCATTACAAATATTACATTCATATGACACGACAGATGACTGAATGTAGAACCCTTAATAGGTCAAATTCCAATGACATAACACTATAAAAACATGCTGTCCTGAGGTAAAACATGAATGGGACATCCTACACTTAATTATCAAAGTATAAAGTTGTGTCTTAGAACTCGGTCAGTGTATACTTCGTGTCATAAATTGTAAAATACTTTTGAGTGTGTTGAAATCTTCGTGAACGACTTAAGCCAATCAAGTCAGGGTTGATTCTTAGATATAAATCTGTCAGAGTTCTTGAAATCCATCGGTCCTGACCGGTAAAATTCGATACCTAAGCATAAGTGGTCAGTCCAAATGTCTGATAAGCGGCTGTTATGGTTCATTATTATTTTTTCTCCTTTTCGGTTATTGCAATGACTCTCTTTAAGTAGCGGTTTCAACACAGAATTAGTTGTTAATGAAAGCATGGTGGAGGCGTGGCCCATTAAATTTCAAGAGGGGCTAAACTGAGGAAAAAAATTGTTACTTTATTATGCAGAAAGTGTGCCTATTCATACAATGATATTATATGGGCTATATTCAAAACTCTTTTAAGCTTATCTGAACATGAAAATACATTATACACCAATTTATAATAGACTAACAACAATTAAAAGCGATATTCTACAAAAAAATTGTAGGACTGACTCTGCTCTGTCAGTTCAAATCACTAACAGGTGAAAATGAGATTACTTTAACTCCGGGCTGTGTATTTTTTCTTCATCTAATTTTTTTTTTTTTATTTCTTCAAAAAAAGTAGAAATAACTGGTTTAACAAAACATATATAAAGCTGAAAGCATTGTTCCTTAACTAAATAAACTCCTTATAGGTAAAAATTAAAATTACCTCCCTTTGACATCTGGATAAAGGGAGAAAACTGACCAGTTAAAATTTTATTTTCTACAGCACCCTGTTCTCCTAAATTCAGAAGCTACTATTAAGTCTGCTCATGAAACAAGAAGTTGTTACATAATTTTACTTGTCTACAGCACCCGATTTTTTTTAAAGAAATAGTTAACAATTAATAGCCAATCCAACATGATTTCTTAAAATGTTTTGGGAAAATTTGCACCAGAGTGTCTGAAATTCACAGAAATACAAAGACCGATAGCTTTCCGCATGTCATAAATTGATTTAATATCGGCCAATACAGACTAATAATTTACTAGATTAGACAACTTGATGGGCACAAATTGATTATACTGTAGACATTTGTAGGAAATGATGATCTCAAATGACATCATAAAAGCCTCAGAAATTACCGGGGAACAAACCAGACAAAATGTTGTCATAATCCATGAAATCTGAGCGGAAGGGAACTGTTGATTTTCCTTGATCCTCCGAGACAACCGAGTAATTTGAAAATAATCCCATGCTAAGGCCACATCAATATGAATTTTAGCAACTATTCTATTATCACACTATTACATATTAGACTAAAACATACAATTTTCACAGATTCTGAGACTTAATCGATTAATATAGTCCCATAGATCTGTATTTTGTGAACAAAAGTGCAAAATGAATTTTTGCAATGGTTTTCATATCAACAGTTCTCAAACAAAAACGGTTTAATCATTGTATCCCAGTACTGTATTTGAGAATATTATACCTAAGAATTATACAGAGGGGTGACATTTTCTATAATTAGACCAATAACATTATGTAAATGACTACTTTTACCAGCATTGACTTTGACGAAATGAGCTAAAAATGTTCTAAAATAAACGGCTAGTCAATGAGTCCCTAACTCTACAAATTCCAAGAGTCAATACTGCGAATATTTTGATAACATTTTGACCAATGATTTTTTTAATCCTTTAAATGAATAGCAAAAATCTTCTGACATCAACCGCTGCACGACAGATAAAAAAGAATATGCCAGATAGATTCCTGACATAAATTCTAAAAGCTGCATAAGACGAAAAGAATATACAGTGTTAGTATTGTTTCATCTTAAGATAACTGAGTGGCCACCAATACTGAAAATTCAAGCACACCCAGTCTTTATGAAATTGTTTTACGGTTTGTCTGACCGAAACCCAGATTTGGCATTTTGCTCCTATATGTTCAACTAAAGAATCTCCAAATTTTTGTCTGACATAATGACTGCACACCCCTTGAAATAAAATTCTTTGCTTAGGCATTTTGCATTCCATCTGTGCAATTGACCGTCAAATGGTAGTATAAACAAAATCAGACTATGCTAGGACTCGTTCTCTGTTGATTCTTTCAATCTTTGTGTTTTGTACTAGTTTATATTGGTTTTTGTCTCAACGTCGATTGGATGTCATTAACTCGACATAATATAGGATACAATGTACCAATTCATAAAATACTGGGCGCAGACATCTTGTGAAGGGAATATTTAGCGCTGAAATGAATGTGAGACTCGCTGCCCATTGGTCAATATTAAATTAAATAGTAAATAATTTTAAACGGCAGAGGTTCTTCCTTCCAAACATATGAGATAAAACAATTTCAAACTAGCTTTTAAGAATGTGGGTAATTTCAATGATTTAAGTGGGTACCCCCCGATTTTTAGCAAAAATTTATCCCCCCTTTTTGAGCCTCATTTTTCGGCATGAAAAGCCATGGGAACGTACCATTTTCGTTGCATTAAATTAATCGGATACATTTCCACTTAATTGAGGTGCTGTTATTTTTCAAGAAATTAATTTTTATTTTTATGAAATTTTCTTTCATATCTTGGTACCCCCCGTATGGAGATTAACATAGAAACCGAATTGGTTCTTTGCATTCTAAAATGAGGGGTGATTTTTTATAAATTTTTGATTTATTCTGCAAATCTTTCATAAAATGGTGTTATTCGATCTCAAATGAGGAAATACTAATGAAACTGTTATTTTTATCACTCGCTTGGCGATCTATAGTCTGTTTCTGAAAAATGTCGATTTTTAAGGTAAAATCTTGGGTGGGTTGAGAAATTCAGCCCATCATAACCCTTTTCAAAGTAAATGATAATTATTTATATTTTTATTATAAAACTAGTGTGGAACTTCATCTCAAGCGTAAAATTACCCTTCACAACTCAACTGTGTCTGTACTGTTGGATTTACAAAACCTTTAAATTTAAGGTCGAAATTCTCAAAGTCCGTTCGCTCGTTACTCGAACGCCACATCTATTATTCGTACGCTGCATCAAAACATTATCCACTAGTATTTTCTCAAATACACTGAATTTACATTGAACATATAAAAATATAGAAATATGGTTGCCTTGGAAGGTTATAGTCTGTTTCAAAAAAGCAAATAACAGTAAATTCCCAGAAAGCGAATTTTCGCTCGGCCTTATCGGGGACAATAATGAAGAAACTCAATGGGATGTAATTTGGAAATAATAGTGTCTAGAGGCATTACAAAAAGCCATTTGAAAAGAAAATCATACTGCGGATTAAAAAAATACAGCCAGCCAAAGGGGACATTGTGTGCTTAAAAAACCACTGGTTTTGAATGGGGTGGCCTCATAAAAATGTGCAAAATCGCCACACCCTTGTTAGCAATTTGTTTCTTTTGATATAGAATTTTAGCCATTGAATAACAACTCTAAAAATATAATTTTTGCTAAATTCTGAATTGACTAAAAGTCCGTATAGGATACAATGTACCAATTCATAAAATACTGGGCGCAGACATCTTGTGAAGGGAATATTTAGCGCTGAAATGAATGTGAGACTCGCTGCCCATTGGTCAATATTAAATTAAATAGCAAATAATTTTAAACGGCAGAGGTTCTTCCTTCCAAACATATGAGATAAAACAATTTCAAACTAGCTTTTAAGAATGTGGGTAATTTCAATGATTTAAGTGGGTACCCCCCGATTTTTAGCAAAAATTTATCCCCCCTTTTTGAGCCTCATTTTTCGGCATGAAAAGCCATGGGAACGTACCATTTTCGTTGCATTAAATTAATCGGATACATTTCCACTTAATTGAGGTGCTGTTATTTTTCAAGAAATTAATTTCTATTTTTATGAAATTTTCTTTCATATCTTGGTACCCCCGTATGGAGATTAACATAGAAACCGAATTGGTTCTTTGCATTCTATAACCTTTCCTTTAATCTGTTTCATTATAATTTTATATTCACTTCCTGTTGTTACAGGAGATATCACAGCAGACCAACAGGTTAAAAAGTTTCTTGTCAAAGTGCTAAAATATCAACCTCATACCAAAATTTAAAACTGGCTACCCCGTTGCAGTATAATCAGTAATGTTGTAAACAACTACCGTGTGAAAAGGAATAGAACAGAAAGTTCCGAAAAGCATCCGTTAAATAAGTTCAAGATTAAATCTAGGAGTATTGTAGAGAAACTAATATTTTTTATTATAGAAAACTAACAAAGTTGTTTTTGGCAAAAAAAGTTCCTTTCCTCATAGTGTATCAAAATGAAACTGTCAAACCAAATCTATAGGAACTACCATCAACAATTAAGTTGTTTTAATTTTCGATTCATATCTCTCTCACTATGACACATTTATCAATAGAACAGAACATTTTACTGACCAACTGGTTAATAGCTTTTTGTTATAATCAATCCGTAAATGTTGTTCTCTATTGTACAGTAATCAATTGTTAGCCATACCACCATATAAATATCATAATAAAATTTGAATGAGACTTCTGGATTTTGTATTTGTATCAATTAACTCATGAGCAAATATTCTAGGCGTTTCCACTAACACAACACCCTGTCTTCTGCAAGGAAGTTTTTTCTACATAGAAATTATCAAATTTTGTACCCCTATAAGATATATTATGCAAATATATAAAAAATTCTGGGTGTGGGCTTGTCTTCCTTGGTTCAAATATCTCTTTGTTGTCCTTTTCAATGCCGAAAAAACATTTCGATAATTTTTTTTTTCACATTTTGCCACTTGTATGATAAAATCAAGGTACATCATGTATTTTCAAAATATCCAATCCAACCTTCTATCATTTTTAAAAATAAAAATTAAAAGTACAGTTCGTTATAAATCTGTTCGTAAACCATTTTTCAATCCAAACTACAGTTTTGAAAATCATTAATCTAAAGTCAAGATTTACATTGGTAATCATATTAGCCTTAATTCCTCATCTACTAAGGGTTAATTTTATTACATCTTAAATCTTGATTGAACTAAAACTGCTTTTTTATGAATTGACCTGAAAGTAATTTAATAACTTTCAAAATGACCTGTAATTTTCAATTTAAAGAGGCATATCAGATTTTGTTTTAGTCTTTTATGCAACCAAATTATAATTGCAGACAGAACTGTAGTGAATCAGTTGTTATCTCCATAAATTTTATTGCTGACTCATCCTCCATAAGGTAATATTTTAATCGTTTTTTTTCA
Source organism: Mytilisepta virgata (assembly GCA_028015205.1). Classification (NCBI taxonomy): domain Eukaryota; kingdom Metazoa; phylum Mollusca; class Bivalvia; order Mytilida; family Mytilidae; genus Mytilisepta; species Mytilisepta virgata. Next base: position 37,478,309 of record CM051510.1, on the reverse strand, counting down.
AATGATATTGAGCCTGCAATTTTAACCTGACCAGGATTGCCATTCTCTGTGCAAGAACGTCTCATCCATCTGCCCCCTTCCTAGCAACCATCCAACCCCCCCCCCCCCCCCCCCCCCCCCCTTTAAAAAAAAGGCCAAAAGACAGCTTAAAAATAACTGCATGTGCTTTTCATACACCACCCTCATGAATTTCATTCTTAGAAAAAAAATCATCATGCCTACCCATCTGATGCAGCTTAGGTGTAGTTTGGGTCATAGAGTCAACTGGACTATGATGGCTGCCATATTTATACTGTGTCGTCTGCATCTGAGGTGTAAAATGTCCATTAGTTTTTAACTTAGGTCGCTGTGAGGATGAATCACTGCTCTGTCGTATATGATTTGCTGAAGTACTATTTACAAAATCTACAAATATGTAAATATTAATAATTTTATGGTTTACTAAAGATGTTCACTGTAATATAATTATCATATATATTTAATATTCCCAGGATATGTCTGATCTTATCTAAGTACTTTAAACCTTTCCCTATGCATAGTCTACTTAGATGGAATATGATCCATGCATACCCCAAATCCTTTTATTCTTCATACTCGATGACTTCAAATAATGACCACAATTTGTATGATTGGAACATATTTGGCTGATGCTATTGTAGATAAAACTTCATTCCTCCAGTGACTGGTTATAACATGCAAATGCCAGTTTGCCGAAATATGAAAATGAAATGTGAAATAAAATGCAAAATTTTCTTGGAAATTGCCAAATTTTTTGTATTTATCAGATAAAATCCTCACAAGTAACATTTTCCCTAAAAATATTTTTGAAGTATTAATTATGAGAATTACTGAATAATGGTCATGAAACTTAAAGTAGAAAACAAGAGGCTCCCAGGAGCCTGAATCGCTCACCTGGTCTTTAAGCTTTAAGGGAGTCTTTCATGAGCTATTACCCCTATAATGGATCATCTGACAACTTCGACCCAATTCAGACTTTTGTAGAGCTCAATGAGCTGATTGTTTAAGCAAACAACAGCTTTTCTCTATCGACAATAGTTTTCATTCTTTAGGGCAAAAACAAGAGAAAACGCTATTTTTGACATTTAAAGGGTCATCTATAAGGCATCAACAGTTATTTTGACATTTAAGGGACAAAACTTTAACTCCTAAAGGGCTCATTTAAACATTTTGCAAACTAAGGGAAATGCTGTGAAAATGGTCAATTTTGATGTTCTAAGGGGAATAACTCCTAAAAGGAATGATCATACAACTTAATAAGTACAAATTTAAAAAAAAATCAAGAAAAAGGGCAATAACTCCTACATGGGTGGTTACATCTTCTTCAAAATTTCAAAGCAGGTAGATCTTGAGGTGTTGAACACTTTAGCTTCCCATCAGAATTTTGATATCTGTCACCATTTTTGAGTTATTTGCAAAAAACTGCAATTTACCCCTATGTTCTATTTTTAGCCATGGCAGCCATGTTTTTTTACAAATCAAAAATCCAAACGATAGTTTAGTAGCACTCATGCCAAGGAACAACTACACTAAGTTTGGTTGCAATTAAACTTATGGTGTAAGAGGAGTTAACGATTTTATTACAATGAATAAAGACTGCAAAAATGGTCAATTTTGACGATCTAAGGGGAATAACTCCTAAAAGGAACGAACCTACAACTTCGCTCCTGTTACAAATTTTGTAGATCTTTGTGTGCCTAACAATATGAAATTTAAATTTTTCAAATTTCCTTTATAGTATCCAAGATATTGAGCTTAATAAGTGCAAAATTTGGAAAAAATGCAGAAAAAGGGCAATAACTCCTACATGGGTCATTGGATCTTCTTCAAAATTTCAGGGCAGGTAGATCTTGAGGTGCTGAACACTTTTACCCTTTGCCAGAATTTTGATATCTGTTATGGTTTTTGAGTTATTTGCAAAAAACTGCAATTTACCCCTATGTTCTATTTTTAGCCATGGCGGCCATGTTTTTTTACGAATCAAAAATCCAAACGATAGTTTTGTAGCACATATACCAATAAACAACTGTACGAAGTTTGGTTGCAATTGGACTTATGGTGTCGGACGAGTTAACGTTTGAAAAATTGTTAACAGACGACGACGACAGACGACGACGACGACGACGACAGACGACGACGACGACGACGACGACGACGACGGACGCCAAGTGATGGTAAAAGCTCACATGGACCTTTGGTCCAGGTGAGCTAAAAATACAACAATAAGAATTTTAAAATTTTTTAACAATGGTTCCTAAAATTAATGCATACAAATCCACCATGCTTTATTGCTGTTCTCAATCTCAAACAATTTTTTTATTCTTACTTTCAACCAATCTTTTGTCTCAGTTTTTAATTTATCATTTAAGTTTGTCGCTTTTTAAAAGAAAATCAATTTAACTGACACGAGTATAATTTTTATGGTATCAGAGATTAACATGTAGGCCAAAAGTTGTTCCATATAAGGAAAAGACATTAAAATCTAACTTCTTTGTAGGGTTTAAGTAATTTGCAATGTCATCCCTTTCATTTTGACCATACATATTTGAGACCCTGCTTGATATATGCAAATACGGAAAATGATTTGTCATGGTGTATGAAAAATGTTCCTTACATAATTAATTAAAAAGAACAGATTTATAGTTTTAAGTTCACACATTGGTGTGAAATAAAACAACTTAAATACCATAACTTAATGTCAACAGAAAATACAGTACATCACAGTGTTGATTTTATGTCACATGCTGCAGTCATGCATGCTGAAGTGTTGATATTATATAATATAATGCATCTTTTAGAACTGATGGTATTAATGATTACTAATCATTTTACATTGATGTAATTTATACATTTTTCTTTATATTATCCACATTCCTGAGCTGCCAAAAATGTAAAATAGGTATTTTTTTTCAAAATGGATACCCTAAACAAAACGTCTTTTATTGTACAGTATCACACATTTTAAAACTGAATGTTTACATTAACAGATTTGTTGTACGATGTTATTATGACATTGAAAATAAAATCTGCTGTTAATTTTTATTTTATATTTCACTAATTTTCCCATAAAATTTATATTTGAAAAAAAAAACTTTTTTTTTTAAGTTAATAAATTTTAGTCAGGAAGTTCTTAGTGAATTTTCTCATTGGGTTCTATGTTAAAGTAAACTTTTAAGGCGGCAATCTTGGTTTATAAACAGCTGAATATCTTGTACATTTCCGAAAGGTTCAATTCCACCCAATATTAGGTCCTAAATGGCCGAGCATTACAATGTGGAATGCCAAGTGAGATTATAGCTCATGTTGTCCTTAGGGGAACTAAAATGTAACTTCCACTGAATATATTAATCTTTTAGTAAACCCTGCTTATTTCCACAAACCAACTATACATACATTATTAAATAGTGTAGGTTACCAATATACTGCCTAATATTCCAAAGGGAGGTAACTTCTTTTTAATGTTTGAAACCAATGTTTCTATAAATTAAATGCAGAAAACATAACCTTTACTGTGCCTCTTCCAATATTCCAATGGCACAGGAAGTATGTGTCATGGTTCAATATGTCAAAGGGAGATAACTTACTTTTATCACAGAGAGGGCACATGTCATGGTTAAACATACACATATAACATCGTTCGTGTCCACAGGCATCGATTAATTTTCTTTTCTTTCCTTTATCAAAAGGCATGTGACAAATCGGACAGTATTCTGCCGAATCCATGTTTAGCTCACGGATAACATCCAAATCTGTAAAATATAAAACATAGCTAGTTAATATAAATAACCATATTTTGGTAGAAAAAGAGTATCTTATTGTTCCTATTGAGCTCCTAACTTATAATGGCACAAAACAAGGAGCTGCCTGATCGACAGCAAACCAGATTTTCCCTCGTCACTGTTAGGAGCTACCTGTGCTACATTGTCAATCTAATAACCAGATCTTTCCATTGGAAAATTCAGTTAATAATGGTTTGCTGGAGACAGAAAACTGTGGATTCATTATATCTGAGAGGACACAACATTTATGGCTTTTTGGGGATCTAGTGAAACTGCAAATTTCAATATTCTGTGAAATTCATGTTTGATATCTTTTACTACCAGATATTTACAAAACTACGACATTTAGTTGAGAATAAAAGAATTTTCATAAATTGTGAAAATTGGTACTTTGCAACTTTGACCCAAAGATATAACCCAGTTCACAATAAGAAATACTGTAAAACAAGAAATTATTGGTTAATTATTATAATACATAATCTTATTTAAATCTTTAATTCATAAACTACTTTCAAACATTTATGCAATTTAAGTATTATTTTCATAATGATTATTTATACGTGAAATTTAATTAAGAAATTTATCCACAGATACTAAAAAAGCTGAAAGAAAACCATGCAGATCTTGTTAAGAAAGTTAAATACCCTCAACGCCCACTCCCCCTCCCCTCTAGTTACAAAGACAAGACTCGTAAAAATATATACCTACAATTCTGCATGTAATTGCAAGCAAGCTTGAATTTCTAATATCCTTTTTCACAAATAAAAGTTGTTTGACAAAATTTAATCAATACACTGCTTTGAAGTATGTCTATACATGCATAAGGCATATTTTATACAACTCTTTGATCTTCAATGATGAAGCCATTTATCTATTTGAAAAATCACAAAGAAAGTTTTGTCATATTGTTAAAAGTCAGTTTGGTGCAAAAACTGCATTTATTGAATATAAATAGAAGATCAAACATGCTGACAACATAAATAATGAAAATAACAATAAACAATTGTTTTGTAAACAAACAACCTACTGGACAGCTTATTATTCTTTATCTTGTATCCCTGTAACCATAACATCCTATATTTACCACAAAACTTTTACTATTTGTTCTTGAAAACCACAATAAAGAAGCTATTTCCTGACTTAAGACTTTTTAAACCACAACAATAGTTCACAATTTTTCTCACTTTAGGTCCATTGATAAAATCTCATGTATGGTTTCTTTTCATAGCGAAAATTTCATCGTTCATAAACTTTAGAGTGAAAGTCGTCCAACTGAATAGTTCCTTTTTAGTCGATAAAATCCATTCACGATATTCATACATACGTATAATTTACTTATCGCTATATACGAATCTTAAGTGTCTATTCAGTAATCCATTCATATAGGGAAAAACTTTCACCCATTAACTGAAGTATCTCGTAATAATTTCTAAGTACTACGATAATTTATATTGCTTAATCTACAGAAATATATATGGAGACTTCTTTAACTAACAAATATATACCGGTACAGCTTTTTTAAATTCTCACAACTTCACAAGATAAAATTCCATTTAAAGGTGTATTAAATTTAAAACTGGCAAATAACCAATCACCATGCTGGTTTTAAGAATACATTCCATGCCCTATTCCTGTTTCATTTAATAAGAAATGTCAAATTTTTTAATGCCTCAAACGTCCACGCAAATTCCGACTGCACAAAACAACTGTATTTGAGGAATCGTAAAAATTCCACGCATTCATTGTTAAGTAGGTATAAAGTGTAGTTCTGCTGTTGTCCAGGACACACATTATAAAGGTCCACTACTGGTCATGACCTCGTCATTTCTGAATGGACAAGCTGACAAACCATTTATATTTAATAATTTCTATACATCTGACCTTTGACAGAACATCAACAGGCCGTTAATGTCAGGTATACTGTCAATGATTTACATATCCAATACAAGTAATATCAATGTAATACACATCCTATAGACAAGTAGAAATAAGTTAGGTCAAATTCATATGTTTTGACAATTTTTGTATAAAATCTTTCCTTCTGGCTATTGATGATAATGTTTGTAATTTTGTATGCCACCTGAAGGCCCATGATTGGTTTAATAAAAAGTTTTATAGTATAACATATAAAGAAACTCTTTGTTTTTTAAAACATCAAAATTTACACACAAATCCAAAATGACTTAGATATTCCATAGAGACCATCTGATATTACTATCATACATTTAACTCCAAAATCATACCGTTATACTAAAAATTCCTAACTTTTCACTTTGTTACTATCAAATCATTACCATACATTATATTTATTTATTTATTTGCAAAATACACCCATATGGTTCAAAGCAAAACACACAATTTAACAAACACAATGCAATACATGAACAGATTAAACACGACAACATGGTTCTATAGACAAAATAAAACAATTTTATGAACAGTAGATTTTAAGCACTGTTGAATTCTACTTTAACGAGGTGGACCCTATTTTCGCAATGCCAATGACTGCTTTATAAAGTCACAAATTATACATACAAATAAGAAGTCGTATCAATATTTATGGACATAACCCAAACTAACCAAAAATAATTCAAAATTTTTAATTCTTCACAACTCAGTGTCAAGTCAAACTCTAATTAAACCTGCATCCATTTTCAACATTTCCACAAATTCTTTTTTAACAGTAAAATGTTAAAATTACAAAAAATGCATGTGTAATAAATTATAATTTGTATCTGGAGTCCAGTTGATTTATGACCAATAGAATAGTAAAATGCATTTGTATATTATTAATAAATAGTCACTGGGAGCTATATTTTCACAATAATTAGGTCAAGCATGATCCATGTCAACAGACCCATACATGCCACTTCACATTAGGGTAATTATTCAGTAATATCTACATATATGGGTGTTTCCACTAAAAATACCATATAATTGCATATTATGCATTTTTTACAACTATTTAACATAATCTTTTATGACCATATAAATTTTCCTGTGTCAATTTTATGATATCTTTTTCAAGAGATTTATGTAACATTTCGACAGACATGAAAGAGAAGTTGAAACAAGAAATGAGTTTTCAAACTGACAGCTGACCAGGGCTGTGCACTTGCTTACTCGAAATCACCCACAATAATACACTGAACAATTCATTCTTCTACTGGGAAACCTGATTAATAAAATTGTACCATATACAAGAAAGAATTACTATGTACACATCATTATGTTATGTCTAAAATTGTTTTTATAATCATATTTGTTTTCTGTCCTCTTGGGGCTCTAATTTTGACAATGTGGGGGTTGGGGGAGAGGAGGCGGGGAATAGTGTATATAATTTTGTAATTTTGCTTTTCCTTTTACTTTGAAATACCTTTAAAACATTTCAGTATCAAAGAGAGTGCCACATCTTACTTAAGATTTTGTTGCATTTTCTTGAAACTGACTTTTTTTAAAAATCAATATAAGATTTTTGTTTACTTTTATAACTAATAGGATTTGGCTTGTCATGTTAGTATTAATAAAACCTGGCAAGCATTACTGCAACTCAATTTCCAAAATGTCCAACACTGCAAATTACTATAGAATTTTTTAGATAATTTTAACTATGCCTCAATAGATATTACTATACATAAATTTCACCTGTCTACTGGGTATTTTTTTTCGATATATTTAAAATGCTTAATCTTCAATTTCACTTATCTAATCCGTCCAAGGATATATCTCCGTAGGGGGTTTTTACAACACACATGACAAAGGTATTTACTACACCCAAGGCTGAATTATTTCTTATAAGGTTTCATTAATTACTGGAAATCAATATAATAATTAGCTAGTTAATTAAGTGTCACATCAAAATTACCCAACAAGACAGGGCTGTCTTTTGATTATTATCTTTCAGTCATTTTTTTGTATTTAATTTACAAATTATTTTACTGCCTAAGAAAAATTTGTAATCGATTTCCAAGAAAATGTTTTTAATTGCTTTTCAAGGGAAATAAAGGGATATGGAATTGGAGATGCAGTATTCAACTAAACCTTTTTAGAACAGAAACAGATGATAGGTCAACATTTTTCATTAAATGATGAGCAGACAAAATATAAAGCACCATTTGCCCTAAATTCTTTTTTTTTTTTTTAATTTTCAAATGGCAGAAACATTTTACTGTTTTGAAAAAAAAAATCTTTTAGAAACTAAAGCTGTTTTGTGAATATTTTAAAAGTGAAAAAACGTTTTAAAATTTATAATGTGCTGACATAAAATATTAAAATGTCCTTAAAATTATAAATCATAAAATAATATATAAAACAAAGATCAAACAAACTGTCTTTTAAAAATGCATAAAAATAAAATCTCTCCAAACATTAAAGGGAAAATTTTCTCTAAGGTAGGTACAATGCATTAAAGCATTAAATATACAATTTGTTTATCACTAATTGAATTTCTCTGGTCCATTACAGCAAATAATTTCTGTTAATGGTCCAGGAATTAAAGTGTTTATAAATTATGAATGAAATAAATATTGAAAGACAACTATGAATGAAACAAGTCTGAACTAATATTCATTGATATGTATAAATGTGCAAGGATTTAGGAGTGTGCACTCTGTCAAAATTTCCTACTTTTAAAAAATATGCATTTTAAACTTTAGTTTAAACTTATTTATAGTGGATTGGAAACAATTAATACCAAATCATTCTTATGAATTCCTCTCCACTTGGTGGGTGCGAGAGCAGTGCCTGTAGCTGCATTTTAGCCTACTCTTTTTCAACATCTACAGAGGAGTCTATAACATGCCAACTGTGTTGCTCAGCTCTCCCATTTATCTTCCCAATCCAACAGACTAGCATCTTTTACGGAGGCATCCTCGCAAATGGTGTCAATTGGGCATTGCAAAATTTAAACATTATTTCAGATGAGGGATTCATGGAACTGTAAATTAAATAAAAAATGGACATCCAAAAGAGAATTTCTATGGAAAAAAGATTTTGTTTCTTTATTTGAAATCAGAACAGTTTATAGAATATATTTTGTACAATTAATAGCAGCAGACAGGAAGACCTATCATTTATACAGATATTCTTCAAATTTTACCATAATGTCAGTAATCCCAAAATATAATAAGAATTTTTCTCTTTAATCGTCACGACACAACAAATTTTGCCAGTAATTTCAAGGATCAAAATCCTGGGGGAAGGGGGGGGGGGGGGGGGGGGAGAGAGTGGCTGTGTCCCTCCTTTATCAATTACTATAATGCAACTTACCCCAGAAATATATATTTAAAAATTTCAGAATTCCTCAATAAAAATCATGTCCAAAATCTGGAAACTAAAATATCCTTTAAAGGTTATTGACAAACCAATACAAGCACATACAAATGTCACCAAACAGTATTATTCCAAGCTGTCAGATATATCAGATATATATATCTAGGATAATACTGTTATAATGGGAATTAATTGATCTACTAGTAACTAGATAAATACATAACTAGCTCTCAGGGAAAATTGTGTCAATATCCAGCCATTTTAATTGGATTCGGTACACCTGCCATAAAAACAGAAACAACAAAATGATCTTTTTTGTTTAGTTTTGTATTTTATAATTTGTTTTTTTGGTTTTTGGCTTTGAGTTTTTTAGTTTTGTCAGTGGTTTGTTTTTTTTTTTGTTTGTTTTTGTTTGTTATAAGAATACAGGGAAAGATATTCTGGTTAAACATGCAAATAAAATGGAAAATGGACATCCCTAAAGGGTACGACTCCATACTCTATGCACTATTTAAGTAGAATGAAAATATGATTCTTGTGCCTCCATCACTGAGATAATTCTTTACAATCATTGAAGTTGTTGAAGATGACTGTTGCCACTGAGCATTAGTTAAACAACAAACAAACCAGGACTTTTTCTTTTTTTATTTCTGCCTCAATATATCACATAATGTCATATACATTTCCTGTAGGATTAATACAATTTACTTCAATAAACATTAACGATTACAGGGTTATCTACAGGTTAACTGTAGCCTTCCTTTCTAATTCTGATAACTCAAACGTTTATCACATTTCAGGAATTTGAAAAGGGTCCAAAGTCTGGAGAAAAAAAAAATTTGTATGAACTTGTTTTTGCCATCTAACAGAAAAACACCCCCACAATGAATTTAAATGTCAATTTTTTTTCATATCAACATACATTACTTACTCGATTTATATATAAATTCCCAAGGTTGATTTCTATGTAAATAGTGACAAGGTAACACAGTTAAATCAAGTGTTCTATAGGTAGTCACACGTCTATTTTTATTATCAAACAATTGTTTGCATTCTGGGGCGGAATCAAAGTCCCTATGGAGGGGGGGGGGGGGGGGAGGTATTGAATGCTACACTTATCAATTCCTTAAATCTTAAATCCGCAAAATTATTTCTACTTTAAATTATGGAAAATCTTCATCCCCTTCCCTATACTTACATCAAATTATTGGATCTGCACCTGAAATACTGAATTGTTCCAATTTACACTAAAACGTTTCAAACCTTTGTTGCGGTAATTATTAAAATGTCAGGACAGAAGAAATTTTGACTGAAAAGATGTATTCTTCCAAATTAAATTTCATAAATGATATAAACCTTCAGCACACCATGTACAGTTTTGTCCCAAAACACAGGTTCAAAAGTCAACAGTTTTGACCGCTAACCGAGAAAGTGAAGTAACACAAAATCTGCTGTCTATTACATGGATACAATCTGATCCTTTGACAAAGACCATTTACATCGTGTACGATAATGGTCAGATATTAAATTTTCCTTCCGTAATGTGAGAATATTTATTCGAAATATTCTCCTTAAGCTTATTAAGATCGTCTATATGATATAAAAATTAATAAGACTTGAGGGTGTATATAATATGTTTCTTCCTATGACATCCTTGAGACATTTGGAGCCTATTTAAGTGGTGCAATTTGTATAGATATCAACAGTGCAAACCTTTATGGACTAATAGTCCCATTAGAATGAAAATATTTCATGAGGGTATAAACGAATACATACAGATTATAATATGGGTAATGGCCTTTTATGCCAATGTCTCAAATGTATGAATTATTTCTTGAATAAACTAAACAACTAGTATTAAAATTTTCAAAGATACAGTCTAATTTAATAAAGAATAATTTAAAATCATTGAAATTGTTGACCATGTGTTAAGAGTTTTAAAAGTGTTGAAAAAGGCTTCAAATATAAATTAAACGCTTGATCATAAAAAGTTAAAAAACAAAAAACAAAAAACAAATAAAAAGAAGAAAAAAAAAAAAAAATTAAAACCTAATCAATCTGCATGGTATAAACATGCTGGTACATCCGGTTAAAAGGCACTCCCACATGGTCACACAAAAAACTAGATTAACATCATAGCTTTATATTGCAGTTCATTACTAAATTAATATAGTGCTGACCCCAGATAAAATAATAGGGTCCTTACAATGTCCTCTAAATAAATCAAACATACCTGAGCAATATACGTCAGAATTAAATATGGTGGACATTCCGTCACACTATTTCAATTTTTGTACTTCAATAAAATATATATTCCATTTTACCTGTTATTTTCACCTGAATCCTTCCTAAGTAGTATGTATACTAACTCACCTGAATTCTACCTGCAGAAACTTTAACATATATACAACTTGTTCAGGTGTGTATATGATAGGAAATATTTACACAAATGCTTTTAAAGAGGCCCAAAAAGGGTTTTACAACTTTTAAAACAGAATAAAATATTTTTAGTAATTAATCAGTAAAAGTAGCTTATTTTCAATTTTTTAAATAAAATCCCATGAAAAAGTGTTTATCAAAATATTTTATTATAAATTATTTATAACATAGTTACAAAATAAATTCCACAATTTGAAAAAATGTTTGGCCTCTTAAAAAGTTGTGAATGCATTTACACGGTTTCTTATCATGTGTAACCAAAACAATAAAGGGGAATTAATCCATGAAAGATTTGATCTTTGATAATTCTTTATGAATGGGTGAACTATGCATTGTGGGTAAACAGTTTGACAGCGCTATTGTAATTTTTTTACCTAGAATAAAAGTTTTAAGTAGATAAACGAAGATAAGTGACACATTTATGACAAATAATTTAGCTGGGTGTAAGTAACCTGATTTGGTTATGAATAGGTTGTAATAGGCTTAAAACACTCCTTTATTGCATAAAAAATCAAAATACAAATTCTTCCTTGATCAGAATATCTGATTTTTCATATGAACTTTTGAACTGATTTTCCTGAAGAATGAATTTAAAAAGAGGCCATATGAAGTGTGGTTCAGGTGAAACATGAAGATAAAAAATAGGGTAGGCAGGCTAGGATTTTTTGCATTTGATTATTTTTTTTTAAACTAAGTTAAGAAGAGAGACATTCTGAATTTAACACTGCTTACTGAAAAATGTCCAAAAAAATCTTTAGGGTATCTGCCAAAAAGTAGGGAATGTAGGGTAACCAGAACCATAAAAATTTTTTTTATTTGGCCTCAGAAAAAACTGTTTTAATATTCAACCTGCCATCCCTACTGTTCACATCATAATTTTTACCATTCCAAAATAAAAAGTTTCGTTTGAATTTAAATATAGTACAAGTCATCTTTTCTCTCATTCAGAGTAATGACCCTTTTAAAGAGATGGCAAGTGAGGATAGCTAAATTTTTCCTATTGTAGCTGTCAAACAAAAATCCTCAAATTATATATTCATTTCAATCAAATTTGTAAATGTACAGATATTTATTTTTTCTGTCCTTTTCTATTAGTTGATAGCACAATTTATTTTAACTGATGAAGAACAGCAATTAAAACACACTTCTTTTCATTTAACTTTTTCCTTTGAATTTCTTGCTTTTTTTATCCAGAATTTATCCACCAAATCCTTTCTTACCCATTCAAACAATAATTTTTAAAGTAAAAATTTTCACTAATTGAAAAATCTGATTAAAAAACCAATGTTCAAAAAATGTTGCATTGCAGAAATTCTCTAAAAACACTGTATGCAAGATATGGCTAAGTGATTGTCCAGGACAAATAACTGGGGGTTTATAAGCCCTTGATCGATCAATAACCATCTGACCTGACCAAATTTCTAATGGTCATAGAATACCTATATTTTGTGATTTAACCCCCTCTACAAGACCTACCACAGCCATTGTATTTGTGTATTGCCTTGTCCAATTGTGTATTGGCTTGTCTGATCTGATTGTGTATTGATTATTTTTTGCTGACAAATGAATTTTACAACAATAAGGGGCAATGCTTCATATACTTTAGAAATGATGTATACTCAGGTACCATATTTGTCTTGCTCATTTGCATAAAATACAATGTAGACTGCCATTTAATCTGATTTTCAACTGAAATACAACAACCATTACTAATACAACTCTCCGATCATTTGACTTGAATTTCTAAACAGTTGATGGCAATGTAACTGTTGACAAAATGTCTTTTGTTACCAAACATCATCAAATCATCCTAATGCACAAATTTTTCATTAAGTGCAGAAAAGGAAATTACTGTTGTCAAAAAGGAAAAGTTTGACCTTCCATTTATGACAGGATTAAAGCGTCCAGAATTGATTCATAATACATGAACAAAAATGTACAAGTGCAACTGCTGATGAAATCTCATAAATCTTGCATCTTTAACATTCACAACTTTCTGAAGTACCTTTTCTCTTTCTTGTTTTTATGTAAGGTCTTCTGTTCTAGAACCAAAACTATTAAATTCTGTACTTTTATTTGCCTATGTTTAATAACTGAACCAGAAAACTGTGGGAAGGGTTAAGAACTTGTAAATATGTTTAAAATATCATTCTATTGCCAGCTTTTTTGGCATTTGACACAGGCATGAAAAATATTTATATTTCCATTACCTGGTAAGTTTTTACAGATCCACTGTGTCAACTGCACTAAAGAAACCTACACAAACTACTAATGACTTTTGACTATTGACACACACAAGATATGGCATACTGGATACAGATTTGTGACATGTTCTTATACATATAGCCAGTAAAAATAATATATTTGATTGTTAAGCTAGGATCCTGTAATTTCAGTTGTTGTCTAATATTCTATTATTGTTTGGTAGGTGTGGTGTATTTGTTGAATATTTTATGCCAGTAGTTACAACTTATATTTTCAATTTTCCCAATCCTTTTCCATGTTCAGTCTCATGGATGTATACTCCCTATCCTTTCATATAAAACTCAAACTCAGATTTAAGTGAACTGATGAGTCAGTCAATACGGCGAATACTCAGCACTTTTAAATGTTTCAAGACAATGAGAACTTAACAATTCCAAGATTTCAAAGTAAGCAGAGTTGTCTCCCATTTAACACCCACCTGAATGTTGCTTTTCAATAATTAAGAATTACATGTTAAACTTTCATTTAAATTTCATTTATAAGAAAAAAATTATCCAAAAAAAGAACAAATGATGGATACATACCTGAATTCTATGTCTGCTATATTTTACCTTAGACATTCAGTCATTGCATAATTTTCTAAAAATAACTAAAACCAAGACACATGTCTAGATTACTTACCTTTGTGGGAGTATTAAAGTTTTAGTCCAGATGGGTTATAAATAAATTTAGGCATTTCAAAACACAATAAAATAAATCAAAATGAAAAAATAAAACAATATAAGGTGATCTGAATATCCAAGTGTAGGACCACAGATTTCCACTTCATTTCACATAATCAAGTTTACATTAAGTTTGGGCGTTATGTCAACAGCACAGGTCAAGTTAATTAGTTTCAAAGAAAGATTTTTCACCTGGTGACAAGTTCTATCAATAAAAATTTGACAGTAATAAACGATTTTAATCTTAATTAAACAGAACAGTAGATAATTTTGTAGACTTGTGGTTTTAATAATTCCTACCTACTGGGTAAGGCAAACAATTTTATTGATATGCCTACAATATTACATTTTAGCTTGATGGTTAATATCTGAACCTTGAACTTCTATCTTGAAATATTCATGCTTCTCAACATTTTCAGTTCATTTTGTGAACCAAAGACCCCCAGAAGCCTGTATTGCTCATCTGGATTTAAGTTAAATTTATGTTCGTATTTGGTGTCAATGGAACTGTTACAGGAGAAACACTTTGGTTAAAATTATTTTTGGTCAGAAAGAAACCTAATTTACATTTATGATCTATTATTGATCGGATACCTCAATATTTCAATACACTGTTGTATACTATCCCAAAAATAATCGTTTATCATATGTTTAGTATTGATAGAGGTAGTTTTGCCCATATGATACAGCCATAAGTGAACTTGCCATATCAGACCCACAGGGCACAAAATCCATATCAATGCGAAATATCCAAATGAATATTGTGACGTCATATTTGTTGCGCCATAAGATCAGCATCAGCTCTGTAACCCTAAGCGGTTTTGGTTCTTTACGTCACAAACCCTGTACTTCAAAAATAGGCAAATAAAATATTGTAAAGTTTTAATGATGTAGCTGATGATGTAAAATTTGGACAGAAAAGTGGTAAAATTTGGTTGTTGGTCACTAGTAAATTCCTTGGTCACTTTGGAAACATATCATAAACAGTTCATAACACCCCATTTTCCATATCAGTTCCCGTATCAACCCTCGACCCATATCAGCCGCTTGGCAATGGCTTAGGGCTGATATGGAAGTCTCAGGAAAATATCGGGACTGATATGGAAAATGGGGTGCAATAATTATAGATTAATACATGGTCTTTTCGTATTGCCCTAGTTATCTGAGCTCGAGGGACGATGTACGTATTAATCTATTTATCACATATTTTGCTACTACACAGAAATAATTTTACTGTTGAATTAGATTTTCCAGTCTTCAAGCCAGGTTTTTGACATCACTGAATATAAATGCTACAGCTATTTAACAGTGTTATTTCTTTCACTTGGAGTATAGAGTCAAACAAAAATGAATGCAACTTCAGTTTCTGTGCATTTCCCTGAGATCTATAAAAATAGATTTTTTTAAGCTCCTATTTGAAACTGCTTAGAACATTTAATGAACTGTTTTTATTGACCATAAATAATTATCAGACGATTATTTACAGCTGAGTGGAAGTGATGTCGGTGAGGCTCACGAGAGGGCAGATAACACATCATACAAGGGCAAATAACATGCATCAAATTATGCTGTTATTGCATATGCAAAATATGTGATAATCTTTATATACTGAATGAAATTCCAACAACAACCAATACAACCATCCCATATTACACACTTACTTCTGGTCATATTCCATTTCTATACAATGATAATCCCTTTCTTCAAGGCAAGTACTCGCTAATGCTCGGACTTAATAATAAAGGAAGGGATTATCATTCTCTTACATATAGATAGATAGATTTATTCACCAAATCAAGAGCCCACAACAGGCATGTTTTACAATATACAAGTACATAAACAAATTGATTATTACATGAAATTACAAGTAACTATAAAGTATAACATGAAAATATTCATTGCAGCAAATGAGTAGGTTTAAGTTAATGTTGATTCAACTGCAAAGGGCACCAAGGGAGGATGCACAAGAACATACAAGTTCTCCTCATGCCTAATGTAGAAAAATAAGCAGCATAAACCATTAATCCCAAAGTTCACCCAATATCTACAACATGGATGATAATAATGATTATCAATTTATCATAGATTTCTTTAACCGGTACTTAGCCATTTACATTACTAGGTACATAATAAATAATAATAAACATTTTATTAACCAATCAAGGATGCAACATACACCTAAAACAAATAATAACAAAACCCAATGCAAATACAATTTGTTATACAAGTAATTACAGACGCTGAAGTCCCACACAACAAAAGAAACTAAAAACGACAATAAATTTTATCCAACTAAAAATTGTAGTTTAAGATAAATTTTGGAGTTATCTCTCTTAGTGCAACTTGATGTGAAGTAGAGCACAAAAGTTTTTTTTTTTTTTTTAAAGTTTTAAAAGGAAGTCTAGTTGATAAGCATACATTTCCCCTAGGAACCTAACATGTGTCAAGTCTGATAACTCTATCATTTCAGAGGAAACACATGTCTGTGCCAGATTTATTTTTCCTGTTGGCAGTTTACTTTTTTATGAGTGTAAAGATCAAATCCATTAAAATGTTTGCTTCATGTTCAATTCATTTCATTCCATTTTTATTATTTTTTTTTCTTTCAAGTGTCAACTTTGACTCTCCTACTACAGTCCTCCACCAAGCAAGGTCATCTGATGAAATAGGCAATTCAAACTTATTTCTAAAAATTTTCATTCAAAAAGGTTTAAAGAAAAGACTTTTTGTTGTATTCTTTTATTTTAGTAATTATGGCTTTTTGGACACGAGATTGAGTCATCAAATATTGCTTTGAAATAGGAATATTAGTGCCCAGTGAATTAGGGATCATCATATGGATGGCTTTAATATCCTGTCATATTTTCTAGTTTCTATCTCATCTGCACATTTACAAAGGCAAAAAAGTCATGATAAGACAACATAATTAACTTTTGGAGGATTTAACTTATTATGAATTTAATGTTAAGATAATTTTATCATATCATGATAAGTAATATTTAGAATTTTGAGAACACAAGTGTTTTTCTATCCCTACTTAAGATGAACAGCTTGTTCAAAAGACCAGTACAGCTGAAGACATCATCTTAAAATAAAGGACAATTTTCATTTCATATACATGTATGCAGTTATTTAATTATTTGAATAGCTCAATATATTTATCTTGCAATCAAGCCATTTCTGGGTCTAATAACAGGGGTAGAATAAACCTAATAAAGTCTACTGGTACTTGTTTACATGAAGAGGGCAAGGAGCATAGTGAATGTGTACCAGGTGACGTCGTGGCGTTTCCCTCGTTTTCACGACAGTTGGATTTCAACTTCAAACGTAATTTTAAGGCATTTTACGCATCAAAGGGGATTCCAGGATAAAGAAAATAAGTCATTGTCCGAAAATTTAAAATTTATTTGGGCTCGCTGCCAAACATGGGAAAAAGGTTCGCTAAAGCTAACCTTTCATCCCTTTCTCATGTTTCTAAAGCTCGCCCAAATAAATTTTATATTTTCCGACAATGACTATCTATTGTATATTTATTGTGTAGATTAAATTAACATCCAGATTCTCATGAGTAACTACTGAGGCATAATCTGAAATTTAATATTTTTACAATGTCTGGTGATGACTCTTTTGGGCCGATTAGCTCCTACATCGGTTGATATAAAAATAAAGTTTACATAAAATTAATAGACACAATATGTTAAACTGAATACAAACAATTTTTATACAAATGAAAATTTTGAAGTCATATCCACTCAAACTGCACCAGCCTTCAATATATCCATGGGTGGTCAATACTGCCTTATGTAACATGATTTATGTCAAACTGACAACATGTTTTCTGCCTCCAATGCATTCCTTGTATGCTTTGTTAACTCCAGATATAAATTTACAAATACACTGGAAGGCTAAAATGCAGGCTAAATTTTTATTTGTATTCGTTCCTGGTGAATGAAATTCTTTATTTTGTTTGCCTATGTCCATATACTATATCAAAAACATGAATTTGGTTCTGACAAATATTAAATTTTTTTTCAAACCATGAAATATTCTGCATGAAAATAAACACATCGAAAACATTACAGATTGAGACCTAAACATCTGTGACACAATATTGTGGTGTAACCTGATCTGTGATAATTGTGTTAAAATATATCTGTATTGTATACTAGATAGTAATTTGTCATGTAAACACTTCAATATATCACCCTTACAAGCATTCATTATGTAAAATCTGATAGTCAGACTGAGAAGAATGAGATGTTGAAGGAAAGGGGGAGATAATCTTATAGATAATCTTTTTGACATGGAATGAATGGAGATACGGTTTTAATGTCAATGAGACAACTATCCTTGTTCAAAACAGGTGAAGTTGAATGTTCACCAGTACATAGAGACAAAGCTACTAAATAAGGAAAAAATATTATTGTAAGGGGAGACAACTGGATTTAGTCAGATCGTTTCAATTTAACAGATATACTATTAGCTATTGGTATAACGCCACTCAAATAGCCAAGGGCCCAACAAGAACATGCAGTCCTATAAGTTTTCTGAAGTCTATAGAATAAACATGTATGTAAATGACATAAATTGTACTCTAAGATATCTACAGTGTCAGGACATACTTTGGCAACTGATTTCTTCATGAAACAATTCTGTACATTTCAAATAACAATTTATTATATCCCAAAAGTTTGTTTGTTTGTTTGTTTAGTCAGGGTTTTACGCCGTTTTCAGCACATTTGGCTATTTCGCGGCAGCCAGTTTTTATTGGTGGAGGAAGACAGAGTACCCGAAAGGAACCACGACCTTCGGTAGGAAAATAGGCAATCCTTATCAATTTAGATCGGAGTCGAACACAAACAGCCACAGGCGAGATTCGAACTCACAACCTCTGAGTGTTGACAGGCTAATGATCAGTAGTAGTCATGATGAACTACCTAGACCACTCGGCCACCGAGGACCCATTATCCCAAAAGTCAACATGGTTCAAACTTTTGCAAAAATGGTAAAAGTCATACTTTTTACCTTTGTTTTGATGAAATATGAGATTTTCATGAAAAACTACTTGCTTTTTAAAAAAAAAAGACAAGCACAAGAATGATTCAATAGATACAAAGGTCGGATTAACGGACAGATGGACACAACAAATACTATATACCCTAATTTTTTCAAAAGCGGAGGTATAATAAACACATTCACTTGAATTAAACCTATGAAAAATTTGTATATTTATTAAACTACTCCAAAGATTTTTTATACCGCCGCTTTTCAAAAAAGCGGAGTATATAGTATTTGTTGTGTCCGTCTGTCCATTCGTTCGTACAACCTTTGTATCTGCAACTCCTCCTAAACTACTGAATTGAATTTGATGACACTTTCAGAGAATCTTCATCCTATGATGGCATAGCGCACCTCCTATTTTAGAATTTGATCGGACCAATTTTTGGGGTTTCCCATAGAAAAACATGGACTTTGACTTTCAATGTGATAGGGGGTATCATGATGCCATCCACAACTCCGACGAAACCACTGAATGGAATTTGATGAAACTTTAAGAGAATCTTTTTTACATGATGATATAGTGCATCTCCTGTTTTAGATTTTGATCTGACCAACATTTGCGGTTTTCCATACCAAAACATGGACTTTGACTTTCAATGTGATAGGGGGTATCATGATGCCATCCACAACTCCTCCTAAACCACTGAATGGAATTTGGTGAAACTTTAGAGAATCTTTTTTACATGATGCTATAGTGCACCTCCTGTTTTAGATTTTGATCTGACCAACATTTGCGGTTTTCCATACCAAAACATGGACTTTGCCATTCTCCAATCCAAAATATTGACAAGGCGGGGGTATCAAGTACTGAGCTTTGCTCACAGTATTTCTAGTTTCTTCACTGCGCTTTATTATCTAATGATTTTTATTACTATTATTATAATCATCAATTATCCACAAGATTTAAACAAAATTTCAATTTGTTCTTAAAAGAACCGTTTTAAAAGACTATGTAAATGTTTGGTTCCTTTAACTTTTTACCACCTGTAACTCTTATGAAAAAGTCATTTAAGACCACCAAAGTTCAGTTCTCTGACCTTTAATGCTCCAGGTCAAGTCTCCTGTCAAATTAATATGTTAAATCAACAGAAACATGATTCCCTCCTACAAAGTCTACAAATCAATTTCTCTAAACATTATACTTCAAAGAGTCATGGGTCATTTAATTCCAAATAACATTGGATATGTGTGTAACAACTTCTGGTCACTAAAGGGTCAGAATACCACCCAAATGTTGACTGTCAGGTTAAACAAGGTCAAGAAGATGGTTCAATTTTGTTATTTTTAATTAATAGGTTTTATTCCAGGCTTACCCCCACCCCAAGCCTAGGTTTTTACTTTAATTTCAGATTTTTGTTCTGTAACAAACAAAATCTGCAGTTTATCGATAGAAACATTGATACAAACAAGAAATTTATTTGTTGTAGCCTATTGTCCAATTTAATGTTACAGGAAAAAAACATTTTTCTTGCAACAAAATGAAAATGTCATTCTTATCAAACAACTGCACAGCTACTTTAAAATCAGCTCTTAATTAGAAAAAATATCTCTGTTCAATGAAACGAAACACATTTTGTACATTAGGCACCATCGACTAACAATGATCCAGACCGAAACCAATCGATAATCGCTGTTGTTGGAACTTTTTATATTGGGTAATAACATATTCAGATTAAATGAAATAAAGAAAAAAGTTATACAACATCTGTCTCCCATACTTTATAATAAACACCATATTGGGAATATTCAATATCATCTTTATAACACCACAAGTGGTTCCTGTAAAGATCTATATACATAACAATCATACAGTTTATCTAATTCAGTCCCTGTAGACTTTATAATCAAAGAAAATAGAAAATCACAAGATATGAATTCAGCAGCTGCAACTTTGTCTCTTTTACAGCATTTATTTCATTCTGTATTTGAAATGAATTTAAACTATAACTGTCCTGAAAGGGACTAATACCCCCTGCAGCAACATGTCTGTTTTGAAGCCTACACAAAGTTCAAATCATCACATTTTTCAAACTTAACTCGCCCAAATAGAAAATCCTGACAATATGCAAATTTCCATAATGTGATCTAACACTCCATAAAGTTTCATGAGAATCATGCAAGTAATGTAGGAGGAGTTGTGGACAACATATGGAACGAAGTTTTGTTAAAAAATGCCAAACAGCCATATCTTTTACATTTCTTGTCCAAACAAAAATGCCTGATAATATGCACATGCATATAGTAATCTAACACTCCATAAAGTTTCATGAGAATCATGCAAGTATTAAATGAAACAGTTACTTTTTAAACTTTATGATTTTTACATTAAAGAATATTTATACTGTGGACTGAGAAAGTTTTTAACACCAGAATAGAGAAAGATATATCACATTATGTGTTTGCAAAATCTGGATCTGCAGTGTTCCTTAAGGTATATCTACATGGTTAATTTTTCTATCCAACTATTGTCCAATTTTTTGGTGTCATTTATTTGTGGTTTATAAAAATCGGGGTAAAAACCCAAAACTGGATGTCATTTTGGCTGATCCTCGGCGTCTTTTTAAAATCGAAATGACACAACAGTTATGAAAATGGGATGCAATATACTACCATATGTAAATACACCTTTATATCTAAGAGTTGTTTTGAATTTATGAAAAACATTCCTGAGTGGGATGATACTGAAATAAATGACATAATAGAAATTAAAATAATACTAAACCACACATCTCAGTCAAAATAAAAATACAGTTTCCTTTATTAGACAGTCATTAGAACTGAGGAGGGGAGACCCAAAACTTTAATTTTGACTGATGTTTTAATGTTATATTGATTATTTTGATGTATGTTTGATTTATTTGTTTTATTTGTCACAAATCATATATTTGATTTCCATGACAATAAAGTATTTGAATTTTGTTATTTAAGTCATTGTGATGACCAGTTATCCCCCATCCATATATTCCAAATCATACTTCATGATTCAATTTAAATCAATTTTTGAAGAAAACCACTGCAAAGAATACAATTCAATTTCAAACAGAAAAAATTGTTCAAATACATAGATAACAATGTTTGATATATATATATATATATAAGTATGCACTTTAATAACAAAAGAAAGAGCTCTCCACTGTTAAAGCACCTTGCAAATTCAATTATAAAACAAACAGCCATATTAAACCTGAGAATTAACTTGAAAACAAGCCATTAAATTTAAAGTGTCATGCATGCTGCTAACAATATGTATTCTTTAAATCTTTGTAGAAAGTGAGACACTGTGTAAATTATGGGTAGGCGGATTACACAATTCGTAAATAAAATTTCAGGTGAAATTGATTGCACGCCACTCATCCTTGCATTGTTCAGACATCAATTTGTCTACATAGGTACATGTACATGTAATTTTTCCGATTTGACCTCAAAACTTTTAATCTTGAACTGATATGTAAAAAATTATTTGACTTGTCAATCAACTTAAATTACATCCAAACCAAAAGTACTTGATAACAATTATATGTCCTTAGAAGATGTGGGGGTCTGGAATTCCCAAGTAAGGTTTATTTTGGGTAATATATGTCTGTCTGTCCCTTTTATGAACTCTGACATCTTAGTCATTTTGCAGTTATTTAAATTTATATGCTGGAGGTGCCAATAGAACCCTGAAAGTCCTATATATTCTTATGCAATCAAAAAAAACAGAAATTTACATTGATATACTGTCCCGCATGTAAGAAGATCTTATAGCGTACAATAAAAGAAGTAGAGTATGATTGTTTAGTGTCTATTTCCTGCTGTGATGTCTTTGGATAAGTTCTGATTGTGTTATATTGATTTTTTTTCTTTTTTTTCCCCGACCGACCGACCCTATTTTTTAAAAAAAATCTGTAAACCAATTAATTAAAAATAAAAGGCCTTATGAAGAAAATGTTCAAAGTGAGAATTTTTTTGCAATGAAAATCAACATCAATATTACATTCTAATGGGTGTTATACAATTAACCAATCCATCAAACAATTAACCAATTTATCAAGTTGTTTTTCAGAAACTAATTTCTATAAATAATTATGGAAGAATGAAAGGTTAAAGTTCAATGAACATAAAATATGCTGACAATTTTCTGTAAGAGATCAAATGATGTGTATTGAAGGATAATTTACAGGTAAAGATCAATGGATGTGTATTGATAGCTAATTACAGGTAATTAAATAATTGCTGGCATGTAATTATCAAACAATACAACAAAGGGATAAAGTACTGATTTGTGTTAACATGTGGCCAGGTATCTGATTTTTAACTTGGAAAATATCGACCACCAACTATGTAGAAAGATAAAATACTTGGGCAGTGGGTTCAATGGTTCTAAACAACTTCTTGAAGAATGCACTTTAATGGCAGTCTTTCAGGAAACTGTTCCTTGGAGATTAGCTATGTATCAGTTTTATTCCTAAAATCTTTTTTTTTAAATAAAGTAAAGAAATCTGAAAGTAACATTTCATCTAATAACTTAAAATATTCTTTGTTTTGCTGTAGCCCAACCCATACTTAGGAGAGTACCAGGTAGGTAGACATTTTTTTTTTATTATTGGAAATCATATTGATGATTCAATTCAAATGAAAACAATTATTTTATACGACTCTATTGAAATTGGAAATTAAATAAAATGTCACTCGGCCAATTTTGGAGGGATGGGCAGGCCACAGCAAACAAACCTAATTTTTAATATACCCGGTAGTCCTAATCCACCTATCAATTGTGAAGGTATTCAAATGATCTACTGGTACACGACAGGTAAAACTACATTGTCTTTAATAATTAATACTTTTGCTATAAATTGAAGATCAAACATTTTTTTCATTATTATGTGTACAATGTATATGAATCATATTAACTCTAATCAAATAGTGCCCCCTCCCCCCTTCAGATTTTTCATTTGTATTTGTATTTTGTCCCTTATTTTTATCAAAGTTGTCTTCTCCATGACAACACATTCATGACATCAGCTTGCAACACTACACTCTGACCACTCCTGTGTTCAGTGACCCAATGGAGGGAAAAATAGCTGGAACCAGATGATCAGAAACCAAGGCATTTAAACACCTGACTAGATCAAAGGGTACAGGTAAACAATTATGTGTATTGCAGGTGTCTTTATTTGAAGTACAGTTCTAAGTTCCTCAGTCCCATTCCTCGTCATAAATAGAGAATAGGGTCATTGTTTGATTAATACTACTTGTGTTAACATACAAATCAATTAAGAAATATAAAATAAATACATCTTTTATGATTAAATATTCGGTCAGTTGATTCCAAACATTTACTGAGTGATTAAGGTGAATTACGAGTTATATATGATACTATGATTACCAAACGCAACTGTAATAAAATGAAAGGGTACTGACAAAGGATCTGATGAGATATCCGATGACTATAATAAGTCCCTGTACTGAACTAAAACAGGTCCATAAGCAACTGTTATAAAGGACTCACTGAGATATCCCAATACAGAACCAAAACAGTTTCTAGTGGTAAAAACTAAACACAATCAAACTCCATGACTTTAATAAAGACAAGGCCAAATAAAAAAATCGAACAGCGTTCCGAAGTTCCCCGCCGCTAGAGCATCAGAAACGCTTGCACAAGTGAAACATAACAAAATTTTCTCAAAGAGAGAGAATAGAAAAACAAACAATTTGGGGTTATTGCTAAAGTTTTTTACAAGTTAATGAGTGGTATGAAGACATTTATACAATATGGGTATAGTGTTGAAATCTTATTTTACCATGTGTATTGAGAATTTATACAAATGTACATTTACTCCTTTTCAATAAACAGAAATGCTTTGATCAAAAGTATTCCGCCTAACAAACTCTTAAAGACAGTATTTTTCAATTTTATAAGTTTCGATAGGAGTTTATGTATAGGTCCAAGTGTATAAATATTATTCCAATGCAAGGAGAATATAAATTTTCTAGAACACTTAGATGAACATTTTGTCAATTTTCAAAGTTATTAAGGGGCATAACTCCTACAAACATATTTCGACATGACTCATCTTCGAACTCCCTTGAGGTATCATTGAGTTAAAGCTACTGTATAAATATTATCCAAATCAGTCAAGAAATAAATTTGCTAGAGTGCTTACATGAAAATTTTTTAAAATTTTCTAAGTTATTAAGGGGCATAACTCCTACAAAAATATTTCGACATGACTCATCTTCGAACTCCCTTGAGGTATCATTGACTTAAAGCTACTGTATAAATATTATCCAAATCGGTCAAGAAATAAATTTGCTAGAGCGCTTACATGAAAATTTTGTCAATTTTCTAAGTTATTAAGGGGCATAACTCCTACAAAAATAATTCGACATGACTCATCTTCGAATTCCCTTGAGGTATCATTGAGTTAAAGCTACTGTATAAATATTATTTAAATCGGTCAAGAAATAAATTTGCTAGAGCGCTTACAAGGTGGACGGACGGACGGAAGCACGGCGCGACGGAAGCACGGCGCGACGGACGGACGCCTGGCATTACCATATCCCCCGCATCGCGTTGTGGCGGGGGACAAAAATATATGATTTAGGGTTTTATGCTTTTAAATGCTGGGGGTAGGCAGGTCTTTAATTTTAAGATTTTGTTAATTCTTTTTTACTTTGTCCATTTGGGAAGAATTTTTGGTTTTCAAAAGTGCTTAGATAAGTACAAAAAATTTGGTTCTGTTGAGAAACCCTGAACACACATGCTCCATCAAAATTAACCTCTGTATAAATGACAACACTTATATTTTGTGACTTGGATGCCCTTTATACATGTCTAACTGCAGTCAAACCTGTCTATAAAGGCACCAAAGGGACCAGAAAATAATGCCCTTTATAAACAGGTTAATCTATTACTGGGAGTTTTTCATGGTGCCCTTTACAGACAGGGATTTGCTATATAGAGATGCCCTTTATACATGTCGGACTATATATTTACATCATAAACAAAACAGTATGTAAAACACATCAAAGAATTGGATCAAAGTAAGATTTTATCTATTTATATAAGATTAAGTCATTTTGAAGATATCTCAGACTTAACCTTTTTTACTTAAGATGATAAAAAAAGATGAGTTTCTATTAGTTTCATCATATCATAACCTTGGAATATGATTTTCAATTGAGGAAAACATGCAGGTTAATTTCTGTACAAAACATTTAGTTGTAAATGATGTCAAGCAGAGTACTTAGTGTATTGGATGGAAAATATGATTTACAATAAATGGGTGTGCCAAATGATTTGGGATATAAAATTATGCAAGTTGGCATAAAATACTGTATAATATAACTGTGGCTCAGCTAAATCTAGCTAAACAAATTTTGTCCATTTTTCAATCAAGCACTGCAAACAAGCAACCATTTGCATCCAAAAGCTTATTATAACCCTCAGTCTGTGGAAGATCTTAAAATCTGTGATGGTACAAATAAATAAAATCTCATCATATCATTCCTGATAACAGGACCTTACTAATAGGAAACATATACATGTTCTCCTATTCTGTGATGGATGAATAGAAGATTGGACAAGGATGTGTTTAACGGATAGGCAGTTTTGAGCAATATAATTTTCGTATTTTGTTTACTTACCACCATCACAAAAAGCCCTGTCGTCAAGGAAACGCTGCGACCTATTTCCTGAAAGGTCAGAACTCATATCAGAGAGAGATGTTACACTGTAACTCCATAATCTATTTATAGGTTGTTGAACTTTGAAATGGGGAGATATGTGATGTTTTTCATTAATAACAGACAGACTGTTGCTTCTATGACGTAACCGTGGTGACTCCTCATAATCCATTATAGGAGAAATACACATCTCATCAAAAAGAGGTTTTACAACCTTTGACCTTGTTTCATTTCGAACATTTGGTTTTTGAGATGCCAAAGAAAAACTTCGACTCCTTTCCCTAAGAATATAATTCTCCTGATCAATAAAATCTTCACATCTTTTAGCATTCCTTGTTAAACTTTCATATGAACCCCAGTGCTCACTTTTAGGTGCACTTGAACTTAAGATTTTGTATTCGTCTATATTCGGCAGTACTTTTTTCGTTGGAGTTGTCTTTGGGTTTCGATTCTTTTCTGGTGTTCTAAGATGATTGTCCTCCTTTATTGGAGAAATCCTAGGGTTCTGAGTACAAACTATTTGTGAATAAATTCCCCTTTGTTCAGCATCATTTGGAGATGATGACCTTTTAACAGGTGACCTTGACCTATTTCCTGGAGATATTGATCTTTTTTCAGATAATGTTTCAGAGCTTCTTGCTAACACTATTCTGTTGCTAGATACAACTTTACTATTGTTCATATTCCAATCTGATGAAGGACTCTGAGGTCCTGGAAGATTTTCATGCTGGTTGTTAGTCAACAAATAACCTGGGGGAGATTCTGGTCTTTTGCCGATGATTTTATACTGACTGGGAGACGATAATTCATTTGTAGGTGAACCTAATTTAAGCTCTCCTGGCCTTGTTGGAGAAGTTTTACCAGTATAATATGAAATTTCGTTGTTTATTTTTGAATTATCAGGAGAAACAACACCATCTTCCGTTTTCAAAGCTCTGAAAACAAGCATTCTCCGAGCTTGTATAACCTCCTCAGGAGACCTCTGGTTGATCTTTTCTGATGATCTACCAGGTCTTAAAGTTATCTCCTCCTTTGGTGTACTTTCCAGAGGAACCTGATGGGAAATTCTCCTTCTCTCTTGATCACCTGTTCCCATAGTAACCCTTTGTCTTCCTTTATGTGAAAGTTCACTTGCAGGAGCAGAACCTGTCCTGGGTCGCATAAAATAGAAATTAACATTTGGAGATTCTCCTTGAGAGAGGCGATTATCTTTGTGTTTTTCTGGCTTTAAGTAGAATTCCTCATCATATTCTTCATTCTCATAATCAGTTGATAGAAGGCTATGTAGTGACCTTGACTTCATTGAGATTTTTGATAGACTAGCTTGAGACAGTGACATATCTCGATTCTGTACGGCAAGTCCTCTGCGAAGCGAAAGGTTAGCTAGTTTATCCCCATACATAGCATTGCTTATCTGTCGCATCCTCCTGGCAGACGACCGCGGAGAGTCTTGCATTTCTTGATGGGTCAGACTTCTACGAATTGTATCACGTCCCAATGTGTCCTTCTCATCTAAAAATGTGATTGTGGATGAATTTTGATGATGAGGCAAATATCGAGATCTAGTTGGTGCCGAGGTAGATAAATTTGATGATTCATTTTTCTCTTCCTTCACAGGAGATCTCCTCCAGTTTGTAGAAATTGGTTTATATTTGTCTTCAACTGGCAGTGAGTTTGTCTTAGCCAACTTCAAGTGACCATTTTGATCCGAATGCACATCTCCATTTTGACTAGATTTAAAATTTCCCTTTTTTGGTCTTTGCTCAGACAAAGAGGAACTTCTCTCTCGTGTTGGACTTTTACTTTTTCTACGAAATTTTGACGAAAATCCAGTGAAAGATCTGCTCCGAGCTCTGATTTCTCCTGGATATTCTCCATCCTTTTTGAGAGACGGATGTTTATTTCCCATTTTTCAATCTGAAATTAACAAAAAGAAATATTGTAAAAAAACATGCAACAACTATTACTGGTTTAAATTTTGATTCGACCTTAGGCACTGTAAATTATTGTTTGTTTAGTTGGGGTTTTCAGCACATTTGGCTATTTTGCGGCGGCCAGTTTTTATTGGTGGAGGAAGACGGAGTACCCGGAGAGAACCACCGACCTTCGGCAAGAAAATTGGAAATCCTTGTCAATTTTAGATCGGAGTCAAACACACCCTGCCACACGTGAGATTCGAACTCACAACCTCAGTGCTGACAGGTTAGTGATTATTTAAGAAGTCATGACAAACCACCTAAACCACTCGGCCACCAAGGTCCCCACTGTAAATTAGAAATACACTGTATTTGCATGAATATTGACATCATGGATTGTGAAGTAAAACGTTGATGATGTCATACCCAAAGTAGATTATACAATATAATCTAACTTAGTCAACCTTTAACAACCAATCAAATTGTCTGATACCATTCAAATTAAATTATTAAAAAGATATCATATTAATTTCTAAATTTACAACTTCAATCTACTGAACACCAATAGGATAGTAAGAATCATCAGAGCTATAAATTGTGTATTATATTTAAAAGAGAGACAAAAGTAGTATGAAATAGCAAGGTATTTCATTAATTCAAGTTCTAGTGACCACAGAACTGCCATAACCGTTAACAACCAAGTACACTGGTAAAAATCAGAGGGTTGCTGACCAGGAAAATAAGCAGAAATGCTGTACAAAATGTAACAGGATCCATTTTCTTATATAATAATAAAGAAACCATAAAGGGCAAATCAGGACTGCCAAAAGACGAATTCTGCTAAAAAGTGAAATAAAATGATCCCTGAAACAAGAAAAGAAATGAAACATAGTTAAATTCCATACAGCTGCATATTTTGGTGAGAATAGTTCTATACAACCAAAATCAGGGGAGATAAACCCCACTATTTCTACTTTCTGATGGAAAATTTCCGTAAATGAGATAATCTATACAAAACAGAACAGTTTCTAATTTTTAATTTGTTAAGACAAATAGCTTAAATTAATTAAATTATATTGAAAAATCAGAAGGTGAATTATGATGCACAAATTACTTATATATAAAGCTATCAATTCTAACAAAAATTTCTTGTTCAATGACCAAAAACATAGTTTATATCATTATTATCCAAATCCTACAGTATCTTCTCACCCATACGAGTAGCTGTTTATTTTACTTATAAATGTAATGTGTAAGCAACACCATACCCCTCTCCTTTAATTTTGAACACTGTTTTGGGATAAGAACAATAAATTGCCGTCAAACGGTCTAAATCAAAACGACAAAACCTTGCTGTCTTCGATGTTTCTAACACAAATCTGAAGTCAAACTAAAGTCTCCTGATATCTCATTCTCTGAATATTTAGTAATTATTTTGAACTGGTAACCTATTAACAGGTATTTTGGTATGTACCAGTATGGTAACGTCTGTATTTAATGTCTTATTGATGATATCTAACAAGTATAAACACATTATAAAATGATTTACTATGGTTAAAAGAATATATTTCAAATTTTATTATCCTGCAACAGACAGAGGCGATGTCAAATAAATATACCTGTAAGGTGAAGGTGAACAATAGGAGTCTGCCTCAAGAAAACCCTGTTTAAACCAGAGACCTGTCTAAAGTGACCTCTTAAAATCAATATTCTATGGTATATTTAGGTTAAATTTGTTGAGTTTTTGACATATTTAATGGAATAGTGTCTACTGACCAATGTTATATCTTTTCATGAAAACAGTCTTCTTTCATGATTTTAGAAGCTGCTAACAAAACTAGAGGCGCAGAGGGCTAAGCCTGTATCGCTCACCTGGCCTGAAAGTCGTTTTTATTGATGTAGCTCAGAGAAGTCACTTCTCCCTATCATTATGAAGTGTGGTAAGCCTTGTAGGAACCAAATTTTTCTTCGTCAAGTCCTACTTACAGGTCAGCAAATTCTAAAATTTGGCAGTTCTAGATTTTTTCATGTATTTCAAATAGGGTCTTATGTTAACTTAAGTCCTCTGCTTGTGGCCATCTTGAATGAGGGATTGGCACCAAAGTAACAACATTTGGTCAGCACCTTATGAGGAACTTTCAGGCCATGTTTGGTTTCAAGCATTACTGCAGTTCTGTAGATACTTTCTGTCAAGTTTGGCTCTATTTGGCAGACTCTATTTGGCAAGGCAGTTTCAGAGACAATTTTTTTTTTAAATCAACCAATCAGAAACAAGAATTGCTCATGGCGGCCAGGTTTGTCGCCTGATCTTGAAAAATGAGGAAATTTGTTAAAACCCTCCAACAGATGCTTCATGTTAAGTTTCGTTCCATTTGGCCAAGTGGTTTCAGAGAAGAAGATTTCTTTAAATCAGCCATTCAGAAAAAAGAATTGCCCATGGCAGCCATGCTTGTCTTCCAGTCAGGATGACAAAAAATTCATAAAAGAATTTCCACAAATGCTTCCTGTCAAGTTTGGCTGACAGTTTTGACCAAGCAGTTTCAATGATAAAAAATATTTTTTAATCAACCAATGAGAAACAAGAATTACCATGGTGGCCATGTTTGTTGTCCGATCGGGACGAAATGAGGAACATTTGTAAAGAACGTCCCATAGATGCTTCCTGTCAAGTTTTGTTCCATTCGGCCAAGCAGTTTCAGAGGAGAATATTTTTGAAAACTCAGCCGATCAGCAACAACAATTGCTCATGGCGGCCATGTTTGTTGTCCAATCAGGACGAAATGAGTAAACTTTATAAAGGACCTCCCATGTATGCTTCCTATCAAGTTTCGTTCCATTTGGCCAAGCGATTTCAGAGTAGAAGATTTTTTTATATCAGCCAATCAGAAACAAGAACTGCCCGTGGCAGCCCTAATTGTAGTCTGATCGGAACAAAATGAGGAAACCTTGTAAAGAATCTCCCATAAATGCTTCCGTCAAGTTTTGTTCCATTTGGTCAAGAAGTTTCAGAGGAGAAGATTTTTGAAAACTCAGCCAATCAGAAACAACAATTGCCAATGGCGGCCATGTTTGTTGTCTGAGCGGGACAAAATGAGCAAAATTCATAAAGGACCTTACATAGATGCTTCCTGCAAAGTTTAATTCCGTTTGGCCCAGTGGTTTCAGAGGGGAAGATTAAAATGTGAAAAGTTAACAGATAGACGGACAACGAATATTGTGCATAATTATTGTGCATAATTTATGTGAAACTGCAGCTTAATATAAAAAAACACATAAATTTGAAAGAATGTTGCAAACTCATTACAACTTTCAGTTTTAGTTCGAAACCCTAAAATGCTTTATGATAAGAAACTAAAATTTTATGGAAGCCATAAAAGAAATATTTAAAGTGTTCCATGAAACAATATAAATCATACTGAATACTATGGTTAGAAATGCTTCCTCATAAGTTGATTAAATATTGTTTAACGCCGAGTTCGAGATATTACAGCCAATATCACGGCAAGCTTCCTCATAAGCCTTAGAATTAGAGCAGTAAATGTTGAAATGCTTAATAAAAATTTTTCACCTGTATTGAAATATTCATTAATTAAATTTGTCCTAGCATTAATTAAAAAAAAAAATTCTATTAAATTCAGACAAATACTGGGTTTGTACTTTGGATGCAGTAGCATATGATGGGCAATTGCATAAAGACATTATGACTCTGCAATGCCATAGACAATCTGAGCAGATTTGTCATAGAGACATCAGAAAAAAGTCAAAATAATTTCACGGTCTCTTGTGACAAGTTGTAAATGTTTAATTAGCACCAGTATTTATTTTAATACATGACTACCAACTGATGCTCCAATGTACTTTGTGATGACGGCTGTCCTCCCAGAAGTATAAA
Organism: Mytilisepta virgata; assembly: GCA_028015205.1. Lineage (NCBI taxonomy): Eukaryota > Metazoa > Mollusca > Bivalvia > Mytilida > Mytilidae > Mytilisepta > Mytilisepta virgata. The sequence goes on along the minus strand of CM051510.1, from coordinate 37,445,338 downwards.
CCAAGTGTTAAAATCCTTAATCCAGTGAATTATTTTGCAAGAAATCTGTGTTAAAGTCAGATTGTCAAAAACAAACTTAAAAATTTAAATTCTTACTAACCTATACTAGTCTGTAATAAGAAAGCTATAAAGCCTTTGGATGAGTTTAAACATATGAAAGCCAGACAGTGGACATTTACAGCCTATATCTCTATCAAAATCAAAAATCAATTCTGATAAAGGGATTAAATATCAACACAAAGATTTAAATTCTTGGTATCTAAACTTTAAACCTATTTATACAGTGATAGCAATATGGTCTTATTGTTGAAGCTTAAAGGGTGATGAAAATTGTGTTGAAAACTATTTAAGTTCAAGGTTTCGTCTAAGGCAGATAAAAATTTCTAAATATAGTTGTTAAAAATTTAACGACTTAATAAGGATGAGAAAGTAACATATGTAAGACTACAAATCAAGTAAAAAGTAATTTTATTGCTACTCCTCATCTTGAAATCACATCTAATGCTTCAATCAATGATACAAAAACCAACACCAGACTTTAAGATCAAGACAGAACCTACCTCTGATGGGAATTTCTTGTTTTTCATTTTACATATTGCCAAAGTTTAGGCTTTGGTTACTTTTTTTTAATATTTTAGGAAGCACAGTAAGTTAATTGTGCCATTCTAGCAAAATTAGTTTTTGTATGGCTACTTAAGTCTTCACCATATTTCTATGTAACAGAATTACCACTAAATTTTTCAAACTAAACAAAACTTCCAATAAATGTAGAAGCCTTCAGTTTAATGGCAGTGTCATTAAATTTAATTTAGAACAACTATGACTGAAAAAAATTATCATCAGTCTAAGTGTAATATGATTTCTAAAGCAGATAGATATATAAGCCAATGGTCAAGCCACATGAAATTTTATCAACATTTCTGTCAACACATTTGAAACAGAAGAAAACCATTACACATGAAAAATTAGCCACAGCTGTAAAACTTGCAGTAATCTTTTTAATCTCATCAAGATTCAAGAAATTCTGTTTTATCTGATAATCAAACTATCATTTTTTGTTCAATTGATGAAGGCACATGTTCCTCACTAGGTAGCTCCCATACCTTCTTTTGTTCTTGCCATACTATAAATCTTTTTAAAAATCATGAAATCTCAATTTAAAATTTCTCATTTTTTTTTTACCATTGTTAATTTTCCAAATCTGACCCTTAAGTGGGATACATTTCACCCGTATCCATTTGGGGTTTTACTATACCCCACAAATCAGTAATATTTATATTCCATAAATATTTATATTCATCAATAAGTTAAGCATGTTAAGTATGAGATACTACTGTCATTCTGTATAAATTGATCTGTACTAACCTCATTTTATTTAATGTAATGATTTACTGGTATATAGATATATATAATAGTTCAAATAAGTACATTAAGACATTCAATTGAAGTGTACACAACATAAAGAAAAGCTATATCAACACAATGGTTCAGATCCAGTAATTTTATAGTTTATAAAAGCCTGAATTTTTCCTACCATATTAGTATAGGACAAAACCTAATGAAAAAAAAACTTCAAAGGAAAGAGAAAAATAGAGAGTTTTGGGGATTGAGAAGGTAGTATAACATTACTGTCATGCAGATATTTGCAATTTTTATTGTTTTTGGGCTAGAAATGATGTTTCCTACAGATTTATAAAAATGCATTGGTACCATCAATAATTTTTTTCCTGTCACTGTCAATGACATTTTTGTTTCCCATTCACCCATGCACGTATGTCGCCTATAGGAGTTAAGAAGCCCCAATGGAGTTTAAAAAAGCACCACATATGTAAATTTGAAGCTGAAAGTAAATGAGGTATGCTTCAGTGAGATTCATTGATACAACCATAAGTACAAAAATTTCTGGGAGTTGTGTGGCCTTCATAATATGAACCTTACAAAGTCCAATAGGGAAACACAGATTAGCAGTTGAATATCAACTCCATTTGAACCAAAGATCCAGCTAGATGAAAAGAACAATCACTTTTCAAATTCTGAAACTGTAAATTTTCTTTGTGATAAGAAATATTATGGTAATTTATGTGTTTTTCTACAAAATACCAGTTCCTGCAGAAGCCAGACCAACAAATTACAGATATCTCCTGACTACCATAATGTACATTTTGTCAGTCAGGATCCTGACTTTTGAGCATGTCAAGTTTTCTTTCCTTACAATCTGAGTGATTTATTTGAGAGTTAAAAATACTCTACTTATATTTTCTGCTTGATAAACTTGTAACAATTACCCTGTATTAGCAAAACAACTGTTGTTTTTTCAACATCCACTCGGCAAAATTGGTCCACCAGCTGACAAAGCTCTCAAATGAACAAAAGTTAAGTACACAGGACATTGCCTACAGCATGTCTGAATAATCAAACGCATTTTAATATCACTTTATATGCACAGACATGAGGACTGACAACTAGATTTAAAAAAGAACATGTAGTTAAATGCATTTAATATGCATAAGTTCTGTATTTTGACCAAGCTTCATTTTAACTGTGAACTCCAAAAACTTCTTTGTTACATTGAAAGTATTAAATGGATAGATCTTTCATGGTTGTCCATTAAGGTCATTTTCCCCCCTTTGTTTTGTTTTTTTCTTTGTTCTTTTTTTTTTGGTTTTGTTTTATTTTGTTGTATTCATTTTCCTGAATGTAAGGAAGCAGGAGGGTTACTTAAACTAAACTCTACCTAAAACTATTTTTGTCTAATTTTGAAATTTGAGCATGAACTTTCTACTGTATTCTTTTCTTCTTAATCAATATAATCATGATTAAGTATAAATATCATTCTTATCTAACACTGTACAACATAGTATCTAGATACTTAACATCCAGGATGGCTACCTCAAACGAGGTAGATCATTCCACCAAATTTATTATTTTGTGAAGGTAAACTTGTAAAAAGCTAAAACCTGGAAAACACAACAACTCTAATCTTTAAATTTCAGATTCCGCAACAGGTCATCTTTCTATCTTTTAACCAATTTGAATAAAAAGACAATTAAGCTTTGAGTAAACAAAGCAATTCTTTTAAAATACCTATATTTGTTTCAATCAAGCAGAAACTAAAGGCGATTAGTTTAAGTATTAACCCCAGATAAGTCTAGGGGGAAGTTGGAGTACAAAACTTTTACATCTTTAGATAAAATAAATTAGCTATTTCCTTTCACCATTAAAATCCCATCCTTAGGACTTATAATGAATACATATATTGGGCAATATCTGATCTATACATTGATTATAATGCTTGATACAAAATGATAAATTTCAACAATTTATAAAAGAGGGTGGTGTGGTGGTTGAGTGTTTGGAGAGGGGGGGAGGTTAAAAGATATTAGATTTCATCAGTTATTTATGCAGTAGAATAAATGCAGGATACCTAATAAAGTTTTTTGACCACATCATGCCATTAACAGAAATTATCTTATCACATACTTTTTTAAAAATTCGAAATTTACAATAAAAACTTTGGCCAGAAGTTGAAGTGATTAATTTTTAAATCCCCATGATAAGATGTAGACAAGACAATGATTTATTTGCTGATGATGAAAATATTCAAATTTAACCACAGATAAGCAGATGACCACCATTATTCATCATTTCAGAAATATTTTTGTCCAGAGGCATAAATTCTTTGGGCCACCATGACTTAAAGACCACACAACATCTACATGATACACAGGAAAACTCTGTTTTTATTACCCAAACATATAAGCTGTCCAGATGAGGGAAATAATTTATTATTTTCCACTGAATTAAAATCCTTGAGGATACTAAATGGGTGCAGGGGGTTGGAAGAGGAAACGGTAACATGAAAATAAAAAAAAATATATGTTTTAAAATCAAGAAATTATAAAAATTTTACTTTCTCATTGCATTTTTTGTTCTTCAATATCCAAAAAAACAATCAATATAAATTCCCCCAGTAAAACTTGCATAAAAAATAACCCCTACTGACCCTCATACTTATAACTGGATTCCATTACCTACTGTAATTTTGACCACTTTAACGATATTAATAACTGACAAGTGTAATGATATTTAACTTATCATAAGTATATGATTTGTTCTAATTGCTTACAACACATTTTGCAGTGCTTTTCAGCTTTTTTATATAGAAAATATAATTTGACCTAATACAAATTTTGAGTTATCTGTAGTATATTTTTGTCCTTTTAGCAACGACTCTTGGTGCTTCCTGAAGTTAAGTCACTTTTTTCAGTTGCATTCTGCATCCCTCCCCTCATTGTTTGATGAATGGATGAATTACTGTTAAACATCCAGTGGCATTTATTTAATGCATATCAGGATGAGAACAGTTATATGATATGAATATGAACCCTGTTTTGTACTAGACCGACACACTTAAGCCAAATTTTTAATGTGATAGCTCACGAGTCTGCAGGAAATAATATCAACCCACATGGACACATTATATTGGCGCAGAAGCAGCAAATACCACTTTTAATGTCTTTGTTTTGACCCGGCTGGGGATCGAACCCGCACCATTTGGCACTAGAGGTGACCACACTGTGTTCCCCCCCACTTGTAATCTCAAAAATGCAACTGAGGTCAAAGTCCAGAGACAGGTGTCAGACTTGCATATACCCACTAAGAACTATCTATAGACCAAACACGAATTGGTCTAGGTATAACAGTTGCTGAAAAAAGTCAGACTGGCATGTACCACCAAGAACTATCTATAGACCAAATATGGTTGGCCTAGGTATTACAGTTTCTGAGAAATGGACATAACCAGGAAAAAGTGATGCAGGTCACTCAAGCATAACATTGAGGTCAAGGTCAAAAGGCAGGCATCCGACTGATATGTACCCACAAAGAACTATCTATTGACCATATACGGTGTGTCTAGGTATTAAAGTTTCTGAGAAATGGACTTAACCACAAAAAAGTGACAAAGTCACTCGAGCATGAAATTGAGGTCAAGGTCCCAATCAGATGTCAGACTAGCATGTACCCACTAAGAACTATCTATAGACAGTTAACATTTGTGTTATCTCTGACATTTGGTTAAATGAATTTCTCAGCAACTTTAATACCTAATAATGAATATTCTTATTCTTGATATATATAGTTCACAGCTTATATCAGACAAATTATAACAGAAATAATTGATTTGAAAATGAATTTATACAGATTTTACCACGGGCTGGCCAAATATTACTAAATTTTTGGACTTAAAACATATAACAGAAAATAGTCAGAGATAACACTAATGTCAACTGTTTATAGATTTTTTTCTAAAAGATCTGCAATCTAGTACATGAAAAAAGTAAATTATAAAGCAATTTTTTCATACTCAGAAAGTGAAATCAAAATTAACTAACTATCTGCATAAGAAAATCTGTTCAATAAAAAGTGACAAATTTTATTTTCCAATTATTTCAAGCACCTGCAATTATCTTTCTACTGAGAGGATTGAAAATATTTTACATCTGACATGCCGTATGAATTTTATTGCATTTAATCACGTTTTATTGCATAAAGCAACAACAACAAGGTCTATTTATACAGAATTTATTGTGTACAAATTTAAAATAATAAATAAAACCTTCAAACATGAGTGAAACATTTTGATTACAGTATGAAATATCATATTTCTAGCGGAGCTTGTATTATCCATCTAGATTTGGTGAATCAAAAAAATTTTTCTAGTGAAACTTATGTTCAAAGTTATTCATATTTAATAATCTTTCATGAAACAGGACTTCTGAACAAAATAAAAACTGTTTTCTTGTTTTAGAGTTGAACCTTGTCAGTGTAAATAATTTCAGCAAATTTCATTTTGACAAAAATGACAAAGACTGGCATAACTTAGTTCACCTTCATTATAGCTTAAATCTTTTACAAATACATGTAACAAGGGGCAGGCATACAGGAGAGAATATGTCTTTGCAATAATAGAACATATACAAACTATAAGCTGTCTTAATGCTAGACCAACACGATGAGCCGGATTATAAACGTGCTAGCTCACGAGGTAACAGTCAGCAGGAACACATATCACCCCACCCGGACACATTATACTAACTCTGACTTGACCAGTCCTTTGATCTTACTCCTAGATGCCATGTGTTTGGCAGGAAAGCAGCAAATCCCAATTTTAATGTTTGGTTTGACCCAGCTAGGGATTGAGCCTGTGACATGCACTCGTGGCAAGAACGCTACCACCAGACCACCATGGTAGTCTTTTTTCGTTGGAAAATCTACGACTTGTTAACGACCTCATCTTGAAGATCACTATAAGGTCTTCAACAGAAAACCTCGCACATTACATAAAAATCAAGATAGCTCCAAGCATGCACTTGAGCAATACAACTTATCAATTTACCAATAACCACTTAACCAAGTAAATCAAGACAAAACTGCATTTATTTTTTTTTTCACATTACATAATTTTATTTTGTTTTCACAATCAAATTGTGATCAGTACCTTGTTAAATTTTATCAGTTAAGAAAACAGAAGTCTGCTTGTGTAGAACAAGACTTGCATTATACAGATAAAAAACAAATGTATAATATTGGCATGTTGATAAGACAAGTGAAAATAGAACAGTAAAATGTAATATGTCATGAACTTCCTCTATTTAGACTGAGCGGAAAATGCTGAGTTTTACATATCAGAAGAGGAGGGGTGTTAAATTTTACATAGTACACTCAATTTTAGACAAATATTTTCACAAAATATTGCCAAGCTGCAATTTTACGGTACTTTATTTGACTTTTATGGTCAAAAAGTCAATGTAAAAATATAATATTTTCTTTAATAGGGCACATTCTCTTAATAATGATGGAGATATTGAAAATTAACAAGGAATCTAAATGAATATGAAAGAATTAGTGGGTTATATTTATGTACATTGTATTTTTGGGACAAAAGGAATGTGCAATGTGCAATGTATCACAATATAATGATAATCCCACTAGTGTTTTCACTAAAGGCTAACATGTTAGAACTTTCCTGATACTAATGGTTTATATTTCAATTCCTTTTTGTACAATGTATTTATTAACTTCTACAATAAAATGTATCACAAAATACCAAATAAATTTCATGCACTGTATGGCCATTTCGTTGACTGACAACTCATCAGCAGTGCTCGAGATCAAAATATTGGAAATCCCGTTAAAGATTTAATGATGAATTATAAAGCACAACCAGAAATCTCTTGATAATCAATTGTATAGGCACTGATGTTTTATTGTCATTCCAGTTATGTCCATAATAAGATTAATAATACTACAGTGTCCTACGTAAAAACCAACTTTTATTTATCTTCTAAAGCTCAAAACAGAATCATGACTAATAAAATCTCTTCAAAGAAACTTTTTTTTATTTAAAGTTTAAAAAATCTACAGTACACTGAGCTACATATGTCTGTACCTTTAAATTTTATGACCAAGTTAGCTTCGAGGTATATTACATAATTCACAACTTGTAAAACACAACAAAAAATTAATAAAAAATATATCTTAACACAAACATACCTTGATTTTAAACACCTCCGATATAAATTTATCAAATGATTTAATCCAATTTCTTGTAATCACGTCAAATATTTTAATCACTTTCCTATATTAATCAGGTATAAAATATTTATGGATAGGCGTATTTTTTTCATGTTGAATCTAAAATGAACCATCATTACTCCACTGAACACATGCATTCAATCAGGTATAAAATGATGGCCTGACCCTAGCTATAAAAGTCAAACAGCTGATTCCATATGCACTTGCCAAATTTTTATTATCCATTATACATTCAAATTATATCATACCTGTGAAAACACCTTTCTCTGATGGAGATTTAGTCACATGGTATAAGGATGAAAATGTTAAAATCCATCTTACGCGAAATTACTCAAGATGACCATTCGTTTAAAACATTTAAATGATGAGCCCACGCTGAAAGCATACACGAAACTCAAATTTAAAATGTTTGTATTGTGTAAAGAAACCCTCGGTCCATTCTCTTGATGTTTACCTGAACATGGTCATGTGATCTTATTTAATGGATAGGCGATCAATACCTTACCTGTAATCCATCTTAAATATGAGCTAACAATGTGCATTAACAAATATTTCATTTATTTGGGAAAGAAAGACAAACAATTTTACCTTATTAAATTTAAATTAATAACTCTGAAAAATTTTTCAATCAAAACTTTACCATTAATAATTAGTTTACTATCTCAATGACTTATTTTAATTATAAAATCACTACTTTTGTTTAAATAGTTTACACAGAAGATCCATAAAGTCTAAAAAATGGCAATAAAATTCCAATTTTACTGTAATTTATATATCTATCAATTTATCTTTCTAAAACTAACATAAAATGGCTATATAAACGTGCCAGCTTTACTTAGAGCCTGGATGTCTTTGTGTTATTTAGTTAAGTATGCATAACAAAACTTCAAATTTTCAAAGAGAAATGATATCTTTTATTTTCCAATTATTTCAAGCACTTACAATTATATGGTCGGAGATTTATTATATTTTCAACCAACATATAGTTACAAGAAATTGTTTGTCTTGCACAAATTAATATGAAGGAAGTGCAGTTACAAATAAATAATACAGATACAATTACGCCATTGATCTCAGTGGGAGTCAAATATTTTAGTTTTCTAAGTACAAAACTAAGAAAATATTTCAACAATTTGAACCATAAAAACTACATAAATCAATAAAAGTTCTCCAAAATATATTTTTAAATAGAAGACCAATGCAGATTTTTCTAAATAAATGCTATAAATGAACAAGAAATCAATGAAAATATAAGGATATGGGGTCTGAATGAATGATATTACATCTCACAAGACTGCAAACTAAGAGAAAAGATCTTCAATAAGGAGCAAAAGCCTCCATTTCAGGACAACAAATTATTTCTCATACCCAATATCCAATAAGTTGCATATTCATTGGTGTATTAATCTATCATTAAGAAATTTTGCAGTAGTTTCGATCTCAGCACATTTGACAGAACCACCAACTTAGTGCTGCCAATATTTTGTTTCAGAAGTGCATTGTATCTACTTATGAAAACCTAGTCAGTACACCAAATGACATACTTGAAGAAAAAAAAAATTGTCAAACAGTTTATGTATTTAATTTTGGTTTACAAAAGATAAAATTATCTAAATTCACCTGAATCTAAAATAATAAATTATAGGCCAAAGTTGTATTTCTATTTGTTTTCATAAGGTATCAGATGTGGACGTCCAACTCATTGTCATATCAGTAAGTGAATAAAACTGCCTGATCTTTCTATTCTAAGGAAAATGAATACTTCAAAAATAGAAATTACCTTCACTTTTCCTACAACCTCAGGCTATGTGTAGATTTTTCAGTTGAAATTTAACTAACAAGGAATCAGCTGCCATACTGACAGCAAACCAGGTTTCTTTCATCAATATTTTGTGTTGCCTAACCATGGTTCTGGTAAAGGAATAGTTTTTGCCAAGTACCACATTTGTTATGCAAGAAAACAATTGAGTTTATAAATAGTTTTTGGTTCTGATAACCTACTCTTCCACACATCATTTGCACATTTCAGGTGTCTGTTTTCATATTCTTTTAAGCAAACAGGACTGGGTGGAATGAGTGGAACCTTATGAGAAGTGGTCACTTGCCAGTACATGGCCAACTGGAAAACCCAGTTTAAAAAATAAACTTATAGTTAATAGAAGCTCTGTTTCATGTACTGACTCATCGTTTCTTCTGGTCCCAACAAAACTACTCTGGTATAGCATAAACTTTAAATCTATCAGTAATGGAACAGGATAGTAACACTTGACTGTTGACAGAGTACAACTGACTTCAAAGCAAAGAAAATCGAAATTAAGTGGAAATGAATTAATTTACAAGTACCTACATGTCTTACAAATTTCATCATTAAGCATCTTCCGGCTTTTTTTCATTTTGTTGAATTCTCTACTAACAGTTATCAAATACTGAAAAATCTATTACTAGTGAGCTCACTTGTTTCATTTTTTTTTTTTTTATTCAGAAGTTATAATTTTTACTAAGCGACCAGTCCCCCCAACCGATGTATTTTAAATTAATCATATGGTAGAATAATGCAATATTTATCAAATTGCTCGTTTCCTGGCATAACAGACATGATGGCAAGAAGTGCTACTTGATGACAACCAAATTGTGTCATTCATGTAATGGTGTAGAAGAACGAAAAACCTTCGGCAGAAAGAACTTTGGTCACTCCTTCATCAAAGACATATTGCCATGAGCTGCATTTTGAAATCACAACCATGAGAAATTTATAGTAGGATGACCATCTACTTATAGCCTGTCAACACTGAGGTTGCGACTTCGAATCTCACATGTGACGGGGAGTGTTTGACTCCTGGTTCTCTCCGGCTTCCTCCACCAATAAAAACTGGCTGCCGCGAAATAGCCAAGTGTGCTGAAAACTGCATAAAACTCCAACAAAATAAACAAACCATCTAATTATATCAACTGCCACCCGGACTCCCTATGTCTAATGTATTGTTATAATTCAGTTTCAATTTCATTATCAATAAATGACCTTACATTTAACTAACCTGTATAAGTCTGATTAATGGTTCACATCTTTTTCAAGAACTTTTACTTTCCAAAATTTTGACCATACCCGATAAAGATTAAGACAGAAATGTGCAGTGTACCAAATAAATTAATCAACTTAATATAGATATCTATTAGATATCCCAGTGGTCGCGAAAAATTCTTTATTTTTGAGTGAAAAAACGCAAACACCAAAACATTTTGAAAGAAACCGTGTAATGTTTGCATGAATGTGCTTTTTATTGAACTAATGGGTAGCATGGATATCATATCCAGACCCTTATTAGATCATGACTGTAAATTATACTCCTTTAAGTACCAGTATCTCTCAAGCAGTACATACCATATTTTCCTGCCTATAGGTCGAGACTTTTTTACTTTAAAATGACCATTTTACCATTATAAGTCTATGAAGAAAGTATCAATTAGACTTATAGTCCAGAAAATACAGTATATTCCATCATTAAATGATTTGAAAGACTCAACCCTCAAAATACCTTACTTCTAATGTAAGTTATCTTCACAGTTTGTAAATACCGGTAAAAATCTTTTGCTACAAAGGTGAGAAATTGTTTAGGTTTAAGTACTCTATTAATACCTGTCTCACCTAGCCAGGTATATTGTTGTATCTTTATATAATAACAATGTATTAATGTTATGTCAATAGATATCACATAGACAGACATTATCTTTAACAAGATTATTTTTATACTTTTAAGTATAAAAATTGTTAAACAAGTTAAGACGAAAATCTACTTCTTTTTGTGAAAACATTCAATTCTCTATCCCATTGAATATCAATGACAGAATACCAAAGCGACATTACAGTCAATTTGAAATTCTAACGAGAAAACGAAGTCATGACAATGGAACCTAACAAACTAATCCCACAAGGATACAGTCAAAAGAACAAAAAAACATTTAACAAACTAAACAAAAATTCAATCAGACTGCACAGATTAATTAAAGCACTATCCCACTGAAATCAAGTTTTTTACAGGTATTTTAATAAGAATTCACTGTTGGTTTAGTATAAATGGTGCCATGAACATTCAAAACTGATTACGACTACAAGCTGGCCAAAGGATTTAAAAGGCGTTAAAAATTTCAAGTTTACTACAAAGGTGGGACTTCAAAGTATACACATCTTGTTAGAGTAAACCTCATTCAGTGACATGAGATAGAGTTTATAACAGAGAAATAATTCATCACTGTAGGCCAGCAACAACAGTCCACAACAGAAGACAAGCTACATGTATAAATGGCCCCACACAAAAGTCACCACAACAAAATGCACTTTGGTGCGTGTAAATCCCTGATCAATTCGTCAATATATTTCTCTTATGATTGACCAGTATAATCTAACTCTCCAGGGTTATTGAAATTTGATATCACAGTGTGATATGAACTAGTGATACAAAAAATCTGCCTATTTGACAGGTCAACCCATGACTGCGTAGGAAAATTTGTATATTTCGATTGGTCAACAATTTTGCTATACAATGGCAACATAATTTAAAGCCATCTTTGCATAACAACATTTGACATCAAAGAAATGAATGTCAAGATTTCTCTCCAATGGCTCGTTCAATATTATATCCAAATTAAATAATCAAGTTGATATCAAGTGGAAACTAATTCTCACTCATTGTAAAACCTATGAATATCTGCAAAAGAATATAAACCAGTAAGACAATAAGGAAATCCACAGATGACAAACAATTACTCCCCACTTTTGTTATGTTGGTATGTGTGAGTTGTCTCCCATTTACGAAGTTATCTGCTCTTTGGAGAAGGTGTCTTCTTTAGACATTGAAATTTCTCTGCAAAATATTACATCTCCCTAACAATATTAATGATGTATAGAAAATAATATATGGCAAAATCCGTATCACATGCCGCATCACCCCTCTATCAATATCATCCCTTGGGCCTGTGTCACCCCAAGATTTCAATATCAGCCTGAGAGCCTCTGGCCAGAGGGATGATATTGATCGAGGAGTAATACAGCATGCGATACGGATTTTGATATGTTTTATCATATATTTTTACAGGTCTTTCTGATCACGTGACCAATATCATTTTAAGGGGTATGATAAAGGAGCGATGATATCGATATCATCACGGTAGAAAATACAGCTGACAATCTTATTTCAGTATCATATATGAAATTTTCCTTTATTTAGTACTGAGTATATGATAAATCAGATATATTTTCCAACATTTGTTGATGTCTTATATGGTTTTAATTAGTTCAATATTTTCTGAAAAAATTGAAAATAATATTTGCCCATAATGTTAAATAAAAGACACCTTCACTCAGGAAAGATAACTCAAGCATATGGGAGACAACTCCAACATCTGCAAGTAGAAAATAAAAGAAAAGACAAAACACATTAAACACAGTAGCATATGGGAGACAACTCCAACATCTGCAAGTAGAAAATAACCAAAACAATAAAAAGAGAAGACAAAACATATTAAACACAGTTATAAAAACTAAAACACTATATCACTGTAAACTTCAACAAAAAATGGGTGTCAAATAATTTATCATATTGATTCCTATGATTACAGGAGAAAACATAATATTTGTATGATATTGATTTTCAAAAGAATGTTCAACTATTTAGGACAAACACTAAATATTTATCTTTTCTCTGCCTTTCACAAAAAGGTAAATTTATCAAGCAGTACAGGTAACTGCATCAAAATATATTGATTTCTCCTTCTTAAATAAATATTATTGAAAATACTTCCTGCAAAATAAACTTTAAAAATCTCACCTAGGTAAACTTTCTTCAGGTAGATTTCTCAAACTTAATTTTTTCTAAAATTCCACAAAAAATAACAAACAAATAAAATATGTTCTAATCCATATATCCCAATCCAGATGTTATCAAACTCACAAAACGAAAAGTGACAAGTAAAATTATTCCCTCATATAAATATCTTTATGTTTATCATCAAATATTTACAGGTAAAAACTAGTGAAGATTTCTGATAAGCGACCCAGCGACACCTCAGTCAACATACTAAGGACAAAATGATAAGAACGCGTGTCAACTGACTCACACAGAGTGCAAAATTAAAATTTTGCTTTCTTCATTTTAATCGACGCATATAATTTATGCGTGAATAACGGTGAATTTTTTCAGGTAAATTTAATCGGCAGCTGTCATAATTCAAAAGAGATAAAACACAATGTGTCGGAGATATCTGCAGCTAACTGTTAATTTAATATTCTTTTTTATTGTGATTTTATATCACATTCTATAAGCCTTTTCCCTGGACTGTATGATCTAACAGATACCAACCACCCATGCATAAATCCTATTTTTAAAACTTTTTGATGTGGAATTTAAATCTTAAGGAGAGTTTTTCCAGACAATAGCAGTAAAAATAAAATTCTGATTAAAACATCAGAACTATAAATTTTTAAATTCTCAGTCTTAAAATATATTTTGAAGTGTTTATGACATATTGAAATTTTCTATCTTTACTTCAGTACTATTAAACAAAAGAATTATTTTATTGACAATAAAAAATTTTCAAATTTTTAAAATCATTCTTATGAAATTGTTGAAACAAAGACATATGTATCATGTTTATTGTAAATAAGTATTTACTGAGGAAAAAAAAACAAAGCTACTGTGTGACAATATTCTCACTATTTCTCATTGTATAAATAAACCACAGATTACAATATGACCACAAGTTACATATTGTGTAACCACAAATGTAGAGAAGGAAGTTAAGATAATGTCATAGTTGTCAGCTATATTATTTTCCTATATAAAGTTGTAAAATTAAACACTTTATGTTCTTATTTTCAACAAAAGCTGCGAACTAAGATAATCCGATGTGAACCAAAACAGCTGCCTTTTAAGGAATATTGTTACAAATCCTTAACCCTTACCCATACAGTTACCCTATAATCAGCCTCTAGAAAAATCATAAACAGAAGCAGCTTGATCCTTTCAGTAAAAGAAAGAAACACTAAATGACTTTTCATGGTTTTCTGAGTTTCCAATAGGTAGCTAACATAGATACATACATATAGCAATTACACTTGTATATTTTATTTATCATATAATGCATATCCTTTACAAGACCTGTGCAATCTTTATATGAACAAGATGTTCAGTCCAAACAAGACTGACAAGTTTCTCTATAGTATCTTACATGCCTCAATGTTTATGACTTAGGGTGTTTTACCAGTTGTTAACAATGGAAGTTTGCTTTCCAATAGTGAGCATGAGAGGAAATAAGTAGTTTTCCATCTCTATAATGATGGCTATTTTGCCATCTTGTTAATTTCTTGTTTTAGATTAAACTTTTGCACAATTGGTGCTATCACAATTTTTTTTTTTTTTTTTTTTTTTTTTTTTTTGGGGGGGGGGGGGGGGGGGGGGCTGGGTTTCCTAGTGAAAATCAGGGTACCTAGAGAGTGAATCAATCTTGAGCTGTAAAGTGAGCCAATTCTACTTTGCCAATTCTGAGTTAAACCTTCCTTGTACAAGTAAGGGTCAAATCAACTCTGCCAATTCTGTGTCAATCCTTCCATGTACAAGTAGGGGTCAAATTCATAACTCTGCCATTTCTAAGTCAAACCTTCCTTTTACAAATAGGAGTCAAAATCAAAGTTCTCAATTCTGAGCCAAACCTTCATTGTACAAGTAAGTTTGAAAATCAAAACTCTTTCAATTCTAATTTAAACCTTCCTAGTACAAGTAGAGTCAAAATAAAAATGTGAGTTTTAACAGTTACAAAGAACAATTTTAAACACTTAACACATCAAAAATAAATCAACTGGTGAATGTGTAGAAACCAAAATTGCATTTTTCCATTTACTGACACTGATCAATTCCATTACTTGTAAAAGTAACTTCCAAAAAGAATAAAATATGTATAAAGATAAGGACAAACCTGGAAAAATTTCTGCTCGTTTCTTCTTTAAATCCTGGGGAATATACAAAATCTGCAGTTTCCTTTGTACAACTTTGGAATTTACACAAATATTCCTTCCAGTAAACGCAATCAGAATTTTTATAAAAATTTCCTTGTCGTATGACAAATAATTCCTTTACATACAAAAGATGTAAGCAACATAGAAAAATCTGAATAATTTAATTCCTTGTATAAATACCAAACAGGTATAAAATGTCAAAGTGTAAAATAACACAACAGATCAAATATAAATAAGGAAAATACTTGTATTACAGAAAACCCAATTTACCTGTACCCATTAATACCTTATTTAAAATACCTGGATTTACTTGCAGGGAGATATCTTATTTACAGAAGAGTTGTTGGAACTTCCAATACAACATAATTTGTCAATTTTATTTTTACCATAACTGTAACCATGCATATTTAGATCTTATATGATCATTACATATGTATATACCATCCTCCCATATTCGTTCCTACAAACCCCTGACATCACACATTCATATTTTGTGGGTCAAACATATCGCCGCCTGGTGTGTTACCTAGAAAATATACCTATGACGCAAATGTATTCTCTTGTGACCTTGAGAAGAACCAATGAAAATCGTTCACTTCCGATCTGCAAAATATGAATGTGTGATGTCAGGGGTTTGTAGGAACGAATGTGGACACAAAACCCTGACTTAGGAGGATGGTATATACAAAGTGTATCACAATGAAGCCAAAACATTTTTTTTTCAATTTTTCAAGAACAGTAGGGTGCCATAGTGTAGTGGTTCCACCATAGTACGATGGCAAAGGTGCCTTGTTCCATTCCTGTTCAGGATGAAAATGCAGGGATCAAATTTTAGACAGTCCCTGGCACACCTTAGCGCCTTATCTGTGAGGATGGTCTCGATAGCAGATACCTGTTCATTGAATGGGGACAAAAAATGGATGACCTGTGTTAAGGGAGAGCATAACCCTTAGCACAATAAATACTTCCTGTAGATGTTGAAAAAGAGTAGGCTAAATGCCACTAAAGGGGTCACTCTCGCATCCTCCAATTGGAGAGTGATTAGCATAACTTGGTGTAACTTGTTTGCCAATCAACTATAAATAAATAAGTTTAAAGTAAGAATAATACGGCTTATTACATTGACGATGGTGATTTATCGTAATTTCCAGTGAAAATAAATTCAATATTTTCACTCAGTGAAAGATCTGTTTTTATTTAACGTCGTCAAGTGCGTAACTAACAAATGACGTTTGTAACGTAGAAAGATTCAGGAAGGGATCTAAGGAAAATATGACACTTTTGAAGCATTTTTTGTCTATTTTATCAATGTAATAAACAGTATAACTAATTCAAGAATTTGAATTCCGAAAATATTCAACTTAGCACCGGAAAACACTAATAATTCCCTCATGTGCTGCACGCATTCGTGAATTAAGGTATTTTTCAATCACTCGTTGAATATTTAGCGATATTCAAATTCTTGAATTAGTTATCCTATAAATCTTTTATGTTTAAAGATTCTTTATTTGCAAATTACACCCAAAAGGTCAAATTACACCCAAAAGGTCAAATCACACCCAAAAGGTCAAATTACACCCAAAAGGTCAAATCACACCCATAAACAAACAACATATAACATTATACAACACATTACATTTATAGTTAAACACAATTATGTTACTGGTATACAGTTAACTAACGATGATGTCAACACTCTGACTGGCATGGGCCCTATCTCAATGCTACTGATTGTTTTAAAAAGGTACAAACAACCGGTAAAAGGTTTGGATTCGGCTGAAGGAAATGTTGTATTTTGTCGATTCTAGTCAAGTTACCAAATAATGGAAGGTCTAATTTTACAAATTTTATTAATTCTTTTCTTTGCAATTTATTCAGTACAGTCAAGGAAAAAGTGGTATTCGTCCACAATTTTACAGACATCGCATAATCTTTGATGTCTTGGAATATTTTTATATCGACCAGTCTCAATTAGTAAATGGTCACTAGTGCGAAATTTTGTTAAGATTTGTCTCGTTTTAAAATTATAATTTAAAGTTATATTCAAAAGATGCTTTTTGCAACCTATATCAACTTTTAAATTGCTGTATAAAAATAATTTCGATTAGTTACACACACGAAAAGTTGAAAAGTTCGTACTGACCTGATTTCAGCTGAATTTTTCACATTTTTTCACCTCTACTATACAGAAGCAAACATAGTTAATTATGTTTATACAAATATTCTAAAATAAAAAAATAATTACATCTTTCAATAAACCAGAACAGGTGGAGATAACTCTGATTAGTTATGACTAGCCATATGATTTACTGTGTAAACTTGACTAATGAGATCTGAGAGTCTATTATATTTCTCATAATAATCAGAAATCATAAAATCAACACTTTAAAGAACTCCATTAGCACAGTAAATTAGCATTGAATTCCTGCCACATTTTTCAACATATCTGCATCTAATCACTATCTTTATCATTTGTTACTTGTAATATCTCATGATTATCTTTGCCTTCATTTTGTTTACTCGGGGTTTTATACCACTGCAGCTGCGCGAGTGATTTGCCACTTTATTGGTGGAGGCATCTGATGCACCTTGAAAGAACCATCAAAACTGTGAAAGGAAAAGTTACAATCCTTGACATTCAAGACCAGAGTCCAGTATTCATTTACACTGACCAAACACTAGCCCTAAAGGAGTGGGCCACCTAAAGAAAATGAAGGCCCAAAGTATAAAACATCTCGCCATGAGTGGAGTTCAAATATGAACTTCTATAATTCCTTTTTTTGCAATATATTCGAAGTCATTGATTTCTTGTCATGATATACTTACATAAAATGACAATTTCATATCATTTTCATTAATTATATAATTTTCAATCAACACCTAAATGTCACATTAATGACATTTAAATAGGGAAAATTAAAAAATATTTGTATAATTGACAATATGTAGTCGAATACTGCACAATGAAGCACAGTTTAAATATTCAATTTTTACACCCACATATGAATTTCTAAAATGTTTACATGTATAATTTGTATTTTTTGCAGTGAAATTAATCTAACTGTTGGATAAAAAATTAGAAAGAAATTTTGTGAGAATGAGATCTATTTCTTCAGAACTAGAAAAATTAAGTAGCAAGGCTAGTATGATACCACAAAGCTGTTCTTTGAGTGCTTACAGTAACTTTCAGGTATGATTATTTTTGATACCACCCTTGAGTGTTGAGATGAGACAGTATAGTAGGTGCTAAATAAAGAAATGTAACTTTTTAACTTTTATGTTTGCAAAACCAAAAATCCTTACCATGCTTATGCAATGGAAAACACCCAAGCAACCAGAAAAAAAAAAAACAATATTACATTAAAATTAAACAATGGACAAACTACTCCAACCATTGGAATGATCTTTTCTATTATAGACAAACGCCATCAATAATATTAAATTTTTTAACCATAGGTACTTATTTCAGATAATTCCCCAATTATCTGACTAATTTTGTAATTCAATCAATTAACGACTATGGATTATCTATCCAAAACCATCTACAATACAATAGAATAAGGCCTCCTGAAAAAATCTGATCCACTTGAAAGTTTTCATTCAATTATATCCCATTAATATTTTCTGTTTATACAATAAGTGACAACACCTATTACATGAACTTAAAACACCTGTAATTAAGGTGTCGATCACCTGAAGACAGGTAAAAATGTCTATATTATTATAGTATAACTTCACAATTACTCAGGTCTGTAACATGGTGTTCCCCTAACTCGCTGAAAGGGGAGATAACTATTACTTCATAGTAAATATCACAATACTACAACAAATTGATTTCTTGGTATCTCATCCCTGAAGAACTAAATCAAGCTTTCATTTCTAAAGAAAGCTTCTATACACTGGTTACTCCTGTTGTATGTACCCATTATTTACAAGTAGGCCAGTTAATATTAAATTTTTGTTTCCATCTTACAAGACTGATTCAAGTTTCATCTTTTTCTTCAATAACTACCTTGTTTAATTTGAAATTGACAGGACCTGAGATAACTGACCTTCTGTGTTATAATTGGGGACTCGATTCATGTAAAAACGCTAGGATAGGAGTATTTCAATGATGCGGATGAGGATAACGATGCAGACAATGGATTGAGATGAAGTATAGACTAGAGTGATCTCTTTGATTAAAAAAATTCTGTTCGACAGTGCCTTATTCTTTCGAGTATGCAAGAGGAAAATAACAGAAAAAAATAATGTGGCTCTTCTAAAATCATCAATCACTGAACTCTACATGAATTCGTCGTGTCAATGTTCTATTCAAACAAAAACTCCTCTAGGCTGATATGGTATTACCTAGGGATTAGTTTGCGTACAGGCTTAAAGCACCCTTAATATGACTGTTATAATTAAATAGATATTTTCCTAAAGTCAACTAAACAGTTAAACACCGATAAAATATTTCCTAAGTTTAAAATAACTTATATGTACTTGTAGCTGTTAGGAATTTTAATACCTAATTAATAGTAATTTGTAGAAAATTAAAACAAACAAAGCTTTAAATGTAAACATTTTTTTTTGTCAAAGATTAAATGTAATGACAATGGATTTATTATTTTCAAATGCTAATTACAATATACTGCTGTCATAATATGTGAAAGAGTTCTTCAAAATATATTGCAATTATAATTCCTGTCACATACAATTCCAAGTTGTTTTGAAGATGTCTATCAAAATAAAGTATTTTTCTGCATTTGACCCTTTAGTACTAAAACATATTTTCATGTAATTTGTAGCTATTTTCATAATATTTGCAGAAAACATTTCCAGAAAATAATGATAAATATTTTATCAATTTTAAATTAGTAATGATATAAAAATTGGCAAATCAATGAAACATGATATATGTTTAGATTTTAGATTTCAACAAAAGGTGTAAAAAGCAAATAGAAATGCAGATGTTTCTTGCTATCTCAGACCCTTTTATTTCAAAGATCCTGTTTTCTGAAAGTAACCTGTAGGTCATGGGGTTAGAATTTATTTAATATTCACTACCGATATGTCAAAATTTGTTATCTCATAAAATATTCGATGGTGTAGAAATTTTTTTACAATATCTGCATTGCAGTTGCTATTTTCTCCATAAATTTTACCTGAGTGACTTACTATGATCACTTGTCATAGATACAATCAGTGGACATCATTTTTTGCCACCTCCGACTCCCCCCTCCTTGAATGTAGGTAGACTACCAACAAAGGAGTATTTTTTGCCAAGTACCAGTTATTGACTGTCATACCGGAAAAAAGGTGAATCAATAAACTATCATTCTATTGTGTCTTTATTCCTATTATGTTAAGTACATCTGGTGTGATGGCACTTGGTACTAGCTGAGAACTGGTCTCTTGTCAGTTATATTTGATCTCTCATGAAATTTCTGAAGATTTTATCGTTTTGAGAGGGCTGGACAAACAATTTAAACATCAATATACCATAATTAGGACTTCTAAATAAGTTTAATCCTCTCAAATTGGTCAATTTAAATTACACTTACACAAAACACAGTTGTACAAAGTACCATTTCTACTTTTTAAAGAGGATAATAGAATGTGAATTAATTAATTCAGTTCTATAAGACCACAAACTTTTAGTATATACTAACAATGGTCACTGGACCGACGTTTAAGTAGGTTATCATAATAATCAGTACAGGAAGTAGACCCTCGGCAAAAATTGACATAACCATTATCACATACACTACTTAATCAAAGATAAATAGAACTATTTTAGGGATAAGATTATATAGGTTACTCGGGTGAGTTTGACAATAAAGCGTCACCCCTATACAACTTCTTAAAATGGAACTTACGTTTCCGGTGCTTTTAAATTTCCGTTTATAAAATATCATATCATATTTAAAAATCTCATGTATGAAAGCTTTAAAGAGTCAATTAAATGACTGTGCTTAAGTTATAGCCATAAAATGTCACAATATACAGATATTTTTTTAATTTCTCTGCAGTTTAATATGCAAATTTCTTGCAATACAGCTGATCTATCAAACAGTTTTTGACATAAAGAAGATTGAGATAAGGAGATGGTACTGTTTACTAATAGAGCTTCAGATATGGTTAAGTCTTCCCTAACCCTCCCCCCCCCCAAAAAAAAAAAAAATAAAATAAAAAATAAAAAATTTTATTGTATTAAAATAGATTTAGTAATTTTGAAATGATTGTGGGCACCCTTTTAGTGAAGGGATGGGGCAAGTGTGGGGGACACAACTTTTCCCGTACTTCCAACATAAATTGTACTAAATAATGTGATCCTGAGTGGAAGGAACACAATTTTCATTATATACTCAATATACTCAACCTAAAATCAATGAAATATAAATATTTTATCCAAAAATATTTCTTACAGTTCATTACACATCCAACCTACATTCATGTTGTGGGGATGTTAAGGAATATAGATACAGGAAACTTATATTACAAGTGGTTAATCTATCTTAAACCATGCATATAAATTATCTATTTACTATGATAAAGGCTTTAAGGATTTTAGAAGGAGTGTGGGTGACCTTTTGCAGATTTCCACAAAAATTTCAAAAGAAAAATCTTTCTCCTAAAGTGAGGGGATTAGGGAAGGGGCGGGTTACTACTGGGTTACGCGTGAATTTTTCTTCAAAACCAATATTAAATTTATACCGTGATGTTGTTTACTCTTCTTTTATTTAATGGCTTCCGATTTTAATACTAATATTTCTTTTAGTCCTTGTTCCCCAAGAATCTTTCAATTTCACTTCTTATATGAACATCAGTTTAACTTGTCATGGTTAAAATTTCAAATTACATTTTAGATTCTGTTTTTCCAAAAACCTAATTTTAATTCAGACTCACCCTGTAATGAATTTAATATCCTAAGAAATCTTTACTCACTAAGATTAATGTCAAAATATAACATTTCTGATGTGACCCATTGAGAAATTCAAAAACCAGATATAAGAGAAATTTGTATGGTGAGAAAATTTTCGAGATTATCCAATGATATTGTCACCTGCAGTGTTTAACATGTGGGGTACCATATGGGGAAAATTAAAACCACATTTCATAAGGTACATTAATAACAATGAATGGTATGCAGTATATATAATTACATGTTATTTCTTGGTATTGATTTATGTCAGATGTACTGAAATAAACTGTCAGTTATATATAAACATGGGTAATTATCTGACATGAAAAGTTAAAGGGCCAGAATTAACAATTAAATACATATTTTTCTTCAATTAAGTATTTCATACTTCTTCAAAGGTGAAATGTTTTAGATTTTTATATGCTATTACTTTTAAAAAGATTCCTTTAATTATGTATTTTTAATTACTTCAAATGAGTTGTTCAATACAATAAAACAAAATAATATTTTAGACATTTGCTAAAAAACATTGATAATTTTTCTGTTTTGTAAAAGAAAAAATTGAGATCACTAAGAAACTAGAGGCTCTCAAGAGCCTGTATCGCTCTCTGGATTTATCTTGTCTACCTTGAGCATTCAATGTGGCCAGTTTTCCCATTAAAATATATTCCCATTATGTCCTATGTTGAACTAAGTTCAGCTGTGGTGGACATCTTGGTTGTTAGTCTGGGTCATCAGACACAATTCTTAAAGAGGACCATTTATGGACCATGCATTGCTGTCAAGCTAGTTCCAACTGGTGAAGCGGTTTCAGACGAATATTTTTCAATGAATTTTCCCTGTGGCGGCCATCTTGGTTAACCGGACATACCTCTGAAAGAAAACCTATATGGACCATTACCTCCAAGTATGGTTCCAATTGGCCATTTAGTTTAATATTTTTCAGATTTTTGAAATCCACTGCACCCCCCTTTTTTCTATTTTTAGTAAAAGCAGCCATGTCGGGGATGCTAAAAATGAGGAGTGAGAGATTTGTAAAGAGGGAAAAGATTTTAAATTAGGCTAAAATCAAATAGAATAGTAAAAGAATGATGAAATAGTAAATGGGACAAAAGATAAAATGAAAAATGAACCTTTGAGGAAGCACCATTTTTGGCAGAAAATATATAGCAGTCTATAACAATGTTAAATTTATACTCCATTTCATTGGTTCATCAGGGTGCCAATTTGCAAAGTGATTATGCCAAAATCTGGTCTTATGGGAATCATTATAAGTGGGGTTAAGGATGACTGATTGATGGATGTATTGGGCTTTTCCACTTTCAGTGTATTGTTGGCAGTAGGGGAAGTGGGAGAACCTGGAAAGAACCACAGACCTTAAGCAGGAGAATTGGAGTCTAACACACTTCACCAGAAGCTGGATTCGAATGTCGAATGGCTAGTGATCATTAACAGTTAAACAAACTGCAGCCGATAGGCAAGTTGATAACTTAGAATTCTGAAAGATTTTCAATGGAAATGGGTCTTAGAACTGGCCCCTGAGGACTTGCATTTTTTACATGTTTCCCCTACAAAGACCTCAATGATAAAACCATCATGAGAGAAACAAGACCTTCTGTTATTTACATTATATTTTATGGTATACCACTTCTTAAACAAACCATTACATAAAGCAGCCAATTTTAATAGATTTTTTTACTACAAAAGATAAAATTTTACACTTATATAGATAAGAAAGAGACATCTGTCACGAAATCACTCTTTTATAATTGCAGCTGTTACCATGGAAAAATTTCATATATCAATAATTAAGTATAATACTTATCATTAATATATATATCTATTAGGTAAAATGAACTATTTAAACCACTCGGACATCACGGCCACTATCAATTGATGTTCAAATGATTTTTAGTTAGTTTCAGAAATTCAACAAAGATGACATTTCCTGATAATGTTTAGTAAGAGTTCATGCAGAAATACTGGAATATAGTAGTTTCTAAAAATAAAATTTATCACAAAATACCGAAATAAATTTGATGCAGTGTATGGCTATTTGGTTGACTGACAACTCATCAGCAGTGCTGGAGATCAAAATGTTGGAATCCGGTTAAAGATATAATGATGAATTAATAAGCACAACCATTAAAAACCAAAACAATTAAAACAAGTGAGGTTAGGATTGCCTGAGGAAATGGCAACCTTGCCTCATATATCTTGGAACTACTGCTATCCATATCTGTTATACTGCACTACATATATCTTGATGTCTCTTTCACCTGACTACTATGATCACAAAATTGACACAAAAGTATAGACAGACAGACGGACAGGCTAATTCCTTTATACCCCCCTTCCCCCCAAACTATGTTTGCAGGGGTATATCAAACTAAAAAATGATGCTTTCTATATTAAAAATAAAATAAACTTGATAGTATACTTACTTGAAAACACACTATTTGTGTTATGCACTGTCAATCTCAATCTTCTAGTTCTATATCTTGAATGTCCTCTGTTGTCCATGGGTACATATGTTCTTTATTACTATACACAATATCTTCATCTTCTACACATTTAGAACCACTGATTTCAGCCAAAAATCTTAAAACTTCAGACTTGTTATCTCTTCAAATTTTTTTTAGACAGAAAACGTGTAGACAAGTTATAAAAAGCTGCTTTCAGGCCATCTCTCCAAAATGTTCTGATAAACTCCACCACTGCAGACTCATGGTCAATTTGGTTACTCACAAAGTCATTATGTCAGATCAAAAAATTTTATAGAAGAATAAACTTCTGGAAAAATTTCCGAAATAAGATTCGGAAAAACACAATAATATGGGATTGACACTAATCAACAATTTTTTTTTTACAAATTTCAACCAACTCAATTTCTGAATTTGACAGCTACAGTAGATTTTCAACCTCCTGCCATAAAAGCATACTATTTTCAATGTTAAATTCATGTAAAATACAAAAAATGTGATAACTTGTCAACATTTTTAAAACAACAATTATGGTGATGGCTCTTGTCATCTCGATTTCTAAGAGCGAGGCCTAAATTAAAATATTGTTTGTTTGCTGTCAGCCGACCGACCCAAAAAAATCGCCGCGACCCAAATAATTTTATTGCGGTTTTTGAAAACATTTTTTTTTATTCCGGAATTTTGCCGGTTGCGGTTTAGAATCGAGTGCTGATTTCCGGGTTACATGCGGTTTTGATTTCCGGTAGTACATTGAAATGTTTCGAAGGTATGCAGAGATAAAAGATGTGCGAGGCTCCCTACATTCATACTATTATACAGGGTTCTCGCTAAGGCGCGTACATGCGTCCTGGACGCGTCATCCTTCGAACTCATGCGTCCCTGGGACGCATGTAAATCTAATCAGCTGCGTCGGAAGACCGTTATTTTCATTTAAAATCTCGAGCGGCCATTTTTTTCGTTTTCTTAGGAGATCAAAGGAGGAAAGGGAAAGAAACGACAAAAAGAAAACGAAAAAATGGCAGCAATCGTGATTCTCGTGATTTTTCATTGGCCACAGTGTTTAATTACAACCTGTAACAATATGTACATCTCATTTAAAACAGGGATGAAAGTGATGTTTGATGAAAAAAGAGGAAATGTTAGGCCGGGGGTTTGGGGGCTGCCTAAGCCCCCCAGCAGGGTCCAGTCCTGTGATTTGAAGATTTTAGGTTTGTTTCTGACTTGTCCTGAACATAGTGTTTCATCATTTTCCATACCATGCATTTTGATATTTTGAAAACAATTTGAGGACAATTTCATGAATTTTAAGAAACTTTATCTTTTACTTAAGTACCTTATCACTTTATTTTACATAAAAAATGGATTACTAATACTCTTTACAGACATTTATAGTTAAGGCAAACATAATTTTCGCTCTTCAAAACTTTTAATATCGATCTTCAGACTTTTCTTTGTCAAGGTCGATCACGTATGCAATGAACTGATACCGAATGTCAACTGTTGAGGGTTGAGGACCGCATTGGCAACGCAATAGTTTGGTAACCAGTTCACTGAGTTCATACTGGTTTACGATACATGATTTACCTACTAACAGTATGTGCATACACAGAACCAGTTCATTGTTTACTTTTCAATCGCTGAAACACAAGAAAACCGTCACCAATCACCCAAATAATCAGACCGATTTTACTGATCTTTTCTCTGCGCGATATGATGACCGAAATAAAAACAAACAACACTAGGAATCACCAAGTAAGGGTGAAATTAAGACATCACCCCTCCTCTAAAATTTTCTCAACGGATTTACACGTATCTCAAAAATGACCAAATCGGCATCAGAAAAAGCGGAAATCCGCGGATCCGCGGAAAACTTTCATCCCTGTTTAAAAATAAATTTAGCGGATTTTGACTTATCTATGCACAAATGGAAATTTTGTCAATATTGATTATTAATGTGTTCAAACAATGTCAATTGGAGGATTTTAAGAGTATGTTTGAGAAAAAATAATAGTAAAGATTATAGATAAATAAATATTACAAAATAAAATGGCAATAATAAATAAGTTGTGTCAAAAGGTGCAAAGATTTTTGCTCATATCTGTAACAGAAATTTACTTCCAAGTTCGGAGCACCACCGCATAAGTCCAATTTTTTTTTATTTTTTATTTTTTTTTGAAATTTCAAATTATATTCATCAGTATGTTAAGGCAGCACATGATTCTGAAAAATGATGAGTCCCAGGACTCATCATGAAAAATTCTTAGTGAGAACCCTGTAATATATAAACATCCAAAATATTTTTCCAGAAAAAAAATAAAATAATTTACCTACCTACCTACTACATAAAAAATTCTGGGTAGGAGAATGGCAAACAAACAATATTTTAATTTAGGCCCGAAGTACAACTCTACTTTTATGGAGTTAAAAACATTTATCTCCCTTGAAACCAGAGGCTGTAAGATAAGAAGCTGCTTTTGCAGCCATTATACTGGTGTATTTGTGCCGATTGCTTTTGCATAAACGGACTCTGGTTACAGTAGGTGATTACAAAAAACATTTACAGAGTATTACAAAATGAAACAATATCCTTGTATTCTAAGCATAAAATAATTATGCATCTAAGAATTTATAATCTCTAATCATGAAAACATATCCCTTTACTATGGCACACACATTCTATCATATTTACTGGTGGTAGTTCCCCCTCCTTCCCTTTCCCCCTCCTTCCCTTTCCCCCTGAAAAGGAAAAAAAATTTACTTTTATCGGAATCGCTTATATTGTCGTTTCTGTGCGTAGTAATTATCCTCAGCATGACAAACACCAAGGATAAAAGCCTACTGCTGAAGGTCCTCAGCCCTTTGGCTGTCATTCAAAAGAATGAAAATAATAATCTTAGTAACAGTGACCTTAATCTCTGACTATTGTTTCCACATTGATCAGTTTCATTTCAATTAGGCAAATCAGAAAAGAAAAATTAAAGAAAGGAATATCATTCATCTATGAGAAAAACAGTAGTTCTTACTGATTACAAATGTAGCTTCATCATGAAAGTAATTTTCTGCAACAATACAAACCATACAGCAATATTGAGAAAGCCCATAGTGTTTAATAAAGTCCACTTAGGACATTGCTAACATACTTGTTCAATTTTGTAGTTTTTGCAATTGTGGCTTAGCACCAAAGAGTACACTTTGTTTCCCTTATAAATCCTTTCATTTTTATAGACTTGTGTGTGTATTTACCTATTTATATCTTGGAACTACTGCAATCCATATCTGTTATACTGCACTACATATATCTTGATGTCTCTTTCACCTGACTACTATGATCACAAAATTGACACAAAAGTCAAAGGCATGTACCTGAAATTAAATTTGTATTCTTGTATTTTAATAAAATTTAAAATACTGCCATTCAAAAAGTTTTGAAATAATTGATTTTACTAAAAACATAATTTTACACTTTATTAGAAATCATCAGAAAATATGAACTTTCAAGGGACATAATTCTCAATAAATAAACAGCAAGAATATTGAGAAGTTTATAGCAACCATTAGTCGAAAATTATAAACAGAGAAGTGACAACACACGACAATTTTCTGACAAATTCAAACAATTCATTGATATGATACCAAAAACAATTTTTCAAGGGACATAACCCCCTCTGAAAAAATGACTACAAACATTTAACTACGTAACAGCTCACAGCTTTTTTCTCACAGAATTCAAATGCTAGGTAAACCACAGATGTATCTTTGATAAATGTTGTATAGATTTTAACCACAAAATTGACATTTTGAACATAAACTCACTGTTTAGATTTTTCAAAAATTAAATAGCATGTCCATTTTCAAATTTCACAAAAGATTTAAAGAATAAATTGAAACTTCACAGCAAAAGGTCCTTTCAGTTTAAAATGAAGAATGATTTCACATGGATTAATTCCATATTATGAAAATCTTGGTAAAAACCATAAGTCTTTATTGTAAAGAAAACTTACAAGTTTAATTTAAAGATTTGTTAAATAAAACTGAATCATAAATTTTTCCACCAAATGACTGAAGGAAGCTTGAAATAAGAGGACAGTGGTTAACCACGAAAATAATTCTGAAGAAAGCACCTATTTAACCCTGATCCAAAAACAATGCATTTATATGTTTTAAATGATGGAAAACAAAACAAAAGGTAACTAGTTACCTGTGTGACAGGTAACCAGAAGCTAAAATATGAGGTCAAGGAAAAAAGTTTATTTAGAACTGATGAAAACTTTTGTATTTTAAAATCGAAAGGTCATGTCAGGTCATTTCTTTAGCTTTATTAAATTCAAATGATTTTACACTAAAAATGGTCCATGTCCTACACAAAAATGTGACAATTCTCAATAAACTGAATTTCATGCTTTCCACTGATTACATTTAAAACTACTACAAAAATCTTTCACTAACTCGACCAGTGGGGGGAGGGTGGGATTACAGGGTGAATGCCCTCTAATACATAAAATCATCAAAATTTTTTTACCACATTGCCAAGGTTGCAAGACAAGTTATTCACTACTGAGACTATAAGCAGTGTCTAATCTAGACTTCAGCTTTAAGGAGATGTGACTTCTCGCTCCAATATAGTAGAGTATCATTTTGGTTAAGTGAATGTATCTCAGCTTAACGTGAAATAAAAAATTCTAATCTGATATTTGTCAGTTAAAGCTTTCTACTTTGTTTTTGTGAGAATAAATCTCATCTTTGTTTTTTCTTTCCATTTTATCCTTGTGCTTCAAGGTACATACTATATGTTAGTAATGTCTAGGATAATCTCAGTAACCACTGGATGTAGAAAGATGAAACTTGGGTCATTGATTGCACTGTGTGTGGGGACTGTGCCAAAGGTTTTGGAACTTGAATACAACCCCAAGGGGCCAGGCTACAAAGGGAGCTTAAGGGTATATTATTCCTCTCAGGTTATTGTAAAAGCAAGTATACGTCATGATCACTGTAGATCACTGTATATCTTGTGGGTGTTTCAACCCTGTGGCTGGAAAGGTATCTTGCAAGAGGATTTCAATACATGTATCAAAATTTTGATGGCATTGGAATGTCTTCCTTCAAGTTTACATTTTTACCTGCTGACCAAGGAAAGTGAAAATATTCAGTAAAGGCTGAATACAAAACAAATTTTGATTGAAATAGTAAAATGTATTCAAAGAATCAATACGATCTACAAAGCTTAAAAAAAGTTTTTGCAAGTAGATGTTATATGTATTTCAATATCTGTAAATCTTTATATCATAAATTTATTCATATTTTAGGTTATATATCCCAAATTATAGTTATAAACAAGGTCGTGTCACCATGAACTTTTATCTCCGAGCTGCTTTAATGTCAAATTAAAATTCATGACTTAAAGCAAAGACAGAAACAAGACCATTATCCCCCAGATTTAATTTACTTAATGGAAATAGAATTAACATGTTTTAATTAATATTATTAAAATTAGCTTAATTAAAGTTTAATGACTATTAGTCATGATGTACCAGTATATTTCTAATTCTATGCAAGACAAATGACATCGTAAAGCCAATTAAAAATGTGTTTATTTGCCATTTTCATACCGAACATTTTTTGACTGGGTAGGTAGGTAAAATATCTTCTTTTGTTGATGACTATGATAGCATGCTTGAACCTCCCTCCATGGATATCAGATATGCATGAAGTGTGACATAAAAATTGCTAATCAGCAAGATGTTTTAAGACAGTCCATGTCAGACATAAAATATTGATCACCATAAAAATATTTACTTTTTCAATTTCCAATAAAATGTTTTGGGTCAGGCTAAATTTCTTTGGTGGGTCATTGAAGGGCAAACAAACTTAATTTTATTTTTGGCCTAAATGATCACCATTACTGTCACTTCAATATGGTTAATTGGGGTTTTACAACTTTTTCATTGCCATGTTGTATATTATTTTCATTGGTGGAAGAAACCAGGAAAACTGGAGAGAACCACTGATTTGTGACAAGAGAACTGGCAATCAAGAGTCGAACATCTCTCACCACAAGCTGGTTTCCAGCTTACATCCTTAGTGTCTACAATGTAGTGATGTTCACAATAAACAAGGATTATCTCAACCTAGAGAGATTTGCCACCTCGTCCCTTCAGTTTGTTATATTGTCAAAAGGGCTTCTCTTTATGCTTCAAGTGTTTCATTTTTGTGCTTTATGAACATTACAGGTATTGTTACACTCATCCCAAAAATTAGGATCAGAAAAATCTCATTTAAGAAATTCTTGAATCTTTGAACCCTAGATACATGTATGAGAAATTCCATGAACTTGAGGTATCATTAAAGATTTTCATTGCTTTTGTTTTGAAGAAACTAATCTTTACTTTTTAAATGGCAGTTTACAAGAAAAGTCACAAAGTGACAAGTACAAACAATATTTTGCTATATGCTTCCTTAAACCTTTAAAAAAGTAGCAACAACTTTATTACGTATTCAAAATCAACGAAGAATTTAATAAAAATTTACTATTCATATTTGTTTTCAATTTTAAAAATTAATATTGTCATGAAGTTAGCGTTAAGTACTATTTTATTAGATTAAGAAAGCGTACTAAAAACCGAATACAGGAAACGTTTACAATGAACAGGAAGTTCGTCCAAGGCCTATCTATAGTACTAACGTAATGTATCCAAGACATTATAAAGGTTGGCTTTTGGCATGTTTCATAGACCAATGGTTTTTAATACAAAATTAAATGTTTTCTAATTTGTTTTAAATTTTATAAAGACAACTAATTTTGCCTCCCACAAACTTGCTTTAAATTAAGATCAAATTCTCAGGCCAAAGATCAAAATGATTTGCTATGCCTATTTATCAAAATTCTATTTCAATATCAATTACCTTTTTAATAAGAACATTTTTTCATCTTCAGAATTTAGGGTGTTTCTTATTTTCAACAGGCAAACTATATGAAAATGATTGGATATGGTGTATGCAACTTAAGCATACATTAAAATCATTGTGAAGTTTATTGCCAGATTTTCGTTTCTTCTCAATGTTTTAATATGGGACCATAAAGACCTTGCTATGCAGTGTAAATACATGTCCTCTGTTAACAGTTGAATGGTCTCTTTTTTTACTTCTCAAATTCTGCATCACTGTTGTCTTATTGACATCTGCTGTTTGTTAGTATACACTCAAATATTCAATATAAAAGTAACCAATTATAGGCAGATTATTTCTTTGGACATTTGTGGTGATTTTAAAATATGTGAATTTCATATAAATTATATTTTGAAGAAAAATTATAAGCATTTTTAGAAAATCATGATTCAATATCATGTAACTCAAATTTATCATTCTTACGAAATAACAAAATCGTGAAAAGCAGATTTCTTTTTTCAAATAAAAAAAAATTACACTTCCTGTCTTATGAATTGGACTTGTAATGTTCACAGAAAATCTAAAATAAGTACATTTCCACAATTAACTGACCATGCGAAAAAAAAGCCCCAAAATGATGATCCAAGATATTACAATTTATATAATTAATTTGTCTGTAACAACAGTTATGCACTTTACTTCCTTTTGATGTTACAGGTATAAATTACAGGTATATGCACACCTGCATGCATTCATGACTGCCTGAAAGATCCTTTATCACAAATAAATGCAAGGTCATCTCTAAATAAATAAAAGTTCAAATATTTGAAATGCATGTACTATTACCAGTAAATATAAATAGCTAATGGCCAAGGATCAAAGCACATACATATGACTTCAGTGTTTGCCAATTATTCAAAATAATAATGTATTCTAATTTCTTTTTATCTTTAAAAGGGTTCTGTGTAACAAAAACCTACAAGGCAACTTCGCCAAAATCACCCTTCAGGTTAAGCCCGGTTCATGAAAATTCTGTTGTGTAGAGCTCTGTCCTCTAAGATGGCTCCAGATTTAGCCTTTTGGTCATTTAAGCTTTTTTTTTTACTTTTGCTCTTCAACATTTTGGAACTGATTTTGGTTTTCAACATTTTAGGCCTAAGCACAACTGAATAGCCATATATCAACAAAATGTGCACATCTTGTGCATCAAAATTGGTTTATCATAGAATTTATTATCTAATTCAAACTTTTCTGGTTTTAATATATACATGTATCTGTGAATCATATGCCTAACCAGTCTGCTTTCAAAACAAAAGGGGAATGCGGGACTTGTGAATTTTTTAT
Source organism: Mytilisepta virgata (assembly GCA_028015205.1). Taxonomy (NCBI): domain Eukaryota; kingdom Metazoa; phylum Mollusca; class Bivalvia; order Mytilida; family Mytilidae; genus Mytilisepta; species Mytilisepta virgata. The sequence goes on along the minus strand of CM051510.1, from coordinate 37,412,121 downwards.
TGTTATTTAAAGTTCAGCTTCTTAATGTTTTCATTACTTTATCAAAACTGTTATCTGAGAAATGCCAATCACTGCAATTCCTTATCAAAAATTTATCACTGAGTGAAGTTTCTAATTAAATTCAGCATGATATACATATCTGTATTTATCAAACAAATCAATTATTGCAGATCAGGTGTATATTTATGTTGTAGTACATCTGATGCTTTTTATTTACATAATGGGTATATCAGTTTACCTTTAACACCTGTGTAACACTTCAAAAGATTACTGACAGGTAACCATTCAGGTAATAAATAGGTAAACATAAATCATCAAGGACCTCTCTTAACCTACCATTATCAAGAACTTGTAAATTGTTTGCCTGCTTCAAAAGATTCATAGTACTGGAACCCTGAGGACAAAACTTACATATTAAGGATTGGAATTATGAAAATTAAACAATGTTCCAACAGGGCAGGATATGCATTAACCTTCGGGAGCACCTGATATCAGTGGGATTGATTGTGCTTTAAATCTGGAAATGCCTTGTTTTAATTTTTTTTGTTTTCTTTGATTTATTTTTTCATTCTTATGGCTATATCTTTCTGACCCATCTTATAATTGTACATCTTACTGACTTTTCTCTCCGTCTGGTTGTTTCAATGTTCTGCCCATATCTATCAAAATGAATCTACATATACCTTAAATATCTTTGGGTAAATCTAAGGCCCAAATTCTGAAATATTTACTAATATATCCCTCATGCTTTTCCACTCCAATATACACATTAATTTCATCAAACTTAATTATCATAATGAAAAGGGTTCGTGGCTCATTTGCTTAATTTACTGGATAATGACTGTTTGACATTTACAAATATTTATTTAAACATATAATTGTAATAGATTTTTTCTTTTATGTAATAGGTAGTTCATTTTAACTCCTTTCTAAAAAGGTATGTACAAGGTAACAGAAATTATGCCCTCCCCCCTTGGGCCCCACCCCAAAAATTAAATGGTTGGCCTCTTCCTACCTATTGTCTTATAAATTGTGGTATTTCTTGTGTTTTTCTAACATAAAATATCTAAAATGTGTTTATCAATTATTAGAAGTAGGCTTAAAATTTTGGACAGTATGAAATTTAGGCATTTATTCAAAACTTAAAAGCACTCAATACAAAATTCCTAGATAATAAAGATTTTAAAGAAAAAAACAATAAACATAGGGGAAAATTAAAGTGGGAAGGGAGTCTTTTTATTTTTCATGCTTTTTTAGTATGACTGGGTCTAAAGGGTGAAAAAACATTTTAGTCTGAGTAAAGTACATTTTATGGATGAGAGAGTGAAATCTTAAATAAATTGTGTCACCTTCTGCATTTAACTTACATTAAAGCTATCAACACATATGTAACACTGCCAAAAATGTCATTTTCTGCTGACAAAAGTGAAATAAATTTGTGTCTCTGCCAGGAACTGGCTAACTTTATCTAAATATAATAAAATTATTCAAATTCCACATTAAATACATGTAAATATTGGTCTATAGACAGTTTGGGATGTGTTCATTCATAAAATTCATGTCTATAAATATATAGATAAGATCTGTTTGATATATAAAGGTTATATGGCCTAATGAAATTCTTGGGTCTATTCCAAGGTTTTCCTGCCTTTTAACATTCCTTCATGCAAATATGGCATTTGTTGTTTAAAAATAGTTCTAATTCAATAGTGAAAAGAATAATTTGAACAAGAAGCTGTCTGACTCAGACAGGAAACGAGATATTTCTTCATCAGTGTCTGCTGCCTATTGTCTGATTTTTTCCATTGGAAAATATGGGGAAAAAACATTTTTTTCTTGCGATATCCCTTACTGTAATAACATGAAATAAATTTCTGCAAAGGGAAAGGGTAGAAGATTTTTCTTTGAGTATGATGTGGCCGAGTGATCAAGCACGAGATTGTAAGAATTATAAATGAAAGGGTAGAAGATTTTTCTTTCAGTATGATGTGACTGAGTGATCAAGCACGAGATTGTAAGAATTATAAATGAAAGGGTAGAAGATTTTTCTTTCAGTATGATGTGACTGAGTGATCAAGCACGAGATTGTAAGAATTATAAGGGAAAGGGTAGAAGATTTTTCTTTCAGTATGATGTGACTGAGTGATCAAGCACGAGATTGTAAGAATTATAAAGGAAAGGGTACAAGATTTTTCTTTCAGTATGATGTGACTGAGTGATCAAGCACGAGATTGTAAGAATTATAAGGGAAAGGGTACAAGATTTTTCTTTGAGTATGATATGACTGAGTGAGCAAGCATGAGATTATAAGAATTATAGCCCTTTCAAACATTTATCAAGAAGTAAATATTATTTTGTCTAGCCTGTTGAAAATCTTAAATCAATCTATTGCTTCATTGCTTTTAAGGCCAACTGAAAAAAACCAGATTTCTGTTTATCTGAAAAACTGCAATTTTCAGTGTCTAACCTTATGATTTTTTAGCAATTTTTTGTTTAAGCCCTGTTAAAAGTCAGAAAGGTTTGAATTTTTTTTTAAGACACCCATAGATCTACCAGGTTACCAACCCCTATTTTTTAGTTGCATGACAACAAAAGCATAGTATCCTTCAAATTTTGTTGAATTCATCAACAAATAACTTAGTCAATATAACACGCGAAAAACTAGAGAAGGATTGCAGGTGAAAATAGGAGTAGGTCGACACATTAAAATTTCTTTATCTGATTTAAGGTTATTGTTTATCATCCTGATTATGAATTAAGATCATTAAAGATTACTAATTGTTTCTTAAAACTTAGATCAATTGAAAATCCAGGATGACTTAATAAGTTCATATAAATGACTAAAGTTTCAATTAGTGTACTTCAGAACAATGCAATAATCAAAGAGAGATAACTCTGAACAACATACAAAATTTACTTGCAATCTTCAAATTAGGTAAACAAAATATGAAAGTAAAATAACTGGTGGCTCACAGGAGAATTTAGTTCTCAGCTGAATTTATAATTTAATGTGCCAGTCAAATACCATAGTGCAGGAGATTGGTTTAAAATGGCTTGATGTTTTCTGACAAGATCTAGAGTCCCAGATTCGGGTTTTACAGTGAGGTAAGTATTTTTACCTCCAAACAGGATGATGAACAGGATACTTTAAAAGCAGAAGCACTTTTTATAAAGAGAAAAACTTTCTACCCTCATGAAATATTCATGTGTCAATTAAAGACGGCAAAATGTGTGCCATATAAATGTGGTCATTGACGTTTTGAAGTCTGACATCTATTGCACATCTGTGTAGTATCTATTGCACATCTGTGTAGTTGTTGCAAAACAAGCCATGTTGACCAAAAAATATATCTCAAGCACATCCATCTCATTTTTGAAGTGTAAATGACACTAAAAAGCAGCCTATCTGAAGATCTTTAGGTTAACTTTGGATCTTTTGCTACACTTAAGTTGGCATCTTGGTCCACAAGTGGGGTCACCAACAACAATTTATATTGAGAAAAAACTAAGGACCATTGCTATCAAGTTTGTGTTAAACTGATTCAGTAATTTGAGAAGAGAAAATTCATTCATATAATTATGTTTATGAACGCATGACAGCTGAAAAATTGGAACTAGAGTCTCCAAGGAGCCTGTATCGCTAACCTGGATATCATCTGCAAACTCTATTTCAGAATAAAATTTCTGACTATATATTTCCATTTTGATTGGCAGTCATGAATAAATTTGCTGTATGCTGTCAATTTCGGTTGTCTAACAGCATTTTTGCCAAATCAAGTTCCTATTTGCTGAATGGTTTCAGACAAGATTTTTTAGGTGAATATTCCCATACGGATCTACAATGCAACATTAAACTATGTTTGGCTCTGGTGGTCATCTTGGATTCCCAACAGGACCATCGGATATATTTCTGGAACAGGATAACTACCATTGCTGCCAAATTGGGTATCAATTGGTTCATTGGTTTCGGACAAGAAGAATTTTAGGTGATTTTCCCATAGTTTCCTATGTTTAACTGTGGTGGTCATCATTTGGATGGTGGGCAAGGCCATTAAAATATAATTTCAATAGAAAACCATCGAAGGACGACTGCTTCCAAATTTGGTTCCAATTGGTTCACTTATGCCATCAGACAAAAATCTTGCACTTAAATTTCCCATATAGACTGTGGTCCTGCCAATGTTAATTCTTAATTACATAAATAGCTACCTAAATATATTTCTTAATTTTCAAAGGCATAAAGGTTCTGAAATAGAATTACAGAAAATGTGTTACAACTGTAAAGATGCCTCTGATAAGATCAGTCAACAAATAATATTTCATAATGTTTTCATAAGAAAGTTCTAAAACCATCTGTTGCTATGAAGTATTGATCAAAACATTGTTTTAACTGTATAACTATCTGCTGGATCAAAGACATGGAAAATTCATTATCTTAGTAATTAGTGGTGGATAAATATGTATTTAGTAATAGAAGAAAAGTGGCATGTTGTAAAATGTGGAGATTCTGCTATATTTCTTTTTAAACTGAGTTTTATACTTTATCTGTAGAAAATCAATTTGTTTAGTTGAAACTTTCAGCCGAATCATAATATAAAACTATAATTGCCGTCCTCATTTTGAAAACAATAGTAGTTTTATTTTTGGCCGTGGTGATAATTATTCCCTTTTCAAATATCCTCAGTCAAAATAATATTCAGAAATACAGTCAGCTCTCGTTGTCTCGAACTCGTTTTAGTCGAAATTTTCTGGTGTTCATTAAATTTGTTCCATATAATTACATGTATTTTGACATCTGATGTGTTGAAATTCAACGAGTTGAAATTTCGGTTGTCTCGAAATAAAACTACGATCCCTATATTAACAAATGTATTTAAAATGCTTTCGTTACCCCAAAGTAACACATATATATCAAATAATTACATCAGGGATAAAAATGGCTTCAATAGTTCATCAGAAAATCAATAAATTTCAGAAATTTCAGTTCATTAATGACTGAATGATGTATTACAGTCTCTACTTTACCTGAGGTTTCCTCGACTCCTCATCTTAGATAAAAAGTGAATTACTGACACCCGTTTCAATTCATGAACTTGTTATCATGTTTAATTAGCCTTCTTTTAAGTTAACTGATGTGTCGAACTTTTTCTTCGTCCCTCCAACTCACAACTTCGGGATAACAAGAGTTGACTGTATATGTGAAGATGCATGATGACATCTTATTCCACTAGATTTTCAAAACTAGGGTTACGTTACATGGCCACCTTTTTATGGGCAGTGAATAAAATAATTTCATAGATGTAAAATTCTTTCATATTTTTATACACAGAATTTATCTTACAACTTGAAAAGATGTGCTCAGTACACACCGACTTTTTGTTCAATATACAATGTTCTTATATTTTGACCAGAACAGGGTATACAATCAAGCAACCTAGTACCTGGAAAGTAAATACTACCATTTCCAAAAACCAACATCGGGTTATTATCTAGTTAACTCATTGCAACCATAACACAAATGACTGAACTGTATTGTGCCTTTTTTGGTTTTTGCATCATTTTTCAAATGCTGTTTTCTACATGTATCATATGTATTGTCAACCAGTAGTAAAATTGGAAAAGTTTCTACATAATTATGACAAGGAATTTTTTATGAATTATGATTCTGAACGGGTGAATGGATTATAGTTAACATCTGGTGGCAATCATCAAAACAAATCAAATTTACTATTATAGAAAGCTCACTGTATAAACATATTAAAAATAGAGTGTGACAGAAGCATACATCTGTAGGAGAGAAGTATATACATACACCATAGATGCAATGTTTGCATATTCTTTGATCAATATGTGTTTTTGGTATAGTATATCTACCAGTATCTATATGTATTGAGGATCAACTCTTGACCTTCTGAACTCAAGGTTAGCACAGTACTATGAGACTTTTTTTCGATTTGGATAACATTTAAGCAGAATAGTAAACCATCGACTTATTCATGTAGAATGAGAACGATTGTAGTGGATGCTGTCATCTGTGGCCAGAATTATAAATATACAAAGGCTGATTTTTGTTGAAGATGGTATAAACAGTCACAGACATTTTTTAATTATCAAAATATTTATTTTACTTACTATTTCGGAAATCTTAATGTCCATTTTCACAATCGGCTGATCTTATTTACAACAATACAAATTATTTCTTTTTTCTATATTTGATACAATGACCAGAAACTGATTTTATCATGGATACAGAGTAATACAGTTGTAATTATATTTTGATTATCTCCCCTGATAGACCACAACAAATGACAGACAACATCAATCTCCATTAACGTATTAGCATTACAGAAATTGTCTTCATTTTCATCCATTAACTTGTATTACTTAAAATATTTTCTGTTTGTTTAAAGAGGAAGATGTTTGGAATCCCAGAGGTACTGACCACCTGGCAACTTTCTTTTCATTTCTTTTGCTCAACAATAGTTTGTCCGACATATATATTCAAAATCTTTTAAAGGAATCAAGTCGATATATATATATCTTTTTTAATTCCACTTAAATTTCAACAAAGTATATGGTCTGGACCTATTTCGAAGATCAAAAACTAATTTTCTTCCAAAGCATGTCATGACAAAAATATTGATAATTACAGGAATTCCAACAAAAGGAATTGAATCTAAGACAATATAATCTTCAAATCTGTCTTATATGTAAATTATGAGTTATTATTACTGCAAAGTTTTGTCCTTTTATCCCATGGTTTCACAGACCACAACCAAACTTGGAGAGATATAAATTGCAATGCTTACCTGTTTGACCAGGTAAGTGGGCAAAAAAAAAACTTCTGCTAAAACAATTCATGGATGATAGAAAGGCAAAGTTATATTTTAAAAGGATACTTAAAGGGAAGATTTGTAATAATGTCTATGGTGACACAAAAAATAGAGTCGGTCTTGTTAGCTGAAATAAACATATTTGTTTATTGGTCTTCAGGATGATCGCTGGTCTAATAGGAAATAAAAAGGAATTGAAATAGGTGTTTTAGTTTGACAGAACATATGAATAGTAAACAAATAAGCAAGAAAAAAATATAGGTTCATGTGCTGATTTTAGAGCTATAAGGCCTTGAAAATTTGCAGGAAATGGGTTTTCTCTCGATTTTTCATTGTCTTTGCATTGACAACTTCAGTCTCTCAAAAGCGTATGAAAAAATAAAAAGGATTTCATAAAATTTTGTCAAATACCATTTTAAGGTATATATGATTGAATTATAAAATAAAAAGTGGGGGTTCATGGGCAAAAAATTTCATGTTTAAGAAATGGATAAAACCCGAGGAATCAGAAAATCTGACAAAAAGACCAAAACATGACCAGCGAGCATCCTTAAACAATATACATGTACTTACCAACAATACTGTCTATTCCTTTCACACTATCTTTGTTAGCTGTTATCAAGTTAATTAAAGATGAACTCTGTCTGTTAAATTATTTCCTGAAATAAATAAAAGAATGAACTTGACAAGAATCATTATATCTGAGATAAATTATGTTGAAAATGAGATGTTTTATTCTTAGAGGAAATAGTTATCTTAAAAAGAAGACTTTATTCTGCCAGTAACAGATAAAATGTCAAAATCTATCAGTTCTTCAAAAAGTTACTTTCCATAGGGTATTGTGAAAAGAAAGATTTTTTTAAAACACAACAAAGGTGTCTTGTCCAATCAGTGTAAAACTCTAACTTGATCTGTAGCTCGTCATTATAAGCTCACATACCAGGTATAAGATCATTTGATACAACAGTTTGCTAAAAAAAGTCCTGAAAACTATTATTTTGGCAATATTTCACATTTTCAAGGGAATTAACTCTAGTAATAATTATCAGTTCAGTTTATAGTCATTATAAGCTCACATACTAAAATAAGATGACTTTATTCTGCCAATAACTTATAAAATGTCAAAATCAATCAAATATTCAATTATCAACTTTCCATAGGGTATTGCGAAAATAAAGATTTTTTAAAACACAAGAAGGATTGACACACAACAATGTCTTGTCTTACTCCTTTGTTTAGTTATATAGTCAGTGTCCGTTAACTGATAACAAGGTCAAGTATACATACTTCCCTGGGTGATCTGAGGTCAAGGTCAGGTGTCAGGTGACATATCAGACTGAGATATTCCAATGATATATCACATGTACTACTAGGAAAATGTGCTAATCACAAAAACTTAGCACAAAAACTTCCACTAAGTCAGTAAATTATGAAACTGAGGTCAAGGTCAGATGAATTGTCTGACTGTGTAACTATAATTTTACACTTGCAAAATATAGTAATTGTCGCTAATATTTGATATTATTTTTTTCAGAACCTTGGTCATTCCAATCATCTATTTAACTTAAGAAGATCAACAATTTTTCGTTTGTGTCTCTTTCCAGGAATAATCTAGACTAGCTTTTGAGATAAGTGACTTCTCCTTCCAATAAAAAAATTGAGGGAAATGGAGACTTGCAAGGAGAAATGAATCAAAAAAAATTCAGGCCTGTAAACCAATTCTGATTGAATTAATTAGTGAATTAATCAGAATTGACATGATCAAGTTCATTCCTCTTGCTGACATATTCAATTATTAATATCCTATTAAAATATTAATATGAAGTCAATGTCAAAGTCAATTCTGTATGTAAATATTGTTTTTCACATGACTTCACCAAAATTGAAACAGTGAAAATGACTTCGATAAGTGCCATTTTGTTTGTTTACAATTTGCTGCAAAAAATGAGTAAGAGCTATTTCCTTTTGCCTAAACCTCTTGGCAACTTCTCTTTACTCTGAAAATACTAAGTCAGCAACTTGAAGCCATTTTTGAAATCGCCGTCAAGATTAGTCCCTCCTCTTTTTCTTCTACAAAATTCTCCACCTTATTAAAAAATTATAGAGATCTTGTATATATAGTGAAACTAATTAAAGATGTGGGTAATGTAGTAATTGAATCTAGACTCTAGCTGAGTCATAGTAGGTTAAGAAAATTCTTGGTTGTCATCACAATCTGGTAGTCTTTTTCCTGGACTTGATGTACAAAAAAATCACTTAAATTGCAAGTAGGACAGCACAGCAAGTAAACAATAAAATTACAGAATCAGGAGATTTGATTATTTATAGTAGATCTATAACTCTAATCTTGAAATTGGATTACCTAAATTCTACAAAGAGTTACTGAAAAACACATTAATTCACGCAATTGCACAGAGTCAAATTAAGTGTTGTTAGAGCAAGAGTAATAGATTTTTAGTATTTCAATTTAATGATTAGTTATTCTGTTTATTAATTATTAATTCAGAAGATTTTATTTAAAAAAACAATGGAGTCTTTTTTATGCGACTTACATGTCTATTTGTATATTAGTGACGGCTTACAGTTACATCATTTCCTACTGAAAAACAACTTCTCTGTAAAGTAGTGAATTATCGGATTTTCTTTCACTCAGAAATCCCAATATTTAACCACATTTTAGCAAATTTCTTCTATAAACATTCATGTATCAATTATGTGTGTAATGAGACCAAAAACCCAGTAAATCTTCTGATGTTCACAAAGAATAATTCAAAGTCTGCAAAACTCCAAACCATTCCATCAATTATACAGTGCCTGCCAAAACTGCAAATTTTAGCAATTCAATAAAAACTGTCATTTATTTTTAAGGAAATGGTAAAATTAACTGAGGCACAACATATTTTAGGAGAACAGATAATGAGGTACAAATTACCTCCCCTGTTTACACCATGGGTTTGTTTATTGCTGTATTCTCTTCTCTGAGAACTTCAAAAGAAAGACAAATTGATCGTTCAGTGAAGATTTATTTTCTCTTATTTAATGTAGTCAAGATTAAAGGATACCTACTGTTATTAGCAAGTTAATTGTCTGCAGAAATGTTCCCGTCTAACACTTTATTTCTCTTCGTGATTTCAATATAATAGTGTATGTTTGTGTGTTTTTGTGTATATTCAGAATCCATACCAGTATACTAAAAGGCCTCTATTTTCATAATATGCTGTTGGTGTGGCCAATGATACGAGCACAGCGATAGCCCTTTCCAAAAACTCATTTCCGGTATCACGATTCTGACTCTAAATTTATAATTTGAAGCAAGTTATTTCCCTTACTTTATATTTACTTCCATTTCCAGCGAATGCAACTTTTTCTAGCCATAGTATGTAGCACAATATGGTTGCCCCCATTAAACAAAAACTTTCTAAATGACCCATATATAGAAAATGCATATGCTCCTATAGCGCTCACTGCACTCGCTATTAACCAGGCAGAGATGAGAAAAATGTTTGTGGTATATGAAGATAAAAAAAACGTCCAAAGAAAAAATGGCTACTCAATCTTTTAATATTTACATATTCATTTAAAATATACAATCTTTAAATTCCTATATAAACCTGAAGTTGAACCATACAAATACAGGCTTCAGATCAGTAACAAGTTGTATGGTATATTCGTCTTTTTTTTTTTGTACATTACAAAAATATGATAGAAAGAAGATGACAAATAACAAAATTATTTATCTTTGAAAACTATCTGTAAATCATCATAATATTCATCACGGTTTATTATGCGTAAACTGACCCAAAGCAGGTTATATCGTATAAGCTGTTCAAAAATTGGAAACATTCCTTAAATGGATGTAATCTCAAAAATGTAATACAGGACACTTGTGTGAAATTGAGGTCAAGGCCAGTTGATATCTAGAATTATCTATTGACCAAATATGCTGCCTGGGCTTGGGTATTATATATGCTAAGAAATGAACTTAATCAAGAAATGTGATGCAAGTCACTCAACCATGAAATGAAGCTCAAGGTTTTAAGACTGAAAACCAACAAAGAACTATCTATAGACCAAATATGGTTGGTCTAGGTATTACAGTTGCTGAGAAATGAGCTTAATCATGAAAATGTGACAGATTTTACAGATACTTATGAAGTCAACCATGAAAACAAGGTCAAGGTCAAAAGACAAGTGTACGGCTGCAAAGTTGATATCATATTATATCTGTGGACCAAAGAACTAATGTGTAGGTATTATGTAGCAAAATTATCAAGGTTTGAAAAAAGTTTATGACGACACCACCGTAAAATGATACCTATGATCTGGTCTTTTGTGACATTCATCGCAGGCAATACAAAAACTGTACAACATAGGAAAAACTTTTGACATACTACTGATACACTCATCAAGATGAACTAAAAGAAAAGATCCTCATTGAAATCAGATATAAGATGAAAAAAAAATTCATGTTTCCTCCAAAATTGCTTTACTATAGAAATATAAAAATAAAATTAGATTTTTAGTATCATAGCATTTTCATTGAAAAAAAAATTGTCTTTTAAAGCTTACCTGTAATTAAAGTGTCCTGTACAGTCTTTTACTTTCTCATACACTTCCTGCAATAGATAAATGAACTTATTCATTGATTAGAAAACTAATGTGAAAAAGGCAAAGTGTAAAATATTGTTAACACTACAGGTTCATTCCTCTTAGATTTCACAGGGTTATATTAAATAAGCGGTGCCTTACATGTATGATTAATGTTATAGAACCGCAACATGTTTACAACCATCAACCATTAGCTGTGCTTGTTTCACAAAGATTTCAAAGACTTAATTGAACATTAGGTCCTGTGCTCCAATATACACTGAACCAGACCAAGTCCCATTGGTCTGGACAAATATGGATTCCAAAATTAAATGAGTTACATTCTTTTCCCAATTCACACTGTTACATGCTAATTTTCCCAATTCTAAGGGCCCACTGCCCCTGGTACAAATGGGTAGGAAAATCACTGTCTTAAAATATGATGTATAGATTTGCAGTAAGCTGGAAATACCATTCTGCCAAGTTCAACTTTAATGTGTAAATTAAAATTCTGTTCCTTGGTTTGAAATAAAAAAATACTCTACTCCACATAAATCAAGATCTTTCGTGAAAACTATCCTCTGTGAAAAAATTATTTAAAAAAAATTATTCCCACTTCCTATTTGACCAATGAATTCCATGTGTGTGATATCAGGGCTCGACAATAACGCTTGTCCGATTGTCCGGTACCAGCTTAAAATTCCGTCGGACAATCAACTTTGACTTGGTACTTGTCCGATGGACCAAGTAAAAAAATTCTGAAAGAAGGACTTAGAAATAAAAATATTCATCGGAAACCTTCCAATTTTTAATTTGAAATTCAGGTTATCGTATCGAGAATTATTGGTAAAACTTACATGCATATGGATGACAAAATTATTTTATTTTCGATTTCACTTTCGAGGGAAAAATATATACCGGGGAATGAATTTCACTGTTCTTCTATTTAATCTGAATCGCGTAAACGTTTTATCAGGAGGAATAAATATGAATGTAATTGCGTGTTACAATTAACAGTGAGCGGAGTTAATGTAAATAAATTACGATAAATGCATCTGTCAAAATTCGGGTTTACATGTTCAAATACGGCCAAAAAGAAAAATTTTCGGACAAGTGTTAAATCCTTCCGGACAAGTTGATTTAAGAAAGCACTTGTCCAAACAGACAAGTTAAAAAAATTGTTATTGTAGAGGCCTGGATATGTGCCACTTAAAACATATCAAGCGATCCAAACTTAAACTAACAGGTTCCTGGGTAGTATTTTACATGCTTATTCAGAACAAACGGTTACAAGAAAAACTAATAAAACCAACGGTCTTTTAATTTTTTTTTCTTTATTTGAAATTATTTGAATTGCTTGTTCATTTATTGCCTGCTTGTCAACAGGTAACTGTTTGATCAAAGATATTAGGGTAAAACCCTTTGAATAAATTCCTTCTACTGAGACTGATTCCATCAATCCATGTGATAAAAAAAATTAATTCGTAAAATTTTATTGTTTTCATCCCAAGCTAGGCCTAATGCTACTTTGTCCCCTCACCATCACCCCCCCCCCCCCCCCCAACCCCCATAAAAAAAAATAAAAAATAAACAACAACAACAACAACAACAACAACAATAGTTGTTTCTATCAGGCTATACTACCAACAATACAGGGTATGATAGTACAGCAAATTACAACCAAATCGTCAATAAGAAGGTGTTCCTAGTGGTATATATATAGGTCTGTGAGTTTTCCCACAAGGAATTTTTTTAAGGTTTTGTCAGTAAAATGTCACTGAATCAGTTTTTATGTGTGTTGTCTGACTTGTTCTCCTCTTATTTAAAGCATTTAGTGATATGCCCAGTTTTTTATCTATCTCCTTAGCAGCTTAGAGAAGGAAATTATAGCTGGTCCCAAGGGCTGGGGATTTTCCTTCAGAGTCAGAGATCACCTCTACTTTACATGACTATACTGTCAGGTGTGTAATGACGTACTGTAGACTTGATTCTTCAACCTTTTCAATTTCTTGTATATTAACGGGCGTATATCAATTTCCGTGGGATAAACTGGGGTAGTCAAGGTCACACGTCACATTATCCCTTCCATCAGAAATTGGCGGGAGTTAATTTTAAGTTGTCTCCCCTCTGCCGCATCTTTTTGTAAACAGGTAAGTGAGCAAACAAGGAGATAGATGAAAGAATTATTGTTTAACGTGCAATGGAAGCAAATTTGAAGGTCGTTCTTAAGTTGGATGGAATTTAATAGAACGTTCTGGAGAACAATAATCTTTAAAAATTAGTTAATCTTAAATAACGGTGTTCTAAAAAGGACAAATATACCTAAGGAGCAATCAAAAAAACGTAATCCATTGGACAGAAATATGAATAATAATCTAATAATAGAAATTGAGGAAAGACGGCTATACAATTTTTGATTCATCAGTTTTGCTACTTTGTTGAAAGTTCAGAGGATAGGGGCTAATAGAGTTATTTTCTCAAAGAATCACACTTTCAGTATCTCCGAAAATACACTTCAGAAATGCTGGAAAAAACGAGTTTACAATAATTTTTTTGTTCACTGTGATATTATTGTTCGTGTCTTTGTAAAGTGGTCATTGAAACTTCGAAAGAAAGGTCCATATCGGTCACAGTTAGTTATTTATTTACTTTTTCTTATATTTTATCTGTCTGTCTTTGCTTGTTATTGTTCATTCTATGTTATATGGGGGGGGGGGGGGGGGCTAATAGTATTTAGATACAGGACGTGCGGTAAATTCGGGTCAATATTTTACAACACCAGCGGAGATTTCGGGTCGGGATTTTTTTACATTCTGGAGAATTCCGGTCAGGATTTTTAAAATTTCTGCAGATTTTTGTAAATCACTGAGGTGATTTCAAAATGGTAAATGTATAAATGTCTCATCATGATGACTGCCTTTTATTATTTTTGGATAATTTCGGGTATGTAAATTTAGCTTCCCTGGATATTTTCGGGTCACAAATTCGATGCGTAACGCGGATAATTCAGGGTAGGGGTTTCAAGTTCACCGACATTCCCCCCGTCAAGAAATGGCCAATCCCCCCCCCCCCCCCGAACCGATTAAACTAAAATTGATTCTTATTCGAATTAGCTTTCACTGTGAAATAAAAATGTACTGTTTTTCGGAGATAAGTGTAATTTTGAATATATATAGAAATGGTCTAAAAACTTGCTCAAAAGATTTTGCGGAATAGTTCAGCATTTTTGACTGAATAGAGAAGACTGGATTAATATTTAGTGAATTCTTACAAGTACTGAATATGCCGGGACCCCACAGTAACTCCCGGTATATAAAAACATCGCAAACACTGGCAAAGGACCTCCTTAGTGCACTCAGGACAACAAAGAAATCTGTACTAAGGACCTTAATTCTAAATAGCAATAATGTGTTTAGCAGTTTAATGTACAAAAATGTAATTTAAATTTTTATTTGTTCATTTTATCTTGGTTTTTCTTCGTACTTAGCAAAGTAAAATACATCGCAACGGGACAGATTAAAATCCGGAAATTGATAAAATGGACTTTATCCATTGCCTTGAAGTTTTAATTCTTTAAGAGATAACCAAATCCTAATTCCGGTCAATCATGTGCAATTGACATTGCCACGTCCAAGCACGTGACTGACGTAACTTCCGTAAACAAATATCGAAAAAATGACGGGAAAACCAACCACTTCTGGTTACGCATGCGCGTTATCCACTTCTGATTCCGGTCACATATGGCAGACGACACATCCGGGCCCTGGCACGTGACTGACGTCACTTCCGTAAACAAATGAAGAAAAATGACGGAAACTTCCATTACTTCCGAAATCACTTCCGGTCCCGGTCATGTGATTTCCGATTCCGGTGATGTCATTGCATGCGAAGTCATTTCCGGTATCCGACTCCAGTTCGCTCCATCTCGCCTCACCACCTCCACCACCACCTCCACAAATGAGAACTGAACTGTTCCCATATACTACTATACATATGCGACGATCTTGGACAGAAATGATGGGCACGATAACTGTCAAAAGTAATCGATTATCAATCTATTACACAAAGAATATCCCTGAAATCGATTATTAATCGATTACTTTATGAAAAGTAGAAAATCAAGAACTTTACATAAGGACCATTTAAAGCAGGAAAAAAATATAAAAAGGGGGAAAATAATTTGACCAGCCTATTTTATAGATTGAAATTCAATTAATTACTAGACATTGAACCCGCGCGGGCGCGGGAAAATAACCATTTTTTTTTTTTTTTTATGGTGGCCATATTGACTATAAAAAGTTGTTGCGGCCATGTTATTCATGGAACAGGAACTCAATATGGATGTTGTGGTTGGCTTTCCATAAACTTTCTTGTCAAGTAGGTGGTATCAACTGATAGTTTCATGTCTATATATGAAGTAGTATTCCAGAAATGGATGTTAATGCAAACTTTAACCAAAGTCAATGAAGCGTGAAATGTAGGTCAACGCGACCCAATTGTCATATGCGGCTGTTCGTTACTACCGAAGATGTATCCACTGATGAAGTAGACTGTATGCCACGTAGAATTACCAAAATGGACCTTAAGGTTCCATCAAAGTCAAAATCTATGACGAAAACACAACCACATAAATTGTCAATATTTTTATTGTTAAAATTAATTCTGAACTGGAACTTGATGAAAAGTTCATTTAATACACATTTCATAGTGCATTACCTTTTTCCTTCAGAATAAATATGAAAGTAAACATTTCCTTAGTGGCGGATGAATTTTTCAAAAGATGCCGTCAGTTTGGTAGAGCAAATTTTTAGAAAATAATTATTCCAATTGTTCCATTGCCATCATGCGCAGGGCAAGTGAGGCTTAATTCTCAAATATATCCAATAATCAGACGATAAAAGCATTTTTAGTGTGTGGCTGCGTGTGCTGTCCACGTTTATATTTATCAAAGATGTCCGAGATAAATTTCGCCGTTAATGATAAAGATGACCATTTGTTAAAAATATTTTTATCTAGGGCTTACAGAGAATTGTATGGTAGAGATATATTTAGACAGGTCAAATAACAAATAATGTGAAAATAGTTAATGGTTGGTTTTATCACTTTGTGCAAGGTAAACATCCGAGCAATCCAAAAAACAGTTAGGAATTCCTCTGAACTTTACCTTACTTCTTCATAATCTTCAAAGTTCATAACCTTTACAGTTAGGAGAAATTGGTTATTGTAGAAAAACAATCCATGAAGCGGAAACATCCCACTCGAAGGAGAATGTTTTTAATTTGTTTTATTCTTTTTCCGTAATTTCAAACAGAAAGACATTCAAAATATGCGCATACTTATTAATTTAAATCAATGTGTTAAAATGGTGCATTCGAGAACCTTCTAAAGGATATGTTGGGAGAATTCATATCGGAAAAGTGCATAAAAATTCCATTTGCACATAAATAAAACTGCAGTTTAAATTTATAAATGCAGATTGTCAAATCCGATAATAACCTTTATAATCTGAACCATACATCGTTTATTTTAAACCACGCATTTTGCCGCCTATTCGGCTAATTCGTAAATTTAGTATTATAGATTTGTGTGGATTTAATTTTTGGTTTGGGTACTTTCCTTAATAACAGGTTATGAAACTTTCAAAGAAGTATATTTTATAACCTATGGCAATGTAATATGAAGTTGACACTTAATTAATAAAGATAATTGAAATCAAAACCAAACCTGCATGCCATTGTTTAAAAGTCTTTTGTCATCTAAACAGTAAAAACAAGAATGGACTAAAATTACTTTAATATAAGAAATGCCCTTTAAGGCAATATAGGATAAAAAGTCTGTAGAGAGTTTTAATTGACAAATAAGAAACTCTAATTGATAATTTTACTTCAATGTAGTACAGAACTTATCTCAGTCTATATGTATATTCTTTATACAAAAGCCATCAAGGATAATGTCAAGAATTGGAAGTCATCCGTTTTACAAGCAGGCTGGAAATGTAGTAATATTTGTCAAGAAATCTGGTTTAACATGAGGTAGCTTTCAGACCTCAAAAGATTTTAAAAGGCAATTTGATAAAACTTTTTTTTTACCTTTACCTGGAAAAAGCATAAACTGAAGAACAAGAAGACATGCAACTGTTTATTTCCATTTAATGTAGGTTCTATTTCATGACACAACTAATGTAATCGAAAAGCAAATCGAAGATTACACCATATTGTTTTGCTATAATCGATTAAATTACGATTAAATGTAATCGAAAATGTTGTCGATTACAGATTACTGCTAATTACTTTAAAATAAGTAATCAATTACAGATTATGATTTCCCCATCTCTGTTGCACAGCAGTCGTTTTAAAAATTTCAAATGCCGAATTCGGTGATTGGAAACTTGTGGCAATGAGGGCGATTCGGGAGGAAATGTTTCGGTGTCCGAAACAATCAATACAAGTTATCATTCTTCTTCTTTCGTCGTTTGGTCAATTCGGTCACAGCATCTCCTCAGAAACGGCATGATCGATTTGTATGAAACTTGGCAGACTTATAAATTGTGGTCTATAGATGTGCACAACCGTTTTAAAATTTTAAAAATGATCGCCGTCAAAGTGTAGGAGAAAACGGCTGACTGGATCGAAGAGTGCTTGGGACCATTGGCAATGGGGGACGTTTGGGAAACATCTGTTTAGGTGTCCGAAAAAATCAGTACTAGTCCATTTTGTTGTTTATCAATACAACCCAAGGTCTATAAATTGAAATCTGAAAAACAATTAACAGAACAAAATCATAATTAAATGCCAAAAGGCAAAATGGTCAAATCGATAATTCTATGATATGCAATAAAAGGAAAGAAATGTAAAGAAAGTTAAGTGAATCAATAACAGAGAATTGTCAGCCAATATAGTTATGATAGTAGACATGCTGAACTTTTCTGAACAACCACCTGTAGGTATTAGACCAATATTTTATACAATGTGGTACAGGTATGTGCTCATTTGACAAAAAAAAAGAAGTTTAATATTTCAACTTTATTCACCTTATAGATTTAATTATAGAAAATGTAGAAAAAGATACATCCGCGTGTGATAAAGTTTCATCGGAATTTCAATAAACATTTTCCATAATAATATTTTCCGTAGATAATACATCCTGGTTATTTGTAAGTATGTTGAATATTCTTAAGGACAATACTGATTTGATTATAAAGTGGTTCGTGACTGGGATTTTAATAAATGATTTTTATTTTGGTTTTCAAAATTTTAGGTCTTGAGCACAAATGATGAGTGGTAAATCGACGAAATGTGTACATCTTGTGCATTACAATTGGTATCAAAGAATTTCATTGACCAGCCTAATGCGTTCCCAAAAAAAGCTGGAATATTAGGTTGGGGGAAGATGTCTTATAAATTGGATCTTTATTATCAGTTGTTTACAATATGGTATTTACCTTTTTAAAAGATTTGTTTGATTTTTATACTTTTTTAAAGTTTGCATATATAACACAATGTACATGGAAAGGCAGTTTCAATTTCATTCTGAAACATAATTTGAGTAGCAATATACCAGCATCGCCTGCATATGGCGTCTATGTTTCTCAGGTTATCCGATTTTCAAGGGCATGCGTTAGTTACCCTGACTTTCGACAAAGAGGATTACTGCTGTCACAAAAGCTTCTTAACCAGGGTTTTATCAGGGATAAGTTGATGTCATCACTTAGGAAATTTTACGGTCATCACGAATTGATTGACCATTACAGTGTTCCAATATCTAAGATGATGTTGGACCTGTTCCCAGTGTCGTAACCTTTTATTGCCTCAACCGATTTGTGACTTCCCCCGGATTGACTTTGTTGAACTTCACGACGGGTGCCGTATACGGAGCAGGAACCGCTTACCCTTCCGGAGCACCTGGGTTCCCTCCTGGTTCTCATAGGAGTTCGTGTTGTTCATTGTTTTTTAGTTTTCTGTGTTTATTTGTTGTGCTTGTGGTTGTTCATTTGGTTTCCCGGGTTTATCTGTCCAACGGATTACGTTTTTTTTATTGCTCCTTAGGTATATTTGTCCTTTTTTTTACAGAATAAATTATGGTCCTTTCCGATGTATAGGAATAACAATTCGACTAAACGTGTAACTGTAGAAAGAGCAAAGAATAACTGAGGCGCCATTCAAACTAACACTATGAAAAACTGACAGGGACAACAAAAGAGTATCATTTGCATACTTTCTCATCTGCTATAAAGCTTTCTTTCCATAGGATATATTTCTTATTTTTTTCTTTTGAAACCTATAAACCCCTATTATTTAGATCTCATTTATTCCATTATCTATGGAAAAATTTCGTTTTATCAAGTAGACAAACACAGTATCTTTGATATCTTCAGATATAGGTGTTGAAAAAAGAAAACAAAAATAATTTATACTCCAGTCGCTCTTAATTGGCGTCTCATTGTGTATACCGAGTCAAACTATCCTGATTCTCTATTGTTTCTTTCTTTCTGTGTGTTTTTTTCCTTATTTTTGTCTTATGTCTTTCACTTGGAAGGCGTAATATAAATAGATTGGTATGTCATTGTTGAACTTTCCTGTTATGCATTTTATTATTTAATTTATTCCTCAGAACATCGCCAGATATGATGCTGTGGCGAGTACCCTAACACTTTCGAAGATTTACGCATACCCCATTTCCTTACATTTCTTTATTGATTCACAATAGAGAATATATTCTCTGTGAATTCTGAATACTTTTGATGACTATTTTTACTCTACATAAATATTAATCCAATGATTTAATGGTTTGTGACAAATTTCATACCAGAGTATCATTGAAGTGCAAGACAAAGGAGATTTTATAGATTTTTAAAATATTCTTTATTTTAAGTATATATCTATAAAAAAATACATGTAATGTAAATCTGTGATAAAGGATATATATAAAAAAGTAATTTATTTCATTTGATTGTTTGTTTGGGGTTTTACGCCGTTTTCAGCACATTTGGCTATTTCGCGGCGGCCAGTTTTTATTGGTGGAGGAAGCCGGTGTACCCGGAGAAAACCACCGACCTTTGGTAGGAAAATTGGCAATCCTTGTCAATTAAGATTGGTGAGATTCGAACTCGCAACCTCAGCGTTGACAGGCTAGTGATCTTTAGTAGTCACGACGAACTACCTAGACCACTCGGCCACCGAGGCCCCATTACATTTGAAAATTAAAAGATTATATACACGTATATAATAAGTTTATTAGTAAATATATAAAACTGAAATAGTTCATTTGTTAGTGACTAACGAAGTTCTTTCAATAATCATGGTAAAAATTGTAAAAAAAAATATAAAAAGTTTTTCTTCTTTTTCGATGTTTCCCGTTGTTCTGGTCGCATTAAACAGCTTCTGTGTACACGATGTTAGGACTGTCTCCAAACAATTATCAACAGGATACCAGACACAAAGCCACCGATGGCACCAACAATACACAAACGAAAGGAAAAGCCAAATTCTAAATCTCCAACTTCGTCCATCGTAGCATATAAAACTACACCAATTATACCACAGATCGCTAGAAACAGACACATGTAAAGTAAAATTTTTAAAAAATTGAAGTATTATGTTTGTTTCCTCGAAATTTCGGTATACCGAATTTCAGGTTAGTTAAAATTTCGGTATACCGAATTTCAGGTTAGTTTTATTAGAATCAGTTATCATTGGTAAAAAGGGTGCCGTTGGTGAATTCCTGACATAAAATCAAAACGTGTGCTTGACAAAAATGATTTTATAGAACCATATGAGCTATTGCCTTCACCTGAAACAAAAATTGGTAGCATTGGTCATTAGTTGGCGCTCTTTAAGAATTGTATCCGATGACCCGCCCGCCATCCAAGATTGCCAACATAGGTTAACATAGGCCCCTATAGGAAAACTGGCTTAAAAATTTTCTTGTCTGAAATCAGTAAGCCATTGAAACATACATGGTAGCAATGATCATTAGATGGCTCTTTATCAGAATTCTATCCAACGATGCGGATTGCCATCCAGGAGGGCCGCCCCAGGTTAATTTAGTTTAAAATAGGATCCTATTGGAAATTTACTTACATATACATGTATTCTTGTCTGAAAACACTTAGCCTTTTATGGGACCGAATTTGGAAGCAATGCCTCCTTAAGAATTGAATCTAATGACCCAGCCTGCCATCCAAGATGGTCATAGAGCCGAACATAGTTTAACATAGGACCTTATGACAAAATTGACTTAAAAATCTTTTTGTCTCAAAACATTAACCAACTGGAACTAAATATGGTAGCAATGGTCTTTAAATGGTGTCGGTATTATCATAATTGTACCCAATGATCCGTACCGACATCCAGGGTGGTCGCCACGGCCAAACTTAGGACATAGGACTCTTATGCGAAATTCACTTAAAGATCTTCTTATCTGAAACCAATCAGCTAACTGGACCCAAATTTGGCAGCAATGATCATTAGATAATCCTCATTCAGAACTGTATCAAATTACCCCGCCAGCCAATTGGAACCAAACCGTGGTGCAAAAGTTGACAGCATTTATTTTGTTGAAAATGATATCAAGGTGACTGATACAGGCTCCTAGCTGGAAGCCTCTAGTGTACGCTAAAAATGAGGCCATCAGACGGGCAAAAATCCTGCATCTTACTGCAGTTTATCTTTATGTCTATAGATCTTCTTACGGCTGAATCGTCGGTATATAAAGTTATTTTCGTGCAGGACCCTTGGGATATTTGTTCGAATCATTTACTATATCACGAAGGATGCCGTATACGGAGCAGAAACTGATTACCATTCCGGAGCACCTGAGTTCACTCATGTTTTTTATAGGAGTTCGTGATGTTAATTGGTTTTTTAGTTTTCAGTGTTTATTTGTTGTGCTTGTGGTTGTTCATTTGTCTTCCCGGTTGGTCTGTCTAATGGAATTGCGTTTTTTGGTTTGCTCCTTAGGTATATTTGTCCTCTTTGATCGTCTTTTCTGTGCTTTATTAAACATTTTAATACTCGAAATGTTTTTCGTTCAAAATGTACTATACAATTTGATCCCTCTTATTATTCAACCTTGCACTTGCCTTTTTGTTTGTTAAATTTACCAGTCTGTGTCCTTTACATAATTTTAGTGCCTGGATTTTTTTTCTTATTCCTTGCATGTCAAATGTTTTTTTCTTACAGCTGACATACGTCTTTATTTAGTCAGCATGTTTTGAACTCGTGGGCTTAACACATTTAGGGTCCTATTTCACTCTTCTGGGCATAAATGAATCATACATTTGGTATTTAGTTGTCCTCAATATTTCTGCCTTTCAATAAATTTGATCTTGAGCATCACTGAAGAGATATAATGAGCGTTTGGCGAATGGAAATTGAAATACAACTTGCATTGTGGCTTGTACTTGAGGTCAATAAATTATTTCTTAAATACAGAAACGAGACTGTTTTAAAAGGTAGGTAATACCCATAGAATTAAATTCCAAAACACAACATATACCCATACAAACAATTTTGATATTAGCAAAAAGACGGTTAAAATCCCCATGGGTCGACAAAAATGATGTTGTGCACATATGCTAAGTAAACTGTAAACCATAAGAGCATACATATAAAGTTCACATAAATTTCTAGGGTGTTCTATACAACCCTAGAGTCAACTATTTTAGTATAATTGATAAGAAAGGATGATTGATAGATTAATTAAGAGGAGAGCTACTCGTGGCCTTTTTGATGTTAGCAATCCTTTACAAATAAATAATTTAAAAGCATTAAATTAAGTTACCAAATTTCTTCCTTATAATGTTCATTCTGAATTAAACTTCATTATGTACGCTCTTGATCACAACTTTGGAATCCATAAAATCATCTAAACAATTTGGGCATTTAAAAATCTAAAAGAACATAAGCAGAAAGGTTAAAGGTCAAGATATATAAAACAGGTTACCAAACCTTTAATTCCTCATCATAGTTTCGAAAATTGATTTCATACCTGATATGATGTTCAGTACACTGGTGACAATACTGAGCATGCGCCTGTCCTTAAATAACAACGTCTTCAGTACAACACACACCAAAGCAGCGGTATAACCAACCAAAGCAACAGATTCCAAGGCTTGTGGTCCTTTAACGTCATCTTTATAAGTTTTGAAAGAAACATAATCTGGAATGTCTATCAAAAAAATACATACGATATCAATAGGTAATGATTTAATTACAACTTTACACTTTAGATTAGAAACGAAAGGTACTAATAATGTACTCATGTTAGCCAGAAAAAGAACTAAACATATTTTCAGGCATATACCTATTTCGAATTTATAACTTGTACAACACCCAAAAATTAAATTATTGTAAATGGAAATAAGCCATGAGTTTTGTCATAATCTTTTAATCAATGTATGAAGATGCGTACATGCGAACCATACACTTCATAGGCTTTATCGTTATTTTTAGACAAAAAAAAAAAAAAAAAAAAAAACACCACACACACACATGTATGTAAATAAAAGGGCAGGTAAATCCTGGATATGGTGCGCTAAATTTTGAAGGTCATATATCCTCCATAATTTTTTCTAAATATCTTTTTGATATATTGAGAATCAAATATTATCAAGAATAAAAATACCTGCAAAATGTCAACAGGCGTGTCAAAGTTAAATTTCATTGGTTGAGATCCCTTTTGAACATGTATTAGAACGTGTTGTTTGATATTTCCCGTCCATGAAGATGCCTCTCGTGGTAAAATATTTCATAGGTGAGTAAGCAAATCTTTACGAAAGCGTGGATAGTAAACAGCACTTGCTGTATACAAGCCTTTTATGGTAATCTTAACCGCCCATTAAATAAATTTAGTACCTCACTCAGGTGACTTTTGCAAAAATTATTTACACGTCTATAGACGGAATACAGCACGGTTTTTAAAATGGAAAAATACAGTATGGCCTAGGCCTTAATAAAAAGACCGTAATGATAACAATAATTAGACAAATTTCAAGGAGATCATTGTCTTTCTAAAATACCTACACCCCAATTCCATAAGAATCAATTTTGAAATACAGATATGAATAAGTCTACTTTACTTACCATTGACATCAGAACAGCCTCTTTTATCTTGACAAACTTTCCACAAACCAAACTTTAAACTCTCATCTGTTTGCCAAGACGTTGTTGCAAACCCAATAGTATGCATTAATAAAGCAAAGAGTGTAATTAAAATTCCCGCAAGTAACAACGGAGAATGCTCGCCAAATATACCTGCCATACTGTGCGATTCTAGCTGCAGATTTGATGGGAAGTATTCACCTGACAACATAAAGAGGTTAAGAGTAATTATGGTAATAATAATATTCTTCAAAACTTACATATATTGATCTTGTCCATTGAACCGTTGTAAATTTGAAAACAGCTACATTTGCGTGTTTTAAAGTTGCTTCGGAATTATAATTAAAAACCAATTGTTCAGAGAACAATTGAAGGTCTTTCCACCTCAATTGCAGATTTGTTGATAAAAATGAGGTTTAAAATGTAATTGTTGGTTTTAGAGCATAGCTAAGCTTTCAGCGATTGAAAAAAATATATGGTTCTATGTACTTTTAATTGAAATAAGGGAGGTATTATGCTTCCCATATTACAAATATCACTTCTGGTTTGATATGGTAGGTAATTTCACAATTGTTAAAAAAAATATATGGACTGCTAATTTGAATAACTAAGAACAATGTTTATTTCTGGTTAACTAAATGTTTGTGATGAATTATACTGTTTTGCACTATAAACATCAAAAACGTCATGAATGTGACCTTATAAATTGACAATTCTAGACGTTTTCATGGGCTGTAACATTGTCACGTTAATTAACATTCCAATATATTTGAAACGTCTTAAAACGTCCACAGAAATAAAAACGTTGCCAGAAATGATGTCATCAAAAGTAGTGCCTGAATTATAAAATGACGTCATACAACTTTTACGCAAATGTAACAGAGCTAGATCTCAACGTCCTTAACATTTTCTCCATTACATTTTATCAGCTATCTTTTACCGTTTCAGAGGAGATGCGATCACAAGCAAAACTCAAAATTTAGAACGTGACCTTGACCTTTGACCTTGACCTAATTTTACTTGTTAGGGGTCATGGACCCTAAATACAAATTTTCATGTTTATATCTCAAATCAAAATAACAATTTGTATGATACACCAAAAGTGTAAGTCGTTTGAAGGGAAATAACTCCTATGAAATGTCGTTAGATCCTTTCCGACCAAATGGAACAAAGTTGCGCACAGATAAACTGAAGACATTGCAAAAAAATTTAGGTCGATATCTTTTGCGGTTGCAAAGGATATGCGCGCACAAGAAAAACAGTGTTTGGGGAGATAACTCTTACAAAGAAAATTGTTCGGCTTAACAGGGTGAAATTGAAAAGCGCATAAACTGTACGATACAATATAAGAAATATCTAAGCGACATGTGGCGAAACAAAAATTTATCGCAAGAACAAAATTTGGCGGAAGAAAAAAAAAATAATAATCAGAACAAATACAATAGGTCTTTCCCACAGAAAGATGGAAAGGCCTAATTAAATTGGACATAATAATGTTTTTGAAAATAATATTACTAACAATTTGGAATATATCGTATAAAATATGTGTATATAATTATTTTAAAGTTTTGCATAAGTATTATCTAACTATATTTGTTTTGTCTGGCATTCATTTCTGAATTTTTTTCCCATCATATCTTTTATCCACACCTTTTCACGACATTTAACGGCCGTCTTCACAACTTGGTTGACTGACTACTACGAGTTTCAATTTCACAAATGAGTATAGCTATCTTCATGTAGACTTCACGTCTTACTGGGATTGACTCTTCACCAAAGTTTATCCTCTAACGTATTTTCCTCACTTGCAATTTGATGGGTGCCGTTAACGAAACAGGACATGCTCACGTCCGGAGCACCTGTTGCCACTTGGTGCCTTTTTTCACTCGAATTCCTCTTGACCTCGGTCTCTATCGTCTTTTATAATTTGCCAACTAACTTATTACTATTGGGAGCTTGAAGTTTTTAAGTACGTTCTGCCACATAAAAAAATGATTACATGGATTTCCCCTTAAGTACAACGTCAATTCATTCACATAGTACAATTCTATAACCCCCAAACGCGTCTTAAGTACGAGGAGCATTTGAAAACTTCTGATTATTAGACTCGCCTTTTATTAGGGATTATAATAATCAGTCATGGTCTAATATGTGAGATGGGACAATTCCACCCGAGGGTTCACATTTTCCAGTCAGAAACGAGGCTTGCCGAGTTTCTGATGATAGAAAATGTGAACCCGAGGGTGGAATTGTCCAGTCTCACATTTTTTACCATGACTGATTATTTTTCTCACATTTCTCGGCCGAATATTTAAAGAAATAAACATGGCCGCCATGACACGAAAATGCGCTCTATTAAACTAGACAACTTAGTGTAAAATAAATTACATATTTGAAAAGATCGTATGCGTTTTGGTTTTGTACCAAACCAAAGGTACAAAACTTTAAAAAGATATCTTTTAGGTTGAGCTTCAGGGATTTTCAAATTGCAGCGATGTTAATTTCGACGTTGTCGTACCATTTGTGCGAGGTTGTGTGTTTTCTGATGTTCTAGCATTGTGACGTGATATTTTTTGCATTGTTACGTCAAGGTAGGTCATGTGATGTGAGATGCATGAATCTCACACCGGTATCTCACACGGAATATGACTGTCCCAAACACATAGAAATGTGAGAAAAATTCGTCTGCAGTTTTCACAGTTTTAAAGCAAAACGCTTAAATCAACGCAACGTTCGGGCCAGATGGTACACTATTTATTTGTAGATAAGCAAAAACATTACAAAGTCAACTGTGCAAAAAAAAAAAAAAAAAAATCTTAGCAAAATATGAACACTGTTATCCAAGGAGGATTATTGAAATTGTCACTGGAGATGAGACATGGGTTACTTTTTTAGCTACATTAAAAGAGGGATAATAAAGTTTGGATTGGAGAAGATTGCGATAGGCAGTCCGACAGTGAAGTTGATTATGTACTCGCTGTTCTTTGATGCTAAAGGGACTAATGTGCAGATTCCCATGCCGGAACATACCAGCGCCACTGAAAATTTTATGCCATAAAAGTTCCAGATTTAGTGAACTTTACAACAGTGTCCGTCCGCGCACCGATAAAGTTGGCATTAATTTGTTATATCACATCACACCTGCTCTGACATCTGCTGTGGTAAAAGAATACCATGACCCACATGGCATTTGTACTTTACCCCATCTCGGATATAGTCCAAACCTCGCTCAGTGTGACTTCTGAACCCAGTTGTAAAGCTCCGCCTCAGAGGCATATAATTTCAAAGACACCCAGTCGTTGGCAGCGCTGTTTATGCCTGTATGAACAGTATCTCGTAAACTGAATACAGAGTTTTCGAAGTTGATCGTGAAACTCAAAAAGTGTGTAGTTGCAGAGGGGGGAATATAATAATAAAATTTTAGATCAAATTATTTAATTTGTTTCAATGCGCCAATTAAATCCTCGGATCTTTCCAAACGCCCCTCGTATTTTAAATGCATTTCAGCAGTACTAAATTCACTTTTCTTGTTTCTGCTTCCCAATGTTATGTTGTTTTTCTTTTTAAATTGTTTCAGATATGACATTTGCTAAATTTTGCAAATCTAAATCTGATAGATAAACAATGTATATACCCATCACAGCTGCAAACTGGTACATTGACTTTATAGGAAACAAACAAAATGGATAAATTGTTACCAGTGGGTAAGTTTTATTATTATACCTTTCTTCTTTTTTGCTATGTAAAATTCATTGTCATAAAAATACTATGTTATTCAAACTACCTGAAAAGTACTATTCACCGATGAATAGATTCTATTCACCGTTTCATTGGACAACGTCACGGTAATGGGCGTGTCTGTTTAGAATGAATGACATCTGTAATTGTCCCCTCGGTACATTGACTATTTCCCTCCGCTACGTGTCGGAAAATAGTCAGTGTCTCGGGACAAATAAAATGGCTATATCCCTCAATTAATACTGTTAAATAACTGTATACTGTTACAATTCCAGTAATTATGAAATTTTATATTTTAAAATTAAAGGTTAAGAGGGTATTTTGTAATGTGCAATGTTCCACGTAACTGACACGAATTTTATCTGACATGCGTATACATCCGTTTAATCCTTCGTTATAAATATGGCATCTGTAACTAGAAATCTGACAAACAGAACGAATAATCACTCTATATTTGTTGTGGCTTTTATATAATAAATTGTGCATAAATATTAAGTTTTGTTTAAGATGCGCTCTTCTTGTTTTCATCAGTTGATTTTGTGATCAAAACTTCATCCGACTTTCTTGTATCCCCAGAAAACAGAAAAATAAAATGGTTAGGCCACATCAAATTGATTTTTAGTTCTTTGGATTTCGCCGCTCCAATTTTCGGATTTAATAAATTTTAAGAATTTTTTTTGCCGCTTCATTTTGTAAAAATGCTTGAAATTCGCCGCAAATTCTTCATTTTTCAAGAAATTAAAAATAAAAAGTGCACGCCCACTCCTAAAATTTGGTACAAACTAGGGAGTTTTTTCCATTTTTTTTGTAATATTTTTGTTAAAAAAAAATTGTTCCGTACGTAAATTTGATATTCGCCTGAAAAAAACTAGTCTTCAAAAGAAAATTTTTTTTTCGCTCGCTCGCATCTATTTTTCCATAAAAAATAAAAAAAACTAGAAATCAATTTGGTGTGGCCTTATTTTCTTATTCCCGATGTCAAGTAACGTATACAAGTTTATTGTATCGTTCATACAAAAATATACCAGTACATCGATTCAATACAATGCATTAAATGATATAGTTAAATATAATATTGATTTTTATCGACCTTTAAACAAATGGTTTATTCCCATTTGTCCCACATTTGAAAAAACTATATTCCCAGTTGTCCAACATTCTTATAACAACAAATAATTAATTAGTGTTTTGACAAAGTTATAGTCTATTTCTAGTACTCCACTATCACCATCTAGTAATATACATGTAGATACATATTTTTGATTTGAATTAAAAACAAAAATAATAATAATAAAAATAATAAGTGAAGTTAATTATTTTAACTAATTAAACCAGCAGTCATATAATAACTTTTAATCACTGACCACATTAATTGGCTAATCAATTTCTTTCTATATATGTATATTATGTGGCACATATAATATATAATGAATTATTTTATACAAATTTGGATGCACAAGATATGAATTATTTATAATAATTTAAAAACTTCACATGCATTTCTTAAAACTATAAATTTATTAATTATAGAGTTCATTAAATGAGGATAATACAGTATATATTGATCTTGTAGAATGATATCGAGCGAGCCCAAGGTCGATATAATTTTACCAGTTCCATATATAATGTATTGACCGAATTAATAGTCCTTAATTTTTATATTACATAAATGTAATCAGAAATCTTCCTCAACACTTTCAAACCAAAATATGTAAAATGTGCATTTTGATAGTTGTTGATTGTATAAAACATAATTAAACAGATTTAATTAAAGAAAATTGAAGAAAAAATGACAATATTGAGAAATTTAACCAACGAATAGTGTTAATAGTACATTTGAATCTAATGTTAGTAACAATGGGGCCAATATTCTTTTACGGGGTCAATGTGCGTTTACAACAGGTCGATAATCTTTTAAAATAGTAACACAAAGTCAGTATTTTTGTAAAGCAAAAAACAATACATGAAATATTCTTGTAATCATGTGACCAAACTAACCAATGAAAAAAAAACAAAAACTCAGGGAAAACACCTGCTAATAATAATATTATGGAATATATTAAATCTCTTTAATTAATTCCCTGGATATATTTCATATTAATTTTTTATATATATTTTAAAAGCAGTTAGTCCATAACTATAAACTGTAAAGAGCCTATCATCACTGAGATTATGAGTTCGAAAAACAATAAAATAAAATAAACTGCATATAATATTTTATCCTGATTTAGAGTAATTTCTCGCAATTTGATTGGCTGATATTGTCCTAATAAATTTCAGTGCAATTTTTTATTAAGTAAATTCGAATTATCTCCCTTATACCATTGACTTAATAAAAAAAAAAAATTGAGTTGCTTCCCTTTGTTTAACAATAAACAATAAAAACAATAAATAAGTGGTGTCATAAAAAAAATCAGGATAAATTCGTTACACAGTGTGCAATTGTCCTAATACGGAATTTATCATGGAAAAAAAAATAAATAAGTGGTCTGATAACAAAATCAGGATAAATTCGTTACACAGTGTGCAATTGTCCTAATACGGAATTTATCGGGTCAATAAAATTCATATCGGGTGAGGCTTCGCCTCACCCGATATGAATTTTATTGACCCGATAAATTCCGTATTAGGACAATTGCACACTGTGTAACTAGTAATATTAGAAATGTTTGATACAAATTTTGTATGTAGATTTGTATATGTATAATATATAAAAAAAACTTCATATATGTAGGCCCATTTCTTATAATTATATTTTGTGAACTATATTGACATCTTTTTTTCGGCGCAATTCATCAAACATGCTCATAAACTTTTTGTAGGATATTTGAATAAAATAATCCTGATTGGAATTTTGAATTTTTCCGACTTACTGTGTCTTTTTTTGCAAATGTAAACGAAGATGCCACGATCATGACGATACAAACAGTGTATGTTTTTCCTCTATTATGAAATCAGATATCGATTTTAGGTACAAATGCTTTCAATGAAATGACTTTCACAAATATGTTCATTTTAAATTTAACACAGATTTGTTTTTTTCGAAAGAAAAAAAAGGTATTTTCCCAATATTTTTTTTTGAAATAAGATTAAGTAATATGTAGTGCTATTTTAGATGTCAGATTGATCTCCAAAAATAATTATTTGGATGAACTTCTGCGTTGTGCGTAAAAATAACTTTCCAGAAGTTTATAAACATTTCTAGATTTGTTAACAACTCGTATAGATAGTTGGAAAAAACGTTTCAATAGTTCGTTCGCCGCCTTATAACGTCGTACATGTATATTATAGTAATGAAGGTTATTTTGAAGGAATTTATCAATGTGTAAACTGGGGGGATTCACTCACAAACTAAATAAAGTCCGAATTTATATACACATTTATAAATTCCGTAAAAATAAACTTTATTACTTATAATTCCAAAGTAATGCAGAAATATGCATTTGGGTTGGCACCTCCAACAAAATCTTCCTCTCTGAAACTACTCAAGCAATTGGTTCCAAACTTTGATGGAATAATTCTTAGGTTATAATCTTTTTAACTGTGTCCTGATGTCCGGACCTCCTGCCAATATGCTCGCTGTTAATAAAAATATAAAAATTTTCTCTTGTGAAACAACTGGGCAAAACATATCAAAATTTGATGGAATAGTTCTTAGGTGATCCCAATTCAAAATTATATCCATGGGTCTGGACCTATGGACAATACATCCCCGGTAGTTGCTGTTACTAAACATAAAAAATAAGCAAAAAGATATTTCAAAATTGTGTTCGAGATTCTATGTCTGTTAACAATATGTCTGTGATTAACTAGAGCTAGTAATGGAATGTCTTTGCTTGCTAATACTACCAAATCCCTTCCTTTTATATTGATTTCCTGTTTACAAATAACTAGATATGCAATCCGTTTGCGTGCATAGCGCATTTCTGGATCAAATGTTTATTGAATTCATGAGCTAGTCAGTTTGATTTTAATTACAATTATAGATTATTTAGCATTCGATATAGAACATAGGCACAGCATACATGAGTCTATACAAATAAAAAAAAAAAAAAAACATCTCATCTATGAATTGTTCAGACCGAAAACGACATCGACATGTAAATCTTTCTCGTCTATACAAATATACAAACATTCTCATCTCTGAATTGTGAGACCGGAAGAAGACATTGATATGTATACCTTTATTACCAAGATGTTTGACTCGCAGTTTTCAAAGACATTTCATGAAGGCATTTTAGTGCATTTATTTTTATGCGATGTTGTAACTTGGACCCAGTGATCTTCACAAGTTAATGGTCGTTATTTGGACAAAGACATTAATTAATTTTTTTTTGAAATTTCCACTGTTTTTAGCTCACTGAACCAAAGGGTCATGTGGGCTTTTGCCATCACTTGGCGTCCGTCGTCTGTCGTCTGTCGTCCGTCGTCCGTCGTCGTCGTTAACTTTTTCACAAAATGATCATCTTGAGAACCACTGAATAAAATGAAACCAAATTAAGCAGAAATATTCCCTACAAGGTCCTTTCCAAGTGTTGTAACTTCGGTGTCTAAAAGCATGGCCGCCAGGCCGTTTTCTAATTTCTGATTGGCTGAATTTTAAAGAGCTTCACTGATCGAAACTAAACTTCATAGTTATGTTCCTATGAAGGTGCTGAGCAAGTGTTTTTACTTTGGTGCCGATCCGTCATCCAACATGGCTGTCAGCGGGGGACTTAGTTGAACATAGGACCCTATGGGAAATACATACAAAAATCTTAGAGAACCGCAGAATGGATTGAAACCAAACATGGCATGAATGTTTCTTATGAGGTGCTAACCAAGTGTTGGTACTTTGTTGCCGTTCCATCATCCAAGATGGTCTCCAGCGGGGAACTTAGTTTAACATAGAAAAATCTTCTTCTAGAGAACCTGTGAATGGATTGAAACCAAACATGGCATGAATGCTCCTTATGAGGTTCTGACCAAGTGTTATTACTTTGGTGTCGATCTGTTATCCATAATGGGCGTCAGCGAAAGACTTAGTTTAAGAGAGGACCCTATGGGAACTACATACAAACGGTATCTTCTTGAAAATAAATGAATGGATTGAACCCAAATATGGTATGGATGTTAATCTCAAGGTCCTTTGGAATGAACAAATGTAAATACCAGGTGAGCGGTACAGGCTCCTGGGAGGCTCTGGTTATAATCCGTTTCGTTTGAAGTTCATTGTTTAGTTGAGGTGTTAAGTAATAGTTATCCCACGAGGACGCAGTGTGTCTGTGTAAGATCATCCCGGGGGCCGGAGACCCGAGTGATGATCTTATACAGACATACCAAGTCCGAGTGGGATAGCTCATTCGGTGTAAATAATAATAAACTTAAAGTAAAGATGTCTGTACTATTATACGTTATATATATGTTATATATTGAATACCCCATTGGAACCCAGAACATAATGTTTATGCAGGTGAACTAAAATTAACACTTCCTCGGTGTGAGCTGCTTCCGTAGTCTAATGGGTAAGGCGTCTGGACAATATACTAAAGGTCCCAGGTTCGAGTCTCGGTAGATTCTTTCAGAAATTTTAATGTTAATTTTTAAATGTGAAATGTGATTTATGTTTTTACATACATTTTCTAAGTTTTAATCGTGAGTAAATTGTTCCCGCCAACTTTAAACCTAACAAAGAACCCTTGTTGGGGGATATGGCAAGGATGATCCGCCTCAGATCACCTCTGTAAGAACAAAATAGCTGGGATGTAAGTATTATATATACCACGCTATTTACGAGTTAACATATTTAAACGACCAATCCGCAGGATGAGTTCGTTTAAATATGTTAATGAGTAAGGCGTGGTGTATATGTTTTGTAACATTATTCAAAAGTGGCCTGGTGATTTTTTATCCAATAAAAAACCAGTGGAAGTGTCGTTCTAGCCCGCTGTTTAGCACGCGCACGAGAAAATCGATCCAGGCAATTTTTTAGCTCACCTGACCCAAAGGGTCAAGTGAGCTATTCCCATCACTTGGCGTCCGTCGTCCGTCGTCGTCCGTTAACTTTTACAAAAATCTTCTCCTCTGAAACTACTGGGCCAAATTGAACCAAACTTGGCCACAAGCATCATTAGGGTATCTAGTTTAAAAAATGTGTCCGATGACCTCGCCTGCCAATGGTCCTTGGGTGGCCCCCTTCCAAAATTATGTCTGGCATCCCCGACTTCCAACCGACATGGCTGCTGTTACTAAAAATAGAAAAAAGGGGGTGAATTTAAAAAAATCTTCTTATATGAAACTACAAGGCCAGTTGGAACCAAAGTTGGCAGTAATGGTTCTTAGGAGGTTCTCTTTCAGAAATATGTCCAATGACCCGTACTGTTAACCAAGATGGCCGCCACACCCGAACTTAGTTTAACATAGGGCCCTAAGGGAAATTCACTCAAAAATCTTCTCGTCTGAAACCACTAAGCTAATTATAATTAGACTTGGTAGCAATGGTCCTTTGATGGTCCTCTTTCAGAATTTTGCGCGATGACCCAGACTGTCAACCAAGATGGCCGCCACACCCGAACTTAGTTTAACATAGGGCCCTATGGGAAAACTCATTTAAAAATCTTCTTGTCTTAAACCACTTGACCAATTGGAACTAGACTTGGCAGCAATGGTCCTTAGATGGTCCTCTTACAGAGATGTGTCCGATGACCCGGACTGTCAACCAAGATGGCCGCCACAACCGAACTTAGTTTAACATAGGGCCTTATAGGAAAATTCATTGAAAAATCTTCTTGTCTGAAACCACTTGAAATATTGTAGCAGGGCTTGGCGGCATTGGTCCTTAGGAAGTCCTTTTCAGAAATTTGTCTGATTTCGTGGACTGTGAACCAAGATGGCCACCACAGCAGAACTTAGTTTAACATAGGACCCTATGGGAAATTCACTCAAAAATCTTCTCGTCTGAAACCACTAAGCCAATTAGAATTAGACTTGGTAGCAATGGTCTTTAAATGGTCCTCTTTCAGAATTTTGTGCCATGACCCAGACTGTCAACCAAGATGGCCGCCACACCCGAAGTTAGTTTAACATAGGGCCCTATGGAAAAATTCATTGAAACATCTTCTTGTCTGAAACCACATGACATATTGGAGCCAGACTTGGCAGCATTGGTCCTTAGTAGGTCCTCTTTCAGAAATATGTCCGATAACCCGGATTGTCAACCAAGATGGCTGCCACACCGACTTTTGTTAAATATTGGAACCTATAGGAAAAATTCATTTAAAAATATTCTTGTCTGAAGCCAGTTGGAACAATACTTGGCAGAAATGGTCCTTAGATGGTTCTCTTTTAGAAATATATCCGATGACCTGGACTGTCAACCAAGATGACTGTCACAGCTGAAATTAGTTTAACATAGAATCCTATAGAAAAACCATCCAAATTGAGCTGCAACACTTAAATTTTTAGGTCTGCTCAAGGTGAAAAGTTAAATCCAGCTGAGCGATACAGGCTCTTGAGAGCCTCTAGTTAAATCATGGTTTAACATAAAAAAAAATATCAGATTAAACCATAGTCAAAGCTCCGCCTATCTACATGAAGTTGCAAGAACAAAGTACGTCATGATTCTTTTTAGTTTTTATTTATATATATATTTAGAATTTTAACTTTTTGTAAGAAAAAATGGGTATAAAAGAGAAAAATATAAGTTGTTTCGGGATTTATCAATCTTTATATTAAACCATGGTTTTTCAGAAACCGAACTATTAAGCAGATTATCACGTAAAAACTTCAAAGGAAAAATGCCGTATTATGTTACAAAGTCTATTACTGGATTAATTTCTTAACATTGAATGGACTCTTATTATCACCGAGAAGACTTATCTTTAATATATCTTTAATATTTTATTTGGTTTCTATGTTGTCACGTGTTACATGTACTTCGTTACATGTTAGTCTATTGTTATTTTCTGTTATTTAATAATTGTTATCTTTATGACAATACAGATTAGATCTGTAGTTGCTAATTTGAAATAAAACTTCAATAACGGAACTAGTCCTTCTTTGTAACCTGTATCTCGGATGTAAAGATTTATTTTATCCGGTTAAACGTTCCTCGTCTTTTGCAAGCGATTTAATAGTTGTTATCTTTATGACAATACAGATTAGATCTGTAGTTGCTAATTTGAAATAAAACTTCAATAACGGAACTGTTCCTTCTTTGTACCCTGTATCTCGGATGTAAAGATTTATTTTACCCGGTTAAACGTTCCTCGTCTTTTGCAAGCGATCGTGCGCTTCATATTATTCTAATATTCTAAAAAAAGAGAGCACAATATAACTTCTAAACATAATTCATGTTCTGGTTGTCAAATAAACACACCTCTTTCATCTCTTAACTCTCTTTAAGTTGTACCTCTAACTTCCTTGGTATATAGTTCAGATACACCTGAACTGTTATATTCTACGTCCTTAGCAAGTAGATCACGAACATGGCTGGTATACTGGGAGACATTCCACCGTTATTAGTTGCTGCAAAAATAATTACAGCCGTTGCTTTGTTAATGCATATTATAGGATTGGCAACACCATCTTGGTACGTGATAGAAGCATATGGGACAGGTTCGAGATACGGACTATGGAAAATATGTTTCTCGTTATCAGAAACGGAAGAGTGTACAGGTAAAAAATGACTTCATTTTTTTTTATTATTAAACAAAATGCATTTAAATATGTTTATTTAAGGGGGTACAGAACACCTAAAGGAGTTAACTCTTTAAAAATCAGCCTGAACTTTTTAATCACATACTATTAATAAAGAGAAATCAAGCTTCTCAGTGATCAGAATTGGTGTTTGTCAAACTGCTATATATCCAATGAAATTATTCCCGTAAATTGTGTGTTTCAAATTTCTTAAAATTTTTATATTTTTGTCAACAGGTCAAAGTAAATATTTCGTCAAAATTTTATGAAAATTAAACGAGCCAAATCTATTTTAGTCAAAGTGTTGGGTACCTCCTTAAAAAGAATATTTCAATTGTCCGACCACAACTGTAAAGTAGTTTGAATGATAACTATTTTATTTTATTATTACTTTATGTAAATTTCTCTACTTTTAATGAATTTTCATTGTTTTACAAGAATCTGGTATTTTACTCGATCATCCGCTGGAAAAGAAACAGTGGGTGACAATTTTACCTAGCTACTATAGGGAGCTCGTTGCCAGACACGACTATATTTTGGCACACGGTATAACTATTAATGTATTTTTAAAGATGTTTCAGATTTAAAAGCAGATACCTACAAAGATGATGTGAAAGGGCCACAAGCTTTGGAAACCATTGCCCTACTTGGTTATATCGCAGCTTTGATATGTGCCGTATTGAAGATGTTTGTATTGAAGGATACACGCCTATTAACCATCGCTGTCATTGCTCTGAATATCATATCAGGTATACTTTTCGGTGAATTTTACCTCTTCTTATTAACATGAAATTAATATCTAAGGTATAGATACCGCTAATATCCCTATAGTATAAACTATTCGGATATGTTGACTCAATAGAATTAGAAATGGTTGTTCCATGATGCAATGATCAAATTGAATCTATGACGTCTAACAATCAGCAGGTTTTATATGATATGACGTCTAACATTTAGCAGGTTTTATATGATATGACGTCTAACATTTAGCAGGTTTTATATGATATGACGTCTAACATTTAGCAGGTTTTATATGATATAACCTCGATTTATGTAGTTTCCACAGGGCTGTTTATCAAATAGGGTAAACTGACTATAAGAAGATATTATAGTAATAAAGGTTATTTTGAAGGAATTTATCAATGTGTAAACTCGGGCGATTCACTCACAAACTAAATAAAGTCCGAAGGAGTGATAATCACGTTTACACATTGATAAATTTCGTAAAAATAACCTTTATTACTTATAATTTCAAAGTAATGCAGAAATATATTTTCGTTTTCCATTTAAAATTAAAATTTTCCTCGTGTACTATATTGCATGCGTACATATTCATACGCACGACTTCATGAAAGGAATTCATCAAGTTATAAACATTTTACCGGAAGTTGCTGTTAGCCAATGAAATTACTGCATTTGATGTTTTGAAAATAACATTGGAATCATATTAAAAAACCCTTTTATTCAATTTTAACAACATTTCTCGCATTCGTATTAATTAACCATTCGGTCTGGGAGAACTGTGAATTTAGACTACCGGTAAGTTATATACAGTTAAATGGTTTCGGTGTATATTTAAAAACAATTATTTAATTCCAGCTATGTTTGGCATAATTGGTGTAATTGTATACGCTACAATGGACGTTACTTCAAGTGGCAACTTTGGGTTTTCGTTTGGGCTGTGTATTGTTGGTGGACTCGGTGGGATAGCTTCTGGTATCCTGTATTTTATTGTATGGAGACAAACCCAATGAGAACAGAACAAGTGTAAAGAGCAGTATCAGAAAAATCGGATATTATTAACATATAGTACTACGACTAAATGAGTTTCTTAATCGGGCATCTTTTTCTATCTCAAGAATTAATAAGAATTCTTGCTGATTTTTTATCTAAACTTAATGATTTTCTTACTTTCAATTTATATCCAAAAAAAAATATATTTAAATATTTAAAAATTACATACCAGATGCCTTCATAACCAAAAAATAAAATGTTACATAAGCTGTGTTTACTCTTACTTTTTAATGGTTTGTTAGATCATGTGTTTACTAAGATATATTTTTCTCCCGTTGGTGTGCGTATTTTCATACCGTCCAGCCTATTGAATAAAAATAATTTAATGCTTTAGAGCAATTAAAAAGTCTCGTGCGGAAACGGAATTTTATTGGCCGTCCTAAAGGTCGCGACCTCGCACTAAACAAATCGTCAAGCGATATCCGGTCGAGCGTAAACGATAACAAAACAAATGTCGGGGTACAATTAGGGATGACCTAGATTCTTTGGTACAAGCGTATTGGGAGAAACAAATTCTACTTCAATTTTCGTGAATTTCAAGATTTCTACACCCTCGAGAGTTAAAATTAAGATTTAACATGCTCGTGAATTAGAAGATTTCTACACTCTCGACAGTTAAAATTAAGATTTTAACATGCTTTAAATCTTAATTTTAACTCTCGAGAGTGTAGAAATCTTGTAATTCACTCGAAACTGAAATAGAATCTATATTTATGGACTCAATCTTTTTATTGATTGGACGAAAATTGGTATACAACGAACAATAATGAATTCACAGTAAATGTAAACAGGAAACTTCTATGAAAGATAATAAAATAAGAGTCAACTTCGGAATATGAAATAAGCTTATAACAGACGATTACAGTGGTCTAGCTTGCCTCTTTCTTAAGATTAGTCGAATATTTCTTGAACCTTACAACGAAGACGTAGGTAAAGATTTTTTTATGGATTTCAGATCATACAACGTGCCAATTATGATCGATAGAATAGAGAATGGAAACGGGGGAATGTGTCAAAGAGACAACAACCCGACCAAAGAGCAGAAAACAGCTCAATGCTACGAATAGGTCTTCAACGCGGCGAGAAAATCCCGCACAGGAGGCGTACTTCAGCTGGCCTCTAAACAATAATGCATACTAGTTCAGCGAAATAGACGGCATTTCTCCGAAACATACAAATGAACCAAAATTTAAAAAAACACACAAGACTAACAAAGGATAGAAGTTACTTACTTGGGACAGGCTCAAAAATGCGGCGCGGTTAAATTAACATGATCCCGAGAGAGGTATAAATCTTTAAACATTCAAAATGGTGATATTAAGACCATTTTTGCGTTAACTGAATAGTACACTTTGGACATTATTACTTTGATTTAATTTATCAATAAAAAGAAAATTATAGAAATATAAAAAAAAACTGTAACCATTTACCCTAAAATATAAATCAATCCACAACATGCTCTCATTACAAAAAATAAACTCGGTGAATGTTAAAAGTGTCCTTGGACTCGATGTACTGTCCACGTTTTTTTAAAGAAGATTTCAGTAAATATTGTTCAGCATACCATTGTTCATTCAATGAACATGCAAAGATATCAAATTAAAATGGACGTCCAAATGTACACGTTGCTGCCTTGCAGTCGCTGAGGATATATTGTTTAAAAAAAGGATACAATATGTAAGCAATCTACAAAAGCAAAAATATCGCCGACATATTTTAAATCATTTTATTTGTTTGATCGTGCCAGATGATCCCATTAATTATCTACAAACATTCACATAGAACCAGTTTTGAACAATTGATGTAACTTTTAAGTTATTATTGGACAGATATAACATTTTCAAACTGATAAGTTGAGACAACTGCCTCACTGCCTCAATGGAAGCTACGTCACAGGATTAGTGGTTCATATCCGTCATAATAGACGATTACGAATTGAATTTCTCAACTTTATAAAACTGTTCGCAAGAAAACGTTTGTTCTAATCAGATTATTTTGTAAATGCGTTGTGAATTTGCTGTTTCTGTATTGGTTCTGTATAGAGTCTCGGGTAGCAGTATTGGCCTCAGCCTTCCGGGCCTCGATACCTATACAATAAGAATCAAATACACAAGTACGTGTATTTTAAAGTTTTGGCTTTACATAAACTTTTGTTATACACCAAATACCAATTCAAGGATTGGTTTAGCATTAAATCAGTCATACCTAGATTGTACATATATAACACTGAACATCGGTACAATTCTAATTAAGACTCTTGGCACTGTAATCTTAAACCTGTTACAGAAGTACTTTTATACGTAAACTCTTTTGCGAAGTACGAAGCTTGTATTATCAAAAGACAAACAGAAGATCCAAGGAAAATATGACTGTAATACTTTAGTAACTAATAGCTTCTGCGAAAAGCCGGAAATAACATGTGGCTGGATTCAATCGGACATTTACCGGGGTTCACGGGAGGAATTGCATTATGTAATTGCAAATGCAAATATTGTAAAATAAAATATTAAGATTGTTTTAAAATAAGAATAACTGGAAATTTTGAAACAGTCTAAAAATGAACATTATTATTAATACATATCTTCTATTTATTGTTCATATTTAAATCTGGATTTGAAATCACCTTTAAAGTAAATATTGATACTTTGATACAGGCGTACTTGTAGCGGTTATGTGTACTTTGTCATTATATGAAATGGATCATTGACAGAAATGATATTTAAAATTTTCTTGTACACAAGTGGGAAATTTTTCATAATTTCCGTTTTAAAGCAACGATTTAAACTGTCACATAGAGAGGGCAATTTATTCTAACTTCCTATCCGTTTGTGCAAGGATAAACTCAAAACACGCAGCTTACATTTTCTTCCAAAATCCTATCAGTTTGTGGAAGGATAAACTAAAAAAATTACAGCAATGATGTTAGCTACGGAAGAAATATTCCGTAACACGGCGATTGGGATGATCGTGTGGGGGATTATTTTATTTATATCTTTACAATTTAATGAAGCCGAGTACGGACGTTACTCCAAAGAACATGGATATTTTGTTAACAACAAGTTAGCCTGGTTTCTTCAAGAACTGCCATCATTAGTCGTTCCTGTTATACTCCTCTGTGTGGCGGATGGTTATATGTTAACCAGTAACAAAATACTATTAGCATGTTTTGTTATACACTACGTTCATAGGTTAGTACACACAAACACACCGATATACACACGTACACACAGGTGTATATATAATGGTTAAAGTTTAAACAAACAGTGTCATGATTAAATTTCAATACTGTCAAGTAATTTCCTTTTTTCATTTACCATTTCTAAGATTATATCTGGTCCCGCATATGTTTTAACGCCCTTCGTTGAACGTTTATTTGCATCTGTCATTTGGTGTTTGGTTAGAGTCATTTTGTGTGTTGTTGTTGTTTTTTGTTTTTTGTTTGGCTTTTGTGTTTGAATTTTTGTTTGTTTTTGTTTTGTTTTATTTGTTACGTATTAATTTTTTTGTTTGGTTTTGGAATCATCAATTTCGTTTTTGGTTCGCCAAATTTGGAAAAATGAAAATTTATGTAATCAGAGGTTTAAATATTGCTCACAAAAGTTTTGTGTTCATTGTTTGGCTTTTTAACGAGCCTGATAAAGATTAATCCATAAACACATATCGTACACAAAAAATTCAGAAAGTATGTATCTGAGTTTATTGTACAGTTCACCAGCTTCATGTAGATAAACATGCATATTCTGTCTTTTCAGAATATTTATATACCCATTCTTTCTGAAAGGGAGGCCACTCCCATTGTTTATGGTGATTCTAGCCTTTCTGTTCTGTTCGGTGAATGGATTTTTACAAACAGGTTATCTCATGTACACGGCCAAGTATTCAGAACAATGGATATATCATCCACAGTTTATAGTTGGTAAGTAAAATTAAATCCTAGTATATAGTCAGGTTCTTGCAACGGGGAGAGGGTCTGAGAAAAAAAATGTTGAGGGGTCTGGAGCCAAAAGAATTTAGTTTTTCCCTTAGTTTCACTGGAATTCTAGTTACTTTCATGAAATTTTCGACGTGAAATTTACGTGAAAATAACAAAAATAAATTGTTTTAAACTGCACACATCGTAACTGAAAATATTACATTTAAAACATTATAGAAAAATATTCAATTAAGGTATGAAAGTAAAATAATGTTATGTTTTCATTATAAAAAAGTTTACATACGTCTGTTTGCATTGGCTCAAACTTTATAAATAATGTGCCTGACTTCAATAAAAAAGGTACCGGTACCAGTCCAAAAAGGAAGCTTGTATCACAGTTTAAGTGGAATATGCTGAAAATCATTTTTGAACTATGAATATTAAATTTAAAAATGATGTAATAAATTTTCAGTGTATGATTTTGGCTTAATATTAAAAGCATACGGATTTTCTTTCAAAACTGTTGAAATATCCACTTGTTTTAAGCTACACAAAAAAAACCGTATATATATACTATACATATGACAGAGTATAAAAATCACCGCTAACAACCTGTCGGATTTTCCTTCGCCATGATCAACAACTAACGCATGAAAGACGACCCAATTTGTTATTTCGCATGTTTGCTACTTTCAGTGGGGTGTTTAGTCATACCCCTTTCAATGACGGTAAAATCGAGTGCGATCGAGTACCAAGGGGTTATTACACAAGGTCATGATTAAATCCTTCGAGAAAATCGGCCTTTTCCTAAAAAATTCAAACATACTTTGAAATCGACGGAAGGTGTGAAAACACGACTGGCAATTCCGTAATTACTCATCCTCCCAAGTCAGGATTTTGTATCCAGGTTCGTTCCTACCCCTGACATCACAGTACGGGTCGGAAGGGAATGATATTCAGTGGTTATTTTTCTAGGTAAAAAGAGAATCCATTTGCGTCGTAGGTAGAATTTTCTAGGTCACACACCAGGCGACGATATGTTCGACATGCAAAATATGAATGTGTGATGTCAGGAGTTTGTAGGAACGAACGTGGATGCAAAACCATGACTTGGGAAGATGTAATTAACACGATAAGAGTAATTTCTCTGTAAACACCACGAGGGTACTGATGAGAGTAATTCCTCTAGATAATAATAAACCATAGTTAACTCTTCTAAAATTAGCTTCGAAATGAAAATTGAGAAACCGGAAGTTTTTCCGTTTGCCCGGCGTTACCTGTAGTACACGATGATTATGTAACCTCAGTGACGTATCTATATAATTTTCAGGTATTGTAATGTTTGTGTTAGGACTAGTAATTAACATTCACTCCGACCATATCTTGAGAAATCTCAGAAAACCAGGGGAGACTGGTTACAAAATACCAAAAGGTGAGTTTTATGATATATTCTAAAATTGGTATATTGGACGGTAATAACTGGGCGTACAGCAACATTTATTCATTCATAAATAAATGAAACAAATTTAAGCTAATATTAACCTCTTGCTTGATTTCTTGAAATATTACATATCATACAAGTGTTACTATTTTGGGAATTTATTATAGTAGGACTTTATGTTTATTTTGTGAGTGACCTGGTCGAGTTTATACACCGATAAATTGCGGTAAAACAACTTTTATTACTTATAATTCCATAATAATTAAATATTTCGGCAAAATAAGAAAGAAACGAGCTGTTTTTAATATGGCATTCTTTTACTGGGACAAATATGCATACGCTGAACGTCATTTATCATAGAATAAATATCCCATTTACATATTTCATATCAACAATACACACCGTATTGGAATTATTAACTATTACATATCATACACGTGTTACCACTTTGTGGATAACTGATAAGGTGATATGTAAAATAATGTAAAAGATAGTAGACAATAATTTATATCAACAATACACACCGTGTTGGAATTATTAACTATTACATATCATACACGTGTTACCACTTTGTGGATAACTGATAAGGTGATTTGTAAAATAATGTAAAAGATAGTAGACAATAATTTATCAGGGAGTCCATGGGAAAATTGTAACTATATTTTTTTCACACGAAGCTTCTTGTACATTTGTACTTTGTAAATTTCTTAATTAAAACGTCTTTTAACTTAACTATTTCTTTCTTAGGGGGAATGTTTGAATACATATCAGGCGCCAACTTTTTCGGAGAGATTTTGGAATGGTGTGGTTTTGCAGTGGCATCAAATTCACTTCCGGCTTTGGCATTTGCTATCTCTACTTGCGGCAATCTAGGACCAAGAGCAATACACCATCACAGGTACATATAATTGATTA
The DNA here is from genome assembly GCA_028015205.1 of Mytilisepta virgata. Lineage (NCBI taxonomy): Eukaryota > Metazoa > Mollusca > Bivalvia > Mytilida > Mytilidae > Mytilisepta > Mytilisepta virgata. Next base: position 37,367,124 of record CM051510.1, on the reverse strand, counting down.
ATTACAGGATATTCGTGTGACAACCTCAAATTTTCCCGGTGAATTCTAATATTTTACAAGAATGTATACGTTTACTTTTTCGAAAGATTTGATATTTTTATCATATTTTGCCGCTGCATTTTATAAACTTATTACATACGAAAAGGCGTCAGTAATATAAATATGAAAACATTGAAAGCGTGTTCATTTGGGTATCAATTAGCGTGTTTTTTTTTTTGTGGGGGGGGGGGGGGGGTAAAGAAGGACAATGAATTTAGGCATTTAAAATTTTATTAATTATGCGTTATCATTAGAAAATCGCAAACTAGAAATTTCAGTATCCTTAAATTAAACCAAGGAAATTGATATAGACGAATATAAATAAATCTAGTGTATCGTATGGTTTATTGTATTTTATGAGTTTTTTGTTATTATTTAATAATTATCTTGATTAATTATTTGAGCTGATTAACAGGGATTACAAATGGCTCTCGCTGGACGGGCGTGTCCATTGTTTTAATTGGCGGGCTATTATTTCTCCTGAAAGGCAAATCCAGACGGTCTACTAAATTGCCATCTAGTACAGATTACTTACGATTTCAGAATCGAATTTGGACGCTAATATAATCTCGGTGATAGTACAATACAATACAAATGTGTATTGAACAATTGCATTTAGACAAGCTAGTAATTTTGCGTATCATTCACGCTCTTAGCTTATACTTTGACTATTTAAATTTCAGTACTGAAAAGCCCTTGAAGAGTTAGCATGTCCAGAAAACCTTTATGCCATTTGAACTGATTTCATCACTTTGCGTCCGTCGTCCACATTAAAGTTGATCTTCTCCTGCAAACCGCGAATAAATCTGTCTTCGCGGTAAGAAAAATTCATGTTCTAATGATAAACATGGATATTGCTTACCGCAGATTAATCCGCGATTTGCAGAACTGTATGCAGGGTGTGCCAAGACTACTTGACAAATTGTAACCAAACTAGGCATGAATGGTGTATGGAGGAACCTCAACAAGCTGTTTATCTGTCTTTGTGGTTGGATGGACAACTTGGCCACCAGAGGCAATTTTGTTTTGATTACCCAAGTTTAAAAAAAATCCTTTCATAGGAAACCAAAGTTTAAAATATTTTGAAACTTTTGCAGAATTGATGACAGCAATACCCTCTAAAAACTGCCTACTTTCGGTTGAGACTTAGCCGCTCCCCGACATCTGCTGTTGCTAAGAGTGTCCATGGAAATCATCTGGGAAAGGAATGTTTTTGCTATATGCTCAGGAACTAATGGACATATTGTTGACAGTTGACAAATGATGTTTCGAAGGATCTCTACAAACTTTCCACCTTTGGTTTTGGTTCGATGAACAACATGCGCCGCCAGAGTACATCATTGATTTTGATTAGCCAATTTTCCCCCAAAAAAATCTTTACCTCTGAAACTACACTACACAATCTTTTGAAGCTTTGCAGGATTGATGACAGAAATGACCTCTACAAACGATCCACTGTTGGTTGAGATTCACCCCTCACTTGACGGCTGTGACAGCCTAAAGTTTCCATGGAAACAATATTGTAATGACTTTCATTTGTCATTTCTTCGGGAAGTAATGGACAGATTGTAACCGATGTTGGTGGAATCTCATATTGAAGGACAGATGCAAATGATACATCTTTTTTAGGTCAAAGGTAAAATGTCATGGTCACTTTGACATTTTGCGTTTCTTTAACAACCTTATGGATACAACAGAATTAACATTTTCAAACGGACTAATAGACGCCAGGTGAGCGATACAAACTCAGGTGAGCCTCTCGTTTTTCCTTTAAATCTCACGATTTGTTTAAGTAAAAATACAATGTATATAGCACACGATGGATATAATCATATGGAGTATATCCGTTTGGTGTCAATAGTTATACTATTATTATTAAATTATAATTATTTTATATTTCAGATGGTACAGAAATAAATTTGAGGATTATCCGAAAAACAGAAAAGCGATAATACCATTTATACTCTAATCATTCGACATCGGTGAAAGTTCTATGTGTGATGCCTCACATCTTACTTTCCGAAGTTAGATGTGTGAAACAGAGATGTACAAACATATACCGAAAATATCAACGCTTCTGTATGTGTGTAAATTGTGCAATTGACAATAATTCGCCGTCAAATATTTTTGTTGTTGTTGATATTTTAGAAACAAATATTTGTTGTGATATTGATACTTAAAAATACTTATTAAGAAATTGATATTGTTTTGTTTGAACTAAAATATATATCCTATACCTGGATCCAAATGATTGTTTTGACATATTATCATACAACTATATTTATAATCCAATGAAAAAACCTTATTCATGACACGTGACCGTACAATATCTTTTCCGTATTGTACAACCGGAAATGTACAAAAAGCCCCATTTTTTCGTATTGTACGGTACGACGCCATCTTTTACATTGATACTATAGAAATCGGAAACGTACAGAAAAAGCCGTATTTTTTCCATATTGGACGGCAGACGCCATCTTGGTTTTAGCTGAATAATAAATAGCTCAAATAGGTTTTTATGCAGTATAGCCTTGTCACTGTGATACATTGTGAAGAAAATAATATTTTTTTCCGCATTAAACTCCATAATACCCATATTCTTATGTTGTTAAAATTTCTGTTAATATTCTTGTTACTTATAAAGAATCAAATTTAGCAAAGCCCATTGTTTAAATAGTTGGTTGAGCTGTATAATGACTCGTCCGTATTGTACTGAAAACCCGTATTGGACGAGACGCCGTCGAGTCCAATACGGGTTTTCAGTACAATACCTGGGGGGGGGGGGGGGGGGGGGGGGTATTTGATATAGATACCGAACGTGCAGCAAATTCGGGTCAAGATTTTACAAGAACGGAGGAGATTTATGGTCGGGATTTTCTGACACGCCGGAGAATTCCGGTCGGGATTTAAAAAATTTCTGCAGATTTTTATAAAGCACAAAAAGGCCGATGAAAAGAAAAGAGCAAGCAAAGCAGATTTTTTACCTTTTTGGATAATTTCTTGTATGTAATTTTAATTTGGCTTTCATGGATATTTTCGGGTCACAAGTTCGATATAACGTGGATAATTTCGGATAGTGGTTTCAAGTACACCGGGAGAAGACAATACGGGAGAAGAAAATATAAGTTGTCATAACTTGTTTCCCATCCCTTTTGCTATATTTGAGCAAATAAAATAATTATATTCTTAGTACATCGATCTAGTTACACCCCCCCCCACCCCCCGATTACGTTACGAATTCGTTCAATATCTTCCTATATTGTACGCTATACCGTATAATAACCTAATATTATCGTATATCTCCCGTGTCTACTATTTATATATGTACTAACTTTTTCTAGAAACAATGAAAAACCAAATTGTAAAACTTATTCTTTACTGATCCCTTGTATGGACACCTTGTACAAAATACAAATTTCTGAAAATCTATAATAGCAAATCTAATCAACAAACAAAAAATAAACATTTGATAAAAATGTGGAAGTGTTTATAGGAAAAGTATTTTGACCTACTAAGCCAGAATCACATTTAAAAATATATCTACGAGATAGGCAAGCATGTATAAAGAAAAAACCAGCTGACGGGCGGACGCATGATTGGAGGTAAAGACGTACCCGAATTTTCGTTTAAACAAAAAAGGAATATGGTAGACAAATTCAGTCGTTGGTGACAGTAGCAGGAAAAAGGACGAAATCTAAAAGCTGAACATTGAAAGCGAAGAATGAAGCGAGAAAACCAAAGTATGTAGAAATTGTACAAATTCAAAATTGAAAAGCAATACATATATGCAGAAAAAATATATAGTATATACCGCAAGGGGGAGATCAATTATCTAAGCTCTCGGGAGCCTGTATTGCAATTCTTGATTTGCATTAAAGACACATTAAGCAGGAAATAAAAGTTTAGCTGTGGGAAAAAAATTAAAAACAGGCCAAAAGAAAAAAAAACATTGCTTTTATGCTTTGTATCATTCAACTCGCAAAAGGTTTCAGACAAAATCTTGAATTAATTCATTTTCCCTGTTTCCCTGTTCCCTGTTCAGAGGAGTGTTGGAGGCAACGGACATAACAGTCTGGATCAACTCTTAATTGAGGTATTGCAGTATTATTGTGCTATAGTACCCTAACTGGGGAAAAATGGTATTTGGACGACAACAGGCACTTATTCATAATGTTTTAGTCGCGCACAGAAATTACTTAATATAAAACAACAATTATTTCTGTTAAAACGATGACACTTATACTGTGATTTGTTACTGCGTTTAAACAATTCATTTAATAGTAAAGCCAACACTTGTGAATGCCACAGCCCTCAACAGTCATCGTATGATGACGATTAATGTAAAAGAACAAACACTATTCTTCGTATTTGCTACCTTTTCATCTCGGAGAAAAATTAATTCAATTATCATATTTAAGTTTTTGTGTATACATTTTTAAATAAAAAAAAAAAAGAAATTGAATTAGCTCTCTTTGAACAGTGTGAATTGAAACCTGGCAACTTCGAATAATAGAACAATTACTTTTTATTTCACTTAAGTTTTCTAACAAATGTTTTTAAAAGACTCGATTGAAAGGGAATTAAATAAGGAAATTTTGTGATATTAATTGCACAAAGATTACTATTAAAAATGCAATTATTTTAGTTTTTATTTTGTTTAAATTGGTATAATGGTTTTTAAATGTTGCTTTATTTTATAGATAAAATTACATGTATCCTCAACCCACGCATTCAGGTAAATAAGCTTGGTTCCTTTTTAAAACAATCGATAGAACTGAGGACAGGGGACGCTTGAAATCTTTAATTTCATAATGTATATAAATGATCATGTTGATGTTGCTTTCATTTTGTTGTGTTTTGTCACATGCTATAAATTGTAGTGTTATGACAATAATTGATTGATTGATCCATCGTTGTTTAACGCCCAGTGGGAAATATTGCATGCTTATTCAGAACGAGAACCAGTTCAATTTATCAAACAATTCAAAAAGGGGTGGGATAGGACACGAAGGGAAACAGATTAATTTTTGAGAAAAGTTATAAATTTTTATATAACGCTACTTTTATTGCTGTTCTTAATCTTTCAAGTCAAAGTGAGGTCTTATACATGTATGGAGGACTATCTTGCACGCACTGCCAGATGTCCTCGCTTTTATCGTACAATGTACTTCTTTGCTAAATGTAACTTAAGTCACAGCTAAGGGCTGAAGAATACAGTTACAAGGTCAAATAATAAATTACACCACAACAACCAAAGAAATCTAACACATACTGTCATATCTTGTCCGACAATAATGAGAAAGAAAACCATAGAAACACAGGGTAAATCAATATTAATATTAGATAACTTGGTTGTAGATTACGTAGGGCAAATAAGTATATCATCCGAACGATATAGTCTACATAAATGTACCTAGACATTAACTGAACAACAACACTGATTCACAATTTTTTTTATTGAAATTTTCCTATTTTCATATAAATTCTAACTTATAATATTATTTTACTGTACTTCATTTTCGTCACCACGTATTTCTTATGATGTCATTGTCCAACGAAAAGCAGAATCTATCATATACACCAATGAACTATCCCATGATACATGTACATACAGCAATTATACGTATAGCCTATTACATATGTACATTTTCATCCGTATCGGTCCATATAGTGCCCATTTTGGTTTGTCTGACGTATCCATTTCTGTCAACTATCACGCTATAATTTTCCGGTAAAGGATAACATTTACATATCAGGCTGCCATCTGATGTGATTATCGATATATAAACAGTACCTTGAGGATCTAATGGATTCATTCGAAATCCTCCTCCGTCAGGATAAAATCTCAAATACGATCCTGGTCCAATTTTTGTGTAGCCGTTCTTTTTAGCATATTCCCAGTTATATTTCCTAGATGCTTTAATCTTGCCGGATATTTCCGCCCTCGTGGCTCCAACATCGACGGACTCCAACGTTGTATACTGTGTATCCATTCTGACCATAGCGAGCACATCCTCCGAGTATGCATTAGCTACGTGTGTAGACGATCTTTGTCCCATTCTGTTATCAATAAAAAAAAATAGTTAAGCTCATTAAAACTGTATCCAATATCACAAATACGAAAAAGTAAGAACACATTCATAACAGTGTTCATAGTCCAGCTGATATGTGCAGAATTTTGGCAGAATTGTGGGTTTGCTAATTGATAAAAGCATGAATCTTGGTACAATTGTAAACATATGTAGATCAGTTTAAGCTATGGACCCACTTTCAAATGCAGCATGTAGAAACGTTGATCGAGTTCAATTGGGGACACAAATATGAAGCGGCAATAAAGTGGTAAGTTGTGTTTTGTTTTCAATTTCCATTAAACAATTACTGAATGAAAAATTCAGAAATACGAAATATACGACAGTACACGAGCCCTAGGTACAAATAAAAGCCATTTAATAGCAATAAAGCAAATATCAAATATAACTACTTTTCAAGAAGACAGGAATATTATACATTAGTGAAATATGAAGATTCGTTCACCCTGGAAAAGTCGGGATTCCCTCGGTTCGAGGGAAACCTGACTTTTCGAGGGTGAACAAATCTTCATATTTCATTAATGCACCCGAAGAGAGATTATGAGACGAAAATAGTCTTGACTCCTGTTTCCTTTGTTGGTGGTGCTTGCTAATTTAAAGTGTACCTCGGATAGGAATACCATTGACTTATTATCTTTTTTTTTAGCAAACCGTATATTATAAGTATGTGAGTTTGGGGATAAAGATACTGTAAAGCAAGGGGACATTGATCTCTTTTAACAATACTGATGAACTGTCTCTGTTTCACTTTCTAATTAACCATTGCATATAGATAGTATTATGTGCTTTTTGTATTTCATGAAACATAACCTTTTTGGACTTCGAAGCAGTGATATTTGACACTTTGTCTTATTATTTCAATTTTCAAAAATTTCATCCTTATGGACAACCGATGATCGGTACCTCTTTATCGCCGCTTCTAATATGCGTTTTTTTTCAGTACGTTCAATTTCCCTGCATATGTCATAATAGTGTGAAGTTTAGGTACATGTAAGGACCAGTTGATATGAAATCCCGAACGCAAATACAAGCATTTCTGAACGTACAATGCTTTAGGATTTTATTCTGAAGCTACTGTAACAGAAAGCAATACATGCTCCATCCAAAATATTACTCTGTATTACAGATGTACAAATGTACAATAGTTCAAAGTTTTATTTGGGATTATCATCATATACATATGAAATATAACATTGCATACAAAAGTATTAGACAAACATATAATATATACATAATATATACCAAATATAATACATACAAACTTGTTATCACAGCTGATGAATGATGTTTCAATTAATATTACTATGGTTGTATATAACTGTACATGTAATATAAGATATTTAACTAACGCCAGGCGGAACTTTTTTTCCCAAAGTTATTTGAAAACTGGGTTAAGAAATCTTTATCACGTATCTATAGATGATTTGGGTACCGGATACAATGTTTACAATAAATGTGTCCGCCCAGTGCTGCACCTAGTGTGAACTGAAGATCCTATGTAATAGTTGAAAATGTACGGATGGATTTATATACAAGTCGCTCATGGACTAGTATTGTTCGGCCCGTTTTGGAATAAAAAATCCTTAGGTCAATACCTAGACAACTAATCAGAATTGATTAAATTGACTACATGTTTTATAATTTTATGGTTATCTTACCTTGACCTGTCCGACCTGCTTGATACACAATACACAATTTCTTATAGGCTATATATAGCACAGACGTTCTAGAGTAAATATAGTAATTTATTATATCCCAGTTTCGATAAATAAATAGATTAAATAAAGAAAAGAAATAAAGCAAAAAAATATTTGTTATATATTTGTAGACACATTTTCATTTCCGTTAAAGATAAACCATAAAAAAAGGAGAAAATATTTGTAAGAATAGACCGAAAAGGCTTAGGTAAATGATCATACATGTACATCTACTATGCAGTTGGCTGTGGGACTTTCTTTGATGTCAGTGGAGTAGCTTCCTTTGAGGCTTTTAAATTTTAAATTGTACAACTGCATTTTCCACTGTATTCCGAAGCCAAATTGAGATATCTGGGCCTGACCAAGAAGAAGAAATGACTTCACTTTTCTCCCTGTTATGCACTCTAGATCTAGAAAAAAGATATAATATTGTAAGATTTCATGGAAAGCTTATGGATAAGGACCTTGATATCGATATGTATATATCTTGATTGGCCACAAACAAACAAATTTAATGACTGAAACTATCTTGATAAAGTGTATAGAAATGGAATTTTTGTTGGTTTATCTAGTCCCACTGTCAGAACAACCGAAGACAACTGGGTCTGGCATCATAAAAGTTGAGAATATTCTTAAGTCTGAGAATTTTCTTAAATATGGGGATACTCGAATGTGATTGGCTGAGAATGGGAATTTGAGTAAAATTTTCTTTACTCAGCAAAAATAGTTCTTTATGGCGCCCAGGCCTGCGAACTTAACAATACCTTCAGTTTTGATAGTTGATATCACTGAATTATGGAATGCTTTTTTGAAATCTATACGCTTCTTGTAATTTTCCTCTGAAAAACTTTTTTGGATAATAATTATCACAAGCTCGAGAGCTTTCAGTTATAAATTGTCAGTTTGTGAAATGAGAGCTAGTTTGCATTCTTATAAATTATTACCAATTTATCTTTTTTGTTGAAAACGTTTTTACTGGTGTTTCTCCGAAATCGGAATCAAACTGGAAAATCTTAAAACGAAAAATTGAAATAATTTCATATGAATTTCACGTTTTTTCCAGAAAAGACCCCCTAGTGGTATCAGGGGAGATAATTAAAATTTACGTGTAAGACTGAAATAATTGGCTATGGCAGGCTTAACAAAACATGTTTATACTATCAATTATAACACCCGTTGAGAGCATTCACATGTCATATTTTACCTTATATCTTATAGAATACATTTCATTTGAGTTTAGAAACTTTTTCCTTGAAAAAAAAATAACATTCTATTTAGAATTTCGAACGTTTTGTAGTCTGTCAGGTAATACATATTTATAATTGGACTCACCTCGGTAAATGTCTTTTTAAAATAAAGTTTATTGGTGTTAAAATTGATGAACAGAATGAGAAAAATGAATCAGAGAGGGTGTTCACCATATGATCTGGTTTATGAAAACAAATTTTCTTATGATCTTCAGGTAATCAGGTACTAATTACAAAACTTAAATGATATTCAAATAATATTGTCACAACATTTCAAGATTACAAACAGTAGAAATCAATCACCAAAAACTTTGTAAAAACAATCCACTTAAACCAGTATAACACCCTTCTATGAATTATTATTATAATAATTATTATCAGGTTTTAAATTTCGTCATGATTAAATCTATATTCTATAAGTTTTTGTTTATTATTTGGTGTCAATATATTCAAGTCGTAAACAAAACTATTGCAAAATCAGTTATTTCCAGCTGATTGTGTAATGTAAACCCAGGTACACCCACCTAACACAAATCAACTGGGACAAAACAGATGGTCGATTTATAATACAAACATTTTGACATCACATCTTCTCCAGAAAGATCCACCCTATGTGAAGGGTCACTGTCGAATGACATTAAAAATAATGTGGGCGTACATATTTACACTGTACTCTAAAGGATAAAAGGTAAAAAAGTTGCGTACTAAAAATTTATATAAACTAAAAAAAATAAAATAGAATGGGGATAAGGTTTAGAGTATTATTTGAATAAAAACATGACTGACAGCACCATACAGACTAGCTCCTATTTCTGCACTGTCTCAAAAAGTTCATTCACTTATTGATATTAACTCACAAGCTGAACGCGTCTGGAATGAAGGGCATAAATCATGTCCCAAAAAATATACTCCAACCGGTATTTCTGGTCGACTTTGAGTAAATTGTTGGAGCTAAGATCTACGATTAGTTTGAAAAGTCCATTCTCTGATTTAGCTATATCCTTAATATTGATTCTGTGATCATTAAGAAAAGTTGTCAGTTTATCGAGGTAAATAGATCTTATTGATAGGCATTCACGGCGAAGTATAAAATGGAGGTAATTTTCCTCCACGTTTTGACAGATCTGCTGACTGTCTTGTCGTGTCGAGAACAGATATCTTGTGTTTTGTATGGCAAAAATATAGGTGCAATAATCAATTAACATACTCAAAACTATTTCAAGCAAGTGTATGCCTTTTTAAAGCTTAATTTTCTGTATTTTAAACTATATTTCATACCCAAGAACAACCACAAGCACGGAGAAAAACTGTACAATCTATTGTGTCATGGTTTGTAGTGTTTTCACTAGGAGATGTCCATTCTGTAAATCAGAACGAAGCTTAATTAGAGGGAGGAGTCAAGTCGTACTATAACTTCCAGGTTGGTGACGTCATACGTACATATTATCAGGTTTTCTGCAAATGTATATCGTGAAATATCAGCCGCGAGACACAATGTGAAGCTTTTTCGGCGAGTGAGCGTAGCGAACGAACTAAAAAGCTTCATATTGTGTCGAGCGGCTTATATTTTACAATATTTGTTTGAAGATAACTTGATGATAAATTTATCGTATTGTTAACTAGCAATCTTAACGGAATTTCTTACTTTTCAATGGCTATCTGCCTATAACCGGATGTTTTCCTGATATATTCGGGTCAACGTTGGGTCAAACATTATGACGTCGCTGATATATTCGGGTCAGCTCATATTAGGGTCGGGTCAACTCTTTACGACGTCACAGTGCCGAAATACGGGAAATTGTGAAGGCCTCAGCAGGTCGATATAGGCATGGGGAGATACGATAATGTACAATAACTTCCCATTTATCCTGTTTACAGAATGGGAAATTATGGTACAGAATTACGTCACTTGCTGAAATCTACCGTACAAGATATAGCTCCAACATCCAATCCTCTTCCCGATTTTTTTGCTGAAATTTTTTACTTTCAAATTTCTAAATTTTATCATGTAAGGCACTGGACATTTCAAAGAAAGTAAACGACGACAGACGACAAGAGCCGACGGACGCCAAGTAATTGCAATATTTCGGATGGACATGTCGAAGAATCGCTTTCTAATTTTTCAATTTAAAGAAAACAACAAGATCTTGTTTAATATCTTTTTTTAAGTTCAAGCTATTACTTTGAACAATGCATTATTTAAAAACAATTTCGGTTTATCGGAAATTAAACGCAATCTGACAATTTTGAAAAACTGACTTTTCTGTGATGTCTCTGAGAACATTCCTATTAGTATTAATACTAGCGGTTCCGCTTGCATTTTCAATACTGCATTCCATAGGTCTCGGTTTTTACTTTTTTAGAACATGAATTTGGCGGATTGAGTATGTTGCTTACATTTTCCGCTATTTCATCCGATGATCTTATGTATTTCCTCATGGCTTTCTCCGAACGATGACCGGTACGTTTCATGATCTCTTGTTCATCCACACCAGACATATACAATTGCGTAGCGCATGTCCTCTTCCCGGAATGATTGGAAAAGTTACCATTTAAATCTCCCTTGGCACATATGCTTTTCATGAGGGTTTTTAGCTTATTGACTGTATCATATAATTTCACTATCTAAAGGACGTCTATAAAACGCACCCACATTTCCTACAAATGTCAAGTATTTCAAGAAGATATCGGCCAAACGTCGGTCACCTGCAAAAAAATGAATAGTTCAATTATTACACATTTAAAACAAACCAAACATCAACTTACAATTTTTGTTTTAGTTTTTCATGAACATTTATGCCGTATTAAAAAAAAGTTTCCTTTTGTTTGTTGAAAAATTTCAACATCAGAGGGCGGGGAGTAAAAACATTTTGGTGTATATTTACATTTTTATTAGTTTTTGCACGGAGATGGAGTATGGTCTCCTTGACACTTACCCCATATCTTTTTTATATCGACAGCGTACCAAAAAATCATGCAAATTATACCAAAAATCGCTCAAAGTATGTCAACATTTTTTCCGCATCAATCCGATCGGCGAACATTTTCACTTTTACACCAACATACACAAAACTGTGGAAAATTAAATTGACGCATTTTTAAGACGAGAACTGAATGAATATCGCACATCAAAAATAGTTTAAAAGTATCTTACATTCGTTTCAATAATGCTTGATATTTTTGTTCCTTAGGTCCAAATGGGAAATTCCTCCTTTGTAAGTTTTAGATTGCCTTCCAATGAACTGAATGAATTTGCCGTTTTCGTCCGCCTCGTCCATTAGGTCCGAGTGCGCCGATTGAGTCTCTGAAAGAAGAAAACCTTGCACAATTCTGCACGGACCGCGGGAAAAGCTTCATGAATATGTATGACACAAAAAATTCACAGGATTATTTATAATCTGTAACTGATTTCCACGCCCCTGCATTGTAAATCAGTTACAAATCCTAAATAATATTGTAAATATAACTTGTAGCTAAAAGAAGTTTTACATGAAATTTGGATTATTTCCCCCTGTCATCATCACTGCGTTTCCTGAAAACCATTCATGCCCTAATTGTTTTCAAATTTCTGACAGTGTAATAATTGCACGTATGTTGCAGAAGTTTACCAATATGGCAATCTGTGGAAACAATGCACCGATGGTAGTAATTGGGATACTCATAACAACAGCATCTTTAGTTTTACATATTATTGGATTTTCAACAACATATTGGTACAAGCTTGAAGGGGGTCGTTTCGGTCTATGGCAGGTGTGTGCCGAAATGGGACAACCAGAAGGTCCACCAGTATTGGTATGTTCAGAGATAAGAAGTGAGTATGCATATTCTTTTATCCGACCTATAATTATAAACCGAAGTCGATTGGCTCTGACTCATAGGTCTGAAAGGGTTCGAAAGTTTTTAAAAGTCCGAAAGATCATTACTAATTGTCAAGTTAACAGGTCGTCCTCAGGAAATAATTTGAAACCTTAACTGGCTTAAGACATTCTCCTGTGGTGCGTTCCTTTATGCAGGTTCAGCTGGTTCGTATACCGATATCTGGTACTTTTCGTGTGTTTGCTCATGATTGACGGGGACCCAGTAACGTACCGATTTTCACGGTTCCATCCGGATGAGGGACGAGATCAAAAGTTCAATGTAGGATAAAAAACTTAATTCAAATAGTTGGGGGGGGGGGGGGGGGGGTAAAAATCGCTGCAAGTCAATATACAGAACAAACACTCATTGTTGAAGAAAAACAGGACCCATGATACAAAAAGTAAACTCTCCAAGCATATGCCCATATTTGTCAATAAATTTTTCCCAAATTAAGTAAAGACGGGGGGGGGGGGGGGGGGAGGGGGGGGGGACGTGAAAAAACTATGTGAATTAAGTTTTTTAGCTCACCTGTCCAAAGGCCATGTGAGCTATTGCCATCACTTGGCGTCCGTCGTCGTCGTCATCAATTATACAAAACTCTTGTCCTCTGAAACTACCTGACTAATTAGAACCAAACTTGGTATGAATGTTCCCTGCATAGAACTGATGTGGGGATTTTTGATTCGTCGAAAAACATTGCCGCTGTTACTAAAAATAGAACATAGGGGTCAAACAACAGTTTTTCGCAAATATCTAAAAAATCATTAGGTTACGGCAAATTCTGGCAGGTTGAAAGTGTTCAGCATGATGAGAGCTACCAGTGTGCTGATTTTCGTGAAAATCTGTCAACTGATGTTAGAGTTATTGCCCTTTTTTGACATTTTTGGCTTTTTTTATGTTATTATTTCAAAAATCTTCTTCTCTGAAACTACTTGACTAATTAGAACCAAACTTGGTATGAATGTTCCTTGGGATACCCTGCATAGAACTGATGTGGGGAGTTTTGATTCATCGAAAAACATGGCCGCTGTTACTAAAAATAGAACATAGGGGTAAAACAACAGTTTTTCGCAAATATCTAAAAAATCATTAGGTTACGGCAAATTCTGGCAGGTTGAAAGTGTTCAGCATGAACCTTCTTCTCTGAAACTACTATTCAAAATCAAATGAAACTTGGTAAGATTGTTCCTTAGGGTATCCTGCAAAAAGTTAATGCTTGGATTTTTGATTGGTCGAAAAACATGTCCGCCCTTACTAAAAATAGAACATAGGGGTCAAAATGCTGTTTTTTGCTATTTTTTCCTGAATTATAAAAAGAAACTGAAGATGAAAGCTACTTTCAAGGTAAACATGGTATCCCGAGTTGAATGGTGATGATGAAAGTTTGTTTTGGACGGCCATTTTTAAAATGGCTGCCATTTTCCCGCCATTTTTTACACTTGCTCAGATTTCAACAATATTTGGTTTTTAAAGTAAACATGGTATCCTTAGTGAATGATGATGAGATTTTTTGTATGGAGCATCTATGCAAGGTCCTTTAGGAAATTTGCATAAATCTTCCCGGTCCGTGAAACAAAATGGCCGTCATGAGCATTTACATGTTCTGATTGGTCGAAATTTAAAAGTTCTTCTCCTCTGAAACCGTAAAGCCAAATGAACTGATTTTTTGGTATGGATGATCTATGGAAGGTCCTTTACAAAGTTTGCATAACTCATCATGGTTCATGAAACAAAATGGCCGCCATGAGCATTTACATGTTCTGACTGGTCAACATTTTAAACTTCTCTCCTCTGAAACCTTAAAGCCAAATGAACTGATTTTTGGTATGGAGCATCTAAGGAAGGTCCTTTAGGAAGTTTGCATAAATCTTCCTGGTCCGTGAAACAAAATGGCCGTCATGAGCATTTACAAGTCCTGATTGGTTGAAATTTAAAAGTTCTTCTCCTTTGAAACCGTAAAGCCAAATGAACTGATTTTTGGTATGGAGCATCTATGGAAGGTCCTTTACAAACTTTGCAAAAATCTTTCTAGTCCGTGAAACAAAATTGCCACCAGAAACCTTTATATGTTCTGATCGGTCAGAATTTAAAACTTCTCCTCTGAAACCGTTTGGCCAATGAACTTATACTTGGTATGAAGCATTTATAGAAGATCATTTACAAAGTTTCCAGAAATCAATCTAGTCTGTCAAATCAAAAGTTTGTGACTGCCAGGTGAGCCATACAGGCTCAGCCCACTGAGCCTCTTGTTTTATCATACATTGAACTTTTGATCTCGTCCCTAATGGAAAACAGATTTATGGATCTTTGACATGTCGAATAACTGGAAACTGCAATACTGATAATAAATAAAATTGCACCTATATTTTTGCCATAAAAAATCCAAAGAACTGAAAATTAATTTGGTGTGAACCAAGGTATGGAAATATTCACGAAATATTTTATAAGGTTATTATTGCTGGTAACCGAGCCGGTAGCCGCGTGTTTGGATAGGTCCATCATGGCGACAAATACCGGAAAATCGTGACTGACTGATAAGTTCCTTTCTACTTTGTACGTCAAAGATCATGTTTTTATATAGTTTGATTCGATAAAATGAAGGCAGGATCACTTGCGTGTCAGTTTTGCAACTTGCATGTATCATTGTCAAATGAAGCATGATAAGTCAGATAAAGATAAAGATAAAGAATTTTATTTCCAATTAAGGGCCCATTAAGAGCAAGCAATCAAATACAAGTACAAATACATATATAATCTTAGAATATGATTGTTTTGTGCTTAAATTTGAAACCTTCGATCTTTTTATCAAAATATTCCCTTAGCTATAATTTAAACTTATCAATGAAAATACTATGTACCTTTTATTCACTTACACGTAATAAATGAAATGTTTTGTCAGGTCGTATTGCCTTGAAACTCATTTAATCCTCCCAAAAATGAACGTGTGTGATTTTTGTCACATACGCCGGTTTGTAATCAACGTGTGTTAAGGTTTGGATGGAAATTCTGAATGGCCAGTTTCCGGTATGGATGATATACAAAATATTTGCTATTCCATTTTCAGACTCGACATGGACTCTTTTGGTTGCTACTACTGTCCATTATTGACTCCTTTAAAGAAGTTGTAGAGAACACATATGTGTCCCTGCATTAGAAAAATCGAAAATCAGATCAAAAGAACGGAACGTTATATCGGGAAAATTCGGATACAGAACCCCTAATTTCGATACCATCCGTAAGGTTGTTATTTAAATTCAAAAGTAAAAACTAAATTTCAACCTTCAGTCAATGGACGTAAGTTACCCCCGTTTGATTCACATTTTACTGATGGAACGCCACAGCTGTCTTATGTTCATTTCCATGATGTTGTTATGTCCATTTGTTGTTTTATTAAGGCAATGATTTTTTTAGAAAACAAATCCTCTTATTAGATGCAAATTGTTTGATTGTGTTGTTTGTTCCTATGTTGTTCTGTTCAAATATTATTTTATTGATTTTATTTCTATTTTGTTATGTGCAATTATTATTTCATTCAATCGAATCAATTTGTTGTGGTGTTAAAAGATCGTTTTGTTGGGTCAGTTGATTATGTTATATTAAATCATTATTTTATTACGTGAAATCATTATTTTATTACGTTAGATCAACTTATTATCATGTTGAATTATTATTTTATCAAGTCAAATCAACATATTGGTGTGTTCAATCATTATATCGTCTTGTTGGTCTAACTTGTTGTTATGTTCATTTGATGTTTCATTTCGGCCAATTAGTATAATGCTATGTTGCATTTCATCACGTAATGTCAAGTAGCAACTTTATTTCATTGTGTTGAGGTATTATGTTGTTGGGTTGAATCGTAATGTTGATCAACGTTATGTTGTTCATTCGGAAATGATCTTCGAGTTACTTCGGTATTAACAGATTAATTTGAGAGCGCTCCCAATCTGCCATAAACTATTCAACACCTACCTAAGTGTTTCTGGGACCTGTTTAGATAGATTAATATGTTCAAGGCTATACCCATTATCAGAGCGACTCAAGCCCCTGATGTATTATTTTTAGGGATCAAACATTTTTAAGGAGGGGGGGGGGGGGGGGGCTAGGATCAATTTTGGAATAAAAAGGCAGGGCCAGGATTTTGGCAAAATAAAAAGGCAGGATCACTGTAGGTGTGAAAAAAATGCAGGACATTTTCTGGTTTCATTGAAAATAGTAATGTAGGTACATATTATCAGGTTTTCTGCAAACGTATATCGTAAAATATCAGCCGCGAGACACAATGTAAAGCTTTTTCGGCGAGTGAGCGTAGCGAACGAGCTAAAAAGCTTCATATTGTGTCGAGCGGCTTATATTTTACAATATTTGTTTTAAGAAAACTTGATAAATTTATCGTATTTTAACTAGCAATCTTAATGGAATTTCTTACTTTTCAATGGCCATCTGCCTATAACCGGATGTTTTCCTGATATATTCGGGTCAACGTTGGGTCAAACATTATGACGTCGCAGATATATTCGGGTCAGCTCATATCAGGGTCGGGTCAACTCTTTACGACGTCAGAGTGCCGAAATACGGGAAATTGTGAAGGCCTCAGCAGGTCGATATAGGCATGGGGAAATACGATAAGTCACAATAGCATACTTTGGTGTAAAAATTGTCTACGAGCCCAGAGAAAGAAATGTTTGTTTCGTAGAACCTCTGATAATTAATTTTACATGCCGGATTGCTTGGAAATATTTTTTATTGCTCTTTTTTTTTTAAACGTTTAGGACTTTATAAGTATATTCATAAATTAACACTCTAGTTTCAAATGTTGGACTTCAGTGAGAAGTTTAGGTAGGGTAAGGTTGCCCGACCCAAACAACCAAGCTCTCAATATATAATTACATTGAAAAACAATTAGGCATGCGTACAACTGTCAGGAATAAGTCTTGCGGCGCAGAATTCTTGCAGAAAATACTTAAACATGGAAAATTTCTCTTTTTAGATGGTCCTTTTCGGTTAACTGACAATTTCAAGTCAACCCAAGCATTGGAATGCCTTGCTCTGATTGGATACGTGGTAGCCGCCTCAACTGGATTGCTGAGAATGTTTGTTATGACTGATCAGAACAAACTCTTTATCATGACCGGTCTACTCAATTTATTTGCAGGTAAGTCAGAATTTCTGCGAAAAGAAATTTTCTAACTAATCATTAGCAATTTCGCTTTAAGTATTACAAAACAAAAATTGCGCTTATATTCATAAAAAGTGACAAAATATATTTGAAGTTTAGACATTATTTTTAAATTTAATTTTTTTTTAGTTTTTAGAGTTTCTTGTGTAGTTCAAAGTAGATAACTTTGTACAGTTAATACCAAAATCTCGTAAACCTCGCAAACAACTGATGTTGTTTCATTGATGCAAAATCCGTATCTCAGATATATACTACAAAAAATACATTACGTATGTCGTATGTAATGTAAATACTAAATTGATAAACAACTCAAAATAAAGTGTAAAGCTACACGACGACGCCGCTGTTGTGTTTATTGAATACATCATATACACAGCAATCAACACCAAATATTGAATCTTTATAATGCATTCATGAAATCATCAATTTCATCTCGAGCTATATGTGTTAACAAACCCAAAATGATATGCTAAAAAATATATCCCAAAAATAAGAAACCAAGCCCAGTCCCATCAATCTTATATACATGTGATTCTAAAATGGGATGGAGGGGGGGGGGGGGGGGTACCCAAAACTTTAACACGTGTTCGCTTTGACGTCGTCGTACTGAATGACTGCAAACCTTAGTTTCGCGGGAAAACTGCAGTGCGACTTGCACGCCACCCTAACATAACGAATAACAAGAGAAGATATATTCAAACGCGTGAAATTATATATATTTGAAACGGAAATGTCGGAATGAAACTGAATTAATACTCCTTGATCTTTTCCGTAATAGTTGACAGCACTGCTACTATTAACACAGTTCGTACTATCTGACATCACTGTTACTATTGACACAGTTCGTACTATCAGACAGCAATGCTACTATTAACACAGTTCGTACTATCTGACAGCAATTCTACTATTAACACAGTTCGTACTATCTGACAGTACTGCTACTATTAACACAGTTCGTACTATCTGACAGCAATGCTACTATTAACATAGTTCATACTATCTGACAGCACTGCTACTATTAACACAGTTCGTACTATCTGACAGTACTGCTACTATTGACACAGTTCGTACTATCTGACAGCAATGCTACTATTAACATAGTTCGTACTATCTGACAGCACTGCTACTATTAACACAGTTCGTACTATCTGACAGCACTGTTACTATAAACACAGTTCGTACTATCTGACAGCAATGCTACTATTAACACAGTTCGTACTATCTGACAGCACTGTTACTATTAACACAGTTCGTACAATCTGACAGCTATGTTACTATTAACACAGTTCGTACAATCTGACAGCAATGCTACTATTAACACAGTTCGTACTATCTGACAGCACTGCTACTATTAACACAGTTCGTACTATCTGACAGCACTGCTACTATTAACACAGTTCGTACTATCTGACATCACTGTTACTATAAACACGATTCGTACTATCTGACAGCAATGCTACTATTAACACAGTTCGTACTATTTTACAGCACTGTTACTATTAACACAGTTCGTACTATTTTACAGCACTGTTACTATTAACACAGTTCGTATTATTTTACAGCACTGTTACTATTAACACAGTTCGTACTATCTGACAGCACTGCTACTACTAACGCAGTTCGTACTGACAGCACTGCTAATATTAACGCAGTTCGTACTATTTTACAGCACTGCTACTATTAACACAGTTCGTACTATTTTACAGCACTGTTACTATTAACACAGTTCGTATTATTTTACAGCACTGTTACTATTAACACAGTTCGTACTATCTGACAGCACTGCTACTACTAACGCAGTTCGTTCTATCTGACAGCACTGCTAATATTAACGCAGTTCGTACTATTTTACAGCACTGCTACTATTAACACAGTTCGTACTATTTTACAGCACTGTTACTATTAACACAGTTCGTATTATTTTACAGCACTGTTACTATTAACACAGTTCGTACTATCTGACAGCACTGCTACTACTAACGCAGTTCGTACTATCTGACAGCACTGCTAATATTAACGCAGTTCGTACTATTTTACAGCACTGTTACTATTAACACAGTTCGTACTATCTGACAGCACTGTTACTATTAACACAGTTAGTACTATCTGACAGCAATGCTACTATTAACACAGTTCGTATTATCTGACATAATGCTACTATTAACACAGTTCGTACTATCTGACAGCACTGTTACTATAAACACAGTTCGTACTATCTGACAGCAATGCTACTATTTACACAGTTCGTACTATCTGACAGCAATGCTACTATTAACACAGTTCGTACTATCTGACAGCAAGGCTACTATTAACACAGTTCGTACTATCTGACATAATGCTACTATTAACACAGTTCGTACTATCTGACAGCACTGTTACTATAAACACAGTTCGTACTATCTGACAGCAATGCTACTATTTACACAGTTCGTACTATCTTACAGCAGTGCTACTATTAACACAGTTCGTACTATCTGACAGCAATGCTACTATTAACACAGTTCGTACTATCTGACATAATGCTACTATTAACACAGTTCGTACTATCTGACAGCACTGTTACTATTAACACAGTTCGTACTGTCTGACAGCACTGCTACTATTAGCACAGTTCGTACTGACAGCAATGTAACTATTAACACAGTTCGTACTATCTGACAGCAAGGCTACTATTAACACAGTTCGTACTATCTGACATAATGCTACTATTAACACAGTTCGTACTATCTGACAGCAATGCTACTATTTACACAGTTCGTACTATCTGACAGCAGTGCTACTATTAACACAGTTCGTACTATCTGACATAATGCTACTATTAACACAGTTCGTACTATCTGACAGCACTGTTACTATAAACACAATTCGTACTGTCTGACAGCAATGCTACTATTAACACAGTTCGTACTATCTGACAGCAATGCTACTATTAACACAGTTCGTACTATCTGACATAGTGCTACTATTAACACAGTTCGTACTATCTGACAGCACTGTTACTATAAACACAGTTCGTACTATCTGACAGCAATGCTACTATTTACACAGTTCGTACTATCTGACAGCAATGCTACTATTAAGACAGTTCGTACTATCTGACAGCAATGTTACTATTAACACAGTTCGTACTATCTGACAGCAAGGCTACTATTAGCACAGTTCGTACTGACAGCAATGTTACTATTAACACAGTTCGTACTATCTGAAAGCAATGCTACTATTAGCACAGTTCGTACTGACAGCACTGTTACTATTAACACAGTTCGTACTGTCTGACAGCACTGCTACTATTAACACAGTTCGTACTGACAGCAATGTTACTATTAACACAGTTCGTACTATCTGACAGCAATGCTACTATTAACACAGTTCGTATTATCTGACAGTACTGCTGCTATTAACACAGTTCGTACTATCTGACGGCAATGCTACTATTAACACAGTTCGTACTATCTGACAGCAATGCTACTATTAACACAGTTCATACTATCTGACAGCAATGCAACTATTAACACAGTTCGTATTATCTGACAGCACTGCTACTATTAGCACAGTTCGTACTGACAGCACTGCTACTATTAACACAGTTCGTACTATCTGACAGCAATGCAACTATTAACACAGTTCGTACTATCTGACAGCAAGGCTACTATTAACACAGTTCGTACTATCTGACGGCAATGCTACTATTAACACAGTTCGTACTATCTGACAGCAATGCAGCTATTAACACAGTTCATACTGACAGCACTGCTACTATTAACACAGTTCGTACTATCTGACAGCAATGCAACTATTAACACAGTTCGTACTATCTGACAGCAAGGCTACTATTAACACAGTTCGTACTATCTGACAGCAATGCTACTATTAACACAGTTCATACTATCTGACAGCAATGCAACTATTAACACAGTTCGTATTATCTGACAGCACTGCTACTATTAACACAGATCGTACTATCTGAAAGCACTGCTACTATTAACACAGTTCGTACTATCTGACAGCAATGCAACTATTAACACAGTTCGTACTATCTGACAGCAAGGCTACTATTAACACAGTTCGTACTATCTGACGGCAATGCTACTATTAACACAGTTCGTACTATCTGACAGCAATGCAACTATTAACACAGTTCGTACTATCTGACAGCAAGGCTACTATTGACATAGTTCGTACTATATATCTGACAGCACAGTTACTATTAACACAGTTCAATAATGTTTATAATGCTGAACATACAAAGAATGAAATTAACTGGCCTTTGCAAGTTCAATAGAATAGAGTAATAGTATTTTTTCACCGACATAGCCAACAGGTAAAGTTAAGAATTAATTCATCTTATCCATTCGTCTATATTTAATAAATGCTTTTAATTCATTATGATATCAAGTAGGCCTTAATATATATTTTAAATATATTCCAAAATTTAAAGTGGTATATAGCAGTTACCTCCCATAGAGCACTAAATTCTTGGTATTTTTTATTTCCTTTTTCTATTATAAATAAAATCGTATAAAAATCAAGTGTATAATGGCCTTTAAATCATTGTTTAATTTATAAATTTCATATACTCTAGATATGCGTAATTTGCAGATATTAATCTCTTCATTACATATACATGTATTTGAAAACGGGAAGGGACTCCTTCATATAGTTCTTTTTTAAATAAACCATTTCGATGTATCCCATGTCACAGTTGATAAGTGAAAGACATTGTTCTGTTAATTGAAAGTTTTTGATATCTACCTCTTTCAATATTAAAATTGTTATTTTAGATACAAATTCTTATAAATAATGGAATTTGAGCTCGATTTATACCGGAGAAGAGTTTTCTGTTCTGTTTTCTTTCGATTTTTGTTTTACTTTTTGTTGGGGGAGGGGGGGGGGGGCTCTGTGTCCGAGTGGTCTAGCAATAGGTAGTTCGTCGTGACTACTAATGGTCACTAGCCTGTCAACACTGGGGTTTTGAGTTCGAACCTACCTGTGGCGGGGTGTATTCGACTCCGATCTTAATTGACAAGGATTACCAATTTTCCTACTGAAGGCCGGGTACTCCGGCTTCCTCCAATAAAAATTGGCGGCATCGAAATAGCCTGAATTGTGCTGAAAACGGCGTAAAACCCGAACTAAACAAACAAAAAACTTTTTTGGTTTATTTTTTGTATGCTAACAATTTTTTTTTTCGCACCGATTTTGAAATTTATATCTTCATAATCAATATTTCATACTTTGTTTTAATCATTTCAGATAATTAATATGGAATGCATTTGTACTTAGTAAATTGACAGCTTCAAATAAAATTCACATCTTGACACAAAAAACACGAAAGTGTAATATGTATTGACATGATATTTATCAATTTCTGTCACAGCTGGATGTGGTGTGATCGGAGCCATTGTCTTTACACAGATGGACCTTGGGGAGGGAACCAGACTAGATTCATCAGGGTACCAGTTCTCCTTTGTTTTATGCATTGTTGCAAGTGTCGGAGGTGTGGCTGCGGCAGTATTTTTTATACTTGCCTGGAGGTGGGTAAAGTAGAGGTGTGACAGGCAAAAACATGACACACAGATGAAGATCAAGCCATGACGGCGAAGTTATTAATAATGTTTATAAACCTAGTCTAAAAGAAGAAAACAAAAATGTACAAATTTAATTTCTTAAGGAACCAACTAGTCCTATATTATATTTTAGAAGTGTATAACAATTTTTTTATGTGACTAGATATGTTTCTAATTTTTGAAGTTGTATAGATTTTTTAACTCTCTTTGAAGTATTTTGATGAACAAATTCATTAGTACAGACATAGTGCGATTCAGAGTTCATTTTTGTACCATATTATTTTGTAGAATTATATTTCTTTGAATAAAGTTTGATTCACAGTTTTTCCCATCTTTATTTTCGGTAAAAAAAAATACAGAAGCGACAAAACAGTTGTAAAAATCAGTAAAATATAAATATAAAGGAAAAGACAAAGTCATGATGGATGGATGAATTATTGTTTAACGTCCAGTGGCAACCAGGTGCATATCAGGAAGAGAACATGTTGATATGATAATGAATATGATCCCTGCTTTGTACTAGACCGACCCGCTAAGTCGGATTTTTAATGTGCTAGCTCACAAGGTAACTGTCCGCAGGAAGACATATCACCTCACTCGGACACATTATACTGACTCCGAGTCGACCAGTCTTTGCTCTTTCTCCTAGATGCCGTGTGCTTGGCGGAGAAGCAGCAAATACCAATTTTAATGTCTTTGGTTTGACCCGGCCGGGGATCGAACCCGCGACCTTCCGCACTCGGGGCGAGCACGCCACCACGAGACCACCGAGGCGGTCTGACAAAGTCATGAAAATGAATCATAACAAACAAAGCCATTAGGATATATACATGTATAACCAAACTTATAATTAACTAAACAGAATAAGAACAAGACAGCAGAGAAGTACTAGCAATGTGAACTTTCTTCGGAAGGCTAAGCATGTTCTGTTCCATTTTAAAATATAAATATCTTGGCAATGTAATTGAATCTTCTAGAAAATTTCACTCCTCAAATCAAGATCTATCCAATAAGGCAAACAAAGTATTGTTTTCAATGTTGAAATCTCTCAATCCGTTAGTTAATAATATTTAATATAAATATCTAAAAAAAACTATTTCACTCTTTAGTAAAACCTATCTTGATGTACAATTCGGAAATCTGGTATATGGATTTCTATCAAAAAATTATTAGAGCATCACATAGAGCTGGGATAAATAACAATACAGATTTTAATCCTATTTCTTTATTGGATAATAGTTTTGCAGAAAAAAAACTAATTTAAAATTTTGTAAATTCACTTTGGGTCCATTGGTCCGAAGGTTTGATAGTCCGAATCTTGACAAAACGCATAATGCACACCTTTATAACATCAAGGAAAGTTAAATAGTCAAAACGTCAAATGATCAAAAGGTTCGATGGTCCGATGCTTGATATAACGCAAAAAGAAACTGTCGGGAGGTTCACTAGTCCGAAGGTCCATTGGTCCGAAGGTTCGATGTTCCAAAAAAAAACAATGCAGAATACTTGGCTTAGTTGAGTGGAATTTTTCGACTCTAGAAAAAAATGACATTTATTTCATAAAATGATGAAAAATATAAATAATTTGAAAAGGGTGATGCGACACACTAAATCCATTGCCAAGGTGTACTCAAAATACAGTCATGAAGGTTCTGCCAGGTAGAATTTCAGCAAACAGAAATCTTGTCTTCTTAAGGAGGAAAATTGATTCTTCATCCATCAAACATCTGTCATGTCATTGACATTGGTAACTGTTGGAAATTTTTGTGCTGTGAAAATATCAGTCTTATCAAGGACGTATAACTAACATCTACTATTGAAATCCTTGGTCTTACCAAAATAATGTTTTAAGGTAGATCATAGCTTATACACTGAGCATCTTTTTCGGACATCTTGCAAATTTGTATGTAAATATATATTTTCAGCGAGTAAACAGTATTTGATATAACGTAAAAATTATATCTTAAGTTTATTTACATAAAAGAATTGACAAAAATGCAGAAATAGCAAAATTACAAAATTTTATTCTAAAAAGAACCCTTTTCAGAGAAGATAATTGGCGGAAAATTTTTCTTATGAAATATAATGAAAATTTTATTTTTTTTGGAAATAGCAAGGAAAAACGAACGGTGACCCCAATTTTTCAATTGGATTTTCCCTACATAGTCTATATAAAATTTACTAACATTAAGACTCAATTATTTCAATTTAAAATCAAGAACGGTGACCTATGTTTTTTAAATTGAAGTTTCAAAGTATATCCATCCAACATTCTGCCTGAAAACATTCACGAAAATCTATCTGCCAAAAATATACGTATTGATCTACCTTAACAGAAATAATAAACTGAATGTCATTTCTCACATATGGAAGTGATAAAATAGTCCCCTGACCTCCATCTCAATTCATGTCCAATTTACCGTCATACAAATGTTTCATTTTGTGAAAATAAAGAGGTATCACTTTGTGCATTGGATGGTCCTTAGATGGTTTCCACTTTACCTGTTTGATCATTTTAGCATTTAAATAGAGAACTCAGAATTTTTGGATTACTCTTTAGGTTTCAGCATTTGAGGCCGCGTGAACATGAAAATCGACGAAATGTTCACATCTTGTGCATCAAACGTGATATCATAGACTATCTATATCTATATCTGTATATACATAATAACTCGGCACGCGAGGTCAGTACGTAACAGTATAAAGGTGTTCTATGATATGGTGGTACTTGATATTTCACGGACGTGTAATAAAATTACATGCTACTTGTTAGGATGCTGATTTTCCATTTCAAATCTTTGTAAACTTGTCTACCCATCACCATGTATCACTTGATTCAACAGTCGAACCAAAATATTATGGATGAATTATTGTTTAACGTCCAGTGGCAACCATTGTCGGGGCATATCAGGCCGAGAACATGTTGATATGATATGAATATGATCCCTGCTTTGGACTACAATGCAGCTCACGAGATAACTGTCCATAGGAAGATATATCACCCCACACTGACACATTATACCGACTCCGAGCCGACCAGTGCTTTACTCTTACTTAAAACTGCGTTGGGATGCCAACACAAAAGTCCCCAAAACTGCGGCCATTTTGAAAATTTTCAATGACAGAAATCACTTTGCCATATTATAATATACTTGGAAACCAAATTTCGTTGAAATAGAAGCCATGTTGAATTTTTTCGGCAACTTTTTGGTGGCTATTTTGAAAATGGCGGCCGACGGAAAATTTTCGATGACACAAATCACTGCAATATCATAATCTATTTGGAAACCAAATTTCATCCAAATCGGAACATGTTGAATTTTCCGCATTTTGGCAGCCATTTTGAAAATTGAGAAACCTTTATGCACAACTAGGCATTGCCACCTATTTATATATAAAATTTCGTCAAAACCAGGGCCAAAATTGTATTTTCTGTTCATCCAAAAAGTTACACAAGAACTGCTAGCCCCCCCCCCCCCCCCCCCCCAGAATCAAATAGTCCTCTCCTAAAGTAATTTAACCTTTATGGGTCAAAAATTTTAATCCTATTAAACACAAGTGTTATCCGACAATTGTCCAATAACAGGCATGCAAGTACATTGTAACTTAGTCTCGAATTCGTCGCCATGTATTACCTGAAAACTACATCTGAAATAAAATATATGGTTGTGCAGTAATTGAAAATATAATAGCATAAACGAAACGAGCCAAAAATATTTTGAACATTTTGGGGCTAGAATACTTATTTTCATGTGTGATAAGGCAAGATTATTTATTTCCAACTTAATGGAGGCCAGGATATTTATTTCCAAAATCTGCCAGAAACACCCGCCCCACCCCCCCCCCCCCCCCCCCCCCCCCTTCAGAATCAAATGGTCGTCCCCTAAGAATAAGAAAGGAAAAGAACAATATATGTATATATAATACAAGAAAAATAATAAGAAGAAACAGAGCAAAGACCATTAGTCCCCCAAAAGTTGTTTTGGGGACTTAATAAGAACCAAGCAATATCAATAAGTCTCCAAACTTCGTTTGGGAGACTATATAACTACATACAAATTAAAATCAATGCTTTTCACTATACTATCGCGATAAAAAAACAGCGAAATTATTTATTTTATGAAAGAAAACTGTTTGTGGACTTTAGCGAAAATTGTTACTGCGGGCTTTAGAGGTGTTTTTTAGTGGACATTAGCGGATGTCATTTTGTGGACCTTAGCGGGAAGTTTGTGGACTTTAGCGGCGTTTTTGACTTTAGTTGAATTGTGGACTACAGACATTGCATGTAGAAGTGTATGCATTTATACTTATTATTATTTTTATAAAAAATACATTTGAACATTTATTTAACCTGAAATTAAAGACATGAGATTGTATTGTTTACCCTGCAGTACTCCGAGACCATACGTTTTATCTCATTTTAACGTTCATTAGGGTAAACCGCAAACCAATTTCTGGAATTCAACCTCACAAGTCACCATTGTAGTTAATGATACACATATATGTATTTTAGAGCTATAATGTTTATCATTCCTATGAAATATGCCCCTTTACACATTTAACGCAGTGCCTTAAAAAATACCCAGAAATAAACTGTCTTTTATATCATATTTAGTTAAATATTAATATTAGGCAACATCAAATTGATCTTTAGATCTTTTGATTTCGCCGCTCTAATTTTTTGACTATGTTAATTTTTTGCCGCTTCATTTTGCAAAAATCTCGAAAATTGTCCCTAATTCTTCATTTTTCAAAAAATCAGAAATAAAAATTTGGTAAAAAAATTGTTATTTTTACCCAATTTTTTTGCAATATTTTAGTTAAAAAATATATGCCGTACGTAACTTTGAACTTCGCCAGAAAAAACCTAGTTCCCAAGAAAAAAAAATTAAAATAAAAAATTCATTCGCTCGCACCTATTTTTGCCATCGAAAATTCCAAAGAACTAGAAATCAATTTGGTGTGGCCTTAAAATGGAAATTGGAAGAATTTAACTAAATCATGACTTATATTTACCATTATAAAATACATATCCATAGTTATGAAGATAGTATGTGAAACCTAAACTGTATACAATGACCATGTTATTTGGACGACTTAGAGAAATTATTTCAATTATGTAAACTTAATACAGACACCGCCTCGAATTAGGTTTCACTTGATAAGCATTTTGGTATTCGACCAATCAGAAAACAGAATCTCATGTGACAGCCATATTTGGTTAAAATAAGAAAACATACATGTATATATATATCCATAGATGCTTCATATTAAGTTTAAGTTTTTTTCGGCAAAGCAAACCATCGGGCCAAGCAATTTTTAATATTTAATTCAACCAATAAGAAAAATCTGGCTACGTCAGCACAGGACAAATTACGTAAATCGTACAGATGTATTTCAATAGATCACCCGGGGGGGGGGGGGGTTACTTTCTATATAATGGTAACACATCCAAATATGAATGGTCCAAAAGGGTCTATTTTTTTCTTATTCAATTTATGGGGAAAGGAATACCATTTTAAATAGATACATATAATTAGGTCATATTTCCAGATTAATAAAATGTCATCCTCTATTTTTCCCTCTGCATGTAAAGATCTTTAGTTCTGATTGAACTATTTGTGAAAATACAAGGTGAGAAAACATATGAAAGGGTTAAGAAAAGAGTGGTTTACATATGATTAGGTTAGACTTTCTTGGAATCTGCAATATATGAATTGGGCGAGATTTGAAAGTGTTGACCGCACATATGTATCATAATACACGACTAGTTTTTAGTTCCTCGTTTCCTTTAATTTGCCTTTGTACTTTCGTGACGATTCTTTACATTCGACCTATATCGGACAAAATGAATTTCTCATGGCAGTCATAAATGGTGTTTGACGAAAATATGCACCAATATTCCAACTGTTAATGTCCTTCCATAGTTTACAGTTCAATGGGCTAAGTGGGGTTTAGGGGAGCCTTTAAAATATAGAGAGTTAAAAGGCAAGAAGTGGTGACACCCAACGTCAAAAATTCCTATTTATTACAGTGTAACAATACATGGGAAACAGAAAAAGTATTTGCTCCAACTTAAAATTTAAATTTGAAAGTTCCATCGCCCTTTTTAGTTCTCACAAAAGTACTAGGTTCGTACCCATCTCCACGCCAGAAAAAGGAATACAGCTACGACAACACCTCCGATCCCTGCTACAATACAAAACGCAAAAGAAAAACCGAATTTTGACGGAACTAGCTTGTTTCCATATCCGTCCACGATTGTAGAGAATACAATTGATCCGACCAATCCACAAAAACCTGTTGAAAAGAAAAAGATTATTAAATAATATGATAAATAAGGCCTTAATATGGCAAATTTGGCATGTCAATATCTTTACGAGGCCCTTGTCTGGAAACAGGGCAATATGGAATTCCATACGGATAGGCAATTTGAAAATTGTATTGGCTCTGTTCTAATTCAGCTTTATTGGCCCTGTATTGATTCCCGGTCAGCTTTATTGGCCCTGTATTGATTCCCGGTCAGCTGTAGTGGCCCTGTATTGATTCACGGTCAGCTTTGATTCTCTTTCATCTTTTTTGACCATGTATTGATTCCTGGTCAGCTATATTGGGCCTGTACTGATTCCCGGTCAGCTTTATTGGCCTTGTATTGATCCACGGTCAGCTTTTTTGGCCCTGTATTGATTCACGGTCAGTTATATTGGCCGTGTAAAAAAGAGGCTGTATCATTCAACTGTTAACTACAAATATTTGTGTAATTTGCTAAATTTATTAATATTGTGATATTACATAATGTTCGGTTTTTAGGTACAATATATGTACAATATTCAGACAGCTTCAATGTAGACATAAATTCTTATAAAGACGATCAACAACAAAATCGTGCACCGGTCTTCACCAACAAAATCGTTCACAGAAGTCTTATATTAATTAACCAAGAATGTTTAAGATCATTTGAGGGCTATATGGAAATATATGGACCCTTAGGTCATCCCAAATACTGTATACTTGGCGAAAAACTTTGAATTCCCCCGAGAATCCTACTTAAGAAAATTTACACTGTCCCAAAGAAATACATGTATCGCATTCTTTTGTGGTGTTCAATAGAAAAATCAAGATAACGAGGCATCACACGAGAAGCTTTTTAATATTTGTCCGATCAGAAACCATAGTTTTAAGTGACAGTCATTTTATATATGTCTAAGCTCACCTGGCCTATAGGGCATGTGAGCTCATGTAATTACTTTGCCTCCGTCGTCCGTCGTCCGTAAAATTTTCACATTTTGATCTTCTCCTCTGTACTACTTGGCGGTAGGAATGATGTTTGGAAGAGCTTCTACAAACGATCCAGCATTGGTTGCGGTTGGATGAACAACATGGCCGCCAGAGAGTTCATCTTTGATTTTTAATGGCCAATTTACAAAAACCTTCTCCTCTGAAACTACTTTATGAAATATTTTGAA
This sequence comes from Mytilisepta virgata, assembly GCA_028015205.1. Taxonomy (NCBI): domain Eukaryota; kingdom Metazoa; phylum Mollusca; class Bivalvia; order Mytilida; family Mytilidae; genus Mytilisepta; species Mytilisepta virgata. The sequence goes on along the minus strand of CM051510.1, from coordinate 37,335,982 downwards.
ACTTTGCAGGTTTGATGACAACAATGCCCTCTACAAACGATCCACTTTTTATATTATATAACCAAAGTTGGCAGAACTGATTTATTGAAGGGCCTCTATAAAGGTTCCGCCTTTGGTTCCGGTTGACAGCACAACATGGCCGCCAGAAGTCATCTTTGATTTTTATGGCCAATTTTAAAAAATCTTCTCCTCTGAAACTACATTATGAAATGTTCTGAAACAACGATGACAACGATACAAACGATCCAATTTTGGTTGAGATTCATCTGTATGCTCAACCGACGGCTTCAGCCGTTCAAAGTGTCCATTGAAACCATATGGGAAAAGACTATTATGTCATTTGTTCAGGAACCAATGGGCAGATTGTAACCAAAATTGACAGGAATGATTTACACAAGGACCTCTGCCAACGTTCGACCTTTGGTTCCGGTTAAATGAACAATATGGTCCTTAGATGCAATATTTTGATTTTTATTGGCCAATTTTAAAAAACAATCTTCTCCTCTGAAACTACATTATGAAATGCTTTGAAACTTTGCAGGATTGATGGCAACTGTACACTCTACAAACGATCTACTTTTGGATGAGATTAATGTACTCAAACGACGGTTGTGGCTGCTTAAATTTTCCATTGAAACCATATGGAAAAGGACTTTTATTTAATTTGCTCAGGAACCAATGGGCAGATTATAACCAAAGTTGACAGGAATGATGCATGAAAGGACCACTGCCAACTTCCGACCTTTGCTTCCGGTTGAATGAACAACATGGCCACCAGAGGCCATCTTTGATTTTTCTTGGCTAATTTTCAAAAATCTTCTCCTCTGAAACTACATTATGAAATGTTTTGAAACTTTGCCGGATTGATGACGACGGTACCCTGGTTGAGACTCCTCAGATCAGCCGACAGCTTTGAAAGTTTCAGTTTAATCTATGTTGGAAAATACTTTTTTTCGTTTGCCCAGGAACTAATGGGCAGACTTTAACCAAAATTGGCAAGTATCTCACATGGAAGGACAGACGCAAATGATCCACCTTTTGTAGGTTAAAGGTCAAATATCAAGGTTACTTTGTGGATAAAAACGACGTTATATTTTATAATGGCCTAATAAAAGCCAGGTGAGCTGTACAGGCTAAGGTGAGCCTCTGGTTTATTTTTATTAAGGCGATCTTCCAGGCTAAGATGGCGACCACCGGACAAAAATTACGCGCAACAGACACTCAACCAGCAATCTTAAATTACATTGTACCTACTGCTGTGAAACTGAACGTAAATACTTTACCCAATGTATGAAACCACCATTTTCAACCAAAAAATAAAATATATGATCTTTCTGAGAAACCATAACATACCTGCAAATAGATTTAGCAAGCCAGTGTATAACAAGAGCATATTTTTATCCTTCATAACATATGTTCTCAGGAATACAACTACGGCAGCTACCAAATATCCAATCAGAGCAAGGCATTCTAAAGCGCGTGCTGCTTTGAATTTGTCTGTCAGTATACCTAGAAGAAGTAACGTATGAAATTTTTTTAATTGACTGTATAAAGGAAAATAAAAACATAAGCACACACATTATATGTCAGCAATATAAATCAATGATTTCACTAACTGACTTTCAATCATTTTTATTATCAAACAACAATATTACTAAGTATGCCGAAATGGTTTTCTGATAAAATGATGTTTTTTTTGTTAGTTTTTTTTTTTGTTGTTGTTTGTTTTGCCTACGCAACAGTCTGGAACTAACAGCAAAAGGGGTCATATCTTTAGTGAAATATCAGGAAATTATTTTTTTTCATGTCATTAAAATTGAAATTTATCTATGGTGCAGAATAACCAGGGTGTGACCAAAAACCGCCAGTTATGTACTACTTTTGGGCACTAAGAGCTTTATTTGTTATAAAATGATCATTCAAGATATTTAAAAAACATCTTTTTCAATGCAGTGAAATGCACCTAAGGGAATAGCATACTGAAGGGATCTATGAAATTTTGACATAACTATCTCAATCTTAGCTATGGACTTTCGAAATATCAAAAGAAGAAAGGACCTTCATGATAAAACTTTTCACTTATATTGCGTTGAATTTTGGTCATTTTGATCCGAAACCACACTAAATATGAATGAGTACTGTATTGATTTTTTCTTCAAATATTAGTATACTTATATTGAAGTAATGGACATATGTTTTCAAAAGAAAAAAGTTGGGTCCATGTACTTATTACGGAGATATTTAAGAAAAACATCAAATTTTAGAATATTATAAGAGCTTTTCTTGAGAGATACTACGATTTCAAAATGGTTATCTCCTGGTGAAGGCATTACCCCCCCCCCCCCGGTACTGCATTGTGTTACCTTAATATAAATTCCAGGGTTTTCTCACCAAAATTATGAGCCGGACTATTTTTTCACCAAAGTTTGAATCATGGATTTTATTAACATTTTGACATCCTTGCCATCCATAAAATTCAAATAGCTGCAGGCTTTTGAAAAGAATTTGAAGGACTTATTTCGCTGAATGGCTAAAAAAGCGTCAGTACTTACCACTATCTATACTGATATCATTGCAGGTCGTTGGGCCATTGAAGTTTGAACAAATCTGCCACAAACCAAAATGAACGCCGTCGTCCTTGAACCAATATGTCGTAGAAAACCCAACAATGTGAAGAACCAGTGATGCTAAGGTTACCAGTATCCCAATAATCACCATTGGTGGATTATCTCCGCAAATTGGCATTTTCAGTTGTTTATTCTGCTTGTAACTGAATACTCTGTTAGTTTGACAGACTAAAAATGACTAACTGCTTTTTCAATATATTTATTGAAAATATATACTTGTTACAATTGTTTGTATCCGTTGATATAGTATGATATACTTAAAGATGCACTTGACTTAAAACACGTCGGATTGACTCGTGATCACAAGAGTTTTCAGCATTAGTCCGGCTATGTATGTATATAGATGACGCAATTTCGGAACAGCACCAATCCTATACGAAAATAGTTCAAATGGAGAACAAAAATTTCAACTTTTCTCTGTTTATTTGGGGTATACTCGGTAGGTAAATTCTGATTTGAAAATTTATATGTTTTGTATTTATCTGACACCATATTGCTGGCATGAAAGTGACAACACATTCTTTAACTAGTGATTTTGTGTCAAAAACATTGGTTATTTTCATATTTTAGATACCAAATGAGATTAAGATATACCATTTGATTTTAGGGTGAGAATGGACGTTATCTTTTAACTCGGAACTGATTTTTAAGAATCTGCACACATTTGAATCCAGGTAATATTTCAGTTTTTGATGTTTTACTAGAGTTTTAACAAAACCAAATTCTAGTTTTTTTAAAATCGTCATTTTCATAAAAATTAAATCGTTGCTCCCAAATTTACAACTTACAAATATCTTCATTATAGGTTTTATTCAGTGACAATTTTAAGGAAATGTGAAAGTTTAGTTAGCACTTGAAAGAAATTTCTAATAGTCACATAATTGTCCTGTCACATGACAATGGGCAGTTGTATCACCTGACAAATAGAACAGGATACACAATTTAAAATTTTTCTTATCGATACTTTTAAATAATGAAGCATGCCTATATATAGTAACACTAGTCTAATCATTATTATTACATGTCATTTTTTCTTGATCCTGATTGGCCGAAAATAGCATAAGAGGTTGTGAGTACCCGCGATAGTAACCTAACATTCATAAAAAATTCCAAATTTATGGTAATGATAAAAAAAAGTAGGTTACGCGGAATTTGATAGCAACCTAAACCTAAAGATGATCTAAGAATAGAATGGGGATTTTATCAACCCTCAAAATGAATATTCACCTCGCCCAGGGCTCCGTGAATATTACCATTTTGTCGGGTTGATAAATTCCGATAGCAACCTAGTTAAAAGTCAATAAATGTATATTATTGACTGGGTATGAGAGGAATTGTAAGTTTATTGTCCCCGAGATGACAACTATTATCCTGAGGAATAGAGATAAAACTACGAGTATTCGATAGAAATTTCGCAGGAAAATGCGTTATGTTTAAATAGACTATTTTCCCTATGGAAAATAGTCATATAGCCTAATATAACTATTTCCCTTGGGAAAATATTCATGGATCTATAAAAAGACTCTTTGTATTCTTAAAAAAAAGTAGCAAATGTATAATACAAGTTTTCATTTATAATATAAAATATCGGCAAAAGAATATCGAGGCGACAAAATAGTGTGAAAAGTCCACAAATTCAAAGTCCAAGGAAACGACAAAGACAGAAGAATGAAACACAACAAACAAACGCCACAATACACATCTACAATATTAAAAGAACGATTTTTCGGCTTTTTTTTCAGAAAAACGCCTTGATCAAAGTGAACAAAACATAGTTTAAAATGTAAAGGATATCGTCACATTTGAAACGAAGTCCTGCCAACCTAAACTTCGTTGTCGTTTATTTTCAAATGCACATTATATACACTTTGTAATAATTTCTTCTCCTAACCTAATTCACGCAATTATCGATCACTCAATTACATAATAACGGAAAGTCTGCTATCGATCTTATAGAAAATCAGACACATTTCCTCATTTACAAATTAAGGCAATAATTAATTTAATTAACTAATTGCAATAAGCTGATAAGCATACGTATTTTGAAAATGCGCAATTAAAATTCTGACGAAAAAGAATACCCCCCCCCCCAATTAATCCAATGATTGCTCCCTAATGTATGAATTGTTTGGTAGAATATGCTAATATATTTCTTAATTTAAATAGAAAGGATGCTACATGTATTTCAACTCTTCGTAGTTTCATTCTTATTTACACTTCTATCACAGAATATAGTCATTAAGGAACTTCCAATTTGCGATCATTTTAACTATATTCCTCTATCTGGTATTACCGCTTACACGATACCAAAAGGGTTGGTATTACCGGTGACATGATACCAAATGGGATGGAAAATCACATTAATTCATTTTTTTTCGGACGGATTTAAAAAAAAATTGTGTTGAATTTTTCAAGACTTAATTGAAACATAACAGGACTACATTGGAAATTGTATTGTATTTAAATACATACATTGTCATAATTTGTTCTCAATAAAAGTTTGTCTAAATAAAATTTTCATGTTTAGGGTGTTGCCATTCACTGTTAGAGGCGAAGCTCAGCTATGCACTATCAGATTTTGCCCGGTCTGTTTTCAGTTGAAATTACATGAACTTTTGATGGATTTATGCATTATATCCTGACTTTGGTTTTTATTGCACAGGTTCTAGTTGATGTTTGCTTTCTTGAATATATTCCATAAAAAATTCAAAGGACAAAAAGGAATTCATGTTTCAATGAGGTCCTATAGCATTTCAACACCAGGGCGAGCATCGTGTGCATGTAAGATTTTTTTTACAATATCCGCGGTAAGGACGCTCCGTGAATACGATTTACGACCGGGGGATTTAGCCTTGAACAGAGGGAGTGTGTCGGAGAAACCGGTTATACGTCCTTTCAACATACCAATACTGTTGGTCTGCTGCATTCATACATTTGTATGCCTACTTTTTTATTCTGTAATTGCAGATAACTTCTAGGATGAATTATTTTGGCCATCATTTGGTTTTTCTTGTTGTATGTGATCGTCAATTATAGTAGAAAGTTTTAATTTCTAAGTTGTTTGATCCCGAGCATCACTGACCATATAGTCGAATTGCTCTTATGGTGTATCAAAATCGACACGTAGCGTAATAGTAGACGCCAAGATCAGAAAAGTTCCTTAGTTTTCGAGTTTAATGTACCCACCGACTACACTCGATATTTTGCTTCAAGATGAAGGAAAAGACATTTAATTAAAGATTTAGCCCGGTCGTCAAATCGCGCCTTTCTATGACCATTTTAGTTTTTCGTCATTTCGAGTAATGATGCATTAAGGGACGAGATCAAAAGTTCAATGTAGGATGAAAAACTTAATTCACATAGTTTTTTCACTGACCCCCCCACCCCCCCTTAACTTAATTTGGGAAAAATTGATTGACCAATATGGGCATATCCGAAAATCGATGTCGGATAACAAAACTTGCAGCGATTTCCCCCCCCCCCCCCCCACCCCCTAACTATTTGAATTAAGTTTTTTATCCTACATTGAACTTTTGATCTTGTCCCTAACCTATTACCTATGATTATTTATCGCCTAATAATAATTTTTAATGACATGAATTGATATAAATTCCCCAAATAAATAAAAAGGTATCATTTCAATTTATACAACTTTTTCATTTCTGTAAAGATATTCCGCAGTTTTTAATTTTTCATTTCGAAAGTAAAATTAACGGTTTCCAATTAATTTACAACCAAAAATATGCGTTGGATTGTTGATAAAATGGATTTGAAAGATAAAGGAATACTAACTGCGTACAAAAAGAATAGTTTTGTTCTCATTTTTTTTCATTCGTATAGAAAAATACGTATTTTTTCCATTAACAAATTTAACTATCATTACAAAGCTTCGAGTCGGGTAATATGTCACTCAGACCTGGCAAACAATTAGCATATAACCGTCCCAAGACCCTTGTATTATGGAATTACTACTACATAATATGGTCCAAATTGGGTATCAAAACTTTATAATAAATCAAAACGGCTCCATGATGATATAAATATTCTTTGGTAAGATATGTTTTAGTCTAGTTTCGGAGAATTATTATATCAATTTTTAAAATTTCAAAACGTTTGACAAGATGATAATCATATTAGCAGCAGAAAAGTGATAGTGATTTCAATATGACAGGTTATAGTGCGAAAATCTGAAAAAAAAAGCTTCAAAACTGAAACGCATGAAAGTAAGAAATCTAAAAATCAAGGTGCAGTTACCTTTTAGATTATGATAGCATTTAATTGTGCAAAAAAGACCCGGAAAACATTTATGTTTTCTTTCAAATACTATGCATCTTTATAAGGAATCTGAAAAATTAAAGCGCGTACATGTATCTTATGAGATTTGTTGAAGATACATTGTAGCTATATGGATGTATATATATATATGTACTATATGGATATTATTTACTTTACAACTTCCTTGATCGAGATGTATGAGAGGCCACTTTATTTATAAACTTTCAAATCTAAATGTTTATTCCATCTTTGAGAATATTTATCAACCACTTTCCTTGCGAAGCAACTTCTAACATATAAATAGTGAAGAAAAAAGTAGAGATGGTAATTTATGGTAAAAATTATAAATAAAATGAATGACCTTTGGTCAAGGTCACTTCATTTTAGAATAACATACTCTCAAAAATTGTCAAAATCAAAGAGTACATTATTGATGTCAAGCATCCACTTTAGTGGACAGAATTCCTTAATTGATTTGAGTTGAATCAATTGAAATTGGCTTTTTCGAGGATATTGACTTTTAGGGAAAATATAAGATGATGACCTTTGACCTCAATTTTCTAAAATCGTGGTCTGTGACGACCGACTTAATATGAAAATATGGACTCTCTTCTTTCCAAAGATATACAGTTTTGCGGTGCGGTCTATAGGTACATTAAATTTCTTTTTTTAAGTTCAGGCCGCTGGTCTATAATTCAACCTACGCATATAGTTTTTATCGAAGATTTTACTGCATGTTTGTGTGTATTTATACTCTGCAATAATGATAATATTTGAATGCTTTATTTGTGACTTTAAATATGTTTTATTATGAATAAAATTCATTACAAATTCACGTCTTTTTTTTTTGTTTCATCCCCGTAAAACGCCGGTCTCATTATCTTGAATGATTTCACAGTTTTACATGTTATAGCTGTTTATGTTTCGAGTCATGTGTGTTTCAAGTTCACAAGCGTCGTAACGTTAGGGAGGATAACTCGTGACGTAACGTCTTTCGGTATCGTGTTATTTAATCCACCGCCAGGCAAGAATAAAGAATACCCCGGCAACCACGCCTCCGATACCAGCAACGATACATAATCTAAAAGAGATTCCAAACTTAGATGAATCCAACTCCACTCCTCCCATTTCCATTGTTGCGAAGGCAATCACTCCAACCAAACCAAAGAGGGCTGTAAATGGAGAACATACACTTTACGTATAGTTTTAATTACTTACAATTCGCTGTTAAGTGGTATCTTTATCAAATTTAAGGATGCCCGCTGGTCATGTTTTGGTCTTTTTGTCAGATTTTCGGAATCCTCGGGTTTTATCCATTTCTTAAACATGAAATTTTTTGCCCATGAACCCCCATTTTTTCTTTTATAATTCAATCATATATACCTTAAAATGGTATTTGACAAAATTTTATGAAATCCTTCTTTTTTTTCATACATCTTTGATGGACTGAAGTTTTCAATGCAACGACAATGAAAAATCCAGAGAAAACCCATTTCCTGAAAATTTTCAAGGCCTTATAGCCCTTAAATGAGCACATGAATCTATATTTTTTTCTTGCTTATTTGTTTACTATTCAAATGTTCTCTCAAGCTAAAACACCTATTTTAAATCATATTTATTTCCTATTAGACCAGGGTTCTTCCTTAATATCCGTTTGAATTCTGTAATTATTTTCGAAGGCAGAGGGATAACTGAAGTAAAACTGTGTTAAGGTATGGTAAGATATCAGTTTTATTTCGTATGTAAAAGATACTATTTTGTATATCTTTTATATGGCATTTAAAATGCATGTGTCTATGCACTGTAAAGCACTGGTTTGTCTAAAACACACATAAAATTTTCGAAATTCAACATTTAAATATTTAATCATTTCTTCATGAATTCGTACACGAATTATGAAGCTTAATTTCAGAATTTTTTCAATATTCTTGACAAAAAAATCTAATTTAAAATACCTGTGTTACATATAGATTTCCATTTTCCACTTTAGGTGTCAACAAAAACATTGGAAAGTATGACAATATACCCTGTAGCATATAAAGCCTAATTTGCCCTCAATATAATGTACTTCATCAACCAATTTTAGATAATATTGTAACGTGAAACACCCATGATTCGGTATTCTGTGGAAGACGTGTGTCGTCTCTTGAAAAAAAAACTTTTTTGAAAACAAGTTACTTTTTTGAAAACAAATTACTTTTTACAGGATACATAGTAGGAAAGAAAGCATTTAATTTTTGACACACAAAGTTTAAAAAAAAGACACTCTTGTTCATAAGCCCATTTGTGGAAAAAATACTTTATATTTTCGGCCTCTCATCTGACATTAAAAAAAGATTGTTCATTGGCCCATTTGTAGAAAAATTTATCAAATTTTCAGCCTCTCATCTATGACAAATTAGCTGATACAATTATAGAATAAGTCATTTGTGACAAAACACGAGGTGTAGTACATGTAAATGTACTAGACTTATTAAAATTCTATTTGGTAAAACATATCAACACTTCCTGTCAAACCCGGAAAAAATACGATACTACACAATTTCTAATGGATAACCAATTCTGGTCCATGATCCAATTTTCACAAAATATAAAATTAAAAAAAAATCAGTAAGCGGTTGAAAATCTTCACGTCCTTTGACTTATAACCAAAAATAATTTTTATTGAAAATAACTTGATTGCACAATGTTATGTTACTTGAATTGTTTGATAAAGTGATGAACTGGTTCTCGTCCTGAAGAAGCATGGAATATTTGCAACCGGACGTTAAGCAAACAGCAAACCAATCAGATGTATATGCGGATTTAAAACCAGCGAAATTGTAGAGGTACATGTATACTGAAAATTGTATTCTTTATATACCTATTGAAGATTGTAAATAAACAACTATTCGCGTGACTTTTTTTTAAAAATCTTGTTTGGCCGCTTTAATGTTCAAATTTTCAGAACAGCTTGGTATATATTATCCTAAAAGTCTAGAATTACCACAATTCCAACACTGTACGCACAGTTATCATAAAACGGTTTGGTCCGAACCCACATGAAGGCAATCTGACATTTTAAACAGAATTGGATGTTCTCTAATCACATTTCGTATGAGTGGCCATTCGTGTCATTGGCGGCCTATTTTGGCGCGTATATCAGATATGCGCGTATATTCTTCAGTTTAGCGCGCTTTTTGTATAAATTAGCGCGCCTTTTTTATCAAATAGCGCGCCATTTTTATTAATTGCGCGCTATTTTTTTCATTTGTATATACTTAAGTATAATTTTTATTTGCGCGCTATTATTAAGAAATGGCGCGCAATATTTTCTTATTAGCGTGTATATTGCATTCACTTTTGAGCCAATCAAATAGCTCGTTTTAACGTTGATGATTGATGTTCGGAAGTCATTACAATTAAGCAATGGCAGACAGTGGCGACAGAGAACGGTTTTTAATTAGAATAAAAGAGACAGTGGATTATTGTTGCAGATTAAGTGAGTCTGATTCAATAGACAATGACCTTATAAACAATAAAGACAGAAGGTAAAGTATAAAATTTATTTTATGAATGACCCTGTTTTTGTTTGTTTTTAAGTTATCATGCACAGAAATATGATGTTGCTTCAAATGATCCTATTTTATTATAATTTTAAGAAGTGTTTAACTGATTGCTAACAATTTTTTACACCATAAGTGAGTGGAAGGGGGAAGGGGGAGCAACTCCCGAAAATTCAAAAATATTTTTTAAACGGGGGGGGGGGGGGGGGGGGGGGGGCGCGGGGGGTGGCTAGGAGGCTTTCTAATCCCGAGTTACCGTTGAGATGAAGTGTTGTTTCCCGAAAATTAAAACATGAATAAATTAAATTATAATAATATTAAGATAATAATATTAAATTCAAATATTTTTACACATTGGGGAGGGGTAGGAGGGGATCCAATCCCCAGTTACCGTTGAAATGAAGTGTTGTTTCTCGAATCCCCGAAAATTAAAATATGAATAATCACTTACCTACATTTATTTTTTTGTTCAAAATTACCAAGAATCAAATCAAGGTAAGTATTTCCTGCATTGTTTACGGTGCCGTCTTGTTTCTATATTAAGTCAAGTAAAGTTTGTAAAACCGGTAAAGATGGATGGTATAAATCTTGAAATCTGATTAGTTACCATTAAATATTAAAATTTCATATGAAGTGGCGTAGAGAAGAGAGGTTCTTATTGATGTGTCTGATATTCTACGATTTCTTTAGATGTTTATTCTTATACACCCTTTAACCTTAATTGATAAATCAGATTAATTTTCAATCGAAGTGGCGGTTCCTTGGGAAAAACTTCAAGAACGGTCCTAACTATAATTTGTAAATTATATATTATTATATCAGAAAAAGATAAATAACTTTAAGTTAGTGAAAATGTAAGTTTTTATGAAGTTTAACTTTCACGGTCCGTCGACGAGTAAGACACAAATTTTTGGTCCGTCGACGAGTATGTGTGTCCTACGTTGAATTTATATTATTTTCACTTCTTTTCACACATTTTCAAACCAAAATAATCTAAATGACCACCAATATTTATCGGACTTACAAACATACCGGACTGAACATATAAATAACAAGACAGGTGAGGTAAACGGTACAGGAAATGCTTACCCTTCGGAAGCACGTGGTTTCACTCCTGGTTTTTATTTTTTGTGTTAATTGTTGTTGCCGTTGTCGCCTTTGTTTACCCCTTGGTTTTGGTTGTTATTGTGTTAATATTTACTTTGGATACACTAGTATTCTATTTTAAAGTTACCTATAGTTTTTTTCGGCGAAAGTTGAGAAAGCCAAAATTTAAAAATTAATGGATCTTCCCCTGCTTATAACGTGTTAGATCAATTAAATTTAAGATCGCTTTTCGTCCCTTTCCCCGAAAATAATAACCCGTTTTTCTTTCATTTGATTTTAATATGTGATTTAAAACAGTTTGTTCCCATTTATATAATGTTGCAAGCATTAACACCAGGGGTTAATCAATTGAACCAAAGAAGTAAACATTAGCTTACAATCATAAGCAAGTTGTTGAGTTTGTTTCGTCCGTAACAATGAACAAAATATTCAAACGATATGTTACCATTAAGTACATACAATGCATTTTCTGTTTCAAAAGGTTTTATCGGTTTATCGAGCTCACGTCCGTCGACACAAAGGGAACAAAATAATTGGTCCGTCGACAGAGTATGGTACCGTGCGGAGACAAACTTTTGTTGAGGAAGTAGACTAAAGGTCATTAAAAAATTGCTAATATTAGTGTTAAATAATAATTTTATATACCGGTATTCAAAATAGTATCTGGCAAATTTGATAATACTTAAGCGTAAGCCTGATAAATTCGATATATGATATATCGAATAGTTTTGCTATTAAACGAAAGGGTATTTTATTCACTCGAGTTTCAAGTGTAAAAAATGTAAACAACAGCGATGTTTTTGGTAAATTACCCTACTTTTCAGTACTTAATTCAATTTATTTTATTTGACGAATGAACAACATGATATATGTAAAACATATTAATTTCTTTTGATCAGCAATTTGCATTAAAGAGATATTTGCATTTAAAAGATTAAAGAGATATTTGCATTTAAAAGATTTTTGGGTCCGTCGACGAGTAGGTGACGCAAAATGAGGTGCGTGAACAAGGTGCGTCGACGAATTTTTTGTGTTAAACATTGTGTATAAAAAATACAATAATATCGTCGTTATAAATCGACTGATTAATAATCATTTTAATTATAGAACAGGAAACGTAAACGAACAAAAACTATAGTAACAGAAAGTTCCTGTGGAAAAAAATGCAAATTTTAAACTGAAAATGTTGATGATAGCTCTACGATAAACGGTTGTCTCATTGTTTTCTTATAAGTCCCAGTAAAGTCACAGACACAGATGAAAAGAATTTCTGCTTATTTTATCACTAATTTTACTGACTAAATTGTCACCGAACTAATGCTGGAAACAGTTAGAATTGTACCAAATACTCATTATATCCCACTGACCTTGAAATCAAAGACACTACCGACAAACATGATGGCTTATTTTCCAATAGCCATCTTTCCATTTTTGTGTAGCAATATTCCAGCATCACCAGCGTATGGAGTTTTCGTGACTCAATTGATACGTTACTCCAGAGCTAGTTCTAAATATCTGTATTTTGTTGAGAGAGGAGTACTACTCTCTCAAAACTACTTGGACAGGACTATGAATCAAATAAAAGTCTTCGCTCAAGAAATTTTATGGCCGTCATTACAAACTTATTGACCATTATAATAGAAGGGTGTAATAAAATATTTCTGATACTCTTGAATTCTTAATTCTTCCTCAGTAATAAATGACCTTCCATCTTTATCGGATTTACACATTTACCGGACTTAACATAGAAACAACACGACGGGTGCCGTTAACCGTACAGGAAATGCTTACCCTTCCGGAACACCGATTCCACACCCGGTTTTTAGTTGAGTTTGAGTTGTTTCTCGTATTTTTTTGTGTGAACTGTTGTTGTCGTTGTTTTAAGATTTACGCGTCTCTGGATTTGGTTGTTATAGTCTTGTTACAACTCGGCCGATTCTGTACATTCATCTAACGGACAAATCGGACTCGAATTGATCCCCCATTTCTTACGGCAAGTGTGCAAATAGATCAAAGCGTGGAAAAAGCAATTGGCACGTCACGTATTTGAAAAAAGCAAATATCTGATAAATTGTTTTGTCGCCTTTCTTTCCTATTAGTCCAAGTACGGTCACATATGAAGATAAAAAGAATTTCAGCTTAATTTAACTAATAACTTGTCACCGGATAACGCTTGAAATAATTGGAATTTGACCAATGAGTGGTATTTGGTGCATGCATATATAATAGTGTCGGTTTGAAATTCAAGACGAGTACATCATATACGTGATTTTTTTAAATCGTAAGTGTCCTATTTAGAATGTGTTTCTGTATTCTGTCTTTTATAGTATAGTTTCTGTCACTTTTGATGTGGATAAATATTAACACAATAACAACCAAAACCAAGGGGTAAACAACGACGACAACGGCAACAACAATTAACACAAAAAATAAAAACCAGGAGTGAAACCACGTGCTTCCGAAGGGTAAGCATTTCCTGTACCGTTTACCTCACCTGTCTTGTTATTTATATGTTCAGTCCGGTATGTTTGTAAGTCCGATAAATATTGGTGGTCATTTAGATTATTTTGGTTTGAAAATGTGTGAAAAGAAGTGAAAATAATATAAATTCAACGTAGGACACACATACTCGTCGACGGACCAAAAATTTGTGTCTTACTCGTCGACGGACCGTGAAAGTTAAACTTCATAAAAACTTTTATTTTCACTAACTTAAAGTTATTTATCTTTTTCTGATATAATAATATATAATTTACAAATTATAGTTAGGACCGTTCTTGAAGTTTTTCCCCAGGAACCGCCACTTCGATTGAAAATTAATCTGATTTATCAATTAAGGTTAAAGGATGTATAAGAATAAACATCTAAAGAAATCGTAGAATATCAGACACATCAATAAGACCCTCTCTTCTCTACGCCACTTCATATGAAATTTTAATATTTAATGGTAACTAATCAGATTTCAAGATTTATACCATCCATCTTTACCGGTTTTACAAACTTTACTTGACTTAATATAGAAACAAGACGGGACCGTAAACAATGCAGGAAATACTAACCCTGATTTGATTCTTGGTAATTTTGAACAAAAAATAAATGTAGGTCAAGTGATTATTCATATTTTAATTTTCGGGATTCGAGAAACAACACTTCATTTCAACGGTAACTGGGGATTGGATCCCCTCCTACCCCTCCCCAATGTGTAAAAATATTTGAATTTAATATTATTATCTTATTATTATTATAATTTAATTTATTCATGTTTTAATTTTCGGGAAACAACACTTCATCTCAACGGTAACTCGGGATTAGAAAGCCTCCCAGCCACCCCCCCCCCCCCGTGTGAAAAATATTTTTGAATTTTCGGAAGTTGCTCCCCCTTCCCCCTCCCACTCACTTATGGTGTAAAAATTTGTTAGCAATCAGTTAAACACTTCTTAGAATTATAAATAAAATAGGATCATTTGAAGCAACATCATATTTCTATGCATGATAACTTAAAAACAAACCAAAAAACAGGGACATTCATAAAATAAATGGCTACGAATAATAAATTTTATACTTTACCTTCTGTCTATATTATTTATAAGGTCATTGTCTATTGAATCAGACTCACTTTAATCTGCAACAATAATCCACTGTCTCTTTTATTCTAATTAAAAACTGTTCTCTGTCGCCACTGTCTGCCATTGCTTAATTGTAATGACTTCCGAACTTCTATCATCAACGTTAAAACGAGCTATTTGATTGGCTCAGAAGTGAATGCAATATACACGCTAATAAGAAAATATTGCGCGCCATTTCTTAATAATAGCGCGCAAATAAAAATTATACTTAAGTATATACAAATGAAAAAAATAGCGCGCAATTAATAAAAATGGCGCGCTATTTGATAAAAAAGGCGCGCTAATTTATACAAATAGCGCGCTAAACTGAAGAATATACGCGCATATCTGATATACGCGCCAAAATAGGCCGCCCGTGACACGAATGGCCACTCATAATTTCGTGGAGCCAGACAAAAAGCCATTAGATTCTGACATGTTGAACATACAAATTTGGTGTTGCCAAAAGATTTTCCTCACTGAATTCCTACAATGCAGTTCCTTTAACGTACCTGAAAACAAATTTAACAAGCCCGTCAAAACGAAGAGCACGTTCTGATCTTTCATAAAAAACATTCTCTGGATTCCAGCTAGGACAGCTAAAACGTCACCAATCAGAGCAAGGCATTCGAATGTTCTGGCTGCTATGAAACTGTCTGCCAACTCATACAAGTGAATATCTGTAAAATACAAACGCATATTATGGGATTTGATCAGATTCATAAGTAGCACTATTTAAGCATATCATACGTGAAAAAGTTAACAGAAATAAACCGGTTTGTATTGTGTAAATTATACATCTTTTTCACCAAAAATAACTATAACCAACAATTTAAAGCAGTAATTTTGAAGACACATCTTTCTTAAGTTGAAACAATTCATTATTTGCAGGTGCGGTCAATAAAAATAAATTGTTTCCGAAGATTGTCGATAATTACCGAGGCCATTCCGGATACCTTGAGTTTAACTTTTGCCTTTTAAATAAATGCCACACATCTTATATTTATTCGTCTTCTGCGGTGCCTTTCCCTATCGCAACTTTTCCTTAAAAATTGAATAAATAAATAAATTAATCTAAAAATAACGACACAGACAAAAGGGGTTCAAAATTTGAAAAAAAACACCTTATTACTACAGCTTACCATATATATGTATAGTACTCCGGCGAGGCATTGAAAACAAATGACTTAATTGTACCGGACGAACGAACAGTGAAACATATTTCGAGAAAAACGAGGTTAAAGGTGGTTTTAGAGCTTTAATTTAATGACCCGAACTTTCATTCATTTCACAAGTTATGCATGCTTTGGCAAGATTTAAGTTAAAAATAGTTGGCATACAATACACAGAAATCAATCTGTATATGATATCTTCCAATATTGGGTCTACAGACTCTTTGGGCTAACAAACATTCCTTTTCACGTAAAGATTTGATTTACTGTCATCTTTTTCCAAACACAATGATTTTCCATCGACTACTATGTTTTTCGACGTTTCAGTATTATTGACATATTATTAACACCATCAGACACTGATAAAATTGTGGAACCTACCCTACCGAAAGCCATCGATTTCAAAATTCGCCAAAATCTGCCTATTAAGAAGATCTAAACTCATGTAAACATATTATATGTCTCGAAATTCCTTCTCAACTACATCTCAAATCTCCGTCTCCAATCCAGTATAAAACATAATAACGGTCCGACGAAAATAACGACAATTTAAGGAAAAGAACCGAAAAGAACGGAAAAGAAATGAGAAGAAAGTTTTTTTTTAAAACGATTTATTTCATTTATTGTTCCAGATAGTAGCGAACATTTCTCCAATAAATTTGAGCCACCAATGCAAAACATTCTCTTCGTTTCTTGACATCTTTGTTGTATTCATTACCTCAGATAATACCAAAGTGTTTGTGAGCTGATTGTGGTACGTCCAAAAAAAAAGGGGGGGGGGGTTAGAAAGAGAAAAAATAGTTGAACAAGATATTTCTTATGTTATGTAAAGTATTCATCATGTCTATATCGATATACTAATAGCAATGGGAGTGAGAGGAGATTTTATTTGATTCATTTTGCATAATAATAAAACTGACTTGCACACAACCAGTTGAAACGACAGAAAATGAGAGAAATTCGTGGGAGGTGGAAGCTCGAAAACAAACTCACTGCGCCATATTTTTTCCGCCATAATAGTATCATGACATATTTACTGACGAACAAATTTCATAAATTAAGACGCACACATTTTGATAGTCAATGTTCAAGATGTTCAACTATCGAAGGGCCAAAAGTTCTACAGCGCGTCCTCCTCATTCACCCATTACTTCCATTGATTAAAAACACATACATAGCACTTTTGATGCTAAACTGCACCACGTTTGCCTGTATCAGCAATTTTTATCAAATAATACTACAGAATTTATGACAATAACTTACAAATTGAAACCTCACTAGATAAGCGAACGGAGGGTGGTTAAAAATCTGTTACGGTTCTATAACTTTAATCGCAAACAATTTTCATATTATTATAAGTAAAAAGTGAAAATGATGGACTTTAAATTCTTTCAAAGAAGTGCATATCGAGATGACACATTTATGTATGATATAGATAGAAATCTCAATATTGATTACTTTTGCCATCTACGATCATATCCAATTCAACTGAATTTAAGTATACACCCCTTTTCAATAAATTAACAGCATAAAAATGATTTTCTACAAAGTAAAAAGTATTTTTTATAGCATAGGTTCTTTAGCCTCTGATTAAAACAGTTGTATCATTTTCCGTCTCCGATTAAAACTTACCAATTGGGTCATGTTCGTATGTATACTGAACCGCAAAAGAAACGTCGCACAAAATGACATGTTCACATACATTTATTTCAAAGTGACATTTATATACCCAAATATGGATGTTTTGCCCACGGTTGTTGATTTTGTAAAGCAATCATTTGAGTTGCGACAATGAGATCCACATTGGTCAAATTCATACATATTTGTAAATACTTTAATATCTTTGGTTGTATCCATTTGTATGTAGTTACATGTTCATTGTTTTTGTATGTTTGTGTTTGCTTAACCTCTTGAGGTTTTTATTATGCAATAAAGTTATATATATATTTTAAATTAATTTTTACAAAATTTAATGAATGATTTACAGTCTTTTGGTTACAATGTTCACAAAATCGTCACAATTGTCGCAACGTCACATGTTTTCAATACTGTGCTCCCACGTCCGTTAATAACGTGTATGTCCTCCACCGGCACCAATTACTGCGGCACATCTTCGGTACATGGAGTTGATGAGCCGATTAATAAACGCCATCGGAATACGTGCCCATACTCTCTGAAACGCTTGTGAAAGTTCAGCTGCAGTTGTCGGACTTGGCTGCTCATTATTCAACCGTCTTTGAACTTCGTCCCATAAATGTTCAATAGGGTTTAAATCTGGACTCAAAGCCGGCCAATCCATAACATTAATGTTATTCTGCTGTAGGAAGTCTCTTGTGGCTCTTGCGGTATGCGCACGTGCATTGTCCTGTTGGAAAGTCTTGTTTTGATGACGTGCGAAATGGGGCTGAACATGGGGTGTCAAGACTTGGTCGATGTAACGGGCAGCTGTTACGCCGTTTCCTCTGCCTGGGCCAAGGTTCTGAAAGATGACTGGACCAAGTTTAACGTTAAGGCCGATTCCACCCCATACCATGATGCTAGGTCCTCCCCACGCGTCTGTTTCCAGAATGCAGCTGTCTTCGTAACGTTCCCCGCGTCTTCTCCACACTCTGGTTCTGCCATCGGCTGTTGAAATGCAGTAACGGCTTTCGTCAGAGAAGATGATGTTACGCCATTGTCGATTTCGCCAATTCTGTCGCTGAGTGGCCCACTGAAGACGAGCTTGACGGTGTCGAGGAGTAAGAATAGGTCCTCTTGCTGGACGGCGACATCTCATGTTTCTAGCAGCTAATCGCCGACGAACCGTATCATCACTTATGGGTCGTCCATGTGTTCCAACAGTGTTTCTGGCAGTTTCGGCAGCTGGGGTGAACCGATTCATCAAATGGTGACGAACAATGCCTCTATTCTGTCTAGGGGTAGTGACTTGGGGTCTACCACTCCGTGGACGGTCATTTGTGCTGTTTGTTGCATTGTACCGTGTCCGTAGACGTTCAATTGTTCGAACAGCACAGTTGAAGTCGTTGGCAATAACTCTGGCAGATTGCCCAGCATCCAATCGCCTGTTCTCTCTGTTGTGGAGTCAGACGTGGCATAGCTTCTGTGTCAACACTGATACTAACACTCTTTAATTTTCTCCGGCCTTTTATACCCATAAAGGAGCATGAATTTCACGAACATTTAAGATTTAAGAAAAATTACCGCCAAGTGTGTCCCACGAGCGGTTTTAGGTACGGTCGCTCTACGATATCAACTGAAAATTATTCAACCGAAAATTTAATTCACAGGTAATTTAATCTTACCTGGTGATGTAATCGTAATACTGATTATATAAAAATCATTAATTAATATTTATTTTGAATTTTGCTAACATTTTGAAAAAGCGACGTTTCTTTTCCGGTTCAGTATATTAAAACAGGTAGTCACGTTTAATCCCGTTTTTCCACATGCTTGCCATAATCGAAGATGTCCATCCCCATTTCGATACCAACACGTTGTAGAAAACCCAATAGTGTGAAGAATTAGTGACCCTAATGTGACGAATATTCCAATGATCTTTATGGGTGCATTGTCTCCACAAAATGCCATGATTTTTGCCTCTACAAATTTACTCTGCACCTACTTCCGGTATAATTATATACCTTGAACAGTAGTATATGGGCACAGTTCAGTTAGTATTTGAGGAGGTGGAAGAGGAGGAGGTGCTGTGGAGGTGCCGGAAGTGATGTCACAGGAACCGGAAGTACCGGAAGTGATTTGTGTGCATGCGCAACCGGAAGTGATAGGTTTTCCCGCCATTTGTTTACGGAAGTGACGCAAGTCACGTGCTAGGACCCGGATGTGTGGTCTGCGGATGTTCAGGCGGAACCGGAAGTAACGGAAGTGATTTGCGCGCATGCGCAACCGGAATTAGTGGATTTTCGCCCCATTTCCCCATGATTTACTGACGGAAGTGACGTAAGTCACGTGCTGGACTCGGACGTATGGTCTGCGCATGTCTAGGAAACGGAAGTCCAAAGGGAGCTCCTCCAAGGGGGAGACAACTTCTCCCCCAGTTCCATATTATCCTCCAACAATACAAGGGGAGATAATTTTTCCTTTCTTCTATATATTTACTTTTTAACTTACAAAAAACTTATTCAATTTACATAATTTTTTAATTTTCTATTTTTTTTAATCTTTTTTTTTATTATTTTATCACGTCAAATTTTTTTATGTTCTTTTTCTTTTTTTTTATTATTTAATTTTTTTTCTTTTTTTTAAATTTTATTATTTTCATTATTATGTTTTAATTCTATTAATTTTTTAACAAGTCGGAATATATTTACATAATTCTTCTAATTTTAAAATTTTTTTTTTGTAATTTTTCTCTAATTTTTTTCTATTCTTCTAATTTTTTTTTATCTTTTGTTTTATTATTTTATAATTTTTCTAATTTTTCTTAATTTTTTTTCTCTCTTTTTCTATCTTTAATTTGATTTTATTTATTTTTTTTTTTTAATTTTTATTTTTTTTCTTTTTTTCTTTTTTAATTCTATTAATTTTTTAACAAGTCGTAATATATTTACAAATTTTTTTCATTTTTTCATTTTAATTCCTTTTTTGGGTTTTGGAACAATATAGTAAAACCTTTCTAATTATTTTAATTATTCTGAAGTACCTTATGAAATATTGTCCGGTTTTGGAACCATTTAGTGAAAAATTTATAATTATTTTAATAATTCTTGTGGTTTTCTGAGGAATTTAGTAGTATTTCCAGGCTTTTTGCCAATATGTGGTTGTTTTCGCCAACATTCGGAACCAATTAGACGTCTTCGGAACAATTTTTCACTCTCCGTAAGCATTCGGTCGTTTCCGGAGGGGGTGCTCACTTACAGGTCCGCGTTCGTGGAGGCATCCATGTTAGATTATGCAATACCGTTAATGTGACGTCATGGAAATTTCCACTGAAAATATCCATTAGACAAACGGATTGAAACATGTCGGTGGACGCGGCCGTGAGCGAAGACACCCTGGTGCTCTCTTACGTCCGCGTTCTGGCTATACAGTGCACAACCTCTCATGTTGTCTTGAACCTTTGAAAAGGTAACGACCATGTTCTCTTGTGAGAAGTGCGGTAAGAGCTTTACCGAGAAGAGAAGCCTGCTTCGTCACCAGGAGACCCATGAGGCTTCGTCCCAGACGTATTTCTGCCAGGTATGTGGAAAGGAGTTTTCCAGGGCCGACAACCGGAAACGCCACCAAGAGTTCCACCAGCAAATTGAGTCTGTAAAGCCGGATCCAGTCCAGTCTCTTGCCTGCCAGGTATGTGTAAAACAATTTGCCAGGTCGGACTGGCAGTCCATCCGGACAGAAGAAAATACCGGCAACCGTGTCCAGGATCGGTTTTCAACTTTACGTTGTACGAGATTACAACCGCCAACTTTTCTGACATGGTTCGCCACATTTTCGAACTCCAGATCACGGCCTTCAAGATCAACGTGTCATTTGGATTTGTACTGAGGAACGTAGAGACCGGAGAACTAAGATACTTTCATTCCAGCCAGAACAACGCCCGATTTTTTGACGTACCACAACTGATTAGAAATGAAGAAGACCTAGAGAAGTTTTTGGAAGAATTGAGCCGTCACGACTTTTTGGAGTTTATCCTGCATCAGAGACCAGATACCAAATGGGTAGTGCATTTACTGACAAATGCCACGTTTTATGTCAACAAGTTGGTGGAACACCCGATAGGAGCCAGAGTCGTGTTACCAGACTTAATTTTGAAAAACCGTGGTGTCGTCGCACTTAGCAGGATCTAATGGGCCATATGATGACAACCTGTTTTTTCCGGTGTTTGGCCGTCCGCCGTGGTTTTGCCGTAACAGACGTAGAAGTACCTGCCAAGACTTACTATCGTCAATATTTGCAGAAGTTAGAAATGTCCGGCGGTGATTTCAAAGGTATTTGTTTAGACGATTTGGCGTACATCGAACCACTATTCCAACTAAACATCTGTGTGTACGATTTACAAGAGACAGAAGACGGCGACGTTGCGGCGAGATTGGTACGACGTTCTCCTACAATTTCCAGGACACCATGAACCTGAATTTGTACGACAACCATTTGAGTTATGTCAGCGACGTGGAGAAATACAGTCACAGTTACCTATGTTCCAAATGTGACCAGTTGTGGAAGCGACGATAACAGACACGAGAGAACCTGCACCGGTGACGTACTCTACAAATATCCCGGCGGCGTGTACCATACACAGACTGTGTTTGAACGTTTGGAGGACGAAGGTATCCAAGTCCCGGAAGAAGCCAGATATTACCCTTACAGAGCCACTTATGATATAGAGGCGATGCTTCAACCTGCAGACAAACCGAGGTCGGATCAATTGGAATGGACCAGCCAGCACGTTTTGCTCAGCGTCTCCGTGTGTTCCAACGTCCCGGAGTTTACAGAGCCAGTTTGTTTCGTGTCCGAAGGCGATAGCAGTGAAACCGTGGATTCCTGTTTGATCCATTTGACAGAAATCAGTGACAAAGCCTTTCGCTTACTGATGCCCAGGTATGCTGGTGTCTTTGAAGAGATCAAAGAGAGACTGGACCGGGACCTGGAAGAATACCAAGACGACGAATAGCGAGAACGTCAGGAAAAGAAATATCACCTGTACAAGTTGAAGCAGCAACTGGAACGACATCTCCAAGAATTACCCGTGATTGGCTTTAACAGCGGGAAATACGACGTGAAATAGATTTCTTCACTCGTCTGGTGGAAAGTCACAAGATAAAGTATACCGTGAAACGCAACAACAATTTCATTTGTATCAAGACCAACTACCTGGCTCCCGGATTTAGTTACTCCCAGTTTTTGAAAGCCTACGGTTGTACGGAAGAGAAAGGTTTTTTTCCATATGAGTGGATGACCGGTTTAGACAAGTTGGCAGTGACAGAGTTACCACTATACCAGGCATTTTTCAGTTCCATGAAAAACGAGAACATTGCACCCGAAGAGTACCAACTGTGTCGGGACGTCTGGCAGGAAAAGAACATGAAGAACATGAAAGAGTTCCTGACATGGTACAACAACAAAGACGTGGAGCCCATGCTGGAAGCCATAGAGAAGATGTTTGTGTATTACAAAGGATTGAAGGTGGACATGTTTAAACACGGCATCAGCGTACCGGGACTCACACAGAAAACCATGTTCGATGGTCTGTCTGATTATTTCACCGTTCCGGACGAGAAGAACAAAGATCTGTACGAGTTGTACAAAGAAAACAGTGGGTGGACCCAGCATCGTCTTCCATAGATACCACGAGAAAGACCAGACCTTCATTCGTCCTGCGGAATACCAAGACCCAAAACCGTGCAAGAAGATCTACGGAGTGGACGCCAATGCCTTGTATTGGTGGAGCATCATGCAGGATATGCCAACGGGTCACTTCGTCCATCGCAAGAGCGAGGGCGATTTTAAAAGACAGACACCTCGAAGGTACGAACGAATGGCTATCGAGTGGTTGGAATGGGAAGACAAGGACACAGGACACCACATTCGTCACTAGGAGAACGACACGGAAAAACTGATAGGACGTCGGCGCCTTCCCGTGGATGGTTACTGTAAGGATACTAATACAGTTTACGAGTTCCAGGGCTGCCTGTGGCACGGACATTGTTGTCGCCTGACTCGGGGAAAGACAGAAAACCCGTTGAATGGAAAGAGCCTGGACGAATTATACAAGACTACACAAGAAAAAATACAGTACATCACAGAAAACGACTACCAAGTGAAACAGATGTGGGAGTGTGAATGGGACCGGTTAAAGAGAGAAGACCAAGGAATCAAGACCTTCGTGTCCCAGAGCCAGAGACCCTGCGATAGTTTCGCCACGATGAATACCTTTGAAATCACCGCCGGACATTTCTAACTTCTGCAAATATTGACGATAATAAGTCTTGGCAGGTACTTCTACGTCTGTTACGGCAAAACCACGGTGGACGGCCAAACACCGGAAAAAACACAGGTTGTCATCATATGGCACATTGGATCCAGCAACAAGTGCGACGACACCACGGTTTTTCAAAATGAAGTCTGGTAACACGACTCTGGCTCCTATCGGGTGTTCCACCAATTTGTTGAAATAAACGTGGCATTTGTCAGTAAATGCACCATCCATTTGGTATCTGGTCTCTGCTGCCGGATAAACTCCAAAATGTCGTGACGGCTCAATTTTTCCAAAAACTTCTCCAGGTCTTCTTCAATTTTAATCAGGTGTGGTATGTCGAAAAATCGGGCGTTGTTCTGGCTGGAATGAAAGTATCTTAGTTCTCCGGTCTCTACGTTCCTCAGTACAAATCCAAACGACACGTTGATCTTAAAGGCCGTGGTCTGGAGTTCGAAAATGTGGCGAATCATGTCAGAAAAGTTGGCGGTTGTAATATCGTTCAACGTAAAGTTGAACCGATCCTGGACACGGTTGCCGGTATTTTCATCTGTCCGGATGGACTGCCAGTGTCTCAGGTACAAAACCCTGGTATCGGGGTCTTCTGGCAAAACTTCTGGCTGAGATGGACTGGTTGGTCTCTCAGGTTGCGACACCATCCTGCGTCTTTTCGCACTGGGGCCAGGTGGTGGCGAGGCTAGTCTCTTGACTGGTTTCTTCATTCTGGACTTGTCATCTGGCTTGGTATGCAACAGTCCGTAGCGATCAAGATTGTCCAATCTGTTAAAATACTGCCCACAGTCTGGACACGTCAGGGTGTACCTGTGAGACTCCTGGTGGCGATTCCGGTTGTCGACCCTGGCAAACTCCTTTCCACATACCTGGCAGTCAAAGGACTGTACAGGATCTGGCTTTCCAGACTCACTCTGCTGGTGGGTAGCTTCGTGACGCTTCCTGGCATCCGGCCTGGCAAATTCCTTTCCACATACCTGGCAGGCAAGGGACTGGACTGGATCCGGCTTTCCAGACTCAATCTGCTGGTGGGACTCCTGGTGGCGTTTCCGGTTGTCGGCCCTGGCAAACTCCTGGTAGGAATACGTCTGGGACGAAGCAGCATGAATCTTCTGGTGGCGAAGCAGGCTTCTCTTCTCGGTAAAACTATTTCCGCACTTCTCACAAGAGAACATGGTCGTTACCTTTTCAAAGGTTCAAGACAAAATGAGAGGTTGAGCACTGTATATATAGCCAGAACGCGGACGCAAAAGAGAGCACCAGGGTGTCTTCGCTCACGGCCGCGTCCACCGACATGTTTCAATCCGTTTTTCTAATGGAAATTTTCAGTGGAACGGTATTGCGTAATCTAACATGGATGCCTCCACAAACGCGGACCTGTGAGTGGAAATTTCCATGACGTCACATTAACGGTATTGCGTAATCAAACATGGATGCCTCCACAAACGCGGACCTGTAAGTGAGCACCCCCTCTGGAAACGACCGAATGCTTACGAAGAGTGAAAAATTGTTCCGAAGACGTCTAAATGGTTCCAAATGTTGGCGAAAACAACCACATATTGGCGAAAATCCTGGAAATACTACTAAATTCTTCAGAAAACCACAAGAATTATTAAAATAATTATAAATTTTTTACTAAATGGTTCCAAAAACGAGAAAATATTTCAGAAGGTACTTCAGAATAATTAAAATAATTAGAAAGGTTTTACTATATTGTTCCAAAACCCCAAAAAGGAATTAAAATTAATGAAAAAATAAACAAATATGTAAATATATTACGAATTGTTAAAAAATTAATAGAATTAAAAAAGAAAAAAAGAAAAAAATATTAAAATTAAAAAAAAAATTAAATAAAAAAAATTTAAATTAAAAATAAAAAAAGAGAAAAAAAATTAAGAAAAATTAAAAAAATTATAAAATAATAAAACAAAAGATAAAAAAAATTAGAAGAATAGAAAAAAAATTAGAGAAAAATTCCCCCCAAAAAAAATTAAGGAAAATTAGAAAAATTATGTAAATATATTACGACTTGTTAAAAAATTAATTGAATTAAAACATAATAATTATAAAAATAAAATTTTAAAAAAAATTAAAAAAAATTAAATAATAAAAAAAAGATAAAAAAAAATTAAAAAAAATTACAAAATTATGTAAATAAAATAAAGTTTCTTTAAGTTAAAAAGTAAATATATAGAAGAAAGGAAAAATTATCTCCCCTTGTATTGTTGGATGATAATATGGAACTGGCGGGGAAAGTTATCTCCCGCTTGGAGGAGCTCCCTTTGGACTTCCCGTTCCTAGGCATGCGCAGACCATACGTCCGGGGCCAGCACGTGACTTACGTCACTTCCATCAGTAAATCACGGGGAAATGGCGCGAAATCCACTAATTCCGGTTACGCATGCGCGCAAATCACTTCCATTACTACCAGTTCCGCCTGAACATGCGCAGACCACACATCCGGATCAGGCACGTGACCTGCGTCACTTCCGTAAACAAATTGCGGGAAAACCCATCACTTCCGGTTGCGCACGTGCACAAATAACTTCCGGTACTTCCGGTTCCGGTCACGTGAATTCCGGTTCCGGTGACGTCACTTCCGGCACCTCCACAGCACCTCCTCCACCTCCACTGAACTGTGCCCATATACTACTTCGAACTATTTGAAAAATAATATTTACAGGTGTTTGAATGTATTGCTTGCTTAGCCTACCGTATCGTGGGTTTTACGGAAACTTGGTATTTCACATACCCACAGTCTCAGTTTAGTAAAATACGTAATGCATCAGCAATTTGTTAGATCCTGGACATTATGTATCAAGCATAACATACAATGTGGTTTGTGAAGGCACTGTTCACCGATGCTCTTTGTACGCAATGTCAGGTCAGTGATACGATCCATACCATGAATGGGTGGGTAACATGATCAATTCTTTAACATTGCTACCCATAACTATACTCACGTGCTCATTTCGGTTTTTTGCTGCTGCTGCTGCTAGTGGTGGTCGATTGTCGTTAGTCAAAGGTTGGATCTGTGCGAGAGCGCCCTTAGATCCGGGTCATTTGAAAGTCCACTCTGCATTTATCCAGGCTTGTGACTGGCTATCATAAGATAGGCTGCATAAGCCCTCCCCTATTTTTAAAGGCCATTCTGCATTTGTCCAGGCTTGTGACTGGCTATATATATGTATAAAAATATAAAGGCTGCATTACCCTCCTTCCCTTTTTTTGTTATATTTTTTTTCTGATTTTCTTAGTAATATGTTAATTCTAATTCCTACGTCACATAGAGTCATTGCTGTCTTCAGCTGGTGGTGGGTCGTACTCGTTCAATACACTGTTAAGCAGATATTTTCGTTTTTCTACGGCCTATTCTCATGATTCTTTTGATTCGTGGTCTTCCTCTTCTCTCAAGCGTTTAGCCGTTTTCTTGATCTTTTTATGTACGAGGTCTTTATTCATGTCTTGATGCCAGGACACAAGTCCGAGGTAATGCGTTTCGTATTTCGTCTCTATATGCTGCCAAGTGTGCCTTGTCGTCTTCCATTCCGGCTTCGACTAGTTCGTTTACTGTCTGTGAGTATTCCGATTGATGCACTTGAAATGTTCTATTCAAAATGACATACCATGGAGACTGTTCGCATTGCTCTTCGGAGTCTTCGTTGGATCCATTGTAACTACTTTGTTCCGATTCCTTGTTATCGACTTCTGTTTCGGTGTCTTAAACTGAATCACTATAGTCTGTTGAATCCTCTTCCATACCGTGTGCATTCTTTTTGTGTCGCTCTAGGTTGAAATTTCGCTTGGACTGGTTTCCACATATGTCATAGGTATACATTTAAGACGTCTTTCTTTCCTGGGATTCGATAGTAGAATGAGCTCCGGTCATCCTTCAAATGCTTATATTAGCTACAGATTCCTCAACGGCCAGTTGATTCATACACAAACGTTTGCCAAAGTATTCGTTTCGAGATTGTTGCAGTTAAGATTTCACTTTTCTGATGAGGTCTCTATTAAGTCTTTTCCACTCGTTTTCAATCCTGATACATCCCTTGCAGATAGTCATGTTTTTGTAGAATTCCGCAAAGCTCATGTTCGTTTGACACTTTGTACATTTCTTGTTTGGATCCACTTTGTTGGGTCCTCCACTTGTGTTTTCCTGCGTTTGGTTCTCTTCACTTTGGTTGGAAGTATTTTTCTTCAACAGAATATAGTGATTCAGTCTCAGACACCGCCACAGAAGCCGATAACAAGGAATCGGAACAAAGTAGTTACAATGGATCCAACGAAGACTCCGAAAAGCAATGCGGACAGTCTCCATGGTATGTTATTTTGAATAGAACATTTCAAGTACATCAATCGGAATACTCACAGACAGTAAACGAACTAGTCGAAGCCGGAATGGAAGACGACAAGGCACGCTTGGCAGCATATAGAAACATGTTTGACTCATACAGAGACGAAATACGAAAATTATTACCTCGGACTTGTGTCCTGGCATCAAGACATGAATAAAGACCTCGTACATAGAAAGATCAAGAAAACGGCTAAACGCTTGAGAGAAGAGGAAGACTACGAATCAAAAGAATCATAGTAATAGGCCGTAGAAAAACGAAAATATCTGCTTAACCGTGTATTGAACAACTACGACCCACCACCAACTGAAGACAGCAATGACTCTATGTGACGGAGGACTTGGAACTAACATATTACAAAGAAAAATAGAAAAAATATAACAAAAAAAGGGAAGGAGGGTAATGCAGCCTATATATGTTATCTATATAAAGCCAGTCACAAGCCTGGACAAATGAGGAGTGGCTTTAAAAAATAGGGGAAGGCTAATGCAGCCTATCTAATGATAGCCAGTGACAAGCCTGGATAAATGCAGAGTGGACTTTCAAATGACCCGGATCTAAGGGTGCTCTCGCACAGATCCATTCTTTGACTAACGACAATCGACCACCATTAGCAAAAAACCGAAATGAGCTCGTGAGTATAGTTATGAGTAGCGATGAACAGCAAATAACAAGAGAAAAACAGCGATGAACAAGACAAGAGCAGCGATGATGAACAGCAACAAGCAGCAGGAGCAGCAGCGAAAACAGTGACAAGTTGCACCAAAAAAAAACGAAATAAGCACGCGAGTAAGGTCGTGAACAGCGATGAACAGCAAAGAGCAAAAGAAAAAACAGCGATGGCCAAGAGAAGAGCAGCGATGACGAAAATTATCAAGCAGCAAGAGCAACAGCAGCAGCGAAAAAAGCGACAAGTAGCAACAAAAACTCGAAATGAGCATGCGAGTAAGGTCATGAGTAGCCATGAACAGCAAAGAGCAAGGGAAAAACAGCGATGACCAAGAGAATTGAAGCGATGACGAACAGCAACAAGCAGCAGGAGCAACAGCAGCAGCGAAAACAGCAACAACTAGCACCAAAAAACCGAAATGAGCAAGCGAGTAAGGTCATGAGTAGCGATGAACAGCAAAGAGCAAGGGAAAAACAGCGATGACCAAGAGAATTGAAGCGATGACGAACAGCAACAAGCAGCAGGAGCAGCAGCAGCAGCGAAAACAGCGACAAGTAGCACCAACAAACCAAAATGAGCACGCGAGTAAGGTCATGAGTAGCGATCAACACCAAAGAGCAAGAGAAAAACAGCGATGGGCAAGAGAAGAGCAATGACGGCGAACATCAGCAAGCAGCAGGAGCAGCAGCAGCAGCGAAAACAGCGACAAGCAGCACCAAAAAACCGAAATGAGCACGCGAGTAAGGTCATGAATAGCGATGAACAACAAAGAGCAAGAGAAAAACAGCGATAAGCAAGAGAAGAGCAGCGACGAGGAACAGCCACAAGCAGCAGGAGCAACAGCCGTAGCGAAAACAGCGACAAGTAGCACCAAAAAACCGAACTGAGCACGCGAGTAAGGTCATTATTAGCGATGAACAGCAAAGAGAAAGAGAAGAACAGCGATGAGCAGCAAAGAGCAAGAGAAAAACAGCGATGAGCAGCAAAGAGCAAGAGAAAAACAGCGATGAGCAAGAGAAGAGCAAGAGAAAAACAGCGATGAGCAGCAAAGAGCAAGAGAAAAACAGCGATGAACAGCAAAGAGCAAGAAAAAAACAGCGATGAGCAAGAGAAGAGCAGCGATGGCGAACAGCAACAGACCAGGAGCAGCAGCAGCAGCGAAAACAGTGACAAGTAGCCCAAAAAAATGAAATGAGCACGCGAGTAAGGTCCTGAGTAGCGATGAACACCGACGAGCAGCGAAGAGCGGCATGGAGCAAGAGAAGAGAAACGAAATGCATCATGGAGCAATGGAATGGATCGCCGTTGCTATGGACACCCCTCCATTGATCTAATGGTGACAGTATCACTTGGAGGTAAGGGGACATAATCCAATCCTAACTTTGGTAACGATTTTCAAGGGCATGCGTGAGTTACCCTGACTTTCGACGGAGAGGATTACTGTGTCACAAGGGCTTCTTGACTAGGGTTTTATCAGGGATAAGTTGATGTCATCACTTAAAAAATTTTACGGTTGTCATCACGAATTGATTGGCCATTACAGTATTCCAGTGTCTGAGATGATGTTGGACCTGTTGCCACTGTCGTGGCCTTTCGTGTGCCTCCGCCGATTAGTGACTTCTCAAGGATTGGCTTTGTTGGACGTCACGACGGGTGCCGTATACGGAGCAGGAGCTGCTTGCCCTTCCGGAGTACCTGGGTTCACTCCTGGTTTTTGTAGGAGTTCGTGTTGTTCATTGTTTTTTAGTTTTGTGTGTTTATTTGTTGTGCTTGTGGTTGTTCATTTGTCTCCCGGGTTTGTCTGTCCGGTGGGTGGCGTTTTTTGGTTGCTCCATAGGTATATTTGTCCTTTTTTTGGTCCTCACAGAAAACATCACCCGCAAATGAAATAAATTGCTTCGCTGAGCGCATCTGGATAGGACCGCAGAGCTCCAACCCTGAACAATTGGGGCAAAAATGGACTCAATATTCGCACTTGATACAGGTCTGAATTTGGATTTTAATTAAATATTTGACACATAATAGGTTTCTGACACAGAATAACTGTAATCAAAAAACTTAGAATTGGTCATATGATTTGAATTTATATTCAATTTTTTGCTTTTTGTGCAATACAATATGCTGTGGCGAATTGCCCCCCCCCCCAAAAAAAAAAAAAAAAAAATTACCCCTTTTTTGCTTTTGTGCAATACACTATGAAATTGCACATTGACCCCCCCAAAAAACAAAAAACAATAAAAATTATTGAACCCCCCCTTTTTTGCAAAATAAAAATTGAAATTTTCTTTTTAATTTCTGAAATCTGAAATGAGAAAAAATTGCTCCCCCCCCCCAATTTCTCATTTAGCCCCCTTAAATTTTGTTTTCACCTCCCCCCATTTCTTTATACATAATTTACGACTAGTAAGGGAGGTAATCGAATCATACACAACATTTTACTTTAAATGTGTTTGGATTACCTCCCTTACACCAAGATAATAACCAAAAATGCTTATTGGGCCCTTTTTTGGCCCCTAATTCTTAAACTGTTGGGGCCAAAACTCCCAAAATCAATCCCAACCTTCCTTTTGTGGTCATAAACCTTGTGTTTAAATTTCATAGATTTCTATTAACTTATACTCAAGTTATAGTGCGAAAACCAAATGTCTTCGGACGACGACGACGACGACGACGACGCCAACGTCATACCAATATACGACCGCAAAAATTTTGCGGTCGTATAAAAACCGGATAAGGGGAGATGCAAAACCCTTACCCTATACAGACCGTTGAAAGACCCAGAGACGACCGAGAAGCACGGGAAAAAGGGGAGATAATCAGTCAAGCAGAGCACATCCGGGTCCCAGCACGTGACTAACGTCACGTCCGTAAATAAATAATGGGAAATGGCGGAAAATTCCACTATTTTCGGCTGCGCGTGCACGCAACCCACTTCTGGGTCCTGTCGTACATGCGCAGACGACACATCTGGGTCCCAGCTAGTGACTGACGTCACTTTGGTTTACGAATAATGGGAAAATGGCGGGAAAACACACTACTTCCGGGTAATTCCAGTTCCGGTCACGCATGCGCAGATTATACATGCGGGTCCTAGCACGTGACTTACGTCACTTCTGTAAACAAATGGCGGAAAATCCCACTACTTCCTGTTCCGGTCGCGTGACTTCCGGTTTTGGTGACGTCACTTCCGGATGATCCTCCACAAATCCGACTCTGCCTGTGCCCATATACTACTAACAAACTAAATCGGATAAGAACTGTTTCGACAATTAAGATGTGTCCGATTTTCGGCCCTTATATCTCGAAAGCGGTTAAAGATACAGAACCAGAGGCTCCATGGAGCTTGAATCGCTCACCTTGATTTTAGGTTACCACAACTGACAAAGCGCTTCTAAATAATATCTGTAAAGAATTGTTTGACAGTGTCCAGCGCTTCTAGATAAGATCTGTAACGAATTGTTCCACAGTGTCCAGCACTTCTAGATAAGATATATAAAGAATTCTTCCAGTGTCCAATGTTAAAAATGTTAAACTAATTAGTCCAGCTTTGGCAGCTAGCTTGGATTCCAATCGGCATGAAAACATAACTGTTGTAGCACACATTTATCCAAGGATCTTCATGCAACAAAAACTTTTAATTGGCTTAATATTTTCTGACAAGAAGACCTTTGTACAAATTTCCCCATAGGGTCCGATGTTAAACTAAGTCAGGCTGTGGCGACCATCTTGAATTTCAAATCAGCACATAAAACATATATTTCGGGGTAAATGATCATTCACACATCAAAAACATTTCAATTGACTTGGTACTTTTTGACTAGAAGACCTTTGTACAAAATTTCCCATAGCGTTAAATGTTAAATTAGTGCGGCTGTGGCAGCCATCTTTAATTTCAATAGGCACAAAAAATAGTTTGTAGAGGTTCATCCAATGCTTGTTCATAAATAAAAAAAATTTCAATTAGATTAGTAGTTTCTGACAAGGTAGAAAATTCCCCATAGGGTCCAACGTTAAACTCAGTCCGGCTGTGGCGGCCATCTTGAATTTCTGATCGACACAAAAACACAAGTTTTATAAAGGTTCATCCAAGGATCATTCATGCAACTAATCAATTCAATTGGCTTTGCAGTTTGATGGACAAGAAGAGTTTAAAGATAAGAAATGAGAAACAAGAATTTTCTATGGATACCATGTTTGTTACCCGATCAGGACGAAATGGGAAAACTTTGTTAAGAACCTCCCATAGATGCTTCCTATCAAGTTTGTTTCATTTTGCCAAGTAGTTCCACAGAAAACTATTTTTATTTAATCAACCAATGAGAAACAAGAATTTTGCATAGCTGCCATGTTTGTTGCCCGATCATGACGAAATGAGGAAATTTCCCATAGATGCTTCCTGTTAAGTTTCGTTCCATTTGGCCAAGCAATTTTAGAGGAGATTTTTTTACATCAGCCAATCAGAAACAAGAACCGCCCATTACGGCCATATTTGTAGTCCGATCCGAACGAAATGACTAAACTTTATAAAGGACCTCCCATATATGCTTCTTGTCAAGTTTTATGCCATTTGACATAGCAGTTTCAGGGGAGAAGATTTTTGAAAACTCAGCCAATCAGAAACAACAGTTGCCCATGGCGGCCATGTTTGTTGTCCGATCGAGACGAAATGAGCAAATTTGATAAAGGATCTGACATAGATGCTTCCTGCTAAGTTTAATTCTATTTGGCCCAGTAGTTTCAGGAGAAGATCAAAAATGTGAATAAAATGCTCCGCTGGGCGCAGCTAGATACGACCGCAGATGTCGAACCCTGAATAGTTGGGGCAATTATGAACACAACATCTTGATACAATACTGAATTTGGATTGTGAATAAATATTTGACACAGCATAGGTTTCTAGGTTTCTGACACAGAATGAATGTTGTCTAAGAACTTAAAAATTTTTAATTTACCTATTCAAACCATATCAGTATTATTTGTTTTTATATATAAATCAGAAATAACCAATTTAAAATTTAAAATTGGGCACACATATCAATTTCTTGCTATTGCGCAATACTGTGCTATTGAAAATTTCTTGCTATTGCGCAATACTGTGCAATTGAAAATTTCTTGAAATATTTGACACATAATAGGTTTCTGACACAGAATAACTGAAATCAAAGAACTTAGAATTGGTCATATGATTTCAATTTATATTCAATTTTTTGCTTCTTGTGCAATACAATATGCTGTGGAGAATAGCCCGCCCCCCCCCCCCCCAAAAAAAAAAAATAATAATTTACCCCTTTTTTAGCTTTAATTTTGGACCCCGATATGGACCAACTTGAAAACTGGGCCCATAATAAAAAAACTAAGTAAATGTTTAGATTCAGCATATCAAAGAACCCCAAGAATTCAATTTTTGTTAAAATCAAACTAAGTTTAATTTTGGACCCTTTGGACCTTAATGTAGACCAATTTGAAAACGGGACCAAAAATTAAGAATCTAAATGCACGGTTAGATTCGGCATATCAAAGAACCCCAATAGTTCAATTTTCAATGAAATCAAACAAAGTTTAATTTTGGACCCTTTTGGCCCCTAATTTCTAAACTGTTGGGACCAAAACTCCCAAAAACAATCCCAACCTTCCTTTTGTGGTCATAAAACTTGTGTTAAAATTTCATAGATTTCTATTTACTTATACTAGAGTTATTGTGCAAAAACCAAGAAAAATGCTTATTTGGGCCCTTTTTTGGCCCCTAATTCCTAAACAGTTGGGACCAAAACTTCCAAAATCAATCCCAACCTTCCTTTGTGGTCATAAACCTTGTGTTTAAATTTCATAGATTTTTATTAACTTATACTAAAGTTATAGTGCGAAAACCAAATGTCTTCGGACGACGACGCCGACGACGACGCCGACGACGACGACGACGACGCTAACGTCATACCAATATACGACCGCAAAAATTTTGCGGTCGTATAAAAATTAACAGACGGACAGACGGACGCAAAGTATTGACAAAAGCTCACATTGCCTTTGGCCAGGTAAGCTAAAAAGGGACAAATCAATCGCTACCTGTATTTCTGATGGTGGACCATTAGGATAAAATATTATAAAGATATGTTTAATAAATAAGACAAAAATTTTGCAGTCATATAAAAACCAAGAAAAATGCTTATTTTGGCCCTTTTTTAGCCCCTAATTCCTAAACTGTTGGACCAAAACTTCCAAAAACAATCCAAACCTTCCTTTTGTGGTCATAAACCTTGTGTTAAAATTTCACAGATTTCTATTTACTTACAATAGAGTTATTGTGCGAAAACCAAGAAAAATGCTTATTGGGCCCTTTTTTGGCCCCTAATTCTTAAACTGTTGGGACCAAAACTCCCAAAATCAATCCCAACCTTCCTTTTGTGGCCATAAACCTTGTGTTTAAACTTCTTAGATTTCTATTAACTTATACTAAAGTTATAGTGCGAAAACCAAATGTCTTCGGACGACGACGCCGACGACGGACGACGCCGACGACGACGCCGACGACGACGCCAACGTCATACCAATATACGACCGCAAAAATTTTGCGGTCGTATAAAAATTAACAGACGGACAGACGGACGCAAAGTATTGACAAAAGCTCACATTGCCTTTGGCCAGGTAAGCTAAAAAGGGACAAATCAATCGCTACCTGTATTTCTGATGGTGGACCATTAGGATAAAATATTATAAAGATATGTTTAATAAATAAGACAAAAATTTTGCAGTCGTATAAAAACCAAGAAAAATGCTTATTTTGGCCCTTTTTTAGCCCCTAATTCCTAAACTGTTGGACCAAAACTCCCAAAAACAATCCAAACCTTCCTTTTGTGGTCATAAACCTTGTGTTAAAATTTCATAGATTTCTATTTACTTACAATAGAGTTATTGTGCGAAAACCAAGAAAAATGCTTATTGGGCCCTTTTTTGGCCCCTAATTCTTAAACTGTTGAGACCAAAACTCCCAAAATCAATCCCAACCTTCCTTTTGTGGCCATAAACCTTGTGTTTAAACTTCTTAGATTTCTATTAACTTATACTAAAGTTATAGTGCGAAAACCAAATGTCTTCGGACGACGACGACGACGCCAACGTCATACCAATCTACGACCGCAAAAATTTTGCGGTCGTATAAAAACACAACAGAGAGTCAAGATAGTCTGACTTGGTTCAGACAGTGATCAGTGGTGGGGTTAAATCGGTTTTATGGGTACCAAACCCGCCCCTTATCTATCCTGACACCCTACTATATAAAACCAAATACATTATGTTTACCAAAAGGATTAACGCTCGCAAGAGCTGCAGAAATTTGGTTGGACGGTACATAATTGACCTGTTTCCACTGTCGTAACATTTCATGTACCTCCACCGATTTGTGACTACCACATTATTGACTTTGTTGAACTTCACAACGGGTGCCGTATACGGAGCAGGAACTGCTTACCCTTCCAGAGAACCTGGGTTCAGTCCTGTTTTTTATAGGAGTTCGTGTTGTTCATTTGTTTTTTAGTTTTCAGTGTTTATTTGTTGTGGTTGTGGTTGTTCATTTGTCTACACGGGTTTGTCTGTCTAATGGATTGCGTTCTTTGGTTTGCTCCTTGGGTATATTTGTCCTCTTTAGATAGCGGGGTCAGAAGAATGTTCTAGTAAATAAAAATAAATAATATTTATTCCTATGTTTTATTATGACAAAAAAAAAAAATAAAATAAAAAATGAAATAATAATGAAATGAAATAAAATAAAATGAAATGAACTAACAAGAGTGTTATATGTCTCGTCTGAGTATGCACATGGACGCAGAATAATGATTATCTGATACCCGACATTTTGCAAGTCAAATGAAAATGTGTTAAAAGAAATTGAGGTCAAAGTAAAAAGGCAGGTGTCATACCGACATGTATTCACTAAGAACTATCTATTAGCCTAATATGGTGGGTCTAGGTATTAAAGTTGCTGAGAAATGGACCTAATCTCGTAAATGTGACAAAGTCACTCAAGCATGCAATTGAGGTCAAGGTCCAGAGACAGGTGTCATACTTGCATGTACCCACTAAGAACTATCTGTAGACCAAACACTCATGGGTCTAGGTATTATAGTTGCTTAAAAAATTGACTTAATCAAGAAACTTGGATGAAAGTCACTCAACCGTGAAATTGACGTCAAGATCCAGAGACACGTGTCAGACTGGCAAGTACCCACCAAGAACTATCAATAAACCAAATGCAGTAGGTCTAGGTATTATAGTTGTTGAAAAATTGACTTAATCAAGAAACTTGGATGAAAGTCACTCAACCATGAAATTGAAGTCAAGGTCCAGAGACAAGTGTCAGACTGGCATGTACCATTCAAGAACTATCAATAGACCAAATACAGTGGGTCTAGGTATTACAGTTTCTGAGAAATGGACTTGACCACGAAAAAGTGACAAAGTCACTCAAGCATGAAATTGAGGTCAAGGTCCCAAACCAGGTGTCAGACTGACATGTACCTACCAAGAACTATCTATTGACCAAATATGTTGGGTCTAGGTATTCTAGTTGTTGAGAAATGGACTTAACCATGAAAAAGTGAAAAAGTCACTCAAGCATGAAATTGAGGTCAAGGTCCCAAGTCAGGTGTCAGACTGGCTTGTACCCACGAAGAACTATCTATAGACCAAATATGGTTGGCCTAGGTATTACAGTTTCTGAGAAATGGACTTAACCACGAAAATGTGACGCAGATCACTCAAGCATGAAATTGAGGTCAAGGTTCAGAGACAGGTGTCAGACTGATACGTACCCAACAAGAACGATCTATTAACCAAATACGGAGGGTCTAAGTATTACAGTGTCTGAGAAATGGACTTAACTACGAAAAATTGACAAAGTCACTCGAACATGAAATCGAGGTCAAGGTCCCAAGCCAGGTGTCAGACTGGCATGTATCCACTAACTATCGATAGACCAAATGCGGTTGGCCTAGGTATTACATGTAGAGTTGCTGAGAAATGGATTTAACCATGACACTTGGACGCAGATTTTAAATTCATGTTTATGAAGTCAGTGAACCATGAAAATGAGGTCAGGGTGACAAGACAAGTATACTGCGGCAGACCTTATACCTTGTGGACCATAAATCTTATTGTATGTGTTACATGTGCAAAGTTATTAAAGTTTTACAAAAGTTTACGCCGCCGCCGCCGCCGGAAAGTAATACCTATATCTCGCCTCCGCGACTTTTCGTCGCAGGCGATACAAAAAATGGGAACTAACGTAAATGTAGTATATTGAATTGAATGTATATTGATCGGCAATACCCGCCAACAAAATCGTTATTAAAAATATCTGACAGTTCACTAATATATCTATGTACGTGTAATGAAATAAAAATGATACAGTTTTTGCTCCTCAGTTTGATCCTTATTTAACGCGACATATGGGAGTAACCATAGTTTTCCTCTATCAACGCGCATGACAATCTGAATTACTTCCGGTACTAATTCCTAACCCACCTCCAGGCAAGAAAAAAGAATACTGCGGCAACAACACCGCCTATACCAGCAATGATACAAAGTGCAAACGAGAATCCAAACTTAGTTGAATCAAGCTTGACTCCTTCTGTCAACTCCATTTTTGCGAAGACAATCACTCCAACCAAGCCAAAACCAGCTGTAAATAGAGAAAGAGTACTTTAAAAACGAGCTTATCTAGAACAATAAACATACATCAAGTCACCCAATTATATATCGGTTTAAGGTTTTAAACAAGAGGCTCAGAGGGCTGAGCCTGTATCGCTCACCTGGGAGTCACACACTTTTGATTTGATTTGATGGACTAGATTGATTTCTGGGAACTTTGTAAATGACCTTCCGTAGATGCTTCATACCAAGTATAAGTTCATTTGGCCAAACGGTTTCAGAGGAGAAGAATTTAAAAATTTGACCAATGAGAACATATAAAGGCTTCTGGTGGCCATTTTGTTGCACATACTATGATAATTTATGCAAAGTTTGTAAAGGACCTTTCATAGATGCTCCATACCAAAATTTAATTAAATTTCAACAAATCAGAACATGTAATGCTCATGGCGGCCATTTTGTTTCATGGACCGGGATAATTTATGCAAATTTTGTAAAGGACCTTTCATAGATGCTCCATACCAAAAATCAGTTCATTTTGCTTTACAGTTTCAAGGGAGAAGAAGTTTTAAATTTCGACCAATCAGAAAATGTAAATGTTCATGGCGGCCATTTTGTTTCAGGGACCAAGATGATTGATGCAAACTTTGTAAAGGACCTTCCATAGATGTTCCATACCAAAAAGCAGTTTATTTTGGCTTTACGGTTTGTTGTTTGTTTGTTTCTTTAGTTGGGGTTTTACGCCGTTTTCAGCACATTTGGCCATTTCGCGGCGGCCAGTTTTTATTGGTGGAGGAAGCCGGAGTACCCGGAGAGAACCACCGACCTTCCGTAGGAAAATTGGCAATCCTTGATCGGATTCGAACACACCCGCCACGGGGGAGATTCAAACTCGCAACCAAAGCGTTGACAGGCTGGTGTTCATTAGTAGTAATGACGAACTACCTAGACCACTCGGCCACCGAGGCCCCGCTTTACGGTTTCAGAGGAGAAGTTTTAAATTTGGACCAATCAGAACATGTAAATGCTAATGGCGGCCATTTTGTTTCACGGACCGGGATGATTTATGCAAACTTTGTAAAGGACCTTCCATAGAAGCTTCAGGCCACGTTTCAGTTCAATAGGTCCAGGGCTTTCAGAGAAGAAGATGAAAATGTAAAAGTTTACAGACGGAAGGACGGCGGACGACAGAGGGACGACGGAGGCCAAGTGATGGCAAAAGCTTACATGTCCTTTTAGGACAGGTGAGCTAAAAAACGAAGAATGATTAAGTATCATTTCGCTATTAGTTAAAGAGAGACGAATCTAGCATTTTGTTACGAACTCATTACGTATGTAAATAATACCTATTCCATTTTCATTCAGTGGGTCCATGTTTTATATAATATATATAGGTTTCACAATGAGTGAGAAATAGATATTGCTTAATATCATGCAAGTAATTTAATTTGGAAATAATAATAAACGAGCCTTTGGCAAGTTTATTATTAAATCAAAAATTAAATAAAAGGCCGTTGTCCACTGGTCCCCCGACGCAAATGTCATATCGTAAGTTTTAATTTTGAAACTACTGTAAACTATGAGTAAGGTTATTTTAGTAGCTGCTTGATATCACGAACTAAACAAGTGCCCGAAGATCACGTTTGCAGCGACAACAAGGTTATATAGTTTGATGTACAACAGGATTGCTACAAGTAGCCATAGGTCCCCCACCGCAGAAAAAAGTCGAAGCCCCACAAGATATACAAAATGTGTATTATTGAAATGGTGGTACAGTATGGATGTCAACATATTATAAAAAATTTGCAGTACAATACAAATAAATTGCTTCGCTCAGCGCAGCTGGATACGACCGCAGAGGTCCAACCCTGAACAGTTGGGGCAAAAATGGACACAATATTCACGCTTGATACAGGTCTGAATTTGGATTGTAATTAAATATTTGACACATAATAGGTTTCTGAAACAGAATAACTGTAGTCAAAGAACTTAGAATTGGACAAATGATTTGAATTTATATTCAATTTTTTGCTTTTTGTGCAATACAATATGCTGTTGCGAATTGACCCCCCCCCCAAAAAAATAAAATTTAATCCCTTTTTTTGCTTTTTTGCAATACACTATGCTGTTGCGTATTGACCCCCCCCCAAAAAATCATTGTACCCCCTCCCCACCCTTTGTTTTGCAAAATAAAATTTGAAGACCTTTTCTTTTTTATTTTTGAAATCTGAAATGAGAAAAAATTGCCCCCCCCACAATTTCTTATTTACCCCCCCTCTTTCCCTTTTTCCAAAAAAAAATTCTTTCCCTCAAGATATGGTCATAATCCCTATTCAAATTTCTCATGGAGTTTGCAAACATAATTACCCATTTAAATATATCATAAAAGTCTTAAAATAGTTAAAATGCTCCGCTGGGCGCAGCTTGATACGACCGCAGAGGTCGAACCCTGAACAGTTGGGGCAAGTATGGACACAACATTCAAGCTTGATACAGCATTGAATTTGGATTGTGAATAAATATTTGACACAGCATAGGTTTCTGACACAGAATTAATGTGGTCTAAGAACTTAAAATTTTTTAATTTCCCTATTCAAACCATATCAGTATTATTTGCTTTTATATATAAATCAGAAATAACCAATTTAAAATGGAAAATTTTAAAGAAGTTTAATTTTGGACCCTTTGGACTTTAATGTAGACCAATTTGAAAACGGCACCAAAAATTAAGAATCTAAATACACGGTTAGATTCGGCATATCAAAGAACCCCAATAGTTCAATTTTTGATGATTCAATTTTTTGATGAAATCAAATAAAGTTCAATTTTGGACCCTTTAAACCTCAATGTGGACCAATTTGATAACCGGGCCCAAATATCAATTTCTTGCTATTGCGCAATACTGTGCAATTGAAGATTTCTTCCTATTACGCAATACTGTGCAACTGAAGATTTCTTGCTATTGCACAATACTGTGCAATTGAAAATTTCTTGCTATTGCACAATACTTATTATAATAATTACACATC
Organism: Mytilisepta virgata; assembly: GCA_028015205.1. Lineage (NCBI taxonomy): Eukaryota > Metazoa > Mollusca > Bivalvia > Mytilida > Mytilidae > Mytilisepta > Mytilisepta virgata. Next base: position 37,294,013 of record CM051510.1, on the reverse strand, counting down.
CTGTTTGGTGTGTATCTCTGGCCTTATCATTATTATTTGCTTTTATATATAAATCAGAAATTTAATAATAAAGTTTTTGGCAAATTTCCAATATACATAATTTAAAAGCAGTTTAGGTGAGATAAACAAAAAAGCTTCATCAGCAACATTTTATATTGGCAAATTTCCAATGAAGTTCATTAAACTAAAGTTATTGGCAAATTTCCAATGGAATTTATTAATAATAAAGTTTTTGGCAAATTTCAAATATAAAATAATTTAAAAGCAGTTTAGGTGAGACATTCAAATGAGTTTCAATTACCAACCTTACACTGCCTTTTAAATTATGTTTTGTACTTAATTGTCCATTAACCTGGAAACCTTTTTCCACCATTTTTGCACCTTATTCCTTAAAGGTTTGAGCCGTAACTACCAAAGACAATTCTTACCATCCCTTTGTGGTATTCCAATATCCAAAATCTAAATACATAGTTAGATTCAGCATATCAAAGAACCCCAAGAATTCAATTTTTGATGAAATCAAATAAAGTTCAATTTTGGACCCTCTAAACCTCAATGTGGACCAATTTGATAACCGGGCCAAATATAAAAAATCTAAATACATGGTTAGATTCAGCATATCGAAGAACCCCATATATTCAATTTTTGTTGAAATCAAACAAAGTTTAATTTTGGACCCCGATTTGGACCAACTTGAAAACTGGGCCCATAATATAAAAAATAAGTACATGTTTAGATTCAGCATATCAAAGATACCCAGGAATTCAATTTTTGTCAAAATCAAACTAAGTTTAATTGTGGACCCTTTGGACCTTAATGTAGACCAATTTGAAAACGGGACCAAAAATTAAGAATCTAAATACATGGTTAGATTCGGCATATCAAAGAACCCCAATAGTTCAATTTTCGATGAAATCAAACAAAGTTTAATTTTGGACCCTTTTGGACCCTTTTGGCCCCTTATTCATAAACTGTTGGGACCAAAACTCCCAAAATCAATCCCAACCTTCCTTTTGTGTTCATAAACCTTGTGTTTAAATTTCATAGATTTCTATTTACTTATACTAAAGTTATTGTGCAAAAACCAAGAAAAATGCTTATTTGGGCCCCTTTTAAAGTTCCTAAACTGTTGAGACCAAAACTCCCAAAAACAATCCCAACCTTCCTTTTCTGATCATAAACCTTGTGTTAAAATTTCATAGATTTATATTTACTTATACTAGAGTTATTGTGCAAAAACCAAGAAAAATGCTTATTGGGCCCTTTTTTGGCCCCTTATTCTTAAACTGTTGGGACCAAGACTCCCAAAATCAATCCCAACCTTCCTTTTGTGGTCATAAACCTTGTGTTTAAATTTCATAGATTTCTATTAACTTATACTAAAGTTATAGTGCGAAAACCAAATGTCTTCGGACGACGACGCCGATGACGACGCCGACGACGACGCCAACGTCATACCAATATACGACCGCAAAAATTTTGCGGTCGTATAAAAACATTAAAGTCATATAACTCCCGTAAAATTTGTCGAATCAAATCCCGGTGCGATAGGATCAAGTACATGTGGTGACTAACAATCCTATAAAATTTATACGAAATCTGATCAGCGGTCTCAGAGAAGTTCCGTCCACAAAGTGTTCCTATAGTGTTGAATGCAGAAAAAAGTTAAAGTTCCATAAAATTTGTCAAATTAAAATGGCGGTGCGATAGGATTAAGAAGAGATGGTGACTAACAGTCCTACACAATTTAAACGAAATCCGATCAGCGGTCCCAGAGGATTTGCGCTGACAAAATTTTCCTGTAGTGTCGAAAGTAGAAAAAAGTTAAAGTCCCATAGCTCCCGTAAAATTTGCCAAATCAAAATGACGGTGCGTTAGGATCAAGCAAATATGGTGAGTAACAGTCCTATAAAATTTTAACGAAATCCGATCAGCGGTCTCAGAGGAGTTGCGCTGACAAATAACTGTGACGGACGGACGGGCTGACATACGGACGCAGACCAATACTAGGTCCCTCCGTCGCGTTGCGACAGGAGACGAAAATGGCAGTTACTGAGGTGAGATTTGTCGAAAATCGTCATTATCCAACTTGACCCAGAATTTCAATCTGACTTTACATTCACAATTTATCATCTGGAGTTACCAAAGAATTAGCAATTTTTAAGTTCAATAAAATGCTCCTCTAGGCACAGCTTGATACGACCGCAGAGGTCGAACCCTGAACAGTTGGGGCAAGTATGGACACAACATTCAAGCTTGAAGCACTGAATTTGGATTGTGAATAAATATTTGACACAGCATATGTTTCTGACACAGAATTAAAGTGGTCTAAGAACTTAAAAAAAATTTAATTTACCTATTCAAAACATATCAGTATTATTTGCTTTTATATATAAATCAGAAATAACCAATTTAAAATGGAAAATTTTAAAGAAGTTTAATTTTGGACCCTTTGGACCTTAATGTAGACCAATTCGAAAACGGCACCAAAAATTAAGAATCTAAATACACGGTTAGATTCGGCATATCAAAATATCAATTTCTTGCTATTGCGCAATACTGTGCAATTGAAGATTTCTTGCTATTGCGCAATACTGTGAAACTGAAGATTTCTTGCTATTGCGCAATACTGTGCAATGGAAATTTCTTGCTATTGCACAATACTTATTAAAATAATTTACACATCGTGTTTGGTATGTATCTCTTGCCTTATCATTATTACTTGCTTTTATATATAAATCAGAAATTTAATAATAAAGTTTTTGGCAAATTTCCAATATACATAATTTAAAAGCAGTTTAGGTGAGATAAACAAAAAAGCTTCATCAGCAACATTTTATATTGGCAAATTTCCAATGAAGTTCATTAAACTAAAGTTATTGGCAAATTTCCAATGGAATTTATTAATAATAAAGTTTTTGGAAAATTTCCAATATAAATAATTTAAAAGCAGTTTAGGTGAGATATTCAAATAAGTTTCAATTACCAACCTTACACTGCCTTTTAAATTATGTTTTGTACTTAAGTAATTATCCATTAACTTGGAAACCCTTTTCCCCCATTTTTGGCACCTTATTCCTTAACGGTTGGAGCCATAACTACCAAAGACAATTCTTACCATCCCTTTGTGGTATTCCAATATCCAAAATCTAAATACATGGTTAGATTCAGCATTTGATGAAATCAAATAAAGTTCAATTTTGGACCCTCTAAACCTCAATGTGGACCAATTTGATAACCGGGCCCAAATATAAAAAATCTAAATACATGGTTAGATTCAGCATATCGAAGAACCCCATATATTCAATTTTTGTTGAAATCAAACAAAGTTTAATTTTGGACCCCGATTTGGACCAACTTGAAAACTGGACCCATAATAAAAAAACTAAGTACATGTTTAGATTCAGCATATCAAAGAACCCCAAGAATTCAATTTTCGTTAAAATCAAACTAAGTTTAATTTTGGACCCTTTGGACCTTAATGTAGACCAATTTGAAAACGGGACTAAAAATTAAGAATCTAAATACACGGTTAGATTCGGCATATCAAAGAACCCCAATAGTTCAATTTTCGATGAAATCAAACAAAGTTTAATTTTGGACCCTTTTGGCCCCTAATTCCTAAACTGTTGGGACCAAAACTCCCAAAAACAACCCCAACCTTCCTTTTGTGGTCATAAACCTTGTGTTAAAATTTCATAGATTTCTATTTACTTATACTAGAGTTATTGTGCGAAAACTAAGAAAATGCTTATTGGGCCCTTTTTTGGCCCCTAATTCTTAAACTGTTGGGACCAAAACTCCCAAAATCAATCCCAACCTTCCTTTTGTGGTCGTAAACCTTGTGTTTAAATTTCATAGATTTCTATTAAGTATCCGTACCATAATAGATCATGATCGAAAATTCTATCTCTTTTTGACCGTGAATAGCTGCACCAAACAATTTAAAGCTGGAATTTTGTATATATATATTTCTCTAGCTGAAACACACTTTTTTGCTTATATGCAGAGTCTGTAAAAATAAGTTAGTTCTATTGGCATTTCCGAAGTTTGCCGACAATTATCGAGGTCATTTCAATTGCGTTGTATGGAACATCCGGGAATTTTTTAGTAATCACGTGGTCATTTATGGTCCGGATACCTTAACTTATACTAAAGTTATAGCGCGAAAACCCAAGTGTCTTCGGACGACGACGTCATACCAATATACGACCGCAAAAATTTTGCGGTCGTATAAAAAGGGGTGTTACTCTGGTAAGAAGTGTCAACAAATCGTCATTATCGAACTTTACCGAGATATATACGAGATACACTTACACACCAAACCTAGTTTTAATCTGACATTTTGTTCAAAAGTTATCATCTGGAGACAATAAAAAATAGCAATTTTGAAGTACAAAAAGGGGCGTAGCTCTTGTAAGAATTGTCAAAACAATTGTCATTATCAAACTTGACCTAGATATTCATTAGATATATTTAAATACCAAACCTAGTTTCAATATGACTTTTTGTTCACAAGATACCACCCGCAATCCCCCCAAAAATACCAATTTTGAAGTACAAAACGGGAGGTAATTCTAGTAAGAGTCGTTGAAAATTGTCATTATTGAACTTGATCTAGATACTAGTATTCATACTTTCAATCTGACTATTTTTTCACACGTTATCATCTGGAAACACAAATTTTAGCAATTTTGAGGTATAAAAAGGGGCATAACTCTAGTAAGAATTGTTGAAAAATCGTCATTATCAAACTTGACCCTGATACACTCATAAACTATGCTTAACTTCAATCTGACTTTTCATTTAAAAGTTATCACCTGGAAACCAATTCGGGACACACGGACGGACGACGTCACCCATTTCTATAGTCCCCTTCGACGAAGCGTCGGGGACAATAACGAGAGTTGATATCCAGCGATATCTAATTTTCACAAGTTGTTAAACCTATTTCTCTTATGATTCAGGAATATTTGTTTGTGATTTGGCGTCCGGGTCGCAGGGAACCTTAACGTTCATTTCTCTGTGACGTCAAATGTTGTTATGCGAAGATGGCCCCCAAATATGGCGTCACCGTGTAGGAAAATTGTTGACTAATGAAGATATAAGAATTTTCCTACACAATCACACGTTGACCAGTCAAATGGACAGATTTTTTATAACACTAGTTAATATCACACTGTACACGATGTAATATCAAATATTCCCTTACCACCAGAGAAATATATAATACCGGTCAATCATGAGAGAAAATGTTTATTGCAATTGAAAGAATAGGCATGGGTGATCTGGGTGTTCCTGAGAAAAGTTATAACCTTAATTCATGTCATGGATGCCTGTGGTCAAATGATCAGACGTAAACTCAACATAATGTATAGCCTATCGGGAATGTTCAAGTCCTGAATTAATTGGTATAGATGACACAATTGCTGCTTACATCTTTAAATGAAAGTTTGTACGTATTTTTCAGTTAGTACGTCTTAGCTTTTTTGTTGTTCGGTATAACGAGAGCGTAAGCAAAATTTGAAATAGACAAAGACGTATGTCTAACAAAAATATGTAACACAACGTATATTTCGTAATTGTAGACAATTAATCTCATCTCTCTCAGCAATACCTAGCCTTCAACTTACCTGCCTCCGCAAGACGTTCCTCTTTCCACTTACCTTACCGACTGTAAACCCTTTACCGACTTGCCTGTTTTAGAAAGACCTCATTTCCTTAGCATGAACTGTCGACCCTAGAACCTATCTGTCTATACGCAAAATCTTATTGCCACGTGCCTTTAACTTGTCTGCTTCCTCAAATTCTAATATCTTAATTGTAGACCCTTTAAATACCTGACTCCGCAAAACCAGCAGTTTTATTCACAAAACTTACTAGGCCTAAATTCAGACGGAAGACGTCATTTAATGCCAAGGATTTACCACTGAATTTACGTCTACGATTGTTTGAGAATAGAGCTGTACTTCCTTCCAAATAACTTTACTGTAGACCCTTCAACTTACTAGTCTCTGCAATACCTCATTTCCACATGCCTTAACTTTTGTAAATCCTTCAACTCACCTGCAAGCAAATTAAACAAGCCGGTCAAGATGAAGAGCATATTCCGATCCTTCATCACAAACATTCGCAGGATTCCAGCTACTGCAGCTAGCATAAAACCAATCAGAGCAAGGCATTCTAATGCTTGGGCTGTTTTGAAACTGTTTGGCACACCATCAGGAGAACCTGAAAAGAGTAAATGATTGTATCTGTATGTAAAATAATTATAGAAAAACTATTTAATCTTTAAATTCGAGTACCTGGAATCCATACTCCACATCAGTTCCTGTTCAGTCCGTATCCATTTCTCCACTTGTAGTGGAGGTATGTAGTACCGGAACGGACATGATCACTGGCCGGAGTTTGCCTGAAATCTACATCGAGTGACCGAATATTAGTGTTGTTCGGTTACTAGAATTCCCGGTCTAGAATTTCAAGATTATTTAGTGCGTTGTCAAATTCAGACGATTTAAGGATGCTCGCTGGGCATGTTTTGGTGTTTTTGTCAGATTTTTGGAATCCTTGGGTTTTATCCATTTCTTAAACATTACATTTTTTGCGCATGAACCCCCACTTTTTCTTTTATAATTCAATCATATATACCTTAAAATGGTATTTCACAAAATTTAATGAAATCGTTTTTATTTTTTCATACATTTTTGAGAGACTGAAGTTGCCAATGCAAAGACAATGAAAAACCCAGAGAAAACCTATTTCCTGCACATTTTTAAGGCTTTATAGCTCTAAAATGAGCACATGAACCTATATTTTTTTCTTGCTTATTTGTTTACTATTCATATGTTCTCTCAAACTAAAACACGTATTTCAAATCCTATTTATTTCCTATTAGACCAGCGATCATCCGTAATGCAAAAATGCACGGGATTATGTATTTTTTCATGTGGCTACGCATCCACATTTGCACATAAGGAGTTGTTGAAGAGGACATAATTTAGAAAAAAAAAACAATTGTTGGAAGTCAGGACTCCCCGGAAACCCTTTTAAAGTGAATCACTCAAGAACCATTCGAAAAGAGTTGACTCTCGATCGACCAAGCCGTTTCATAGCGTATTTTCAAACGGGAAAATATACGACAACTAGAGACGTCTATTGACGACAATAGGTCATTGTATGTGTTGGATTTGCTTCGTGAATGGATCGCCAATGGCCGGAACGAAATGTCTGGGTTACATGTATGACTCTTGGATACGGATTGTGCCGTGTTGAGTAGAATTGAAGAGTTCAGTAAATCACTGTTTGGGTCTGGTGTAATGGCATGGTTGAGGCTAACAAATTCATAACTGCCATAGCCTATTATATATCTTATTTCTTAGTACTTTATATAAGATTCCCACGAATACTCCCGATTTATACTGAACTTCATGAGACCATTTATGGGGGTGTTATTACTGACAACTCCGTTTAATACATGTAATAGACCATCTTAGATAAATTTACAGTTAAAACGAGCTCATTTTTTACCCTGCTATCTAAAGTATTTGAAGGGCATGTTGTGTGGAATCATATTGTATCGGCTTTTTATAGAGTGTGTTATACACCAGTAGGCCAGGATAGATATAAGGTGGTGGTTTGGATACGTATAAAACCGGTTTAACCGCACACTGCTCAGTGTCTGTACCTCGGTCTGTACCAAGTCAGACTACCCTGTTTCTTTGTTTGTATTTTGTGTTATTTTTGTCCAAGGGTCTGTCGATTGGATGACGTCATTTATTTGATATGTCATACTATTCTCCATTCCTTTTATTATTTATTTACTTATTTAAAATTTATTTCAACACCATCATGGCTACACAAAAATAGGTAACAACAACAAAATTTTATTTCCAATCAAAGGACCCTAAAAGGCAATAAGTTTAAAAGGTCCATGACAAAAACCACTATTCATACATGTATATAAGATATAACTAGAAAATCAGAGAATTAATTATGTTTAACATATGGTATAATTGCGCGGTTAATTAGTTCACCTGTATAAGCATAATGGCGGTGTACGCCTCTGTGAAAAGGAAAACTATTTCAATGAATGATTGTCTCCAACCGTGACAGATTAAGAAAGGGGCACTTGGGAAAACAATCATATTTTTAACATTTATATTTAAAACATAGATTCAAGATTCAATATTTTATTTTAGTGTCACCACATACAAACAAAATGAGATTTACATAAATAAACATAAAACATTAAAACATTTGCATTGTATGCACTAGTCTTAAAAAGATTTATGAGAGACTTTTGAGACCCAATATATACATATAAACACATTATTACACATTTACATGTAAAATTTAGAGTATACATTTATACTAAATGAGAGAAAAACATTTGTTTCTTTAAGAACTAGTGAAATAAAATACTGTTTCTTCTTAATAAAATACTGTTGCAGGTTTTGGCAACTATAGCAGCAACATTGTCGTTACTAAATAAAAATATAAATTTTTCACTATCTGATGATAGGTTAAAACGTTCATTAACACGTAGAGTTTCATGTATCATGACTTGTCTTAAATCCACATATAATGGGCATTTTAAAATGACATGAAGTTCATCTTCAATAATAGAGCTACAGTTAAAACATGTCCTCTCGTGGACTTCTTTTCTTTCATATATTCCAGTTTCTATTTTTAGTGGAGCTACCCCACATCTAAATTTAGCAAAAGAACTTCTGTTTTTTATTGACATAATATTTTTCAAATAATTTTCAGTACAATAGTTATTTTGAAACAATTTGTAAGTCCTCAATTTACTTCCCTCTGCATATGCAGCAACTCTTGTACACCAGTTTTGACTTAAATTTATTAAATACATCTTCCTCAATCTGTTTAATACAATTTTTGTTCAATACATTTAATTCAAAATTACAATATTGCTAATAATTATACAATTTTAACATCTCTATAAATCTGAAGCTCCAGTTCTTAATTTTAGTATTACACTTTCTTGTGGACCACTTAAAAATTTTAAAATTTATCCTGTGTGGGTCCATTATGGAACACCTAGCCCAGTGTCTCAAGACACTTGACCATTGTTTAACGCATGGTGGTTTCCAGCCCATATCACCAGCTATGTCATCATTTGGTGTGTACTTGCCAACTCCCATGAAAAATCTTATGGCCAATTTTTTGCATTCATTACAGCTTTATTAACCTCATCAATGGTAATTTCTTTATCTAAATCAATACAAATAATGTTTTCTTTAATATTACAATTTTCAACCTTATTATACTCTGCATTTACATTTGGGTTCAATAAACTGTGGAAACTGCTTTTCCATTTACTTAAAATAGTTTCTAAATTGTTAGTTATAGTTCCATCATCTAAAGTAACTTCATTCGGAATACGCATCTGTCTCTCGTTACCAATACCAATTTGACCAATTCTACGCCAAAACTGATTCGGATCATTGTCACTTAAATTAACCAGCTCTTCCTGGCAGCGGTACCAATATTGACGCTTATATTTTTGTATAAGCTTGTCAAAATCTTTGCGTTTATCAACAAAGTGTTTGCGTAATTGTTGTCTGAAGCTATCCTGTTTACAAGTTACATAGTCTCTTTCTACCGTGCAAACATTGTTCCGCTTATTTGTTAGTTCGTCATTCCACCATGGTTTTTAATTCGTCTTTTTCGATTGTTTGTACTGTTCAGAACTTTGACCTTAGATTCTAATTTATCATTCATTTCAGAATGTAGAATTTCAACAAGGTTATCATATAATTTATTAACTTCAAATTGTCTCCCTTTAGAACACTGTATATTATTTATACACATATTAATTTTATTCAATATATCATTATTTGTCATCCAATCATTTGGGATATTTTTCACATCATATGAAACATATGTATTCTTTTGTTCGTTCATGTTATTGTGAGCACTATGTGATACCAAATTTCGCATAAACAGGCCTCTCGCAATCCACCTCTGTCCCTGATTAGTACATTTTGTACAAATACTTACTCCTTACGTCCACACACGTCACTACATCCCCTAATCCACTTGTTCCACAGGCTTGCCAAAGTCCAAAATGACTGCCCTCCACCTTATACCAATATGTTGTAGAAAACCCAATAATATGAAGTAGTAATGATCCTAATGTAACAAATATTCCAATTATCACCATCGGAGCATTGTCTCGACAAAACTCCATGATTTTTGTGTCTGTGAAAATTAGCTGCGTACCGACTTAATCAATAATAGATAATTTATACTCTGACCTATATGACGCGGAATCAAGGTCATAAATATCGATTTTAGTATATCCTAAAATGATTTTACTCTATACTAAATTAATTTTAGGGTATACTAAAATGATTTTAGTATATACTAAAATCATTTTAGGGTATCCTAAAATCATTAGCATATACTGAAATATTCAGCTTATACAGAAATATTGGCGCGGAATCAAGGTCATAAATATTGATTTTAGAATATACTAAATTGATTTTAGTATATACTAAAATGATTTTAGGGTAAATAGAAATATTTCGCTTAAATATTGACTTGTTCAGCTAAAATATAGAATCCTGAACCAAAATATATATGGTTGCTATTTTTCAATGGAATTGAATCCTGACTAACATTTTGACGACTAACATTTTGACTCGTACATGTAAATTATAAGGTCCTTAACCCAAATATATATGGTTGCTATGAACTGTTTCATTGGTTTCTATGGACTTTTTCAATGACCTTGACCCTCCACATTGAATTGTACAGCTACATTATAGAGTCCTGAATCTAAATATATATTTCTGCTATGGAATTTTTCATCGGTTGCTATGGCCTTTTTCAATGACCTTGACTCTTGACCTATCTTTTTGACTTGTACAGGTAAATTATAGGGTCCTTAACCCAAATATATATGGTTGCTATAAACTTTTTCATTGGTTGCTATGGACCTTTTCAGTGACCTTGACCCTCCATATTGACGTGTACAGCTATATTATAGAGTCCTGAATCCAAATATATATTGCTGCTATGGAATTTTTCATCGGTTGCTATGGCCTTTTTCAATGACCTTGACTCTTGACCTATATTTTTGACTTGTACAGGTAAATTATAGGGTCCTTAACCCAAATATATATGGTTGCTAGGGACTTTTTCATTGGTTGCTATGGACTTTTTCAATGACCTTGACCCTTGAACCTCCGTTTTAGTTGTACACTTACCATTTAATTTATTTCAAGTTATGCTCTTAACATCTGTGACAATATGATTACTGTTAACATGTATAATCTTTCAAAGGTAAAACCTCTTATAAGGGATCAATTGACGATTTTGGTCATGCTGACTTATTTGTAGATCTTGCGTTGCTGAACATTTATGTGCATTTTTTACGTATATGTTCTAATTTTAGGCATGGCAGTCATGTTTCTCGATGGACAAACAAATAAAACATAAATTTTATACTAGATACCCTAAGGATCTTTCAGCCTATGTTTGGCTGAAATTTATTAAGTAGTTTCAGAGGAAAAGATTTCTGAAAGTTTACAAAGATGACGAAAAAAAATGTGAAAAATTGCCTTTAAAGGGCAAAAACTCCAATAAGGGGTCAATTGACAATTTTGGTAATGTCGACTTATTTGTAGATCTTACTTTGTTGAACATTTTTTCTGTTTACAGTTTGTCTTTATCTATAATAATATTCAAGATAATAACCTGAATTGCAAATTTCCCTTAAAATTAACAATTCGGAGGCAATAACCCAACAAACGGTTGACTGATTTGTCTGAAAATTTCCATGTCAGTTTTACTCTAAATGCTTTTTTTAAGATAGGGGGGCTGTTGGTAGTTTGGATACGTATAAAACCGGTTTAACCGCACAGTGCACAGTGTTTGTACCATTCTTCCGAAAACCTATAAGAAGGGGACAAATTCACACGGGCAAGTTGTGCTATACGTATTTTAAATTTTCTTAATAAACCTCTTTAATTTTTATAGAAAAATGTTAAAGTAACAACTATAATTAATAAAAGTAAATACTCGTAATTAATACAAAAATACAATGACGTATGGAATAAAGCTCTTTTTGATGATACTGGGAATAAAATGCTCTGCTGGGCGCAGCTTGATACGACCACAAAGGTCGAACCCTGAACAGTTGTATCAAAGAACCCCCATAATTCAATTTTTAATGAAATCAAACAAAGTTTCATTTTGGACGTTAAGGACCTCAATGTGGATAAATTTAAACACAAGGCCCAAAATCCAAAAATCTAAATACACAGTTAGATTCAGGATATCAAAGAACCCCATATATTCAATTTTTGTTAAAATCAAACAAAGAGTGATTTTGGACCCTGATTTGTACCAACTTAATACTCGGCCCATAATCAAAAATCTAAATACATGTTTAGATTCAACATATCAAAGAACCCGATGTTTGGACCCCGATTTGGACCAACTTGAAAACTGGGCCCATAATAAAATAAAATGCTCCGCTGGGCGCAGCTTGATACGACCGCAGAGGTCGAATCCTGAACAGTTGAGGCAAGTATGGACACAACATTCAAGCTTGATACAGCACTGAATTTGGATTGTGAATAAATATTTGACACAGCATAGGTTTCTGACACAGAATTAATGTGGTCTAAGAACTTAAAAATTTTTAATTTACCAATTCAAACCATATCAGTATTATTTGCTTTTATATATAAATCAGAAATAACCAATTTAAAATGGAAAATTTTAAAGAAGTTTAATTTTGGACCCTTTGGACTTTAATGTAGACCAATTTGAAAACGGGACCAAAAATTAAGAATCTAAATACACGGTTAGATTCGGCATATCAAAGAACCCCAATAGTTCAATTTCTGATGATTCAATTTTTGATGAAATCAAATAAAGTTCAATTTTGGACCCTTTAAACCTCAATGTGGACCAATTTGATAACCGAGCCCAAATATCAATTTCTTGCTATTGCGCAATACTGTGCAATTGAAGATTTCTTGCTATTGCGCAATACTGTGCAATTGAAGATTTCTTGCTATTGTGCAATACTGTGCAATTGAAAATTTCTTGCTATTGCACAATACTTATTATAATAATTTACACATCCTGTTTGGTGTGTATCTCTGGCCTTATCATTATTATTTGCTTTTATATATAAATCAGAAATTTAATAATAAAGTTTTTGGCAGTTTAGGTGAGATATTCAAATGAGTTTCAATTACCAACCTTACACTGCCTTTTAAATTATGTTTTGTACTTAAGTAATTGTCCATTAACCTGGAAACCCTTTTCCCCCTTTTTTGCACCTTATTCCTTAACGGTTTGAGCCATAACTACCAAAGACAATTCTTACCATCCCTTTGTGGTATTCCAATATCCAAAATCTAAATACATAGTTAGATTCAGCATATCAAAGAACCCCAAGAATTCAATTTTTGATGAAATCAAATAAAGTTCAATTGTGGACCCTCTAAACCTCAATGTGGACCAATTTGATAACCGGGCCAAATATCAAAAATCTAAATACATGGTTAGATTCAGAATATCAAAGAACCCAAAGAATTCAATTGTTGATGAAATCAAACAAAGTTTAATTTTGGATCCCGATTTGGACCAATTTGAAAACTGGGCCCAAAATTAAAAAAACTAAGTACATGTTTAGATTCTGCATATCAAAGAACCCCAAGAATTCAATTTTTGATGAATTCAAATAAAGTTCAATTTTGGACCCTCTAAACCTCAATTTGGACTAATTTGATAACCGGGCCCAAATATCAAATATCTAAATAAATGGTTAGATTCAACATATCGAAGAACCCCATATATTCAATTTTTGTTAAAATTAAACAAAGTTTAATTTTGTACCCCGATTAGGACCAACTTGAAAACTGGGCCCAAAATAAAAAAACTAAGTGCATGTTTAGATTCAGCATATCAAAGAACCCCAAGAATTCAATTTTTGTTAAAATCAAACTGAGTTTAATTTTGGACCCTTTGGACCTTAATATAGACCAATTTGAAAACGGGACCAAAAATTAAGAATCTAAATACACGGTTAGATTCAGCATATCAAAGAATCCAAATGGTTCAATTTTCGATGAAATCAAACAAAGTTTAATCCTAAACTGTTGGGACCAAAACTCCCAAAAATCAATCCCAACCTTCCTTTTGTGGTCATAAAACTTGTGTTTAATTTTCATAGATTTCTATTTACTTATACTAAAGTTATTGTGCAAAAACCAAGAAAAATGCTTATTTAGGTCCTTTTTTAGCCCCTAATTCCTAAACTGTTGGGACCAAAACTCCCAAAAACAATCCCAACCTTCCTTTTGTGGTCATAAACCTTGTGTTAAAATTTCATAGATTTCTATTTACTTATACTAGAGTTATTGTGCGAAAACCAAGAAAAATGATTATTGGGCCCTTTTTTGGCCCTAATTCTTTAACTGTTGGGACAAAAACTCCCAAAATCAATCCCAACCTTCCTTTTGTGGTCATAAACCTTGTGTTTAAATTTCTTAGATTTCTATTAACTTATACTAATGTTATAGTGCGAAAACCAAATGTCTTCGAACGACGACGACGACGACGACGCCAACGTCATACCAATATACGACTGCAAAAATTTTGCGGTCGTATAAAAAACTAAGTACATGTTTAGATTCAGCATATCAAAGAACCCCAAGAATTCAATTTTTGTTAAAATCAAACTAAATTTAATTTTGGACCCTTTGGACCTTAATGTAGACCAATTTGAAAACGGGACCAAAAATTAAGAATCTAAATACACGGTTAGATTCGGCATATCAAAGAACCCCAATAGTTCAATTTTTGACGATTCAATTTTTGATGAAATCAAATAAAGTTCAATTTTGGACCCTTTAAACCTCAATGTGGACCAATTTGATAACCGGGGCCTAATATCAATTCCTTGCTATTGCGCAATACTGTGCAATTGAAGATTTCTTGCTATTGTGCAATACTGTGCAATTGAAGATTTCTTGCTATAGCGCAATACTGTGCAATTGAAAATTTCTTGCTATTGCACAATATTTATTATAATAATTTACACATCCTGTTTGGTGTGTATCTCTAGCCTTATCATTATTATTTGCTTTTATATATAAATCAGAAATTTAATAATAAAGTTTTTGGCAAATTTCCAATATACATAATTTAAAAGCAGTTTAGGTGAGATAAACAAAAAAGCTTCATCAGCAACATTTTATATTGGCAAATTTCAAATGAAGTTCATTAAACTAAAGTTATTGGCAAATTTCCAATGGAATTTATTAATAATAAAGTTTTTAGCAAATTTCCAATATAAATAATTAAAAAATGTAGACCAATTTGATAACCGGGCCAAATATCAAAAATCTAAATACATGGTTAGATTCAGCATTTCGAAGAACCCCATATATTCAATTTTTGTTGAAATTAAACAAATCCCAACCTTCCTTTTGTGGTCATAAACCTTGTGTTAAAATTTCATAGATTTCTATTTACTTATACTAGAGTTATTGTGCGAAAACCAAGAAAAATGATTATTGGGCCCTTTTTTGGAACCTACTTCTTAAACTGCTGGGACCAAAACTCCCAAAATCAATCCCAACCTTCCTTTTGTGGTCATAAACCTTGTGTTTAAATTTCATAGATTTCTATTAACTTATACTAAAGTTATAGTGCGAAAACCAAATGTCTTCGGACGACGACGCCGGACGACGACGACGACGACGACGCCAACGTCATACCAATATACGACCGCAAAAATTTTGCGGTCGTATAAAAACAGAACACCGTCTTAATTGCACCCCACCCCCCTTTTATTATATTGTGACAATGCCACAGAAAAAAAAGAATAACATGTACAATGTATATAATTATATGCATTTCTTCTCTTTCTTTCCCTTGTATTATTTAAAATCAATCAGGATGTTTAATGTTATTTATTACATTGAGTGTGGTGAAATACCGGAATTTCCGAAATCAAATTCGATAATCCACCCAGTGAAATCGAAAGTCATATTTCACTCTAGGAAGTGACGTAACAATAACCGTCGCCAACGACGTTGCTATACAATGGTCGACGCGTAATCATATAAAAACACAATCCCTTGTATTTTCTCGTTAAAATATTCTGAATACATGGAATATATAAAGAATGAGTAATAACTGTAACAGTGAACTGTTATGAAGTCTCCCAAACGAACTACTGATATAAAGCACATTGCATTCAATAAATTATTCGTTTTTCAAAGACTGAAATGCGGAAATTGTTCTTATAAAATTTATGCATAATTAATGGAGAGGTTACATGGGTATATTTTGTGACCCGAATCTTACAGTCATACGACGTCACACTTGATCGACTTTTGCTTGTCGACATGCTGCACTGACGGAGATATATCCCAATATTTCTGAACCGTTTACGAGAACTGATTTTATTGTATGGTGTAACAAAATGCATTCGGTTTCATTAAATAAAAATAATAATAAGACTTCTTAACTGCCATGAAAAGTCCTCCCAACATCAAGTAAGTGTAATTTGAATAATATTTATATAAAACAATACATTGGAACACAAGAATTTTTTTTAAAATTTATGACCAAGCAAATGAAATAATATCTATTATTACACATTATGTCTGATACATTGATGTCTTCCAATATTTAAATGGTTTGTGAGATTTGAACATTGCGTATTAAAACGTGTTAAAGGGATAAACATTTTTACGGATTTTGAAACAATTAAAAATGATTGATTTGAGGGGCGAGAATCGGATGACCCCCCCCCCCCCCCCCCCTTTTCGGTGGGGGTGTTAGGTTTTTATCAATATGTTTGTCTTATCGTGGGGAAAAAGAAAATATATGATTTGGGGGCAGGGATTTCAATGCTTTACAAGATTATTAAAGACTAATGATTCGAGGGGTGGGGATTTTAATTTTATATAATTCAAGATAATTGGCTTAAGGGGGCGAGAATGACGCCCATTGAGTAATGAGGTATGTATCATTTAAAGGGGAATCACGGGATTGTTTATTCGCATTGCTCTCAGCGCCGCTATTATGCCGTTTCTTCCTTGATGGTCGAAAATTTATGAGATAATTGAACGTTATTGATTTGATGGGAGTGGTGATAACCCCTTGGGGAGGCGAGGTCTGTGTCACTTGGTGCGTCTTACCATGGGGAATAAGAAAATATATTGTTTAGGGTGGGGATTTTAACGGTTTAATAATAGATAATTGAAATTCATTGATTTGATGGGAGTGGTGATAACACCCTGGGAAAGCCAGGTATGTGTAATTTGGTGCGTCTTTCCATGGGGGAATAAGAAAATATATGGTTAAGGTACGGGGATTTTAACGGTTTACGAGATAATAGAACATTATTGATTTGATGGGAGTGGTGATAACCCCCCGGGGAAGCAAGGTTATGTGTCATTTGGTGCGTCTTACCACGGGGAATAAGAAAATATATGGTTTGGGGTGGGGATTTGAACGGTTTTTGAGATAACTGAACATATTTGATTTGATTGGAGTGGGGATAACCCTTTGGGGAAGCGAGTATGTGTCATTTGGTGCGTCTTACCATGGGAATAAGAAAATATATGGTTTAGGGTGGGGATTTTAACGGTTTATGAGATAATTGGACATTATTGATTTAGGGGGGTGAGGATCACACTACTGAAAGAATGAGGTACATGTCATTTAATGCGTCTTGTTACGGAGAATAATAAAATATATGATTTAAAGCTATGGATTTTAATTGCATATGATATTTTTCAAAATTATCGACTTTGGGGGGGGGGGGGGGGGGGGGGGGGTGGGGATGACCCCCCTAGAGGAACAAGGTATATGTCATTTAATAGGTGTTGTTAGGGTGTGTAAAAAATATATGATATGAGATGGTTATTGGTTACTCTCGTAGAGTTTTTGATGAAAAAAAAAATTGCCCATAGGGTCCTATAGTAAACCCCTAGCCTCTTATACGTCTCAGTGATCCCCATCAAAAAATAGTACTATTAGGCACATCTAGAAACATTGATCTTTCATCGTGGAAAATCTCAGATATTTATCTCTGGCTGTTATTGAGAACTCAACGAACAAAATCGGAGAGGAAGAAAATAAATGTTCGATAAAAATCTCAAACCAAAATCTAGAAGTCTCCCACCTCGTTTGGGAGACTTAATTAGTTTAAAACGGAAATCTTTTAACAGTAGAACGACTGTGTCACCTCTTAACTGTAAAAATGTGAACTATTTCAATGAACGTTAAGTATTATTCAAATTCAAATTACTTTAGTTTATTATCCTTAAACATACAGTTTGTGACAACAACAAAAACAGATTAACAAATACACAATATTGAACATTATACACACAATGAACAAGCAAAACGTGACTAGTCCCCTGACCGCAGTTTCAAAGACTGTTTTAAAAAAAGAACCGGTGTCTTTTACTTGCTGGGAGGACGCTGGGTTCAAAATAAAGACTGGTTGTCTCCAACCGTGAAGGATTAAGAAAGGGGGACACTTGGGAAAGCAATCATATTTATAACATTTAATTTAAAACATACAAAATTTCGCATAAATAATTTGTTTTCATGAGGACACAGGCCTCTGGCTCTGTCCCTGATTAGTACACATACTTACTACTTATGTCGACACACGTCACTACATCCCCTATTCCAATTTTTCCACAGGTTTGCCAAAGTCCAAAATGACCATCCTCCACCTTATACCAATATGTTGTAGAAAACCCAATAATATGAAATAGTAATGATCCTAATGTAACAAATATTCCAATTATCACCATCGGAGCATTGTCTCCACACAACGCCATGATTTTCCTGTCTGTGAAAATTGACTGTGCGCAGACTGAATAGATAAGTAATTATACTCTGACCTATTTCACAAATAACTCTTCCAGAAAGTATGAATATATATACTGATTACGCTACCGAAGCTTCGGATTTCCCAAGACGCGAGTGAAATGGTTTAATTTAGGCCACTCCCCTATAGAAATGTTATAACATATAAAGGGGGCGGTCGTGAGGGCCAGGAGGGGTACTATGAAGATTCTCAATTAATCTATATTGATTAGGGAGCAACCATTTGATTATATTGCGGGGGGAGGGGGGGGGGGAATTACAGAACCAAATATTTTGACGAAAAAAATAGGCAGGATCAAATATAGCCCCCCCCCCCCCCAAAAAAAAAAAAAAAAAAAAAATCAAAGGTTGCTCCCTTAATCCATGGGATGAGAAATATCCTGAAATATGCTACTTTTGAAATATTAAAAAAAATGAAGTATTTTTCAGTGGGTGAGGTGCTATTTTCTGAAAACAAAATTTCTGGTTTATTGAGCCTTACATTAGAGAAATATAAGACGAAACACAAATGCATCCCCCACTTTCCTTAAAAAAGGAAAAGATTTTCATACTTTTGAAACCCCTAAAATTAGCTTTAAATTAGAACCCCCCTCCCACAAAAAAAAAAAATCCTTCATTATATATTTAATTCCCGACTCCAGAAAATACTTTTTTTTTACACTTTAGAAAATACGACTTTTGTAAAAATATCGACCAAAAATAGTACACGACACTCCTCTCAGGTACACAACAAATAGTTTGTCTTTTAATTTGTAAACACATTAATTTCAATTTATCAAACGAGAGTACTTTTTTAAATACATTTCCCCCTCAAATTAATAATTTCCTTTAATTTTATCGGTATTAATTCAGTTGCCGAAATTCAGCGAAATGTGACCGTTTCATAACTTTGAAAATAGTGGAAATATAAATGCAGTTTTTTATGATCGTTTTCTTCATGAAATTGTAAAATTTCATACATAGCTTCAATATATACAAGTACATCAAGATTTGACCACAACTTAGATTATTGTTTCATATCCATTCAACGTTCATTTTACTAAACCCTTTGATCTCATTGTATTAAACAATGCCAGGGGACAATATATCAAGTCAAGTAACAAGAAAGGGTAAAGTTCAATCATCTTTATTTCATGTACAAATTTAATGGTTGTGTTTCCGGAAAGTAAACATTCTTAACCCCCATAAATTTAGATATTGAGGGTCCTTAGGGTTGACCTTAAATGTATGTAATTAAAAAACATTATAAAACACAATTATAATGAAACCCTTGATTTATAATTCAGGAAAATAAAATTCACGAAAAGAATAATATTAAAATATTTAATGAAACATTTATCTATTTATTTATTTTTGTAAAAAATGATGATAGTATTTATATGTATATGTTTATTAATGAAGTAAAATTTAAAATAGATAAACTTATGTAAATAAAATAATTTAATGATTAATTAACATGTATTTTTACAGAATTTTTAAAATTCTACTTGGAAACAGTTTTACAGTTTTGCAATACATAGTTTTTATTTTTTTTTTTAGAAAATTGGCCTTGGGTATTGAGAAACTGTGAAATCTATTACTATTGTAAGCGTACTTTTATTCCGGCGTACGCGTGTAGATTTTCCGACGAGTAAATTTACACTAGTGTTGTCTTTGCGTAAATAGTGCGAAACAGAACAAACAGACAGTCTTGTTTATTTTGATTATCACAGGTTTTCTTATTGTTGTCACCCGTGCGTTTTATTTCATTTTTTATTTAAAAGTTTATATATTGACTTTTTGCTCAAATGTATTAAAAGTTTAACAAACATTTATAAAATGTATTCATTGTTTAAAGTTTTGAATTAGCTAATGCTAATTTGGCATAATATTTGTATTTTCAAAAATTGAATGTAACCTTTTAATATAATAAAGAATATTTTTATATTAACATTTGGCTTTTCCACATCATTGTACTTCCTGCAAGGTAACTCGGTCATTTAATGTAGGATTGTTCCATATAGAATTATGCATTTAACAATCCTCTTGGATAAATGATAATTTAAATTTTAATGTTGATTTATAGAAATTACCTTTACAAATTATATTTGTTAAATAAAGTTTTTCTGACTTTTAGAAACCCTGATTAGTTAGCTTATATACATATAAAGTTTGAGTGGTAGTCGAATCTACGACTTTAAAATATCTGCACATCAGTAAATTGCTGTTGCCACATCCGGAACTTCCGATTACATATTAAATGGCATTTTATCAATATATTCTCATATTATAATGACAAAGATTATATTATTCAATATGGAGCAGAGGAATATCAGGCGATTTTTTATTACCGAACGACAAATCGTACAACGAAATATTTCATTGAAGAACAATTGTACTAGGTATTTTTTTCCAGGATAAATTACACTAGTGTATAATTTCCACATGACAAATTATTTCTAAATGCTAACATTTTTACCCCCCCCCCCCCCCCAAAAAAAAAGCCCATGCCCCATTTTTTTAAATAGTCCCCCTAAAAAAAATCCTTTTAAAGAGTGTTTTAATAATAATAATAATAATAATAATAATAATAATAATAAGTTTTGGATACACAACTAAACATTTAGGATAATTTACACTAAGCATGGAAAAAGTAACCTAGTGCAATAATTCCTCTGGAAATTATACAATAGTGTAACTTGTCCTCTGGAAAGAATACACTGGTAGAACGAATACACTATTACCTATTTTTAAAATACACAAATTTCATGAATTTACCGTACCTCAATGCTTACTTTGACGACTTATTTTCTCGTTGACAAAAACACATACCTTTTTATTCTAAGTTGAATAAATAAAATGAAAACTCTTTTCTTCTTATTTATCCAAACACTTACAATTTTTCAATCATATTCTTGGGGTAATTAATTAAGATGTTAAATATTAATGTACTAAGGGAGGCAACCCTGCTTAATTCAAATTGAACAATATTGAACATTATAAACACAAAGAACAAGCAAAAAGTGACTAGTCCCCTGACCTCATTTTCAAAGACTGTTTTAAGGGACCGTGCAATATTTATCAGGCATGTGGGACCGGTGCAAATTCTGATTATGGCTTTAAAAAAGTAAATGTCCTATACTGATTCGGGTTGTAAAAAATCAATGTCCTATGATTTGCATGGAGAAAAGAGTATGTGTGCTATTAGCTTAAATTGAAAAAAATGGCACACAAAGTGATATGATATTAGAAAAGAGTTACTTTTAAATTTGACTGTGTGTGTTGTCGCATATACCAATAAGGCATAATTTAATCTACTAAGTGATTGTTTTATATTACAAAAGAATTACTTTAGTTTTTAAAGTTGATTGTGTGTGTGTGTTGTTTGATGTGCAAAAAGATGTAATTTAATGGATAAAGTGAAGTACCCGTACTTTTTATAATTTAGATTGAAATACAATGAAACCTTGCAAGTGGTAAAAGTAATATGTACTAAGGATAAATATTATTTATCATTTATATCTGAAACAACGCAAAACAAAATGCTTTATTTTTTAAGTTTACTATGCAGGTTTTCTGATACTAGTATACCATTTAGGTATGGTTTCACCTACAGATTTTTCATGTGGTTTTTGTAAATTTCATTGAAATATAATGCAACTTGATTGGTAGTAAGAGTAATATGTATTTAGTAGTATACATAATCATTAATACCAATATCTGAGATAAAACAAAAGAAATACCTTGGTATTTAAAGTTGACCGTGCAAGGCTTAAAATTTAAAAACAAAACTGTCCCAGTGTGGTACTAATAGTCCAGCAATAATGTTGACAGTGTTACAAAGGGTATAGGGAATAGTAATGCATGGCTGTATGGTACCTGTTTATTTCAGAATATTTGGGTTTTATGGAAAAGAAATATTGCTTATTTGCCGAGCGAAGCCCGGCGGATATATATATATATATTTTTAAATTAGCATATCGTACATGTTTTTTGTTTTGTTTTCTAAAGTAATTATAAACTAGAAATACTGTGAGAAAAGCTCACAACTTGATACCCTCGGCTTACATAAGATACGTGAAAGGAAATGTCAATATTTCGGATAGGTAAACTCCAACAGCAGTGAGATGAGTTTCATCAAATTCCATTGAGTACATAGGAGGAGTTGCGGATGGCATACTGGAACCCCTTATCACAATGAATGGCAATGTATATGTGTTGGTATGGGAAACACAAAAAGTTGGTCAGATCAAAATCTAAAATAGAAGGTGCACTATTGCATCATGTAATAAAGATCCTCTGAAAGTTTCATCAAATTCCATACAGTGGTTTAGGAGGAGTTGTGGATGGCATCATGGTAGCCCTATTACAATGAATGTCAAAGTCCATGTTTTGGTATGGGTAACCCCAAATATTCATCAGATCAATCTAAAATAGGAGGTGCAATATGGCGTCATGTAATAAAGATCCTCTGAAAGTTTCATCAAATTCCATACAGTGGTTTAGGAGGAGTTGCGGATGGCATCATGGTACCCCCTATCACATTGAAAGTCAAAGTCCATGTTTTTCTATGGGAAACCCCAACAATTGGTCCGATCATACTCTAAAATAGGAGGTGCACAATGCCATCATGGGATGAAGATTCTCTGAAAGTTTCATCAAATTCCATTCAGTAGTTTAGGAGAAGTTGCGGATACAAAGGTCGGTATAAAAAATTTGCTGTCCTATCACTTTTAAGGATGAAAAAATTTGGAGTCCTATCAGTTTAAGAGCAAAAAAAAGTTCGGCTGTGTGGCCATCTTGGTTCACAGTCCACGAAATCCGACACATTTCTGAAATGCCGTCTTTGAAGGTCAAAAACTCCTATTAGGGGTCAATCAATGATTTCGGTCATGTTGACTTTTTTGTAGATCTTACTTTGTCGAACAGCTTTGCAGTTTACAGTTCGTCTTTATCTATAAAAATATTCAAGATAACCTAAAACTGCCAAATTTCCTTAAAATTAACAATTCAAGGGCAATGGGTTGCATGACCGATTCGTCTGAAAATTTTATGGCAGGTAGATCTTGACCTGATGAACATTGTTACGCCCTGTCAGTTTTGCACTAAATGCTTTAGTTTTTGAGATATCAGACAAAAACTGCAGTTTACCCACTATGTTCTATTTTTAGCCATGTCGGCCATGTTGGTTGGCTGGCGGGGTCATCTGACCCATTTTTTAAACTAGATACCCTAATGATGCTTGTGGCCAAGTTTGGTTCTATTTGGCCCAGTAGTTTCAGAGGAGAAGTTTTTTTGTAAAAGTTAACTGATGACGACGGACGACGGACACCAAGTGATGAGAATAGCTCACTAGACCTTTTTGGTCAGGTGAGTTAAACAATTCTGAATATGAATATAGGACTCCTATGTTAAACTAAGATTGGCTATGGCGGCCATGTTGGATTAACGACCGAGTCATTGGACACAATTCTCAAAGAGGATAACCTAAGGACCATTGCTGTCAAGTTTAGTTCAAATTGGCTCAGCGGTTAAGGACAAGAAGAAATTTTAGTGATTTTCAAATAGAGTTCTATGTTAAACTAAGTTCAGCTATGGCAGCCATCTTGGATCGCGGACTGGGTCATCGGACACAACTCTCAAAGAGGACCACCTAAGTACCATTGCTGCAAAGTTTAATTCAAATTGGCTCAATGGTTTCATACAAGAAGAAATTTTAATGATTTTTCCCATAGGGTCCTATGTAAAACTAAGTTCAGCTATGGCAGCCATCTTGGATCACGGACAGGGTCATCGGACACAATTCTGAAAGAGGACAATCTCAGGACAATTGCAGCGAAGTTTGGTTCAAATTGGCTAGGTGGTTTCGGATAAGAAGAAATTTTATTGATTTTCCAATAGGTCCTATGTTAAACTAAGTTCGGCTATGTCAGCCATCTTGATCATGGACTGAGACATCGGACACACTTCTCAAAGAGGACCACCTAAGGACCATTGCTGCCAAGTTTAGTTCAAATTGACTCAGTGGTTTCAGACAAGAAGAAGTTTTTGTGATTTTCCCATAGGGTTCTATGTTAAACTAAGTTCGGCTATGGCGGCGTCTTGGATCATGAACCGGGTCATCGGACACAATTCTGAAAGTGGACCACCTAAGGGCCATTGCTGCCAAGTCTTGTTCAAATTGGCACAGTGGTTTCAGAGGAGAATATCTTTAAGTGAAACGTTGACGAACGACGGGCACCAAGTGATGATAAAAGCTCACCTGGCCTTTTAGGCCAGGTGAGCTAAAAAGCGGTTTTGATTTCTAATTTAAGTTTTTGAACATTTTTTTTGGTATTATTAACGTTTTCTAATTTGGTTTTAGTACTCTCTGGGACAATGTCTTCAGCATATGTATACCGTGAATATATATTTTGGGAATGTAATTCCTTACTTAAATTAAAAGCTTTTTTCAAGATAGGATTTATGTTTTCAGTATATAGTCATGCTAAATAGGTTATGGTCTGTGTAATTATAATTTTTCCAAATGTGGTCGTCCTAATTCTACCTTGACTGCCATATTTGAAGAGCTTTTCCTAGTACACAGAATATATTTACAAACATTTAAATGGACTTTTTTCAGTATATGATTTATCAATGAAAATTTGTGGATCAAAATCTTTGTGACTTTTTTCTGCTCTGTGTTTTGCTTTATATTGCGAAATGTAGTGATCCATACAATAAACTCTAAATTAAATGTGTGGATAGGCTTTACGAGTGTATCAAAAAAAAAAATATGGAAACATTTATCAGCAGATCACCTAATGACATTGTATAAGATTTTAGTGAAAACATCACTTTTCTTGTCTTTTTTGCTAAATTCTCCATGCTACTTTTTAGATTTCCATTACTTTTTAGCACAGAGCCTAAAAACTTATATTCGTTGATATTTTCTAATTTTTCATTTTGTACAACATTTGGTTATTTTTTGAACAAACTAAATTTTGTTGAAAAATCAAGGTTTTTGTCTTTTTAATATTAAAGGTTAGCTGCCAATTATCACAGAACTTTGAAAGTTGATTTAGACTATTCTGAAGACCCTCTATAGATTCAGAGAGAACGAGGAGGTCATCAGCGAATAGAAGACTAGCTTCCTTAAACTTCGATCATTTATGAATATATTAAAAGGTTTGACGAACTCTTCTATTAGTCTGAAAATATTCTGAATTCTTATTATCAAACTTAATAGAGAACAGCGTATTTGTAAATTAATTTTTTATAACATTATACATGTGTTTACCCATTCCAGTTTTGACTAGTTTGTATAAGAGCCCTTCCCTCCAAACAGAGTCAAATGCTTTTTGTAAATCTACAAAACAAGCATACATTTTTATGTATATACTTATTCATTAATGTTTTAAGAATAAAATGACTGTCGGTAGTCCTATGATTTTCTCTATATCCAAACTGTTAATTGGAAAACTGGATTCCCATTAATTTAATAAGTCTTTTATTTAGAACTGCACTAAATACTTTAGATAGACAATGACTGAGGGAAATACCTCTATAATTACATGGATCATCTTTATTCACAGATTTATGTATTGGAACCAAATAAGCCTTATTCCAAATTTTGGGGTAATATCCAGTTTCCATATTAAGATAGAAAACTCTATCACATGCTTTCAGAGTAAAACCACTTCTGAATTTTATAACCTCGTTTAGTATACTATCAGGTCCGCCTGATTTACCTTTCTTTACATTTTTAAGTACATCTTTTATTTCCACTATGGTTATATGTTTATCAGTTTGAAAATTGTATTCTATATTATTCTTCTAAATTGTTCAAATCATGCTGAATTTCTGTTTTAAAACATTGATTTACATGTTTACATTCTCCCCGACAGTTTTTATACGTTTTTGTATAATTCCTCTGGGCCAGCATCCTCCTGCTCTTTCGTATCCTTTAATGTTTTGAGTATATTCCAAAACTCTTTGGGATTTTTATTGCTACACATGTGTCAAACATATTTTGTTTATATGCTTGTTTTTTTGTCTCACTATAGTTTTAAAAGATTTTAAAAGACCAAAATATTTTTGTTTTAATGAACTGTTAAATGGGCTAATTTTCAACTATAAACCCATGTAGTTTAAGGGTTTTTCTACTACCGCACGTGCGATACATACTTCATGATTGATTGTAATTTTTAAGTCCATGAGAAATGACCTGTCACGGTGTACACAAAAATCAACCAATCGGGTTATAGAAAGCCTGCACCTCTTCCGAATACGGAATGAAAACAAAATTGGTTTTTCCAGGAGGATGTTCATTTATACAGTTCACTGATCCGAGATTTTCAGAAAATGAGTAGGAAGTGCGCGTCAACAAATACAATTTAATACCTTCAAGCTAAAAGGGAGTGTAATCTGGGAGGCAAAAAAAGGGGAAATAATAATTGACACATGCACAATTTGAAATGGACAAAAAGACAAGATGAAGAAAATACTGGAGATAGAGTGGGAATTTAAGACAAGAAGATAATGGTGGATTTGATAATAAGAATGACGGAGAAGCAGAGATAAATACAATGTATATGTTGAAATGAATAATTTTACACAGATGTCCTTCATTCCACAATGCCACTTCATACTTACGGATATTTCAATATTCAGTACTTGTTTCTTTTAGAACAAATATTCTACATCATATATTTAAACAGGAACAAATTCAATATTTCTGTAAGTATACTCCACAATAAGGTTGGGAGAAACCTTCAACTGGCGTACTGTTTGCCAATAGGGGTATACTACTCTTAATTTAAGTATAATAATACAGCACCATTATGGTACATGTGTATATAAAGAATTTTTTTAATTCCTATTATTTTTATTTTAAAAATCTTTAGGCCAAATTAATAAAAATACTATACGAACTAGACACAATATAATTGCATTTAAAAGAAATGAAGCAACATTCAAAAGCTATTTTACCCATTTCTGAAGCAAAATAAACACTAAAATACTTGCATTTATAATATTAATCTTTGTGTAAATGATACCACAACATGTCCTTATTTGAATTCCCTTTCAATCGAGTTTTTTGAAAACAGTTTTGAGAAAATTAATTGAAATAAAAGGTTAGTATGAAAGTTAATTTTGGACGTTGCTCGGCTTCGATTCACACTGTTCAAAGAGAGCTACATTTAACCCAATTTGTTTTTAAGAAAAAAAAATTAGTACGCAAAATCTTTAAAATGATAATTGAATTAATTTTTCTCTCATTAGGTAGAAGATACAAAGAAAAAATGTTATTATCATTTATTGTCACCATACGATGATTGACGAAGACACATATGTATAGGAATGTACAACATTTGACATTCACAGAGGGTAGCTTTACGTTTGAATGGATTGTGTTTATACGCAATAACGTGTTACAGTATAACTATCTTAGTTTTAACAGATATACTCGTTGTGTTATCTCGGGGATGGGGAATAACTTGACCATTTTCATGACGGGGGGGGGGGGGGGGGGGGTCGGAGGGGGTGTGTGCATCGGTGAACTTGAAACCCCTACCAGAGAGTATCCACGCTATATCGATTTGTGACCCGAAAATATACAGGAAAGCTCGAAATTATCCAAAAATAATAACATTTGCTATGATATGAAAAATAAAAATGGATAGACCTGAATTCTCCTCAGTGCTTTATAAAAATCTGCAGAAATTTTAAAATCCTGCCCGGAATTCTCCAGTGTCCAAAAAATCCCGACCCGAAATCTCCTCCGGCTTTGTAAAATCGTGACCCGAATGGTGTCCTTCGATATTTCGAAGGTTCATTAGTCCGAAGGTCCAATAGTCCGAAGGTTCAATGGTCCGAGGGTCCATTGGTCCGAAGGTTCGATAGTCTGAACCTTGACAAAACGTATAATGCACACACTTATAACATAATGAGACGTTCAATAGTCAAAACGTCCAATGATTAAAAGGTTCGATGGTCCGATGCTTGATATAACGAAAAAAGAAACCATCGGGAGGTTCAGAAGTCCGAAGGTTCGATGTTCCGAAAAACAGGACGAGAACATGTTTATATGATATCAATATGATCACTGCTTTGGACTAGACCGACACGCTGAGATGGATTTTTAATCAATCAAATCAAGTTTATTGTCATCAAACTTTTAAATGTTTGTGACATTAACATATATATATATACATTCAACAATACATATCAATACGTGCCCATACTCAACATATACAAACATTAATTTAATGTGATAGCCCACGAGGTAACTGTCCGCAGGAATATATATTATACACATATACTGACTCCTAGCCGACCATTGATTTGCTCTTACTCCTAGATTCCGCGTTCTTTGCGGAGAAGCAGCAAATACCAATTTTAATGTCTATGGTCGAACCCGCGACCTTCCGTACTCAAAGCGAGCACGCTACCACGCGACCACCGAGGAGGTTCGAACCAAATGAAGTTACCAATTTTATTTAAAAGCACACTTAACTTCTAATAAACATGGTGTTTACTATGATGTCAGCTTTCTATATAAAAACAGAATTCATTTCACAAATATATGTCACAAATTCTCATACTAGTTTCTAAATTTAGACAAAATGGTTTTTCGGGCCTGATTTTTTTTAAACAATTTTAGACGGGCCTAAATGATAAAAATAGCATGAGAAAAAACCCTTGTGGTAAATAAAACCAGTTGAAATGTCTGAAAAGAAATCAGGCGAAAATGATTGTGTAAGTGATCATTTGTTATCGTGGTATCTGGAACACGTCTTAATTTATCGCGAATTTTCAAAAGATATTTTTACGTACCAAAAAACCAGAATTTTTTATTGAATACAATATGATATAGTACTCATAAAAATAATAACAGGATTGGAGGCGTGGAGCAACAGGGTAACTAATCCTCATGAGATCACAGAACCGGCGATACCATGCATATAGTACTATTAGTAGCCAGGGTGGACAAACTTATGACCTACGCGGATCAACAGAAAACTTCTGAACAAACAATAAAAATTTAAGAATCATTTTACCCCCCCCCCCCCCCTTTTTCCATTCTCAAAACAGATGTGCATTTACTACGAGCCTAGTGACGTCAAATGACCCGTTTTAGTATAAGTTGTGGCCCCGGGTTGGAAGAATTAGACCATGCAGCATCAAATTAAAAATCATTTATCGAATGAACCTTCGGACCATTGGAACTTCGAACTATCGGACCTTCGTACCATTGGACCTTCGGTCTAATGAACCTTCGGACCATTTGACCTTCGGACTATCGAACCTTTGGACTATCGGACCTTTGGACTACAGCTACGGAACCGATCCGAAGTTGCCCCACGTCCCGTATCTAATTATCATTTAGTTACCCCCCGAGTGTGTTATATTTGACAAATAATTTCTGTTCGCTGTCAAAACATTTACGAATAAGTGCAGGTTGAAGGTCCAAATACCACAATTAGGGTACTTACCATTATATCCCAATTGGAGTACAGTACGCCAATTAGGGGTTTCCCCAGCCTGATAATATTCCTTCCTGTTAAATGTACATGAAATATTATCATAAGTTACTATAGCAACTACTAGAAAAATAACTGGGTTATTTATTTGTTTTTTTTTCAGCATTCGGTTAATAACCGCTACCTTTTGAAGGCCAATCATACAAATAACCCGTATGAGAGGGAAATAACTCCTCCTGCAGGGTAATAAATCCAGCGGGAAAATGCACGTCGAATTCAATAAGCCCTTGGTGTGAAGTAACGTCTTCAGTTATTCAGTTTTCTTTAGAAGACACCATGCACTGTGTAACGGTAGAGGACATTATATCGTCTCTAGTCGGAATCAAAACATTGAAGCCAGTGGTTTGTGCAGTATAATAAAACAAGTAAATTCTTAAATCTCGAACAGTTTCGTATGGGTTATTTCCCTTGGACTTCGTATGAAGATTAGATGATTTAATAATTTATTTAATAAAAAAAAAACATTATCTATTTGCTCTTATCAGACAAGAAACTGTCCCTTCTACTACAGATGTGTCGCTCTGACCTAACATCATCCCTGGCAAACTATTATGGAACGTCCTATTTATAGTTCTAGCAAGCAGCGCCATGTTGATAATCAAACTGTACTGTTATAGTATGTTTTATAAACTAGATATAGATATCAGGATAGATAAGGTAGTTGATTTAGGGGGATTGGGTAACCCTGTACCCTAACTCTTCAGTGTCTGTACTATCCTGACTCTGTTGTGTTTATGTTTGCGTTTGGGTTCTGTCTGTTAGGTGGCTTTGATTGATTTTTATGTCATTTTTGACCTTTCCTGTTTTCACTTTTGTTGTTGTTTTTTATATATAACAATTAGAAGCTTGTTGTGTTTGTTTGTTTAGTTGGTGTTTTACGCCGTTTTAAGCACATTTGGCTATTTCGCGGCGGTCAGTTTTTATAAGTGGAGGAAGCCGGAGTATCTAGAGAGAACCACCGACCTTCGGTAGGAAAATTGGCAATCCTTTTCAATTTAGATCGGAGTCGAACACACCCCGCTACAGGTGAGATTCGAACTCGCAACTCCAGAATGACAGGCTAGTAGTCATGACGAACTACCTAGACCACTCGGCCACTGAGGCCCCCGAAACTTGTTGTGAGAGTGCTCTGTGTTGAGAGCTGACCTTTGTTGTACTTTTGATATTCCGTTTCTGGGTTGTTGTGTCATCGTCGAGGAATAGGGATAGCCGAGTAGTCTGGGTAACTACTAATGATAAATCCAGGTCGTGGCGAGGTGTATTCGACCCCTATCTTAATTTACAAGGATTTTCAGTTTCCTGTCGTAGGTCAATGGTCCTTCAGCGTTCTTCGGCTTCCTCCACCAGTAAAACATGGCGGCATTGATACAGCCAAATTTTCAGTTTCCTGTCAGCCAAATGAGCTCGGAGAGTATAGCGTCACGGTAAAGTCCAAATTGAATCAAGCAATCAGTCTCTGCTAAATGTGATCACACCTTATCCTGACTGAAAAGTATCGTTGTCAGTTAAATCCAAAATTGTACCGGCTTTACGGGTTACACGGTTCTTTTCGGTCCGATGTGACTGAATCTTCAAATGACGAAGTGCCAATATTGAGCATCAATAAACTGGGTGGGATAAACATATCGTTAAGACTAAGTTAAACGACAATTTATGAG
The DNA here is from genome assembly GCA_028015205.1 of Mytilisepta virgata. Classification (NCBI taxonomy): domain Eukaryota; kingdom Metazoa; phylum Mollusca; class Bivalvia; order Mytilida; family Mytilidae; genus Mytilisepta; species Mytilisepta virgata. The sequence goes on along the minus strand of CM051510.1, from coordinate 37,261,945 downwards.
GGTCCGTATTATGGCATATATTGCATTTTTATTTTATTTAGAATGATCCTAAAAAAATAAAACATCACAATAACGTGGTCAATATACAATATTACTGTCAACATACATGTGGTGTGTTTTTCTTTTAAAATTTCAATCTATAAAAATCTATTTCAAAGATACACATTCGACTGCAGTACTATTCAATTAACGTCTACCAATTTAACGCCATCTATCAATAACGAACGGTAACTCTATTGACATAGGTCTATATACATGTACTAGCTTCAGTTGGAAAATTCAATGAAATACACGCACAATCTTTTCTATACTTAAATGTAAAAACATTAGATAAATACACAGTTATTTATTCCGTCCGAGAAGCACTAAAATCCCTGCTACAATTCCTCCTAAAGCAGCAATTAAGCAAAATGCAAACGAGAAATGGAATTTTGACGAGCTGTATCCGTCCATACTCCCGTAAACTATAACTCCTATTATCCCAGATCCGGAATCATAAAAATGTTAACAAAGTTCGCAAACTAATATGAACAAAAATTATATCAACCCCTACTTAAATTTAAGTAGTTATTAAAATGTAAAAAACAGGGCATCAACAGGTTTCATCCTGAAATGGGACCTCTTGTGCTGTCGATATAATTTAAACTTGTTCCTTCTAATTTGTAATATGGCAATACTTTGAACAGGGAACCTATTCACTCCCTAATTTAATTTCGCGAAATAATGTCACCTTCTGTTGAAATACATCTGGAAATTCAAATTGATATACGAACTTTATAGAAACTGTACTCCTACGCGCCATCTCTACCGAAATGTAACAGGAAAACACCTCACAAACATAAAAATATAAGGCACTATGACTTGGTACACTCGGTAGAGTAGAGGTGAAATACGGATTTTGGGGTAGCTAAACCTAGGACAGATATAGAAATATGTAGCAAACGCCAGAATATTAGTGACAAAAAAGCAGACTGTACTTTTTAGGTGTAATTAAATAAGGATGGAACCGCAGATTTACGCTACCGAGCTACTATACAAAATAGGATGCTGGAATATATTTTAAAACAGTTTGAATGGTTCTTAAAATTACAACTTTGTGGTGTATATACTCCTGTTCCTAAATATTCCTGAAATCTGGATTTCTTTGCTACAACCGTTTAATCAACATTAGTTTGTTCTATTATTATATCCGTAAAGACTACAGTACTAATGTAATTTATTACATTTGATAAAAATCTCGAATTTTTTAAAGTTAAGCATATATTTCTTAATCTTGAAACGACTGTAGCCATATGCCATACACCACGATAACAATGCTCATCACTTTGATGTGCTAACTTTTCAGACATGTAAACTGGGCCAAAACTATTAAGACATGAAATTTCACTGTGCATGCAGAAAATATCACCAGAGTTTATATTTTATTATATGAACATGCAATATTTATTGTTAATTCCATGTCCCATCCTCCCAAATCAGGGTTTCGGAGTCCGCTTTGTTCCCTCTCTCTTAGGGAACAAAGTGGACTTAGAACCCCTGACTTTGGAAGATAGGGTTGGAAGGATCGAAATTGAATCATAACCCCTGACATGGGAGGATGGGGTAACAGGGAACGAAGTGAACTCAGAACCCCTGACTTGAGGAAATATATATCTTTGATACCAATTTTGATGCACAAGATGTGCTCATTTCGTCGATGTACGACTCATCAGTTGGTCCTAGCATGTTGAAAACCAAAACTGCAATCCAAAAAGTTGAAGCTGCCCGAGGGGGGATACTCCTTAGTTTTCACAATTTTTACGATTTTGTCACAGTAAATTTTAATGACAATTCTTTGATACCAATTTGGAATCACAAGATGTGCACATTTCGTCGATTTACGACTCATCAGTTGTGTACAATGCGTAAAATGTTGACAACGAAAACAAAAAGCCAAAAGGTTGAAGAGCAAATTCAAAAATACCAAAATGACCAAAAGGGATGAGGCCAAATCAGGACAGAGCTATGCACGTTTAAGAATATATTTCGGGACTTACAGTGATATGTATATAGATATGTGTACAAATATATTGCAGGTGACATGTAATTTCATAATACGCTCGTAAAATATCAAGTAACGCGATTTCAAAGAACACCGTCATACTTTACATGGAAGATTAAAAACTTGCATAATGTTTCCAAATCCTATACTTTGTCAGAAAATATTAAGGAACAAACATGTACGTGTTTTTCAATTACCTGCCATACAGTTAACCACTGCAATAACAACGTACAGCAATTTCTGTTCCTTCATGACGAACAGATTCAGAACTATACAGACAAGGGCTGCTACATATCCAATAAATGCTAAACACTCCAAAGCCTGGGTTCCTTTATAGCTGCTTGTTAGCCCTGAAAAAGGAAAAAAACTGGAGAAATAAATCAAATAGTTGTAAATACATAAATTCGAAAAGGAAAACAAAGCTAATGTTTTGAAGCTTCGGAGTTAAATCCAGTAATTAAATATTTTTTCCCCTTATTTTGTAATTTTCTGTTGTACGACATGTTTTTTTTTTATATAACAAGACGCATTTAGTTGAGGACAGACTATGTTTTAGGAAATTACCTGTTCATAACACAGTGTGTTTTTTGGGAAATTGCTCGTCGTGAACAGGGTGTGTTTTGGAGAATTTGCCTTTTCTGAACAGAGAACAAGGGCAACTGGCACAAAAACAATGTTGATAAAAATTATTGTCAAGTAGCACCCCCTTCTCTCCAGGGGTTACAGTGTTGTTATCTAAGGAATATATCCTTCTTGAAAAAAACACAGTTGGCATCTTAATGATTTTGTAAAAAAAAACACAAACAAACAAACAAACAAAAAATAATTAAAAAATAATTAAAAATAATAAAAAAAAAATAAAAATAGATTCTCCTTCATGCAGGTACGAATGAGTTATGGAATTTCTCAGTCCACCCGAGATAGTTTAATTTTCGATTTTCAACAAGCGAGCTTTTGCGAGCGTGTTAAAATCTAAAATTTAACTATTGAGGGTGGAGAAATTCCATAACTCACGAGTAAACTGAAGGAAAATCTGTTTTTTCGACAAAACCCTAAAGAAAATGTCGTTGCTATGTAGTTTGTTTACATAGACGTCATTTCGGGACTTCTTTAGTTTATCGTTCCAATAACTGTAGAAACAAGAGTGGACACACAAAAATGTCTCGCCTGTCGTGTATTTCTAATGAAAGTAAATGCTATCAGACATATTGCATACAATATTCGAAAAACAGGCCAAAAAACAAAAACTTAACTATAACCACTGAACCATGAAAATGAGGTCAAGGTCAGAGGACACCTGCCAGTTAGACATGTACACCTTACAATCCTTCCATACACCAAATATACTAGACCTATTGCTTATAGTATCTGAGATATGGACTTGACCACCAAAACTTAACCTTGTTCACTGATCCTTGAAATGGGGTCGAGGTCAATTGAAAACTGTCTGACGGGGATGAGGACCTTGTAAGGTACGCACATACCAAATATAGTTATCCTATTACTCATAATAAGAGAGAAATTAACATTACAAAAAATCTTAAATTTTTTTCAAGTAGTCACTGAACCACGAAAATGAGGTCAAGGACAATGTACATATGACAGACGGAAACTTCGTAACATAAGGCATCTATATACAAAGTATAAAGCATCCAGGTCTTCCACCTTCTAAAATATAAAGCTTTTAAGAAGTAAGTCAACGCCGTGGTTAAAAATATTATGTATTTTTATCCCACCGATTAAACACATCAAGAATAGGAGAAGATAAAAAAGCTAAAAAAAAACTCTTCCTAATGTGGTGTCGTATAAAGTTGTACCTATGGTGTTGAACACAAAGGCCGTGATTCTGTATGTTTTATTTGCTTCTTTCAATAAATATCCACCATCATTGCGATCTATTGCGATCCACCATCAGTAAATATCCGCCATCATTGCTATCTATCAACGTGTCTTACTTCAGTTATCAATATTCATTTAAAGTGGAGACACGCACGTACAAATGTAGATTAAAAATAATCATAGTAGAATTCCTTACATCATAGATAAAAATGAACCAGATACTTAAAAATGTTTCATTAGGAAAGTTGTCTCTACGTTTGACTGTTTATCCTACAAATGAAGATTTTTGATTTTAACGTCAAAAGTTTAACTTACGAGATAGATAAAATAATTAGCCATTAGGAGAAAACATTCGTCAAGTTATTCTTATCGAATAGAAGTTTCAGATTTTCACACAACGTCCTGAAGACTGACATGTTGCCTTCTTTTTTAATTATACTGTCCCAATTTCTTTTGAATTGAAGAATAAAAAACAACAGATAATTAATTTTAATTTACCTAATTGTCCATGGTTTAAAAATAGAGATGTGCCAAACTGACAACTCGCCTGTTAAATCTTTAAAACCGAATACAGGAATACATCCTCGCCAAAGCCCTTTGTGGATGTCTCCTACCTTGTACCAATAAGTTGTCGCAAACCCTATCAAATGTAACACACAGGCAACAGCAGTAGTTATTATTCCGACAATTACCATAGGCGATGATTCACCTAGTAACCCCATTTTTTTTAATTTATACTAATTTTGCAAACGTTCACTCCGAATATTGTACTTCAGATGTTTCTGTGGAGAAATCACACCTTTGTTACTATAAGAAGTCAATAGTAACAGACAAATAGTGAAAATAAACAAAGATAAAGATTTGTCACCTCTCATGACATTTTAGTGACAATGGAATTTTTAATATGGAGTTTGCTATCTTTAATTCATATTGTAAGCAAATATTGTATAAAAAGGCCGGCCATTTGATAATTGTATCTGGAGAGATAGGGAATAGGATATTTAAAAAAATGAAAGTTTTGGTAGCATCCATGAGTACTAATTTTTATGTGCGCATATTTTGGTAAACTCAGAACTATTTTTTCCATTTATTTTTTAACTTGGGAAAAGAATTTCAGTCTGACTTTTTTTCATTACAATTTGGATAACTTTCACATTCCTACCTTACTTCCAGTCCAGTTATATATATATATATAAACAACTACAAAGATATGTTTTATTTATCTAATTATCTTCATTTACACGTGTGCATCATTAATCGAGTTAAAACATAAAAAAGTTAATATTCTTCAAAGCATTGTACAACACCTCATGTTTCTCATATTATGTATGCAATGTTCCAAATAAAAAATTACCACCAGTTGTCCACAAGTTAGCTCAAGCATCATACAAAAACATTTACCTCAGGGAAACCGGCATAATTTTAATAACTATGTTAACAAGGACAAACCGTAGTGTTTTCATATCTAGAAAAAAATACTTTATACGTATACGTTTTCTTGTATAATTGAGGAAATGGACAATTTCCTTAGTCATATGAAAGTATACTCGGCTTTTGTTAAAACAGCCAGGGGTTACCACTATTATTTCACTTTGTAGTTTATCTTTGTAGTTTATCTTTGTTGAAAGTAGTAACACACACAAAAAAAAAAAAAAAAAAAAAAAAAAAAAAAAAACTAAATGCCGAGGCAGCCAGTTCTAATTGTCGCAAGGCCTTGAATTTTGACGGGAGTGATGTTATCATCCAAGCGTTCTTACGATACGTACATATAATATGAACGGATAAAGTAAAACATATAGGTCCCTAGAATCTTAGTAGAGCCCTAACAATAAAGAAACAACATCTATGTGAAAAAATTCAGTCTGAAAATTGAAATATGCGGTATGTACGTAGCTGTAAGAAGCGCAATACAAATTCCAATAATTCAAACATTACTAATAAATGAATCGAAGAAATGGAAACTTTTTGGATTTTTTTTTAAAAAGGACAAATATACCTAAGGAGCAATAAAAAAAAACGTAATCCATTGGACAGACAAACCCGGGAAGACAAATGAACAACCACAAGCACAACAAATAAACACAGAAAACTAAAAAACAATGAACAACACGAACTCCTATAAAAACCAGGAGTGAACCCAGGTGCTCCGGAAAGGTAAGCAGTTCCTGCTCCGTATACGGCACCCGTCGTGAAGTTCAACAAGTTTTAAAATACTGTTTCTGTTTTGAATCTATATTAAGTTTTGATACCGATTTTATATTTCGTTCAGTGCATTTTGTGAATAGAGGGAACATGTATTTGGTTTATGATATTGATCTAATTCATACACACATGTATACCCTTGTACATGTGTACAATATTGTTGGCTCTAGTCTCGCACAGCTTATATATAATTATATTGTTGATTTATGTTATCGTGCAGCTGTTGTCCATATATTGCTTAAAATCACTGCTTTGATATTGATCATGTATTATAAAATCGCATTTGGTCGCGTACCATTTATGGCCCTCGGCTTTGCCTCGGGCCAATACAGCTATACTCGATCCAATACAACTGTTCTTAGCTATCATACAAGATAAATATCTAAACACTTGTTCCAGGTACAAATTTTTGTACAAATAGCGATGCCGATATTCATCCAAACTTTTTTTCTAATACGGAAAGCAGTGACGAATTTGAAGTGTTTTATTCACAGTTCACATGATAAAATGCTGCTACGTGGACCTTTAGATTGCTTAATCTGCTAATGATTTCAAATGTTTAATTTTTCACTAAAATGTCAATGAGAATATAACGGTTTTTCAACACGTGGACGTAGGTATATACACACTATATTTGCCCCAAATTTAGAAAAAAAGTGAACACAACATATCGTGCCTACAAGTACTCTAGATACTAAAAACAATAATTCAAACAAATTTAGAGGCTGCAAGGAGCATATATATAAGCTCACCTAAACATTATTGGTTCGCTGCATCCTTCGACGCAATTTTGTAACTGGACACCCCTAATGATGATTTAGGCCAAATTACCCAGTGGATTTAGAGGAGGTGTTAAAATTGTATTCACATAGGGTCTAGTGTGAAATTAAGTTCGGCGGTGGTGGCCATCATCGTCACTAATGTCGGGATTACCGGACACCGTTTGGGAAGGGGACCATCTAAAGATCATTAAAGTAAAGTTTGGTTGATATTGCTTTACAGATTCAGAAGAAAAGATTAAAAAAAAATCCTTCCCCCTTTACTATAATAAGCTCCGGCTACTATCTTGGTTGAAGGTCGGGGACAACAGACACAAATTTAGAAGAGGACCACCCAAGGACTATTACACCAAAATTGGGTTCCAATTGGTCCAGCAGTTTCAGAGATCTTCAAATTGTATTCCCCATAGGGTCTTGATTTAGTTTAATTATGTCGGGCCGTGACGGCAATCTTGGATGAAGGACGAACACGCCAGATAACAAATTTTAAAGTTTGGTTCCAATTGGCCCAGTTGTTTTAGAGGAGAAGATTTTTATATTGAAAAAACAAAAACAAAAAGGCTAAAATCGACAATTCAGGGGAAATAACTCCAAGACGGGTAATACGATTTCTACGAAAACTGAAACGTAAGTAGATCTTGACCTCCTGATCGTTTTTACCTTGCCAGATTTTCTCTAAAAGGCATTTCTTCTGAGCTAATTTAAAAAAACTACTGTCTGACCGATATGCTCTATTTTTAGCAACATAGCGCTTTATATAGGCCATGTGGTTTGACTTGCGGCATCCTCTGACACTTTTTAGCTCACCTCTCCTAAGAGGACATGTGAGCTTTTGCCATCACTTGGCGTCCATCGTCCGTCGTCCGTCCGTCCGTCGTCCTTCGTAAACTTCTCCTCCGAAACCACTGAATCAATTACAGCCATACTTCGTCTAAATGATCCCTACGGTATCTAGAATAAAGTATATTTTTATTTTTTTTGTCCGTCGAGAAACATGGCCGCCATGGCTAAAAATAGAACAGAGGGGGTAAACTGCAGTTTTGGGCTTATATCTCAAAAACTAAAGCATTTAGAGTAAATTTTCAGATGAATCGGTCTACCCTTTGTTGGGTTATTGCCCCTGAATTGTTAATTTTAAGGAAATTTTGCAGTTTTAGGTTGTTATCTTGAATATTATTATTGATAAAGACGGAATGTAAACAACAAAAATGTTCAGCAAAGTAAGATCTACAAAAGTCAACATGACCAAAATCGTCAATTGACCCTTATAGGAGTTTTTGCACTTTAAAGTCAATTTTTCTCCTCTGAAACTACAGAATCAATTTCAGCCAAACTTAGGCTAACAGATCCTTAGGGTAACTAGTATAAATTTTATGTTTTATTTTCTTGTCCCTTGAGAAACATGGCTGCCCTGGCTAAAAATAGAACATAGGTGAAAATGCACTTTTTGGCTCATATCTCAAAAACAAAGCAGTTAAGCCAAAACTGAGAACTAGTAAAAATGTTTATGAGGTCAAGATCCGCCTGTCAAGATATTTTCAGACCAATCGATCAACCCATTTTTGGGTTATTGCCCCTGAATTGTAAATTTTAAGGAATTTTTTACAATTTTAGGTTATTAGCTTGAATATTATTATAGATAAAGACAAACTGTAAACAGCAAAAATGTTCAGCAAAGTGAGATCTACAAATAAGTCAAACATGACCAAAATCGTCAATTGACCCCTTATAGGAGTGTTTGCCCTTGAAAGATTATTTACATGTAAACAGAAAATAATGGTCCGACATTGTCACAGATGTTTAGGGCATTAATTGAAATAAATTAAATGTACAAGTAAAATGGAGCGTCAAGGTCATTGAAAATTTACATAGCAACCGATGAAAAAGGCCCTAGCAACCATATCTATTTGGGTCTAGGATTCTATATTTTAGCTGTACATGTCAATATTAAGGAGAAAATTGCGACGATATACATTAAATAGCAAAAATAATGATTGATGCAAGATCTTCCCGTACACAAAATATAAGAGGTGTGCGATTCAGGCTCTTGTGAGCCTCTTGTTTCTACTAGACACCCTAGTGGTGACTCAGGCCAGGTTTGATACAATTAGCCCAGCAAGTTAAGAGTGTAAGATTTTTTTTCAAAAAAGTTTACGACGACAGATGACGGACACCAAGTGATGGCAAAAGTTCAGATGGCCTTTATAATTTTTTGTATAGTAGAGATATTTAACACGCTATACAATCGGCGCATCTGGTTGTACACCGTGGTTAAGCCCTACTTATACGTTAAATCGACGATATGAAGAAAACATCCAGAAAGCCAATCAAAAATGAACTGGGAAACGGACAGAAAGGCAGACAGAACAGTATATTCCTTACAGTTTTGCCGTATTTGTCGTGTTAATGAAATATATAGGTTCTGTGGCCTAGTGGGTCACAGTTACCCCTGCTCTCTAGGAGAAAACTGTTAAAGTTTATGGTACACATTACAACTCATTACAATCACGTTTCCAAACCGAGTATTAATCAATTCCTACATATATACAAGAAAACTTTGACTGAAATGTTCAGTCATACATTATGCCTAACAGTAAAGTTTGCAAACAGGAAGTAGATGGGAGACCTAACAATCACTTACCGTGATCAACTCATCATTGTCAAGCTCCAGGCCTAGTATAAAATCATTCCGATATGTACAAGCCAAGAAAACTTTGTCGAAAGATTTTATTTCGGACAGGAGGACATCCCAAATAAAAATGCTACACTGTATTTTTGTTTGTTATTAATATTGATATCAAAACAATTTAAACTAATGGTGACTTCAAGATGAAGAACAACAATAAAAGCGTTGTTCCGTTGTTTTGTTTACCATGTATTCATTCGGATTTTGTCTCGTGTACATTTAATCCATATCCCCTATTTTTTCATTCATAACTAAAATTTTTATTTTATACCGCTTTGTAGTATAATTTAATCTACAGCATGGTCTTTACAATACCATTTTAAATCTAAATAAAATATTAATTGGAACACAAATTCCTCTTGAAGTTGTGTTTTCGAGCATGATTAAAGCAAACGACGAAATCCTTTGTCGGTAAAATGTACTTTCTGTGGGCGTCAGTGGATGTGTTTCTTGTTTCGTCGTGAATAATTTTTGGAAAGACTTCCTAACACATTCAATGTCAAAATGAAAATTAAAGTTATTCAAATCACCTGTCCAACTAAGCAGTTAAACCGTCCTTGACAAATTTTACAAACTAACAAAACTTTTAATGTTATTCTGCATTGTAGCATAATTTAACCAACTGTATGGTTTTGATTCTATCATTTTAAATTAAAAATGAAATACTAAATTCGAATACAATTTCAGCTAGTTTCATGTGCCCTTCATGAAAAGGCAATCAATATAGATTCATTGATCCGCTGTCCAGGGGCCGGTAACAAGAAAGTCGTCTTAAACCTCCCTTAAAACCAACTTAAGTACTGTCGTAAGTGAGAGCAAAGATGATTTTAAGTCGGTAACAAGAAGCATACTTAATGTACACTTAGAATAATCTTAACGTAATCTTAAGTTTAACTAAGATATTCATACGATTCCCCGTATCTTACCATGTTACGAATGTTCGGGTAATGATTTCCTCAAAATGAATTAGAAACTTCTCACTAAAGATCGGCAATGCGTTTATTTAAATAAAGTCGAAATTGTAATATTGAAAGTTGTTTATTTACATTGACAAGATGACAACCGCTGGAAACAAAAGACCCAGAAAACTTTTTTCATTAATAAAAACTTTCATTTTCTATAGATTTCCTATGAAGAGAAATTACATCTGTGTTATTCAATAATTCATGTTATCCATTTTATGTATTTTATTGGCATGATTTTTTACTTTTGTAAAGATAAGGTTATAAAATTAAAAAGTTAAGATGTCTTTATAGAAAATTTAAAAGAAGAAAACAAAATTTTCCTGTATAAAATTATTAAAAATAAGGAATTTGAATGTGAAAAATATCTACATCATCCAAATAAATTTAAAAGACAGCATATTGCAAAGTTTCGTATGAGTGAACATTCACTTATGATAGAACTTGGAAGATACCAAAAACTTCCTCGTTCTGTCAGAATATGTAATCTTTGCAACGAGATTGATGATGAACTACATTTCTTCTTCACTTGCAAATATAATAAAAATATTAGAAATAATTTTTATTCAAATTTCACTAAACAACATGAAAATTTTCAACATTTAGACAATTTTAATCAAATTAATATATTTTAAACCCGTCAACACCATTATAAATTAAGGCTGTATCGTCTTTTATAGAGCAGTCATTAGAACTAAGGAAAGAAGACCCTAATCAGTCTTAGTTTATTAAATTGTAATACTTCTTTGTATGTTTATATGTCTTGTAATTTGTCATTGTATCGCCATGACTTATAATCTTGTGTTGCGTTAATAATAAATTAAAATTTATACATGTATTATATATTACAATTTGATTATAAATTACATAAATTGTTCTAAATGGACCGTAGTTTGTAATTACTACCTTTAACGAATGTAAAAGAGAAATTCCCCCTTTTTGGGGTTAACAAGTAGCCATGGATATATGAAATTATCCAAGACCATATAAAATTAAGATCAAAGGCTCCCCGCTGGATGACTCAAACATACGCCACTTTCTTCAGCAAGGTTCGTTCAAAATGTCTAATTTTGCAGACCCATGGCTAATATTATGTATGTGGGCATGATAGGTGTACGAGACTAATTTTGAGGTACATTATTAAATGGATAATTTTAATTAACATCATTAAACTGTGCAATAATGCGCTAGTTGTTCAAGCAGGAAAAGGGCAGTGTGAAATTCATATAAAAAAAGAAAACAAAAAGACAAGCAGAGCTTATAAAATATCTGAGTAAATAATATAAGTTTCTTACGCACAAGTTGTTAAGCAAAGATAATATTGGAAGAATTGGAAATACAAGAGTGCTGGAGACTCCGACCCATAGCAATATTTATCCTTTTGAGAAAAAAAAGGCTAACAAAATGTTCCTCCCATTGCCGAAAGAGTAATCTGACTAAGACATAAAACCCTTCAGATCCCCCCTCAAAATCAAATAGTTCATGTATTTTTCCTGTGTGTGAAAAAAAGCCATCCATTCGCTACTATTACAAAATGTCAAACTTTGCACTGACACTACTTTTTGAATGGTCTAAACCACAGAGGCTTGATGCAAGCTATGATTTTTATATATTTTTTAAAGGAAAAATATCACATTATCTAAATTTTATACTGTTAAATTTATACTAAATGCTATAATATAGTGTAGTAAAATAGTATAAATTTAGCATACATAGTAAAAACATTCAATAATGGGATATTTTTGCTTAACATGCTTAAGAAAATACAGAAAAAATCATAGCATGACCCCAACCATCTAAGCCAGATGTTAACCAGTTTACAGGGTAGAAAACATAAACATGAATCTTTTACCAGGCGTAGAATAAATTTTATGCAATCGAGGACACTTTTCACATGTGTATTAATCGATTTTCACGAACAATAAACAAGAATACGTTATTTATTTCGTCAAACACAAGTTGTGCAAGTTAATTCGTTTACTGAAAAGCAAACGCATTCTAAATTCGTAGTCTCATCCCTCATCACTGTATATTTGGCCTTGTGGTAATTGCCATTTTGAAGAAATAGTTAGCCCTAAGTGTGGTCTGACCCATACTTAAAGTTACGAGTATCTTTGGATACTAAGATGTTGTCTTGTTACACTCGTCAATGGCCAAGATCAAGCTAAGTGTGCTTTAAGTGTGTCTTAAAATTTACGAAGGCTTCCAGGGGGGGGGGGGGACTCTCCAAAATTTTCTGCACGTAGGATGGTACTTTTTTGAGGTCAAAGTTCACGATTTTGATATATTTTTTTTGGGGTCCCGAAAATTGCAGATATTTTCTGGGGTGCGTTCAAAAAGACGAAAAAATAGTGTTTTTAACTTGTTTTATTGGGTAAATTGAAAGTATTTTTCTGGGTCTGAAAAAAATAGAAATATATTTATGAGGGTGTCAACAAATTATGGTATTTTTTTACGAGCCTATATACATGTAATGTTTGAAATCCCTCCCCCTAAACTTAATTCGTAACTCGAATTTTAACTCGAAATGCAACTCGATAAATGACATTAGAAATCAATATCTCGAGTTAAGTCGAAGATTAAATCTAACTCGAACTTTAACTCGATCCTAACTCGCAGTCTAACTCGAACTTCAACGCTAACTCTAACTCGAACTCGATGTTTAGTCACACCCTATTTAATCATAGCTAAAATATTACAATTAAAAGTCTAGTAAGAATGAACAATATATGAAAGATGTTTGAAATGTACCAATCAATACATGTACATCAAATGAATATGGCTAAGCAATGTTTTACATGAAGCAGGTTACTGATAACGGTAATAGCAATAATATCATGTAAACTATTTATTTCGTCCAACAAGTATCATGACGCCTGCCAATACAGCCCCCAGAGCTGCAATGATACAAAAAGCAAACGAGAAGTGGAATTTAGACTTGTCGATTCCCTCCAAGGTACCAAAAATTATCACTCCTAACAATGCTAAAACTCCTGTAAAGAGAACAAAATCTTATTTAACATGCGACATTAGTGAAAAATATATATTGATAACAGAATAAGTAGATCTACCGTTGACATAAGGCTTGTAATATCAGCAGGATACTAAGGTCAGATAACTCTTCAACAATAAATGCCAAATCTGTCACCCTTAACTTCCCCTTATTAAGTGGTTAATGACATATGAAAAATTTCAAAACATTTTATCAAGTGTAGACCCTTATATCAAACGGTCTGTGTTTCATTTTGCTCTGATCGTCGGATCTGAGAGCGCACTTCATATATATGTAACGGGATTTTTTTATCATTGTTTTTACAACTAAAACGTTTATTTATTACAATGAATACCTCATAAGCCTCACTTGTATATCTATTGTTCTCTTCATTAAGTTTATATTGGTAAGCAACGTGAATTTAATTACTTACAAATGCTTGGTATTGATGGCGTGTCTTTTCTTATTCTGTCTTGTCAAATACGTCAATCTCTAGTTGACAAAAATGGTTAAAGAAGCGAAACGTACCAGGTAATCGAGATGGACAATCATTCAAAATTTTTTTTCAAATTTAAAAAAAAAAGGACCGACAAATATTCGTTGCATTATTTTGCAGTTTCGCAAATGGAGTGCGCTCTGAGGTCCAAACAATCAGATTGTTTGATTTCCGAGGAATTTTAATCGGACTTGTCAAACTGAAATCCATTTTGCAAGATTTCTTATTCTTAAGATTTGCATATTCGTTTCACCAGTTGTTAAACCCCGACTTACCTATACGTATATAGGATATGCCCCTATATTATTTCGTGTTTTGTCTATTTATAATAGAAAAAAAAATTACCTGCAAAAGTCGATCTGAGTGCCGAAGTTAAATTTTATAGGCGGTGTTGCCACACATTTACACAAATGAAAAAATTGCACAAGGCTTGATCAGCTCATATTATGTGAAAAATGTTTCCAGGGGTCAGTTATTCACCATCGAAATTAAAACAAAACAAGAGGCCCAAGAGAATTGAGCCTGTATAGCTCACCTGACAGTCGCACAATCAATCCAATTCAAGTGAAAATTATAATGGACCTTCCATAGATGTTTCATACCAAGTGTCCGTTAATTTGGCTATATGGTTTCAGAAGAGGAGATTTTTGAAATTTTGACCAATCAAAAATAAGAATTCATAATCGCTGCCATATTAGCTGTCCGACCGGGACGAAATATGCAGAGTTTATAAAGGTCCTTCCACAGATGCCTCATAACAATTTACAGCTCATTTGGCTTTGCAGTTTCGGAACATTTTTTTTGAAAATTTATCCAAACAGAAATAAAAATTAATCATGGCGGGCATATCAGTTATCCGACCGGAACGAAATATACAAACTTAAAAGTGGTCCTTCCATAGATGCTTCATACCAAGTTACAGTTTAGTTGGCTTTGCGGTTTCAGAGAAGATTTTTGAAATTTTGTCCAATCAGAAATAAGAATTCATAAAGGCGGCCATATTAGTTGTCAGACCGGGACGAAATATGCAAACTTTAGAGAGGTCTATGCATAGATGCTTTACACCAAGTTTCAGTTCAATTTTGGAGTTGTCTCATATATGTTATCTTTCCTGGCAGAAGGCGTTTTGTATACACCATAAAGGGGAAAACTTTTTAACCTGCTTTACAATTGGCCAATAGAATGGCAATGTAGTATAACATATATTAACATGCTTTACAATCGGCCAATAGAATGGCAGTGTAGTAGATATTTACAATCTGCCAATAGAATGACAATGTAGTAGATATGCCACTACACGTAGTTATAACATATAATTACCTGCTTTACAATCGGCCAATAGAATGACAATGTAGTAGATATGCCACTACACGTAGTTATAACATATAATTACCTGCTTTACAATCGGTCAATAGAATGACAATGTAGTAGATATGTCACTACACGTAGTTATAAAATATACTTACCTGCTTTACAAACAGACAATAGAATGACAATGTAGTATATTTTCCACTACACGTAGTTATAACATTTAATTACCTGCTTTACAATCTGCCAATAGAGTGTCAATGTAGTAGATTTTCCACTACACGTAGTTATAACATATAATTACCTGCTTTACAATCGGCCAATAGAATGGCAATGTAGTAGATATGTCACCACACGTAGTTATAACATATATTTGCCTGCTTTACAATAGGCCAATAGAATGGCAATGTAGTAGATATCTCACTACACGCCGTTATAAAATATATTTCAATGCTTTACAATCGGCCGATAGAATGGCAATGTAGTAGATTTGTCACTACTCGTAGTTATAGCATATATTTACCTAATTTACAATAAGCCAAAAGAATGACAATGTAGTAGATTTACCAGTACACGTTGTTATAACATACATTTGCCTGCTTTACAATAAGTCAATAGAATAGCAATGTAATAGAAATGCCACTACACGTAATTATAACCTTTACCAGTTATACAATCGGCCAATAGAATGAAAATGTAATAGATATATCACTACACGTAGTTATAACATATATTTACCTGCTTTACAATCAGCCAATAGAATGACAATGTGGTAGATATGTTACTACACGTAGTTATAACATATAATTACCTGTATTACAATCTACCAATAGAATGCCAATGTAGTAGATATGTCACTACACGTAGCTGTAACATATATTTACCTGCAGCACAATCTGCCAATGAAATGACAATGTAGAGCCTATTTTTATCCTTCATAACAAACAATTTCAGAATGATGCAAAGCAGTGCACCTAAGAATGCGATGAAAGCTAAACATTCCATGGCTTGGGCTGCTTCAAACTGGGGTGACAAACCTGAAACACACAAAAGAATCAATTACCGAGCACATGGAACTGTCTTCTACCATAACCTGCATGAACCTTCCGGGACATTTGATGAAATCACGTGGTCAATTATGGGTTATGGTTCAGATTGTTTAGACATATTCAGTTAGAATTAAAATACATAAGCACAGTCACGCCAAAATGTGGGAAGAAGGCTTAAAGTACAGCCATGTTATGTGGATGTGAAAATGTCATAAAGTTACGTACTATATTGAGATACAATAAAAGCCTTGTTGTGTGAGTATAGCACGTGCAATTTACTATCACATGTTTACCTAAGAGAAGAAATTCCTATAAGTGGTACAGCTGAACGGAAACTGGTCAACAGCAAGGGCTGATATAAACCTTTTATATGGTAAATGCTGATCTCCATCATTAAAATTTCTCTTCGAAATGCTGTAGTTCACGCTGGTTAATAAAACTGAAGCATATGAAAAGCAGAAAAGAATATCATTTTTGTTCTTCATCGATCAGGATGAGGCCTTCATAACGGAGAAAATACCCCTCCCCTTTTACAGGTTCAGGACGACCCTAACACCGTCAAAATTGTTTGCTAAATTTAGGTCATTTCATAAATTTTGTAACTGAATCTATATCTCAAACTATATCGTAATGCAGGTATGAAAACAGAACTCTTCCACAGATATGTCGACGTGAACTTGTGCACATTGTCCATTTCATTTTCTATACATTTTGTATTTGCAATATTAAACAGTGCGTGTGGTATCTACTTGTTTCAGCTTGTCCGATCCTAGATAGTATGTCTACATATTCTGATCATCTAACGTTTTATAAAACGACATATATAATGGAAGTAATAATTTTTCTTTTGGTGGCTACAATAGAAAGATCATGCATGTATGTCTTTAAAGGATCCATATAAGAGTTTACACATCTCTCTAGGTCGTTTACAGACTATATAGAGTGGCCAAAAAATGTTGCTTTATTTAGTAAATAGCCTGATAAAGTCTCCTGTTACCCGTGTTTCTTTGTTATTCTAATATTCAGCTATAGTTTGTACTGATAGTCTGATTTATAGTGTTTATAACACCATGTTCTTTCTCAAATAGGGGAAAATTAAGAAATAATTCATGGACGCCCAGGTTTGTTGGAGATTTTACCACGGGTGCGCCATATTTCTGTCGACATTTTACCCTGAGCTTAGCGAGGGGTTCAAATTCACAGACATGTGGCCACCTGTGGTAAAATCGACCACAAGCCATGGGCGGCCATGAATTATTTCGATTCTTATAGGAAAATCCATAGAAAAACTTCTTCAAATTGCCGACGACATTGAACAAAATATGAAGTTTTTGCATTCGAAACATATTGTGACGTCGTCACTTTATACATTTCGTGGTTTATTGGAAATTTTACCACGGGATTATTTTCAGCAGCCCGTATTAGAATGTTCTATCTATAACACGTAATATTCAGGCATGTTCATTGTATGCCAGTATACAGTTTATTTTGTACTTGTGCGAAACAATTGAGATACATGTATGCTCTGTTAATCTTGCATTTCTACCTGTTTCTAAGAAATATGTTATGAATTGTTGTGCTTATTAATTCATCATTATATCTATAATCTGTTTTCCAATATTTTGATCTCGAGCACTGCTGATGAGTTTTCAGTCAACAAAATGGCCATACAGTGCATTAAACTTATTTCGGTATTTTGTGTTACGTTTTATTACTACCACTGGGTCTATGTCACTGCTGGTGGACTGTTAGTCCCGGCGGGAATTATCAGCCCAGTAGCCAGAACTTTTGTTCTGGCATGATTCATTAATCAAATGCCTTTAAATTGTCCGTTCAAAATTTGACAAAAATTACTAGAAATTTCTAAGGCTCTTCCTTTTGATGCAGAGGTAACCCTTAGCTGAGTTTGGATAACTGTTTGTTATAATTGTTTTGATTTTTGATGGCTGTGCTTATTAATTTATCATTATATCCGATATCTTGATCTCGAGCACTTCTGATGTGTTGTCAGTGAACGAAATGGCCATACATTGCATCAAATTTATTTCGGTATATCCCTTCCTCGATTTAATAATTATGTATATTACTTTATTATGAAGGCCATAATTGTATATCATAGGGACTGACAAAAAGTTGCAATACAGAGGAAGTGTTTTGCACAAAATTTAAAAATTGTATTTCAAAATATAGATCTTTATATAACAGTAAACTTGAGAATATGATAATACAAACAAACATGTTTTTGTGTTGAAATTGAGGAAAAATTATAACTCAGTTTTACCGTTTGTATTTGGCGTAAATTTAAAATTTCGTTATTTCTCAATGCCCCAGGCGGATATCGCCGTGAAAGGATTTCAACATTCAATATAATATGAACCTTTAATTCGCGATAAAACGTTAAATATTTAAAAGAATTAAAATACATTATAAGAAAATTGCTCTATGAATTCCCCGATTATTTTTTTGCAGATTTTTACTTGCCTTAAGGATGCTCGCTGGTCATGTTTTGGTCTTATTGTCAGATTTTCGGAATCCTCGGGTTTTATCCATTTCTTAAACATGAAATTTTTTGCCCATGAACCCCCACTTTTTCTTTTATACTTCAATCATATATACCTTAGAATGGTATTTGACAAAATTTTATGAAATCCTTTTTATTTTTTCATATATCTATCTTTGAGAGACTGAAGTTGTCAATGCAAAGACAATGAAAAGTCCAGAGAAAACCCATTTCCTGGAAATTTTTAAGGCCTTATAGCTCTAAAATGAGCACATGAACCTATATTTCTTTCTTGCTTATTTGTTTACTATTCATATGTTCTCTCAAACTAAAACACCTATTTCAAATCCTATTTATATCCTATTAGAACAGCGATCATCCTTAAAGCATGTAATAGCGGCTTTGAATTCAGTGTCAAGATGTGTATAATCACGTTATAAACAGAACGTCACAATGAAATGCGATTCGGAGCCAGTTGTTTTATTTTCTTAATCATAGTTTAAATCTAAACTTAGTTTAAAAAAAATAAACCAAGTTTATTCAATTTTAAACTAAGTTTACTTAAACTAGGATTATTTTTTTTCATGAATAGAGTTTAATTTAAACTTAGTTTCTTGGTTTAACTAAAACAGGTTTAAGCTTAAACGAGGTTTACTTTAAACCATCTTTATGAATACGGCCCTAAATGTTTACTGGAGTTTGACAAATTTTACTATTTTATGTGTCCGCGAGTGTGTGTGTGTGACCAGGGAAAATGCAGCTTTATTTTATTGTTTAGGACTTTAATATAAATTATCAATTTTGATATTTAGACTTTAATTCTCTGTGTTTCATAATCATTTTATTTTATATTTTCGTTTCTATTTACATTTCATATCTAGGACTTAAAATCAGCATGCTTTGATGTGCAATTTAATTCTTAGTTTGGACATTGTGTGACATGTTTTACTATGTTAACTAATTAGTGACAATTTACCTTTTTCATAATTATATGTTTTTAAATATCATAATCAGATTAGTAAATTAACTTTATTCTTCTAAAAATAGTTTAATCTTTGTCAGTGAACAATATTACTCAAATTAATTGTTATTTGTTATGTTTATTCTTGTCATTTCAATTGTGTATAAATACTTGTTTATAATTTTGATAATGAAAATTTGGACTCAAGACTTTACACTGAACACAGTCCATCTGTAATAAAAGTATTCCATGCTGAATTATTGAATTATTCATCGCTAGTTCCAGAGTCTCAAGAGTTAGTTTTCTCCAGAGTTTCAGACCCAGAGTTGTCATTGCTATTCAGAGCATTCATTCGTTGTGTGATCAGGTGCATCACACAGTTTCAGTGAGAAGAGGCCATTCAATCAGGCTCTTGCTACACAACCTTACAAGTCACCCATTTTCCCCGGTGACAGATTGGTGGACGACGACGGCGTGCTGACTTCTTAGCTCAGCACACGATTCAGAGACCTCAAACAGCCAAGCGAGTTCCCCAGACAAGTAGTGTAAACAATATTCAGTGATGGAGTACAGCTTTCGTCAACAATGGAAACCATGGAACGTCCAGTCAGGTTATAGTCCAGAATGTGGAAGATGCGGTAAATTTCACAAACATTATATATGTAATTCAATCAATCAGAGATGTTTTTCTTGTAAAAATTTCGGACATTATTCAAATAAGTGTTTTTCAAAAGTAGCAAAGGACAGACAAAGTAAACTAGTTATTGTGAAATCTAGAAAACAAAAGGAGCGTGATACAGCTAGAATGAACAGCTATATCGAGCACAAAAATATCATCCGAGCCTTACCGTTCTCTGGTATGAGAAATTCAGCTTTCCTTCAATATTTGGATATTGCAAATGTGCTCAAAACAGAACTAAATAGTGTTAAGTTGAAATTATCAGAGGGAAAACGTAAAAATTCAGAACAACAAAAGAACATAGAGGACTTAAAATTCCAATTGAACACTTAACAGGGTATTAAATTCGAGAAAGATAAAAAATCTTAGGCTACAAACAGAACAAAGTGCATCGCTTATAAACGTACAGGAATATGTGCATCGAATTCAGGAATTGCAAGAACAGGTAACGGAAAAAGATAAGACTGTGAAAATGGTGAATGATCTATACTATTTACGTTCCATCGAATTTTCTGACGAAATACAAACATTGAAAATTGAAAAATCAGACCTTCATTCAAAACTGCAATTTCATGAAAATTCTATCAAACAGCTGACAGAAGAACTTCATAGCCTTCGTCATGAAAACTACATGTTGTCTTCCTGCCAAAACCAACAGCGACCCAATTATCACAACAGACACTATAACAACCGCAGAGGAGGCCGATTCAGATAGTGCTAAGTCCGAGGACGGACTTAATTGGGAGGAGAGGCATATGTGACCAGGGAAAAAGCAGCTTTATTTTATTGTTTAGGACTTTAATATAAATTCTCAATTTTGATATTTAGACTTTAATTCTCTGTGTTTCATAATCATTTTATTTTTTATGTTCGTTTCTATTTACATTTCATATCCAGGACTTAAAATTAGCATGCTTTGATGTGTAATTTAATTCTTAGTTTGGACATTGTGTGACATGTTTTACTATGTTAACTAATTAGTGACAATTTACCTTTTTCATAATCAGATTAGTAAATTAACTTTATTCTTCTAAAAATAGTTTAATCTTTGTCAGTGAACAATATTACTCAAATTAATTGTTATTTGTTATGTTTATTCTTGTCATTTCAATTGTGTATAAATACTTGTTTATAATTTTGATAATGAAGATTTGGACTCAGGACTTTACACTGAACACAGTCCATCTGTAATAAAAGTATTCCATGCTGAATTATTGAATTATTCATCGGTAGTTCCAGAGTCTCAAGAGGCCATTCAGTCAGGCTTTTGCTACACAACCTTACAAGTCACCCAGTTTCCCCGGTGACTGACCTGTAATGTTGTGTAGCAAGAGCCTGACTAAATGGCCTCTTGAGACTGAAACTGTGTGATGCACCTGATCACACAACTCTGGGTCTGAAACTCTGGTGAAACCTAACACTTGAGACTCTGGAACAAGCGATGAATAATTCAATAGTTCAGCATGGAATACTTTTATTACAGATGGACTGTGTTCAGTGTAAAGTCCTGAGTCCAAATCTTCATTATCAAAATTATAAACAAGTATTTATACACAATTGAAATAACAAGAATAAACATATCAAATAACAATTAATTTGAGTAATATTGTTCACTGACAAAGATTAAGCTATTTTTAGAACTTGAAGAATAAAGTTAATTTACTAATCTGATTATGATATTTAAAAACATATAATTATGAAAAAGGTAAATTGTCACTAATTAGTTAACATAGTAAAACATGTCACACAATGTCCAAACTAAGAATTAAATTGCACATCAAAGCATGCTGATTTTAAGTCCTGGATATGAAATGTAAATAGAAACGAAAATATAAAATAAAATGATTATGAAACACAGAGAATTAAAGTCTAAATATCAAAATTGATAATTTGTATTAAAGTCCTAAACAATAAAATAAAGCTGCTCTTTCCCTGGTCACATGTGTATGTGTGTATGTGCTCTATTATTTACTTATTTATCATGTATGATCAACGGCTTTTGATTTGGTATACATTGTGTATTTATTAGAAAATTAACCAAACAATGAAAACTTTAACTGAAGTACGAATTCTTATAAATAAACAATTTTATAATTATTGGGAAACGGGCAATCAAAGCTGTTGAAAACAAAAATTAAGACCCCTCAATATGCTACTAAACAACATGTGCAATGAATAAAAAAATATGGATTGAGTTTTACGAAACATTAATTTGAACCTTAATTGGGATAAAACTGAGAAAAGATTAAACATTCGAAAAAAATAATAGAAAAAAGTCATCCATTAACAAATAAAGAAATAAATTAATTAGAATGAGAAAAGCCTTTAGTTTTAACAAAATATGAAAAGCAGAACAAACACCCCCCCCCCCCCCCAATACGAGATCCCTTTCTAACCATAGTCATATGCGTTTTATTATTTTACAGATTTTATCTAGACATTATATTTGAATATATAGTGAAGGGATATAATTCATGTCCGACCTCTTTATACATGTTATACCTTTCATTTTAGGAACGAACTGGTTGTCACATTTACTCAGCATCTCGAGTTTTATATAATTTAAACTCCCCAAGGCGCACTGTGTGCCAGCCATTTTGTTTACAACTATGAAGAATATAAAATCACTATCAATAAATATATTTTGCAAATGTGTAGTCAAAATTACTACAGATTATCTTAATTAAGCCTTTTATTAGATTTTAATTTAATTATAGATTTTAGATTTTACTTGTTTTTTCCTTTAATCCCTCAACAGAATTCTTACTTCTGAGATGACCTTTGAAAAAAGAAATAACTGTACTGTCTGGTATTTCTGTTGAACAGTTAAATTAACCAGGAGTTGCACAGTTAAATTAACCAGGAATTGTTATCTTACCAGATGGAATCCTCGCGCAAACTCCATCGTAGCAGCCCTGCCAAAGTCCGAAATAACCGAGTCCCACTGTGTACCAGTATGGCGTTGCAAATCCAACTAAATGTAGCAGAAATGCTCCTGCTGTTAATATCATCCCAAAAATAACTAATGGCGATGATTCCCCCAAGAAATTCATTTTCGGCAATTTTTTTGTTATCTGAACCACAAGAGTACACAACAATGTTTAACTTGTTCCACTTTAGTGTCTATGCTTGATGTATTACACTAACCATGATAAAACTGCGGTCCCGCCCTCTGTAATCAGTTTGAACAACTTCGACTAACGCCAGGTAGAGCTGTGTTGCGGAAATAATTATGTGCTAAAAGTGACAACAAAATTAGTCATCATCTATAAGCTATATCAAATTATTATCCTAATGAGTATAATAACATTCATGTACTGCATAAAATATCTATATTTACTCTAAAATTTACAATATTTAAATGGATTCTTTTCTTAAAAAACAGAATAGGAATCGTGTTAGAAAAAGTTTGAAAAAATGAAAACGATTATTATTCATGTAGGTGACTCTGTAAATGTGAGTCGCAGCTTCTGTAAATTCCACAGCACCGACGGTTTTTACTCTTGTATTTCAGTATGTTTTAGCTAATGGAATTTGCTGTCCTCGTTTTGTGATTTCTGCTTTTGTCTCATAGTAATTTAACCAACATCAAAGGATAAACCATTTATAAGGATTAACAACATAGAGCACACGGTCATAAAAACGATCATGTCTGTACAAAATTTACATGAAACTTGAAAATATGCTTAACATAAGGGAGGGATTGTGACTGATTTTCTATATGATAAAGACATAATCTTTAGATCAGTTTTATTGAGGTCTGGAGCTGGCATGTCAGTAACTGCTAGTAGTACTTTATTAATTTATTTTGATCATTTTGCTTAGTTCCTTCTGTTACCTTTTCTAACATCAGACTCTGACTTCCTATGAACTGAGTTTTACTACTAGTATGCTTATCGCTGTGTGTTTGTTTATTCCACATTGGCTATAGGTATAGGGGAAGGTTGGGATCTTACAAAACAGGTTTAACCCCGCCACATTTTTGCGCCTGTCCCAAGTCAGGAACCTCTAGCCTTTCTTAGTCTTTTGTGTTTTTTTTAAATTTTGGTTCTGGTATGTTTCGGAGTTTAGTGTGGCGCCTATTTCGCTGAACAGTATGCATTATAGTTTAGGGGCCAGCCCCGGTTGCGAGATCTTCTCCCTGCGTTTTAGACCCATTGGTAGCCTTGAGCTATTTTCTGCTCTTTGGTCGGGTTGTTGTCTCTTTGACACATGCTCTACTCTATCAACATAAACAGTGTTGTATTTGTGAGGAAAAACTCGTAGAATTAGTATTTAACATTAATTTTTTAATAACAAACGCAAATAATACTTTTTTTAAAAGAAGAAAAAATTCACTATCATAAAGTTTTATTTTGGATCTCGCCTCAGTCATGTAAATCACTTGATAAAATTTAGATACAATAAAACATGGTTTCAATTGGCCGACCTCAATAGTAATATATTACATGTTTCACAGTTTTTAAAATTGTCAATAGTCACTTAGTTCAAACTTTTAAAACGGGACAGCCATTCCTTGTCCCCATCCAACGGACCAGCATTTTTTTTATCAAGATCATTACTTTCATCAATAAAAAGTAGTGTTATTATGCATGGGTACATGAAGGTCATTAAAAGAAACATGAACTCCATTTTGAAGTGTGATTTTTTTATTTCTTATATTCTTTCTACAATCTTTGCGATTAAAATTCCATATTCCAACAAAAGTGACAATTACTTCTTTACAAATATTCAGAAAACCTGTTATAATTTTACATTGTCCTAAACTTGTCAAAATTCTAACTTAAACCTTGAAATTTATGTTATTTGGATGTAAAACATTTCTAAAAATCATTTTCGCAAAAAGCATTTAAATGAGCAGGTTCAATGTTAAATAACTTTTGGTCACATTTAAAAGTTTTGTTTGTCGTAACTTATTGCAAAGCGCTATAGTCAATCAGACGGTACATTTGTGTAAAAGGGGAAAAGGGGGGGGGAGGGTATGTTGTATATATGTAGTATAAATAGTAAATTAAAACAAAAGAAATATAGGAACAAAGTATGGTTTACTGGGATTTTACCACACTTTCGGGGCCTCGGTGGTCAGTAGTATATGGGGACAGTTCAGTTAGTATTTGAGGAGGTGGAGAGGAGGAGATGCTATGGAGGTGCCGGAAGTTACGTCACCAGAACCGGAAACGACGTCTCCGGAACCGGAAGTCACGTGACCGGAACCGGAATTGTTTTTGTGCGCATGCGCAACCGGAAGTAGTGGATTTTCCCGCCATTTACTTACGGAAGTGACGTAAGTCACGGACCCGGATGTGCCATGCTTGACCAGAACTCAGATTGAATTATCTCCTTTTTCCCGCACTTCTCGGTCGTCTCTGGATCTTTCATCGGTCTCTAGGGTCTGATACTCTCACTGTTATGTCGAACTCCGAGAGTATACGAAGTACACTATTGGATTATCTCCTCTTATCCCGCTCTTTTCATCTGCGGGTGATGTTTTCTGCGAGGACCAAAGGTAGGATTGGATTATGTCCCCTTACCTCCAAATGATGCTGTCACCAATAGATCAACGGAGGGATGCCCTTAGCAACCGTCTTAGCAACGGCGGTCCATTTCATTGCTTTATGATGTACTTCGTTTCTCTTCTAGTGCTCCATCCCGCTCTTCGCTACTCTTTGCTGCTCATCGCAACTCAGGACCTTACTCGCGTGCTCAATTCGCTCCTGTTGCTTGTTGCTGTTCGTAATCGCTGCTCTTCTCTTGCTCATTGCTGCTCTTCTCTTACTCTTTGCTACTCATCGCTACTCAGGACCTTACTCGCGTGCTGATTTCAGTTTTGGGGCTGCTGCTGCTAGTGGTGGTCGATTGTCGTTAGTCAAAGATTGGATCTGTACGAGAGCTCCCTTACATCCAGGTCATTTGAAAGGCCCCTCTGCATTTATCCAGGCTTGTGACTGGCTTTCATAAGATAGGCTGTATTAATCCTCCTCAATTTTTTAAGGCCACTCTGCACTCTACCACTAAATCAACGAGAGGCGTTTTCGATTCCATTGATACGTGTGTGTTGTTTGACGGTCTTCAAACAACTGACGAAAGTAAACAAAACCTCTGATTATATTTTCGTTAAAAGCTTTCCATTGGTGTCGTAGAGACGAAGATTGCCCCACACAGTTCGCTGTTCGCTGTTCGTTGTTGCTACTGCTGCTGAGGAGGTGAAGGTGGGATTCTCACTGTTTCGTTATAAGTCACCTTTTGGTCTCGTTGATGTAACGATGGACATCAAAGATGGCTACGCCCATGTAACGTGGACCTGAAAGAGAGCACCCCATGAAACAGAAGTGTTAGAGTCTTTCCGGACGGGAACAAATGTTCTCGGTCTCGTTGATGTTACGATGGACATCAAAGATGGCTGCCCCCAAGTAACGCGGACCTGAAGGAGAGCACCCTAATGAAACGAAAATTTCAGAGTCTTTCCGGACGGAAAAGAGCGTTTACGGATTTCAGTCCTAACCATAACCCTAACTCGAGTCTTAACCCCAACCCTAACTTTAATCCTAACCCTAACCCTAACTCTAGTAACCCTTGCACCAGTGAACCTACGACGTGGGGTAATGACCGATTAGAGTGGGAGTGCGAGATAGACCTACGATAAGGGTTAGAGGCAGGACTAGGGTTAGGGTTAGGGTTAGGGTTAGGATAATATTGAGCAGCAAAGAGCAAGAGAAAAACAGCGATGAGCAAGAGAAGAGCAGCTATGACGAACAACAACAAGCAGCAGGAGCGAAATGAGCACGCGAGTAAGGTCCTGAGTAGCGATGAGCAGCAAAGAGCAAGAGAAGAGCAACGATGACGAACAGCAACAAGCAACAGGAGCGAAATGAGCACGCGAGTAAGGTCCTGAGTAGCGATGAGTAGCAAAGAGTAAGAGAAGAGTAGCGATGAGCAAGAGAAGAGCAGCGATTACGAACAGCAACAAGCAACAGGAGCGAAATGAGCACACGAGTAAGGTCCTGAGTTGCGATGAGCAGCAAAGAGCAAGAGAAGAGCAGCGATGAGCAGCACGGAGCAAGAGATGAGCAGCATTGAGCAGCGCGGAGCAATAGAAGAGCAGTGGTGAGCAACACAGAGCAAGAGAAGAGCAGCGATGAGCAGCATGGAGCAAGAGAAGAGCAGAGATGAGCAGCACGGAGCAAGAGAAGAGCAGCGATGAGCAGCACGGAGAAAGAGATGAGCAATCTGAGTTCTGGTCAAGCATGGCACATCCGGGTCCGTGACTTACGTCACTTCCGTAAGTAAATGGCGGGAAAATCCACTACTTCCGGTTGCGCATGCGCACAAAAACACTTTCGGTTCCGGTCACGTGACTTCCGGTTCCGATGATTTCACTTCCGGTGACGTCATTTCCGGTTCTGGTGACGTCACTTCCGGCACCTTCACAACACCTCCTCCTCTCCACCTCCTCAAATACTAACTAAACTGTCCCCATATACTACTGTGGTCTTGGTAGTTCGTCATGACTACTAATGATCACTGGCCTGTCAACACTGATGTTGTGAGTTCGAATCTAACCTGTGGCGGGGTGTGTTAGACCCCCATCAATAAAAACTGGCCACCGCGAAAACGCAAAATGTGCTTACCCCAACGAAACAAACAAACCACACTTTCAGTGTAAATTGCAGTTTTATTGGTGGTAGATGCCATAGTACTTTTTAAATTTTTAGTTTACCTTGCCAAAGGCAATGTGAGCTTTTGTCATAACTTGACGTCCGTCCGTCGCCCATCGTCCGTCCGTCGTCCGCCCGTCTGTAAACTTTTACATTTTCATCTTCTCCTCTGAAACCCCTGGACCTATTGAACTGAAACTTGGCCTGAAGCTTCTATGGAAGGTCCTTTACAAAGTTTGCATAAATCATCCCGGTCCGTAAAACAAAATGGCCGCCATTAGCATTTTAATGTTCTGATTGGTCCAAATCTAAAACTTCTTCTCCTCTGAAACCGTGAAGCCAAATGAACTAGTTTTTGGTATGGAGCATCTATGGAAGGTCCTTTACACAATTTGCATATATCATTCCGGTCCGTGAAACAAAGAGCATTTACATGTTCTGATTTGTCAAAATTTAAAACTTCTCTGAAACCGTAAAGCCAAATGAACTGATGTTTGGTATGGAGCATCTATGGAAGGTCCTTTACAAGTTTGCATAGATCTTCTTGGTCCGTGAAAGAAAATGGCCGCCATGAGAATTTTCATGTTCTGATTGGTCAAAATTTAAAACTTCTTCTCTGAAACCGTAAAGCCAAATGAACTGATTTTTGGTATGGAGAATCTATGGAAGGTCCTTTACCAAGTTTGAAAACTCATCCCAGTCCGTGAAACAAAATGGCCGCCATGAGCATTTACATGTTCTGATTGGTCGAAATTTTAAAATTCTCTGAAATCGTAAAGCCAAATGAACTGAGCCTCTTGTTAATTGTAGTGCATGTATTGTTTCGGTCTTGTCTTCGTCCTTCTCCAGAGTTTGTCAGTTTTCGATTTTCCCCTCCTTCGATTATTCCTTTGGTATTTCTTGCCTTTACTTAAAGTCTTGTCATCTGGTACTTTTATTTTCGAATCATTGATACCTTGGATTAATACGACTATTAATAATTTGACTTAGATGACCATTTCGGGAGTAGCAAAACTTGAGTGAAATGGTCCTTAGACTCGTTACCTTGTCACTTTTCAAAATTGTGCGTTAAATACATGTATATTGGTCGGGTCAGGACCTTGGAGAGTTTTTTTAAAGTAGAAAGGTCAGAAAAAAATATTTACAAACCTTTTAATATTAGGGATATATCATTTTGATTATTAATGTACACCAGGAAATAAATGGTTGTAGTTGAGATGATTTTTTTTGCCCAGTCCATGGAAGGGAATATAAATATAATCTTGTCTGCAAGTAATTTTAATCGACTTTCCATCAATTTTGCTTGCAGTTGTTGCCCTATTTAAAAGCAGTTAATGTTGTGATTTTTTCGGGTGGTCAAAAATATAGATAGAGTTTAAGGTTTTCTCTGTGGCGAGAGATTGGTAGATGTTTTATTGTTAGACACTTCTATGCTGATAGTATATTTCCATATAAATTTACCCATACCACACATATTCTTTAATTTATCATACATATTTAAAATAATACGAACTTAATAAATGATCAAATATTTTCCTGATGAGCTAAAATTGTGAAATACATGAAATAAAATTATTTCCCTTTTTAAGTAGAAATAAGGAACTGATTTTATCACAACACTTGTACCAAGAGTCCATGTGGTCTATCTTCAGCTGGTATCAATCAGAGTATATGACTAATGAAAGCAATTCAAGATGATAATTGAAATATGATTGGACAAATATCCGTTTTATCTTACCAAACCTGTATATGGCTAATTATGTATCAAGAGGCAGGATGAGTTATGATTGGACAAATATCCGTTTTATTTTACATTAAGAACTTAGAACTTCATTGGATAACACTCAGACACATTACAAATGTGTGACATGGGGACATAAATTTCTAGTATATAAATATACAACATGACAAAGTGAACTACTGCAGTATGAGACATCAATAACATACAAATTGGTAAATACAGGTAAAAAAGGTAAAAAAGTACTAAGGCGAAATGGGAATTGTACTAAGGCAAAGTGGGAATTTGTGAATTTAGTTGTAATTCTATAAACAATTAATTAAGTAAACAAATAGAAATAAGTTTCAGACTTGTTTTTATAACAATTGATTATTAATTTTATAAGGTAGTAAAAACTTTTTTTTATGTTTTAAATCATATAAAATTTGGAAAAAAATCACCCATTCTAATTAAAAATTAAAATAAGTTGTATAAATAAATTCATAAATAAATTTGTAAAAATAAATTTATGAATTAGCATTTTGGAATGAAATATTTCTCGAATCAGAGAAAAATGATGAAATATTTAACAGAGATAATTTGGGGTTACAACATTCATTTATCACATTAATTAATGTTAGATTTATGTATTTTGGCGGGCGACTAACCAATGTTCGGTAATTGCGCCCTGGTAACTCAAGCTGGGTAATAGATAAAAATTAACCGTTTAAAATATAAATACAATGTAATTGTGTTTGTTTTGTTCCAATGTGTGTGAGTTGTTTTTTTTAAATTTATTTTTAGCAACCCTTATTCATGTTTTGTATAAGAATACCTTTTATGTTAAAACTGTGTATATTTCATGGTAGTACATGTATGTATGCTATTGTTAACAAATTAAAAAATCCAAGATCACAAAGTATATGGAAAGTTGGTATCCCCTTTTTGATATTGTATCTACACACATCTTATGTTGTTTCTCCTTTTATATTAAACATATACTATATCCAGATTAGGGAGAGGTATTAATGTTTGAAAGTGACAAATAACATCATTGTTATTAATTAAAAACAGACTCTGATTAATCATGATTATATAGCCCGACTGAGCTCTGTTTAATAAGACTGAAGCTTTGACATTAATTCATGTGGGAGCTTGGATGCTGATAAAATAATAAAAAAAGAAAACAAAGGTGCCATCAGAATAAAAAGTACTTACATCATTAAGCAAATGATGTATAAACTGTGAAAAGTTAGGTTAATTATCATAGTTTCAAAATTAATAGACATGGCAGGAGTAATACTACACGTTGAGTTCATAGAGACTACCACAGGTGGCAGACAACTTATGTCAAATGGTTACACTTACCGTCAGAATAAGAAAAGAGACATATGGATCTCTTGAAAATGTGTAGACAAAAACTGCAGAGCCACAATGTGCACCAGAGACGAAATACCATCTAAACTAGGCAACGTACACAATCACCTACCAAACCGAGCTGCAGTAGAGGGCAAAAAGATACTCTGTATCATTAAATCTAGGGCTAAAACTGAGATAAAACCAATTCCATCAATTTATGATGAAGAGATATCTAAGCTCTGAGATGCCCCTTGGGATGCCCAGATCAGAGAAATTGCTGCTAAACTACCTACTTTTGACACTTAAAAGTCTTCACTCTACAGGGGCCGCCAAAAAACTATACCACCAATTCCATCTACACGATCAGCCATACAACTAGAGGGTAAATTCAGACTAACTACCAGTCAAGAGCAGTTCCTCCAAGGAGATGATGGAGATATCCACACGATACTCATATTCTCAACAACAGAAAACATACTGCACCTATGTGCCGCAGAGACAATCTACTGTGATGGTACCTTCTACACAGCTCCATCCATGCTTTTGTTGGTAATGCCATGGTTCCGTTGGTATTTTCCTTACTACCCAAAAGAGACACTGCAATATACAACAGACTCTTCACACTACTCAAAGATATTGCCAGTAGACACAACCTTAACTTTTCTCCTAGAAGAGTTTCTCTTGATTTCGAGCTACGAATACATTTCCAACAGCAGAACTACAGGGTTGTCGCTTCCACTACTCTAAGGCCATCTGGAGAAAGACTCAGGAATGTGGGTTGCAAACTGATTACAAAGATGTCCCAGATGTTACCAAACTTGTTCGTCGGGCAGCTGGTCTTCCTCTCTTACCACTCAACAGAGTAGAGGACTTTTGGCTTCACGCACTAGAGCATGCACCCTCCACAGCTAACTTACCAAACTAGCTGACTATGTAACCGAGACCTGGATAGAAGGACGTTTTCAACAACCAACGTGGAACCATTACCAAACAGAATGACCAAGAACCAATAGCCATCTGGAAGGCTGGCACAATAAACTGAAAAAGAGAGTCGGTGTAACACACCCAACCATCTACAAGATAATAGACGAATTCAAAAAGGAACAGGCAGCCAACGAAGTCAAGATAGAACAATTCTCAAATGGTGGACACAAACGCAAAAGGGCAAATAAGTATCGTGACATCGACGAGAGACTTGCAACATTGAAGACAGAATTGACAACTGGTGTAAAAAAATTTATTGAGTATGGTGATGCAGCTTCTTATTTGTTAAAGCTTGGAAATTGATATATTGATGAACTCTGTAAATGACAATCTACTTTGTATTGTCCCAGATATTACAATATGTTTGAAAATATAAGTTTATATTTGCTGTGTCTATAAAATGCATTACATTGTGTGAAAAATAAACTTTATTATAGTGCTAACTTTGTATTGTGCTTTAGATATGATCTTAAATGAATTCCATCCGTAGTAAAAAATACAATGTGAACAATTGTTTGTACTTTATCATATTCTTATTTAATAAAATTGTTATAAATATAATAAGCTTCTTTTTATATATTTGCTTGGATATTATTGAAGTGTACTTTGAAAACACACCTTAATTGCAAAACAAACACATGGCACACAATTAATTACAGTTATTAAAATGTTTACGCAACTTCCCATTTCGCCTTAGTGAGAATCCAGGAACATAAAAAATCCAACAATACTGATAGATATAATTAATTACAATAGGAGGGAAAGTTTTCTAAGAAATAAAGACAATCTTTTATAAACCTCAACATTACAAATAGATAATACTCCTTCCATTTTAACAGTGTTTGTATAACTCGTATAATAATTTGGTAAATATTTTTTTTCGTAAGTTTTGAACATTTTGATTTTTACAAATAAAGAAGTAATGGTATTCATCTCCAATATTTTCACCACAAAAATTACAAAATCTATCTTGAGGGGGTATATTTCTCCACCTTCCAGTTTCAATTGGTATTTTTAAATTACAAACTCTAAACTTAGTGATCCAAATTCTAGAATATTCAGTAAGTCTGAGGAGATATTTTTCTATGCCAAATTCTTTTTTGAAAATAGAATAAAAATTACCACGTGATGAATTTTCTATTTCACTAAACCATTTTTGAATAAATTGGTCGCATAAAATAGTCTTTAGTAAATTTTTGTCATAAAAAGGAAGCTGATGTGTAAAAACATACCCCATTCCTGTATCATTTAAGATTGATTCTCCACATCGTATCCATTTGAAGGTATACAAATTTTTATCTTTAACACAAAACATAAGTCTGTACAAAATACTGCTAAGTTTCACACCATTGTGAACCAATTTACTCCAAAAAGCTATCATTCTTAATTTAATATTAATCTCAAGGGGATATCTACCCAATTCACCGTACACCATAAAATTTGGAGTTGTATTTCTAACTTTAAGGACTTGCAATATTTCAAATGAATTTGTTCAATTATCTTAGTATTTTCGTAACCCCGAATCTCAGAACCGTACAACAAGATTGACTCTATCATAGCATCAAATAACTTTAATGCTATGTCAACAGGAATAGACTCGTTTGAAATCAGTTTATATAAACAATACATAGCCTTTTGTGCTTGGTCCACTAACTTCTTTTTTGTATCAGAAAACGAACCATTATATCTAAAAATAACAACCAAATACGAGTACGAGTCAACAATTTCTAAATATTTCCCGTCTAATGTGAATCTAAGATTTTCCCTATTCTGTCTTTTGCTAAAAACCATAATCTTCGTTTTATTGACATTAACCTCTAATTTCAAGTTTCACAATACGACTGAAAAAATATCAAGAGCCTTTTGCATTCCATCCTTGGTTTCTGCTATAATAACCGTATCATCAGCAAATAGGATAACAAACAGTTTATAAAAAATATCCAAAGTTTTTGACAAATATGTTCTAATGAAAATCCTTCCAACTGTAAAAAGTATTCTTCTAAGTCATTTACATAGACTGAAAATGAAAAGGGAGATAAATTTTTCTGAAATCTATGAATGTGCAAAATATTTTTTTTCCAAAACAAAAATACAAATCTATCAATACATGTAGAACAAAAATATTATCCATAGTGGAATATCCTTTTCTAAACCCAGCTTGATTTTCCGAAATCAAACAAAGTTCGTTTGCAAAAAAATTTAATCTTTTGTTTATAATAGAAGTGAACAATTTCCCGAGGCAGCTTATTAAAGTTCTCGCTCGGAAATTATCAGGGTCATTCGGATCACCTTCATTCTTAAAAACAGGTTTGATGATACCGCTAGTCCAACGACACGGATTAATACCAGTATCCAATACAACATTGAAAATTTTACAATAAATTGAAATTAAGGCTGGAGATGAATACTTTAAATATCAACTTTATCAATACCTGGTGCCTTATTATTTTTAAGGTCTTTAATAGCATCACACAACTCTAATTCAGTGATTGGACCGTTAAGTAATTCATCATAAACAATATTATTACAAACCTCATTTATATCAATATCTATTGTTTCATCATCCTCTGGCATATTATTCAAGGTTTTAAAATATTCAAAAAATGTTTCTATATCAACATCTGGGTTTTGTTTTCGTGTATTAGAAAATTTGTGTAAAGTATTCCAAAAAGCTTTTGTGTTGGTTTTAGATAAGTTTCTCAATTCTG
Source organism: Mytilisepta virgata (assembly GCA_028015205.1). Classification (NCBI taxonomy): domain Eukaryota; kingdom Metazoa; phylum Mollusca; class Bivalvia; order Mytilida; family Mytilidae; genus Mytilisepta; species Mytilisepta virgata. Next base: position 37,227,028 of record CM051510.1, on the reverse strand, counting down.
TTGCAAATTTGTTTGTGTTGTGTATAGTTTATGTTAAGAGTTTTCCGATATCATTTTGCGGTTTTATTTAATGTGGTTTTGTTATCACTGGATTTACAAGCAACCCGTTGTTTTTCGAACATTCTTTATTGAACCAAGGCTTGTTACAAAACCTGTATATGGCTATTTATGTATCAAGAGGCAGGATATCAAAATATCTTCTGTAGTAAGTATTCCTTTTAAGTAAGTCTAACCTTTAACTGATAATAGAGAAAGTAGTTCCTGTTCATGGATTTGAGGAACAAACATGAAAATGAAAGGCTAAATTGTATAAACTCCAAATCACTGAATGCACAGAATTCAGTTCTGTTTGAGAAATGTTTAGTAATTATCAATCAGTTAAGTGTTTCTCTCAAGAACACAAAACGTAAAAGTCATCAGTCTCATTTCCAACATGGATCAATGTTTTGATGGATGGATGGATGAATTGTGTTTTGATGTTTAACGCCCTGTGGCAGCCAGGTGCATATCAACATGTATGATAATGAAAGTGATCCATGCTTTGTGCTAGACCGACACGCTGAGCCAGATTTTTAATGTGCTAGCTCATGAGGTAACTGTCCACAGGATGACATATCACCCCACTCGGACACATTATACTGACTCCGAGCCGACCAGTAGATCTTTGCTCTCACTCCTAGATCAGTGTTGTAGATGCCGCGTGTCTGGCGAAGAAGCTGCAAATACCAATTTTAATGTCTTTGGTTTGACCCAGTCGGGGATCAAACCAGCGACCTACCGCACTTGAGGCGAGCACGCTACAACGAGACCACCGAGGCGGTCAACGTCATACTTAGTCTGAATGATCCTTTGGGTATCTAGACTAAAGTTTATGTTTTATTTTCTTGTCCGTCAAGAAACATGGCCGCCATGGCTAAAAATAGAACATAAGGGTAAAATGCAGTTTTTGGCTTGTATCTCAAAAACCAAAGCATTTAGAGCAGAACTGACATAGGGTAGAAATGTTCAACAGGTCAAGATCTACCAGCCATGAAATGTTCACATGAATTGGACAGCCCTTTTTGGTTATTGCCCTGAATTGTTAATTTTAAAGAAATTTTGCAGTTTTAGGTTGTTATCTTGAATATTATTATAGATAAAGACAAACTGTAAGCAACAAAAATGTTCAGCAAAGTAAGATCTACAAATAAGTCACCATTACCAACATTGTCAATTGAGCCCTTATAAGAGTTTTGCGCTTTAAAGACAATTTTTAACATTTTTTTCTTGTCATCTTTGTAAACTTTTAAAAAATTTTCTCGTCTGAAACTACAGAATTAATTTCAGCCAAACTTAATATCAACACACCATTTAATCTTAAAATCTTCAAAATATTTTATTCTAGCTTCTGTATCGCTACGCTCTTTTTATACAAATTGGCCACAAAAAATTTGTTTGTATATAAATCCGTTTATAACTTTAGGGAGGAACCATTTTTATGGGGGGGGGGGGGGGGGTTGGTTGGCTAGGATCAAATTTGAAATAAATAGGCAGGACCGGGATTTTTGGCAAAATAAAAGACCGGATCACTTTAGTTGTGAAAAAAATGCAGGACCTGTGTCGATCAGGAAATTTTTGGGGTTAAATGAAAATAAAAATTTAGGCCGCAATAGCGGTCGAAAAAAATATGCAGGACCAAAATTATTATATAACAGATTATACGTAGGGCTTCTTTGTCAATAATATTTAAAAAAAATCATCAATCACAAATTTATTTGGAAATCTCCCAGTTTCGATATACACCATACATATATGGTGTAATCGATCTAACTGCAAGTCCGTTCTGCAAAAATTGTAAGTGAACTTTTCTTAAACAACCAAAATCACTATTTAGCATGTTTGTTTTACATTGTTTTAACTGGTTTAACAATTCACCAACCCCTCATCTATTATCAAATCTGAAAAGAAACATGTAGTTGTTGAAACTTGGGTTTTAAATACAGATACAAAGGGGAATAATGATTCGTAACAAGCATATTTAAATAAATTTATTTAAATTTTAAATAATTTTTATATAGAAATCGAAAAGGCGAAAGATACATTGGTTATCAAACTAATTTCAGACGTCACATCAAAAATATCCCAACCTTTGTTTATTCTATTTTAAAAAAGGAATATAAACAATTCTGGAACATAACATAAATTAAATAAAACTATGAAAAGGAAAAAAATAGAATACTATGTATGCCAAATATTTATATTTTACAGTTGAGATCTGTTCTAACCTCTCAACTATTCTGTCAGAGAGGACGGTTCTAGAACCATTCTAGAACGATTGTAGGGTAGAACCAACTCTGTCATCAATGGTTCTAAGGTAGAACCGTCATAAAAGGTTCTAGGGTAGAATGTCATAAATGGGTGTGACTAAACATCGAGTTCGAGTTAAAGTTAGAGTTAGAGGTAAAGTTAGAGTTCGAGTTAAAGTAAGAGTTCGAGTTGAAGTTCGAGTGAACTCGAGATATTACTTTCTAATGTCATTTATCGAGTTACATTTCGAGTTAGGGTTACGGTTCGAGTTAAAGTTCGAGTTAAGATAAATGCACGTGTTCCTAGTACATTTTGTTGAATAAATAGCGATGCCGATATTCATACAAACTTTTTTCTAATACGGAAATCAGTGACGAATTGGAAGTGTTGATCAACAGATCTAGACATTTTATTCACAGTTCACATGATAAAATCCTGCTACGTGAGCCTTTTGAGTGCTGATAATTTTAGATTTAAAATTTTTAAAATAAAAAGTCATCAGAATATAAGCGTTCGTTTACTCTGGGTGTACCAAAATAAATCAACCAGACTCTACCATACGATCTTCAACATGTGGACGGAGGTATATACACACTATATTTGCCCCAGATTTAGAAAAATGTGAACACGACATAACAAGCCTACAAGTACTCTATACTACAACAATATTTCAAACAAACTAGAGGCATGCATTGCAAGGAGCATATATAAGCTCGCCTGTAAAAGGTATTATTGATTCGGGCATCTGTGGACACATTTTTGAAACTGGACACCCCTAATGATGATTTAGACCAAATTGCCCAGTGTATTTAGACGAGGCGTTAAGAGTGCATTCACATAAGGTGTAGTGTGAAACTAAGTCCGTCGCGGTGGCAATCATGGTCGCAGAGGTCGGAATCACCGGACACCGTTTTGGAAGGGGACCATCTAAAGATCATTAAAGTAAAGTTTGGTTGATATTGACTTTGTAGTTTCAGAGGAAAATATTTTAAAATTTTCCTTCCCCCTCCTTTATAATTAGCTCCGGCAACTATCTTGGTCGGGGACAACAGATACAATTTTAGAAGGGGACCACTCAAGGACTATATATTCCACCATAGTTTTAAAGAAGAACTTCAAATTTTATTTCCCATAGGGTCCTAAGTTTGATTACGTCGGCTCGTGACGGCAAGCTTGGACGACGGACGAACACGCCAGATAAGAAGTTTAAAGGGGACCATCTCATAATTAATATAACCAAGTTTGGTTCCAATTGGCCCAGTAGTTTCAGAGGAAAAGATTTTTACTATACTCCCATCAGAATAAATAGACTAGCCTACTGAGGGTTTCCCGGATGTTACATAGTTCCGACATTCATTCACAAAATTCATTCATAAGAAAACGTTGCATAACTACGCCAAAGATTAATACGCCGTGATGACCACACACAAATTCTGAAAAAAGATATTCTAGCAATCGATAAATCTATCGTTGTTTTCTTGGAATTCATATCACGATTTCCATCCTTTTAAACCTTTCGATAAAAAAACCTTCGCAAATAAACCTTGATATTGAGAAAGATATTGGATCTAGGATTAAAGAAGGGTTTCCCGGTTGTTACATAGTTCCGACATTCATTCACAAAATTCATTCATAAGAAAACGTTGCATAACTACGCCAAAGATTAATACGCCGTGATGACCACACACAAATTCTGAAAAAAGATATTCTAGCAATCGATAAATCTATCGTTCTTTTCTTGGAATTCATATCACGATTTCCCTTTCTTTAAACCTTTGGATAAAAAAACCTTCGCAAATAAACCTTGATATTGAGAAAGATATTGGATCTATGTTTTTGCTCGAAGATTTACGGAAAGGCGTGATTGTTCAAAAGCGCGCGAAAACGGAGAAAAAGGAAGAGGCTCAGGGAATTTTATGGTAAACTACATTCTTAATTTGTTTATTTTGTGCAAAACACGTCCAGTCCAACATATCAGTATTGAATACTGACAGTGTCTTTCCTCAATTCCACATTTTTTTTACGAAGGATTAAAGAAAACAGAAAAAAGTCTCGCGTTCCAAAATGTTGTCGCCATACCATGGATGCACACAATTTAAATCCATCAGCATCCACGTAGAATTGAGTAATATAATATGTGGGGATGCAAGGCTAAAACAGAAAAAAACAGTGTCTTTCCTCAATTCCACATTTTTTTGACTAAGGATTACAGAAAACAGAAAAAAAGTCTCGCGTTCCAGAATGTTGTCGCCATACCATGGATGCACACAATTTAAATCCATCGTCTCGCGTTCCAAAATGTTGTCGCCATACCATGGATGCACACAATTTAAATCCATCAGCATCCACGTAGAACTGAGTAACATAATATGTGGGGATGCAAGGCTAAAACAGAAAAAACTGTCTTTCCTCAATTCCACATTTTTTTGACTAAGGATTACAGAAAACAGAAAAAAAGTCTCGCGTTCCAGAATGTTGTCGCCATACCATGGATGCACACAATTTAAATCCATCGGCATCCACGTAGTACTGAGTAACATAATGTTTGGGGATGCAAGGCTAATACAGAAAAAAGTCTCATGTTCCAAAATGTTCAAAAGTGTCTCGCGTTCCAAAATGTTGTTGCCATACATGTACCATGGATGCATACAATTTAAATCCATCAGCATCCATGTAGTACCAAGTAACATAATGTTTGGGGATGCAAAGCATCAGAATAAATAGGCTAGCCTACTGAGGGTTTCGTGGATGTTACATAGTTCCGACATTCATTCACAAAATTCATTCATAAGAAAACATTGCATAACTTCATTCATAAGAAAACGTTGCATAACTACGCCAAAGATTAATGCGCCGTGATGACCACACACAAATTCTGAAAGATATTCTAGCAATCGATAAAAATCGTTCCAAAATGTTTTCGCCATACCATGGATGCACGCAATTTAAATCCATCAGCATCCACGTAGTACTGAGTAACATAATGTTTGGGGATGCAAGGCTAATACAGAAAAAAGTCTCGCGTTCCAAAATGTTCAAAAGTGTCTCGCGTTCCAAAATGTTGTCGCCATACATGTACATAGTTCTGACATTCATTCACAAAATTCATTCATAAGAAAACGTTGCGTAACTATGCCAAAGATTAATACGCCGTGATGACCACACACAAATTCTGAAAAAAGATATTCTAGCAATCGATAAATCTATCGTTGTTTTCTTGGAATTCATATCACGATTTCCCTTTCTTTAAACCTTTGGATAAAAAAACCTTTGCAAATAAACCTTGATATTGAGAAAGATATTGGATCTATGTTTTTGCTTGAAGATTTACGGAAAGGCGTGATTGTTCAAAAGCGCGCGAAAACGGAGAAAAAGGAAGAGGCTCAGGGAATTTTATGGTAAACTACATTCTTAATTTGTTTATTTTGTGCAAAACACGTCCAGTCCAACATATCAGTATTGAATACTGACAGTGTCTTCCCTCAATTCCACATTTTTTTTACAAAGGATTAAAGAAAACAGAAAAAAGTCTCGCATTCCAAAATGTTGTCGCCATACCATGGATGCACACAATTTAAATCCATCAGCATCCACGTAGTATTGAGTAACATAATATGTGGGGATGCAAGGCTAAAACAGAAAAAACAGTGTCTTTCCTCAATTCCACATTTTTTTGACTAAGGATTACAGAAAACAGAAAAAAAGTCTCGCATTCCAGAATGTCGCCATACCATGGATGCACACAATTTAAATCCATCGGCATCCACGTAGTACTGAGTAACATAATGTTTGGGGATGCAAGGCTAATACAGAAAAAAGTCTCATGTTCCAAAATGTTCAAAAGTGTCTCGCGTTCCAAAATGTTGTTGCCATACATGTACCATGGATGCATACAATTTAAATCCATCAGCATCCATGTAGTACCAAGTAACATAATGTTTGGGGATGCAAAGCATCAGAATAAATAGGCTAGCCTACTGAGGGTTTCGTGGATGTTACATAGTTCCGACATTCATTCACAAAATTCATTCATAAGAAAACATTGCATAACTTCATTCATAAGAAAACGTTGCATAACTACGCCAAAGATTAATGCGCCGTGATGACCACACACAAATTCTGAAAGATATTCTAGCAATTGATAAAAATCGTTCCAAAATGTTTTCGCCATACCATGGATGCACGCAATTTAAATCCATCAGCATCCACGTAGTACTGAGTAACATAATGTTTGGGGATGCAAGGCTAATACAGAAAAAAGTCTCGCGTTCCAAAATGTTCAAAAGTGTCTCGCGTTCCAAAATATTGTCGCCATACATGTACCGTGGATGCACACAATTTAAATCCATGAGCATCCGTTCCAAAATGTTTTCGCCATACCATGGATGCACGCAATTTAAATCCATCAGCATCCACGTAGTACTGAGTAACATAATGTTTGGGGATGCAAGGCTAATACAGAAAAAAGTCTCGCGTTCCAAAATGTTCAAAAGTGTCTCGCGTTCCAAAATGTTGTTGCCATACATGTACCGTGGATGCACACAATTTAAATCCATGAGCATCCATGTAGTACCGAGTAACATAATGTTTGGGGATGCAAGGCTAATACAGAAAAAAGTCGCGCGTTCCAAAATGTTCAAAAGCGATGTTGTCGCCATACCATGGATGCACACAATTTAAATCCATCAGCATCCACGTAGTACTGAGTAACATAATGTTTGGGGATACTGAAAACGATCTGTGAATCCACATTTTTTTGTCACCACAAAATATCTCTGTTGCTAAGCTGAAACAAAACTACAGTTTGAGTTGCCTGCATGAAATGTAAATAATAAAAAGTATAATCTTTAACTAATTATAATTAAATAAAACCCTCTTGCAACATGCAGTTTTTAAAAAAAAAATGTTTGTTATACATGTATGGAGGTGAACCATAATGTGTGATATTGTATTTGTTTTTAATTGTTGGCTTTTACTGACTTTTCTGGTCTTTAGTTGTATCTTTTTAGTTGACTGTCCTTAGAAACTTGGTTTCATTCCCCAATGCTGTAAATCTCCTTACAAAAATATTGATGTCAAGGGGAGATTTGAAGATTAATTTTAGGAAATAAAGTGAAAAATGATTACAGTGTATTCCCAGGTCAAGTAAACCAGCTGAGAACAGTGACTGAATGATATACACAACTCCTTCCATGCAATTTTAACTTTCCCACAGGAAAGTGAAGTGTAAATATTGACTTCCCCATACATTGTACCTAAATTTCACTTGCCACGGATAACAGGAAATGGGAATTCTAGAACACTGGGGCGGGGGGGGGGGGGGGGGTTGGGGGGTTGGAAGGCACTTTATATAGAATTGTATGGGTGGTTTGGGGTCTGGAAAAAAATTCTAAAAGAATCTTCAGGAAATTTATTTTTAATTGTATTGGTAGTGGGTGTTAAAATAAAGTGCCTTCCAACCTCCCCATACAATTATTTCTGTAATAGCTCTAAACAAATTTCAGATTTGCGGGTAAAAATACCAGAAATAAAGTGAATCATGCATAAATAACGTGGCTTCGTCCTGGTCGGCCATATTGCCAGATTTACTGTGGCCGGAAGCGGATCAGACATGTTGAAATTGGGAGAAAACTGGACCGGACTGGCATTTCCGGAAATTAATCGGCGATGTCGGCGACTTTCGATTTTGACTTTCAGCATCGATTAGTAACATCGGCAGCTGTAAAATGACCGTTAATCAATTTTCGGCAATAATCATTCCATCACTACAAATAATGTCTGTGACATTGAAATGAAATAATGTTATTTTCTGGATAAAAATTGGGTTGGACACATGTTTTTTTTTCTTTGGAAAGAGGGAAAGGGGGAGTTCCCAACTTTATGTACAAATCTGTATAATTTCTGTCTCACAACTTAAATTTACATCCAATTTATTTGTCAATTCTGACAGGATAATTAATGTATGGAACTATATTCCCTCTTTTCGGCGCCCGGGACGCAGCCGTTATTTGTCTGTTTTTGTAAGAGTTGTATCTCTTTACAGCAGGTATCTCAATATAGCTATAACAGGGAAATTCTGGAATTTTTTTATTTTTCGCCAAACCGGTAATATATTAGCGGAGAAAAAAATTCTGCTGATGGGCAATTATGTAATGCATAAAAAATGAACATTTGCAGTAAATCGGTAGCTGCATAAAAATTTAGAAAAATAAATTCCAGAATTTCCCCGTTACGGCTATATTGAGACACCTGCTGAAAAGGGAAGTAACTCGACAAATTATGGATGCATCCCGGGCACCGAAAAGAGGGAATTGCAAATATTCTTTCTCATTAAATGAATACCTCAAATTTACACAACAGACGGGGGAGAAAATAATGTACTTTCATTTTTAAGTATGTACGATAAATGGCAATTGGTTGGGTATGCCGTAATTAGCTAATATCACAACTTTTTATATAATCATCACGAAACGTACGATCAATGTCAGAGTCTTTTCTGGTTTTCTTAAAGTCTAAATCAAACAGGGTTTTTGTACGCTTCATCTTGATGTTGCCCTCATTGTGCACATAATTCACATGGTTCTTAAACGGAAGATAAATACGCCCTCTAGCGGCAAAATTGTAATAACTGGACTGTTACCTACATGTATTACGATCCGCCGAGAGCTCCACAACGCAGTTTCCAGTTCAAAGTGGAATACGTTAAGAATACGACAGAATCATCAGTCATTATTTTGCGATATAATTACCAGCCAATCAGAATTACCGATAAATATAGACATATAAAATACAGATTTAGTTCCTGGTTAAACAAAGCAACATCAATATAGACATGACGAAAAATTTTTGTGTTTTAAATCAATGATGACATAGCTTGCTGATATATTGCATCAAGCTTCATATCGGTATGTTGTATTGTAGGATGCATTTTGAGATCCACTTGACATCTACTTCCTGTTTGCTGAGGAAAAAACTGGGTCAAAAATACAGAAATATGGTACATTGTACTTTCACTATTTTTGATGTAAAGCATTTATTTTTTATCAAATTTTGATGCCGTTTTTTGTTTTTTTTTTTATTCCTAATAAAAATACCTTTCGGTAGTATGCCAACTATTCAACTATTCCATTGAAATTTTACCATTATTTTTTTATCATTTTATCTTTCATTACTGAAGTGTTTTTTTTTCTCAATTTGTACACCCTAACACTTAAGATCCATGATCCAAAGATAACAAATTTTTTAATCTTTTATATTCAGTATTAATTGCACATATCTTGCGTTTAAGCAATTTATTGTCTTAAAAAGTATTAAAAACTATCACCTATTTCATCAAAAACACCAAATTTAACTTGAAAAAAAACCTGCATTCAGCCATAATAACATAATTCCTAGATTCTCATCCAACTATTTGTAAAATTTGGGGCGGGTGGGCAAATTTTTTTTTTTATTTGTTATCTATTTCAGTGAAAAATACTATCATTTTAAAAGAAATTCACCAAAATTTGTCACAACATCAAAATAACATTTTTTGAACAGGCTGAAAAAATCAGGTCGGGAGGGGATGAGAATCTAGGATATTTTTTATTTTGGCCTTAAAAAGATTTTCCTAATGATGCCTTAAATATACATTAAAAGTTAGTTGAAAGCCTAAATATATATTGTAAATGAACACACAAAAATTATTTTATTTCAGAATACGTACAAATTTTCTATCCAATTGCCTTACTGCAGCAAATTGCTTCAATTTTTCAACATTTCAAAAATAACGTCTGCATGTTAAAAATCCTCAAAAGCAAACAAAAGATTAAAAAATGGAGTAAAATAATCAGAGTAATAACAAAGACCAAATTCCTTTCATATGATTAGTTCAATTTCAAGTTCACCATAAAACTTATTTCTCGAGACATCAAATAATATTAATATAATTTTTTTCAAATCCTAATTATTACTACACTTAACACTTTTTTCACAAAACTCAAGTTTTCAAAACTTTAAATTTTTCCAAAAGGTAAAATTCTGAAATTAAATCTTCATAATGAAAACCATGTTTTCTAAATTACCATCAAATAATCAATAAATAAAGACATAACATAGTGTGATGCCTACTGATGAGTCCCAATCACACAGTTATTTATTTTTTTGTGTTCATATTAAGGGGACGAAACTCACAAGGCCTTACCGACACAAAAACTTTAAAAAACACTTTATATCTATAGTTATACTCATGTAAAATTTTGCTGAATTACTACAAATTTTTTATACATTAGAATTTAGTCAAAAAATGCAAAAGTTTGCTAAATTACTACAAATTTTTTATACATTAGAATTTAGTCAAAAAGGCCTTGGGAGTCTAGGCACATTGATTGTCAGAAATATTTGTTTCATTGCAATATGGAGCTAATTTCCTCTTTGTACACTGTATAATCCATGTAGACCTAATGTGCAAAGCGAAAATTAACTTAATATCCCATTGAAACAAATATTGATTACAGTCATTCCTTATTAGTAAATCTCCAACCAATACTAAATGCAAAAATTTGTGTTGTACAACAATGGAAAAATAAAATGTAGTGCACATTAAAATGAAAGGTAGTGCACATTAACACAAAAAGAGGTAAACTGGCAAAGTGGGCCTGTCTACATAAAATTTACTTCATTGACATACGAAACTAATTTTTCAACTAATCAAACCACCGCATTCAAGCTAAGGCCTTTTTTTTTAAATTACTTGGATTACGGATCCTCCTACCAGATTTTTTGAAAATCCAAAAAAAAAAAAAATTTTTTTTTTTTTTTATTCCTTTACCCTTCAGGAATTTATGATCTTTGGCTAAAAAAAAGAAAAAAATTGCTAGAAAATAACAGATTTTGTTAAAAATTTAAATGAAAATGAGTTAGTTTTGGTTAAATTTTAACAAAAATATTTATAATTGAGAAAAAATCACTAAATTTGAGTCTGTCAGAATCTCAAAAAGGTTTTTTTCTTTTTTTTTTTCCTTTACTCTCCCAATTGTTTTGGGTAAAATACCCGTAATCCAAGTAATTAAAAAAAATGGCCTAAATTTATTTATTAAAGAGTCAATTATTTCAACAATTCTTAACAGTAATTTTCTACCGTAGCTACATGCATATAAATTTCCGCTTTCTGTTCTATTGTATGTCAGTATATATTCTTATGTTTTGATGAATATACAGTCGAACCTCATTCTGTCAAACTTGGTTGTCTCAATATCTCGGATAACTTGAGGTATCTACTTGGTCCCGGCAAAAATCCCATTGAATTCATGTTTTTACCTCTGTTGATTCGAACTCGGTAGACTCAAAATCTCGGATAACTCAAGTATAAACATAAGTCCCTTCACATAAAAAATAATGTAAATTAACTCATTTGTTTGTGTGGAAGTTCAAAGTTGAGAAATATCTATCGAATTTATGCTAAAAAATATTTTACTTACAATGAAAAAAAAATTTAATAACTGTTGAGAGTTAAGTTGCACACAACATCAAAGGCAGCATATACATCAGATAAGGAGACATACATTATCCGACAATATGTATACCCAAAATACAGTACTTTCCCACTCTACCTACACATGAAAAATCATTCACGTTACATTCGACCTTGGATAAGTTGAACATATTCCCAAAGTCATGCTTGTTTGATGTAAAAAAAAAATAACCCAAAGTCACAGACAAAATATAACATGTATTACACATGGTAGACCTGTAGTTGTTTAATTTCATATATATATATTGTTACATACTGCTGTCTATAAGCCATCTTATTGATCAAAGGTTTAAATCATATTAATTGAAAATTTTAAAGTTTTGTATATTATGCCAAAAGAACATTCCATATTGAGAACAAAAAATGGGGAGAGAAATGAAAATTCAAAAATTTTAATTTTCAGAGAAATGGTTTTTTTTTCAAATTAACAAAGAATCTTAAAACAACTGTGGCAACATCAGAGACAATGTATAACTCTCAAACCTAAAGTTTCAAACATAATATCATAAGTACAAGATCTGGAAATAAGATTTTTTTCCTTTAATCGATTTTTTCCAAACTGAATATTTCCTCTACAAATTATCTTCTGCTGAATTGGACAAAATCGTGCCGTGAGTATGAGAATTTTTCTTCATATCAAAGGCCTGTGACTGTAACATTTAAGATGAAGAACAGCAATAAAAATGTCGTTCTTTGCTTAAATCTTCGCCATGTAAATGTAGGAATTAATCCATCTTTATTCTTCTTCCACATTTTGTAAGACGTCATAAATTTGTATTTATTACTTCCTCATCACAACACTGAAATTACATTTAAATTTATTTTCCATATCAATCTAAAAATGCAGGAGCCTACTTCAATGATTTTTTTTGCCTCCAGGCTCCATCCTAAAAGATGTTCAAGATATGTAATCTGTATCCTATCTTCAACAAGCTTTAACATGCCTCACATTACGATGCTCTAAAATAAAACTTTCCTTTTAAGAGAAAATATTCAGTTTGTCACCCATCCTTTTATGAAATTTCTGCATTGATTTCAAATAAAATATTTTATTATGAGAGGCTATAGTATTTCACCCATTTCTAAAAGGAAATTTCTTTTATCTATATATTCAAGATATGAGATATAAGTTTAGCATAAAAGCCATCATCGTCTGTTTCAATACAATCCGAATGTCATTTAAAAATTAAAGTTGCCAAGTTGACTTTTAGTGTAAAAATATTTTGTTGGAAATGATACTTTAATGATTTTTAATGTCTAAATTTACAGCTTACTTAAAGATAAATAGCCATAGGACATAGATTTACTAAAAGTACAGTACTCAAATATTGTACACCTAAATCTGAAACTTGTTATATTAAAAAAAAACAAAAAAAAACAAAAACAAAAGAAATAAAATTCTACAATTCAGGGGCATTAACTCCAAGACGGGTAATCCGATTTCTACGAAAATTGAAACGCAAGTAGATCTTGTCCTCCAGATCGTTTTTACCTTGCAGATTTTCTGTAAAAGGCATTTCTCTTCTGGGATAATTTTCCACAAACTTTCTGACCCATATGTTCTTAGTAACATATGGCATGTGGTTTGACTTGCGGCATCCTTCGACACTTTTTTCTACTAGACACTCTAGTGATGACTCGGGCCAGGTTTTATTGCAGCAAGGTCAGAGTGTAAGATTTTCTTCAAAAAAGTTTACGACGGCAGATGACGGACAGCAAGTGATGGCGAAACGTCACATGGCTTTTATGATTTATTGTATAGTTAACACGGTATACAATCGGCACATACCAGACAATCAGTAAAACCGAGTGTTTACATTTCAACTGATTGGTTGGCCAAGTACGAAAAGCCATACAATTAAACTTTTTGCTTTCCACAAAATGACATACTAAGTCATCCAATTTTAAACGTATCCGGTGTTACCGATGGTTTCGGGTGCGCCGGTTGTACACCATGGTTAAGTTTTGTCTACTTATACGGTACATCGACGATATGAAGAAAACATCAAGAAAGCCAATCAAAAATGCACAGTGAAATAGACAGAACAGCAGACAGATCAGTATATTCCCTACAGCTTTGCTGTGTTATCATGGCAATGAAAAATATAGGTTATGTTTCCTAGTGGGTCACGGCTACCCCTGCTCTCTAGGAGAAAACTGTTAAAGTTTATGGTACACATTACAACTCATTACAATCACGTTTCCAGACCGAGTATTAATCAATTCCTACATATATACAAAAAAACTTTGACTGAAATGTTCAGTCATACATTATGCCTAACAGTAAAGTTTGCAAACAGGAAGTAGATGGGAGACCTAACAATCACTTACCGTGAACAACTCATCATTATCAAGCTCCAGGCCTAGTATAAAATCATTCCGATATGTACAAGCCAAGAAAACTTTGACGAAGGATTTTATTTCGGACGGGAGGACATCCCGATTACTATACGGGGAATAAAAATGCTACACTGTATTTTTGTTTGTTATTAATATTGATATCAAAACAATTTAAACTAATGGTGACTTCAAGATGAAGAACAACAAGAAAATTAATTCGGATTTTGTCCCATGTACATTTAATCGATATCTTATTTATTTTATACTGCATTGTAGTATAATTTAATCAACAGCATGGTTTTTACAATACCATTTTTAATCTAAATTAAATATTAATTGGAACACAAATTCCTCTTGAAGTTGTGTTTTGGAGCATGATTAAAGCAAATGACGAAATCCGTTGTCGTTAAAATGTTAAATAAAATAGAAATATATTTATGAGGGTGTCAACAAACTAAGGTATTTTTTACGAGCCTATGTACATGTTATTTTTGAAATCCCTCCCCCTAAACTTAATTCGTAACTCGAATTTTAACTCGAAATGCAACTCGATAAATGACATTAGAAATCAATATCTCGAGTTAAGTCGAAGATTAACTCTAACTCGAACTTTAACTCTATTCTAAATCGAAGTCTAACTCGAACGTTAACGCTAACTCTAACTCGAACTCGATGTTTAGTCACACATTATTTAATCATAGGTAAAATATTACAATTACAAGTCTAGTAAGAATGAACAATATATGAAAGATGTTTGGAATGTACCAACCAGTACATGTACATCAAATGAATATGGCTAAGCAATGTTTTACATGAATCAGGTTATTGATAACGGTAATGGCAAAAATATCATGTAAACTATTTATTTCGTCCAAGAAGTATCATGACGCCTGCCAATACGGCTCCCAGAGCTGCAATGATACATAAAGCAAACGAGAAGTGGAATTTAGACTTGTCGGTTCCCTCTAAGGTACCAAAAATGATCACTCCTAACAATGCTAAACCGCCTGTAAAGAGAAAAAAAATTAATTTAACATGCGAAATTAGTGAAAAAAAAAAAAAAAAAAAAAAAAAAAAAAAAATATATATATATATATATATATATATATATATATATATATATATATATATATATATATATATATATATATATATAGAATAAGTTGATCCACCGTTAACATAAGGCTTGTAATATTAGTAGGATACTAGGGTCAGATAACTTTTTAACAATAAATGCCAAATCTGTCAACTTCCCTCTTATTAAGTAGTTAATGACAAATGAAAAAAAAAAATGAAAACATTTTATCAAGTGTATTCCAGAGATTCCCTTTATATCAAATGGTCTGTGTTTCATTTTGCTCTGTTCGTAGGATCTGAGAGCGCACTTCATATATATGTAACGGGATTATTTATCAGTGTCTTTACAACTAAAACGTTTATTTGTTACAATGAATACCTCATATGCCTCACTTATATATCTATTGTTCTCCTCAACAAGTTTATATTGGTAAGCAATGTGAATTTAATTACTTACAAATGCTTGATATTAATGACGTGTCTTTTCTTAATACGTCAATCTCTAGTTGACAAAAATGGTTAAAGAAGCGAAACTTACCAGGTAATCGAGATGGACAATCATTCAAAATTAAAAAAAAAAAAAATAAAAAATTCTTTGCAATATTTTGCAATTTCACAAATGGAGTGCGCTCGGAGGTCCAAACAATCAGATTGTTTGATGTCCGAGGAATTTCAATCGGACTTGTCAAGCTGAAATCTATTTTGCAAGATTTCTTATTCTTAAGATTTGCATATTCATTTCACCAGTTATTAAACCCCGACATACATGTATCTAAATGTCAGGCCCCTATAATATGTCGTCTTTTGTCTATTTATAATAGAAACAAATACCTGCAAAAGTCGATTTGAGTGCCGAAGTTAAAATTTATAGGCGGTTTTGCCACACATTTTGAAAAAAATTACGAAAGGCTTGATCAGCTCACTTTATGTGAAAATGTTTCCAGGCGTCAGTTATTCACCATCGAAATTAAAACAAAACAAGAGGCTCAAGGTTATAAAGGTCCTTCCACAGATATCTCATAACAATTTACAGCTCATTTGGCTTTGCGGTTTCAGAACATTTTATTTTAAAAATTTGTCCAATCAGAAATAAGAATTCATTATGGCGGCCATATTAGTTGTCCGACCGGAACGAAATATATAAACTTTATAAAGGTCCTTCCATAGATGCTTCATACCAATTTACAGTTCAGTTGGCTTTGCTGTTTGAAAGGAGAAGATTTTTGAAATTTTGACCAATCAGAAATAAGAATTCATCATGGCGGCCATATTAGTTGTCGCACCGGAACAAAATATACAAACTTTATAGAGGTCCAGCCATAGATGCTTCACACTTTCGCTCATCTGGCCTAGAGGTTTCAGAAGAGAAGATAAAAATGTAAAAGTTTACAGACGGACGGCTGGACGACGGACGCCAAGTGATGACAAAAGATCACATGGCCCTTTGGGCCAGGTGAGTTAAAAGCCATAATAAATGAAAACGACTTCCCTATCACTTTAGAATAAATAGCTTATAATGTAAATGTTTAAGGATTGATACATGTAGCGATTCCAATTGATGCAATTAAAGCTGTTAATGATTTTTTTTGGTTTAGTTTATGGTTTTAATTTGTTATTCCCCGCTTGCGAATTTTGGAGTTGTCTCCCATATGCAGGAGTTATCTTTCCTGGCAGAAGGCGTTTTGTATACAGCATTAAGGGAAAAAACTACTTGTAATTTTTTTTAAATATATAACATATATTAACCTGCTTTACAATCGGGCAATAGAATGGCAATGTAGTAGATCTGTCTCTACACGTAGTTACATGTGTATAACATATATTTACCTGTTTACAATCTGCCAATAGAATGACAATGTAGTAGATTTTCCACTACACGTAACTATAACATATATTTATCTGCTTTACAATCGGCCAATAGAATGACAATGTGGTATATTTTCCACTACACGTAGTTATAAAATATATTTACTTGCTATACAATCGTCCAATCTTTACAATCGGGAAATAGAATGGCAACGTAGTAGATATGTATAACATATATTTGGATGTAGTAGATTTTCAACTACATGTAGTTGTAACATATATTTACCTGCTTTACCATCGGCCAATAGAATGACAATGTGGTATATTTTCCACTACACGTAGTTATAAAATATATTTACCTGCTATACAGTCGGCCAATAGAATGGCTATGTAGTAGATATGCCACTACACGTAGTTATAACATATATTTACCTGCATTACAATCGGCCAATAGAATGGCAATGTAGTAGATTTTCCACTACACGTAGTAATAACATATATTTACCTGCATTACAATCGGCCAATAGAATGGCAATGTAGTAGATTTTCCACTACACGTAGTTATAACATATATTTAACTGCATTACAACGATGCCAATTGAATGGCAATGTAGTAGATTTTCCACTACACGTAGTTATAGCATATATTTACCTGCTTTACATTCGGCCAATAGAATGGCTATGTAGTAGATTTTCCACTACACGTAGTTATAACATATATTTACCTGCATTACAATCGGCCAATAGAATGGCAATGTAGTAGATTTTCCACTACATGTAGTTATAACATATATTTACCTGCTTTATAATCGGCCAATAGAATAGGAACGTAGTTATAAAATATATTTACCAGTTATACAATCGGTCAATAGAATGAACATGTAATAGATATATCACTACACGTAGTTATAACATATATTTACCTGTTTTACAATCAGCAAATAGAATGACAATGTGGTAGATATGTTACTACACGTAGTTATAACATATAATTACCTGCATTACAATCTGCCAATAGAATGCCACTTTAGTAGATATGTCACTACACGTAGTTATAACGTATATTTACCTGCAGCACAATCTGCCAATGAAATGACAATGTAGAGCATATTTTTATCCTTCATAACAAACAATTTCAGAATGATGCAAAGGAGTGCACCTAAGAATGCGATGAAAGCTAAACATTCCATTGCTTGGGCTGCTTCATACTGGCTGGAAGCTGAAACACACAAAAGAATCAATTACTGATCACATGGTAATGTCTTCTACCATAACCTTGCATGACACATCCGGGACATTTGATAAAATCACGTGGTCAATTATTGTTTATGGTTCAGATGCCTTAAAATTAAATGTTTAGACATATTCCGTTAGAATTGAAGTACATAGGAAGCACAGTCACGCCAAAATGTGGTAAGAAGGCTTAAGGAACAGCCATGTTAAGGCATATTCATCACATTCGCACAAAATTATATTCTTTACCCCTCCGAATGCTACAAACTTTATATCAAGCCTGCTTAGACAGTAGAACTACTGATTCGAATTCACCGGAATACAAACTGACCTCTGTTGTGTTGGATATTGGACGTCTCCGACTTTTCAAACCAGTTGGTACCCATGAAATTGAACAAGACAAACGTTCTTTTCTGCCACTATTTTTTGCCAACAAAGGTTTAGATGCCGTAAATCTTGGCAATATCCTTCACCACAAATTGGTCAGATTAACAGTTCCGCCTTATTTCAAAGATCAGTCCGTTCCCATTATTTCTTATACCTATACTACACCCATTGCATCAAAAATATTCAATCACAAACGTGCATTGCAGGACCTCAAAATCGACGATCTCAAAGCTAAGCCACCTGATTGTTCATGCAACAGTTCTCCATTCAAATATAGTCCTGCTGGCCATGTCATCACAGGAGACTTAAATATCATAGATAATGAGTCTCTTCGTGATGTCCTTGCAAAAGGTCCTAAGTATCGCGAACCCGTATCCATAAATTGGAAATATAATTTCAAACTACAGATGGATGCTGTGGAGGACTATGCCAGAAAATGGACCAAACGTGAACAAGAGCCACTAGATTCACTTTCAGAGTGGGTTAAAGCTGTGAGATCGTTGATTCAAGTTCGAATTGATAAACTTAGAAGGTCTATGAGTAAAAAAGGAACATCAGTCTTCAGCAATTCCGATGCTGCCAAGACATTGTCCGCCATTCATGACAAATATGTTGTTGTTCCTGCAGACAAGGCCCCTAATAACATCGTCTTTGTATGCAAAAGCTACTATATTCAATGCTTGATTAATGAACTAGGGATTGCTAGTTCACTTGGCAACCCTACCTATAAAGCTACTACACTTTCAAAGGAAGAAATAACCGACAATCATAGATCGGTCTTATTGTCATTTGGTATTTCCATCAAAGATGATGATTGTGATCTTCCTACCTTGTACTGGATACCCAAGTTACATAAGTGTCCATACAAACAACGCTTTATAGCTGGATCTGCCAAGTGTTCCACCAAACCATTGTCTCAACTTCTAACTTCTATTTTAACAGCTGTCAAAACGGGCCTCCAAAGTTATTGTGAGACAAGTTATTCAAGAAGTGGTATCAATCAAATGTGGATATTAAAGAACTCCAAAGACTTAAAGGATATTTTACGATCTCGGTCCATTTCAGTCTGTAACAGCATAAAAACATTTGATTTCTCTACCCTCTATACTACCATTCCCCATTCACAACTGAAGGAGAAGTTGAAAGATCTAATCCATCGATGCTTTCAAAATAAAAATGGCAACAAGAGATACACATACCTTGTCATTGGTAGAGATAAATCATACTTTGTTAAAAACCACTCTAAATCTAACAAAAAATATACAGAGGACGAAATTGTCCTGATGATTGAATTTTTGATCGACAACATATTTGTTCAATTTGGTGGACGTGTTTTCCAACAGACAATTGGCATTCCTATGGGTACTAATTGTGCGCCACTCCTGGCCGACTTGTTCCTTTACTCATATAAGGCAGACTTCCTTGACGGGCTTCTTAAGGAAAAACAAAAGAAGTTAGCCCGTACCTTTAATTTCAGCTTCCGCTACACAGATGATGTTTTATCTCTCAACAATTCACGTTTTGGGAATTTCTTACATCTCATCTATCCCAATGAGCTCGAAATTAAAGATACCACAGACACTGCTAAGTCTGCATATTATCTTGACCTTCACCTCGAAATTTGACACCAGAGGAAGGTTGAATACAAAACTTTACGACAAACGGGATGACTTTCACTTTCCAATCGTCAACTTTCCGTTTTTGAGCGGCAATATTCCAGAAGCGCCGGCGTATGGAGTATATATTTCACAACTCATACGTTATTCCAGAGCTTGTGACATATACATTGACTTCCTGGACAGAGCCCGGCTCCTGACAGAAAAGTTGCCCATACAGGGGTACGTTACTCCTAAGCTGAAGTCATCCTTATTAAAGTTTTAATGGGCGTCATCATGACTTGGTTGACATGTATGAAAAAACCGTTTCCCAAATGAAAATGGACCTGTTCCATTGATATTATCCCTTCCTCATACCAGATTTGACATGAGCAGCATGGCGGGTGTTCTGCAGGAAGCAGAGACTGCTTACTCTTAAGGAGCACCTGAGTCTACTCCTGGTTTTTTGGTGGGGTCCATGTTGTTCATACGTTTTTAGTTTTTAATTGTAGTGAATGTATTGTTTTGGTCTTGTCTTCGTTGTTCTCCGGAGTTTGTCAGTTGTAACGATTTTTCTCTCCTTCGAATATCCCTTTGGTATTTCTTGACTTTACTTATGTGGATGTGAAAATGTCATAAAGTTACGTACTATATTTGGCGACAATTGAGATACAGTAAAAGGTCGTATGCACGTGCTGTTTACTATCACAGGTTTACCTAAGAGAAGGCATTCCGATAAGTGATACCACTGAACGGAAACTAGTAAACACAAACCATGGGCGGCTATGAATTATTTCGATTCTTATATGAAAAATCCATAGAAAAACTTCTTCAAATTGTCGATGACATTGATCAAAATATAAAGTTTTTTGCGTTTGAAAGATATTGTGACGTCGTCACTTCATACGTGTCGTGGTTTATTGGAAATTTTACCACTGGATTGTTTTCAGCAGCCCATATTAGAATGTCCTATCTATAACACGTAATGTTGTCAGGCAACGAAATGGCCATACAGTGCATCAAATTTATTTCGGTATTTTGTGATACGTTTTATTACTACCACAGGGTCTATGTCACTGCTGGTGGACTGTTAGTCCCTGAGGGAATTATCAGCCCGATAGCCAGAACTTTTGTCCTGGCATCATTCATTACTCAAATGCCTTTAAATTTTCCGTTCAAAATTTGACAAAAATTACCAGTAATGTCTAAGGCTCTTCCTTTTGAGGCAGAAGTAACCCGTGGCTGAGTTTGGATACCTGTTTGTTATAATTGTTTTGATTTTTGATGGTTGTGCTTATTAATTTATCATCCGATATTTGAATTTTAGAACATTGACAAAAATGATTTGCGCAAAAAGCATTTCAATCGAGTACGCGTTATACATTACATTTCCATTTTTTAAACTTGTAAAACTAAAGAATTTTGTTTGCCGTAACTATAAAATGCTGCCAAACAAAGAGGAAAGCTGGTCAAAAACCAGATGCTGCATGGACCGACCAAAAACCAAAACAATTTCTACGAATTATGAAAGCAATCTGCTTTTTTCGCATCTACAAATAACGAAAGCGTACATGTTTCACCGTGTATAGATGTGTAGACAAATGGTAGATATAAAAAAAAATCACATGAAAGCTTCGCAAGTTAATTTTTACACACGTCACGTGAATAAATCTCAGGTAAATTTACACATGTGCAAATTTGCTCAAGTATGTAAATTTTGTCATGAGAACGGGGCTTTAGTAAAATGATTATCGCATGTTGAAGATAATTCATTTTGAAAGATATTGGGGCAGATATCAGATACATCTTCACATGAAAGTAAACATTAAACAAACCAACTTGATGGGGGATAATACATAGCACATTGAGTTTAGAGATAGCTGAGTACTGATAAAGTAATGGATAGTTTGTCTTTATTAATACGAATTTTGTATAATTTATATACTTTCATCTATAGACTTGTGTATTATTTACTAAAATTTCAACATACTCTTTAACATATTTATATGTGTATCCATGTATTTGCCTTTTTTCACTCTGTCTGTCATCCTGATTGTAAATCTTGTAATTAACTACCGATTGTAGCACTTTATGTGCCAGGGAGTTTACAAAAATACACAATCTTGAAAAAATCTTGATAGTACTAATTGGTTTATTTTATTCTTATTTTGAAGCAACCAGGTAAAATGCGGAAAGAAAGTATATACTTTATGCCGATCTAATGCGGAATAGTAAAACTGTAATTTCACAAAAATTGAGAAAAGGTTCATGTATTACGGCGTAACGCTACAACATTGTTTTTATTTTATCCCAGTAATTTTTCATATGCATTCTCACAAAGCCGCTGAATATTACAACTTGCTTAACCGTAACGCGGAATAGTAAAATAGTAATTTCACAATAAAATACGATGAAACCCCATAATTAGGACGGGTGAATTATTGTTTAACGTCCAGTGGCAACCAGGTGCATATCAGGACGAGAACATGTTGATATGATAATAAATATGATCCCTGCTTTGTACTAGACCGACACGATAAGTCGGATTTTTAATGTGCTAGCTCACGAGGTAACTGTCTGCAGAAAGAAATATCGCCTCACTCAGACACATTATACCGACACCGAGCCGACCAGTCTTTGCTCTTACTCCTAGATGCCGCGTGCTTGGCGGAAAAGCAGCAAATACCAATTTTAATGTCTTTGGTTTGACCCGGCCGGGGATCGAACCCGCGACCTTCCGCACTCGTAAACTTACTATTCCCCTCATACCCTGTCAATAATTATATATTATAACATCCAAGATAGACGACAGCGATGCGAAAAATACTAAAAATGTGCAGGCATCAGTAAATTTACTTTCGGTATAATAAAACACTTATTGAATGCATATTCGGGGAATAGTACATTTAAGTTGTGTTCATGTTTGTGTTTTGTACTTGTCAGTTGGGTTGCTTTGATTGATTGGTATATTATTGTTGACCTTTCCTGGATTCCATTTTGTTGTTAATTGTCCCCTCATACCCAGGATTGTTATCATAAACTTACGTTGTTTTATTTATTTTTTAATTGAACCATAACATACAAAAGTGTTAATACAAAATGCATGTTCTATTAAAAAAAATATATATAACATGTAATAATTCAGATGATATGTCGGTAAATGGTAAGTATTTACTATGGTAATTAAAGCAATGACAGCTGGACTATTCTAAAATTACAACATAATTTTATAATTTTATACTATTCTGTATAACGGCTTCAGATTTGGTATACATTGTGTATTTATTAGAAAATTACCAAAGAAAACTTTAATCGAATTCTTATAAATAAACAATTATAAAATTATCAGGAAACGGGCAATCAAGGCTGTTGAAAACAAACAAACCCTCAATATGCTGCTAAACAACACGTGCTATGAAAAAAATTATGGATTGAGTTCTACGAAACATTAATATGAACTGTAATTGGGAAAAACTGAGAAAAGGTTAAACATTAAAAAAAAAATAATATAAAAAAATAATCTATTAACAAATAAAGGAATAAATTAATTAGAATGAGAAAAGCCTTTATAGTTTTAACAAAATATAAAAAGCAAAACAAACAACACTCACCCCGACCCTCCGACCACCCGACCAACCCCCCCCCCCCCCCCCCCCCAAAAAAAAAATAAAAAAATAAAACACAAAAATAAAAATTGAAATCGTCATATGCGTTTTATTATTTTACAGCTTTTATCTAGACAAACAATATTTATGTGTTATATTTTGGAATATATAAAGAGCATGTTTGAGTGCAGGGATATACTTCGTGTCCGACCTCTTTATACATATTATAACTTTCATTTTAGGCACGAACTGGTCGTCACATTTACTCAGGATCTCGAATTTAAAATAATTTAAACTCCCCAAGGCGTACTGTGTGCCAGCCATTTTGTTTACAACTTGGCAGAATATAAAATCACTATCAATAAATATATTTTGCAAATGTGTAGTCAAAATTACTACAGATTATCTTAATTAAGCCTTTTATTAGATTTTAATCTAATTATAAATTTTAGATTGCGATTTTTACTTGTTTTTTCCTGTAATTCCTCAACTGAATTCTTACTTCTGAGTTGACTTTTGACTGCTATTTCAGTTGCACAGTTAAATTAACCAGGAGTTGCACAGTTAAATTAACCAGGAATTGTCATCTTACCAGATGTAATCCTCCCGCAACCAAGTCCATCGACGCAGCCCTGCCACAGCCCTTGATTAATGGACCCCACTTTATACCAGTATGGCGTTGCAAATCCAATTAAATGTAGCACAAATGCTCCTGCTGTTAATATTATCCCAAAAATAACTAATGTCGATGATTCCCCAAAGAAATTCATTTTCGGCAATTTTTTGTTATCTGAACCACAAGAGTACACAACAATGTTTAACTTGTTCCACTTTAGTGTCTATGCTTGATGTATTACACTGAACATAAAAACTGCTGGACCCGCCCTGTGTAATCAGTTTGAACAACTTCGACTAACTCCAGGTAGAGCTGTGTTGTGGAAATAATTTAAAAACTGGGTTACTAAATATTTATCTCCTATCGGTTTAAAACTGGGGAACTAGATAAAATATTTACAATCCATGTTTCCGCCCAGTGCGGCATCTAACGTCAACTAAGATTTATGCATCAGTAAATATTGCCAAGTGTCCAACTCTCAATGGATTTAAACTATTTTATAAGCTGACTGTGTTTGAATTTACACACTGGCGTTAACACATTACAGATAAAAATGTGGAACACACATGTTTTTGTGATATCAATCCATAGTGAATATATTATAGACTGAAAAAATAACAAGGAGTTTTGTTTGTTTTATACCCCCAGGCAAAAGTAGTCTATGCACATAAGTATATATCTTAATATGAAAGAGGTACGGAAAGGGTTGATATTTTTCAAAATAAATTTATATGATGTTTATCCCCTTGACTTAAAACGTTTTTCCTTGTCGAATAGGGGTTGTAAGGGGGGGGGGGGAATATTTTATTTTTGTAGCTTGCCTTATCAAAAGGGTAAGAAATAGTTTCAACAGCTATAAAATTCCTAAAAATGGAAAGGAATTTCTCGTATATCATTTCACGTAAAAAAACAACAAATCGTTTACATTACGTAATGTCCACATATTAGCTTAATGAAAGATTCCACTTCAGCTCAGGAAATATAAATACTATACCGGAAAGGTTTCATTATTTACACTACCTGCAAACTTAACTTAATAAAATCTAATACAATTTAAATATGCAATTTCAACACAAGCAGTTTATCAATTATTCAAAAACTCTGCTTTAAACAAAAATCACTATTACGCAAGTGCGAATCGAGAAAGTGGATAACTCGTCGATAAGCCGCAAGTTCAATATATATATTTCAATACACTGAATACACACCTAACAGAAACTACTCTACCTATTATCGTCAAATGTCTGATTTATTTTGAAACATTCAACTGCTTGAAAAGAAATTGTGTAAGTTAGACAAAACAACATAACTTGAAGAGCATATTAAAAAATGCCAATATTAAAATCAAAATCAGACGTCAGTGGCGTCCATTTTGCTGAACTTGTATGCATTATTGTTTAGGGACCAGCTGAAGCCCACCTCCGGGTGTGGGTTTTTCTCGCTGCGTTGAAGACCCATTGATGGCTATTTTCTGCTCTTTGGTCGAGTTGTTGCCTCTTTAACACATTCCGCGTTTCCATTCTCTACGCTATAGTACTCATACTACAACACCATTCACAAAATCTTTAAAACTGATCTATTATATGTTCATGTACTTAAATGCAGAATTGAAGTTTTTCACATATATTTTAAAAGTGCCTAGCTCAAGTTACATACTATATATGCAGTTACACATCGTTTCATCTTAAATATGCCACGCCCTCTGTTACTTTGTCGACTAATTTATATGCCGATGTATTTTTTCTCCGCAGGCAAAGTATCTGATCATTTTAACTACTGACCTATGAAAGTAATTTAAACTGAATTTTTCCCGTATTTAAATTTATGACACTCGTAAGGGGAGGCCTTAAACACCCACGTCATTAAACATTCCGTGAAGTTCAAACATACAGGTAGTACTTTTGTATCTGACAGAGATGTTGAAAAATAAAATCAGCTCCGGACTTTTGGCCCTCGGGGTCAATTTGAGTATAGGATATTTTGTATCAACTACTGAATTACACTTAAGTTGTTTGTACAGAGACAAACTGGTGTCCATCTTGAATATCTGACAAGGACTGCAGTTTCTTTCTACAATGGGTTGCTGATCCTCTATTGTTATTAAGAACTGCGTAACAAACACCAATGTCAGCCTCATTCAAATTAATCAAATACAAAAACCACACGAATAAAATTTATCTCACAACAACAATTATTTATTTATACCTGTTTGTATATTGACCCAGCGTTCTCCCAGCAAGTAAAACACACTGGTTCCTTTTTAAAACAGTCTTTAAAACTGAGGTCAGGAGACTAGTCACTTTTTTGCTTGTTCTTTGTGTTTATAATGTTCAATATTGTGTATTTGTTAATCTTTTTTTTGTTGTGGGAAGACATGTCACCCCACGCGGACAAATTATTCTGACTTCGAGCCGATCAGTCTTTACTCTTCCTCATAAATGTCGAGTGATTTGCGGAAAAGCCTCAAATACCAATTTTAGATTCTTTGATTCGACCAGGCGGGAGAACTAACGCTAAATTCCACACTTGAGGCTTGCACGCTACCACTAGACCACCGTGGCAGTTACCATTTATGAGGATAGAGCACAGGGTCATAAAAACGATCATGTCTGTACAAAATTTACATGAAACATGAAAATATGCTTAACATAAGGGAGGGATTGTGGCTGATTTTCTATATGATAAAGACATAATCTTCGGGTCAGTTTTATTGAGGTCCGGAGCTGGCATGTCAGTAACTGCTAGTAGTACTTTATTAATTCATTGTGCTTAGTTTCTTCTGTTACCTTTTCTAACATCGGACTCGGACATCTTTTGAACTGGGTTTTACATACTAGTATGCGTATCGCTGTGTGTTTGTTTATTCCACATAGGCTATAGGTAAAGGGGGGGGGGTTGGGATCTTACGAAACAGGTTTAACCCAGCCGCATTTTTGCGCCTGTCCCAAGTCAGGAACCTCTAGCCTTGGTTAGTCTTATGTGTTTAGTGCGGCGTCCATTTCGCTGAACTAGCATGCATTATTGTTTAGGGGCCAGCCCCGTTTGCGGAATTTTCTCGCTGCGTTTTTGACCCATTGGTAGCCTTGAGCTATTTTCTGCTCTTTAGTCGGGTTGTTGTCTCTTTGACACATTCCCCGGTTCCATTCTCTATTCTAACAACATAAACAGTGTTGTATTTGTATGAGAAAAACTCGTAGAATTAGTATTTAACAAAAATTTTTCAATAACAAACGCCAATATTTTTTTAAAAGAAGAAAAAATGACAATCAGAAAATTTTATTTTGGATCCCGGCTCAGTCATGTAAATCACTTGATAAAATTTAGATACAATAAAACATGGTTTCAATTCGCCGATCTCAATAGTAATATATAACATGTTTCACAGTTTTTAAAATTGTCAATAGTCACTTAGCTCAAAGTTTAGTTTAAAGGGAAACAAATCTTATCAACTTATACTATTCCTTCTTCACTTGGTGGGTGTTAGAGTGGCCCCTGTAGCGGCATTTTATCCCACTCTTTTTAGACGAGCTAAGAGCGTTTTCCTCCCTTAAAACGGGACAGCCATTTCTTGTCCCCATCCAACGGATTTTTTATCAAGATTATTACTTTCATCAATAAATAGAAATGTTATTATGTATGGGTACATGAAGGTCATTAAAAGAAACATGAACTCCATTTCCAAATGTGATTTTTGTATTTTTTATATTCTTTCTACAATCTTTGAGATTAAAATTCCATATTTCAACAAAAGTGACAATTATTTCTTTTCAAATATTCAGAAAACCTGTTATAATATTACATTGTCCTAAATTTGTCAAAATTCTAACTTAAACCTTGAAATTTATTGATTTTCAAAAACATGTCATCTGTTATTTGGATGTAAAACATTTCTAAAAATTATTTCCGCAAAAAGCATGTAAATCAATGTTAAATAACTTTTGGTCACATTTTAAAGGTTTGTTTGTTGTAACTTATTGCAAAGCGCTATAGTCAATCAGACGGTACATTTGTGTAAAAGGGGAAAAAAAAGGGGGGGGGTATGTTGTATATATGTAATATAAAAAGTAAATCAAAACAAAGGACATGTAGGCACAAAGTATGGTTTACTGGGATTTTACCACACTTTCGGGGCCTCGGTGGTCTTTGTAGTTCGTCATGACTACTCATGATCACTGGTCTGTCAACGCTGATGTTGTGAGTTCGAATCTCACCTGTGGCAGGATGTGTTAGACTCCGATCTAAATTGACAAGGATTGCCAATTTTCCTGCCGAAGGTCGGTGGTTCTCTCCGGGTACTCCGGCTTCCCCCACCAATAAAAACTGGCCGCCGCAAAAACGCAAAATGTGCTAACCCCAACTCAACAACAAACCACACTTTCAGTGCAAATTGCAGTTTTATTGGTGGTAGAAGCCAGAGTACTTTTTAATTTTTTAGCTCACCTTGCCAAAGGCAATGTGAGCTTTTGTCATAATTTTGCGTCCGTCTGTCGCCCATCGTCCGTCCGTCGTCCGCCCGTCTGTAAACTTTTACATTTTCATCTTCTCCTCTGAAACCCCTGGACCTATTGAACTGAAACTTGGCATGAAGCTTCTATGGAAGGTCCTTTACAAAGTTTGCATAAATCATCCCGGTCCGTGAAAAAAATGGCCGCCATTAGCATTAACATGTTCTGATTGGTCCAAATTTAAAACTTCTTCTCCTCTGAAACCGTAAAGCCAAATGAACTGATTTTTTGTATGGAGCATCTATGGAAGGTTTTTTTTACAAAGTTTGCATAAATCATCCCGGTCCGTAAAACAAAATGGCCGCCATTAGCATTTTCATGTTCTGATTGGTCCAAATCTAAAACTTCTTCTCCTCTGAAACCGTAAGCCAAATGAACTGATTTTTGGTATGGAGGATCTATGGAAGGTTTTTTTTACAAAGTTTGCATAAATCATCCCGGTCCGTAAAACAAAATGGCCGCCATTAGCATTTTCATGTTCTGATTGGTCCAAATCTAAAACTTCTTCTCCTCTGAAACCGTAAAGCCAAATGAACTGATTTTTAGTATGGAGCATCTATGGAAGGTCCTTTACAAAGTTTGTATAAATCATCCCGGTCCGTGAAACAAAATGTCCGCCATGACCATATACATGTTCTGATTGGTCGAAAATTAAAACTTCTTCTCCTCTGAAACCGTAAAGCCAAATTAACTGATTTTTGGTATGGAGCATCTATGGAAGGTCCTTTACACAATTTGCATAAATCATCCCGGTCCGTGAAACAAAATGGCCGCCATGAGCATTTACATGTTATGATTTGTCAAAATTTAAAACTTCTCTGAAACCGTAAAGCCAAATGAACTGATGTTTGGTATCGAACATCTATGGAAGGTCCTTTACAAAGTTTGCATAAATCTTCTTGGTCTGTGAAACAAAATGGCCGCCATGAGCATTTAAATGTTCTGATTGGTCGAAATGTAAAACTTCCTCTCTGAAATCGTAAAGCCAAATGAACTGATTTTTGGTATGGAGCATCTATGGAAGGTCCTTAACAAAGTTTGCATAAATCTTCCCGGTCCGTGAAACAAAATGGCCAGGTGAGCAATACAGGCTCAACCCACTGAGCCTCTTGTTAATTGTAGTGCATGTATTGTTTCGGTCTTGTCTTCGTTCTTCTCCGGTGTTTGTCAGTTTTCGATTTTCCCCTCCTTCGAATATTCCTTTGGTATTTCTTGCCTTTACTTAAAGTCTTTTCATCTGGTACTTTTATTTTCGAATCATTGATACCTTAGATTAATACGACTATTAATAATTTGACTTGGATGACCATTTCGGGAGTAGCAAAACTTGAGTGAAATGGTCCTTAGACTCGTTACCTTGTCACTTTTCAAAATTGTGCGTTAAATACATGTATATTGGTCGGTTGAAAGTTGAAAGGTCAGCAAAAAATATTTACAAACCTTTTAATATTAGGGATATGTCATTTTGATTATTAATGTACACCAGGAAATAAATGGTTGTAGTTGAGATGATTTTTTTTTGCCCAGTCCATGGAAGGGAATATAGATATACCCTTGTCTGCAAGTATGTATGTACATCCAGCTTTGTTAAAGTTTTTACATTTAAATCCATTTCTCAGATATTTTGATCTTTTAATGAAAGATAATGGCTTGGGAACAGATATTTTTGTATGTATAAAATCACTGACATTTTACAATTGGTCTTCGGATTTTATTTTGTTTTTTTCATAAATTTTTAATCGACTTTCCATCAATTTTGCTTGCAGTTGTTGGCCTATTTAAAAGCAGTTAATATTGTGATTTTTTCGGGTGGTCAAAAATATAGATTGTGTTTAAGGTTTTCTCTGTGGAGAGGGATTGGTAGATGTTTTATTGTTAGACACTTCTATGCTGACAGTATATTTCCATATAAATTTACCACACATATTCTTTAATTTATCATACATATTTAAAATAATACGAACTTATAAAATGATCAAATATTTTCCTGATGAGCTAAAATTGTGAAATACATGAAATAAAATGATTTCCCTTTTTAAGTAGAAATAAGAAACTGATTTTATCACAACACTTGTACCAAGAGTCCATTTGGTCTATCTTCAGCTGGTATCAATCAGAGGATATGACTAATGAAAGCAATTCAAGATGATAATTGAAATATGATTGGACAAATATCCGTTTTATCATACCAAACCTGTATATGGCTAATTATGTATCAAGAGGCATGAAGTGGGAATTTGTGAATTTAGTTGTAAGTCTATAAACAATTAATTATGTAAACAAATAGCAATCAGTTTCAGACTTGTTTTTATAACAATTGATTATTAATTTTATAAGGTAGTAAAAACATTTTTTATCTTTTAAATCATATAAAATTTGGAAAAAAATCACCCATTCTAATTAAAAATTAAAATAAGTTGTATGAATTTAAATTTGTAAAAATAAATTTATGAATTAGCATTTTGGAATGAAATATTTCTCGAATCAGAGAAAAATTATGAAATATTTAACAAAGATAATTTTGGGTTACAACATTCATTTATCACAATAATTAATGTTAGATTTATGTATTTTGGCGGGCGACTTACCAATGTTCGGTAATTGCGCCCTGGTAACTCAAGCTGGGTAAGAGATAAAAATTACCCGTTTAAAATATAAATACAATGTAATTGTGTTTGTTTTGTTCCAATGTGTGTGAGTTGTTTTTTTTAAAATTTATTTTTAGCAACCCTTATTCATGTTTTGTATAAGAATACCTTTTAGGTTAAAACTGTGTATATTTCATGGTAGTACATGTATGTATGCTATTGTTAACAAATTAAAAAATCCAAGATCACAAAGTATATGGAAAGTTGATATCCCCTTTTTGATATTGTATCTACACACATCTTATGTTGTTTCTCTTTTTATATTAAACATATACTATATCCAGATTAGGGAGAGAATTAATGTTTGAAAGTGACAAATAACATCATTGTTATTAATTAAAAACAGACTCTGACTAATCATGATTATATAGCCCGACTGAGCACTGTTTAATAAGACTGAAGCTTTGACATTAATTCATGTGGGAGCTTGGATGCTGATAAAATAATAAAAAAATAAAACAAAGGTGCCATAGGAATAAAAAGTACTCACATCATTAAGCGAATGATGTATAAACTGTGAAAAGTTAGGTTAGTTATCATAGTTTCAAAATTAATAGACATGGCAGGAGTAATACTACACGTTGAGTTCATAGAGACTACCACACGTGGCAGACAACTTATGTCGAATGGTTACACTTACCGTCAGAATAAAAAAAGAGACATATGAATCTCTTGAAAATGTGTAGAAAAAAACTGCAGAGCCACAATGTGCACCAGAGACGAAATACCATCTAAACTAGGCAACGTACACAATCACCTACCAGACTGAGCTGCAGTAGAGGGCAAAAAGATACTCTGTATCATTAAATCTAGGGCTAAAACTGAGATAAAACCAATTCCATCAATTTATGATGAAGAGATATCTAAGCTCAGAGATGCCCCTTGGGATGCCCACATCAGAGAATATGCTACTAAACTACCTACTTTTGACACTTAAAAGTCTTCACTCTACAGGGGCCGCCAAAAAACTATACCACCAATTCCATCTACACGATCAGCCATACAACTAGAGGGTAAATTCAGACTAACTACCAGTCAAGAGCAGTTCCTCCAAGCAGATGATGGAGATATCCACACGATACTCATATTCTCAACAACAGAAAACATACTGCACCTATGTGCCGCAGAGACAATCTACTGTGATGGTACCTTCTACACAGCTCCATCCATGCTTTTGTTGGTAATGCCATGTTTCCCTTGGTATTTTCCTTACTACCCAAAAGAGACACTGCAATATACAACAGACTCTTAACACTACTCAAAGATATTGCCAGTAGACACAACCTTAACTTTTCTCCTAGAAAAGTTTCTCTTGATTTTGAGTGTGCATCCCGCAATGCAGGTACGCATACATTTCCAACTGCAGAACTACAGGGTTATCTCTTCCACTACTCTAAGGCCATCTGGAGAAAGACTCAGGAATGTGGGTTGCAAACTGATTACAAAGATGTCCCAGATGTTACCAAACTTGTTCGTCGGGCAGCTGGTCTCCCTCTCTTACCACTCAACAGAGTAGAGGACTTTTGGCTTCACGCACTAGAGCATGCACCATCCAAAGCTAACTTACCAAACTAGCTGACTATGTAACCGAGACCTGGATAGAAGGACGTTTTCAACAACCAACGTGGAACCATTACCAAACAAAAGGACCAAGAACCAATAACCATCTGGAAAGCTGGCACAATAAACTGAAAAAGAGAGTCGGTGTAACACACCCAACCATCTACAAGATAACAGACGAATTTAAAAAGGAACAGGCAGCCAACGAAGTCAAGATAGAACAATTCTCAAATGGTGGACACAAACGCAAAAGGGCAAAGAAGTATCGTGACATCGACGAAAGACTTGCAACATTGAAGACAGAATTGACAACTGGTGTAAAAATTTTTATTGAGTATGGTGATGCAGCTTCTTATTTGTTAAAGCTTGGAAATTGATATATTGATGAACTCTGTAAATGACAATCTACTTTGTTTTGTGATATAGTGCGTTGTTCTATGTATTGTGCTAATATTTTCGTATTGTCCCAGATATTTTTGAAAATATAAGTTTATATTTGCTGTGTCTAAAAAATGCATTACATTGTGTGAAAAATAAACTTTATTATAGTGCTAACTTTGTATTGTGCTTTAGATATGATCTTAAATGAATTCCATCCGTAGTAAAAAATACAATGTGAACAATTTTTTGTACTTTATCATATTTTTATTTAATAAAATTGTTATAAATATAATTAGCTTCTTTTTATATATTTGCTTGGATATTATTGAAGTGTACTTTGAAAACACACCTTAATTGCAAAACAAACACATGGCACACAATTAATTACAGTTATTAAAATGTTTACACAACTTCCCATTTCGCCTTAGTGAGAATCCAGGAACATAAAAAATCCAACAATACTGATAGATATAATTAATTACAATAGGAGGGAAAGTTTTCTAAGAAATAAAGACAATCTTTTATAAACCTCAACATTACAAATAGATAATACTCCTTTCATTTTAACAGTGTTTGTATAACTCGTATAATAATTTGATCAATATTTTTTTTTCGTAAGTTTTGAACATTTTGATTTTTACAAATAAAGAAGTAATGGTATTTATCTCCAATATTTTCACCACATAAATTACAAAATCTATCTTGAGGGGGTATATTTCTCCACCTTCCAGTTTCAATTGGTATTTTTAAATTACAAGGACCGTTAAGTAATTCATCATAAACAATATTATTACAAACCTCATTTATATCAATATCTATTGTTTCAGCATCCTCTGCCATATTATTCAATTTTTTAAAATATTCAAAAAATGTTTCTATATCAACATCTGGGTTTTGTTTTCGTGTATTTGAAAATTTGTGTAAAGTATTCCAAAAAGCTTTTGTGTTGGTTTTAGATAAGTTTCTCAATTCTGTTGCAAATTTGTTTGTGTTGTGTATAGTTTATGTTAAGAGTTTTCCGATATCCTTTTGCGGTTTTATTTAATGTGGTTTTGTTATCACTGGATTTACAAGCATCCCGTTGTTTTTCGAACATTCTTTATTGAACCAAGGCTTGTTACAAAACCTGTATATGGCTATTTATGTATCAAGAAGCAGGATATCAAAATATCTTCTGTAGTAAGTATTCCTTTTAAGTAAGTCTAACCTTTAACTGATAATAGAGAAAGTAGTTCCTGTTCATGGATTTGAGGAACAAACATGAAAATGAAAGGCTAAATTGTATAAACTCCAAATCACTGAATGCACAGAATTCAGTTCTGTTTGAGAAATGTTTAGTAATTATCAATCAGTTAAGTGTTTCTCTCAAGAACACAAAACGTAAAAGTCATCACTCTCATTTCCAACATGGATCAATGTTTTGATGGATGGATGGATGGATGAATTGTGTGTTGATGTTTAACGCCCTGTGGCAACCAGGTGCATGTCAACATGTATGATAATGAATGTGATCCATGCTTTGTACTAGACCGACACGCTGAGCCAGATTTTTAATGTGCTAGCTCATGAGGTAACTGTCCACAGGATGACATATCACCCCACTCGGACACATTATACTGACTCCGAGCCGACCAGTAGATCTTTGCTCTCACTCCTAGATCAGTGTTGTAGATGCCGCGTGTCTGGCGAAGAAGCTGCAAATACCAATTTTAATGTCTTTGGTTTGACCCAGTCGGGGATCAAACCAGCGACCTACCGCACTTGAGGCGAGCACGCTACAACGAGACCACCGAGGCGGTCAACGTCATACTTAGTCTGAATGATCCTTTGGGTATCTAGACTAAACTTTATGTTTTATTTTCTTGTTTGTCAAGAAACATGGCCGCCATGGCTAAAAATAGAACATAAGGGTAAAATGCAGTTTTTGGCTTGTATCTCAAAAACCAAAGCATTTAGAGCAGAACTGACATAGGGTAGAAATGTTCAACAGGTCAAGATCTACCAGCCATGAAATGTTCACATGAATTGGACAGCCCTTTTTGGTTATTGCACCTGAATTGTTAATTTTAAAGAAATTTTGCAGTTTTAGGTTGTTATCTTGAATATTATTATAAATAAAGACAAACTGTAAGCAACAAAAATGTTCAGCAAAGTAAGATCTACAAATAAGTCACCATTACCAACATTGTCAATTGAGCCCTTATAGGAGTTTTGCGCTTTAAAGACAATTTTTAACATTTTTTTCTTGTCATCTTTGTAAACTTTAAAAAATTTTCTCGTCTGAAACTACAGAATTAATTTCAGCCAAACTTAACATCAACACACCATTTAATCTTAAAATTTTCAAAATATTTTATTCTAGCTTCTGTATTGCTACGCTCTTTTTATACAAATTGGCCCCAAAAAATTTGTTTGTATATAAATCCGTTTATAACTTTAGGGAGGAACCATTTTTATGGGGGGGGGTTGGTTGGCTAGGATCAAATTTGAAATAAATAGGCAGGACCGAGATTTTTGGCAAAATAAAAGACAGCATCACTTTAGGTGTAAAAAAAATGCAGGACCTGTGTCGATCAGGAAATTTTTGGGGTTAAATGAAAATAAAAATTTAGGCCGCAATAGCGGTCGAAAAAAATATGCAGGACCAAAATTATTATATAACAGATTATACGTAGGGCTTCTTTGTCAATAATATTTAAAAAAAATCATCAATCACAAATTTATTTGGAAATCTCCCAGTTTCGATATACACCATACATATATGGTGTAATCGATCTAACTGCAAGTCCGTTCTGCAAAAATTGTAAGTGAACTTTTCTTAAACAACCAAAATCACTATTTAGCATGTTTGTTTTACATTGTTTTAACTGGTTTAACAATTCACCAATCCCTCATCTATTATCAAATCTGAAAAGAAACATGTAGTTGTTGAAACTTGGGTTTTAAATACAGATACAAAGGGGAATAATGATTCGTAACAAGCATATTTAAATAAATTTATTTAAATTTTAAATAATTTTTATATAGAAATCGAAAAGGCGAAAGATACTTTGGTTATCAAACTAATTTCAGACGTCACATCAAAAATATCCCAACCTTTGTTTATTCTATTTTAGAAAAGGAATATAAACAATTCTGGAACATAACATAAATTAAATAAAACTATGAAAAGGAAAAAAATAGAATACTATGTATGCCAAATATTTATATTTTACAGTTGAGATCTGTTCTAGCCTCTCAACTATTCTGTCAGAGAGGACGGTTCTAGAACCATTCTAGAACGATTGTAGGGTAGAACCAACTCTGTCAAAAATGGTTCTAAGGTAGAACCGTCATAAAAGGTTCTAGGGTAGAATGTCATAAATGGGTGTGACTAAACATCGAGTTCGAGTTAAAGTTAGAGTTAGAGGTAAAGTTAGAGTTTGAGTTAAAGTAAGAGTTCGAGTTGAAGTTCGAGTGAACTCGAGATATTACTTTCTAATGTCATTTATCGAGTTACATTTCGAGTTAGGGTTACGGTTCGAGTTAAAGTTCGAGTTAAGATAAATGCACGTGTTCCTAGTACATTTTGTTGTATAAATAGCGATGCCGATATTCATACAAACTTTTTTCTAATACGGAAATCAGTGACGAATTGGAAGTGTTGATCAACAGATCTAGACATTTTATTCACAGTTCACATGATAAAATCCTGCTACGTGAGCCTTTTGAGTGCTGATAATTTTAGATTTAAAATTTTTAAAATAAAAAGTCATCAGAATATAAGCGTTCTTTTACTCTGGGTGTACCAAAATAAATCAACCAGACTCTACCATACGATCTTCAACATGTGGACGAAGGTATATACACACTATATTTGCCCCAGATTTAGAAAAATGTGAACACGACATAACAAGCCTACAAGTACTCTATACTACAACAATATTTCAAACAAACTAGAGGCATGCATTGCAAGGAGCATATATAAGCTCGCCTGTAAAAGGTATTTTTGATTCGGGCATCTGTGGACACATTTTTGAAACTGGACACCCCTAATGATGATTTAGACCAAATTGCCCAGTGTATTTAGACGAGGCGTTAAGAGTGCATTCACATAAGGTGTAGTGTGAAACTAAGTCCGGCGCGGTGGCAATCATGGTCGCAGAGGTCGGAATCACCGGACGCCGTTTTGGAAGGGGACCATCTAAAGATCATTAAAGTAAAGTTTGGTTGATATTGACTTTGTAGTTTCAGAGGAAAATATTTTAAAATTTTCCTTCCCCCTCCTTTATAATTAGCTCCGGCAACTATCTTGGTCGGGGACAACAGATACAATTTTAGAAGGGGACCACTCAAGGACTATATATTCCACCATAGGTTTAAAGAAGAACTTCAAATTTTAATTCCCATAGGGTCCTAAGTTTGATTACGTCGGCTCGTGACGGCAAGCTTGGACGACGGACGAACACGCCAGATAAGAAGTTTAAAGGGGATCATCTCATAACTAATATAACCAAGTTTGGTTCCAATTGGCCCAGTAGTTTTAGAGGAAAAGATTTTTATATTAAAAAAAAAACAAAAAAAAAAACAAAAACAAAAGAAATAAAATTCTACAATTCAGGGGCATTAACTCCAAGACGGGTAATCCGATTTCTACGAAAATTGAAACGCAAGTAGATCTTGTCCTCCAGATCGTTTTTACCTTGCAGATTTTCTCTAAAAGGCATTTCTCTTCTGGGATAATTTTCCACAAACTTTCTGACCCATATGTTCTTAGTAACATATGGCATGTGGTTTGACTTGCGGCATCCTTCGACACTTTTTTCTGCTAGACACTCTAGTGATGACTCGGGCCAGGTTTTATTGCAGCAAGGTCAGAGTGTAAGATTTTCTTCAAAGTTTACGACGGCAGATGACGGACAGCAAGTGATGGCGAAACGTCACATGGCTTTTATGATTTATTGTATAGTTAACACGGTATACAATCGGCACATACGAGACAATCAGTAAAACCGAGTGTTTACATTTCAACTGATTGGTTGGCCAAGTATGAAAAGCCATACAATTAAACTTTTTGCTTTCCACAAAATGACATACTAAGTCATCCAATTTTAAACGTATCCGGTGTTACCGATGGTTTCGGGTGCGCCGGTTGTACACCATGGTTAAGTTTTGTCTACTTATACGGTACATCGACGATATGAAGAAAACATCAAGAAAGCCAATCAAAAATGCACAGTGAAATAGACAGAACAGCAGACAGATCAGTATATTCCCTACAGCTTTGCTGTGTTATCATGGCAATGAAAAATATAGGTTATGTTTCCTAGTGGGTCACGGCTACCCCTGCTCTCTAGGAGAGAACCTTTAAAGTTTATGGTACACATTACAACTCATTACAATCACGTTTCCAGACCGAGTATTAATCAATTTCTACATATATACAAAAAAACTTTGACTGAAATGTTCAGTCATACATTATGCCTAACAGTAAAGTTTGCAAACAGCAAGTAGATGGGAGACCTACCAATCACTTACCGTGAACAACTCATCATTATCAAGCTCCAGGCCTAGTATAAAATCATTCCGATATGTACAAGCCAAGAAAACTTTGACGAAAGATTTTATTTCGGACGGGAGGACATCCCGATTACTATACGGGGAATAAAAATGCTACACTGTATTTTTGTTTGTTATTAATATTGATATCAAAACAATTTAAACTAATGGTGACTTCAAGATGAAGAACAACAAGAAAAGCGTTGTTCCATTGCTTTGTTTAACATGTATTAATTCGGATTTTGTCCCATGTACATTTAATCGATATCTTATTTATTTTATACCGCATTGTAGTATAATTTAATCAACAGCATGGTTTTTACAATACCATTTTTAATCTAAATTAAATATTAATTGGAACACAAATTCCTCTTGAAGTTGTGTTTTGGAGCATGATTAAAGCAAATGACGAAATCCTTTGTCGTTAAAATGTAGTTTCTATGGGCGTCAGTGGATGTGTTTCTTGTTTCGTCGTGAATAATTTTTGGAAAGACTTCCTAACACATTCACAGATGAATAAACGGCGAAGAAAACGAATCAACGCACCATAAGTTAATCGGAAGGGGGGGGGGGACTCTCCAAAATTTTATGCACGTAGGCTAGTACTTTATTGGGGTCAAAGTTCACGATTTTGATATATTTTTTTGGGGTCCGAATATTGTAGATATTTTTTGGGGTGCGTTCAAAAAGACGAAAAAATCGTGTTTTTAACCTGTTTTATTGGGTAAATTGAAAGTATTTTTCTGGGACTGAAAAAAATAGAAGTATATTTATGAGGGTGTCAACAAACTAAGGTATTTTTTACGAGCCTATGTACATGTAATTTTTGAAATCCCTCCCCCTAAACTTAATTCGTAACTCGAATTTTAACTCGAAATGCAACTCGATAAATGACATTAGAAATCAATATCTCGAGTTAAGTCGAAGATTAACTCTAACTCGAACTTTAACTCTATTCTAAATCGAAGTCTAACTCGAACGTTAACGCTAACTCTAACTCGAACTCGATGTTTAGTCACACATTATTTAATCATAGCTAAAATATTACAATTACAAGTCTAGTAAGAATGAACAATATATGAAAGATGTTTGGAATGTACCAACCAGTACATGTACATCAAATGAATATGGCTAAGCAATGTTTTACATGAATCAGGTTATTGATAACGGTAATGGCAAAAATATCATGTAAACTATTTATTTCGTCCAAGAAGTATCATGACGCCTGCCAATACGGCTCCCAGAGCTGCAATGATACAAAAAGCAAACGAGAAGTGGAATTTAGACTTGTCGGTTCCCTCCAAGGTACCAAAAATGATCACTCCTAACAATGCTAAACCTCCTGTAAAGAGAAAAAAAAATTTAACATGCGAAATTAGTGAAAATATATATATATATATATATATATATATATATATATATATATATATATATATATATATATATATATATATATATATATATATATATATATATAGAATAAGTTGATCCACTGTTAACATAAGGCTTGTAATACTAGGGTCAGATAACTTTTCAACAATAAATGCCAAATCTGTCAACTTCCCTCTTTTAAGTAGTTAATGACAAATGAAAAAAAAAATGAAAACATTTTATCAAGTGTATTCCAGAGATTCTCTTTATATCAAATGATCTGTGTTTCATTTTGCTCTGTTCGTAGGATCTGAGAGCGCACTTCATATATATGTAACGGGATTATTTATCAGTGTTTTTACAACTAAAACGTTTATTTGTTACAATGAATACCTCATATCCCTCACTTATATATCTATTGTTCTCTTCAACAAGTTTATATTGGTAAGCAATGTGAATTTAATTACTTACAAATGCTTGATATTAATGACGTGTCTTTTCTTAATACATCAATCTCTAGTTGACAAAAATGGTTAAAGAAGCGAAACTTACCAGGTAATCGAGATGGACAATCATTCAAAATAAAAAAAAAAAAAAAAAAATAAAAAATTCTTTGCAATATTTTGCAATTTTACAAATGGAGTGCGCTCTGATGTCCAAACAATCAGATTGTTTGATGTCCGAGGAATTTCAATCGGACTTGTCAAGCTGAAATCTATTTTGCAAGATTTCTTATTCTTAAGATTTGCATATTCATTTCACCAGTTATTAAACCCCGACATACATGTATCTATATGTCAGGCCCCTATAATATGTCGTCTTTTGTCTATTTATAATAGAAACAAATACCTGCAAAAGTCGATTTGAGTGCCGAAGTTAAAATTTATAGGCGGTTTTGCCACACATTTTGAAAAAAATTACACAAGGCTTGATCAGCTCACTTATGTGAAAATGTTTAAAGGCGTCAGTTATTCACCATCGAAATTAAAACAAAACAAGAGGCTCAAGAGAACTGAGCCTGTATAGCTCACCTGACAGTCCTACAATCAACGCATTTTATTTCAAGTGAAAATTGTAATGGACCTTCCATAGATGTTTCATACCAAGTATCAGTTAATTTGGCTATATGATTCCAGAGGAGGATATTTTTGAAAATATGTCCAATCAAAAATAATAATTCATCATAGCTGCCATTATAGCTATCCGACCGGGACAAAATATGCAAACTGATAAAGGTCCTTCCACAGATATCTCATAACAATTTACAGCTCATTTGGCTTTGCGGTTTCAGAACATTTTATTTTAAAAATTTGTCCAATCAGAAATAAGAATTCATTATGGCGGCCATATTAGTTGTTCGACCGGAACGAAATATATAAACTTTATAAAGGTCCTTCCATAGATGCTTCATACCAAGTTACAGTTCAGTTGGCTTTGCTGTTTGAAAGGAGAAGATTTTTGAAATTTTGACCAATCAGAAATAAGAATTCATCATGGCGGCCATATTAGTTGTCGGACCGGAACGAAATATACAAACTTTATAGAAGTCCATCCATAGATGCTTCTCACCTTCGCTCATCTGGCCTAGAGGTTTCAGAAGAGAAGATCAAAATGTAAAAGTTTACAGACGGACGGCTGGACGACGAACGCCAAGTGATGACAAAAGATCACATGGCCCTTTGGGCCAGGTGATTTAAAAGCCATAATAAATGAAAACGACTTCCCTATCACTTTAGAATAAATAGCTTATAATGTAAATGTTTAAGGATTGATACATGTAGCGATTCCAATTGATGCAATTAAAGCTGTTAATGATTTTTTTTGGTTTAGTTTATGGTTTTAATTTGTTATTCCCCGCTTGCGAATTTTGGAGTTGTCTCCCATATGCAGGAGTTATCTTTCCTGACAGAAGGCGTTTTGTATACACCATTAAGGGAAAAAACTACTTGTAATTTTTTTAAAATATATAACATATATTAGCCTGCTTTACAATCGGGCAATAAAATGGCAATGTAGTAGATCTGTCTCTACACGTAGTTACATGTGTATAACATATATTTACCTGTTTACAATCTGCCAATAGAATGACAATGTAGTAGATTTTCCACTACACGTAACTATAACATATATTTATCTGCTTTACAATCGGCCAATAGAATGACAATGTGGTATATTTTCCACTACACGTAGTTATAAAATATATTTACCTACTATACAATCGTCCAATCTTTACAATCGGGAAATAGAATGGCAACGTAGTAGATATGTCACTACACGTAACTATAACATATATTTATCTGCTTTACAATCGGCCAATAGAATGACAATGTGGTATATTTTCCACTGCACGTAGTTATAAAATATATTTACCTGCTATAAAATCGTCCAATCTTTACAATCGGGAAATAGAATGGCAACGTAGTAGATATGTCACTACACGTAGTTACACAGTCAGGGGATCTACATATTTAAGTCAGAATGTTTCTTACTTTAACAGTCAGAAATAAAATCCGGGAAGAGTTATCCCTCTTTAGTTAATGGTATATT
Organism: Mytilisepta virgata; assembly: GCA_028015205.1. NCBI lineage: Eukaryota > Metazoa > Mollusca > Bivalvia > Mytilida > Mytilidae > Mytilisepta > Mytilisepta virgata. The sequence goes on along the minus strand of CM051510.1, from coordinate 37,184,022 downwards.
ATTCTGACTTGTACAAGTAAGTTTGTTCAAGTTAAGATTTTTCTTCTTGATCCCATTCAAGACATTTTTTGACTAAGAGTAACTTCCCTTCTCGTTGTTCTTAACTGACTTGTTACAGTCAGAAAATGATGTGCGCATAAACTTGCTAAATAAAAAAAAATAAAGGAGCCGGGTAATAATAAAATACATCTTTTCTTCTTTGGAAAGTTCCGATTTTTTTTTTAATTTCTTATTGTTCATTTTCGAAAACTGCCTTTAGCCTTTTCCGAAAATTGTAATTATATACAATTTCAGGAATAACATTGTAAAATACAGGTCAAAAAGTTTAATTTATGATTTAAAGATCCCGTGTTATGTATACATTCGCTGATCCATTTGGGAGTTCATTGAAACAATTCGATCACCTTTTAACAAATTAAACAGAGGAAATCTTACCATAAATGATGATAACAGATTTACCATAAAAATGAATGTTTTGTTATATTCTGCTGTGAATATTAATATAATTTTAAAAGATTGTGTGATAAAAATAGCATTCTCTAACAAAAAATCCTTCTCAAAATCCTACTTTCATACCCCAACGTTAACTGACAAGGAACAGCAGGTATATGAATTGGTCACGGAGGAGATACATTTTGCGAAAAAGGTAAGATGAAAAATTTCTGCAGAAGGAACACAGTAATCTTAACAAAAGGGATGCTCCAAACAGTATTTAAATACGATAGCTTCATATTGACGGCTGAGCACTATTATGCTTTGCTCAATAAAGCATAGTAATATATAATATCTAGACCGTTTAATCTACAGAACAATAGGTTATATAAATTATGTTAAATTCTACTCAATTAAAAGATAAAAAATATTTCATGACTTCTTTTTTACCACTGTAGTGATGACAAAAACTGTGAAAGATAGGAGTAATTAGCTGACATAAAAAAGCACTCAACTCAAGTTCATTTACAAGAAATAAAATCCTGATATAAAACTGATTGACAATATCTGGACAGAGTCGACAAATTTCCCAGTTCTGTATATAGAGTGATCTCTGACCCTAGTCAATTGAGAAACAGGGTCATCTGACGTCAGAGGAATCTCTGACTAGTATATTTTATGAAAGATAACTTTACATGAGAATATGAGAAAGTAACAAACTGACATCGCTGCAAAATTGAGACTACCCCCAGTTTTTTGGTGTTATCCATGTTGTTCATATGTTTTTAGGTTTTAAGTGTAGTGTTTGTATTGTTTTGGTCTTGTCTTTGGTGTTCTTCGGAGTTTGTCAGTTGTTTTCGATTTTCCCCTCCTTCGAATATCCCTTTGGTATTTCTTGACTTTACTTTCAATCTGATTTAAACGAAAATAAATGAAACCGAATTGAAAAAAGCAGTGCGCACCATTTAAATGAGACCGAACAAACTGGCTTAATCCATTAAGAATCTACAAGTGTATGACTTTCAGCTGGGTATTTTCGAATCTGATTTAAATAGATAAGAAATGAGACTGACTTCAGATGAGTATAACTGGGCATGGGACCCAACAAACTGACTTCATGAAATAAGAATCTTCATTTGTTTTACTGCGAGACGGATATATATTTGAATTTGACTAATACAAATCAGAAATGCAAGTGACTTGATCAAATAAGAATCTACATGAGTATGAATGTGAGCTGAATAGTTCCGAATCTGACTTCAACAAATAAAAAATGAAACTGACCTGAGAAAATCAGTGGCCTCAATTTAAATGAAACAGTAACAAACTTACTTCATTAAATCAGAATGTTTTCCTGTCTGATTTCAACAAAAAAAAAGAGGTAAAACAATACAATACTGACATCAGAAACCGGGAAAGATATTTTTTTCAAACTGAGTATACAAGGTTTTTTGAGAAACTAACATCAAACTATATGAAGATTATTTGCAATCTGAGTTTAAAAAAAAAGAAACGAAACTGATAGGGTGTGCACCAGTGCCAAATTGACGAAATCAAATCAAAATCATGAAAATACATGTAGTTTTAAACTTAATACATTATGTAGATAGTCCGAGATTCCTCTGAAGTCAAACTACGCTTTTTTTAATGACTAGGGCTCTCATACGTCATATTCCAGTCCATTAAGCTATGAGATTTCGGAATGAATTTGCAGATATTAATTGAGGGTTTCAAATTAATTTTCTGCTGCAAAAACGTTTAGCTTTGGTCACTTTTGAATAATAGTTTTAAAAATGTTGCTTGTCATTTCTGGTCAGGCAAGATAAAAAAAGACATCATAAAGATTTGTTAACTGTTAGTTTTTTATTAGAGGGAATTTCATCAAAATATAAACTGTTTCGAAGATATAGAATTAAACTAAATAAGAATTTCTTGGTTCATGATATATGTACATGTATACGATTTCGAACAGAATATGCAAATTTCCACGTGTTTTTATAGAGTGAGCTCTGGTCACCCAGCCAAATGTATTAACGGCCAGTTTTTATAACTTAACTTTTCAACTTGATTACATGTATGCATTGTATAAAACTATGAACATTTGAGAAAGATCACTCGGTGGTGGATTTACGGAGCACAGGGAGCACGTGTCCCCCTCTCCTAATTGAAGGTCACCAAAAAATGTTATATGAAAAATAAAAATAAAAAACACAAATCGACTTCCTTGATTATGTTTATAATTATAAAATAAGAAATGAATCTTACATTAAAAAGTGAATATTATAAGTTTAACTACGAAGTTATCAAGTGAGACCTTTAAATATGACATGCATGAGCTGGATATGAATCTATGACAATATTTTACGATCTAAAATCCGGGCCTCTGATAAGGCAACTCCAAGTTAATATTTTCTGTTGGTCAGATTAAGGCATTCGAACACCTGTGGTTGAAAAAAAATCTAAAACTGCATCTCTATCTTAATCGTTCGCATATCGGAATTACAAACTGTAACATACGTACATGTACGTAGTATGCATTAATAAAGTCCATTTCTTTTCTTACGCTTTTATTTCATTTAAAAATGATCATGATGATAACGATAATATTCTTTGATACCAATTTCGATGCACAAGAACGACTTTTCACGCATACAATGTCATTTTCCTTTACTATATATATATCAAAGCCAGGGTTGATTCACTATGTTTGGCTTTCTTCAACTAAAGAGTATTCAGAATTTCTTACTATGTAAGCATCGGCTTAAATTCCCCGGTAAGGAAAGTGTTGGGGAAGGAACTTGCAGCACTTTTGAATATAGAGAATACCACAATACAGATTCCTATTTCCATGATCTTTTTTGTCAAGAAGTTCATATTATGTCTATTCGTAAACTTTTCCTCATTCGTGGACGATCGAGGCATATTTTATTTTTTTTTTTTAATTTTATATTTTCTTTATTTAATTGTTGTTGTTTTTTGTTATTGTCTTTTGTGAACAGATTTAATTTTTTCGCGGCAATCAGCCAAAATACATCGTAGAAATACCTTAATATCGCTAGTAGTATATGGGGACAGTTCAGTTAGTATTTGTGGTGGTGGGTGTGGTGGAGGTGCTGTGGAGGTGCCAGAAGTGACGTCACCGGAACCCGAAATGACGTCACAGGAAGTGACGTTACCGGAACCGAAAGTCACGTGCTGGGACCCGGATGTGTGATCTGCGCATGCGTAGTCGGAACCAGAAGTAGTGGTTTTTCGCGCCATTTTCTCATAATTTGTTGCCGGAAGTGACGTAAGTCACGTGCTAGGACCCGGATGTGTGATCTGCGCATGCTTAGGCGGAACCGGAAGTACCCGGAAGTGATTTGCACGCATGCGAAACCGGAAGTAGTGGTTTTCCGCGCCATTTTCTCATATTTTGTTTACGGAAGTGACGCAAGTCACTTGCTAGGACCCGGACGTGTGGTCTGTGCATGTTCAGTAACCGGAAGTGGTTTTTGCGCCAGTTCCATATTCCCCTCCAACAAGGGGAGAGAAAAAAAAAGCTAATCTGCATCTAAACAAGGCTGTCAACTGTCAACATTCGAAGCAAACCATTATGATAGCTTCAAATGCAGGCTGCATTAACTTTTTTTTTTTTTTTTTTTACAAGTGTGGTCCATTTGGTTGACATTCACTGCAAAACATGGCACTTTCCACGTTCTGGTGGGTTACTGCACACAAGGTAAGGTTTTCTTCAACTCGGGAACGAGTTCTGGGATGACTTTGTCCACCTCCTTTAATTTTTCGTACTGTTGAAAATCCAAACTCACTCCTTGGTCTGTCGGGTGTAGCTGTTCGTCCAGAGGCGATAGAGAGTAATGGCGAACGTCTGACTTTAATTCCGGACTCTGTGCCGTGACGTACACGTTTCCCCCGAGGTGTTTGTGTAGGGACGCGTATCTGTTGTGTTCCAAGTAATGAACGGCCTCGTCGATATCGTCCAAGGTATATTGGAGTTGTACCCAGCGAAATAGTAGGAAATACACTTCCATCCTCCCGTCAGTCAAGGGGATTCCCTCCCTTTCAACCTTCAGGTGTAAGCTCCCTCCTAGATGAAAGCTGGACTCTTCCGGTAAACAGATTTCCATGTCCTCTTTGTTGGGATCTGTCAAGACTGCTAGCAGATCGTCCCTCCTATTCACCATCAGGGCGTGACAAAAACCGTTAAATGCATTGGGACCTCTTCTGGGTAGTAATTGCAGTAAGGCACGGGTACGCATCTTCCTGGTTGGTTGATGAGAAATGAATTCTCTCTGGTCCTCTTCCACTATGCCTCGTTGTACCAAAACATCGACTACTTCGTCTACCGGGGTTTCGTTCACCAAAAGAACGTAATTCTTGAGCAAGGCTTGTCTGTGCTGTGGTTGCATCTTTACCGTTCGAAGGAATAAGACGAAGTGAAAGGTTCTGCACTGTATATATGTGCAGAAAGCGGACGTGATAGACAGTACCCAAGACACCCAATCAGAGATCCAAGACAGTTCGTGTTGCAACATGTCTGCATGACGTCATGAAACATGGCGGCGCCCACTGTTCGCCCACATGTCGGGAACGAGAGAGAGAGGTGGGTCACTCTGCATTTATCCAGGCTTGTGACTGGCTATATATAACATATATAGGCTGCATTACCCCCCTTCTTTTTTTTTCTTTGTTTTTTAAATTTTTTTTTCTTTTTTTTAATATATTTTTTTTTCTTTTTTTAAATTTTTTTAACGAGTCGTAACACGGATCTATTCATATTATATATATATATATATATATATTGGATCCTTCAATAGTCTAGTGATATCCGTCATGACATGTCCCATACTCCGATGTATCAGATAAAAAATGCAGTGCTGGCCGCACACCGTTGAACCTTCTTCTTGTACTCTGACGGTGTTGTATGTCCACATTCGACAATGTCGATTGATGAAGTTAAGGTAAGCGATCGAGTGAGGTGGTATGCAGGTAGGATCGTAGTATTCTCCCATCTCCCATAGAATTGGCATCGATGTATATAGCTATCCAATGTTTTCCCTCTCGACTATCAGGATCCGTGTTCCCCACCAAGGCCGAAGGCACGTTCATGTGTCTGGGTAATCTATTTCTGGCGTACACACCGATCTGGTCCCAGGGTGATCTTTTAAGACGCCTTCGATCTCTAAAGTGTTCATCAGGCACTGTAGTCAAACAGGACTTGTCTATTTCTGTCTATTTCGATGACGTTGTCGAACTCTGCATACAAAACCACGTTGATGGTAGCAGCGGGAAGTGCTTCGGCAAAATGAATTTCTAAACGTAAGTTGCCTTGTTTTTCACCAAAAATTTCTGAATCAACTAAATTGTCTATTACCAAATTTTTTATAATTTCTTTTCTCATAGATGTTCTAAAATATATTTTTAGATGTTTAGCAAGCAACACTTATTCTTCTTTCTTTAGTTTATCAAACCCTTCCAGGTCTGGCGTTTTCAAAAATTTACCAGCATCAAATGCCATTCTGTAGAATTTTGTTGGCTAATTCTAATAAAAATACTGAAAAAATTTAATAAGATATTAACGTTCTCCCGAGACGAGCCCCCAATTTCTGTAACGGCCGAAATCACCTTTAAATTGTAGCCAACAAAAGACACAAATCAATAATAAAATTTAACAAAATTTATTATATACAAGTTTACAAAATAAATATTACACAAAATAAAATGTCAACTTAACTGTTCAAAATCCTCCGTCTTTTCCTAATCCGGAATTCTTCCCGTCACTGTTGCGGGAATCCAAACGGAATATTATATCCAATCAGTCACAATCTAGTAGTAGTATGATGTAACGTAAATAAAAGTGTGTCAAGGATGATGTGTGAAACGTAAATAAATCCAACAGCTGAGAACACTAGAATGTCTGGTCCAATACGTTCTGCTCTAAAAATCTAACTTTCTTGTCCGTATATATACTGTAGAACGGAAACTTCTGGAATACGGTAGAAGTTCGAATCACACCAGAATTATTACGTAAGTCAAATAGAAAGTTATAGTCATTCCATCAGTATCTATTATTGTTCCAGTGATTTCTAAACTGCGCAGTTATAACATTATTTGCTAAACAACTATAAGTATTATGTAAACATATTATACATGTTATAAGGCCACACAAAACAAATTAGGCCAAGATAAATAATATAATAATTACAATACCATATCAAAATAAATATAATAATACAATATCATAACACTTAGAATTGAACAAGGTCGTTATCAGTGTATTTCACGAATAAACATAGTATGTCTCAGGTGCACCTCAAATGAAATTGATGATGAAAAACATTTTCTTTCATTTTCATGCACATCACCTTTAACCAGGAGAAACTGCATGTACTCCTTGATTAACTCACTCTGTCCTTACTTTAAGCACTTGATTCCTAGCCAGAAACTGATCTGGCTAATTAATGTAGAGAATGTTGATATATAATTAATATCTGTTTGTGATTTGATTGATGAAGGCAACATATAGATCTAGCTTCTCTGCACTAGGCACGAGGATGGCATGGTGGTTACCTAGACTCAGCAATAATAATAATATTCCCTTTTATAAATTATGTATTTTATCATAGACAATCAGGATTATTCCCATATATATATATATATATATATATATATATATATATATATATATATATATATATATAAAAATTTTTTTCTATTTGGTAGTATGTACACTAGGGCATGTCATTTAGCAACGTCCCTTGGTGCCTCCTGCAGTTGGGTCACCTTACAATATGAATCAACCCCTCTGCATCAGACACGAGAATGACATGCCAGTTTTGTGCATCTTCTCATAATATTTTAACCAAATTGTCTATCTACATACATGTATACCATCTGCGTCTATTTCCCACCTTGCCATGCATCACTGTCCCTTGGTGGCTTTTGCAGTTAAGTTACATATCCACAACATATCCGCTCGCATTATACACTTACAAACTTTATATATGTGTAGTTCATACATGTTTAAACTGCTTTTGTTTCTTTGTATGTATACTTGATTATTGTTATTTTTTTTTAAATAATGTCTTATATTGTAATATGTTCTTTGTGAGCCGATTTATTGCAAATAAAACATCTTCTTCTTACTATTGTGAATTGCCATATCAACGCCATATCAAGTCGAATCCACAGGCTGAGACCTGGTATTTCGTTGATATTCAAATCTGAACAAGATTTATCATAAGTAATATTTTATCGCTGATTTGTCATAAAAGGACTGGTCGGCTCGGAGCCAGAATAATGTGTCGGAGTGGGGTGACATGTCTAACTGCAGACAAGATACTCCAGTGTGGTGGCAGTATAAAAATCAAACCAAGCATGTTGATCTAGTACAAAGCATAAAATGTGAACCCTCGCATTACACACTAGTCTTGTTTTTGCCATGATATAGCTAAAAAAAATTATTTTATGTACACATTCTTCTTTTGGGGGGTATAAATATAGGTGCCATCGACACAAGAAGAATGGGAAGAAATTGCATCGGATTTTTATGAGAAATGGAATTATCCAAATTGTTTGGGGGCCATAGATGGGAAACATGTTGTCGTCCAACCGCCATGTAGCAGTGGGTCATATTTTTACAACTACAAACACACACACAGTATCGTTCAGATGGCTCTTGTTGATGCTAACTACCGCTTTACCTATGTGGATGTAGGAAGTAATGGTCGTGTGAGTGATGGAGGAGTCTTTCCACAATGTACTTTGCAAGAATCCATTAAAAATCAGTTACTAAATTTTCCGGGTCCTAAAGAATTACCTGGAAGAAACCAAAAAGTACCATTTGTTGTTGTTGGCGATGAAGCTTTTCCGCTTAAAGAGTATTTGATGAAACCATATCCTCGAAGGGGTGGATAAGATAATTCTCAAAGGATTTTTAATTACAGACTGTCAAGAGCAAGAAGAATTGTCGAAAATGCCTTTGGTATTCTATGTAACAGGTTTCGTGTTTTAAGAGCCCCTATTCTTGTATCACCCGACAAAGTTGAGAAGATGGTTATGTGCTGTTGCGCTTTGCATAATTTTTTACGTCCAGAAACTCAGACGGCAATTGATGCAGAAAATGGACAGGATATTGGAACAGGGCTACTTAAAGTTCCTCGTGGAGGAAGTCGTAACTCTTGTCAGGCGAGGCAAATTCGCGATGAATTTAAAGAGTACTTTTGTACTACAGGTCAGGTTCCATGGCAAGCAAATATTGTAAGATAGATGAAAAACCTTTCCTAACTTTCTGTCTTTTATGGATATTGTATATGCATAAATAGAACATATAGTGACAAACATTTCCTATTATAGAAACTATGTTGTCATAATTATTCAATACTAGATATAATAAACTTAAGTTTAGTATAGATGAATTAACTATTTTATTATAATATAACAGAAGTTAACATAATATTAGAAAAAATACGACAACATATATCTATTTTGAATTTGCATTGGACCGCCTCGGTGGTCTCGTGGTAGCGTGCTCGCCCCGAGTGCGGAACGTCGCGGGTTCGATCCCCGGCCGGGTCAAACCAAAGACATTAAAATTGGTATTTGCTGCTTCTCCGCCAAGCACGCGGCATCTAGGAGTAAGAGCAAAGACTGGTCGGCTCGGAGTCAGTATAATGTGTCCGAGTGAGGTGATATGTCTTCCTGCGGACAGTTACCTCGTGAGCTAGCACATTAAAAATCCGACTTAGCGTGTCGGTCTAGTACAAAGCAGGGATCATATTCATTATCATGTCAACATGTTCTCGACCTGATATGCACCTGGTTGCCACTGGACGTTAAATTCATCCATCCATCCATGAATTTGCATTGAATATTTTAAAGGTTTTAAGATACTGGTTTCCATCTGTTTATTGAGTGTAGTATTGATTTTGGGATTGGCTATTATTTATTGGATACGATTGCATATCTCTTGGTATTTGTTGAGCTTGACTGCGAGGTACTTGCTGCTGAGAAGAGCTGTGATACTGCTGGTTTAGGTTAAGAATTTGGGTTTCACAAACTAAATTTTGAATTTTATTCTTTAAAATGAATTTGTTTTGTACGTTTTCTGGCATGGCTGAAAGAGATGTTCCAACATATTTTCCAAAAATTGCATCATTTGAATCTTCCTCTTCTGGTGTATTCAGTGTTTCAATTGCTTTTTGTAAAAGCAGATCAGATTTATTGGCTTTAGGAATTTGTTTCATCTTTTTAGCAGTTGTTGTAGAACTTGTCGATGAATTTAATGTTACAGAACTAAGTAATAAACCACTTTCATTGTCATCTTCATTATCATCTCCTTCGTGGGTTGAAGAATTCTGCCAAAAAAAAATTAACTTTATCATGACTATATTTAAAAGAAAACAAAAAGCACCGTTCAAATTGAAAAAAAAATAATCCGTCGCATTGAACCATTAACATTCGATGGTGCTTATCACAACGCTAACTAAAGTTCCGCCGATTATTTACAAGATCGGATTGAATATTTATTATCAACAATTGCTATGCATCCTTATTTTTCTTCCGCGCGAAAATTTATTTTCACTTTTGTATACATTTGTATCCTGATTTATTCTGAATCTTGTGATGTAGAATATTCATTCGAATGCAACATAACATATAACGTCCTTTTTGATTGGATAACGTCAAGCGTAAAATCCACGGTTTACCGTCGGAACCATTGACGACAACGTTGCGCAAACGCATTTGACGTTTCCTGTTTACTTTTTATTCTATTTTTTAACGTTAACGGAGGTTGCATTAGAATGGGGATAACTGTATTGTATTTTAACAGTTGCCGACATAAACCGGTGGTTTTACCATCGCAAATATCCGTTTACCTGGCTCCGCTACGCGTCGCCAGGTAAACTCAATTTGCGACGGTAAAACCAGCGGTTTACGTCGGCAACTGATAAAATACAATACACTTATCCCCAAATGTTTAGCCTGTCTTGCGGAAAGTTATTTAATTTCAGTTCTTACCGGGTCATGTTATTTATTTTCAAAATTCCTAAATCCCCCCTCCCACGAGAAATTAAATAGAATGGTCGTCCCCTAAGCTTCAAAATAATATAGTTTTTGTAATATCTCAATCATAAGCGTATTAAATGAAAAGAATTTTATTGTTCATAATTGTAGATATGCAAAGGATGACAATTTTTTTATATTTGTCGATAGGGTGATTTTGACACGTCATTGTAAAATGCTAATTATGCAATTATTCAGCTACACGATGCAGGAAAAGCTTAGTTTCAAAGAGCTATTTTAAGTACCAGAAAGCATATATTACGTGAACTACAGTCGGTATACCAAAAGTTTCCTATAAATGAGAAACACTATTCTGTGCAATTTATTTGGTATAGTCGACACATTTTGTATACAAAAAATCGTTTTTAGGCGACTTGACCAAAGGCCATAATCATGATTAACTTAAATGAATTACATAGTACTGTGGTTGTGCATCATGGCTTCATTTATTTTTCAAATAGGTGTTTATTGGGGGTTCCAAATAGGAAATAAATATAGGGGTTGTACCTCCATAACATTACATCCTGCAATTCGCAACAACTTCTACATGATTACGAGTTTCTAAGTTGTTATTTTAACCCGTAAAAGTCGTTTTATGTTCGAGTTCGAAATCGAAACTTCGACTTGTTTTTTTACTGTTTATTTGTTTTTTGTTTTGTTTTTGTTTTTGTTTTTGTTTGTTTTTTTTGTTTGCTTGTTTGTTTTTTGTTTGTTTGTTTGTTTGTGGTTTTTTGTTTTTTGTTTTTTGTTTTTTGTTTTTTTTTTGGGGGGGGGGGTCCTATCCCGCCTCCGTACTTACAATATTTGATTTAGATACTCTTTTTCTGACTTGAGTCCTGAGAAATTTATCCATACTCTGGTACATAGGCCATTTACTCTCATAAATTTCACATGTCCCAGCACCACTTGTCTTGGAATCTTCCACCTTATTCATTTCCCTCTTATAATAATAATAATAATAATAATAATCTTTATTTGCATAATACATCCCATGGGATCAAGCAAATACAATACAAATATCAAATACAAACATACGTTCTCAAATTATTATTTTTTTTACTGATCTTATCAACTGAAACAAAAAGACAATTAACCAATAATAATACCGATAACACAAACTCGCCATAAACTGTCGGGTACATGATTTAGAATGACGCACTTCAATATTAGAGGACAATAAAAAATATGATTATGTTCGTTATTGACGTTAATACATGTTTTTAAAATTAATTTGAACAGAAAAACACTCGCAATATTTCCGAATATTTGTATCATCACTATGGCGTACTTTCATTTTTATACAAAAAACCGGTTGGATATCAAATATTCCTGAAATTCTGCTTCATACAGAGGTTAAAAAGAGGAAACGACAGCCTGTTAAAATAGCCCACCTATAGAAAGATTTTGTTTTAGAATAGAAACAATATACAATCCAAGTATCCTTTGGGAACCTTACGTCACGATATTCAATGCATTTATACGAGTTATTTCCCATTGCATAAAAGAAACAAAGAAACAACATTGATGCAACATTAGATAGGGTTTTTTTTTCTCTAAAAATGGAGTGATGTAAATGTAAAAACATGAAATTTCGAATATATTCATAACATATACAGATCTACCTCCTATCTTTATTTTGCCATCAATTCGCTCTAGAGCCCTTTTCCTCTCAAGTTTGTCATGATACAGTTGGGACGTTAAGTCCCATAGAGATGGTTCATTCTCATAGAGATCAATGAAGTCCAAGTCCTCTGACATCTTCTGTTCTTCATTATAGTCAAGAATTTTAACTGCTATCATGTCAGTCATGTCTGAAGAATGAGTGTCGACAAACGCGCCGCATACTCGTTGCATTGCATGTCGTACTCGTAAGTTTAAATAGGTAATTTATAAGTAAAGGTCTGTTAAAAAAGGGGGTAGTCCGATATGAGATGCATGAAAAAACAAAAAAGGAACCATATGTGACGTACAGTAAGTGCCAATAATTTAGTTTCCATACGAACATTTTCCTATATATTTAATTTAATACCATCTTACTCAAAATTCTCAATAATTCTTGTTTGGTTCTACATATTTTAATAAAATTATTTGCAGAATTTATTGCAGTTTCTTTTGACAATTTTCTCAAACAATTGTTATTTGTAGTTTTGAAATGCTAATGAATAAAAAATAAATTTTAAATATTGAAGTTCAGATGCAAACAGGTATATTGAATCGTCCTTTCTAAATTAAGAATAATGACAACGCTTAAAATGGTTTTTCGCAAAATTCAGTAAAAATTATTTTAATAAAACTACAATAAAGTCTGCGATCAATGGTAAAGCATCAAAATCTAACCAAAAATGAATTAGTGAGAATTTCTGGAAATAAGACTTAATTTACAGGAAAAATGTACGAACATTGTATTATGGCCACTTCACTATCTGAAAGAATAATTTTCTTAAATTTTCTAATTTAATACTTAGTTTGACATTACATATACTGTAGGCGCAGAATAGCCACGTTTATGAAAAAAAGATAATACTATTCCTTTTAAGAATTAAAAACTTTTAAAATGATGTGAAAATCGGAAAATAGTTGATTAAAATTATTTGCATGATTTTTAATTAATTTAGTCGATTTTGCGTTCACACGATCCTTTTCCAGTCAAAAAGTCGAATGGAAATAGCGTATGATTCGATTTCAAAACGACGTTTCGACTTGACATTCGACTTCAGATTTTAGTGTTCACACGGTACGATTTTAGTCGAAAGCATGTGAACAGGTAAAAATCGAATGAAAATCGAATGGAAAATCGTACCGTGTAAACGCACCTTTAGTATAACCATTCAAAGTTTGTAAAGACAAAAAAAAAAAAAAAACAAAAAACAAAAAAAAAAAAAAAACGTTGTTTATGGTGATTTCTATCACGTCCGCAATATTTTCTATAAATAGAAGTGGAATGCAAACTTGTGCTGTCATATAAATACATTTTTATTTACGGATGCATTTGATAATGATAGTGAATATGATCCCTGCTTTGTACTAGACCGACACGCTAAGTCGGATTTTTAATGTGCTAGCTCACGAGGTAACTGTCCGCAGGAAGACATATCACCTCACTCGGACACATTATACTGACTCCGAGCCGACCAGTCTTTGCACTTACTCCTAGATGCCGCGTGCTTGGCGGAGAAGCAGCAAATACCAATTTTAATGTCTTTGGTTTGACCCGGCCGGGGATCGAACCCGCGACGTTCCGCACTCGGGGCGAGCACGCTACCACGAGACCACCGAGGCGGTCCAATGCAAATTCAAAATAGATATATGTTGTCGTATTTTTTCTAATATTATGTTAACTTCTGTTATATTATAATAAAATAGTTAATTCATCTATACTAAACTTAAGTTTATTATATCTAGTATTGAATAATTATGACAACATAGTTTCTATAATAGGAAATGTTTGTCACTATATGTTCTATTTATGCATATACAATATCCATAAAAGACAGAAAGTTAGGAAAGGTTTTTCATCTATCTTACAATATTTGCTTGCCATGGAACCTGACCTGTAGTACAAAAGTACTCTTTAAATTCATCGCGAATTTGCCTCCCCTGACAAGAGTTACGACTTCCTCCACGAGGAACTTTAAGTAGCCCTGTTCCAATATCCTGTCCATTTTCTGCATCAATTGCCGTCTGAGTTTCTGGACGTAAAAAATTATGCAAAGCGCAACAGCACATAACCATCTTCTCAACTTTGTCGGGTGATACAAGAATAGGGGCTCTTAAAACACGAAACCTGTTACATAGAATACCAAAGGCATTTTCGACAATTCTTCTTGCTCTTGACAGTCTGTAATTAAAAATCCTTTGAGAATTATCTTATCCACCCCTTCGAGGATATGGTTTCATCAAATACTCTTTAAGCGGAAAAGCTTCATCGCCAACAACAACAAATGGTACTTTTTGGTTTCTTCCAGGTAATTCTTTAGGACCCGGAAAATTTAGTAACTGATTTTTAATGGATTCTTGCAAAGTACATTGTGGAAAGACTCCTCCATCACTCACACGACCATTACTTCCTACATCCACATAGGTAAAGCGGTAGTTAGCATCAACAAGAGCCATCAGAACGATACTGTGTGTGTGTTTGTAGTTGTAAAAATATGACCCACTGCTACATGGCGGTTGGACGACAACATGTTTCCCATCTATGGCCCCCAAACAATTTGGATAATTCCATTTCTCATAAAAATCCGATGCAATTTCTTCCCATTCTTCTTGTGTCGATGGCACCTATATTTATACCCCCCAAAAAAAGAATGTGTACATAAAATAATTTTTTTTAGCTATATCATGGCAAAAACAAGACTAGTGTGTAATGCGAGGGTTCACATTTTATGCTTTGTACTAGATCAACATGCTTGGTTTGATTTTTACAGTGCCACCACACTGGAGTATCTTGTCTGCAGTTAGACATGTCACCCCACTCCGACACATTATTCTGGCTCCGAGCCGACCAGTCCTTTTATGACAAATCAGCGATAAAATATTACTTATGATAAATCTTGTTCAGATTTGAATATCAACGAAATACCAGGTCTCAGCCTGTGGATTCGACTTGATATGGCGTTGATATGGCAATTCACAATAGTAAGAAGAAGATGTTTTATTTGCAATAAATCGGCTCACAAAGAACATATTACAATATAAGACATTATTTAAAAAAAAATAACAATAATCAAGTATACATACAAAGAAACAAAAGCAGTTTAAACATGTATGAACTACACATATATAAAGTTTGTAAGTGTATAATGCGAGCGGATATGTTGTGGATATGTAACTTAACTGCAAAAGCCACCAAGGGACAGTGGTGCATGGCAAGGTGGGAAATAGACGCAGATGGTATACATGTATGTAGATAGACAATTTGGTTAAAATATTATGAGAAGATGCACAAAACTGGCATGTCATTCTCGTGCCTGATGCAGAGGGGTTGATTCATATTGTAAGGTGACCCAACTGCAGGAGGCACCAAGGGACGTTGCTAAATGACATGCCCAAGTGTACATACTACCAAATAGAAAAAAAAAAATATATATATATGGGAATAATCCTGATTGTCTATGATAAAATACATAATTTATAAAAGGGAATATTATTATTATTGCTGAGTCTAGGTAACCACCATGCCATCCTCGTGCCTAGTGCAGAGAAGCTAGATCTATATGTTGCCTTCATCAATCAAATCACAAACAGATATTAATTATATATCAACATTCTCTACATTAATTAGCCAGATCAGTTTCTGGCTAGGAATCAAGTGCTTAAAGTAAGGACAGAGTGAGTTAATCAAGGAGTACATGCAGTTTCTCCTGGTTAAAGGTGATGTGCATGAAAATAAAAGAAAATGTTTTTCATCATCAATTTCATTTGAGGTGCACCTGAGACATACTATGTTTATTCGTGAAATACACTGATAACGACCTTGTTCAATTCTAAGTGTTATGATATTGTATTATTATATTTATTTTGATATGGTATTGTAATTATTATATTATTTATCTTGGCCTAATTTGTTTTGTGTGGCCTTATAACATGTATAATATGTTTACATAATACTTATAGTTGTTTAGCAAATAATGTTATAACTGCGCAGTTTAGAAATCACTGGAACAATAATAGATACTGATGGAATGACTAGAACTTTCTATTTGACTTACGTAATAATTCTGGTGTGATTCGAACTTCTACCGTATTCCAGAAGTTTCCGTTCTACAGTATATATACGGACAAGAAAGTTAGACTTTTAAAGCAGAACGTATTGGACCAGACATTCTTGTGTTCTCAGCTGTTGGATTTATTTACGTTTCACACATGATCCTTGACACACTTTTATTTACGTTACATCATACTACTACTAGATTGTGACTGATTGGATATAATATTCCGTTTGGATTCCCGCAACAGTGACGAGAAGAATTCCGGATTAGGAAAAGACGGAGGATTTTGAACAGTTAAGTTGACATTTTATTTTGTGTAATATTTATTTTGTAAACTTGTATATAATAAATCTTGTTAAATTTTATTATTGATTTGTGTCTTTTGTTGGCTACAATTTAAAGGTGATTTCGGCCGTTACAGAAATTGGGGGCTCGTCTCGGGAGAACGTTAATATCTTATTAAATTTTTTCAGTATTTTTATTAGAATTAGCCAACAAAATTCTACAGAATGGCATTTGATGCTGGTAAATTTTTGAAAACGCCAGACCTGGAAGGGTTTGATAAACTAAAGAAAGAAGAATAAGTGTTGCTTGCTAAACATCTAAAAATATATTTTAGAACATCTATGAGAAAAGAAATTATAAAAAATTTGGTAATAGACAATTTAGTTGATTCAGAAATTTTTGGTGAAAAACAAGGGAACTTACGTTTAGAAATTCATTTTGCCGAAGCACTTCCCGCTGCTACCATCAACGTGGTTTTGTATGCAGAGTTCGACAACGTCATCGAAATAGACAGAAATAGACAAGTCCTGTTTGACTACAGTGCCTGCTGAACACTTTAGAGATCGAAGGCGTCTTAAAATATCACCCTGGGACCAGATCGGTGTTTAAAAGAGTGTACGCCAGAAATAGATTACCCAGACACATGAACGTGCCTTCGGCCTTGGTGGGGAACACGGATCCTGATAGTCGAGAGGGAAAACATTGGATAGCTATATACATCGATGCCAATTCTATGGGAGACGGGAGAATACTACGATCCTAACGGCATACCACCTCACTCGATCGCTTACCTTAACTTCATGAATCGACATTGTCGAATGTGGACATACAACACCGTCAGAGTACAAGAAGAAGGTTCAACGGTGTGCGGCCAGCACTGCATTTTTTATCCGACATGTGGGCGAACAGTGGGCGCCGCCATGTTTCATGACGTCATGCAGACATGTTGCAACACGAACTGTCTTGGATCTCTGATTGGGTGTCTTGGGTACTGTCTATCACGTCCGCTTTCTGCACATATATACAGTGCAGAACCTTTCACTTCGTCTTATTCCTTCGAACGGTAAAGATGCAACCACAGCACAGACAAGCCTTGCTCAAGAATTACGTTCTTTTGGTGAACGAAACCCCGGTAGACGAAATAGTCGATGTTTTGGTACAACGAGGCATAGTGGAAGAGGACCAGAGAGAATTCATTTCTCATCAACCAACCAGGAAGATGCGTACCCGTGCCTTACTGCAATTACTACCCAGAAGAGGTCCCAATGCATTTAACGGTTTTTGTCACGCCCTGATGGTGAATAGGAGGGACGATCTGCTAGGAGTCTTGACAGATCCCAACAAAGAGGACATGGAAATCTGTTTACCGGAAGAGTCCAGCTTTCATCTAGGAGGGAGCTTACACCTGAAGGTTGAAAAGGAGGGAATCCCCTTGACTGACGGGAGGATGGAAGTGTATTTCCCACTATTTCGCTGGGTACAACTCCAATATACCTTGGACGATATCGACGAGGCCGTTCATTACTTGGAACACAACAGATACGCGTCCCTACACAAACACCTCGGGGGAAACGTGTACGTCACGGCACAGAGTCCGGAATTGAAGTCAGACGTTCGCCATTACTCTCTATCGCCTCTGGACGAACAGCTACACCCGACAGACCAAGGAGTGAGTTTGGATTTTCAACAGTACGAAAAATTAAAGGAGGTGGACAAAGTCATCCCAGAACTCGTTCCCGAGTTGAAGAAAACCTTACCTTGTGTGCAGTAACCCACCAGAACGTGGAAAGTGCCATGTTTTGCAGTGAATGTCAACCAAATGGACCAGACTTGTAAAAAAAAAAAGAAGAAAAAAAAAAAGTTAATGCAGCCTGCATTTGAAGCTATCATAATGGTTTGCTTCGAATGTTGACAGTTGACAGCCTTGTTTAGATGCAGATTAGCTTTTTTTCTCTCCCCTTGTTGGAGGGGAATATGGAACTGGCGCAAAAACCACTTCCGGTTCCTGAACATGCGCAGACCACACGTCCGGGTCCTAGCAAGTGACTTGCGTCACTTCCGTAAACAAAATATGAGAAAATGGCGCGGAAAACCACTACTTCCGGTTTCGCATGCGTGCAAATCACTTCCGGGTACTTTCGGTTCCGCCTAAGCATGCGCAGATCACACATCTGGGTCCTAGTACGTGACTTACGTCACTTCCGGCAACAAATTATGAGAAAATGGCGCGAAAAACCACTACTTCTGGTTCCGCCTACGCATGCGCAGATCACACATCCGGGTCCCAGCACTGACTTCCGGTTCCGGTAACGTCACTTCCTGTGACGTCATTTCGGATCCAGTGACGTCACTTCCGGCACCTCCACCACACCCACCACCACAAATACTAACTGAACTGTCCCCATATACTATCGCTGGTTGGAAGAAAAAAATCTAAAGACATGATGGTGAGCGAAATGAAGAAAAAGGTCATAAAATGAAAATAAAAATGCCAAAAAAAACCATGAATTTAAAATCTCATTATTATTAGATTCATACATAAATATTTTTTATCGGCACGTGTCAAAGTGATCAATAAGTCCCGTGTTAATTACCTTATCACATGTTTATTGTGTTCAATCATCCAGAACAAATTCTGAACTGACAATCTGGTATAAACGGCGCGGGATAGCTAGTTAGGATGATATCAAGATTTTATATATTTTATCTAAAATTATGTAGTACTGGTAATCTTTATTGAAGAAAACAAGACGGATAAAGAATTATATATATTTTTAAATATGAATTAAAATGTAGTAAATGTAAATTTTATTTGTAACTCCGTTATTATGTAATTTTCGTTTATCTCCATTTAATTACATTTCCTTTATTCATTTGTTTTTGTTTTTTGTTTTCATCTTTATTTTATTTAAGTTTTTTATGGGAAGGGGAAAGGGGGGGGGGGTTAAATTCGACCGAGATAAATTGGTTTAAATTTCCGCAATTTTTTGTGAAATAACAGTTTTACTTTTCCGCAGAAAAGAATATGTCGTGTCTGCAAAAAATACATACTACTCTTCTGCAATTTACCCGGTCATCAAAAGTAAGAACAAAATTAGTATATTAATATGGGTGCGCTACTTCCCAATTTTATTCCTGTCACCCTAATATCTTTGCTCAAATGAGTATTTTACAAAAAAATAAACGAAAACATTATCATAATCCGATTTGCCAAAGTTTCACCGTTTCACAAACTTAACAAACAAACTATTTTAAAGTTGTTCGGCGACATTCGGATTTATATTTCCAGCTGCATAAGAAGCTTTGTTGAATGTTTATCAAGCAACTTGTGAATAATTTAAAGAATCTGGACTTTGTGGATTGTTTTATTGTGGAGTATCCGAAAATGCTTTATTTCCACTATGAAGTATATGATTCATGTTAAATTTTTAACTGTATGTTTGAGGAAAAACGGACAAGTATATACTCAAACAAAGTACAAATGGTCTCCACACCATACCCTGACTGATGGCCCCAGAGTAATTCATGAGTAGTTATGTCCAGCGGTACAATATCATGTCAGAATACCAACAAATAAATAAACAGAAAGGTAACTGAGATTCCCAACTTGGGACACGAGCATAAAATGGTGAAGCAGTTAAATCGAAGAGTCACCCCCCCCTTTTTTTTTGGTAAATATGGTCAAGGAAACTGAAAGAAAAGTATCATAACACACTATAAAAGTCGATCCGACATGCTTCAATCCCCAATGGTGACACCAAATTAGGAAAGTATTTGTTAAACCATTTTTATTGTAGGATATCGATAGTGAAAATTTTTTTCAAATCTGAATGTAAAGCTTTATTACAATTTTAATTTAATGCACCAAGAATATTTCACGTATGTCTATGATGTGTACAATGTATAATATGTGCAAGGAAAATCAAATAAATCCGGGATTTAAAAAATACATGGGATAAAACTTAAAATTAATAATTATTAAAATTAATATTTTGTTTATATTACCTATGTTTTTATAGATAATCAACTCCCCCTTAAATGTAAATCTCCAAGTTTTTTACCCCACATTTCCACGAATATGTATCTTTTTTAAAGTCTTCACTTTTCTTCATACGCTTTTCTTTGAATAGGCAGTGAATTTATTGACTGGGTAGCCCAACACGGCTAGTCTCTTGGGATCTTCAGAGAAAGGTCTGAACAAAACTTTGCTATGAAGCCATCCATTCTAGAATAATGTACGGAATGTTTAAAAACCTGGCTTGTTCTTTTGGAAACCTCCCAAAAAGAAACAGACTTAACCACCATAGAATTAAAATCCAAATACAACACAATAAGGCATGTTAGCTTAGGGGCCGGTCAATATTTATAGGGGCGGGGGGGGGGGGGGGGAAGGCTTGAGAATTATTGAGGGTAAAAATGTTTGAAATAAAATGGGGGGGGTCAAAATTTAGAAATAAAATTTCTATACGCATTTTTTTTTTTGGGAGGATAAAAAATTCTGAGAAGTACAGTCACTTTATCTGTCTGTACTGATGGTATTACTTTCCCACATATCAAGGGTAATTAACATATTTTGCTTGTGACATTCAACACAGCTGGTCATAAGTAGTGGTCTTTCAAAAATCTTATCTTCATCTGTGTATGGTACAAACTTTATTATCTTTTACAGTCATGACAGTGCTTATAATTGTACCACATTGGATTTATACACATTGTTTCTGAAAAATGGATAAAAACATTGATTTTTTAAAAGTAAAATAAATTGCAGTATTTTTTAAAAGCTAGAAGGATCATACAATAATCAAACTGGGGAAATTAAAAATTTGACCAATGACGAAAAATCGAAACAAAATAGCTTTATTACCTTCTGTTTCAATCTTTTAATAAAAATGATCCGAGAACAAATGTGTAATATTAATAGATAATTTACTGATGAAAATATCGATTACATACTTTCAATCAGCTTAATTTTTGACTAAATGGCTTTGCAAGTTACATAAAATACAACATTTTTTAACTATTAATTCCTCTATATGCCATAATATGTCACCCCCTCTCTCTTCTCTCCCTCTCTCTCTTCTCTCTCTCTCTCTCTCTCTCTCTCTCTCTCTCTCTCTCTCTCTCGTGTCTACAAATTTGATTTGCCTGGTGTAAAGTTTTTTTGAAAAGCCCAAATTGCCATTATATCTTTTACTAAAATTATATTCTGGAAAATTGATAGGAATTGTGTTATATCCAAATGTTGATTTATCAATACAAACTTGTTATAGTAAACGTTTGTATTGATAAATCAAAATTTTAAATATAACAATTATAAGATGGCAACTATTAATTCCTCTATCTGCCATAATATGCCTCCACTAATTGTTTTTATTTTATACAATAGTAATTAATCAACACATACACAGTCACTTCGGGGCCTCGGTGGCCGATTGGTCTAGGTAGTTCGTCACGACTACTAATGATCACTAGCCTGTCAACGCTGAGGTTGTGAGTTCGAATCTCACCTGTGTTCGACTCCAATCTTAATTGACAAGGATTGCCAATTTTCCTACCGAAGGTCGGTGGTTCTCTCCGGGTACTCCGGCTTCCTTTACCAATAAAAACTGGCCGCCGCGAAAAAGCCAAATGCGTTGAAAACGGCGAAAAACCCCAAATAAACAAACAAACAAACACAGTCACTTCTAAATAATCATACCAACCAGCCTTATCAGAAAGGTCATGACCTCGTATTTAGCAAGAGATGATCACAAGTAATAGCATTTCTCCCTTTCTTGGCGCATTTGCAAATAAATAAATAAAGTATTATACACACCACCCTCTTTCGGGTTTAAATTATTACTTTTTGGAATCAACTTGTATATTTTCATGACATAATATCCTGCAAAGTGATTTTAATCAGTAAATTCCAGTATAAATTGTTGCTTGTTATAGTCACTGTAACAGTTGTTTTAAATTACAAAATTAATTGGTCATCGCAAGGTTTAAAATTTTACCAATTTGTTTATGCCACGCACTGAATTGACCATCTTTTTAATTGGCAAAATTTCCAGTAATATGTTAAAATGTTTGAATCATCCGTAAAAATTGAGACCTGCTGGAGTGATAATAAATTGTGTAAGAGAAAGAAATTGAATAAATTCATCTGACATCTCTCCTTTTCGAATCATCTGATCGACAGACAGACTGACTTTTTTCTTTTAAAGTTCTGTCGTATAGAACTGGCTTTTGTTCATCTCGGTTTCAAATATTTTCCAATGCACAAATCAGTTTCCATGGATCAGGATATTTGCTATTTTAATACTTGGTGGAGAAAAGGAATAGTTATATATATTATATCTGCGATTACAAGTTTCAAGGTGAATAACATCAATTCGGCTTTATGGAGAAAACAGAGAAGTAGGGCCACTTTCCCCAGTATTTGTTTCACTCTTAAACATTGATTTTTAATCTTAAATATTTTTCTACTTTTTATCTTAATCGGTTGTAAGCAATGCACCTTATGAGAAAAAAATTCTACCCGCAAAGGTCGTGTGTATATATGGGCGATTTGGGTAAATTTGTATCATTATTGGAATATTGCCAAGAAGGAATTTCAGATCCAAAAATCATTCTATTGTCATATAAAAAGAGATTCATAAACTCATTTACACCAAAAACAAGTTTTGGTTCTGAGTGTCCTTCACGTGGAAAAATTGTATTCAAGAAGTTAATTTGGCAAATTTGTGTTAAAAATGTCTCCCATGTTTAGGTTTTTTAGTAACTTATATGTTAGTTATTACATGTATTAGCAAATCTTAAGGGAACACATACTAGGCTATGCCCACATAAATTTTTATATGCATCAGACGGCTTATTGAAAATATACTTTTAAACGTAATCAGCAATATGAGATTTCATTAACGGTTTAATAATTTTTTAGCATGATATTAATAATAATAAACTGACCTAAATTTTGACAGCATCTGAAATATTAACAAATACATAAAATTTTTAGTTTAGTATGATTTGAGCTATTTATTTTAAAATGTAAAATTTTTTGATACATTTTGTAGACTCTGGACTAAATAAGTCACAAGTACACGCACTAAAGATGAAAATTTTCAAATATTAATATTCCCAAATATACTTCAATACATCTTTTTATATGACAATAGAATGATTTTTGGATCTGAAATTCCTTCTTGGCAATATTCCAATAATGATACAAATTTACCCAAATCGCCCATATATACACACGACCTTTGCGGGTAGAATTTTTTTCTCATAAGGTGCATTGCTTACAACCGATTAAGATAAAAAGTAGAAAAATATTTAAGATTAAAAATCAATGTTTAAGAGTGAAACAAATACTGGGGAAAGTGGCCCTACTTCTCTGTTTTCTCCATAAAGCCGAATTGATGTTATTCACCTTGAAACTTGTAATCGCAGATATAATATATATAACTATTCCTTTTCTCCACCAAGTATTAAAATAGCAAATATCCTGATCCATGGAAACTGATTTGTGCATTGGAAAATATTTGAAACCGAGATGAACAAAAGCCAGTTCTATACGACAGAACTTTAAAAGAAAAAAGTCAGTCTGTCTGTCGATCAGATGATTCGAAAAGGAGAGATGTCAGATGAATTTATTCAATTTCTTTCTCTTACACAATTTATTATCACTCCAGCAGGTCTCAATTTTTACGGATGATTCAAACATTTTAACATATTACTGGAAATTTTGCCAATTAAAAAGATGGTCAATTCAGTGCGTGGCATAAACAAATTGGTAAAATTTTAAACCTTGCGATGACCAATTAATTTTGTAATTTAAAACAACTGTTACAGTGACTATAACAAGCAACAATTTATACTGGAATTTACTGATTAAAATCACTTTGCAGGATATTATGTCATGAAAATATACAAGTTGATTCCAAAAAGTAATAATTTAAACCCGAAAGAGGGTGGTGTGTATAATACTTTATTTATTTATTTGCAAATGCGCCAAGAAAGGGAGAAATGCTATTACTTGTGATCATCTCTTGCTAAATACGAGGTCATGACCTTTCTGATAAGGCTGGTTGGTATGATTATTTAGAAGTGACTGTGTTTGTTTGTTTGTTTATTTGGGGTTTTTCGCCGTTTTCAACGCATTTGGCTTTTTCGCGGCGGCCAGTTTTTATTGGTAAAGGAAGCCGGAGTACCCGGAGAGAACCACCGACCTTCGGTAGGAAAATTGGCAATCCTTGTCAATTAAGATTGGAGTCGAACACAGGTGAGATTCGAACTCACAACCTCAGCGTTGACAGGCTAGTGATCATTAGTAGTCGTGACGAACTACCTAGACCAATCGGCCACCGAGGCCCCGAAGTGACTGTGTATGTGTTGATTAATTACTATTGTATAAAATAAAAACAATTAGTGGAGGCATATTATGGCAGATAGAGGAATTAATAGTTGCCATCTTATAATTGTTATATTTAAAATTTTGATTTATCAATACAAACGTTTACTATAACAAGTTTGTATTGATAAATCAACATTTGGATATAACACAATTCCTATCAATTTTCCAGAATATAATTTTAGTAAAAGATATAACGGCAATTTGGGCTTTTCAAAAAAACTTTACACCAGGCAAATCAAATTTGTAGACACGAGAGAGAGAGAGAGAGAGAGAGAGAGAAGAGAGAGAAGAGAGAGAGAGAGAGAGAGGGAGAGAAGAGAGAGGGGGTGACATATTATGGCATATAGAGGAATTAATAGTTAAAAAATGTTGTATTTTATGTAACTTGCAAAGCCATTTAGTCAAAAATTAAGCTGATTGAAAGTATGTAATCGATATTTTCATCAGTAAATTATCTATTAATATTACACATTTGTTCTCGGATCATTTTTATTAAAAGATTGAAACAGAAGGTAATAAAGCTATTTTGTTTCGATTTTTCGTCATTGGTCAAATTTTTAATTTCCCCAGTTTGATTATTGTATGATCCTTCTAGCTTTTAAAAAATACTGCAATTTATTTTACTTTTAAAAAATCAATGTTTTTATCCATTTTTCAGAAACAATGTGTATAAATCCAATGTGGTACAATTATAAGCACTGTCATGACTGTAAAAGATAATAAAGTTTGTACCATACACAGATGAAGATAAGATTTTTGAAAGACCACTACTTATGACCAGCTGTGTTGAATGTCACATGTTAATTACCCTTGATATGTGGGAAAGTAATACCATCAGTACAGACAGATAAAGTGACTGTACTTCTCAGAATTTTTTATCCTCCCAAAAAAAAAAATGCGTATAGAAATTTTATTTCTAAATTTTGACCCCCCCATTTTATTTCAAACATTTTTACCCTCAATAATTCTCAAGCCTTCCCCCCCCCCCGCCCCTATAAATATTGACCGGCCCCTAAGCTAACATGCCTTATTGTGTTGTATTTGGATTTTAATTCTATGGTGGTTAAGTCTGTTTCTTTTTGGGAGGTTTCCAAAAGAACAAGCCAGGTTTTTAAACATTCCGTACATTATTCTAGAATGGATGGCTTCATAGCAAAGTTTTGTTCAGACCTTTCTCTGAAGATCCCAAGAGACTAGCCATGTTGGGCTACCCAGTCAATAAATTCACTGCCTATTCAAAGAAAAGCGTATGAAGAAAAGTGAAGACTTTAAAAAAGATACATATTCGTGGAAATGTGGGGTAAAAAACTTGGAGATTTACATTTAAGGGGGAGTTGATTATCTATAAAAACATAGGTAATATAAACAAAATATTAATTTTAATAATTATTAATTTTAAGTTTTATCCCATGTATTTTTTAAATCCCGGATTTATTTGATTTTCCTTGCACATATTATACATTGTACACATCATAGACATACGTGAAATATTCTTGGTGCATTAAATTAAAATTGTAATAAAGCTTTACATTCAGATTTGAAAAAAATTTTCACTATCGATATCCTACAATAAAAATGGTTTAACAAATACTTTCCTAATTTGGTGTCACCATTGGGGATTGAAGCATGTCGGATCGACTTTTATAGTGTGTTATGATACTTTTCTTTCAGTTTCCTTGACCATATTTACCAAAAAAAAAGGGGGGGGGGGTGACTCTTCGATTTAACTGCTTCACCATTTTATGCTCGTGTCCCAAGTTGGGAATCTCAGTTACCTTTCTGTTTATTTATTTGTTGGTATTCTGACATGATATTGTACCGCTGGACATAACTACTCATGAATTACTCTGGGGCCATCAGTCAGGGTATGGTGTGGAGACCATTTGTACTTTGTTTGAGTATATACTTGTCCGTTTTTCCTCAAACATACAGTTAAAAATTTAACATGAATCATATACTTCATAGTGGAAATAAAGCATTTTCGGATACTCCACAATAAAACAATCCACAAAGTCCAGATTCTTTAAATTATTCACAAGTTGCTTGATAAACATTCAACAAAGCTTCTTATGCAGCTGGAAATATAAATCCGAATGTCGCCGAACAACTTTAAAATAGTTTGTTTGTTAAGTTTGTGAAACGGTGAAACTTTGGCAAATCGGATTATGATAATGTTTTCGTTTATTTTTTTTGTAAAATACTCATTTGAGCAAAGATATTAGGGTGACAGGAATAAAATTGGGAAGTAGCGCACCCATATTAATATACTAATTTTGTTCTTACTTTTGATGACCGGGTAAATTGCAGAAGAGTAGTATGTATTTTTTGCAGACACGACATATTCTTTTCTGCGGAAAAGTAAAACTGTTATTTCACAAAAAATTGCGGAAATTTAAACCAATTTATCTCGGTCGAATTTAACCCCCCCCCTTTCCCCTTCCCATAAAAAACTTAAATAAAATAAAGATGAAAACAAAAAACAAAAACAAATGAATAAAGGAAATGTAATTAAATGGAGATAAACAAAAATTACATAATAACGGAGTTACAAATAAAATTTACATTTACTACATTTTAATTCATATTTAAAAATATATATAATTCTTTATCCGTCTTGTTTTCTTCAATAAAGATTACCAGTACTACATAATTTTAGATAAAATATATAAAATCTTGATATCATCCTAACTAGCTATCCCGCGCCGTTTATACCAGATTGTCAGTTCAGAATTTGTTCTGGATGATTGAACACAATAAACATGTGATAAGGTAATTAACACGGGACTTATTGATCACTTTGACACGTGCCGATAAAAAATATTTATGTATGAATCTAATAATAATGAGATTTTAAATTCATGGTTTTTTTTGGCATTTTTATTTTCATTTTATGACCTTTTTCTTCATTTCGCTCACCATCATGTCTTTAGATTTTTTTCTTCCAACCAGCGATAGTATATGGGGACAGTTCAGTTAGTATTTGTGGTGGTGGGTGTGGTGGAGGTGCCGGAAGTGACGTCACTGGATCCGAAATGACGTCACAGGAAGTGACGTTACCGGAACCGGAAGTCAGTGCTGGGACCCGGATGTGTGATCTGCGCATGCGTAGGCGGAACCAGAAGTAGTGGTTTTTCGCGCCATTTTCTCATAATTTGTTGCCGGAAGTGACGTAAGTCACGTACTAGGACCCGGATGTGTGATCTGCGCATGCTTAGGCGGAACCGAAAGTACCCGGAAGTGATTTGCACGCATGCGAAACCGGAAGTAGTGGTTTTCCGCGCCATTTTCTCATATTTTGTTTACGGAAGTGACGCAAGTCACTTGCTAGGACCCGGACGTGTGGTCTGCGCATGTTCAGGAACCGGAAGTGGTTTTTGCGCCAGTTCCATATTCCCCTCCAACAAGGGGAGAGAAAAAAAGCTAATCTGCATCTAAACAAGGCTGTCAACTGTCAACATTCGAAGCAAACCATTATGATAGCTTCAAATGCAGGCTGCATTAACTTTTTTTTTTCTTCTTTTTTTTTTACAAGTCTGGTCCATTTGGTTGACATTCACTGCAAAACATGGCACTTTCCACGTTCTGGTGGGTTACTGCACACAAGGTAAGGTTTTCTTCAACTCGGGAACGAGTTCTGGGATGACTTTGTCCACCTCCTTTAATTTTTCGTACTGTTGAAAATCCAAACTCACTCCTTGGTCTGTCGGGTGTAGCTGTTCGTCCAGAGGCGATAGAGAGTAATGGCGAACGTCTGACTTCAATTCCGGACTCTGTGCCGTGACGTACACGTTTCCCCCGAGGTGTTTGTGTAGGGACGCGTATCTGTTGTGTTCCAAGTAATGAACGGCCTCGTCGATATCGTCCAAGGTATATTGGAGTTGTACCCAGCGAAATAGTGGGAAATACACTTCCATCCTCCCGTCAGTCAAGGGGATTCCCTCCTTTTCAACCTTCAGGTGTAAGCTCCCTCCTAGATGAAAGCTGGACTCTTCCGGTAAACAGATTTCCATGTCCTCTTTGTTGGGATCTGTCAAGACTCCTAGCAGATCGTCCCTCCTATTCACCATCAGGGCGTGACAAAAACCGTTAAATGCATTGGGACCTCTTCTGGGTAGTAATTGCAGTAAGGCACGGGTACGCATCTTCCTGGTTGGTTGATGAGAAATGAATTCTCTCTGGTCCTCTTCCACTATGCCTCGTTGTACCAAAACATCGACTATTTCGTCTACCGGGGTTTCGTTCACCAAAAGAACGTAATTCTTGAGCAAGGCTTGTCTGTGCTGTGGTTGCATCTTTACCGTTCGAAGGAATAAGACGAAGTGAAAGGTTCTGCACTGTATATATGTGCAGAAAGCGGACGTGATAGACAGTACCCAAGACACCCAATCAGAGATCCAAGACAGTTCGTGTTGCAACATGTCTGCATGACGTCATGAAACATGGCGGCGCCCACTGTTCGCCCACATGTCGGATAAAAAATGCAGTGCTGGCCGCACACCGTTGAACCTTCTTCTTGTACTCTGACGGTGTTGTATGTCCACATTCGACAATGTCGATTCATGAAGTTAAGGTAAGCGATCGAGTGAGGTGGTATGCCGTTAGGATCGTAGTATTCTCCCGTCTCCCATAGAATTGGCATCGATGTATATAGCTATCCAATGTTTTCCCTCTCGACTATCAGGATCCGTGTTCCCCACCAAGGCCGAAGGCACGTTCATGTGTCTGGGTAATCTATTTCTGGCGTACACTCTTTTAAACACCGATCTGGTCCCAGGGTGATATTTTAAGACGCCTTCGATCTCTAAAGTGTTCAGCAGGCACTGTAGTCAAACAAGACTTGTCTATTTCTGTCTATTTCGATGACGTTGTCGAACTCTGCATACAAAACCACGTTGATGGTAGCAGCGGGAAGTGCTTCGGCAAAATGAATTTCTAAACGTAAGTTCCCTTGTTTTTCACCAAAAATTTCTGAATCAACTAAATTGTCTATTACCAAATTTTTTATAATTTGTTTTCTCATAGATGTTCTAAAATATATTTTTAGATGTTTAGCAAGCAACACTTATTCTTCTTTCTTTAGTTTATCAAACCCTTCCAGGTCTGGCGTTTTCAAAAATTTACCAGCATCAAATGCCATTCTGTAGAATTTTGTTGGCTAATTCTAATAAAAATACTGAAAAAATTTAATAAGATATTAACGTTCTCCCGAGACGAGCCCCCAATTTCTGTAACGGCCGAAATCACCTTTAAATTGTAGCCAACAAAAGACACAAATCAATAATAAAATTTAACAAGATTTATTATATACAAGTTTACAAAATAAATATTACACAAAATAAAATGTCAACTTAACTGTTCAAAATCCTCCGTCTTTTCCTAATCCGGAATTCTTCTCGTCACTGTTGCGGGAATCCAAACGGAATATTATATCCAATCAGTCACAATCTAGTAGTAGTATGATGTAACGTAAATAAAAGTGTGTCAAGGATGATGTGTGAAACGTAAATAAATCCAACAGCTGAGAACACAAGAATGTCTGGTCCAATACGTTCTGCTTTAAAAGTCTAACTTTCTTGTCCGTATATATACTGTAGAACGGAAACTTCTGGAATACGGTAGAAGTTCGAATCACACCAGAATTATTACGTAAGTCAAATAGAAAGTTCTAGTCATTCCATCAGTATCTATTATTGTTCCAGTGATTTCTAAACTGCGCAGTTATAACATTATTTGCTAAACAACTATAAGTATTATGTAAACATATTATACATGTTATAAGGCCACACAAAACAAATTAGGCCAAGATAAATAATATAATAATTACAATACCATATCAAAATAAATATAATAATACAATATCATAACACTTAGAATTGAACAAGGTCGTTATCAGTGTATTTCACGAATAAACATAGTATGTCTCAGGTGCACCTCAAATGAAATTGATGATGAAAAACATTTTCTTTTATTTTCATGCACATCACCTTTAACCAGGAGAAACTGCATGTACTCCTTGATTAACTCACTCTGTCCTTACTTTAAGCACTTGATTCCTAGCCAGAAACTGATCTGGCTAATTAATGTAGAGAATGTTGATATATAATTAATATCTGTTTGTGATTTGATTGATGAAGGCAACATATAGATCTAGCTTCTCTGCACTAGGCACGAGGATGGCATGGTGGTTACCTAGACTCAGCAATAATAATAATATTCCCTTTTATAAATTATGTATTTTATCATAGACAATCAGGATTATTCCCATATATATATATATATATATATATATATATATATATATATATATATATATATAAAATTTTTTTTCTATTTGGTAGTATGTACACTAGGGCATGTCATTTAGCAACGTCCCTTGGTGCCTCCTGCAGTTGGGTCACCTTACAATATGAATCAACCCCTCTGCATCAGGCACGAGAATGACATGCCAGTTTTGTGCATCTTCTCATAATATTTTAACCAAATTGTCTATCTACATACATGTATACCATCTGCGTCTATTTCCCACTTTGCCATGCACCACTGTCCCTTGGTGGCTTTTGCAGTTAAGTTACATATCCACAACATATCGGCTCGCATTATACACTTACAAACTTTATATATGTGTAGTTCATACATGTTTAAACTGCTTTTGTTTCTTTGTATGTATACTTGATTATTGTTATTTTTTTTTAAATAATGTCTTATATTGTAATATGTTCTTTGTGAGCCGATTTATTGCAAATAAAACATCTTCTTCTTACTATTGTGAATTGCCATATCAACGCCATATCAAGTCGAATCCACAGGCTGAGACCTGGTATTTCGTTGATATTCAAATCTGAACAAGATTTATCATAAGTAATATTTTATCGCTGATTTGTCATAAAAGGACTGGTCGGCTCGGAGCCAGAATAATGTGTCGGAGTGGGGTGACATGTCTAACTGCAGACAAGATACTCCAGTGTGGTGGCAGTATAAAAATCAAACCAAGCATGTTGATCTAGTACAAAGCATAAAATGTGAACCCTCGCATTACACACTAGTCTTGTTTTTGCCATGATATAGCTAAAAAAAATTATTTTATGTACACATTCTTCTTTTGGGGGGTATAAATATAGGTGCCATCGACACAAGAAGAATGGGAAGAAATTGCATCGGATTTTTATGAGAAATGGAATTATCCAAATTGTTTGGGGGCCATAGATGGGAAACATGTTGTCGTCCAACCGCCATGTAGCAGTGGGTCATATTTTTACAACTACAAACACACACACAGTATCGTTCAGATGGCTCTTGTTGATGCTAACTACCGCTTTACCTATGTGGATGTAGGAAGTAATGGTCGTGTGAGTGATGGAGGAGTCTTTCCACAATGTACTTTGCAAGAATCCATTAAAAATCAGTTACTAAATTTTCCGGGTCCTAAAGAATTACCTGGAAGAAACCAAAAAGTACCATTTGTTGTTGTTGGCGATGAAGCTTTTCCGCTTAAAGAGTATTTGATGAAACCATATCCTCGAAGGGGTGGATAAGATAATTCTCAAAGGATTTTTAATTACAGACTGTCAAGAGCAAGAAGAATTGTCGAAAATGCCTTTGGTATTCTATGTAACAGGTTTCGTGTTTTAAGAGCCCCTATTCTTGTATCACCCGACAAAGTTGAGAAGATGGTTATGTGCTGTTGCGCTTTGCATAATTTTTTACGTCCAGAAACTCAGACGGCAATTGATGCAGAAAATGGACAGGATATTGGAACAGGGCTACTTAAAGTTCCTCGTGGAGGAAGTCGTAACTCTTGTCAGGCGAGGCAAATTCGCGATGAATTTAAAGAGTACTTTTGTACTACAGGTCAGGTTCCATGGCAAGCAAATATTGTAAGATAGATGAAAAACCTTTCCTAACTTTCTGTCTTTTATGGATATTGTATATGCATAAATAGAACATATAGTGACAAACATTTCCTATTATAGAAACTATGTTGTCATAATTATTCAATACTAGATATAATAAACTTAAGTTTAGTATAGATGAATTAACTATTTTATTATAATATAACAGAAGTTAACATAATATTAGAAAAAATACGACAACATATATCTATTTTGAATTTGCATTGGACCGCCTCGGTGGTCTCGTGGTAGCGTGCTCGCCCCGAGTGCGGAACGTCGCGGGTTCGATCCCCGGCCGGGTCAAACCAAAGACATTAAAATTGGTATTTGCTGCTTCTCCGCCAAGCACGCGGCATCTAGGAGTAAGAGCAAAGACTGGTCGGCTCGGAGTCAGTATAATGTGTCCGAGTGAGGTGATATATCTTCCTGCGGACAGTTACCTCGTGAGCTAGCACATTAAAAATCCGACTTAGCGTGTCGGTCTAGTACAAAGCAGGGATCATATTCATTATCATGTCAACATGTTCTCGACCTGATATGCACCTGGTTGCCACTGGACGTTAAATTCATCCATCCATCCATGAATTTGCATTGAATATTTTCAAGGTTTTAAGATACTGGTTTCCATCTGTTTATTGAGTGTAGTATTGATTTTGGGATTGGCTATTATTTATTGGATACGATTGCATATCTCTTGGTATTTGTTGAGCTTGACTGCGAGGTACTTGCTGCTGAGAAGAGCTGTGATACTGCTGGTTTAGGTTAAGAATTTGGGTTTCACAAACTAAATTTTGAATTTTATTCTTTAAAATGAATTTGTTTTGTACGTTTTCTGGCATGGCTGAAAGAGATGTTCCAACATATTTTCCAAAAATTGCATCATTTGAATCTTCCTCTTCTGGTGTATTCAGTGTTTCAATTGCTTTTTGTAAAAGCAGATCAGATTTATTGGCTTTAGGAATTTGTTTCATCTTTTTAGCAGTTGTTGTAGAACTTGTCGATGAATTTAATGTTACAGAACTAAGTAATAAACCACTTTCATTGTCATCTTCATTATCATCTCCTTCGTGGGTTGAAGAATTCTGCCAAAAAAAAATTAACTTTATCATGACTATATTTAAAAGAAAACAAAAAGCACCGTTCAAATTGAAAAACAATAATCCGTCGCATTGAACCATTAACATTCGATGGTGCTTATCACAACGCTAACTAAAGTTCCGCCGATTATTTACAAGATCGGATTGAATATTTATTATCAACAATTGCTATGCATCCTTATTTTTCTTCCGCGCGAAAATTTATTTTCACTTTTGTATACATTTGTATCCTGATTTATTCTGAATCTTGTGATGTAGAATATTCATTCGAATGCAACATAACATATAACGTCCTTTTTGATTGGATAACGTCAAGCGTAAAATCCACGGTTTACCGTCGGAACCATTGACGACAACGTTGCGCAAACGCATTTGACGTTTCCTGTTTACTTTTTATTCTATTTTTTAACGTTAACGGAGGTTGCATTAGAATGGGGATAACTGTATTGTATTTTAACAGTTGCCGACATAAACCGGTGGTTTTACCATCGCAAATATCCGTTTACCTGGCTCCGCTACGCGTCGCCAGGTAAACTCAATTTGCGACGGTAAAACCAGCGGTTTACGTCGGCAACTGATAAAATACAATACACTTATCCCCAAATGTTTAGCCTGTCTTGCGGAAAGTTATTTAATTTCAGTTCTTACCGGGTCATGTTATTTATTTTCAAAATTCCTAAATCCCCCCTCCCACGAGAAATTAAATAGAATGGTCGTCCCCTAAGCTTCAAAATAATATAGTTTTTGTAATATCTCAATCATAAGCGTATTAAATGAAAAGAATTTTATTGTTCATAATTGTAGATATGCAAAGGATGACAATTTTTTTATATTTGTCGATAGGGTGATTTTGACACGTCATTGTAAAATGCTAATTATGCAATTATTCAGCTACACGATGCAGGAAAAGCTTAGTTTCAAAGAGCTATTTTAAGTACCAGAAAGCATATATTACGTGAACTACAGTCGGTATACCAAAAGTTTCCTATAAATGAGAAACACTATTCTGTGCAATTTATTTGGTATAGTCGACACATTTTGTATACAAAAAATCGTTTTTAGGCGACTTGACCAAAGGCCATAATCATGATTAACTTAAATGAATTACATAGTACTGTGGTTGTGCATCATGGCTTCATTTATTTTTCAAATAGGTGTTTATTGGGGGTTCCAAATAGGAAATAAATATAGGGGTTGTACCTCCATAACATTACACCCTGCAATTCGCAACAACTTCTACATGATTACGAGTTTCTAAGTTGTTATTTTAACCCGTAAAAGTCGTTTTATGTTCGAGTTCGAAATCGAAACTTCGACTTGTTTTTTTACTGTTTATTTGTTTTTTGTTTTGTTTTTGTTTTTGTTTTTGTTTGTTTTTTTTGTTTGCTTGTTTGTTTTTTGTTTGTTTGTTTGTTTGTGGTTTTTTGTTTTTTGTTTTTTGTTTTTTGTTTTTTTTTTTTGGGGGGGGGGGGTCCTATCCCGCCTCCGTACTTACAATATTTGATTTAGATACTCTTTTTCTGACTTGAGTCCTGAGAAATTTATCCATACTCTGGTACATAGGCCATTTACTCTCATAAATTTCACATGTCCCAGCACCACTTGTCTTGGAATCTTCCACCTTATTCATTTCCCTCTTATAATAATAATAATAATAATAATAATCTTTATTTGCATAATACATCCCATGGGATCAAGCAAATACAATACAAATATCAAATACAAACATACGTTCTCAAATTATTATTTTTTTTACTGATCTTATCAACTGAAACAAAAAGACAATTAACCAATAATAATACCGATAACACAAACTCGCCATAAACTGTCGGGTACATGATTTAGAATGACGCACTTCAATATTAGAGGACAATAAAAAATATGATTATGTTCGTTATTGACGTTAATACATGTTTTTAAAATTAATTTGAACAGAAAAACACTCGCAATATTTCCGAATATTTGTATCATCACTATGGCGTACTTTCATTTTTATACAAAAAACCGGTTGGATATCAAATATTCCTGAAATTCTGCTTCATACAGAGGTTAAAAAGAGGAAACGACAGCCTGTTAAAATAGCCCACCTATAGAAAGATTTTGTTTTAGAATAGAAACAATATACAATCCAAGTATCCTTTGGGAACCTTACGTCACGATATTCAATGCATTTATACGAGTTATTTCCCATTGCATAAAAGAAACAAAGAAACAACATTGATGCAACATTAGATAGGGTTTTTTTTTCTCTAAAAATGGAGTGATGTAAATGTAAAAACATGAAATTTCGAATATATTCATAACATATACAGATCTACCTCCTATCTTTATTTTGCCATCAATTCGCTCTAGAGCCCTTTTCCTCTCAAGTTTGTCATGATACAGTTGGGACGTTAAGTCCCATAGAGATGGTTCATTCTCATAGAGATCAATGAAGTCCAAGTCCTCTGACATCTTCTGTTCTTCATTATAGTCAAGAATTTTAACTGCTATCATGTCAGTCATGTCTGAAGAATGAGTGTCGACAAACGCGCCGCATACTCGTTGCATTGCATGTCGTACTCGTAAGTTTAAATAGGTAATTTATAAGTAAAGGTCTGTTAAAAAAGGGGGTAGTCCGATATGAGATGCATGAAAAAACAAAAAAGGAACCATATGTGACGTACAGTAAGTGCCAATAATTTAGTTTCCATACGAACATTTTCCTATATATTTAATTTAATACCATCTTACTCAAAATTCTCAATAATTCTTGTTTGGTTCTACATATTTTAATAAAATTATTTGCAGAATTTATTGCAGTTTCTTTTGACAATTTTCTCAAACAATTGTTATTTGTAGTTTTGAAATGCTAATGAATAAAAAATAAATTTTAAATATTGAAGTTCAGATGCAAACAGGTATATTGAATCGTCCTTTCTAAATTAAGAATAATGACAACGCTTAAAATGGTTTTTCGCAAAATTCAGTAAAAATTATTTTAATAAAACTACAATAAAGTCTGCGATCAATGGTAAAGCATCAAAATCTAACCAAAAATGAATTAGTGAGAATTTCTGGAAATAAGACTTAATTTACAGGAAAAATGTACGAACATTGTATTATGGCCACTTCACTATCTGAAAGAATAATTTTCTTAAATTTTCTAATTTAATACTTAGTTTGACATTACATATACTGTAGGCGCAGAATAGCCACGTTTATGAAAAAAAGATAATACTATTCCTTTTAAGAATTAAAAACTTTTAAAATGATGTGAAAATCGGAAAACAGTTGATTAAAATTATTTGCATGATTTTTAATTAATTTAGTCGATTTTGCGTTCACACGATCCTTTTCCAGTCAAAAAGTCGAATGGAAATAGCGTATGATTCGATTTCAAAACGACGTTTCGACTTGACATTCGACTTCAGATTTTAGTGTTCACACGGTACGATTTTAGTCGAAAGCATGTGAACAGGTAAAAATCGAATGAAAATCGAATGGAAAATCGTACCGTGTAAACGCACCTTTAGTATAACCATTCAAAGTTTGTAAAGACAAAAAAAAAAAAAAAAAACAAAAAACAAAAAAAAAAAAAAAAACGTTGTTTATGGTGATTTCTATCACGTCCGCAATATTTTCTATAAATAGAAGTGGAATGCAAACTTGTGCTGTCATATAAATACATTTTTATTTACGGATGCATTTGATAATGATAGTGAATATGATCCCTGCTTTGTACTAGACCGACACGCTAAGTCGGATTTTTAATGTGCTAGCTCACGAGGTAACTGTCCGCAGGAAGACATATCACCTCACTCGGACACATTATACTGACTCCGAGCCGACCAGTCTTTGCTCTTACTCCTAGATGCCGCGTGCTTGGCGGAGAAGCAGCAAATACCAATTTTAATGTCTTTGGTTTGACCCGGCCGGGGATCGAACCCGCGACGTTCCGCACTCGGGGCGAGCACGCTACCACGAGACCACCGAGGCGGTCCAATGCAAATTCAAAATAGATATATGTTGTCGTATTTTTTCTAATATTATGTTAACTTCTGTTATATTATAATAAAATAGTTAATTCATCTATACTAAACTTAAGTTTATTATATCTAGTATTGAATAATTATGACAACATAGTTTCTATAATAGGAAATGTTTGTCACTATATGTTCTATTTATGCATATACAATATCCATAAAAGACAGAAAGTTAGGAAAGGTTTTTCATCTATCTTACAATATTTGCTTGCCATGGAACCTGACCTGTAGTACAAAAGTACTCTTTAAATTCATCGCGAATTTGCCTCCCCTGACAAGAGTTACGACTTCCTCCACGAGGAACTTTAAGTAGCCCTGTTCCAATATCCTGTCCATTTTCTGCATCAATTGCCGTCTGAGTTTCTGGACGTAAAAAATTATGCAAAGCGCAACAGCACATAACCATCTTCTCAACTTTGTCGGGTGATACAAGAATAGGGGCTCTTAAAACACGAAACCTGTTACATAGAATACCAAAGGCATTTTCGACAATTCTTCTTGCTCTTGACAGTCTGTAATTAAAAATCCTTTGAGAATTATCTTATCCACCCCTTCGAGGATATGGTTTCATCAAATACTCTTTAAGCGGAAAAGCTTCATCGCCAACAACAACAAATGGTACTTTTTGGTTTCTTCCAGGTAATTCTTTAGGACCCGGAAAATTTAGTAACTGATTTTTAATGGATTCTTGCAAAGTACATTGTGGAAAGACTCCTCCATCACTCACACGACCATTACTTCCTACATCCACATAGGTAAAGCGGTAGTTAGCATCAACAAGAGCCATCAGAACGATACTGTGTGTGTGTTTGTAGTTGTAAAAATATGACCCACTGCTACATGGCGGTTGGACGACAACATGTTTCCCATCTATGGCCCCCAAACAATTTGGATAATTCCATTTCTCATAAAAATCCGATGCAATTTCTTCCCATTCTTCTTGTGTCGATGGCACCTATATTTATACCCCCCCAAAAAAGAATGTGTACATAAAATAATTTTTTTTAGCTATATCATGGCAAAAACAAGACTAGTGTGTAATGCGAGGGTTCACATTTTATGCTTTGTACTAGATCAACATGCTTGGTTTGATTTTTACAGTGCCACCACACTGGAGTATCTTGTCTGCAGTTAGACATGTCACCCCACTCCGACACATTATTCTGGCTCCGAGCCGACCAGTCCTTTTATGACAAATCAGCGATAAAATATTACTTATGATAAATCTTGTTCAGATTTGAATATCAACGAAATACCAGGTCTCAGCCTGTGGATTCGACTTGATATGGCGTTGATATGGCAATTCACAATAGTAAGAAGAAGATGTTTTATTTGCAATAAATCGGCTCACAAAGAACATATTACAATATAAGACATTATTTAAAAAAAAATAACAATAATCAAGTATACATACAAAGAAACAAAAGCAGTTTAAACATGTATGAACTACACATATATAAAGTTTGTAAGTGTATAATGCGAGCCGATATGTTGTGGATATGTAACTTAACTGCAAAAGCCACCAAGGGACAGTGGTGCATGGCAAGGTGGGAAATAGACGCAGATGGTATACATGTATGTAGATAGACAATTTGGTTAAAATATTATGAGAAGATGCACAAAACTGGCATGTCATTCTCGTGCCTGATGCAGAGGGGTTGATTCATATTGTAAGGTGACCCAACTGCAGGAGGCACCAAGGGACGTTGCTAAATGACATGCCCAAGTGTACATACTACCAAATAGAAAAAAAATAATATATATATATATATATATATATATATGGGAATAATCCTGATTGTCTATGATAAAATACATAATTTATAAAAGGGAATATTATTATTATTGCTGAGTCTAGGTAACCACCATGCCATCCTCGTGCCTAGTGCAGAGAAGCTAGATCTATATGTTGCCTTCATCAATCAAATCACAAACAGATATTAATTATATATCAACATTCTCTACATTAATTAGCCAGATCAGTTTCTGGCTAGGAATCAAGTGCTTAAAGTAAGGACAGAGTGAGTTAATCAAGGAGTACATGCAGTTTCTCCTGGTTAAAGGTGATGTGCATGAAAATAAAAGAAAATGTTTTTCATCATCAATTTCATTTGAGGTGCACCTGAGACATACTATGTTTATTCGTGAAATACACTGATAACGACCTTGTTCAATTCTAAGTGTTATGATATTGTATTATTATATTTATTTTGATATGGTATTGTAATTATTATATTATTTATCTTGGCCTAATTTGTTTTGTGTGGCCTTATAACATGTATAATATGTTTACATAATACTTATAGTTGTTTAGCAAATAATGCTATAACTGCGCAGTTTAGAAATCACTGGAACAATAATAGATACTGATGGAATGACTAGAACTTTCTATTTGACTTACGTAATAATTCTGGTGTGATTCGAACTTCTACCGTATTCCAGAAGTTTCCGTTCTACAGTATATATACGGACAAGAAAGTTAGACTTTTAGAGCAGAACGTATTGGACCAGACATTCTTGTGTTCTCAGCTGTTGGATTTATTTACGTTTCACACATCATCCTTGACACACTTTTATTTACGTTACATCATACTACTACTAGATTGTGACTGATTGGATATAATATTCCGTTTGGATTCCCGCAACAGTGACGAGAAGAATTCCGGATTAGGAAAAGACGGAGGATTTTGAACAGTTAAGTTGACATTTTATTTTGTTTAATATTTATTTTGTAAACTTGTATATAATAAATCTTGTTAAATTTTATTATTGATTTGTGTCTTTTGTTGGCTACAATTTAAAGGTGATTTCGGCCGTTACAGAAATTGGGGGCTCGTCTCGGGAGAACGTTAATATCTTATTAAATTTTTTCAGTATTTTTATTAGAATTAGCCAACAAAATTCTACAGAATGGCATTTGATGCTGGTAAATTTTTGAAAACGCCAGACCTGGAAGGGTTTGATAAACTAAAGAAAGAAGAATAAGTATTGCTTGCTAAACATCTAAAAATATATTTTAGAACATCTATGAGAAAACAAATTATAAAAAATTTGGTAATAGACAATTTAGTTGATTCAGAAATTTTTGGTGAAAAACAAGGCAACTTACGTTTAGAAATTCATTTTGCCGAAGCACTTCCCGCTGCTACCATCAACGTGGTTTTGTATGCAGAGTTCGACAACGTCATCGAAATAGACAGAAATAGACAAGTCCTGTTTGATTACAGTGCCTGATGAACACTTTAGAGATCGAAGGCGTCTTAAAAGATCACCCTGGTACCAGATCGGTGTTTAAAAGAGTGTACGCCAGAAATAGATTACCCAGACACATGAACGTGCCGTCGGCCTTGGTGGGGAACACGGATCCTGATAGTCGAGAGGGAAAACATTGGATAGCTATATACATCGATGCCAATTCTATGGGAGATGGGAGAATACTACGATCCTAACGGCATACCACCTCACTCGATCGCTTACCTTAACTTCATGAATCGACATTGTCGAATGTGGACATACAACACCGTCAGAGTACAAGAAGAAGGTTCAACGGTGTGCGGCCAGCAGTGCATTTTTTATCTGATACATCGGAGTATGGGACATGTCATGACGGATATCACTAGACTATTGAAGGATCCAATATATATATATATAATATGAATAGATCCGTGTTACGACTCGTTAAAAAAATTTAAAAAAAGAAAAAAAAATATATTAAAAAAAAGAAAAAAAAATTAAAAAAAAAAGAAAAAAAAAAAGAATAAAAAAGAAGGGGGGTAATGCAGCCTATATATGTTTATATATAGCCAGTCACAAGCCTGGATAAATGCAGAGTGACCCACCTCTCTCTCTCGTTCCCGACATGTGGGCGAACAGTGGGCGCCGCCATGTTTCATGACGTCATGCAGACATGTTGCAACACGAACTGTCTTGGATCTCTGATTGGGTGTCTTGGATACTGTCTATCACATATATACAGTGCAGAACCTCTCACTTCGTCTTATTCCTTCGAACGGTAAAGATGCAACCACAGCACAGACAAGCCTTGCTCAAGAATTACGTTCTTTTGGTGTACGAAACCCCGGTAGACGAAGTAGTCGATGTTTTGGTACAACGAGGCATAGTGGAAGAGGACCAGAGAGAATTCATTTCTCATCAACCAACCAGGAAGATGCGTACCCGTGCCTTACTGCAATTACTACCCAGAAGAGGTCCCAATGCATTTAACGGTTTTTGTCACGCCCTGATGGTGAATAGGAGGGACGATCTGCTAGGAGTCTTGACAGATCCCAACAAAGAGGACATGGAAATCTGTTTACCGGAAGAGTCCAGCTTTCATCTAGGAGGGAGCTTACACCTGAAGGTTGAAAAGGAGGGAATCCCCTTGACTGACGGGAGGATGGAAGTGTATTTCCCACTATTTCGCTGGGTACAACTCCAATATACCTTGGACGATATCGACGAGGCCGTTCATTACTTGGAACACAACAGATACGCGTCTCTACACAAACACCTCGGGGGAAACGTGTACGTCACGGCACAGAGTCCGGAATTAAAGTCAGACGTTCGCCATTACTCTCTATCGCCTCTGGACGAACAGCTACACCCGACAGACCAAGGAGTGAGTTTGGATTTTCAACAGTACGAAAAATTAAAGGAGGTGGACAAAGTCATCCCAGAACTCGTTCCCGAGTTGAAGAAAACCTTACCTTGTGTGCAGTAACCCACCAGAACGTGGAAAGTGCCATGTTTTGCAGTGAATGTCAACCAAATGGACCAGATTTGTAAAAAAAAAAAGAAAAAAAAAAAAGTTAATGCAGCCTGCATTTGAAGCTATCATAATGGTTTGCTTCGAATGTTGACAGTTGA
The DNA here is from genome assembly GCA_028015205.1 of Mytilisepta virgata. Classification (NCBI taxonomy): domain Eukaryota; kingdom Metazoa; phylum Mollusca; class Bivalvia; order Mytilida; family Mytilidae; genus Mytilisepta; species Mytilisepta virgata. The sequence goes on along the minus strand of CM051510.1, from coordinate 37,141,257 downwards.
CAGCCTTGTTTAGATGCAGATTAGCTTTTTTTTCTCTCCCCTTGTTGGAGGGGAATATGGAACTGGCGCAAAAACCACTTCCGGTTCCTGAACATGCGCAGACCACACGTCCGGGTCCTAGCAAGTGACTTGCGTCACTTCCGTAAACAAAATATGAGAAAATGGCGCGGAAAACCACTACTTCCGGTTTCGCATGCGTGCAAATCACTTCCGGGTACTTCCGGTTCCGCCTAAGCATGCGCAGATCACACATCCGGGTCCTAGCACGTGACTTACGTCACTTCCGGCAACAAATTATGAGAAAATGGCGCGAAAAACTACTACTTCTGGTTCCGCCTACGCATACGCAGATCACACATCCGGGTCCCAGCACTGACTTCCGGTTCCGGTAACGTCACTTCCTGTGACGTCATTTCCGGTTCCGGTGACGTCACTTCCGGCACCTCCACAGCACCTCCACCACACCCACCACCACAAATACTAACTGAACTGTCCCCATATACTACTATCGCTGGTTGGAAGAAAAAAATCTAAAGACATGATGGTGAGCGAAATGAAGAAAAAGGTCATAAAATGAAAATAAAAATGCCAAAAAAAACCATGAATTTAAAATCTCATTATTATTAGATTCATACATAAATATTTTTTATCGGCACGTGTCAAAGTGATCAATAAGTCCCGTGTTAATTACCTTATCACATGTTTATTGTGTTCAATCATCCAGAACAAATTCTGAACTGACAATCTGGTATAAACGGCGCGGGATAGCTAGTTAGGATGATATCAAGATTTTATGTATATTATCTAAAATTATGTAGTACTGGTAATCTTTATTGAAGAAAACAAGACGGATAAAGAATTATATATATTTTTAAATATGAATTAAAATGTAGTAAATGTAAATTTTATTTGTAACTTCGTTATTATGTAATTTTCGTTTATCTCCATTTAATTACATTTCCTTTATTCATTTGTTTTTGTTTTTTGTTTTCATCTTTATTTTATTTAAGTTTTTTATGGGAAGGGGAAAGGGGGGGGGGGGGGGTGTTAAATTCGACCGAGATAAATTGGTTTAAATTTCCGCAATTTTTTGTGAAATAACAGTTTTACTTTTCCGCAGAAAAGAATATGTCGTGTCTGCAAAAAATACATACTACTCTTCTGCAATTTACCCGGTCATCAAAAGTAAGAACAAAATTAGTATATTAATAGGGTGCGCTACTTCCCAATTTTATTCCTGTCACCCTAATATCTTTGCTCTAATGAGTATTTTACAAAAAAATAAACGAAAACATTATCATAATCCGATTTGCCAAAGTTTCACCGTTTCACAAACTTAACAAACAAACTATTTTAAAGTTGTTCGGCGACATTCGGATTTATATTTCCAGCTGCATAAGAAGCTTTGTTGAATGTTCATCAAGCAACTTTTGAATAATTTAAAGAATCTGGACTTTGTGGATTGTTTTATTGTGGAGTATCCGAAAATGCTATATTTCCACTATGAAGTATATGATTTATGTTAAATTTTTAACTGTATGTTTGAGGAAAAACGGACAAGTATATACTCAAACAAAGTACAAATGGTCTCCACACCATACCCTGTCTGATGGCCCCAGAGTAATTCATGAGTAGTTATGTCCAGCGATACAATATCATGTCAGAATACCAACAAATAAATAAACAGAAAGGTAACTGAGATTCCCAACTTGGGACACGAGCATAAAATGGTTAAGCAGTTAAATCGAAGAGCCACCCCCCCCCCCCCCCTTTTTTTGGTAAATATGGTCAAGGAAACTGAAAGAAAAGTATCATAACACACTATAAAAGTCGATCCGACATGCTTCAATCTCCAATGGTGACACCAAATTAGGAAAGTATTTGTTAAACCATTTTTATTGTAGGATATCGATAGTGAAAATTTTTTCAAACCTGAATGTAAAGCTTTATTACAATTTTAATTTAATGCACCAAGAATATTTCACGTATGTCTATGATGTGTACAATGTATAATATGTGCAAGGAAAATCAAATAAATCCGGGATTTAAAAAATACATGGGATAAAACTTAAAATTAATAATTATTAAAATTAATATTTTGTTTATATTACCTATGTTTTTATAGATAATCAACTCCCCTTTAAATGTAAATCACCAAGTTTTTTACCCCACATTTCCACGAATATGTATCTTTCTTAAAGTCTTCACTTTTCTTCATACGCTTTTCTTTGAATAGGGAGTGAATTTATTGACTGGGTAGCACAACATGGCTAGTCTCTTGGGATCTTCAGAGAAAGGTCTGAACGAAACTTTGCTATGAAGCCATCCATTCTAGAATAATGTACCGAATGTTTAAAACCCTGGCTTGTTCTTTTGGAAACCTCCCAAAAAGAAACAGACTTAACCACCATAGAATTAAAATCCAAATACAACACAATAAGGCATGTTAGCTTAGGGGCCGGTCAATATTTATAGGGGCGGGGGGAGGCTTGAGAATTATTGAGGGTAAAAATGTTTGAAATAAAATGGGGGGGGGGTCAAAATTTAGAAATAAAATTTCTATACGCAATTTTTTTTTGGGGAGGATAAAAAATTCTGAGAAGTACAGTCACTTTATCTGTCTGTACTGATGGTATTACTTTCCCACATATCAAGGGTAATTAACATATTTTGCTTGTGACATTCAACACAGCTGGTCATAAGTAGTGGTCTTTCAAAAATCTTATCTTCATCTGTGTATGGTACAAACTTTATTATCTTTTACAGTCATGACAGTGCTTATAATTGTACCACATTGGATTTATACACATTGTTTCTGAAAAATGGATAAAAACATTGATTTTTTAAAAGTAAAATAAATTGCAGTATTTTTTAAAAGCTAGAAGGATCATACAATAATCAAACTGGGGAAATTAAAAATTTGACCAATGACGAAAAATCGAAACAAAATAGCTTTATTACCTTCTGTTTCAATCTTTTAATAAAAATGATCCGAGAACAAATGTGTAATATTAATAGATAATTTACTGATGAAAATATCGATTACATACTTTCAATCAGCTTAATTTTTGACTAAATGGCTTTGCAAGTTACATAAAATACAACATTTTTTAACTATTAATTCCTCTATATGCCATAATATGTTACCCCCTCTCTCTTCTCTCTCTCTCTCTCTCTCTCTCTCTCTCTCTCTCTCTCGTGTCTACAAATTTGATTTGCCTGGTCTAAAGTTTTTTTGAAAAGCCCAAATTGCCATTATATCTTTTACTAAAATTATATTCTGGAAAATTGATAGGAATTGTGTTATATCCAAATGTTGATTTATCAATACAAACTTGTTATAGTAAACGTTTGTATTGATAAATCAAAATTTTAAATATAACAATTATAAGATGGCAACTATTAATTCCTCTATCTGCCATAATATGCCTCCACTAATTGTTTCTATTTTATACAATAGTAATTAATCAACACATACACAGTCACTTCGGGGCCTCGGTGGCCGATTGGTCTAGGTAGTTCGTCACGACTACTAATGATCACTAGCCGGTCAACGCTGAGGTTGTGAGTTTGAATCTCACCTGTGTTCGACTCCAATCTTAATTGACAAGGATTGCCAATTTTCCTACCGAAGGTCGGTGGTTCTCTCCGGGTACTCCGGCTTCCTTCACCAATAAAAACTGGCCGCCGCGGAAAAGCCAAATGCGCTGAAAACGGCGAAAAACCCCAAATAAACAAACAAACAAACACAGTCACTTCTAAATAATCATACCAACCAGCCTTATCAGAAAGGTCATGACCTCGTATTTAGCAAGAGATGATCACAAGTAATAGCATTTCTCCCTTTCTTGGCGCATTTGCAAATAAATAAATAAAGTATTATACACACCACCCTCTTTCGGGTTTAAATTATTACTTTTTGGAATCGACTTGTATATTTTCATGACATAATATCCTGCAAAGTGATTTTAATCAGTAAATTCCAGTATAAATTGTTGCTTGTTATAGTCACTGTAACAGTTGTTTTAAATTACAAAATTAATTGGTCATCGCAAGGTTTCAAATTTTACCAATTTGTTTATGCCACGCACTGAATTGACCATCTTTTTAATTGGCAAAATTTCCAGTAATATGTTAAAATGTTTGAATCATCCGTAAAAATTGAGACCTGCTGGAGTGATAATAAATTGTGTAAGAGAAAGAAATTGAATAAATTCATCTGACATCTCTCCTTTTCGAATCATCTGATCGACAGACAGACTGACTTTTTTCTTTTAAAGTTCTGTCGTATAGAACTGGCTTTTGTTCATCTCGGTTTCAAATATTTTCCAATGCACAAATCAGTTTCCATGGATCAGGATATTTTGCTATTTTAATACTTGGTGGAGAAAAGGAATAGTTATATATATTATATCTGCGATTACAAGTTTCAAGGTGAATAACATCAATTCGGCTTTATGGAGAAAACAGAGAAGTAGGGCCACTTTCCCCAGTATTTGTTTCACTCTTAAACATTGATTTTTAATCTTAAATATTTTTCTACTTTTTATCTTAATCGGTTGTAAGCAATGCACCTTATGAGAAAAAAATTCTACCCGCAAAGGTCGTGTGTATATATGGGCGATTTGGGTAAATTTGTATCATTTTTGGAATATTGCCAAGAAGGAATTTCAGATCCAAAAATCATTCTATTGTCATATAAAAAGAGATTCATAAACTCATTTACACCAAAAGCAAGTTTTGGTTCTGAGTGTCCTTCACGTGGAAAAATTGTATTCAAGAAGTTAATTTGGCAAATTTGTGTTAAAAATGTCTCTCATGTTTAGGTTTTTTAGTAAGGCCAATTAAAATTAATTGATAGATTTTCATCCCCGCCCGCCCCTCAAAAATCGTGCCGCCCCGATTTTTTTTATTTTCTAAAATTTACGATTTCCGGATTTTGTTCATCTCTGTTACCGGTATCCGTGTCAATAATTTCGTTTTTTGTTAACTTCCTGTAACAATTCATCATGGTTTTCGTGATTCTTAGAGTAGTAAGCGGTATAAGCCATTTTATAACGTTTACATATTAATAACACCTTACAAAATAGTTTCATATGAAATAAAAAACAAAAATTAAAATCCTCCCACCCGCCCCATTTTTTTCAAAAAGTTGGATGAAAATCTACTAATTAATTTTAGTTGGCCTAACTTATATGTTAGTTATTACATGTATTAGCAAATCTTAAGGGAACACATACTAGGCTATGCCCACATACATTTTTATATGCCTCAGACGGCTTATTGAAAATATACTTTTAAACGTAATCAGCAATATGAGATTTCATTAACGGTTTAATAATTTTTTAGCATGATATTAATAATAATAAACTGACCTAAATTTTGACAGCATCTGAAATATTAACAAATACATAAAATTTTTAGTTTAGTATGATTTGAGCTATTTATTTTAAAATGTAAAATTTTTTGATACATTTTGTAGACTCTGGACTAAATAAGTCACAGGTACACGCACTAAAAATGAAAATTTTCAAATATTAATATTCCCAAATATACTTCAATACATCTTTTATCCCTTTTGAAATGCCTCATAATTTTTTACCCCCAAAAGATACGTTGTGCGTCTGGAGTTTTATCCCAAAGATCTCCAAAATTAGTAAATTTGTAAGCCCTCCAAAAAACTGATAATAAAAAAGAAGAAGAGTTAATTGGATGGAGATTTATCGCAGCGAAGAAAGTAAAATTAATTTTTTCATCAGTGCCCGTTGAAGATTTGCAAGTACATATATTTAATAACTCGCACACCCTTAAATTCATATACAATGGCTTACACATTGATTCATATATAAACACAAGATTATTTAAATTGTCTGTCTTTTTAAAAAAAAAATTATTTGAAATTCATTGGTAATTAAACATATCTGGGTAATTAACTTAGATAAGACGTTGTACCATGAATGAAAGTCTTTAAATCTTCATTAACTAGGAAAACATTAGAAGATTAAATTGGAAACTGTGACCCCCCCTCCCCCCTCGTCGATCCTCTGGCTCCGCTTACATGAAATTAGAATTGAAGATTATGGTTCACAAGAAAGTCTACATGTCTACATACATGTATTTTGATTCACGGTAACTTATTTATTTTTTTATAATTCTACAGAGAATTCGTATTTATTTCAGTAAGTATTAAGGCAAACCATTCAGTCGGATGAATAAAATTTCAAATATTATTAGAAGTTTCTAGGACAGAATCTTCATATTTTAGTCTACCATAATGACTATACGCACGGTTTTATAAATTACATAAGTGTAAATGTATGGCTCAGCATTTGGTAATGTATTTGATGAAATAGTTCCCTAGTGTATTAGATACATTGTTGATAAATTTGTAAGAACAAATATTGCTTACGAAAGCGCACAGCGGATTTTGCTGCGGACTACAATATAACTTGCTTAGAACGCACAAACTTAGGAAATTATATACCATCATTCTTGGATTTTTTTAGCTTGAGCAGAACAATGTGAATATTAAATATCATTTGTTGCTATACATGCTGTTGCATACCCAACGATAAAGTTTAATAAATAAATTGTTTTCTCTACGTGTAAAGTTATGTACCTTGTTATCCGCACTGACAAGCGGATTCAATGTTACCATATATTTTATTTTCGAACAAATCCAGTAAAAATACAATAATATAGATAATTGTACTCCTTTTTTAATATAAAATACGCCATTTTCAGCACATTCGGCAATTTCGCGACAGCCAGTTTTTATTGATGGAGTAAGCCGGAGTACCTAATAGTTATAACGAACTACCTAGACCACTCGGTCACCGAGGCCCCAATATAAATGTAATAGATATGGTAAAAAATAAGAAAATGAAAGAAAGTAACTGGTCTGCAAAGTAAATAGTTTAGGTTACTGTATCTGCAACGTTTAACGAACGCCGTCATGACGTTGCCTAAAAATTGCCCACAATTGGTGCCTTTTTGTAATTTTCAACAGTCGAACATAGGAACACACAGATATTTTTTTATAATCATCAGAGTTTTCGTGTATGTAGCAATATAATATTACTTTTTCACGAAACTGGAGGATTTACACAATGCTTTTTATGGACTTTTACATCGAAAAATCAAACAACTGTAGGATACTTTCAATTAGTTCGATTTGACCTTAACATAGATTCTTCCAAAAATTAATGTAGAATCTTCAATCATAGAACTCATTATCCCTCAGAAACATCTCGCACATCAAAGACTTCAATGTCAGAAAAATTCAGTCTGACCACTTTAATTCAATGGACCATAACGGCATTATAATTAACGTAATTGATCTACTGGGATTTAACAGTCCATTCTCGATTGATCTGTTCAGTAATAAATGGATTGTGTCCGTTATTTGGTAAAAAGGACATCTATCTCTAAAACCGTTTAAATTGCATATTGTACCAAATTATACCACAGATGAAATCATTTCACAATCCCAAAGTGTCCCGAGTGCACTAATAAGTCCTGACTTTGACATTAACTTATTAGAGGTTTCTCAACATCTTACGAACGAACGAAAATCGCCCTTACTTGACGTAACTTGCCGTAACGAAAAAAGAGTGAGCCCTTATTTATTCATTAATTTTGGACTATCGGCTGTGCACTTCCGTTAGAAATTTCTTCCGCATAAACTAAACTAAACAAAACAAAACAAAACAAAACAAAAACATACATGCAGGTTTTTTTTAAACCATTCTGAGTTTTAGAAATATTCTATTGACTGCAAATAGTCTCAGATTTGTACTTCAGTGTATTTTTGTTGGGATGGGAGAGACAATAAATATTTTTGAAAACTTATTTAAGCTCAAATTAAAGGTGAAATGTCCAGGGCAAAAAAAGGGGTAAAATAGATCTTGGACTTAACGCCTCTAGGGATAAGCCGGTTTTTAAATTGAAAAAAACATCCTCGCATCCGAGATAACTTTGTTGCCCCAAACCTCTTAAATCCAAATGTGCACTTCTTCGCCTTAAATGATTTATTTTCAAGCTAAATTTGCAAGAAGATAAATATAGGGAAATGTTGAAATAAATGTTTAAATAAACAAAGCCAGTTGACTTGTAAATGATGTTTAGTAATGTATATTGTTTGACCTTTGGCTTTTTTGATTTCATGGCCATTCTTATTTCTCTTTTTGAATGATTTTATTATCGTAAAGGCGTATACATATTATTATTAGTATTAATATATTTCTACTTGTTTTTTTATATATTTTTTTTCGTTGACCTTTTATGACATGTTTTTAAAATTTATTTCTGTTTTTATGTTCTACTTGTTTCTATATATATATTTTAGGCAGGTATTTTTTTTTTAAATGTAAACGATTAATAATAACTATAATTATGACTATTAGTTTTGTTGGTGCTGTATCACTCATATTTTCAAATCGAATACACAAAACTATTAATTTACGATATATCGAGTGCACCTTTATATGTCTATGACTGACCCCCCCCCAAAAAAAAAAATCCTTTTAAAACAAATATATAGCGGTGTTAAAACATTTTTCATCTATTCCTGCATATACTGTAATGGACAATTTTAAACGGACAATCCTTAAATGCATAGCTGTGACTTATAGTTTACTCCGATTTTTGTCGAGCCTTCGACTTTTGTCGAAAAAGCGAGACATAGCGATCCTACATTCCGTCGTCGTCGTCGTCGTCGTCGTCGTCGGCGGCGGCCACAAATATTCACCCTGTGGTTAAAGTTTTTGAAATTTTAATAACTTTCTTAAACTATCCTGGATTTCTACCAAACTTGGACAGAGGCTTGTTTATGATCATAAGATAGTATCCAGAAGGAAATTTTGTAAAAAGAAAATTCCAGTTTTTCCGTATTTTACTTATAAATGGACTTAGTTTTTCTGCCAGGAAACATTACATTCACTCTGTGGTTAAAGTTTTTAAAATTTTAATAACTTTCTTAAAATATCCTGGATTTGTACCAAACTTGGACAGAAGCTTGTTTATGATCATAAGATAGTATCCAGAAGTAAATTTTGTAAAATAAAAATTCCAGTTTTTCTGTATATTACTTATAAATGGACTTAGTTTTTCTGCCAGGAAACATTACATTCATTCTGTGGTTAAAGTTTTCAAAATTTTAATAACTTTCTTAAACTATCCTGGATTTGTACCAAACTTGGACAGAAGCTTGTTTATGATCATAATGTAGTATCCAGAAGTAAATTTAGTAAAAAAAAAAAATTTTTTCCGTATTTTACTTATAAATGGACTTAGTTTTTCTGCCAGGAAACATTACATTCACTCTGTGGTTAAAGTTTTTAAAATTTTAATAACTTTCTTAAACTATCCAGGAATTTTACCAAATTTGGACAGAAGCTTGTTTATGATATAAAGATTGTATCCAGGAGAAAATTTTGTAAAATATTTATTTCTGTTTTTCAGTTTTTTACGTATAAATGGACTTAACATTGCATTCTATTATGTGCATTCACCTATCACACTGAAAATATAGACAACATCAAAAGTAGGCGAGACACTGGGTTCCGCGGAACCCTTACGAATTTTTATCTGTATACCTTTTTATGATCTTAGTCACTATCAAAGTTGTGTTCACTGACAGTATAGTTAGACTGTATCCCTTTCATCATACAGAGCCCTATTGGTCTCATGCAGATATAAAGATGTCGTATTTAAGAGTCCAGTGCGCTGGGGATTTAAAGGCAAGCGCTGGAGGTGTTGAGTCCAGCACAGGAAATATGTAAAAAAGGACTTTAAATCTATAGCACTTGACTTTACATTTCTAGCGCTGGAAAGTACATCTACAGCGGTAGACGTTAGATCTACAGAGATTGACCTTAGATCTACTGCGCGAGACTTTTAAATTACATATACAGCACTTGACGTTAGATCTGTAACACTGGAAACATCAACTCTGTATCTGTATGAGACCAACAGGGCTCCTTACTTTTACAATAAAAGTATATAGTTGGAACATTGATCAAATTATCAGCCGCGAGCCATAAAAACAAGAAACTATAATAAAATTTCACGAATAAAATTGAAAAGGAAGATGGAGAATATGTCAACAAAGAAACAAAAGGAAACAAAGATTGTTACCGAAATTTGAAAAGCATATTTTTTGTCTCATACTTTCCGAAAGAATCTTGGTATCCCTTTTAAAGATAAAAGTATATTTTTAAAATCCTTCAACATTGAAACAAAAACCTTTTTCACGTCACAAAAAATGTACCTCCTGGTCCTGTATACGTACATTTTCATTATTCAATAAAGCAGAACATAAAACTTAGATTTAACTACAGAAAAAACAAGACACCAAAATTCATACCGAGTCAGGCTACTCTTACACTCTCTTGAAAATTAACATCATATATCTTAGTTTTTGTCAGATGATTTAGTATTTTTATTTATATCCATCTTATAAGTTAAGCCTTCATCAACTGATTTTTATAGTTTGTTCTTATGTTGTAGTGTCACAAACTGTACCTGTCACAAGTGAGGAGACTAATTCAGTGGTTGTCGTTTGTTGATTTGTTAACTTTTTTTCGTTCATTTTTTGTTCATAGATTAAGCCGTTATTTTTCTTATTCATATTGTTTTACACCAGCCAATTCGGGTTCTTTTAAAAGTATGCGGTATGCACTTTGCTCATTTTTGAAGGTCGTACAGTGACCTTTAGTTGTTAATTGTTGTGTCATTTGGTCTGTTGTGGAGAGTTGTCTCATTGGCAATCATACCATATCTTCTATTTTTTCAATTTATACAACTAAAACATTGACTGCTTCAATCTGTGTAAACTGAACACCTAATAAATTCAAACAAATTCATCCATATCCAACTATATCGGTCATCACGTGACTTTGGGGATGTCGATTTATATAGAAATGCACGGGAGTGTCATGTTTATCTCTAATTTGTATTAAATTTTATCGATAACAAAAAAATGTGCTGCTATCTCGTAAAAGTATGATCAATTACCAATATTTTGAGCCCATTTTAAATAGATATTAAATTGAGCAAATCACTTCCAATTTGATTTGAAAAAATCATATTTTTACTGAAGATTTTTATATGGCTAACGTTGAAAAATGTCGAAATCTATGAAACCTTCCCTAGTTGGTTCAAGAATTACATGATAATTCTTTACTTTCATAAAAATGTGCTGCCCATTTGACTATGATAAAACATGGAACTTTAAGATTATATCAACTAAATGAGATATTGAATTCGGGAAATCACTTCCAAATTAATTTTAAAATGACCGATATTTTGTAAAAATATACATGATTTGGACTCAAAATGGCGATACCGGATGTAGTTTTAGCGGTAAAATTCAAAATTGTATAAATAAACGGGTTTTGTTAAATAATACTTTTTCATTATGAAAATAGTCCCATTATTGTAATAATAATGTTCCTTTTGTTATTTCTTAGTGTTTAAGACATAAAACTATATTTATAGGTTGCTATATGTCTAATAAAATGCAAAAACCCTGAAAGTTCAAACAAAAATAAAGGTTCCATTTCAAACATGCCTTTTTTTGTTTTATGTCTCGGACGTTACTAATAAAGTATATCCCTTGGTCTTCATATATCATATGTTTGAGTAAAACCGTTTTTTAACTTTTCGAAATATCGTAATTGCAATAGTTTAAATTTTGATTATGTCCCTTCCAAATTGATTTGAAAATTAGCTATTTTGAAATGTGTTATTTTTTACTATTATTATTCAAGATGGCGCCCATCCTAATCAGCTTCTACCTTGCCATAACAAAGTAAATATATATACGAGTAAATAGAATTACTCATATAATATGTCAAATGTTTAATATATAAATACCAAAAAGATAAATTATTAATTTAAAATAAATTAAAATGTTACTTATCTGACATTTGAAATTATATTTCACCACTGCATTCCTTGTGATCCCCCCTTAAACACACACACACCTCTTTATTAAAATGTTGCATTAATTATCTAAAAATGAAATCACGCTATTTTTGGTCAGCAAACGGTTTACCTGTATATATACAATGTACCTGTGTACCTTAATTAACGGTTGGAACAATAAACATCCGGACAGTCAAGGTATAATATACATGTCAAATCGTTAATTAGTTTTAATTACCTGAAACACACATGCATGTTAATTGCGCATAATAAATTTCTTCAGATAAAACTCAAATAAATTTTACCAAAAAAAAAATCGCTTTTCTCGCGGCTTAAAAAATTAAAAAAAAACTTGCACCATTACCCTTTATCACGTGTAATTATGTACTTTTGACAGTTTGTATAAATTGGTGATAAATTTCATATTTATTAATTATTGTCACAATTTCATATATTAAAATTATAATCCATGTGAAATGTTACTACACATTTCAAATATAAAGTTTTTTTAAAGTGAAGACGTGGAGAACGTGCTATAATCAATACAGAGTTATCGAAGTACTACGATGAATGCCTGGCATGAACGGGACCAGTAGATTCCCGATATTGGGTAACCAGTTAATAAGTCTAAACAGAGTTACCTAACATAAATATGACCGATATAGCTGCATATGCATTTTCAAACGATCCCACCATTTATTTTTATCTAAAAAGCGGGCAAACAAAACAAAATAAAGAGATTTTGTATTAATCAATCATACTAGAACCATTTTACATAGACAAAAATTTGTCCATACACTTCGACATTTTATCTTCGAATGGTGGTACACGTTCCTGCATCTTTATATACTTTTCATATGCATCTCTTGCAAGTTCTGATATCGCTTTCCTCTTTGGTGGGGTTGGGCCGTTATCTTGATCGTCTTGTACATTTTCATTCACCACCTGATCGTTATTCACCACCGCTTGATCATTATTCACCACAGCCTGATCATGATTCACCACCGCCTGATCACGATTAACCACTGCCTGTTCCTGATTAACCACAGGCTGATCACGATTCACCACTGCCTGTTCCTGATTCACCACTGCCTGATCATGATTTACCACCGCCTGATCATTATTCACCACAGCCTGATCATGATTCACCACCGCCTGATCACAATCAACCACTGCCTGTTCCTGATTAACCACCACCTGATTATGATTCACTCCCGCCTGATCATTTGGCACAGCATCAACCTCATCATCTATTGGAATCGCAATTTTTCTATGATCAGCTACAAGCTCACCATTACCTTTCTGTAATAAAAAAAAATACAGAGTGACGACTGTTAAATGAATGAACACACTGTTCATGGGGACAGATTGAAACATATATTTGTATCCGCAATTTGTAGATGTTATTGTGATCCAGCATTTCAAATGAAGGGGGTAGGAGGTAGGGGTCCGGTATGTTTCTGGAGAAAAGAAAGGGATTTGAATGTGTGTGTGTGTTTTTTTTAAATACTGGAGTAACTGCGTTGCAATTTCAAATTTCTTAGTTCAAAATTGAAAATAAAATGAGTAGAATTTCAGAAAGTATGTTATAATTTCAGAAAATATGTTATAATTTCAAGAAAAATTTTATCAGGAAATTTCAACAATTTTTTTAATATTTTCATGAAAGTTTCTTGAAATCACATTATACAGTTTCTTAAAATTCAACAAAGTTTTTTTTATTGTTCAACAGTTTTCCTTATACTTTTATAACATAGTTTTTTTTTAATTCTAAGCATACAACATGTAGTAGTTTCTTGAATTTCAACTTTTTTTTACCACATTTTTTTAAACTTCTAAATTTCTTGAATATTCGTGATGAAACTTAAATTTAGATTGTGGTTACATGTACCATTTCTTAAACTTGAAACTTTAACTTATACATAGAAAATTACCTTTTGGTGTTTTGCTTTAAGTTTCTTCTCGTTTGGGTGGCCTTTCTGGTATATCTCCTATCGTTAGTCCTTATCTCGGCTATAAGCTGTCTGAGTTCTTCGTTTTGTATAGATAATTGGTCTTTTGATGACAATTTGGTTATCTGATCTGACATTCTTCTTTTAACTTTTTCAAAAGGCCCATCTTTGTAGAGGGCTTGTCATTTCTCTGGCAGTCTGTCTATGGCCTGTTTCACGTCTGCGTACACAGAAGGCCAGTTGCATCTGTTCTTTACATAACCTTTAACAATTAGAAGCTGTTCCTCCACTGATATTTCCACGTGCGTTCTCTTCTTTTCAGCCATGATTCGAAGACAACCACATGTGCATAGAACGGTCTGTTCGAATATTTGTTTTCCGTTTCGGTTGAGATAAGCTTGGTGAACAAACGTAGGCGAAAAAAATTGCGGATCGGAAAAAAAAATCAAACTGTTGGACTTTTTAAAAAGTAATAAAACGATGATTGTTTTGTTCATTTGTTTTGGGGATTATTTTTCAAGTGTGAATTTCAGTTACATTTTTTTTAAAAAGAAATATGATATGTTACAGTGTCATATTTGTATACAAAAGAAAAAAAAAATACATGTTTAAAATCAGATTAAAGAATCCTTAAAAAAAGACTACTGATTTTACTGCCACTAATTGTTGAGCGTTATCATATCATAACCTATATATATATATAACATTGTTGGGTTGATGTTTAGAGTAGACGAGTTGAATATACATATAAAAAAAATATTAGTAGAAAATCTATCTCTAACACTGTTTGGTGTAATTTTCAGACTTATATAATAATTGTTATACAGTTTTTTAGTTTTAAAATTGAGAATGGAAGTGGGGAATGTGTCAATGAGACAGCCACCCAACCAAAGAGTAGAATACAGCCGTGGGCCAGTCATAAGTCTTTAAAACACCGACAAAATTTACCACCCGAAAGGCTGGCTTCAGCTGGACCCTAAACAAAATATGTACTAGTTAGTCAAATTTTTGAAATCAAATTAGTCGTTCAATATTTGATTTGATTACAATATCGACTTTTTTTTAACAAACCCATTTGAAACCAATTCTGGTATTTAAAAAATATAATGCATCTCCAGCTTATCAAATTCCTAAAGCCGGAAAGAAATAGCAAACCGAGACCACATTTGGCTATTCAAACTGCTTAACTCACAACAAAATCGATAAAAATTAAGCAAGCCTTGTTAAAAGCATTATGGTTTCGGAGACAAAGATCGACCGTTGTATACATGTATACCATTCGAACAGACCTCTTGTTATTCATTCCAAGATGAATGAAGAAGAGAAAACATTCGCTTTTTTGCTTTTGATGTATTTTCGCTTTAAACTGATGGCTTGTCCACCACCGCCATACATTCCAGACGAACAGTTCTTTTGTATCTTACTGCTGTTTCAGATGTACCAGGAATATTTATGACTTTTAACAATGCCTTTACCATTTTTCAATATTCGCCTTCGAGATAGAATTTTAGAACAAGAAAACCAGGAATCACTAGCGACGAATAATGTGTACGCAACTCTCTGCAACCGTCCCTATGAATTTTGGATTCTTTCCGGAGAAACTGTTCGTTCTTTTGATAATTTAGTAATTATGATATCAGAAAGGATTCCCCAGATTAGATTTGGAAATAGTTATGTTTCTCTCGAAAACAGAGTGCTTTTAACATTGATTTGGTTAAGACAATATCCGACGTATACCCTGTTATCTCTATCTTTCGGACTTAGTGTAGCCAATGTAGGCAAACTTATTAACAACATGTGGATATTATTTTGGGAAGTTTGTTCACCACTTGTTACTTGGCCGATCGTACAAGAATGGACAACGAAGCAAGGACATTGGAGAGAAATGGCAAATGTCGTAGGGTCCATCGATGGTACTTCTCATGAGATTCTAGTTCCAATGGTTGAACCTCAGCAGGAATTTTACAGTGGGCACCGTAATTATCATTGTATTCACACACAGGTGAGATAAACTGTTTCCCGTATATAAATAACATGAAAAGCTAAATGTACACACACCTTATTTATCAAAATAAATTTTAAAAAATCATATAGACCTTTAGGAAATCAATGTTTTTTTCCATTTATCTTATTTTCATATTATCTTTACTGAATCACTCTCACAAGTGCATGCTGTGTTTTCATAAACTGGAACACTGGTTTTCATTTCTATGTACACCCCTTATTTAAAAAAAAATCTTCGACCATAGATTTCATCCAACAATAAAAAAAATAAGGAAAGGGGTGATCAGATGTTTAGTGAATAACATGTTCATTTTACACATCAGTTATAAATGAATTTAACAATTAAAGAAAAAAAAATGATAATTACTGTACTCGAACTGGATTGACCCTGTTGCTTACTGGTCAATGTATACATTTAACCTGTTAAAAAGAATATGCGAACAGATTGAAAAATGAGCCTAGCATTTGGTTGAAATCTTAAAATTGTACTATGGTTACCTTGGTATAAAAAAAAATTCAATTATATATGAAAACTATTGTTTTAAAAAAATAAATACACATTTTTTTCATTTTTCAGGTGATAATTGACAACTAAAAGAATATTTGCTATATCCATTCTGGCTTTCTTGGACACGAAAATGACGCTCATGCGTATCAGCAACTCGGACCAATTGGACCTGGCGCACCTTTAGACTTTCCAGCATGGTACTTTATTTTAGGAGACAGCATATACCCAAACACTCCCCCTCTTATCGTGCCATATAAGGCTGCCGAAATATTTCGGGCAGATGCAAGAGAAAAAAGGAGGATGAGAAAATTTAATAGACTACACAAGAGCAGGCGTGTTTATGTTGAGCATGTCATCAAAGAATTGAAAACATTTAGAGTCATTGGTTCCTTGTACCGTCACCCAAGATGGCAACTGTCATGTGTTGTAGAACTTTGTGCTGGGTTAGCACAAAGACGTGTTGATATAATAAATGAAACATACTTAAGTTTTATCATCTCAATCACTTTTCAATCCTTTAACAAAGTGAAACTAAATGCTAATATCGTCGTGATATGCATTGAGTTCTTGCCACTGAGCGTTAAACATCAAACAATCAATAAATCAAATGCACAGTGGCACACGATGCAAGTTTTTTTAACAACGACATTAGAAAAACAATGTTCTTTTTTAATGGGTAAGGGAGATAAATCAAACGCACATATTCGACATGTAAACAAACTAATCTCAACGTATGAATACGTAACATTCAACAACAGAAAATCAATCAGAACACTAATCTTTAACCACAACAATAAAATGTAAGGTTGCAAAAGAGTATATAATTGTTTATTGTTGTCTTTAAACATGCTACAATAGCGTTACAAATATTTTACTGCACACAATGACTGCTCCATAACGATACGTTCGTCGAGTTTCGTCCGTTCGTAGGATGTTGAGAAACCTCTATTAACACGTATTTTTTTTGACATTCGATTGTAAGAAAATTTGGAACTGAGAAAACCTATTCTAAAATATTTTTACAAGAAAATCCCATTATTTACTACATGGAAACAGAGGAAAGATTTAAACTAATTTTAAACCCATCAACACCCAATGATAAAGAAATTTTGATTTCTTTTGTATTTCAGTCATTAGAACTGAGGAAAAAGAGGATGTAAAGCTATTTTCATATCATGTATTTGTTCGTTTAATTTGTCATGAGATGAATTTGTATTGATATAATCCGCTTAGTTTTATATGTTTGCAAAAGTTTTAGCTGAATTGAATTGAGTTTAAATCAAAATAAATTACACCATACTTATTGTAATTAAAAAAATCTTTATAATATTCTAAAAATAGTGGCAGATCAAGGAGGTGAACTATTTTAAAATCTTTTATTTTTCAGTGTAAAAACGAACAATAAAACATTTTTGTGTCGCCTCCGGACGCATGGTCGACTTATAGGGATCACTATCTTGTGTATTGCGTCGTCACACTTTTCTTCTATCCCCAACTACACGTAAACCGCTGTGCATATATATTACATTTTTAGAAAATTTAATTTTTTTGTTGTAAAAATTGACATTTTTGAAAAAGGGGGGGGGGGGCGAAATTTCTATCCTCAACTACTCCATAACCGCTCAAAGAAATTTCATGGAACTTTCTCTGTGCATTAACCTTAATGTCAAGGTGTGCATATATATTTCATGTTTAGAAAATTAAAATTTTTTTTTTGTAAAAATTGACATTTTTGAAAAAAGGGGGGGGGGGTCAAAACTTCTATTCTCAACTACTCCATAACCACTCAAAGCAATTTGATGAAACTGTCTCTGTGCATTAACCTTAATGCACAGATGTGTATATATATTTCATTTTTAGAAAAGTTTAATTTTTTTGGGGTAAAAATTGTCATTTTTGAAAAAGGGGGCGGCGAAACTTCTATCCTCAACTACTCCATAACCCCTCAAAGGAATTTGATGAAACTTTCTCTGTGCATTAACCTTAATGTCAAGGTGTGCATATATATTTCATTTTTAGAAAATTTTAATATCTTTTGTAAAACTTGACGTCCGCAGGCTTGGAAGACTCACACATTTTTTAAAAATAAAGAACATTATGAAATATGAAAATAAGTGTTAATTTGAAGAAGAAAAATAACTAAAAAAATATAAACATAATGTAGAGTACGTCACTTTTTATCCTGAAATGCAAATAGGCATGTCAATTCATTTATGTTTGGTGGCAAACATTTAATACATTTACTGTACGCAAGTTAATTGAAAGCCACGTGTCACATGGGTCGTAAATTACGCGTCGATGAGAGTAAGGCACCGAGTTTTTAATTGAAACTTCAAGATTTGTATACAGAGTAGATCTAGAAGGACGCTGTTAACTTTAAATATCCAATGGATTTTCTATAAATGAAAATTGAATCCTTATAAAATTTTGCTAGACTATTTCAACTAAAGATTAATCCAATACTTCATGCTTCATAAAATTAATAAAAAAAAACTCTATTCTCGGAAAAAACTGCTTTGCTAGAATGTGAAAAAAGAAAAATTGATTTTATCCAGACCTACAAAAAAATATATTATCAAGCACAAAAATCTCACCCCCCCCCCTAAAAAAAAGAAAAAAAAAAACAACTTACAAACCTATTGAGAAATCTTTAAAACAAAATATCAATACATATTCTCTTGTTACATGTCTTACGTATTTTATATTGTTGAAAAAAATATTTGCAGCCAAATGTTCCTTTATTTTGAATAATCTTATGCAACTATCAATTGTACATCTGATCTTTCAAAGGGTGAGTACAAATCAACTGGGGCATCTTAAAGGTAACAAACGTATTAAATAATTTTAAAATTGGTAGTAATGTCGACTAATGTCACCAAAGATTGCAGTATAAAGATAATAACAGAGCACTGACTAGACATAAAATTCGATATACGAATTGTATGAACACAATCGTGTAAAATTTGTATTTCTGTCAAATTTGAATATTTTGACGTGTTCAGATGGTAATCGATCCATGTATCTATGGGATTTGTATAATCTCTAAAAACTGTTCCCCTCGAATGGATCATACGGTAACAATAAAGGTAGACACTGATGAGTAACAATTATCATTCATTAAATGCATTAATTTTATGAGTGTCGCAGTAAATATTTGGTAAATCTATATATACTAAGGAGGTAAATTTACGATACCCTATTGTTACAAATTTATCTTATTTTATAAGTTTTAAACACTACCACATATTAAAAGTGCCTATAAGTTTTAATATAAATCAAATATTCACAGAGAATATAAAAGGGGGTAATCGGATATTTTGTTCAAAATGCATGCCCCTATTGTATGAATGAAGTTTTATTATTTAATTGAAGTCACCCACTATTTATTTGAGAGTTACCCCTATTTATTTTAGAGTTAAGTCAAATCTTAAGCATTTTTTAACTTAAGTTTTTTTTTATGCATGACTTAAATGGCAGGGTTTCAATAAAGTAAGATTTTGCTAAGCAAATTCTTAACTTGACTCCTTTTATGCATACCACTCAGGTAATGCTGGCGGAGTTTACTTAACTAAGTGATTTCTTAGCAAAACCACACTCTTTACTTATATTTTGCCATACTCATACTACCAAGTAATAATAGGGAGTAGACACCCCCTTTCCACCCGGGGCCAGTTACGCACTCGATAAATTATGCGAGACGTTAACTTAGGGGACGACCATTTGATATTCTGGGGGGGGGGGGGGGGGGGGGCAGGAGAATTTGTTTTGGATGGGTTATTTATTTTTGTGGAAAATAAAGACAGATTATTTATTTTCTGCACCGTTGAAGCGTGATTTTTCATTTTCAGTAAAACAAGGGACTGATTATTTATTTTCACAATTATATTTATAATATTTGAAAATACACAATTTTTAAATTCATGTTTTTATTCTTAAATAAATAACATAGTCAAGGTTGTATCTGTTCGGAATTTTGGCTGTTCCATCTTGCAGTTTCAGTCCCTGTCCAGCACTTCGGTATTCTTTAAGACCACCATAAAGATACTATTTGTTATTGTGTTTGATGCAAGCACAAAAATTGCCACCATTGCCATAAATCTGTGCACCCAGTTCATAACTGCCAAATCAAGAAACTGAATTGTAGGTGCAAATAGAAATATGCAATGTTTATAATGCATGCTTGTACATTCATGTTGTATTGTGCATTGCTCTGTTTAAAGTAAAGGAGAAAGGAAAATCAGGGGCGTTTCCAGGATATTTGAAAGGGGAGGCGTATAATAAAAATTTGGCCGAGCGGAGCGGAGCGAGGCGAAAAATGTTTTGGACTTTTTTTGGCTAAAAAACTTAAAATAATTGTGAAATGCACTAATGTAACGGTTCCTGACTTGGAGCATGTATATTTTATAGTTAAAGTGTCAGGGTTTGATATTTTTTATGCCGAATTCTCTCCATTAATTGTCTATGGTATATTAAAATGATTGGATGGATCTTAACAGCAGTAGACCAATAACGAGAAATTCCAAATTCTAGGGTGTAAGGCGTTACTTAACATTTCAATAGTCTTTTAAAGAAATCAGATTATGTGTTGAATTAATGAACATGATAAATACAATATAAGCAGATTACGATATTTTTTTTAAGGGTGGGGGGGGGGGGGGGCGTACGCCCATTACGCCCTCACCTGGACCCGCCCATAAAAATGGAATCTTCTGAATTCAAAACTGCATATATTGCATACGTACAAAAAACAATATAGGTTAAAATGGGAAAAGGTATTAAAGTGAGGTAAATGTTCATGAGACAATATACCTCAAGTGAAATGAAACCCATTTTCAGACATTTCAAAAACATTAATATTTATATATGGTGTAGTTTATATATTATTAAAATATTTGGGAAGTTTTTCCCGAAAAAAATATGAAAAAAGACGAATTTTGGTAGGATATGGTGCCATCTCATGCTTTAAAACATGCATTTATAAAATGGTTTAAAAGACCTGCCGAGTTATTTATTTTCAATACATTGTAGGTGAGGTTATTTATTTTCAAACTACCACAGAACAAACCATTCATTTTTGTTATTATCAAGGCTGAGTTATTTATTTTCAAAATCTTCCTGGCCCCCACCAGAATATCAAATGGTCGTCCCCTTACTGCATTACTGCATTACTGCATCCGTGAATAAAATCTTTAAATGAAAGCAAATTTTGACATGCAAGAAGGAAGTTTTCTAGATGTATATTTTTTAAAGGAGAGGTCATTATTTAACAGGTGAAATATTTTGTAAATCCACGAGAAGGAGCAAAACTAGGCCTCATCCTAACATGCCTACGGAACTACTTTTTACGCTGGTCCCTGCATTAAGATATTTTTACCCCCTCCAATGCATATCTGCAAACAAACTCTGAGGAAATATTACTTATTTACCATAAAACAGTATTTAAAGCATACACTTACATGTATACAAAACTTCCAAATGCAACAAAATAAAAGCAAGCCACCATATATATGTATAAAACTCGTAAATGAGATATGTGAGTTACCTGTACACAAAAGTACACATATATCTGATTAATAGCTTATTGTTTTTTTTGTTTAGTTGGGATTTTACGCCGTTTTCAGCACATTTGGCTATTTCGCGGCGGCCAGTATTTATGGGTGGAGGAAGCCTGAGTACCCGGAGAGGACCACCGACCTCTGGTAGAAAAATTGGCAATCCATGTCAATTGAGATCGGAGTCGAACACACCCCGCCACATGTAAGATTCGAACTCACAACCTCAGTGTTGACAGGCTAACGATTATTAGTGGTCATGACGAACTACCTAGACCACTCGGCCACCGAGGCCTGCGAGCCCCCCCCCCCCCCCCCCCCCCACACACTTGATTAATAGAGAATCTTAGATAAGATAACTCGATCGAAAAATTTTAAAAAGCAGAATGGAGTACAAAATGTTATATGAATTGAACTTTTAAATTAATGAATTTATGAGAGTTTACACTTTAATATATAGAACAAGATGCCTACAATTGCTTTTACAGTTTCCCTTACAGGATCGATTTCCTCCCCCTCAAAATGTGACCTTCTTGCGGATTGTAGTTTTTAAAAATGACAAAAAAGATAAATAAAAACCAGTTTGTTTTGGAAATTTTCAAAGTGAAAACAAAAATGTATTGTGTCATTACTAAATTAAACAAAATGATGATATGACATATAATGAAAAATATTTGAGCATTTAAAAAAATAATGATAAAATCGTACAAACAATATAAAAATAAGGATATTGTGAAATGGATAGAAATTTTTTTTTTTTATCTTTTTCTAAGAATTTAGAATTTTTATAATCTTCGAAAATAGATTTAAGCTTATGTAACTAAAAATAAAATATAACAAAGGAGCTTTTAATTTTTTTTTTTACAAAGAAATACAACCTTCAAAGATATTTTTGCCCAATTTTCAGAAAAAAATTAGGGTTCAGTAATTGTTTTGGAATTTTTGGGTTGTCAAACCAAATAAATTTCTAGGCTTTGTCGAGGTCGACGATCAACTTACGGTGTTCAGTAGAAAAAATGTACAAGGAAGACGGAGTTATCCTCCTTCTTTCCGATTTTCCTGTTAAGCTACTAGCATACGTCAGAATGCAATTAAATGTACACGACAGTTACCATCTCCAGACGCCGTGAACCCTCTCTTATAGGTCGTGAATCTACACCAAAATTTTCTGATTAACGCAAAAATGTGTAAATATTGCGAAAAAATTATGAGAGCGATTGAAAAAACCGGTTTAAGACAGTGCAAAGAATTAAAGTCGGACTAAAAAATGTTGATTTTTCGTCAAAAACATGGAATAAAATCTATAAACCACTCACTCATGGTGTAAGTCCAAGAGTTTGTAATAGCGCAAGTGACCACCGAAGTCTTGACTATCAATATTTCTTATTGGAGGCAATAGTAACGCGACAATTTTGAAATATCTTTACATCGGCGAAAATCGACGAATTTTTTTCTGACGTATATACATAGGTGAGTTCTGATTTTTTTGCATCAGAACAATTCTGACTCAAACAAGTCGATCCCCTGACTGCTTAATAGAGAACGGCGTATTTGTAAATTAATTTTTTATAACATTATACATGTGTTTACCCATTACAGTTTTGACTAGTTTGTATAAGAGCCCTTCCCTACAAACAGAGTCAAATGCTTTTTGTAAATCTACAAAACAAACATAAATTTTCTTATGATTTTTATGGATATACTTATTAAGTAATGTTTTAAGAATGAACTGACTGTCGGTAGTCATATGGTTTTTTCTGAATCCAAAATGGGAATTGGAAAACTGGTATTCCATTTAAATTTAATTAGTCTTTTATTTAGAACTGCACTAAATACTTTAGATAGACAATTAATAAGGGAAATCCCTCTATAATTACATGGATCATATTTATTCCCAGATTTATGTATTGGAACCAAATAAGACTTATTCCAAATTTCGGGGTAATATCCAGTTTTCATATGAAGATTGAAAACTTTAGCATATGCTTTCAGAGTAAAACCACTACTGAATTTTATTACCTCGTTAAGTATACTATCAGGTCCACCTGATTTACCTTTCTTTAAATTTTTAAGTACATCTTTTATTTCCACTATAGTTACTTCTAAATTGTTCAAATCATGCTGAATTTCTGTTTTAAAACATTGATTTACATTTTTACATTCTCCCCGACTCTGAAAGTGTTTAACAGTTTTTATACGTTTTTGTATAATTCCTCTGGGCCAGCATCCTCCCGCTCTTTCGTATCTTTTAATGTTTTGAGTATATTCCAAAATTCTTTGGGATTTTTATTGCTACACATGTAGTACTAGATAATGTATCAAACATCTTTTGTTTATATGCTTGTTTTTTTGTCTCACTATAGTTTTAAAAGATTTTAAAACACCAAAATATTTTTGTTTTAATGAACTGTTAAATGGGTTAATTTTCAACTGTAAACCCATGTAGTTTAAGGGTTTTTCTACTACCGCACGTGCGATACATACTTCATGATTGATTGTAATTTTTAAGTCAACTAGTAGAAACCCGTGATTTTTGCAGCACATGTGCAAGATGACAATGACAATAAGTACAAATTGATGGCGGCGACAATATGTATCGTAATAGACCCTGTTGTCTGTAAAATTATTTCATTTTCAAAATTTTTGTAATGAAAATATTTCAATGAATTCAGTAAATTAAATGTCTTTTGAATAAAAGAAACATTTAATCTTTTTCGATGTAATGTCACTTTAAAGTTCAAAAGTAATTAAAATTATTTTTTTAAAGTTACATTGAATAAAAACTTAGCATCTGGAAAGGACATGGCAGATTAGGCTTTAATTTTATTTTTTTTTTAAGTGGCAAAAAAATAACAACCTGTCACCACAAAACTGACCCGAGCAGGTTAGGGGAAACCAACCATCATTTTCCCTTGGCCTTACCTAAGTAAAAGAAAACGCAATTTCCAGTGTTAGTCAAGTTAATAACAAATACTGATAAAATGCCAGAAATTCCTTTGAAATTTTTCATGTTTCTATCTTCAATAAGTATGTAATTTCCAGTAGGATAAATAAAAAAAATTGGTCAAAGTCAGAAAAAGCTGAATTTTTTTAAACAGAAAGTTGATGAGCGACAGACCTGAAATTGCATATATAGTATGGGTCACTCACCTGAGGCTGCATACCAAACATCAGGAGCCTCTGACTGATAGTTGCTGAGAAAACTGTTATGGAAGTTCATGTCTGTTTTTCCCTGCCCGCCCAACATTCACCATTTTATAACCCAAACAAAAATAGGTTTGAAGCAAAATCATATATGTGATTTTACTAAATATGCCAATTCCATTGGGAACTTGGCCACATCTATCTGATCACTATTCTCATCTGCCACTAAATTTTGTCGAGATAAATGGGGTTAGTCTGTGTATGTTTTTCAACCTGTAGGCTAACCCCTACTACAGGCTGATATACTATACCTGAATACATGTATATCATTGTCAAATCTGCAATATACGTAACGTCGTTTAGGTCAATATCGCGAGTCAAGAGAAAATTTCATGGTTTTACTTTTTCGTTTAAAAATGGTGAATTTTAAAATTGATTTTAGGCTATGGTGCCCTAACTCAAGTTACGAAGTGTACGCACATTATTGCAGACGATAGTTTTTTTTAATAAATAAGACGTGATGTGCATCTTCTGTTGTCTTGGGTAGTAACCTGTGAAGTGTTTTTAGACGGGGAAGCAGATTTGCCTTTTTTATTTTCATGCATGTGATGTTGGGCATGTGGTCACTTTCTGTTTTTAAAATTTCCAGTTGCCCACAAAATGTTTGTTTTTACAAATATAATAAATAAGACGTGATGTGCATCTTCTGTTGTCTTGGGTAGTAAACCTGTGAAGTGTTTTTAGACGAGGAAGCAGATTTGCCTTTTTTATTTTCATGCATGTCAAGTTGGGCATGTGGTCACTTTTTGTTTTTAAAATTTCCAGTTGCCGACAAAATGTTTGTTTTTACAAATATAAAGACGCGATGTGCATCTTCTCTTTTTGGATATTTAATCCCTGGAGCCTTGGGTGAAGTGTTCTTTATAAGACGGGGAAGCAAGCATATTTGCCTTTTTTATTTTCATTCATTTTGGGCATGTGGTCGCTTTTTAAATTCCCAGTGCAGATGATTGAATAGAAAGACGATTGTTCATTTTCTTTTGTGCATTTTTCTTTACACTTAGGCAACGAAATCCTAAACCGTTTTCTGTCTAGCTGTCTTTAGACAAACTTTTCCTCGGTCGATACCGGAAACTTCTTCTGATGTATACTTCCGGAACGGTATCGGTTTTCGTGATCCGCATTAATTAATTAGGGATAATTAGCAAAACGCGGAAACAATTGCGTATGTACTGATAAAAGTTTTAAACTGCACAATGGTCTCATACTTCTGATATATAAAGATCGCACGTCGCATTTGTTGTTGAAACGGCAACCCGGCTAACAAAACTTTGTCTCATTCTTTTAGTAGTATTAATGAGAAATGACCTG
The DNA here is from genome assembly GCA_028015205.1 of Mytilisepta virgata. Taxonomy (NCBI): domain Eukaryota; kingdom Metazoa; phylum Mollusca; class Bivalvia; order Mytilida; family Mytilidae; genus Mytilisepta; species Mytilisepta virgata. The sequence continues at coordinate 37,114,798 of CM051510.1, read as the reverse complement.
TCACGGTGTACACAAAAATCAACCAATCGGGTTATAGAAAGCCTGCACCTCTTCCGAATACGGAATGAAAACAAAATTGAAAATTGCAGTTAATCCTTATAATATAATTTCAACGATGTTTAAACGTTCAGTACAGGATTTTCATTAAAGACTTCATATTCCAAAAGAAAAATTTAGTCTCTGATATGATTAAAAAAAAGAAGAAAACCAAGAAAATGACACCTTACAACCAATTCTAAATAATAACAGAAATGTCGATTTTTTGCGGAAGTCTAATAAATTGGTTTTTCCAGGGGGATGTTCATTTATACAGTTTACTAATCCGTGATTTTTAGAAAATGAGGAGGAAGTGCGTGTCAAAAAATGTAATTTAATACCTTCAAGCTAATAGGGAGTGTAATCTGGGAGGCAAAAAAGGGGAAATAATAATTGACACATGCACAATTTGAAAAGGACAAAAAGACAAGATGAAGAAAATACTGGAGATAGACCGGTAATTTAAGACAAGAAGATAATGGTGGATTTGATAATAAGATTGACGGAGAAGCAGTGATAAATACAATGAATATGTTGAAATTAAATAATTTTACACAGATGTCCTTCATTTAACAAATGCCACTTCATACTTACGGATATTTCAATATTCAGTACTTGTTTCTTTTAGAACAAATATTCTACATCATATATTTAAACAGGAACAAATTCAGTATTTCTGTCAGTAGAATTATACTCCATAATAAGGTTGGGAGAAACACTCAACTGGCCTACTGTACCCCAATTGCGGTATACTACTCTACTTTAGGTATAATGATACAGCACCATTATGGTACATGTGTATATAAAGAATTTTTTTAATTCCTATTCTTTTTATTTTAAAAATCTTTAGGCTAAATTAATAAAAATACTATACGAACTAGACACAATATAATAGCATTTAAAATAAATGAAGCAAAATTCAAAAGCTATTTTATCCATTTCTGAAGCAAAATAAACACTAAAATACTTGCATTTATAATATTAATCTTTGTGTAAATGATACCACAACATGTCCTTATTTGAATTCCCTTTCAATCGAGTTTTTTGAAAACAGTTTTGAGAAAATTAATTGAAATAAAAAGTTAGTATGAAAGTTAATTTTGGACGTTGCTCGGCTTCCATTCACACTGTTCAAAGAGAGCTACATTTAACCCAATTTCTTTTTAAGAAAAAAAAATTAGTACACAAAAACTTTAAAATTTTTCTCTGAGATCATTAAGTAGTAGATACAAAGAAAATTGTTTGTTCTGTTCATTTATTATCAACATACGATGATTGACGAAGACACATATGTATAGGAATGACATTCACACAGGGTAGCTTTACGTTTCAATGGATTGTGTTTAAACGCAATAACGTGTTACAGTATCTCGGGGATGGGGGGATTACTTGACCATTTTTTTTACCGGGGGGGGGGGGGGGGTTGCGTCGGTGAACTTGAAACCCCTACCAGACATTATCCACGCTATATCGATTTGTGACCCGAAAATATACAGGAAAGCTAAAATTACATACCGAAATTATCCAAAAATAATAACATTTGCTATGATATAAAAAATAAAAATTGATAGACCTGAATTTTCCTCAGTGCTTTATAAAAATCTGCAGAAATTTAAAAATCCTGTCCGGAATTCTCCAGAGTGACCCGAAATCTCCGCCGGCTTGGTAAAATCTTGACCCGAATGGTGTCCGTTCGATAGTCCGAAGGTTCATTAGTCCGAAGGTCCAATATTCCGAAGGTTTAATAGTCCGAGGGTCCATTGGTCCGAAGGTTTGATAGTCCGAACCTTGACAAAACGCATAATGCACACATTTATAACATCATGAGAAGTTCAATAGTCAAAATGTCCAATGATTAACAGGTTCAATGGTCCGATGCTTCATATAACACAAAAAGAAACCATCGGGAAGTTCTGTAGTCCGAAGGTTCAATGTTCCGAAAAACAGGACGAGAACATGTTTATATGATATCAATATGATCCCTGCTTTGGACTAGACCGACACGCTGAGCTGGATTTTTAATGTGATAGCACACGAGGTAACTGTCCGCAGGAATATATATCACCCCACCCGGACACATTATACTGACTCCTAGCCGACCATTGATTTGCTCTTACTCCTAGATTCCGCGTTCTTTGCGGAGAAGCAGAAAATACCAATTTTAATGTTCTTAGCTATTATACAAGATAAATATCTGAACACTTGTTCCTGGTACAAATTTTTGTACAAATAGAGATGCCGATATTCGTCCAAACATTTTTTCTAATATGGAAAACAGTGACGAATTTGAAGTGTTATTCAACGGACATTTTATTCACAGTTCACATGATAAAATGCTGCTACGTGGACCTTTAGAGTGCTTCATATGCTAGTAATTTCAGATTTTTAATGTTTTAATAAAATGTCAATGAGAATATAAATGTTTTTCAACACGCGGACGTAGGTATATACACACTATATTTGCCCCAAATTTAGAAAAAAAGTGAACACAACATATCGAGCCTACAAGTACGCTAGATACTAAAAACAATAATTCAAACAAACTTAGAGGCTGCAAGGAACATATATATAAGCTCATCTGTAAACATTATTGGTTCGGTGCATCCTTCGACACAATTTTGTAACTGGACACCCCTAATGATGATTTAGGCCAAATTGCCCAGTGGATTTAGAGGAGGTGTTAAAATTGTATTCACCTAGGGTCTAGTGTGAAATTAAGTTCGGCGGCGTCATCGTCACTATGGTCGGAATTACCGGACACCGTTTGGGAAGGGGACCATCTCAAGATCATGAAAGTAAAGTTTGGTTGATATTGCTTTGTAGTTTCAGAAGAAAAGATTTTAAAAAAAAATCTTTCCCCCTTTTCTATAATTAGCTCTGGCAACTATCTTGGTTGAAGGTCGGGGACAACAGACACAAATTTAGAAGAGGACCATCCAAGGACTATTCCACCAAAATTGGGTTCCAAATGGGCCAGCAGTTTCAGGGATCTTCAAATTGTATTCCCCATAGGGTCTTAATTTAGTTTAATTATGTCGGGCCGTGAGGGCAATTTTGGATGATGGACGAACACGCCAGATAGCAAATTTTAGAGTTTGGTTCCAATTGGCCTAGTAGTTTTAGAGGAGAAGATTTTTATATTAAAAAAACAAAAACGAAAAGGCTAAAACCGACAATTCAGGGGAAATAACTCCAAGACGGGTAATCCGATTTCTATGAAAATTGAAAAGCAAGTAGATATTGACCTCCTGATCGATTTTACCTTGCCAGATTTTCTCTAAAAGGCATTTCTTCTGAGATAATTTAAAAAAAAACTACTGTCTGACCCATATGCTCTATTTTTAGCAACATAGCGCTTTATATAGGCCATGTGGTTTGCGGCATCCTTTGACACTTTTTAGCTCACCTGTCCTAAAAGGACATGTGAGCTTTTGTCATCACTTGGTGTCCGTTGTTCGTCGTCCGTTGTACGTCGTTCGTCGTAAACTTTTTCAAAGATCTTCTCCTCTGAAACCACTGAATCAATTACAGCCATACTTAGTCTGAATGATCCCTAGGGTATCTAGAATAAAGTATGTTTTTATTTTTTTTGTCCACCGAGAGACATGGCCGCCATGGCTAAACATAGAGGGTAAACGCCAGTTTTAGGCTTATATCTCAAATTCTACAGCATTTAGAGTAAATATGACATGTTGTAAAAATGTTCATCATGTCAAGATCTACATTTGTACCTGCTATGAAATTTTTAGATGAATCGGTCATCCCTTTGTTGGGTTATTGCCCCTGAGTTTTGACTTGCGGCATCCTTTAAGGAAATTTTGCAGTTTTAGGTTGTTGTCTTAAATATTATTAATGATAAAGACGAACTGTAAACAACAAAAATGTTCAGCAAAGTAAGATCTACAAATAAGTCAACATGACCAAAATCGTCAATTGACCCCTTATAGGAGTTTCTGCCCTTTAAAGTAAATTTTTCACTTTTTTTACGTCATCTTTGTTAACTTTTAAAAATCTTCCCCTCTGAAACTACAGAATCAATTTCAGCCAAACTTAGGCTGACAGATTCTTAGGGTAACTAGTATAAATTTTATGTTTTATTTTCTTGTCCATTCAGAAACATGGCTGCCCTGGCTAAAAATAGAACAGAGTTGAAAATGCACATTTTGGCTCATATCTCGAAAAATAAAGCAAGCAAAACTGACAAGTAGTAAACATGTTTATGAGGCCAAGGTCCACCTGTCATGAAATTTTCAGACGAATCAGTCAACCCATTTTTGGGTTATTGCCCCTGAATTTTAAATTTTAAGAAAATGTTTACAGTTTTAGGTTATTTTCTTGAATATTATTATAGATAAAGACAAACTGTAAACAGCAAAAATGTTCAGCAAAGTGAGATCTACAAATAAATCAACATGACCAAAATCGTCAATTGACCCCTTATAGGAGTGTTTGCCCTTGAAAGATTATTTACATGTAAACAGAAAATAATGGTCCGACATTGTCACAGATGTTAAGGGCATTAATTGAAATAAATTAAATGGTAGCTGTACAAGTAAAATGGAGCGTCAACGTCATTGAAAAATTACATAGCAACCGATGAAAAAGTCCCTAGCAACCATATCTGTTTGGGTTCAGGATTCTATATTTTAGCTGTACAGTTCAATATTAAGGAGAAAATTGCGACGATATATATTAAATAGCAAAAATAATGATTGATGCAAGATCTTCCCATACAGAAAATATAAGAGGTGTGCGATTCAGGCTCTTGGGAGCCTCTTGTTTCTACTGGACACCCTAGTGGTGACTCAGGTAAGGTTTGATTCCAATTATCCCAGCAAGTTCAGAGTGTAAGATTTTTTTGAAAAAATTGACAGATGACGAACACCAAGTGATGGCAAAAGCTCAGATGGCCTTTATAATTTTTTGTATAGGAGAGATATTTAACACGGTATACAATCGGCATCAATGCATCCGAGACAATTAATCAGTACAAGAAAACTTTGACAGTAAACAGTAAAGTTTGCAAACAGGAAGTAGATGGGAGACCTAACAATCACTTACAGTGAACAACTCATCATTATCAAGCTCCAGGCCTAATATAAAATCATTCCGATATGTACAAGCCAATAAAACTTTGACGGAAGATTTTATTTCGGATGGAAGGACATCCCGATTATTATACGGGGTATAAAAATGCTACAATGTATTTTTGTTTGTTATTAATATTGATATCAAAACAATTCAAGCTAATGGTGACTTCAAGATTAAGAACAACAATAAAAGCGTTGTTCCATTGCTTTTTTTACCATGTATCAATTCGGATTTTGTCTCATGTACATTTACTCCATATCCTTTCATTTTTCATTCATAACTAAAATTTTATTTTATACCGCATTGTAGTATAATTTAATCAACAGCATGGTCTTTACAATACCATTTTAAATCTAAATAAAATATTAATTGGAACACAAATTCCTCTTGAAGTTGTGTTTTGGAGCATGATTAAAGCAAATGACGAAATCCTTTGTCGGTAAAATGTACTTTCTGTGGGCGTCAGTGGATGTGTTTCTTGTTTCGTCGTGAATAATAATTTTTTTCGTCCAACTAAGCAGTTAAACGTCTTTGACAAACTTTACAAACTAACAAAACTTTTAATGTTATTCCGCATTGTAGCATAGTTTAATCAACTGCATGGTTTTGACTCTACCATTTTAAATTAAAAATGAAATACTAATTTGAACACAATTTCAGCTAGTGTCATGTGCCCTGCATGAGGAGGCAAACAAAATAGATTCATTGATACCTATGTCCGGTGTCCAGATGATTAAACGGCGAAGAATACAAATCAACGCACCATACGTTAATCCCAGGGGTGGGGGTGATAGGGGGTTGACTCTTCAAAATTTTCTGCACGTAGGCTAGTACTTTTTTTTAGGTCAAATTTAACGATTTTTGGGGTCCCGAAAATTGCAGGTATTTTTTGGGGTGCGTTCAAAAAGACGAAAAAATAGTGTTTTCATAAGGGTGTCAACAAATTAAGGTATTTTTTTACGAGCCTATGTACAGGTAATTTTTGAAATCCCTCCCCATAAACTTAATCCGTAACTCGAATTTCAACTCGATAAATGTCATTAGAAATCAATATCTCGAGTTAAGTCGAAGATTAACTCGAACTCGAACTTTAACTCGATTCTAACTCGAAGTCTAACTCGAACTTTAAGTCTAACTCTAACTCGAACTCGATCTCGATGTTTAGTCACTCCCATTTAATCATAGCTAAAATATTACAATTACAAGTCTAGTAAGAATGAACAATATATGAAAGATGTTTGGAATGTACCAATCAGTACATGTACATCAAATGAATATAGCTAAGCAATGTTTAACATGAAGCAGGTTATTGATAACGGTAATAGCAATAATATCATGTAAACTATTTATTTCGTCCAAGAAGTATCATGACGCCTGCCAATACGGCTCCCAGAGCTGCCATGATACAAAAAGCAAACGAGAAGTGGAATTTAGACTTGTCGAGTTCCTCCATGGTACCAAAAATGATCACTCCTAACAATGCTAAACCTCCTGTAAAGAGAAAAAAAATTAATTTAACATGCGACATTAGTGAAAAATATATATTCATATATATATATATATATATGTTGTGTACAAGTTGCAATATTGTACATGTTGCAACCTGTACAAATAAAATGTACATGTTGCAACATGTATGATACAATTATACAAGTTCCAACATGTACACTTATCGCTGTACATGTTGCAACATGTACAAAATTTTAAATGAATTTTGTTCTAACTTGTACAAATGACATGTAAGGATAAGTTAGTGTCTAGTTATGAACTAAAGATGTTATTTGCTTGAAATTCTGCTTTATTTACAAATACACATGCAATCAAGGAGATTTTATCTGAAATATTAACAATGTTCAGCAACAATCATCAGTCTACTTATTATTGAAAGTTGTAGATGAATGACACTTAGAGTTACATAGCACTTTGTTCTTGCGACACTTACATCTCCCCTTACAATTTCCTTTCTTACAATTACCAAAGAAATATCCTTGCCCTCCACTCACTGACACCATGCACACAGTCTCTCTCAAACTGCACTCAACATCAGGTACATCATCTACACTCATCATCACACCTTCTGTAAACTCAATCTGTGTCCTACTCATGTAACCTTTCATCCGTCCTACTCTCGTTCCTACTTGGTAACTCCCATACACACTCACAGATGTTAAACGTTTCTTTGTTGCCTGTGAGAGCACTTCTGCCTGTATCTGTTGGCCAGATAAGGCACGTTTCCTGGCCCGCGCAATGTTAGGGTTGCTTATGCTTGATATATGCTCATTGGTGATTTTATCTAGAGCACTACCGGAAAGAGCGCGTCTTCGACGATCCCTAGCATCACCTTGCAACTGAACAACATTACTATTGCTAATGTTACTACTTTTAGTACGATCATACACTTCTGCTACCATCTCCGTCGTATTAACTTGACTAAACGCACCTTCTTCTTCATCATGTCCTGTAAATGTATCGGAATACTGCCTTTCACTATTGATTTCACAATAACGATCGACAATTCTCGTAGCAGATTCTGTATCGATTTGAACGTCCGTATCAGTTTGAATGTTGATATCGGTTGGTGCATCAATATCGATTAGAGCATCGGTATCAGTTTGAACATCTGTATCGGTTTCAGTGTCGGTTAAAACCATTCAAATCTAATTGATTACTACTATTCAGTTTAAACCTTTTTAATTTCTATTATTTAATCCAAGGGGGTTTCACAACCTTTTGAGTAAATTTTAAAATGAATAAACCGACAAAATTAATTTAAAGCTGAATTTTATGCATTTGGCACTCTATTTCAAAATAAGGAATCATATTGTCTTTAAAAGACCAATTGTACAAGTTAGATCAAATTTCTTTAACAAATTTGTACATGTTGCAACATGTACAGCGATAAGTGTACATGTTGCAACTTGTATGATAGCATCATACATGTTGTAACATGTACATTTTATTGGTACATGTTGCAACATGTACAATATTGTAACTTGTACACAACATATATATATATATATAGAATAAGTTGATCCACCGTTAACATAAGGCTTGTAATATTAGCAGGATACTAGGGTCAGATAACTTTTCAACAATAAATGCCAAATCTGTCAACTTCCCCCTTATTAAGTAGTTAATGACAAATGAAAAAAAAATCAAAACATTTTATCAAGTGTATTCCAGAGATTCCCTTTATATCAAATGGTCTGTGTTTCATTTTGCTCTGTTCGTAGGATCTGAGAGCGCACTTCATATATATGTAACGGGATTATTTATCAGTGTTTTTACAAGTAAAACGTTTATTTGTTACAATGAATACCTCATATGCCTCACTTATATATCTATTGTTCTCTTCAACAAGTTTATATTGGTAAGCAATGTGAATTCAATTACTTACAAATGCTTGATATTAATGACGTGTCTTTTCTTAATACATCAATCTCTAGTTGACAAAAATGGTTAAAGAAGCGAAACTTACCAGGTAATCGAGATGGACAATCATTCAAAATTAAAAAAAAAAAAAAAAAAAATTTCTTTGCAATATTTTGCAATTTCACAAATGGAGTGCGCTCTGAGGTCCAAACAATCAGATTGTTTGATGTCCGAGGAATTTCAATCGGACTTGTCAAGCTGAAATCTATTTTGCAAGATTTCTTATTCTTAAGATTTGCATATTCATTTCACTAGTTATTAAACCCCGACATACATGTATCTATATGTCAGGCCCCTATAATATGTCGTCTTTTGTCTATTTATAATAGAAACAAATACCTGCAAAAATCGATTTGAGTGCCGAAGTTAAAATTTATAGGCGGTTTTGCCACACATTTTGAAAAAAATTACACTAGGCTTGATCAGCTCACTTTATGTGAAAATGTTTCCAGGCGTCAGTTATTCACCATCGAAATTAAAACAAAACAAGAGGCTCAAGAGAATTGAGCCTGTATAGCTCACCTGGCAGTCCTACAATCAACGCATTTTATTTCAAGTGAAAATTGTAATGGACCTTCCATAGATGTTTCATACCAAGTATCAGTTAATTTGGCTATATGATTCCAGAGGAGGATATTTTTGAAAATATGACCAATCAAAAATAATAATTCATCATAGCTGCCATTATAGCTATTCGACCGGGACAAAATATGCAAACTTATAAAGGTCCTTCCACAGATATCTCATAACAATTTACAGCTCATTTGGCTTTGCGGTTTCAGAACATTTTATTTTAAAAATTTGTCCAATCAGAAATAAGAATTCATTACGGCGGCCATATTAGTTGTCCGACCGGAACGAAATATATAAACTTTATAAAGGTCCTTCCATAGATGCTTCATACCAAGTTACAGTTCAGTTGGCTTTGCTGTTTGAAAGGAGAAGATTTTTGAAATTTTGACCAATCAGAAATAACAATTCATCATGGCGGCCATATTAGTTGTCGGACCGGAACGAAATATACAAACTTTATAGAGGTCCATCCATAGATTCTTCACACCTTCGCTCATCTGGCCTAGAGGTTTCAGAAGAGAAGATCAAAATGTAAAAGTTTACAGACGGACGGCTGGACGACGGACGCCAAGTGATGACAAAATATCACATGGCCCTTTGGTCCAGGTGAGATAAAAGCCATAATAAATGAAAACGACTTCCCTATCACTTTAGAATAAATAGCTTATAATGTAAATGTTTAAGGATTGATACATGTAGCGATTCCAATTGATGCAATTAAAGCTGTTAATGATTTTTTTGGTTTAGTTTATGGTTTTAATTTGTTATTCCCCGCTTGCGAATTTTGGAGTTGTCTCCCATATGCAGGAGTTATCTTTCCTGGCAGAAGGCGTTTTGTATACAGCATTAAGGGAAAAAACTACTTGTAATTTTTTTTAAATATATAACATATATTAACCTGCTTTACAATCGGGCAATAGAATGGCAACGTGGTAGATCTGTCTCTACACGTAGTTACATGTGTATAACATATATTTACCTGTTTACAATCTGCCAATAGAATGACAATGTAGTAGATTTTCCACTACACGTAACTATAACATATATTTATCTGCTTTACAATCGGCCAATAGAATGACAATGTGGTATATTTTCCACTACACGTAGTTATAAAATATATTTACCTGCTATACAATCGTCCAATCTTTACAATCGGGAAATAGAATGGCAACGTAGTAGATATGTCACTACACGTAGTTAGATGTGTATAACATATATTTACCTGCTTTACAATCTGCCAATAGAATGACAATGTAGTAGATTTTCCACTACACGTAGTTATAGCATATATTTACCTGCTTTACATTCGGCCAATAAAATGACAATGTAGTAGATATGCCACTACATGTAGTTATAACATATATTTACCTGCTTTATAATCGGCAAATAGAATAGGAACGTAGTTATAAAATATATTTACCAGCTATACAATAGAATGAAAATGTAATAGATATGTTACTACACGGAGTTATAACATATATTTACCTGCTTTACAATCAGCAAATAGAATGACAATGTGGTAGATATGTTACTACACGTAGTTATAACATATAATTACCTGCATTACAATCTGCCAATAAAATGCCACTTTAGTAGATATGTCACTACACGTAGTTATAATATATATTTACCTGCAGCACAATCTGCCAATGAAATGACAATGTAGAGCATATTTTGATCCTTTATAACAAACAATTTCATAATGATGCAAAGGAGTGCACCTAAGAATGCGATGAAAGCTAAACATTCCATTGCTTGGGCTGCTTCAAACTGGCTTGACAAACCTGAAACACACAAAAGAATCAATTACCGATCACATGATAATGTCTTCTACCATAACCTTGCATGAAACATCCGGGACATTTGATAAAATCACGTGGTCAATTATTGTTTATGGTTCAGATGCCTTAAAATTAAATGTTTAGACATATTCCGTTATAGAATTGAAGTACATAGGAAGCACAGTCACGCCAAAATGTGGTAAGAAGGCTTAAGGTACAGCCATGTTATGTGGATGTGAAAATGTCATAAAGTTACGTACTATATTTGGCGAAAATTGAGATACAGTAAAAGGTCGTATGCGTATAGCACGTGCTGCTTACTATCACACGTTTACCTAAGAGAAGGCATTCCGATAAGTGATACAACTGAACGGAAACTAGTAAACACAAACCATGGGCGGCCATGAATTATTTCGATTCTTATAGGAAAAATCCATAGAAAAACTTCTTCAAATTGCCGATGACATTGATCAAAATATGAAGTTTTTGCGTTTGAAACATATTGTGACGTCGTCACTTCATACGTGTCGTGGTTTATTGGATATTTTACCACTGGATTGTTTTCAGCAGCCCATATTAGAATGTCCTATCTATAACACGTAATATTCATTGTATGCCAGTATACAATTTATTTTGTACTTGCGCGAAACAATTGAGATACATGTATGCTCTGTTAAGCTTGCATTTCTACCTTTTTCTAAGAAATATGTTATGAATTGATGTGCTCATTATATCTTTAACTAGTTTTCCAATATTTTAATCTCGAGCAGTGCTGATGAGTTGTCAGTCAACGAAATGGCCATACAGTGCATCAAATTTATTTCGGTATTTTGTGATACGTTTTATTACTACCACAGGGTCTATGTCACTGCTGGTGGACTGTTAGTCCCTGAGGGAATTATCAGCCCGGTAGCCAGAACTTTTGTCCTGGCATCATTCATTACTCAAATGCCTTTAAATTTTCCATTCAAAATTTGACAAAAATTACCAGAAATTTCTACGGCTCTTCCTTTTGATGCAGAAGTAACCCGTAGCTGAGTTTGGATACCTGTTTGTTATAATTGTTTTGATTTTTGATGGTTGTGCTTATTAATTTATCATTATATCCGATATCTTGATCGCGAGCACTGCTGATGAGTTGTCAGTCAACGAAATGACCATACAGTGCATCAAATTTTTTTCGGTATAACCCTTCCTCGAATAAATAATTATGTATATTAACTTCTTCTGAAGGCCATAATGGTATATTATAGAGACATAACGTTACAATACAGAGGAAGTGTTTTGCACAAAATTTAAAAATTATATTTCAAAATGTAGATCGTTATATAACAGTAAACAAGGATGTTTTTGTGTAGAAATTGGGGAAAATTATAAGTCAGTTTTACCTTTGTATTTGGCGTAAATTTAAAATTTCCTTGTTTCTTAATGCCCCAGGCGGATATCTTTGTGAAAGCATTTCAACATTTGCAATATAATATGAACCTTTAATTCGCGATAAAACGATAAACTTTTAAAAGAATTAAAATACATTATAAGAAAATTGCTCTATCTCGAATTCCCCGATTATTTTTTTGCCGATTATCACTTGCCTTAACATTTAAACACAATAAAAATATGTTTTAACTGGTCATTTTGTATAGTAACACAGAACAATTAAACCGGTTAGCCAATTTCATCAATGGACAGGTACGAAGGGGCACATGAAGGTAATCAAAAGATATATTTGAAACTGAATTTAAAAAAAAAATCCGTACCTCATTTCAAAAGTTATTGGGTTATTCTTTCTGTTCTTTCTACGACGTCTGTGATTAGAATTTCACATTCCAACAAAAGTGACAATTATTTCATTGTCAATTTTCGAGAAATCTTTTATAGAATAACTTTCCTAAACTTTTCACTCAAATATCTTTAACATTAAAATTTATTGAAAGGAATAAGCTTACAAGATAACTTTCCTAAACTTTTCACTCAAATAAAATGAAACTTTAATCTTAAAATTTATTGAAATGAATAAGCATACAAGAACCTATCAATTTTTTATCCGATATTTGAATTTTAGAACATTGACAAAAATGATTTGCGCAAAAAGCATTTCAATCGAGTACGCGTTATACATTACATTTCCATTTTTTAAACTTGTAAAACTAAAGAATTTTATTTGTCGTAACTATAAAATGCCGCCAAAGAGGAAAGCTGGTCAATTTTTTCGCATCTACAAATAACGAAAGCGTACATGTTTCACCGTGTATAGATGTGTAGACAAATGGTAGATATAAAAAAAATCACATGAAAGCTTCGCAAATTAACTTTTACACACGTGAGTAAATCTCAGGTAAATTTGTATGTAAATTTTGTCATGAGAACGGGGCTTTAGTAAAATGATTATCGCATGTTGAAGATAATTCATTTTGAAAGATATTGGGGCAGATATCAGATACATCTTCACATGAAAGTAACTATTAAACAAACCAACTTGATGGGGGCTAATATATACCACATTGGTAACAAAATCGTCAATAATCGTTTTTGTAAAAATTATTTATTACTAGTATTCGGGAAATGTGTATGATCTATACACATATACATGCAGAGGAATTTTAAAAAATTAACCGCCGTACATATTTTTGATAGGGACTCAATTTATAGTTTCATGAGTTTAGAGATAACTGAGTACTGATAAAGTAGTGGATAGTTTGTCTATATTCATACGAATTTTGTATAATTTATATACTTTCATCTATAGACTTGTGTATTATTTACCAAAATGTCATACTCTTTAACATATTTATATGTGTATCCATGTATTTGCCTTTTTTCACTCTGTCTGCCATCCTGATTGTAAATCTTGTAATTAACTACCTCTTGTAGCACTTTATGTGCCAGAGAGTTTACAAATACACAATATTGAAAAAATCTTGATAGTACTAATTGGTTTATTTTATTCTTATTTTGAAGCAACCAGGTAAAATGCGGAAAGAAAGTATATACTTTATGCCGATCTAATGCGGAATAGTAAAACTGTAATTTCACAAAAATTGAGAAAAGGTTCATGTATTACGCTACAACATTGTTTTAATTTTATCCCAGTAATTTTTCATATGCATTCTCACAAAGCCGCTGAATATTACAACTTGCTTAACTGTAACGCGGAATAGTAAAATAGTAATTTCACAATAAAATACGAGGAAACCCCATAATTAGGATGGGTGAATTATTGTTGAACGTCCAGTGGCAACCAGGTGCATATCAGGACGAGAACATGTTGATATGATAATGAATATGCTCCCTGCTTTGTACTAGACCGACACGATAAGTCGGATTTTTAATGTGCTAGCTCACGAGGTAACTATCTGCAGAAAGACATATCGCCTCACTCAGACACATTATACCGACGCCGAATGTCTTTGGTTTGACCCGGCCGGGGATCGAACTCACGACCTTCCGCACTCGTAAACTTACTATTCCCCTCATACCCAGTCAATAAGTATATATTATAACTCCGTGTAATAGTTTCATTATATAATTACAGATAATAAAACTACATGTACTATTCTTCATACAAGTTCCATTGTTTCTGTCTAAGTACTATTGGCCGGTCAATAGTACTTTAAAAAAAACTATTGGACCGGCTGTATGATATTCTTTCGCGGAATTTTTAAACATTACGCATTTTCCCGCGAAATTTATTTCGAATACTTCTAGTTTTATCTTATCGTAAAGTAAAAGTCCGAGAACATCGAAAATATTGATTTGTCCGACGACAATGGCGTCATCCAAGATAGACGACAGCGATGCGAAAAAGTCTAAAAATGTGCAGGCATCAGTAAATTTACTTTCGGTATAATAAAACACTTATTGAATGCATATTCGGGGAATAGTACATGTAAGTTTGTGTTCATGTTTGTGTTTTGTACTTGTCAGTTGGGTTGCTTTGATTGATTGGTATATTATTGTTGACCTTTCCTGGATTCCATTTTGTTGTTAAATGTCCCCTCATACCCAGGGTTGTTATCATAAACTTACGTTGTTTTATTTATTTTTTTTTATTGAACCACAACATACAAAAGTATTAATACAAAATGCATGTTCTATTAAAAAAAATATATATAACATGTAAAATTTCAGATGATATGTCGGTAAATGGTAAATATTTACTATGGTAATTAAAGCCGATGACAGCTGGACTATTCTAAAATTACAACATAATTTTATACTATTAGTGTATAATAAACAGATAATAGTATAGATCAATAACTCTGTTTTTGATATTTAAAGTTTACCGGAGTTTAACAAAAGTTTACTATTTTATGTGTCCGCTAGTATGTGTGTATGTGTGTATGTGCTCTATTATTTACCTATTTATCATGTATGCATCAACGGCTTCTGATTTGGTATACATTGTGTATTCATTAGAAAATTAACCAAAGAAAACTTTAACCGAATTCTTATAAATAAACAATTATAAAATTATCAGGAAACGGGCAATCAAGGCTGTTGAAAACAAAAATTAGGACCCCTCAATATGCTACTAAACAACATGTGCTATGAAAAAAAATATGGATTGAGTTCTACGAAACATTAATTTGAACTGTAATTGGGAAAAACTGAGAAAAGGTTAAACATTCAAAAAAAAATAATAGAAAAAAATAATCTATTAACAAATAAAGGAATAAATTAATTAGAATGAGAAAAGCCTTTATAGTTTTAACAAAATATAAAAAGCAAAACAAACAACACTCACCCCGACCCTCCGACCACCCGACCACCCCCCCCCCCCCCAAAAAAAAAAAAAACAATAAAAATAAAAATCAAAATTGTAATCATCATATGCGTTTTATTATTTTACAGCTTTTATCTAGACAAACAATATTTATGTGTTATATTTTTGAATATATAAAGAGCATGTTTGAGTGCAGGGATATACTTCTTGTCCGACCTCTTTATACATATTATAACTTTCATTTTAGGCACGACCTGGTCGTCACATTTACTCAGCATCTCGAATTTAAAATAATTTAAACTCAACTAAGGCGTACTGTGTGCCAGCCATTTTGTTTACAACTTGGCAGAATATAAAATCACTATCAATAAATATCTTTTGCAAATGTGTAGTCAAAATTACTACAGATTATCTTAATTAAGCCTTTTATTAGATTTTAATCTAATTATAAATTTTAGATTGCGATTTTTACTTGTTTTTTTCTGTAATTCCTCAGCTGAATTCTTACTTCTGAGTTGACTTTTGAAAAAAGAAATAACTGTACTGTCTGCTATTTTAGTTGCACAGTTAAATTAACCAGGAGTTGCACAGTTAAATTAACCAGGGGTTGCACAGTTAAATTAACCAGGAATTGTCATCTTACCAGATGTAAACTTCTCGCAACCAAATCCATCGGCGCAGACCTGCCACAGCCCGTAATTACCGGACCCCAGTTTGTACCAGTATGGCGTTGCAAATCCAATTAAATGTAGCACAAATACTCCTGCTGTTAATATTATCCCAAAAATAACTAATGTCGATGATTCCCCAAAGAAATTCATTATCGGCAATTTTTTTTAACTGAACCACAAGAGTAAACAACAATGTTTAACTTGTTCCACTTAAGTGTCTATGCTTGATGTATTACACTGACCATAAAAACTGCTGGACCCGCCCTCTGTAATCAGATTGAACAACTTCGACTAACACCAGGTAGAGCTGTGTTGTGGAAATAATTTAAAACTGGGTTACTAAATATTCATCTCCTATCGGTTTAAAACTGGGGAACAAGATAAAATATTGACAATGATCCATGTTTCCGCCCAGTGCGGCATCTAACGTTAACTAAGATTTATGCATCAGTAAATATTGCCAAGCGTCCAACTCTCAATGGATTTAAACTATTTTATAAACTGACTGTGTTTGACTTTACACACTGGCATTAAAAATGTGGAATACACTTGTTTTTGTGATATCGATCCATATAGTGAATATATTATAGACTGAAAAAATAACAAGGAGTTTTGTTTGTTTTATACCCCAAGGAAAAAGTAGTCTATGCACATAAGTATATATCTTAATGAATGTAAGAGGTACGGAAAGGGTTGATATTTTTATATGTTTATCCCCTTGACTTAAAACGTTTTTTCTTTGTCAAATAGGGGTTGTAGGGGGAAATATTTTATTTTTGTAGCTTGCCTTATCAAAAGGGTAAGAAATAGTTTCAACAGCTATAAAATTACTAAGAATGGAAAGGAATTTCTCGTATATCATTTCACGTAAAAAAACCAAATCGTTTACATTACGTAATGTACACATATTATCTTAATGAAAGATGCCACTTCAGCTCAGGAAATATAAATACTATACCAGAAAGGTTTCAATATTTACACTACCCGCAATCTTAACTTAATAAAATCTAATAGAATGTAAATATGCAATTTCAAAACAAACAGTTTATCAATTATTCAAAAAGTCTGCTATATGATCGTCGATTAAAACAAAAATCACCATTACGCAAGTGCGAATCGAGAAAGTGGATAACTCGTCGATAAGCCGCAAGTTAAACAGCTCCTGTATTTCAGTACTTTCTAGCTAATGGAATTTGCTGTCCTCGTTTTTTGATTTTTGCCTTTGTCTCTTAATAATTAACCAACATCAAAATTGGTACAGTAGAATTAATTTAGGTTTGAATTTTGCTTTGAACATGCATATAAACTTGCAATAAGTAAAACATGTATAAAGAGAATGGTTTCATAAGTGAGTAAAATCACGCATTTAAACGTCAGGATTCTTTTACAGAAGAAATATATAATATAAAGAATACGAATTAAGCGTTTTATTCAAGATTTAATCTATGGAATGTTAATAATAAAATAGTAGAACCTTGCAACTATCATAATTGGTGATATAAAAGCAGCACTGCATCAATTTTACCATATTACATGATTTCGCTGGTAAGTAAATATAAGAGGCTGTACCACAACCGTTAAATTTTATCTGCGTACCAACTAAGTTACTATGCATGTGATGCAGTAAGAGTTTTCACACCCATAATATCCCTTATATCCTTATTTTTCCACTAGGTTAAATAGAAACTAATGAATACCGTATAAATATTAAATAAATAACTATAACACATGTGCGGGAGGAACGATATTCCATTTTTCAAAAAGAGGCTATTCAGTCAAGAATTTTCTCCGAGGTTTTCCATGTACTTAAATTGCCGGTCAGATATCATCCTCGCAAGTCAGGGTTTTGTATCTACGTTCGATCCTACAAACACCTGACATCACACATTCATATTTTACGGGTCGAAAGTGAATGATTTACATTGGTTACTCATCAAGATCAAAAGAGAATTCATTTTCTTCGTAGGTAGAATTTTCTAGATCAAACACCAGACGCAAAATATGAATGTGTGATGTCAGGGGTTTGTAGGAACGAACGTGGATACAAAACCCTGGCGTGGGAGGATGGTCAGATAATCCAAAAATAGTTATAAAACCAATTTTACTCATATTTCGCTTGTAATTAAAATATTTCAATACACTGAATACACACCTAACAGAAACTACTCTACCTATAATCGTCAAATGTCTGATTTATTTTGAAACATTCAACTGCTTGAAAAGGAATTGTGTAAGTTAGACAAAACAACATAACTTGAAGAGCATATTAAAAAATGCCAATATTAAAATCAAAATCAGACGTCAGTGGCGTCCACTTTGCTGAACTTGTATACATTATTGTTTAGGGACCATCTGAAGCCCACCTCCGGGTGTGGGATTTTCTCGCTGCGTTGAAGACCCATTGATGGCTATTTTCTGCTCTTTGGTTGGGTTGTTGCTTCTTTAACACATTCCGCGTTTCCATTCTCTACGCTATAGTACTCATACTACAACGCAATTCACAAAATCTTTAAAACTGATCTATTATATGTTCATGTACTTCAATGCAGAATTGAAGTTTTTCACATATATCTTTAAAATACCTAGTTCAATTTACATTCTATATATGCAGTTACACATCGCTTCATCTCAAATATGCCACGCCATTTATTACATTGTCAACTAATTTATATGCCGATGTATTTTATCTCCGCAGGCAAAGTATCTGATCATTTTAACTACTGACCTATGAAGAAATTTAAACTGACACTCGTAAGGGGATGCCTTAGACACACACGTCATTAAACATTCCGTAAAGTTCATACATACAGGTAGTACTTTTGTATCTGACCGAGATGTTGAAAATAAAATCAGCTCCGAACTTTTGGCCATCGGGGTCAATTTGAGTATAGGATATTTTGTATCAACTACTGAATTACACTGAAGTTGTTTGTACAGAGACAAACTGGTGTCCATCTTGAATATCTGACAAGGACTGCAGTTTCTTTCTGCAATGGGTTGGTGATCCTCTATTGTTATTAAGAACTGTGTAACAAACACCAATGTCAGCCTCATTCAAATTAATCAAATACAAAAACCACACGAATAAAATTTATCTCACAACAACAATTATTTTTTTATACCTGTTTGTATATTGACCCAGCGTTCTCCCAGCAAGTAAAACACACTGGTTCCTTTTTAAAACAGTCTTTAAAACTGAGGTCAGGAGACTAGTCACTTTTTGCTTGTTCTATGTGTTTATAATGTTCAATATTGTGTATTTTTTAATCTTTTTTTTTGTCACGGGAAGACATGTCACCCCACTCGGACAAATTATTCTGTCTTCGAGCCGACCAGTCTTTACTCTTCCTCATAAATATCGAGTGATTTACGGAAAAGCCTCAAATACCAATTATAGATTCTTTGATTCGACCAGGCGGGAGAACTAACGCTACATTCCACACTCGAGGCTTGCACGCTACTACAAGACCACCGTGGCGGTTACCATTTATGAGGATAGAGCACAGGGTCATAAAAACGATCATGTCTGTACAAAATTTACATGAAACATGAAAATATGCTTAACATAAGGGAGGGATTGTGGCTGATTTTCTATATGATAAAGACATAATCTTTTTAATTCAGTTTTATTGAGGTCTGGAGCTGGCATGTCAGTAACTGCTAGTAGTACTTTATTAATTTATTTTGATCATTTTGCTTAATTTCTTCTGTTACCTTTTCTAACATCGGACTCGGACATCTTTTGAACTGGGTTTTACATACTAGTATGCGTATCGCTGTGTGCTTGTTCATTCCACATTGGCTATAGGTATAGGGGGAGGGTTGGGATCTTACGAAACAGGTTTAACCCAGCCGCATTTTTGCGCCTGTCCCAAGTCAGGAACCTCTAGCCTTTGTTAGTCTCATGTGTTTAGTGCGGCGTCCATTTCGCTGAACTAGCATGCATTATTGTTTAGGGGCCAGCCCCGTTTGCGGAATTTTCTCGCTGCGTTTTAGACCCATTGGTAGCCTTGAGCTATTTTCTGCTCTTTAGTCGGGTTGTTGTCTCTTTGACACATTCCCCGGTTCCATTCTCTATTCTAACAACATAAACAGTGTTGTATTTGTATGAGAAAAACTCGTAGAATTAGTATTTAACAAAAATTTTTCAATAACAAACGCCAATATTTTTTTTAAAAGAAGAAAAAATTCACTATCAGAAAATTTTATTTTGGATCCCGCCTCAGTCATGTAAATCACTTGATAAAATTTAGATACAATAAAACATGGCTTCAATTGGCCGACCTCAATAGTAATATATAACATGTTTCACACTTTCTAAAATTGTCAATAGTCACTTAGCTCAAACTTTAGTTTAAAGGGAAACAAGTCATATCAACTTATACTAATCCCTCTTCACTTGGTGGGTGCGAGAGTGACCCCTGTAGCGGCATTTTATCCCACTCTTTTTAGACATCTGCATGGGATTCTTTAACGACCCAAGAGTGTTTTTCTCCCTTAAAAAGGGACAGCCATTTCTTGTCCCCATCCAACGGATTTTTTATCAAGATTATTACTTTCATCAATAAAAAGTAATGTTATTATGCATGGGTACATGAAGGTCATTAAAAGAAACATGAACTCCATTTTGAAGTGTGATTTTTTTTATTTTTTATATTCTTTCTACAATCTTTGCGATTAAAATTCCATATTCCGACAAAAGTGACAATTATTTCTTTACAAATATTCAGAAAACCTGTTATAATATTACATTGCCCTAAACTTTCCAATCAATATTCTAACTTAAACCTTGAAATTTATTAATTTGCAAAAACACGTCATCTGTTATTTGGATGTAAAACATTTCCAAAAATTATTTCCACAAAAAGCATTTAAATCAGCAGGTTCAATGTTAAATAACTTTTGGTCACATTTAAAAGTTTTGTTTGTCGTAACTTATTGCAAAGCGCTATAGTCGGTTTAATCTGATTGTTTGAAATTTCAAAATAAACATGTACTATCTTCTGTCTCAAAATTTTCAAAAAATCTGTAAATTCTTGACGACCCTTTTCTTTACTTCTGTTAAATATATGAAAGAAAATTGAGGTCAGAAGACAGCTAACAACGATCACCTGTGTTAAAACCAGTAACAAAATAATTGTAACCTGATCATACCAAATGCGGTCGAATTTAACCTGTAATTGAATTAATACTGGGACAATTACACCCACTTCAACGTGTCTGTATTGTGTGTATAAATATCCAATATTATGTGAACAAGTAGATTCATGAAAATTGTAACCAGAAAACATATTACTGTATTTTATCTTTTATGCACAGCGTCTATTTCATAAATGTAAATTAGATCTTTTTTATTATGCACACTAGTTCTATTTTAAATATGCACACAGGGTCTATATAAACTACGGCTTTTCTCTTGATTAAACATGCATTAAAAATGAATCAAAATTCAGCACTTAAAGTTAATGTATTATTTTCCTTCACGGAATGAATAGTAAATCATGTGTAAACTTGTATCGTTCAAGTACAATGCTTCAATTTTCGATAAAAATATTTTTATATGGATTATGTAATAAAAATTTAGGTTACATGTATGTTGACATTTGTGTAAAAGGGGAAAAATGGGGGGGGGGGGGGGGGGTATGTAGTATATATGTAGTATAAAAAGTGAATCAAAACAAAGGAAATGTAGGTACAAAGTATGGTTTACTGAGATTTTACCACACTTTCGGGGGCCTCGGTGGCCGAGTGGTCTAGGTAGTTCGTCATGACTACTAATGATCACT
Source organism: Mytilisepta virgata (assembly GCA_028015205.1). Taxonomy (NCBI): domain Eukaryota; kingdom Metazoa; phylum Mollusca; class Bivalvia; order Mytilida; family Mytilidae; genus Mytilisepta; species Mytilisepta virgata. The sequence continues at coordinate 37,092,705 of CM051510.1, read as the reverse complement.
AGCCTGTCAACACTGAGGTTGTGAGTTCGAATCTCACTTGTGGCGGGGTGTGTTAGACTCCGATCTAAAATTGACAAGGATTGCCAATTTTCCTGCCGAAGGTCGGTGGTTCTCTCCGGGTACTCCGACTTCCTCCACCAATAAAAACTGGCCGCCGCGAAATAGCAAAATGTGCTGAAAACGGCGTAAAACCCCAAATAAACAAACAAACCACACTTTCAGTGCAAATTGCAGATTTATTGGTGATAGAAGCCAGAGTACTTTTTAGCTTTTTAGCTCCCTTTGCCAAAGGCAATGTGAGCTTTTGTCATCACTTGGCGTCCGTCTTCCTTCGTCCGTCCGTCTGTAAACTTTTACATTTTCATCTTCTCCTCTGAAACCCCTGACCCATTGAACTGAAACTTGGCCTGAAGCTTCTATGGAACGTCCTTTCCAAAGTTTCCATAAATCATCCCGGTCCGTCAAACAAAATGGCCGCCATTAGCATTTACATGTTCTGATTGGTCCAAATTTAAAACTTCTTCTCCTCTGAAACCGTAAAACCAAATGAACTGATTTTTCTTATGGAGCATCTATGGAAGGTCGTTTAAAAGTTTGCATAAATCATCCTGGTTCGTAATCAAAATGGCCGCCATGACCATTTACATGTTCTGATTGGTCGAAATTTAAAACTTCTTCTCCTCTGAAACGGTGAATCCAAATGAACTAATTTTGGCATGGAGCATCTATGGAAGGTCCTTTAATTTACATAGTTTCATAAATCTTCTTGGTCCGTAAAACAAAATGGCCGCCATGAGCATTTGCATGTTCTGATTGGTCAAAATTTAAAACTTCTTCTCTGAAACCGTAAAGCCAAATGATCAGATGTTTGGTATGGAGCATCTATGGAAGGTCCTTTACCAAGTTTGCATAACTCATCCTGGTCCGTGAAACAAAATGGCGGCCATGAGCATTTACATGTTCTTATTGGTCGAAATTTAAAACTTCTCTGAAAACGTAAAGCCAAATGAACTGATTTTTGGTTTGGGGCACCTATGGAAGGTCCTTTACCAAGTTTGCATAACTCATCCCGGTCCGTGAAACAAAATGGCCGGCATGAGCATTTACATGTTCTGATTGGTCGAAATTTAAAACTTCTTCTTCTCTGAAACTGTAAAGCCAAATGAACTGATTTTTGGATTGGAGCATCTATGGAAGGTCCTTTACCAAGTTTGCATAACTCATCCCGGTCCTTGAAACAAAATGGCCGCCATGAGCATTTACGTGTTCTGATTGGTCGAAATTTAAAACTTCTTCTCTAAAACCGTAAAGCCAAATGAACTAATTTTTGGTTTGGAGCACCTATGGAAGGTCCTTTACCAAGTTTGCATAACTCATCCCGGTCCGTGAAACAAAATGGCCGCCATGAGCATTTACATGTTCTGATTGGTCGAAATTTAAAACTTCTCCTCTGAAACCGTAAAGCCAAATGAACTGCTTTTTGGTATGGAGCATCTATGGAAGGTCCTTTACAAATTTTGCATAAATCTTCTTGGTCCGTGAAACAAAATGGCCGCCATGAGTATTTACATGTTCTGATTGGTCGAAATTTAAAACTTCTTCTCTGAAACTTTACAGCCAAATAAACTGATTTTTTATATGAAGTATCTATGGAAGGTGCTTTTCCAAGTTTGCATAACTCATTCCGGTCCGTGAAACAAAATTGCTGCCATGAGTATTTACATGTTCTGATTGGTCAAAATGTAAAACTTCTTCTCCTCTGAAACCATAAAGCCAAATAAACTGATTTTTGATGTGAAGTATCTATGGAAGGTGCTTTACCAAGTTTGCATAACTCATTCCGGTCCGTGAAACAAAATTGCTGCCATGAGTATTTACATGTTCTGATTGGTCCAAATTTAAAACTTCTTCTCCTCTGAAACCATAAAGCCAAATGAACTGAGTTTTGATATGAAACATCTATGGAAGGTCCTTTACAAAATTTGCATAAATCATCTCGGTCCGTGAAACAAAATAGCTCCCATGAGCATTTACATGTTCTGATTGGTCGAAATTTAAAACTTCTTCTCTGAAATCGTACAGCCAAATGACCTGATTTTTTGTATGGAGCATCTATGGAAGGTCCTTTACAAAGTTTGCATAAATCGTCCCGGTCCGTGAAACAAAATGGCCAGGTGAGCGATACAGGCTCAGCGCACTGAGCCTCTTGTTAATTGTAGTGCATGTATTGTTTCGGTCTTGTTAATTGTAGTGTATGTAGTTTTTCGGTCTTGTCTTCGTTGTTCTCCGGAGTTTGTCAGTTTTCGATTTTCCCCTCCTTCGAATATTCCTTTGGTATTTCTTGACTTCACTTAAATGCTTGTCATCTGGTACTTTTATTTTCGAATCATTGATACCTTAGATTAATACTACTATTAGAAATTTGACTTGGATTTGTTACGGCCGAAATCACCTTTTAAATTGTAGCCAACAAAAGACACAAATCAATAATAAAATTTAACAAGATTTATTATATACAAGTTTACAAAAAATATTACAAAAAAACTAAAATGTCAACTTAACTGTTCAAAATCCTTCGTCTGTTCATAATCCGGATTTCTTCTCGTCACTGTTGCGGGAATCCAAACGAAATATTATATCCAATCAGTCACAATCTAGTATTATGTAACGAAAATAAAAGTCTGTCAAGTACGATGTGTGAAACGTAAATAAATCCAACAGCTGAGAACACAAGAATGTCTGGTCCAATACGTTCTGATCTGAAAGTCTAACTTTCTTGTCCGTATATATACTGTAGAACGGAAACTTCTGGAATACGGTAGAAGTTCGAATCACACCAGAATTATTACGTAAGTCAAATAGAAAGTTCTAGTCATTCCATCAGTATCTATTATTGTTCCAGTGATTTCTAAACTGCGCAGTTATAACATTATTTGGTAAACAACTATAAGTATTATGTAAACATATTATGCATGTTATAAGGCTACGCAAAACAAATTAGGCCAAGATAAATAAATATAATAATTACAATATCATAACAAAATAAATATAATAATACAATATCATAACAGATTACTATTTCGTGAGAGGCAAAACTTTAGTGAAATGGTCCTTAGACTCGTTACCTTGTGAATTTTCAAACCTGTGCGTTAAACACATGTATATTGGTCGTGTCAGGACCTTGGAGAGTTTTTTAAAGTAGATAGGTCAGCAAAAAATATTTACAAACCTTTAAATATTAGGGATATATCATTCTGATTATTAATTTACACCAGGAAATAAATGGTTGTAGTTGAGATCCCCAGTCCATGGAAGGGAATATAGATTTACCCTTGTCTGCAAGTTTGTATGTACATCCAATTTTTTTAAAGTTGTAGGGTAGAACCAACCCTGTCATAAATTTTTCCAAGGTAGAACCGTCCTAAAAGGTTCCAGGATAGAACTATCATAAATGGGTGTGACTGAACATCGAGTTCGAGTGAACTCGAGATATTAATTTCTAATGTCGTTTATCGAGTTACATTTCTAGTTAGAGTTACGGTTCGAGTTAAAGTTCGAGTTAAGATAAAGGCACGTGTTCCTAGTACATGTTTTTGTATAAATAGCGATGCCGATATTCGTACAAACTTTTTTCTAATACGGAAATTGGTGACGAAGTGTTGATCAACAGATCTGGACATTTTATTCATAGTTCACATGATAAAATCCTGCTACGTGAGCCTTCATAGTGCTTCGTCTGCTAATAATTTCAGATTTAATTTTTTTTAAATAAAATGTCAATCAGAATATAAGCGTTCTTTTACTCTGGGTGTAGCAAAATAAATCAACCAGACTCTACCATACGATCTTCAGCATGTGGACGGTGGTATATACACATTATATTTGCCCCAGATTTAGAAAAATGTGAACACGACATAACAAGCCTACAAGTACTCTATACTACAAACAATATTTCAAACAAACTAGAGGCATGCATTGCAAGGAGCATATATAAGCTCACCTGTAAAAGGTATTATTGATTCGGGCATCCATAGACACATTTTTGAAACTGAACACCCCTAATGATGATTTAGACCAAATTGCCCAGTGTATTTAGAAGAGGTGTTAAAAGTGCATTCACATAAGGTCTAGTGTAAAACTAAGTCCGGCGCGGTGGCCATCATGGTCGCGGAGGTCGGAATCACCGGACACCATTTTGGAAGGGGACCATCTAAAGATCATTAAAGTAAAGTTTGGTTGATATTGACTTTGAAGTTTCAGAGGAAAATATTTTAAAATTGTCCCTCCCCTTCTTTATAATTAGCTCCGGCAACTATCTTGGTGGGGGACAACAGATACAATTTTAGAAGGGGACCAATCAAGGACTATATATTCCACCATAGTTTAGTTCCAATTAACCCAACGGTTTCAAAGGAGATCTTCAAATGGTATTTCCCATAGGGTACTAAGTTTAATTATGTCGGGTCGTGACGCCAATCTTGGATGACGGACGAACACGCCAGATAAGAAGTTTAAAGGGGACCATCCCATAACTAATATAACCAAGTTTGGTTCCAATTGGCCCAGTAGTTTTAGAGGAAAAAATTTTTATATTAAAACAAAAAACAAAACAAAAAAAACACTAAAATTCTACAATTCAGGGGCATTAACTCCAAGACGGGTAATCCGATTTCTACGAAAATTGAAACGCAAGTAGATCTTGGCGTCCAGATCGTTTTTACCTTGCAGATTTTCTCTAAAAGGCATTTCTTCTGAGAATTTTCCAAATACTGTCTGACCCATATGTTCTTAGTAACATATGGCATGTGGTTTGACTTGCGGCATCCTTTGACACTTTTTTCTACTAGACACCCTAGTGATGACTCGGGCCAGGTTTGATTCCAATTAGCCCAGCAAGGTCAGAGTGTAAGATTTTTTTTCAAAAAAGTTTACGACGGCAGATGACGGACAGCAAGTGATGGCGAAACGTCACATGGCCTTTATGATTTATTGTATAGTTAACACCGTATATAATCGGCACATCCGGGACAATCAGTAAAACCAAGTGCTTACATTTCAACTGATTGATTGGCCAAGTATGAAAAGCCATACAATTAAACTTTTTGCTTTCCACAAAAAGACATACTAAGTCATCCAATTTTAAACGTATCCGGTGTTACGATGGTTTCGGGTGCGCCAGTTGTACACCGTGGTTAAGATTTGTCTACTTATACGGTACTTCGAAGAAAACATCAAGAAAGCCAATCAAAAATGCACAAGGAAATAGACGGAACGGCAGACAGATCAGTATATTCCCTTCAGTTTTGCTGTGTTATCATGGCAATGAAAAATATAGGTTCTGTGGCCTAGTGGGTCACACATACCCCTGCCCCTCTAGGAGAAAACCGTTAAAGTTTATGGTACTCATTATTATCAAGCTTCCAGACCAAGTATTAATCAATTCATAAATATATATACAAGCCAGGAAAACTTTGAAATTGTCATCCATTATGCCTAACATTAAAATAATTGTTATCAATATAAAAAAAAATCAAACTAATGGTGACTTTAAGATGAAGAACAACAATAAAAGCGTTGTTCCATCGCTTTGCTTATCATGTATTAATTGGAATTTTGTCTCATGTACAATTACTCCATATCCCTTCATTTTTCATTCATAACTAAACTTTTATTTTATACCGCAGTTTTGTATCAACACTTAAAATCTCACAATTTAGGGTACGGAATATTTTAAGGAAGGTTTGAAAAAACTCTTTATAATTATACAGGTTCCACATACATTTCGATTTAGGGAGGACGTCATACCAGTACTTTAAGGTGGATTGAACAATATAAATACACGTATTTCACATATGGGGGGGGGGGGGGGCAGGTCGATTTATGTCTCTTAAGAATTTCACATTCGTTGGTGGGACATAAGGAGAAAGAGAAAAGGGATGCGCGTGAGGAAACGGAGTCAATAACGTTTCATGTGCCCTGCATGAGGAGGCGGTCAATCTAGATTCATTGATACCAATATCCGGTGTCCAGATGATTAAACGACGAAGGATAAAAATCAACACACAATAACTTAATTACGGGGGAGGGGTACTCTCGGCACGTAGGTGAATACTTTTTTATGTGGTCAAATCTCGCGATTTTTCTATATTTTTGGAGTCCCAAAAATTGCAGGTATTTTTTGGGGTGTGTTCAAAAAGACGACAAAATAGCGTTTTTAACCTGTTTTATGTGGTAAAATGAAAGTATTTTTATGGGGTTAAATGAATGTATTTTTCTGGGTCCGAAAAAATTAGATATACCTTTATGGGGGGGGGGGGTACATTACTCCCCCTAAACTTAATCCGTAACTCGAATTTTAACTCGAAATGCAACTCGATAAATATCATCAGAAATCAATATCTCGAGTTAACTCGAAGATTAACTTGAACTCGAATTATAACTCGAACGCTAACTCGAGCTTTAACTCGAACTCGAACTCTAACTCGAATTGTAGCTCTAACTCGAACTCGAACTCGATGTTTAGTCACACCCGTCATAAATGGTTCTAGGGTAGAACCATCCAGAATGAATCAAGTGTAGAATTCAGAATGGTTCTATGAAATTGTTCTAGGGTAGAACCGTGTCCATTTTCATGTCCATTTAACTGTGTATTGATTATGGCACGTACTCATTGTCTTCGCTTTTTCCAAACTTTTAAAAACATTTTTTGAAATATTTAGTAACATTTCACATCGATTATAATGTCAATATATGAAATTATGACAATAATTAATAGTATTAAATTTATGACCAATTTATACAAAACAGCAGAAGCACATACATGTATTAAAGAGCTATGGTGCAAGTTTTTTTTCTTCATTTTTTTATCCACAAGAAAAACGAATTATTATTTTTGTTAAAAGTTTTGTGATTTTTATCTGAAGTAAATTTACAGGTAAAGAAATCTGTTCTCCGTAACATGTTGTGTGTTTCAGGTAATTATAACTAATTAACGTTTTGACATGTATATTGATTGTCCGGATGTTTATTGTTCCATGTACACAGATACATGTGTATGTATATAGGTAAACCGTTTTTCTGACAAAATCAGCGGGGTTTCAAATTTTTATTACCCTGTATTTTAAAATAATTAATGAATTTGAATAAAGAGGTGTGTATAAGGTGGTCCCAAATTTCAATGCAGAGATTTCAAATGTGTCAGATAACTAACATTTTAATTTTAAATTAATAATTTATGTTTTTTACCATTTTGATATGGTAAACATTTGATATATTATATAATTAATTCTCTTTGCTCGTATGAACGATATGTATTTCGTTATGACAAGGTAGACGATGATTGGGATGAGTACCGCATTTTGAAATAAGTGGTGCATTTCACCAATTAATCGAAAAGTACATATATGGACATTTTACACAATAATTTCAATTGAGAAGTGACGGGACTAAATCTTGATTTAAAGTGTTCTCTTGTCGAAACATATGTAGAGGAATGTTTTATGTACTAGCAAATAACACCGACTAGTTTTTAAACCATTTAGTTTTAGTAAAAACTTTATTCTGAGTGATTTTTTTTCTTTTTTACTCTATAATATATTTCGGTATGATAAAAGTTGATTTCAAAATTATGACAACAAATTGGTAATTTTATTTTTTATAATTTTGATGTTGAAAATTCATAAACTATTGCCAGGGTCATACATGGTACTAGGTTAGAACCGTTCAGAATGGTTCTAGGGTAGAACCGTCCAGAATGGTTCTAGGGTAGAACTGTCATAAATGGTTCTAGGATAGAAATGTCATAAATGGTTCTTTGTCAGGACACACCCTGTCCAGAATGGTTCTAAGGTAGAACGGTCATAAATGGTTCTTTGTCAGGACACACCCTGTCATAAACGGTTCTAAAGGTGTCAGGATGACAATTCTAGAACTTTTCTAGAACAGTTCTTCTGACAGTTTATATCAGTTCTAAAGAGAGGTTAGAACTGAGCTCAACTATATATTAAGGTATCCGGACCATAAATGACCACGTGATTACTAAAAAATTCCCGGATGTTCCATACAACCCAATTGAAATGACCTCGATAATTATCGGCAAACTTCGGAAATGCCATTATAACTAACTTATTTTTACAGAATCTGCATATAAGCAAAAAAGTGTGTTTCAGCCAGAGAAAAATATATATACAAAATTCCATCTTTAAAGTGTTTGGTACAGCCATTCACGGTCAAAAACAGATAGAATTTTCGATCATGATATATTATGGTCCGGATACCCTAAGCCGTGTAATAAAATTACCCTTGAGGTTTGGTTCTTGGAATAATATTTCCTATTTATAACAATTAATATGACACTTAAGATCCTGATTATTCTAGGAGTATGACCCTTTTTTCCCCGGCTGGTATTTTTTTTTAGAAACATGCATTCTAAATAATATCATTTTGAAATGTGCTCATTTAGTTGAATTAATATTAGGTGCACAAATAGGTTTAAGAAAAGGGTCTTCGAGCTTGGATAATATCTTTTGTTGGAAGGTTCCATACATCTGTCACTTGGTAAAAGGAATTTACTGTACAATGGGGAATAACTCAAAAGAAAATACTCAAATGCATAAAATAGTATTCTGATCCTTTGTTATCACCATTTCTGTCGTAAGCATATAAAAAAATTATAAATTGTATCCAAACGGGATACATCGTCCAGTATCTTCACTAAACATTTTTGGATAATTTTTGAAAGTCAAACAAATAATTATATATTATTTATACAGTCAATATCTAAAATCTGCACCAATTTCACATCCGAAATTATATTGTCTATGAAAATACTAAATTTAGCATTATAATCTCCGACAAATACGAATTCTTTTTCTATTTCATCGAATGTATTTTAATTTTTTTTGTGTTTTATAAATGTATCGAATAAGTACCCTTTTAAATTTTACAAAATTTGTCCTTTTGATCTACGTAATAAAATCATAACTTTTTTTGAAAAGTGAAATTATTCTTTAAATAATTTTTAAATATAATAAATATAATAGAAATTCAAACTTCCTATTTTTAAAAAGGTACTATAACCACCTTGTACAATATATATTAAGAGTATCTAAATCATCAAATGCGCTTTCAATATATATATATCTTTATTTCCTCCTATAGGAGAGCATGTTGCATAACTATTTTACAATTTCCTCAAGTATGTACATATAAACAGATAGTTTGAAAGGGATTTCAAAGTTTGTACATGATAAGATTAATATTTAAAATGTTCAAAATGAATAATCAAAATTTTTGCACATTCTATATACATACGTAATGCACGATATGGCGGACAGTTCAGATTCTACATATGTAAATAAAAACAAGTCTGTACTTTTGCATGATAAAATGTTTAAAGCTAATTTTGTATCGTCCATACGGTGAGGTGCTACGCTAAAGTCTATTGGGCCAATGCGTATGACATCATACCAGAATTCGTCGCGAATAGGAGTCAGGCTGGAACATGACGATATTATGTGGACTATAGGGTCACTTTAAAACATTCCACATTTTTGACACAAATGTTCCTGACCAGTTTCACAAGGTTTTCCCAAGGTGCATAGTGAAACAATGAAGAAACACTGCTTTAAATGTACATGTTTGCTCAATATGGTCCATGCATGATGTGGTTCAATGACATTATGGATGATTTTAAATAACTAAATTCACTGTCCGAGTTTATACGTTCTTGCCAGGAATTTTTCTCATACTCCATTGACAGTTCTCTTCCATAATAGCTGTTGAGGGAATACGCTATGTCTTACTAAGTTGTCAATATATGGCATCAAGTTATACTTCTGTAAAATCCTCATGATATCAGATATAAAACAACACTTTGACAAAGGACAGTTATGTAAGTAATAAGCGTGTCATGAAAATTTGTTTCGGTAAGTATCTGGACGGTAGGTTACATAAACGTCCGAAAAACATTGATTTTTTCAAGTCAATGATGCTAGAAATTGTGACCAGCCTAGTAAAGAGGTACATATATCAGTTCGTGAGTGTTGTGGTAGTGCTTTCAAATATTTGCACACGTACCCATTGGCTCATTCTGAAAGTAAGTTCTCACTTTCTGTTAATCCATTCCACATCCGTATAATGCTTTTGGAATAACACAAGTTTATTATGATCTTGATGCACGTGACTGGATTTAAGACGGACGGATGAACCCCATGTCTGATAATGGACATGCTGAGTGGTCTGATTGTTCTACATGCAGCTATTGTTCTATCCATTGAGTTGAATTTGGTGTTGGTTGTTATTCCGACATGTTTAACTGAATTACATACGGGAATTTCGACATGATTTAATTTAAGGTCAGTTCTGATTGTACGTGTAGAGAATACCATTACTGGACTTTTGGCTTGTGAAAACTTAAATTTCCATTTTCGGCTGTATTCATAACAAAGGTTAATCAAAGACTGCATAAGTGTTTCATTTGATGCTACGAGTGCGATGTCGTCAGCTTGGACGGGACAACCAGTTTGAATATCTAATACCACAGCATCCTTTCCCGACTCAGAAACAAAGTCAATTAGTTCGTTGATATATATTAAATAGAGTTTGGATGACAATGAACTACCGTGTCGTACCCCCTGTTCAAATCAAAATATGTCGATAGGTTACGATTGCAACGAACACAACTCTTTAGATTCCGAAACACATTGTCTAAAGGAGTCCACAATTTCCCTGTCACACCAAATTCAAAAACTTTTATGCGTGATATGCGACTTGTTGAGGATTTGGAATGTTTTTATAAGTTGATCATTCAGTCTGTTCTCTAGTAACTTTTCAAACACTTTACAAATGCTTGGTAGTAGAGAAATACCTCTATATGAATTAACGTCAGTTTTTGATTTGTTTCTTTCTTGGTATAACGGAATGACGACGCTGCATTTCCAAGACATTTATTTAAATTAGATTAAATAGATTGCATAGATGGTTAACTAATACTTGGCCACCGTATTTTAATTGTTCAAATGAAATTTCATCAACACCGGAGGCTTTTTTATTCGGAAGGCCTTTTATATGTTTTGACAGTACAGATGTTTGAACTAGAGGAATTCCGAGTTCATCATTTCGATTTAGTATGGATTCAATTTTTCGTGAGATTTCATCATTATTTTGGCATACAGGTAATTCATCAATGTTTTTAAAATGTTTTACAAACTCATTACAGACATCAGCTTGATCGGATAAACTTTTCCATGCGATTTAAGGATAATTGAACTATTGTTACGTGCTCTTCGGCTATTTAGTAAAGTCCATGCATGCTTTTGGTCAACATCTAAATGAGTGTTCATTTTTCTTGCATGTAGATGAAATGAAGGTGTCATAGGCTAATCAATATTTTTCTCGAAAAAGTCTTTTCGACGCTTTATAGTTCACATAGGAGTCAAAAGAATTACCACGCAGTTTACCACAGGAGATTCAGTCCTGACGTAGTATTTTCATATCATTATGTATATTGCTTAATTCATTATTCCAAAATGGTTTCAAGTGCCTCTGGAACTTAACCTTCGGTAATGTGTCAGTCTCAGCATTATGTATGGCACTAACAATGTGACTGTAGTAGGTTTCAATATCATAACATGTTGAAGTTAATGACCGGAGATTTTGGGAAACGGCAAAAGTGTAGTCAGTCATCGAATCATTTTGTATAGCCCTTTCCCATGCAACGCTTCTTGACATATTTGCATTACCCTTTTCATTCGTAGGTTGGTGTACTGAAAGTGACATATATATGCGGCAAACAATTGGATGATGATCCGACACGTTCATGCTATTATCATTTAAAACTTCAGCAGACAGAATTTTGTCTTTTAGTTCATTTGACAATACTATATGGTAATCATAGTAGTTGGTCCATCAGTGTATCCTTGGGGCTTGGGGAGCCAAGTCTATTTGCTTCAGTTGTTGTGGTGGAGTTGGTTGAGCAAAGAATTTTTGGTTTGTTGGGTCTGATCCGGGAAAGCAAAAGTCTAGTTGGTTTAGTTGTTGTGGTAGAAATGGAGGAGCAATGTCTATTCGGTTCAGTTGTTGTGGTGGAACGGGAGCAAAATCGATTTTGTTCAGTTGTTGTGGTGGAGCTGTGTGAGCAAAGTCTATTCGGTTCAGTTGTTGTGGTGGAACTGGAGGAGCAAAGTCTGTTCGGTTCAGTTGTTGTGGTGGAGCTTGGTGAGCAAAGTCTATTCGGTTCAGCTATTATGGTGGAACAAGAGGAACAAAATCTATTCGGTTCAGTTGTTGCGGTGAAGCTGTGGTAGCAAAGTCTATTTGATACATTTGTTATTGTTCTGGAGGTGGGGGAGCAAAGTCCAATTGGTTCAGTTGTTTTGAACGAGCTGGTTTCGTCTAAGAAGTTGAGATTTGTAGTTCTGTCTATTGTTAATCGAGCTTGTGATGTAACATCCGTCTTAAGTTTCAGGGTACACTCAGTGTTCGTTCACGTATAATTTGTAAACGTTGAGTTTTACATTATTGTCGAATCTTTGGTCACATAGATTTCCGTCTTGAAATATTTTAATTCGGAAATTGTTCATACATGCGTTTTGTCGTATTTTTCAATATTTTCTGCATGAACGATACTGTTTCGGTCTATACGCTTATGCCAATTTGAAACAATGTTTGCGCTGAACCATCATGTCAGCTAGGTAGAACCATTATGTCTAGCTAGGTAGAAGACAGTGGATCGTGTGAAATGTTAGGTCGTTATTTATGTTGAATTTGTTTTAAATAAAAACATTAATATGTCTTTTGTAGATACATTTTCAGAGTGAAATTTTTCATCTTCATCTGCCTCTATTCCATCGGATAGAGGATTTTTACTCATAGGCTCTCATATGCCTAAAGTAACCTAACATAACGAATTATAGAAATTGCGAATCAAATGAGGCACCAGAGTGAGTTATCTTTTCCTAACCAATGTAGGAAAGGGAGATAGTTCTCTGAGGCTCTAAATTGTCCTGAGGCTAAAAGGTAGACAAATTTATTATATTCCTTACCTACATTGGTTAGGAAAAAATAACTAACTGTGGTTTCTCATTGCTTATATAATTACCTTTATATTCTATTATGGAGAATTATTATAAAGGTGAAAAGCTTCACCCTGCTGTTATCGGAAACCTACAAGTCGGATTCAATCTTTAAAGTTCGTAAAACACCTTCTTTTCTTTTGACATTAAATACAGTAGGTTATTCTACTATAAAGTGTTTCAAAATAGAAATACAGTTGATTCCCGTTATCTCGAAGTGCAAGGGACCATGGGAAGTTCGAATAAAAAGGAATTGGAAATCGTTGATTTGTGGAGAAGGGAGATAAACATTAATTGACTTTCAGATTCTTTTTGAAAGGTCTTGTGTTCAATGGTTGTTTTTACTTGTTTGATAATTTATTGTTTGATTCATGTGTTTCTTATTAAACTTGCTCAAAATATCAAATTAAACGATTTTATAACAGCGGCCAAGCCATTATCAGCTTAATGGGTCATCTGATTTGCATATAGTTTAAAAAGGCAAGTTACTCGATCGGCAGTTGTATTTTAATAGTGCACGATGTCTATATAACAATCAGACCAAGAGTCACCTGGGTCTCATTATAAACGAACTCTACTGTAAAATCAAGATATTAACAAGATCAGATCAATTTGTCTTGCAGTCAATCAAGAGCGGTTAAGAAAAGTTTAGATCAATTAAGCTCAAGTACACTTAAATATTATACACTGATTCATTTCTAACTTTAATTTATGAACTGATCTTAACCAGTCTTGCTGCAATTTAAGATAACAAGCCTTAGTGCTGTTAAAATACAACAATATGTTACTAATGGTCGCAAGTACAAACAGGCTAAATAAAAGTTCTGGCCGAAAAGAGCAAAATGCTATAGCATACAAAATACCAGTTACATATGTATGTCATGAAGATACAAACATTCGACATGTTCGATGTAATATCTTAATGACATTTGGTAATTTGAATATTTGTTTTAAAGCGGAAATTATTTATTATCAAAGTTGTTTTACAGATAATATTATTCCCTGTGTGTAGGAAGGATTATTAACACAACTATTATACATTATTAACAAATTAACAAGATATTGATTAGTTGCAATGAACACAGATTGTAATACGGACGTATGATGTCACAGTAGGAGTTATAGAAACGAAGAACTGCACATAACACCCACATATGGGAGTTGTATATCCCAATATTCGGTATAATAATGGGTTTGTACCACACTATACTAATATTGCAGTTGAAAGAAGCACAGATTGATCGTGCTATTAAATTAAGTAGATTCACTTTCTATTTAGCTCATCTCTTCCAAACTTTCGCGTGATCTATTGTCATCACTATGCATCCGTCGTCCGGCATCGTCGCAAACTTTCCTTTAAGAATCGTCTGCTTTGAAACAACTCTGGTAGAATGGTCCCTGCGTGGTCTCCAACTTTCAATCAAAATAGAGGCTGTTACTAAAACTTCAAAAAGGAGAGGTTTTTTTTTAAAAATCATCTTGTATGAAACTACGTTTCGATGGGCCATTTGGGATTTTGTCATCACTTGGTGTCCGTCAGCCGTCCGTCCGTCTGTTGACTTCACATTTTACCTTCTCCTCTGAAACCACTAAGCCGAATAGAATTAAACTTGGCAAGAAGCATCTATGTAAGGGCCTTTATAAAATTTGTTCATTTCATTACGATCGGACAACAAACACGGCCACCATGGGAACATGTTGCTGATTAGCTGAATTTTCAAAAATCTTCTCTGAAACTGCTTGGCCAAATGGAACAAAACTTGACAGGAAGATAAAGCTTCCTCATTTCGTCGCAATAAGACAATAAATGTGGCCGTCGTGGACAGTTCTTGTTTCTGATTGGCTAATTTAAAAAAATCTTCTCTGAAATCGCTTGGCCAACTTGAACGAAACTAGACAGGAAGCATCTAAGGGTGGTTCTGAACAAAGTTTCCTCATTGCGTTCCGATCGGGCAACAACCATGACCGTCATACGCAAATATTGTTTCTCATTGGTTGATTAAAAGAAATTCTATGGAACTGCTTAGCCCAAACTGTCAGTCAAACATAAATCCTCTTCTCTGAAACAGCTTGGCTAAATGGACAATAAAGAAAAAGAAATAATTTAGCGTAACTTACTGTGATTACTAACAATACATTAGTGAATAAGATGAAATCAATATATGACTTTATGAAAGTTATCAACAGTAAAATTTTAATATGAAAGCTTATATTTTGATGTGAACAAAAAACTCACCCATAACCACCCCAATCTCAACCTTAAATTAACAAAATCTCACCAATACCCATTCTGTATTTGTCACATGTATGGATTGGTTGATTAAAAAAATTGTCTGAAACTGCTGGGCTAATTAGAGCCAACCTTGACAGAAAGTGTCTATGGGAGGTCCTCTATCCTCCATTCTCCATTTTGTTCCAATTGAAAAACAAACATGGTTGCCACAGACAATTATTGTTTTCTGATTGGCTGATTTACCAAAAAAAATCTTTTCATCTGAAACCACTGGGCAAAAATGAACCAAAAGGAAGGTCCTTTGCAGATTCCATATTTCCTCTAAATTGAAACCAAACATGGTCTGAATGTTTCTCATAAGGTGCTGGCCAAGTGTTGTTACTTTGGTGCAAATCCCTCATTCAAGATGACCACCAGCAGAGTACTTAGGTTAACATAAGACCTATGGTGCAAAAACTTCTGGAGAACCGCTGAATTTTGGAATATGTTGACCTGTAAGTATAAAGACCTGGATACAGAAAACATTGGTCCCTACGAGGCTTATCACACTTCATAATGATAGGGAGGAGTGACTTCTCTCTTTGAGGTACATCAATAAAAACGGCTTTCATGCCAGGTAAGTGATACAGGCTCAGCCCTCTGAGCATCTAGTTTTAAAATTGTGTCCGACGTCCCGTACTAAGATGGCCGCCACTGCCGATTATTGTTAAACACAGGATGGTATGGGAACATTTTAATTTAAAAATCTTTTTCTGTAACCATTTGTCAAATTGTAACGAAAATTGGTGGCAATGGTCCTTATATGTTCCTCTTTGAAAGTTGTGTCCGATGACCCGGGTTGTCAACCAAGATAGTTGAAACAGTCAAGCCTGGTTTAAAATATGTCCCTAAAGGAAAATTTATTGAATTATCTTTTACTTTGAAACCACTGGGCAAATTTAAACCAGAATCTGCAGCAATTGTCCTTAGATGGTGCTATTTTAGTGTTGTGTCGAACTTTGTTTAACGTAGAACCCTACGAAAATATATTTTCTTGTCTCAAACTATTGGCGGCCACTTGAAACCAGACTTGGCAGCAATGGTCCATTTCAGAACTAAACTAAATTACCCAGATTTCAACCAAGAAGGCCACCAACAACCAAAAGTAGTTACTGCTTTTATGGCAGCTTATTGAGAAATTGAATCCAAGAACTACCGTGAGCCTCTAGTTTGTTCAAGCTATAGGTCAAATTGTTGGATAGGTTTTATGGTTGTTCGACCATCTATGCAGCTGAGTGTTATGATAGATAATGGGTACTCGTGAAAATAATTTACCTCATCATTGTTAAGTAAGTTAGTCAAACTATAGTGACTCTCGATTGAATCTATACAGAAATAATAAAACAGATAGGAGGAAAAGTCAATCTAACCCACTGACGCTCAGACAAAAAACAATTTACACAAGACATTTTAGCGAAGAAAAATTGTTTACCTGTACGAATTCAATGGACATTTTAGCGGAACATTTTTACATGTTAATTTTATTTATTGGTTGTATTTATTCGGCGAAGACTTCATGTTTGTTGCCCTAGAACACCAGAAATGTCCAGCACTAGACCATTAATTCTGCAGTGTTGGATGTGGATCGATACAGAGCAAATTTTGATATGTACATATTGTAAATATCTTGCTTTTAGTGCTCACTTGAGATTATAATAGTGCTTTGTTTTTAAAAATTGATTGTATTAAACTGAACTATATCATGCTCAAAATCCTACTTTCGCTCGTCTGGCTAACGGAAGAGGCAGGTGCTTAAAAAAGACTAAAATTTTTCGCTAATATGTTCACATAATATTTTAAATTCCCTAAACTGTCCTTTAAATCTTCCCCTTAAATGTCCACAAAATTTCCACTAAAAGGTCCATTTTTCCGCTCAATTGTCCAATCAATCCGCTAAAATGTCCATTGTTTCAAAATAATTTAATATTGGATGAAACGCGTGAATTGATTGGTTGTTTTTCCCGTCTATCTTGTCATAGACTAATTTTTTCTTTTCTGTCTATGATGTCATAAAGGAGAGTATACCAACCCGTTTTAGACATTTAAACAACCGTCGGAATTAAGTTAAAAGGGTTAACTGTATTTTGGTTTCATTCTATTCGAAATAACTTCAATTCTCACGGTGTACACTTAAAATATCCCGCTACCCGCTCATGCTGGGTAATTATTCTGCATCAGGTTATTGAGTGTATTTCTCTATAGACTGAAAAAGATGCAATCGATCCTTAAAAAGCATATTACACTTATAATGTCCCATGCATGCAATTTTCATTTTTTACATTGATCCATTAATCCTACGCATGCAATTGTCTCAATAGCTTTTAAAATGTCATGTAACAATTTATATATTAACCTGAAAATATGATACTGACATTTAATGCAATATATTAATTTCATGCACAAGATGTGAACATTTCGTCGACTTTAAATTCATCGGTTGTGACGAAGTCCTAAAGTGTTGAAAACCAAAACAACAATCGAAAACGCTGAAGAGAAAAAGGCGAAATTGACCAAAACGGTAATGCCAAAAAAATATAGTTTTCACAAAATTTAACATTCTTGTTACAGTAAATTTCAAGTATAAATTTAGTATTTCGATAATAGCCAGAAATTCATACTTTATATTTACAATCTTGGATTATCGTCTGGTTTTTCAATATTATACTAACAACTGAGCTAGTGATATTGTATGCGTTTTTGTTTTAAACATTAATATTTGTGCTCAAAGCTTCAGAAGAAAAAAAAGGATTCATGTAATAAATATGTTAAAAGTATTTAAGACTTTATCTTAATTTGTCCATTAATTTTATTTCGCACAATGTGTAGACTTCCAAAAGTTTTGTTCCTTGGTTTAAATCGGACAAATCAGAAAAATGTTGATATCTGATTTACTATATATCTATATTCTTTACAGAATTACCAAAATATCAATTTTCACGAAAAAGTCTGCAAACTAATACAAAAAATAACATTAAGTACGCGTAGTAAGATTTTATTCCATTCAGATATTTCACAAAATTAATTTATATAATAAATAATTTAAAGCATTTTTAACCATTCACTCTATTTACCTTTATTCTAAGTTAACCAATTTTAAAAAGTCTACAGTGGCTCTAATGGGAACACAAAGGTTTACAATACTTCAAGAACTTAACAGAGTTTTATCTAAAGACGCTCGAACATTTTTGTATAACAGGAAAACTACCAAAGACCACTATTTCAGTACAAATGTTCCGTTATTTTGTCCATTCCCACATTTCATCAACTTCTGGATCCTCTTTTTCTTTATAATATTCACTTGTTTCCCACCAGCCACTTCGTTTCTCTGGATTTGCATGTAAAAAATTTGCTGCGCTTTTCTTATTCACTTCCAGGCTAGATATATCTACATTTTTGATATTCCGTCTTTTATCTAGAAAATAAAAAGAAGATGCAACAATTATGTAATGCCCAGATACATGACTTTCTATGGTACATGTACCAATATGAATTGAATTCAATCTCCAACTACGACCACTTAGTAACCGCATTGGTGGTCTCGTGATAGCGTGCTCGCCTCGAGTGCGGAAGGTCGCGGGTTCAATCCCGGGCTGGGCCAAACCAAAGATATTAAAATTGGTATTTGCTGCTTCTCCGCCAAGCACGCGGTATCTAGGAGTAAGAGCAAAGATCTACTGGTCGGCACGGAGTCAGTTTAATGTGTCCGAGTGGGGTGATATGTCTTCCTGCGAACAGTTACCTCGTGAGCTAGCACATTAAAAATCCAACTCAGCGTGTCGGTCTAGTACAAAGCAGGGATCATACTCATTATCATACATGTTCTCGTTCTGATATGCACATGGCTGCCACGGGACGTTAAACAACAATCCATCCATCCATTGGCACCTAAGGTACAAATATGTACCGAGTGTTAGCTAGTTTTACAGTTAAACGAGCACATTTTTACTACGTAATCAGAGTCATGGATACAACTATTATGTACATTTTTTTTTGTAATACACATATACACAACTTGTGACAAAACATTTTCTATGTCACCAATATTAATCCAATGAATTGAGTGTTGAACGTCAACAACTTAGGAAAAACATGTTCCGGGCGTTATCTATTTATACAGTTAAACCGAGCTAATTTTGACCCTGGTGTCTAAATGTTGTACCGCCCGACCAATTTTAACTTTTGAAGCTACTTGTCACATTGATACATGGATATAACTCGTTATTTGATTTGGTTATTTTTTTTTCTCTTGTCTATCATGTTATACAGTAAATTTTTCTTTCTACTATGATTTCATAAAGGAGAATATCAACGCAGTAAATTAAGTATTAATTTCGGGCTAGTATCGAAATTAAAATATGTTTATATACCAGAGTATCATGAGAGGGAGATTTGAGGTTTATTGATTGGTATATGGACCTTTCCTGTTATACAGATGTACAAAAGAATAAAATGACACATGTCCTAAAAACCAGGAACGGAGATGATAGCACAAGGTAGAAATTACCAATATCCCTAATAGTTAATTTGACATATGTGTGGTAGATGCGCTAACTGTCTTCATTTACAGTTCATTAGTAGTAGTTTTAGGTAAAAATCTATGAAAAGACATTATAGCGCTGTCCACTTCCTCTTTATATTATGTTCCAGAATTACATATGTATGTTTCTCTAATACATTTGTTGTACATTACAACCTCATATGTATTTCACCTTATTAAATGAATAGATAAATGAATGAACTGTTGAATTAAATAAGTACAAACTTTGAGAATCGTTCGTTACAATTTGATGTTTGTAGACGAAAGGACACAAAAGCAATGGTTGAGAGTGTACAATGTAGGTT
Organism: Mytilisepta virgata; assembly: GCA_028015205.1. Classification (NCBI taxonomy): domain Eukaryota; kingdom Metazoa; phylum Mollusca; class Bivalvia; order Mytilida; family Mytilidae; genus Mytilisepta; species Mytilisepta virgata. Next base: position 37,072,518 of record CM051510.1, on the reverse strand, counting down.
GAATTCCAAAAAAGTAGAGACATTAGAAAATAGAAGAATGCGAGCAAACTAGATAAACCACAGAGAACAAGATGACATGAACAGTTTAGCTTCCACTCACAATCTAAACTCTGAAAACAACTTGGAACATCGTAATGGGGGTGGGGGGGGGGAATCTACATTAAGAAAAAAGATTTGTTTAACATGCATGTGAAAACAGTTTGGTTGAGAGTCGGTGAAGAGTTTGTTCATCTTGAAATTAGCAGTTTCATGTTCAACAATAAGTCAAAATTTCACACGCATGACGACTCATGGCGTCAACGCGTATCCTGCGTAGTATTTTTGGAAAATGTCCCCTCCCTACGATTATGATATAAATAAACAAAAACAAAACAAAAACAAAAAAAGGATCTCAGGGCAGGTCAGCAATGACATACCAATCAATATCTGTTTAAAATAGACGCCAACACATATGTGACGTCATTGAACAGGTTAGACAACTTCTTTCCAAACGTAAGAACAATTTCAGGATATGTCTGCTGAGTTCCTTAAGTATGATGCGCGTGTCTGGATTAAGGTCATGACCCGGGGGTTACTGACTATCCTTTCGGGTATAACTGTGCCGACAGCACTTGCCAAATCATACCCTGTTCTAACCAGAAAACATTGAAAAACATACCCTGTTCTAAACAGAAATACTGAAAAACATACCCTGTTCTAGACACGCTCAGAAAATGTATACCCTGTATAAAATAGATGCTGTTCTAGACCCGGGCTCTAGAATGTATCTTAAACAGTTAATAAGCGATCCTGTTCTAGACAAATACTTTGTTTTAAAAAAGACCCTGTTCTCACCAGCAGGGCATGAAAAAGCGACCCTGTTCTAACCAGCAGGAGATGAAAAAGGGACCCTGTTCTAACCAGCAGTGTATGAAAAAGCGATCCTGTTTTGCGACACACTCGTACTACTAAAATATAGGAAGTAACCCCCCCCCCCGGGGGGGGGGTCATAAGGATCAATCGTGTCCAAAACTTAGAAAAGCGAAAACTCAAATAACATAGTTCTGTAGGGACACACGTTATATTATTATATAATGAAGACTGAATATATCCCAAAATAAAGAAGCATATGTTACTGCCTTTTTACTCCAAGGACAGTCAGCTACACGCTACTGAACACACATCTAACATATGATGTATATGTCTAAATCGGAACATGAAATATGTTTCCTAAAAGAAAAAAAAGTTGTTTCTTTCAAGAAATTCAAATTCAAACCTTGAAAGTTTAAATAATCACTTATGTCATTAAATTTCAATATTAAATTGTCGTTATTTTACGGTCGTCATCACGAATTAATTGATTGTTACAGTGTTCCAATATCTAAGATGATGTTGGACCTGTTCCACTGTCGTAAAATTTCATGTACCTCCACAAATTTGTGACTACCACCGGATTGATCTTGTTGAACTTCACTATGCAGAGCAAGAAGTGCTTACCCTTCCGGAGCACCCTGGTACACTCCTGGTTTTTATAGGAGTTCCTGTTGTTCATTGTTTTTTTTTAGTTTTCAGTGTTTATTTGTTATGCCTTGTGGTTCATTTGTCTTCCTGGGTTTTGTCTGTCTAATGGATTGCATTTTTTGGATGGTTGCTGAGGTATATTTGTCCTCTTTATATATAAATCGAGATAAATGAGAAGTTTCCTAGCACATATACCACGCGTGTGGATATTCTCTTGTTTATCCCGTTGAACCGAAACACCGAAATTTCAATCACATCTTTTCCCGAGATTTTTACATAACCATTCCTTACCTGCTTCTGAAATAGACATTTTAAATCCAAGAAGAAAAACAACAAACTTTAACATAAGTGTTTTTTGTAACATTATTTGAAACCTTTCTCCTCCGATCCAAAATTTATTTCACAAATGCCATTTTATCACATGTCCTTGTGACGTATAATGATTCAACGTCTAGATCATTAAAAATAAAATCATATAAAATTATGCCATTTATCTCATAAATATTTCAATTGGTTGTAGGTTGTAAGTATTATCAGTATCAATTCTCCCTATTGAGTAATGAAATATCATATATTCTGCCATGAATCTAAAACCAGATCAAAGGAATTGAATGTCAGGAAAGGTTTATGCAAACTTCAATTTACTACTCTTTTAAGGACAAAGCTATGTATTTTACATACATTATTGAAATAGCATACACACTTTTGATTTTTCTACTTTGTACACAACCCTCCCACATGATAATTTTTCATTTTTTCATGATAAAAACCCTGAAGAAACATATTTCATCTTCCGATTTAGAAATTTATTTTTCTCAGTTTTTCTTGAGCAAATTCACCAATGTTTCTGCACTAAACAAGGATTACAAAGATATGCCTATCTGGTATTAGGTAAGGACAAGGCTGGCATTGTCAAAAACACACTGATTCTAACAAAAGTACTCTGAGACTAATGTTGTTAACATGCCTGAATTTCTCATCGACAACATGTTGAGTTGAGTTTGGGGGACATGTTTTTCAACAAACGATCGTCATCCTATTGGGGACAAACTGTGCGCCGCGTTTGTCCGACCTGTTCTTGTTTTCGTATGAAGCTAAACTTTTTCAGGGGATACTGAATCGGAAAGAAAAGAAACTACCCCAGTCCCTTAATTTCAGTTTCCGCTATATAGATGATGTTTGTGTCTTAATAATCCTAACTTTAAGGATTACCTGCATCTCATCTCTCCCAGTGAACTTGAAGTTATTGAGACCACAGACACACCAACTTCTGCTTATATTTAGACCTTTACATGTACATAGATAATAATGTGCGGTTGAAAACTTTATGACAAACGTGATTTTAAATATCCGATTGTGAACTTCCTCTTTCTTAACATTAGCATACCAAGGTCTCCCACTTGTTGGGTACACATTTCACAGATGATTCGTTACTGCCGCGCATGTGATTTATACGGCGACTTTCTCGCCAGGGCGAGATTACTGCCACATAATCTTCTTAGATAGAGTAATGTTCAGTCAATGTTAATTTCATCACTTCAAAAGTTCTACGGTCGTCATTACGAATTGATTGGCTGATACGAAAATTCTATCTCGCGTATGAGACACGAAATCTTCAGTTAGATTTCACGTCCTTCTGAATTGACACCTCACCAGACTTGACACCCACCAGGCCACATTTCACTGGCAGTGTGACGTGTGTCCTTATCGAGCAGGACATGCTTACCCATTCGGAGCACCTGATGTCACCACCTGTTTTTAAGTTCACATTGCTTTTGCTTTAGTTTCTGTGCTGTCTTGTTTTAGTTTTGTTTAGTTCATTATACGTTTTTTATTCTTTTAGTTATACATTTATCATTGTCGCGTTGTGTTCCATTTTCCTGGATTTATCATTCCTCGGACTTCGAATTTGGGGACTTTCCCCACTGTTTTGTCGAAATATATCAGTTCCATGTTAACAACTGAACCGGTGATGATTTTGCGGACTAGAGGTGTGGACATATTTTCACGATAAAAAATTTGGATGCAAAAGATATGCACATTTCGCCGATTTTAAGACTTGTTAGTTGTGCTTAAGTCTTACAATGTTGGAAGTCGAAATAACAAAACATTTCAGGGAAAATATTTAAAACAAAAATACCAAAACATGTAAAGCCAAGAAGCAACTGAGGTGGTGATATCTTTCGACTATCACTATACGTTTTCTCTTAGGGGTAATACACTACATATCACTTTAAAAAATGAAACAACATATATCAATGTTATGTAAAGTTAAAGATACATACTAATTCTGACACTGCTAAAATCAATTCTGCAGATAAGTGTTTTCGTAACATTGTTTGAATCTATCTCCGATCTCAAAACATCTGATAATGCTTCGTACCATAATATTAAAGTACAGGGAACACAATGTCCAACATCCAATAACAGGAAGGCTGATATACTAAATTGGCTTCAACGTAATGGATTGCAGCTGACGTTTCAATGTTAAAAGCTGAACTTTACGAATTGGTAATGTATTGATTTAATAAAATAACAACCCAAAGATACTAATATTAGATATAGTAAATTTATACTATGCTGTATACGACGCATTTCAAGGAGTTACCTCTCATTAGCAGCATTAAAACCGAAACATTTGGAAGACCAAAAACCAAACATATATTAAACAAGAAGTACTCAACCAAAAATACAGAAATAGGAAGCCAAATTTCAGCTAAGGAGATCTACCATGTGCAAAAGTTAGGGTTTCAGCTCCCTCACGCCGCAAAGTTTACTTTACCTTTATGTTGGCTAAAATGTTAATGTCTGTTTGTATTGCACACAATATTTTGGTTTAGTTTGTTTGATTTTTATTAAAGTTTTAGTTAGGAACGTATCTGATGAAAGTTAAGCCAAGAACTTCGCATATATATCCGAGTTTATTTCGATGTCACAATATTACTCACTTATTACTGAAATCATATGATACGAACCCACAACAAATTCTGATAATATCAAATATATCTAAATGAAATCAGCTGTTTAAGTAAAACCTACCAACCAGGTTACCTCTAGAAAACATCAGAAATATTATTACGGTACGTAATATTCTAAAGCCATGTCCATTTGGTTTATTTATACATGTTTATGTATCATTCTGAATTCATGTTAAAAGACATAAATCATCAGTTCCACAAGTATACAAGTTAGACCAGTTTGCAAATGAAAATGAACATGCAGTAATAAGAACCGCGATTCGGCATTGCGAGTTTAATGCTATCGAACTGATTTGGGCACAAGTCAAAGGATATGTCTCAAGATACAACAGTTCATTTAAAATGGCTGATATTAAATGTTTGTTTGAACGGGCGATCGAACGCGTAACACCCCTTGACTGGAATAATGCAATAAAACATACGATGCCTAAATGCATTCTTACTGACCTAAAATGCTAGAAAATAGTTTCAATTTAGTTTGTATCTACATAACACTATTTTCTACGTTTGAGTTTCACGTAGAACATTTAATAGAAATATTTTATTTCTTTAATACCTCTGACTTTCTTATTTTGTTTTATTTACTTTATTCTGTTTTTTTTTCAATTTCAATGTTTCTTATTATATGGTTATTACTATAATTTGTATGGGCGAGGGTTTGACAGTTATCGAAGTACATTTATTTTATAAGGTGGGGAATGAATTTTGGAAAAGTGATGGAGTTAGAGAGGCTTTAGAGGAACCATTCATAATATACGTTGGTGAATCTGACATCGACAGTAACGATGATGAAAATGATGATGACGATAACGTTGATGGTCACATTTCAATATTTCAATATTCAATCTTTTTATCACTTTCATTATAATACGATATAAAAATAACATCTACATGTATTGTAAGCAGCAGGTCTTCGTGTTCAAATACGTTTCTATATCTTAAAGTCATACTGACATATTATGTCATTGAAATGTGAGGCATATCTTCTTTGTGTATATATATATATATATATATATATATATATATATATATATATATATATATAAAGGATTTTTCCAGGTCTAGTCACTTAAAAACAATAGAATGATTTTGTTCATATTCAGTGATTAAATAATTTGATTTTTTTTCATTTTCAGAATATTACATGTACATGTAGTAGAGTACGTTTGAAGATATTCTAGTAAGTGTATTTGCAATAAATAAAACATGTAAAATTTCCATTAGATGTTTTGTTAATCTTGCCATCCGTACATTTGTATACCTGTTATTACCTGTTTACCTTTTTAATTAGTAGAATCTTCCTTCTGTTAACCGTTAGAAAGTGGATTTTTGTACTGCATACCCCAAAACTGACTTGATTATGAGTAAAGTGACAATTGCTAAAAGTTACCGGTAGTTCTGCCATATCTAATTCCCTAAGTTATATTATGGTAAATTATTATGATTTGCTATAAACAATAAGAATACGAGAGACTCGGTTAGTTGCAACGTACTTTAGCAACTGAGCTGATAACAATTTGATGGACAAGTGCTATTGACAAAGTGATACAAAATATATCAGGATAGCAATATAGATGCACAATATGTGCACATTTTGTCGATTTTAAGACCCATTAGTTCTAAATGTCCTAAAACGATGCAAGTCGAAACAATGACAAAACACGACAGATAATTCAGATGGGAAATTTACCTTAAAAACCAATAACAGCTAGGTAGTGATATCTTCACACTATCGCTATAGGTCTTCTCCTATGCTACCTTCACATACACGGATTTTTCTAGCGAATCCTTCCGTAAGGCACAAATTCGTAACAGTACACGGATGCTTACGAGTGGTTCCGAGTAATTACAAGCCACTTACGCTTTATTACGAGTTATTACGATGTATTTACGGCAAAAATCTACGATTTGTTCCTAGTTACCACGGATAAATATGAGCAAGTTACGACATTTTACGAGCTTTTTATGGATTGCTACGAGTACATTACAGAATGTTACGATTCTGTTGCTACAAATAGTTGCGAGTTAGTTACTAGTATTTACTAGTCCTTATGCTTTTTGCAAAAAAGTATGTACTTCTCTGTGTATCATCATTCGACAACTGACACCCAGCGAGACAATTTTTATACCTTTCCTAAATCGTAAAGTATACGCATGTATTCGTAAAGTACTCGTAACTATTCCTAAAGTGCTCATAATAACTTTTAACAATCGGTAAACAAATTGTAATACGACAATAATGAAATCGTAAACATCACTTACGCAATCGTAATAATATGTAAACAAATCGTAAACTAACTGCAACACAACGTAAAACAAATTCATTTACGAGACATTTACGGATTCTTGCGAGTAGGTTTCGTGTTGTTGCGACCGTTTTTCGATACTTTGCGGATTTTTATAAGTTTTTTACGAGTTATTCACTGAAAATGTAATCCGTGGACAATCGCAAGAAAATTTTTGACATGCCAACAAATTTGCCTCTACTTTCACGCATCCTCACGAGTGTCTGTGAGTGTCTACAAGGTGTGACGAATTATTAACGAAACCAACGAGTTATGTACGGATGCATGCGATTGACTTCGACTTTGCGATACGTAAGGACTGCGAAGGGCGTATTAGTGGTAAACGCTCATTTTGACAATACTATCTAAATTATATAACGGTCAACAATTCTAGTAATTGGTCATCTTGTTGGTAATCATACTGTAGTGTCTTTTATTGTATATTTCATACACTATGGTGTAGGTTAGATGAGGTAAGCTTTGGATACCCCAAAAATGGGGTTAACCCACCACTGTTCAGTGTCTGTACCAAGTACGACTATCCTGACTCTCTATGTTTGTGTTGTATGACCTTTATGTTATATTTTTGTGCATTGTTTTCTCGTTGCAGTGACGATGATTGAATGGTATGCCATTTGTTACCTTTCTTTTTATCCGTTTTATCATTGGAAATTTATGATAAACAAGAGCAATTGACTAATTGAATCAATTTTATAATATAAGAATAAAAGCTAAAGCGCTAGATACACATGTACACATTGTAAAACTAGCGAAGGCTGTCATAATTGCTGGTTGAATATTGTCGGTTTATAAAACGATTTATATAACCCTCATAAAATGTTTTATACTATCTCGTTATGGAGATCAATATATATCTGCAGTGTTTTTGAGAAGCCAGTATAAATTTAAAGTTTGCTAGTCAATATGAGTAAGATCAATTTTTGCAGAATTACATAATATTTAATATTTGTATCCTTTACTCAGAAACAATCCTAGTAACATCTTAGATAACAATTTTGATGTACGAAATATGCACTTGTACGACTCGCACGTTGTGCTCAAAGCCTCAATTGTTGAAAACAAAAACAACAATAGGAAACGTCGTGGAGCTAACTGGAAAATGGACCAAAAGATTAAAGATCACGAGTGATGGATGGGTAAATCATTTTATAACGCCCAGTCCAAAACACGAGGGGGTTTGTCATTAGTTTTCCAGAAATTTAACATATTTGTAACTATAAATTTAAAGTATCAACTTAGGGATGGTATCCAAAATAGCAACTGACTTGGTGATATTTTATGCGCTGTGTATCTCTTAAAGGCGGATGAAGAGTATTTAAAAATGTTTTAGGAAAATATGACTTCATCTTAATTTGGGCATAATCTTACCCCTCACAATGTTTTATCTTTCAAAAGTTTTGTCCCTGGGTTTAAATCCATACAATCAGGATAATGTTAATATCTGATTTACCATAAGTATATAGTATTTACAGAATTACCAAAATATCTATTTTTGTGCTGCAAAAATTCTCAAAATTCTATATAAAACCAAATTCAGTACAAGTAGTAAGATTGTTCTAAATCTATCACAAATGTAAAGGGACGAAATTTTCCTGATTATTGAATGTTTGATCGACAACATATTTGTTCAATAAGGTGGACATGTTTTCCAACAGACTATTGGCATTCCTATGAGCACTCCTGGCCGACTTGTTCCTTTAATCTTATGAGGCAGACTTCTTTACGGACTTCTTAAAGGAAGAACAGAAGAAGTCAGTTCTTATCTTTAACTTCAGCTTCCGCTATATAGATGTTTTATCACTCAAAAATTCACGTTTTGGGAATTTATTACATCTCATCTATCCCAATGGGCTTGAAATTAAGGATACCACAGACACTGTCAAGTCTGCATCTTATCTCGACCTTCACTTCGAAATTGACACCAGAGGAAGGCTGAATACAAAACTTTACGACAAACGGGATGACTCTGACTTCCCATTTTTGAGCGGGCGTCGGATGTTTGGAGTGTGTATTCACAACTTATATGTTATTCCAGAGCTTGTGACATATACATTGACTTCATGGATAGAGCCCGGCTCCTGACAGAAAAGTTACTCAGACAGGGGTATGTTGCCATCATTTTTATTAAAGTTTTATGGATGCCATAATGAGTTGGTTGACAGGTATGAAAAACCTTTTCCCAAATACAATGATGTTGTCACTTCCTCATACCGGATTTGACATGGGAAGGAAGCCGAGACTGCTTACTCTCCCGGAGCACCTGCGTAAACCGCCGTTTCTTGGGGAGTTCATGTTCATTGTTTTTAGTTTTTAAGTGTAGTGTTTGTATTGTTTTGATCTTGTCATCGTTTTTCTCCAGAGTTTTTCAGTTGTTTTCGACCCCCCTCCTTTTCGAATATCCCTTTGGTATTTATTGACTACTTCTTATACAGATATTTCACTAAATTAATTTACATAATAAACTAAGTACATTATGATTCTTGATCAGTCATTCTATGTACATAAAATACAATGATGATAACAAATGTAAGCCCCCCCCCTTTTTAAAGTATTTAAATAAGTTTAAAATGGCTGTAATGTGAACAAAAAAGTTAACAATGCTTCAAGAATTTAACGAGGTTTTATTTAAAGACACTCGAAAATTTTGTTTAACAAGAAAACTACAAACATACAAAGGTTCCGCTGCAATTAGTTACCCCAATCCCACGTATAATAATCTATGTCATTTTTTTCTCGATAATATTCATTTATATCCCACCAAAGACTTCGTTTTTCTGCATTTCCATGTATAAAACGTGCTGCATTTTTCTTGTTTACTTCTAGGCTAGATATATCGAAATTTCTGGTATTCCGTCTCTTATCTAGAAAATAAAAAGATGCAGTATGAATTATGATTACAATAATTATATACACAGATACATTATTGTCTATGTTACTAATATGAATCCATTTATTTCAATCTGCAACTTCGACCACTTAGGCCTAAAAATGTACCGAGCTTTAGCTAGCTTTACAGTAAAAACGAGCACATTTTGACCCTGCTGTCTACATTCAGTATCGTCCAACCAAACTCAACTTTTGAAGCTATCGGTGACACTGTTGATAATCATACTTTTAAAATGTGCTTTATACACCAGAGGGTTAAGAGAGGCGGGATGTAGTATCTATAAAACCGGTTTAAACACCGGTTTGTGTGCGTTTGATGTTTGTGTGAGTGTCGACTGGTTGGCGTTTATTGATTGGTATATCATTGTTGACCTTTCCTGCTATCCGTTTTATTTTTTGTTGATAAAAACGGAAAACAGATGTATAAAATAATTCATTTAATAACCAGAAATTCTCTCTTTTCTGACTGGATAAACGTCTACACTTCTTCTTACAAGAAAACGTTATGACAACTGCTTAGTTGTGCACGCGAGGTAGACATATCATATATCACTGTGGACTTGTACCTAAATATAAAAACGGGAATAATCAAGCGTTTATGCGACAAAAGTTCAGTTTCATCTCATAATATAAACATATTAATTTCTTGAAACAACCAGCCGAGTGTCATAATGTAATTGTAACTTGTTTTAATTTGTTCAAACCTTACTGTTTTTCATATGTAAAAATACACATCGCAATACAAATATAGGATTCAATGATTCGACATCTGATTAGGTAAATGTCATTTAATAAAACATTCGATGAATTTTGATATCGGTTTATCAACCCCACAGCAATAATATTCACCTTTGGCCTCGGTGAATATAACCTCACGGGGTTGCTAAATTAGTCTTAACCAGGGTTTTATAAGGGATAAGTTGAGGTCATCACTTAGGAAATTTTACGGTCGTCATCACGAATTGATTGACCATTACAATGTTCCAATATCTAAGATGATGTTGGACCCGTTCCCACTGTCGTAACCGCTCATGTGGCTCCCCGATTTGTAACTTCCCCAGATTGAATTTGTTGAACTTCACGACGGGTGCCGTATATGGAGCAGCACCTGGGTTCACTCCTGTTTTTTTTTAGGATTTCGTGTTGTTCATTGTTTTTTAGTTTTCTGTGTTTATTTGTTGTGCTTGTGGTTGTTCATTTGTCTTCCCGGGTTTATCTGTCCAATGGATTACGTTTTTGTTTATTGCTCGTTAGGTATATTTGTCCTTTTTATCGTATGAACATCATCAAAAGTCATTAATTGTATAAGAATGGCACATTACCTAAATAAAAAAATCAAGAACGGAGAGAATTGCATATGGTATAAATTACATATTTTCCAAATATTTGACAAATTTAACGTATCTATGCATTGTTATCCACTCGTGTACTATGACTCCATGTGGATGCGCTGACTGGCCTCATTTAGCAATTCATTAGTAGAGTTTATAAAGTAGAGAAAATTGACGAAAAGGCATTTAAGCGTTATCAACTTACTTTTGCTCCAGAATTATATATGTATATTTCTTGTGTGCATTAAAACCACAAATGTCTTTTACCTTATTAAATGAATAAATAAACGAATGAGCTGACGGATAAAACACAAGCAGAGTTCCAAAATTTTGTTGACAGTTAATGTTTATAGACGAAAGAATGCTACAGCAATGGTTGATGTTAAGAGGGTTTGTAGAGTTCCAAAACAAAACTCACAGAAATTAGTTAACAGGAGAATGCGAGCGAACTAGATAAACAATAGAGAACAAGATGACATACAACTGTAAGATCCCACTTAAAGGTAAAGGTACGTTTTATTTAACGTCAGTGTGTACACATATGTACAAGCCAACAATAAACTTAAGCTCTATAGAGTTTTTTTTACTGACGTCGACATTAACAACCGTTTGACAGATATGGTGTTCCCGCATGGTCGCCAGGCCTATGGAAGAGGAAAGCCTGATATTCCAGGCCGGAAAATTGGTGAAACCCCAGAAATAGGGTAGGTGCCTGGAAATCTTTACACATGTGGGGTTCAAACTCACAGCGGTGTCGACCTAATGGTTTTAAAATCCCTGCAATCTAAACTCTTTGTGTTGGAAATCATATGCTTTTAGAGTAAAGTCAAGAAATACCAAAGTGATATTCGAAGGAGAGAAAAATCGTAACAACTGACAAACTCCGGAGAACAACAAAGACAAGACCAAAACAATACATGCACTACAAAACCTTAAAACATATGAACAACATGGTCCTCACCAAAAAACCGGAGGTAGACGCAGGTGCTCCGGAAGAGTAAGCAGTTTCTGCTTCCTGCAGGACACCCGCCATGCTGCTCATGTCAAATCCGGTATGAGGAAGGAATAATATCAATGGAACCGGTCCATTTTCATTTGGGAAATGGTTTTGTCATACCTATCAACCAAGTCATGATGACGCCCATACAAAATTAGGATGACTTCAGCTTAGGAGCAACGTACCCCTGTCTGAGCAACTTTTCTGTCAGGAGCCGGGCTCTGTCCAGAAAGTCAATGTATATGTCGCAAGCTCTGGAATAACGTATGAGTTGTGAAATATATACTCCATACACCGGCGCTTCTGGAATATTGCCGCTCAAAAATGGGAAGTTTACGATCAGAAAGTCAAATTCATCCGTTTGTATTAAAGTTTTGTATCCAACCTTCCTCTGGTGTCAATTTCGAGGTGAAGGTCAAGATAAGATGCAGACTTGGCAGTGTCTGTAGTATCCTTAATTTCGAGCTCATTGGGATAGATGAGATTAAGAAATTCTCAAAACGTGAATTGTTGAGTGATAAAACATCATCTGTGTAGCGGGAGATGAAATTAAAGGTACGGGCTAAATTCTTTTGTTTTTCCTTAAGAAGCCCGCCAAGGAAGTCTGCATCATATGAGTAAAGGAGCAAGTCGGTCAGTAGTGATGCACAATTAGTACCCATAGGAATGCCAATTGTCTGTTGGCATTCAATATCTGTCTAGACTCTGATGTCAGCACATATAAATGTGACGTCGTTGAAAAAGTTAATCTATATTAGGAAAAAGAGGGTATCTCTATTAGGAAAAAGGATTTGCCCAGCTTTTCATATTGATTTGAATATAAGCAAAATAACTCGGATGGGTCAGACAAAAAAAGCAATACTTCTAAAAGGATAAAAAACAGATTCAGATTGAAAATAATTTACCAAGCTTTTTACCATGTGTACTGCCGGGATCTGTCATTAATTGATGGTAAAAAGCTTGGTAAATTGTTTTCAATCTGATTCTGTTTTTATCCTTTTAGTAGTATTGCTTTTTTGTCTGACCCATCCGAGTTATTTTGCTTATATTCAGATCAATATCTGTTTAAAATCTGATGTCAGCACATATAAATGTGACGTCGTTGAAGAAGTTAAATAAGTTCTTTTCAATCGTCCCGGGTAATGGAAAATTTGAGCTTTAACATTCTCATAACTCGCCTGTAGACTTGAGATACGCGTATAATTCGATAGTGGTTTCTAATGAATCACTTGTTTTGTAAAAAAAATCAATATGAAACAAGAAGTTTTGGAACATTTTAAATAAAGGTCATGTAAGATAACACAAGGTAAGTCAGGACCTCACAAATCGAAATTCAATGCAGAATGAATTATTGGTACAATGAAAAAAAAAAATAGCATCACAACATTTTAGGAAACGATTAAGGTTAATTTTTCGATTACACCATGATTATTTGGGATCGGGACTTTGTCTTATATATCGCTTTTAACTTTTATCGAAATCTCAACCATACCTTATCTCGAGATATTTTTACATGAGCTTTCGTAGGCTCACAATATTCCTTACCTGCTACTGAAATAGGCATTAGAAATCCAAGAAGAAAAACAATAACCGTAAAAATAAGTGTTTTCCGTAACATTGTTTGAGTCCTTGCTCCTCCGATCCAAAATCCTTTTTAACTATGCAATTTTATCACAAGACCTTCTGACGTATAATGATTCAAAACTTTGTCTAAATCAATAAGTGGAAAACCATGCAAATTACGCTATTGATCTTACAATTTATAACTGACTGATCGTCGTAAATGATAACAATGTCAATCCTCCCTATTGAGTAATGAAACACTATATATTCTGCCAGAAATCAAACAAACTGAACTCTATTTACATTATTGCAATATCAGAGAATATCAATATACATGTACTGGATAAATATTCCTCGATAAAAATTTTGACGCACAGGATTTGAAACCCTCGTGATCGTCGATTTACAACTCTCGGAAGGACAAATGTAAAAGTAAAATCAAGAAATACCAAAGGGATATTCGAAGGAGGGGAAATCGAAAACTACTGACAAATTCCGGAGAACAACAAAGACAAGACCAAACAATACAAACATTACAATAAAAACTAACAACATGAACAACATGGACCACAACAGAAAAAACGATGGTAGACTCAGGTGCTCCGGAAGAGTGAGAAGTATACACACGAATGATACCTTAGTTTTTTTTCACAATATTTATAACGGTAAATTTAAAGTGTAAGTTCCGTGCTAGTAACGAAAAAAAAAGGAACTGAGTTTATGATACTTGTGAGGAGTAGAGGTATTAATGTGATAATAAATATTCCACAATTCCAATTTTGATGGACAAAAGGTACATATTTCGTCGGTGTTAAGACTCGTCAGTTGTGCTCAAGGCCTACAATGTTACAAGTCGAAACATTGGAGAGATAACCGAGGGGGAAAATGACATAAGAATGTAAAGCCAAAAACAGGAGTGATGTTCTCGTTCTGTTGTTTTAGGTCTTCTCTTAGTGGTAAACAAGACATACATAAAAAAATTAAACAACCATTTTAACGTTTAAGCGAAGTTAAAGAAACATATTCGTTCGGACAATGCTGTCTAAAGTTCTGGTAATCGGTCATCTTATTTCTAATCATACTGTATTGTCCTTTATAGTATGTTTTATAAAAATTATATTTTATACACCAGGTGTTAGTACCCTTAGAACAGGTTAAACCCCATCAGTTTAGTGTTTATACACGTCAGACTTTCCTGAATTTCTTCGTCTATGTTTGTGTTTTGAGCACTTTATTTTTTTTTTGTGCAGGTTTCTGTCTGTTGAGGTTCGTTGATCGATTTTTATGCCACTTGTTTGCCTCTCCTGTTATTCGTTATGTTAGTCATTGTAAATTTATGATCAACAAGAGCGGGCTGACGAATTGAATCAATTTTATAATATAAGAATAAGCGAATGAGTTAACTACACATGTAGCAGGGTCAACATGTGCTCATTATAACTGTAAAACTAGACTAGGCTCCCCAGAACTGCTGGTCGGATACTGTTGCCTCATACAACGAAATAGATATAACCCTCATAAAGTGATTTATATTATCTCGTCATGGAGATCAATAGAAATCGGCAGTATTCGTGAGAGTTTATAGTCTGCCAGTCATTGTGTGAAAGACCAATTTACGCAGAATTACGTAATATTAACGACTCTTCCATACTAGTGCTGCTGCATGAGGTGTGCACTTTTACGTTTTGGTGGAAGCATAAAATATTATAAACCATAACAACAAGCCAAAACTTTGAATTCGAAACTGCCAAATTTACCACAGGATAAAACCAAAGCATTTAAAATGTTTAAGGAAAAAGCTTTGCGCGACGGAGGTAGTCCTTAGTTTTCACGCAATTTAGCTTTCTTTGCAGTAAATTTAAGGTATAAATTTAGGGCTAGTATCAAAATACTGGTAACTGAGCTACTGATTTTGTTTATATCTTAAAGACTGAAAAAGGTTGGCAAATTAATTAAAACTAATTTTTATGGAAGTACGACCTGAACTTAATTTGGGCATTAAGTTTATTGTTCACAAAGGTTAGACTTTCAAAAGTTTGTTTCGAATCTGGAATCTGGACTTAAAGATATCGAATGTCTTCGAAAGCCCTGCAGGATCATTCTAGATTTGAAATTCTAGATTATATTCAGTATCTGACCTTCGAAATTCGAAATCCGATATTCGAGATTTTAAAATCTCATTTTCTAGAATAACCAATCACAGGAAAACTTCTAAGTTGTGAATATTATTTTCCCAATGACATATCTTTTCACTGTTGAAGATGCAAGCGTTGAACATGTTGAAAGGTATATGTTGCAAACTTTAAACGCAATAGACAAATAATACGTTTATCATATTTAAATTTAATTTTTAATACTATTAGGGATTTTTTTTTTATTTTCACATAATAGATTTCTTATTCATTAAAGAAATGTTCTAGTTTGATGAAGACAACATGTGTATATTTATAGATAAATGTAGTTTTTTTAAACATTTTCTGGAAAAACTGTGTACTATTAATAAAAATATTGATGCATTTTTACGAGAAATTGAGAAATTCCGAAGTATAGAGGTAATAAGATTTCAGGATCCCGCGCATTCCCGCGGAAGGATTTCTTTGCGGCAAATTTGATATAAAACCAAAAACTTTATCAAATCTACAAAGCTTCGATTAAATATTATATATTGAATAAATATGCAGTAATATATAATTTTTTGTCTTGAAATTTATCAAATAATGTGTAAAAATAAATAGAACCAGGGTCTATATTGTGACGCGTGATCTGAGTCGTAGTGGAGAATCGAGCTATCTTTCTTATCATAGATTACGAATGACTCACAGGCCATTTTAGTTTACAGAAAGATGTTAAGGGGATAGTTCTATAATAAATTTGAAAATAAAATTGCACTTAAATTTCACGTAAAATTACTGGATATTACATGTTATATTGAAATGACAACATACGATTTTCAATTGTTTTTTAACGTGGAATTTAATTTCTCTCTTTTTACGATACAAATGAATTAAAATTATATTTGTATATAAATATAGAGGTTTTTGCTAGAATGACAATGAAATCTGGTGAAAAAGTATTTTATGTATACATATAGATTAGTTTTCTTGGGCTTAATGTATGTGTCACAAACTTACTGAGTAACAAATTGAAAGATTACATTTATAGCAGAAATTAACATATGTTCAGTAATCACAAAGGCTGACAAGCCAGAAATCCACCAATATTCCGAATTTCAACAATTGCTGATGGTTGTACTAGTATGTACGAGGGAAACGTTCCTTGATGACATAAGCCTAATTACAAACTCGGTCTGCAGGTGAATTGATTGAACAAAGATGTCTTTTAAAGATCTGACATAAACATGGGTTCAGGGGTTCAGATTTCCAGTAATAACGTGTGTGTTTTAATTCATTTGGTTTTCTAAATTCCTAAGACGAAGAAAATATTTGATTTCAATAACGATGATATACATTTGTAAATATCAATTGATTTCCTGTCTAGAAAGAAGCAAGAGGAGTGCTTTTGATCGTTTAAGGAGTAACTCGGAGGTACATGTGTACGGTTCTACTTGAAAACAAGCACATAAAGATGAGGCTCAAATGTATCTAGCATCGAAATTTCATGAAGTAAAATAACAGTAATTTGATTTATTTACCGATAGAAACTCGTTTACAAGTTATTAATTAACAATTTTAATAATTATAATCTAGTAATAGAATGCTCTCTTATTAGAAGTATCTTACATTTTATAGATGTATGAGTTTTATTATATAATTATACCTTATATAAGAATGCTGTAATCTGATTGGTTCATTAGAGGAATATTGTGCATTGCAAACGATTTCAGAGGTAGCAGGGTATTTGCTTATTTACCATTCCGTGGTATTTGCGAAAAATGCTCTGGACTGGACGCTTGAAACATCACTGCATTTTAGTATAAACGATTATAGAGGGACACATCTTTTTTTGATATTCGAAATTTCGTCTTGAGACTGGTATTTCTCGCAAATAACCCACCTCAACATTGTATATCTGTTCATAAACTCACGAATTAGTTCAGTTTACGATGGTTTTTAGTGGAGTTTATTTTAGTATTAATAACAGTACCTTTGCAGTCGTTTTTTTGCAGTCTTTTTTTTTCAATATTATGTGGTATTAGAAAATGTCAGATAATTCTTATAAGAACATTCTACTACAAGATGATTTTTTAAACTATCAATTAATAATGTTTAATTGAGTTTCCCTGACTTGCGACAAAGAGGATTACTGCTGTCACAAAGCTTCTTAACCAGCTGCTTATCCTTCCGGAGCACCTGGGTTCACTCCTGGTTTTTATAGGAGTTCATGTTGTTCATTGTTTTTTAGTTTTCTGTGTTTATTTGTTGTGCTTGTGGTTGTTCATTTGTCTTCCCGGATTTGTCTGTCCAATGGATTACGTTTTTTTATTGCTGCGTAGGTATATTTGTCCTTTTTTTCTATCACGTATAAATAAATCAAAACCAGCCTTAATGATGTCAATGTTCTATTTATAGTTATCTTTAACAGTGAAAAGACATTTCAATGGCCAAATACTATTCACAACTTAGAAGCTTTCCTCTGATCGGTTATTCTATATGTTGAATTTCAAATCTAGAATTTAAGATATCGAATGTCGGATTTCGAATTTTGAATTTGTAACTTCGTATATTGAATCTTGAATCTCAACACCACCTTATCTCCATTTTTTTACACTACCATTTAGGTGCTTGCAATCCTTACCGACTATTGACACTGTCGGAAGCAGAAATCTGAGGAGAAAAACAACTGCCCTAAAAACTAGTGTTTGTCGTAATATGGTTTTAAAGTTTCTCCTCCGATCTAATTTTTTTTAAATACATGTATGATATTTATCACATAACTTTGTGCCGTATAATGATTCCAAGCTGTGTCCAAAATCAATAATTACAAAATCATACAAAATTATATAATTTATCTCACAAATAGTATAACTGGTTGAACGTTGTAAGTGTTATCAATGTCATGTCTCTCTGGCTAGGTTTTCGATACCAGCATGGAATTGATATTTTAAAATTATTGTGATACGATACAGTAGTGGTTGTTTGTAGAAAACATCAGATTAATTTCAGTCTTGTATAGTTTTGTAAATAAAAGAATCGTTAATTGACTATCTCGTGCATCTAAATTGCCAGCAGTATGTTTGATCTGATTTTAGAATGACAGAATATATAGTATTTCACTATACTGAGGTGATGAAACTTCTGGGGTTGATAGGTTTTGACATAGTGGTAATAGATATTCACGATATCAATTTTGATGCACAAGTTGTACACATTTTGATTTTACGACTCATCAGTTGTGCTCAAATCCTAAAAAGTCAACACGTTAACCAAACACGTTGAAGAGATAATTCAGATGGAAAAATTACTTAAACAGAATAAAGCCAAAATGCAACTGAAGAAGTGATATCCTCGGAAATCTACACACTGTCGGTGGTGGTATTCTATTGTTGGTAAATAATACATGTAGCCGCATCTTAAAACAATTCTGAAACCTTTCTCACAATCTATATAAGTGGTACAATTACGGAGCCAACTTTCAGTTCCGTATTTCAAATAACATGACAGGAGTTGCGTGATAAAGGAATAAACTATGCTAGGGCTACCTATGTAGACCGGCCCCCAAGGGGCTATTCAAATTCTGAAACATTTGGCACAATCTACTTTGGCAGGCAATTACTGAGCCACATTTCAGTTCAATATTCCAAATAACGTGAGAGGAGTTGCGCGACAAAGGAATAGTGCACCTTTTGGCCACCCGTGTAGCTCAGCTCTCGCGGGCGCTATTCAAAATAACAATCCAAAGATACTTATATTAGATATAGTAAATTTATACTATGCTTTATACGACGCATTTCAAGGAGTTACCTCTCATCAGCAGCATTAAAACCGAAACATTTGGAAGACCAAAAACCAAACTTATATTAAACAAGAAGTACTCAAACAAAAAAACCGAAATAGGAAGCCAAATTTCAGCTAAGAAGATCTACCATGTGCAATACAAGGAATGAACCCTTAGTATTTCTATTATTTTTGAATTTTGCTAAATACTGGTAATTTATGTAACAAATCAATGAATAATCATGTCAGACAAGACTGACGACTGGGTTGGCGAATACCCTTGGGGACCTAGGGCCCACCAGCAGAGGCATCATCCCAGGAGTTTTAAAATAACAATCCAAGGTTACTAATATTAGATATAGTAAATTTATACTATGCTGTATACGACGCATTTCAAATTTCGAAACCTTTGGCACAATCTACATTGGCAGGGCAATTACTGAGCCAACTTTCAGTTCCGTATTCCAAATAACATGAGAGGAGTTGCGTGACAAAGGAATAATGTACCCTTAGGCTCCCTTTGTAGTCAGACCCCAAGGGGCGCTATTTTAATTCCGAAGCCTTTGGCACATCCCCACACAAAGTGGAATCAATGGCCCAAGTTTCATCTTTCTACATCCAGTGGTTACTGAGTTTATCCTGGACGTTACTAACTTACGTACGCCGAACAGCAAAACAATATCCTCGCGCTTCCTTAAAGCACGGAGATTATAACATCTGGTGATATACCATCGACTTATAAAATGAAATAATCAGAAATAACTCCCATATGGAATTTTACGGTGTCTTGCTATGGAGATCAATAAAAATCGGCAGTATTCGTTTGAGCCCTTCATCGGCAAAAGAGCAATTAATACAAAATTATATAATGTTTAATATTTGTAGCCTTTACTGTTTCAACGTCATTATAAATTGTTTGATATCTATTTTGATGCTCAAAAATGCACCTTTACAACTCATAAACTGTGCTCAAAGCCTATAAGTTTTTCAAAACCAAACCAATAATCTAAACAGTTGAAGGGCACATTCAAAAGCTACCAAAATGAGCAGAAGGCTAGATAGAGTCAAACAAGTTTAAGGAGACATCTATATATATGATAAGGGAGGTATTCCTTAATTTGTACAGAATTAAACGTTTTGTTATTTAAAATAAATCTACTAACAAACCTTATTAACTAATTTTTATATAGAATATATGAATATTTGTAATATGATGATTAAAATAGGAAAAACCTTTGTTGTAACCTGAAGTTACTTAATTAGGCTTGTCCATTGTATTTGCCGGCGTCCGTGGCTGCGTATGCCACTAAAAGGAGAAAAAAAAACGAATATAGGCAGACATGTGTTAAAAGCAATTCAATGAAGGAACTACGACTAACTTTACTAATGTACCGATTATTGTTACATTTGGATACTGCGTTTATTTACAAAATTGGGTCCTCTGTTAACGCAGATATAAGAAACTACGAAAACTAACCTAATCTACCGATTACTTGGATATTTAAATACTGCGTTTATTTACAAAATTTATGTCTTTTCATAACGTAGTTGGTTTTAGTTTCCGCACAGGACGTTGTACGCGGTAAAATGTCGTTTAACCAAAGGTTGTCTGTTTACGAACATTGATCTTATAATGTTATAATGTGATCCAGTTAGACAATAATGTAAATTATCATTTTATTAAAAGTTGAATTTTGTGTTTGAACAAAACAATTTTACGTTTAGGCAAAATGTTTGGTCTTCCATTCCATTCCCCCTTTTTCCCAAGTGTCTAGTAAAAGTTTATGCTAAAGACAAACATCATTTATACTAAAGGAAGAGACCGTTTTCTTTGAGCGGTAAAACCTCTGAAACCATAAAATGTGGAAATGTTTGAGATATAACATATAATACTGACATTCAGTAGTTCCCAAGTTTGCCCTCATGAGAATTTCTTTTTGTTAGAAAACTGAGTTTTGTGTGAAAATGTTCTAAAAAAAACGCCCGTCATTTTATTATCTCCCATTTTGAAATAACATATTTCATTTTTGTGATAGTATCTATTTTGGTAAAATTTAACATTCTATAAAACGGGAATAATCATTTAACATAAAAAAAATATTTATTATGATTAGATATTCGGTTTAACGTAAATACTTTGCAAAAGATATAGTTATATGGTAGCACGATTTATGATTAAGTAAAGTATATTCGATTTAAAGCCTATTGTCAATACTTATTCGCTAATCTGTTCAGAATCACACTTTCTCCATTTGGTTTGGAGCTTGCTTATTTGAATACTCAAGTTCCACTCCTAGAAGGAACGGTTTACATCTTTGAAGTTTAATCGAAGATTTTAGTTTCGAAATTAAAATGGAGACTACGTTAAATATTTTCGCTTAATGTCTTTACCACCAAGTATTTTTTTTTCTAGAATTATTATTTCTGGGGTCATTTTTACTTTCCAAGTGTTGTTTTTCCCAAATTATAATTATTTTTGATATAGAACTATTACTTTTTGGAAGGAATTCCTATTTATATTTTTGAATTATATGTTTCGAATCTTTGTTGTATGTTAACATCATTAATAAAATATGAAAACTTTTAAAAAAAATTATATAAACAGCTCAGTGGAACGAACTGCATGTCTTAATTGCTACTGTCCGTCTGTCTGTCCATTTTTTGTCAGTACATTAATTGTTTATTGTGAAACTTTTATTTGAGGTTTGTCGGAATGGCAATTCTAGAAATTTGAATACACAGAGGGGCTTGGAAACGCAAACTGTCAGACCCTCCTGTTACATTTCCTTTTCGTACCAAAAACACGTAACATCGCCGTCAAACATTGAATGAAAATATTGTTTACACAGTATTAATAGAAGGTAAAATAGATTTAAAAATATGAAAGCCCCCATTTTATTTGATCACCGTCAGAGCAAACGCACGACCCAAAAAAAAAAAAAAAATTCAAAACTAATTGAGACGCCATGATTATCTGGACTAATAAATAAATAATAGGTCCCTTTGTGTACAATGAACATTTACTGTATGTTAGTTTGTCATTTAAATAAAAAATGACCACAGGCTGAACACCTACATGTACGGTGTGTCAGGTCTTCACGTGGCGTGTACATGATAAACACTCAGAATGGAATGGTTGCCCCCCCCCCCCCCCCGGATTGTCCCCTAAGTATTAAAAGACTAAAGTCCAAGGGATAGGACAAATCTTAGGAAACAAACAAAGACATAATGACGATACAAAATTGTTGAAGAAAAAACACAAGATTAACACCACTGTGCACCCCCTTTACAGCAGATATATATTGCTATTTTCTGGTACCTGTTGCAATAGTATACACGGTGGTGTATCGTAAATGGTAACAGGCTGCAATTAATACACTTCTATTGTTGAGATTATGCATTAGTTACCAGTATATAACACAATGAACACGCATCCATAAAAATCAGCTGCACTAGCAAAGTATGAGTCTTCTACTCCTTAAAGACACCCGCCGAGATTGTCGCATAAAATTGAAACTGTGCTATCAATGATACAGGTCTCCCTCTTAACAATTTTGTTTACTCTGCAGCATCAGTATTATAAGCAGACTTCAGCTTTTCCAGACTTCTTTACCTATCAAATATCGACTCCCTTACCTCTCCAGCTAGAATTTCGGGTTCCTTCTAGTACACAAAATATAAGCTCACAATTACTATCCTGTTGGCCATTCAATTTCTGTTTTGTTTTCTTGAGTCAATGTTTCTTATTATTGAAACGCTCAAAGAAGGTAGTTTGCACGATTGAAGAAAGCTTTGACAATTTCGAAAATGTCCAGCATATCTATGATAAGTTTTTTTTAATGATGTCATTTCTAAATGTTTCTGATTTTCGTTTTGTCAGAGATGTCTCGTGCATAGCTATGTCCTTAGATGGGTTTTAGTTTTAACCTTTCCACACTTTGGTATTTTGTTATTTTGGTCTTGGGTTGTCTTGGCTTTCAACATTTTAGGTATTGAGTCCTAAATAGACGCCATTTACACATCTGAATTGGTATCATGGTATTTATTATTACCAATTAATCGATATATCGCCGAGCCTGGATGCAAGTTTTCAGCTACAAGCCCGAAATCGTTACCTTGAATTGACTTTACACAGATTTTAAAGTTTGTGAAAAGTAAGTTTCTCGTTAGATGGTTTTGGCTATACCCTTTTCACATTTTTGCATTGTTAAATTTGCTCTTCGACCTTTTGGATAATTGTTTGATTTTCAAGATTTTAGGCATTTAGCACAACTAATGAAATGTAAGGCGATAAAATGATAAATCTTTTGCATAAAAATCCAAGAATTTTAACAGAGCAATGTACTCAATAATGTATCTTCCGATAGTTCTGCAGAAAACATGCATTCGATAGTCACTGCAATAGACAAATAGTGCCAGACAAAAAAAAAATATAACAATATTCCTTAGCTGTTTGAAACAAGATTTGTAAAGGATAAAAGGGACAAATATACATAAGGAGCAATAAAAAAACGTAATCCATCGAACAGACGAACCCGGGAAGACAAATGAACGACCACAAGAACAACAAATAAACACCGAAAACTAATAAAAAACAATGAACAACACGAACGCCTATAAAAACCAGGAGTGACCCCAGGTGCTCGGAAAGGGTAGGTAGTTCCTGCTCCGTATACGGCACCCGTCGTGAAGTTCAACAAAGTCAATCCGGTGGTAGTAAAAAAAAATCGGTGGAGACACACGAAATGTTACTACAGTGGGAACAGGTCCAACATCATCTAAGATATTGGAACACTGTAATGGCCGGTAAAGTATGCTAAGGCGTCATGGTTTTGTACAGAATCAATAATTTCAAAAAGATAAAAACAGTTGACGCTTACGATTACAAAAAGGCAAAACAAAATAAAAAACAAAAAAAAACAAAACAAAACAACAAAAAAAAAAAACAAAAACAAACGAAAAAAAAAAAAAAAAAAAAAAAAAAAACCATGGCATAACGTCGAATTAGAATGTCGTTAGTGAAACTTTTTATTCATGCATATATATTGTCTGATATTTGCTCTGCGAACACAGCCTTGCTTGAAATACAACAAATATGACCCAACATAGAACATCGAAATAACATTACAGTTAATTAAAACTATGCAATGTTACAGTCCAATGTATAACGTCATACATTCAAAGAACGCCAGATTGATACTACTTGCGGGATCTAGAATCTTGTACATGTAAGTCTGACCTCTATTCGGTTGTTTTTAAAACATTTTACGTTTATTTTCTATGAACGTTCTTGCTTTGTCAAATTAAATTTGGCGGCTAATGGATGTCACCTCCTAGGGTTCGCTGCGATAAATGACATGGTGAGTGTTGCCTGGAATCGAAATTAATTGATGACATGCTCTAGGCCTATTTTAACATGGGTAGACATTATAGTTATTAATATTTTGCACCTTTCCGTCGCTCGGTGAGATATATAAACAAATATAATGACTACCCATGTTGAGATATGCATAGAGCTTGGCACAAATGGATTTTTCTTAATTTGTCATACGACTTTAAGAAAAGTTTCTGTTATTTATATTATAAAAAAAATTAAAATAAACATTTGAGTTTTCTATGTTTTATAATTAAATGTACTTTATATTTTGGACGGGGTTCTTTACATTTAATTAATGTTCTAGCTTAAAAATAACAATCCAAAGATACTAATATTAGATAGTGTTAATTTATACTATGCTGTATACGACGCATTTCAAGGAATTACCTCTCATCAGCAGCATTAAAACCGAAACATTTGGAAGACCAAAGACCAAACTTATATTAAACAAGAAGTACTCAACCAAAAATACCGAAAGAGGAAGCCAAATTTCAGCTAAGGAGATCTACCATGTGCAATACAAGGAATGAACTCTTAGTATTTCTATTAGTTTTGAATTTTGCTAAATACTGGTAATTTCTGTGAGAAATCAATGAATAAATCGATGAAAACTGGATTCAATCCCTAAGTGCTAATTTAATCAAGAAAATGATTAGTTTGATAACCTATAACTTGGCGAAAAAAATGAAGTGAAAAAAATATAAAATTGTATCTTAAAAATTGACAACTTGATCCTCGTAAATAAACACCTCCAACATTAAAACAGATCCGAACAACAAGCTCACCTTCAATGCCATTTTCACTTAGAAAATGACTTAGATCAATGACTTATAATTTTTATGACACATTGAATAAAATAAAAGTCATTATAATATGCAAATCTTTAATATGTATGCAATCATCCTGCATATATATTTCTTCAATACTGTTGAAAAACCACGTATTTTCTACGCGAACAGATCGACGGAGTCAACGTTCGAATAGGCGTAAAATGCGTTGAGAATACATTAAAAAGGTATTTCCTGTTGATAACAAAAAAAAAAACTAAATAAACAAATAGATAAAAAGAAGGTATAATGAATAAAAATTAATTCATTCAATGAAAATTAGTATGTCGTAGCACAGGTTATGTTTTTAGTGTCGTCGGAAGAAATTTCGATAGTATCATTAATCCAGATCAGTTTATGGCCTGTAATGTTCTATGTTGGATCATTTTTTATTAAGTGCTACGGAAACCATCTTCCTATCAAATACAATATGTGTACATGTTTGATCACCAGTCTTAAAATGTAAATTAACAGAAACCATTAGAAAATATTAAGTATTTAATAAAGTGTATTTCTATAAATGGTCTGCATCGAATAGACGAAAGTTCGTAATAATGCACGAAGTGGAGAATTAATTGGGATAAGGATTTTTGCAAGGTTATGTTACATTTTGTGTAAAAAGAGAAACACTACAAGTGATATTTCATTTTCAATTGAAGATTTAAATATAGATATGTTATTCAAGGTTCCTCGTGTTCTTCCTCATCTTCTTCCTCTTCATCTGGTTCACTGTTTCCCCATAAAAGACCTCGTTTCTTTCTATGTAGAAAACTTGCTGCATTCTCTTTGTTCACTTCCAGGCCAGATATATCTACACTGTTGTCAATCTGGTCATTTTCACCTAAACAAAATTACAAGAAACAATCTAAATTATACATAAAATAAGAATCTGAGTTAAATCAAACCGTAGTTTCGTTTATCACTGTTTGCGCCCAGTCTACCAAAACCACCTGGGCGCTACCCAACCATCCACCCATCGAACACCGCCAAACTAATAAGCATTATTAATGGAATTAGCTATATTGAACTCAACTACTAACAAAACTGGCAATACAATAAAAGCACAAACAATACAAACATGAGACGTGCTATGTCAATATGAGATTTGGGCGATATTGGACTGGGTACGACAGATGCCAATATGAGTGTATCTAGGAACTCTCTTGATTTATCCTATACCTCTATGAATACATCAAAGATCTGTTAATTAATAAAGGTATCATCGCTTAATGTTTTTCATATTGGCATAGCTATAAATCTGAGATAAGCCTCAGTCCGATATGTCTTACCTCGCACATTTAACTATGCCAGTATGAAAAAAATTCTACAATACTACAGTATTTTTATGTTGAAAAAAATAATGAAGATTTATGTAAAATTAGTATTATGACGAAAGAAAAAATGTATGATAACAAGACTGGTGCATTGAATATGAACATTCGACAATGTATATCTCATCCGCTTTGCTGACGGCCTAGAATGTTGAAAGGGGGTGACAAAATAAAACATGCTTTTCAGCAGAATCAAATGCGTAATAACCATAACAGATAAAACTAATTTGCTTCCCTAAGATTTTATGCAATTTCAAGAAGTAGTTTTGTCTTCAGATAAGGACTAATTGAACTTTTTGGTATATGAAATCCCCATGCAAATTTGATGAAATAACAGCAGAGTAGAATACTTTGAATAATCGTTAGTGATGTACAGCACGAGCACATTTCAGCAGTTGATGACACATCATGCAGTGAAGTCCAGAACTATTTACAAAACAATGGATCCGAAATAAATTCTTCAGCATATTCAAATTCAAATGACCAATATATGTATGCGGGAAAAAATCTAAGAAAATAGCAACGCAAGATTTGCGTTAATTTTCAAATTTGTTTGAATAGAATTTCGAGTATCAGAACATCGTCGATCCTGAAACACTGCCAAATTGTCAGAAGATATCATCGACAACACCAGGGGCATTAAAATATTTCTAAAAAATTTTATATACTTACCCGCAGCCGAAAGCACAATATTGAGGCTAACCACTAAAAGTAATAACAACTTAAAATAAGTTGACATTCTACTTTTTGTTGTAGTCTGTATACAAAAACGCAATTTAATTCTTGTGGTTATTTTATATTAGGAAGATATGAGGCACAAGACAGGAAAAATAATGTATACGTTTTTTCGTAACGTTATATACGCATTATATTTAAATTGTGTTCATATCTTGGTACCAAAAACCTACAGAAATGTATGGTAATTTGATTAAATTTCTTCAGGTAATATCTGATCAAATTAAATGACTTTTTTAATACAGTAATGGATCTCTTTTAAGTATATTTTTAATAATTAAAATAATATTGTCGGTATACGACGCATTTCAAGGAGTTACCTCTCATCAGCAGCATTAAAACCGAAACATTTAGAAGACCAAAGACCAAACTTATATTAACAAGAAGTACTCAACCAAAAATACCGAAATAGGAAGCCAAATTTCAGCGAAGGAGATCTACAATGTGCAATACAAGGAATGAACCCTTAGTATTTCTATTATTTTTGAATTTTGCTAAATACTGGTAATTTCTGTAACAAATCAATAAATAATGATGTCAGACAAGTCTGACGACTGGGTTGGCGAATACCCTCGGGGACCTAGGGTCCACCAGCAGAGGCATCATCCCAGGAGTTTCAAAATAACAATCCAAAGATATTAATATAAGATATGGTAAATTTATACTATGCTGTTTACGACGCATTTCAAGGAGTTACCTTTCATCAGCAGCGTTAAAACCGAAACATTTGGAAGACCAAAAACCAAACTTATATTAACAAGAAGTACTCAACCAAAAATACCGAAATAGGAAGCCAAATTTCAGCGAAGGAGATCTACCATGTGCAATACAAGGAATGAACCCTTAGTATTTCTATTATTTTTGAATTTTGCTAAATACTGGTAATTTCTGTAACAAATCAATGAATAATCATGTCAGACAAGTCTGACGACTGGGTTGGCGAATACCCTCGGGGACCTAGGGTCCACCAGCAGAGGCATCATCCCAGGAGTTTCAAAATAACAATCCAAAGATATTAATATAAGATATGGTAAATTTAAACTATGCTGTATCCGATGCATTTCAAGGAGTTACCTCTCATCAGCAGCATTAAAACCGAAACATTTGGAAGACCAAAGACCAAACTTATATTAACAAGAAGTACTCAACCAAAAATACCGAAATAGGAAGCCAAATTTCACCTAAGGAGATTTACAATGTGCAATACAAGGAATGAACCCTTAGTATTTCTATTATTTTTGAATTTTGCTAAATACTGGTAATTTCTGTAACAAATCAATGAATAATCATGTCAGACAAGTCTGACGACTGGGTTGGCGAATACCCTCGGGGACCTAGGGTCCACCAGCAGAGGCATCATCCCAGGAGTTTCAAAATAACAATCCAAAGATATTAATATTAGATATGGTAAATTTATACTATGCTGTATACGACGCATTTCAAGGAGTATCAATATTTATTATATGATCGGTAATTTACTTATATAGAAATGCAGACATTCCTTTGTCTAGTTCTCCACAAGAGAACAGCTTTAATCATGATTTATTCCTGTGTCATATCAATTGAAATTTTGGTGTAACATTTCCATATACATTGTACATGTACATGTATGTACTGATGTCTATTTAATTTTCGGAAAAAAATGATGAAATGTCAACATTTCATTTCTTTCAATACAACACCGTATCGCTTAGTCAGTGGTATGTACATATAGTTTGAGTGTGTATTTCTAAAATTAAAGATAATTCAAAAGTTTAAATTTGCATCTATTCCCGTATCATTTAATTTGCAAAATGGGCATTTTCTATCAGTGTTTTTGTATTTCAAAATACCGTCACAGACTAGAATGATCTGCTACCTTATCAAAACGAAATCAACATTGTTAACATGTCTTGAGCAAAATAAAATTAAATATGTCAATGTTGATTATCAATACATTCTGAAATATATATTCTTAATTTAAAATAAAAGCCATTTACGTATCTGAAACATTTAAATACTTCCAATGTGCATCAATCAATTTTAAAAATCTATGAACATTATAGCGTTATCAAGCGATAGATCCCAGTGTTTTTGTAATCAGGATGATTTACCTGTATCTGTATCTGTTGACCTTAAGATGTACAACAATATCCAGGTGGAATCGGTTATTAGTTTAAAGACACCACATTGCGTTAGAAATGTCCTGTTTAATCATGATAGTGGCATTTTAGATGTTAGATGATGGTCTTATCTTCCAAAGACTATGGTACTATTGCAGATATTAGTTGGCCTCATCTGACATGAAGAATTAAAATTAAGATTTCAAATTTGAATTTTTATGGTATAATGGTTGAACTTTCACAATCTATCATTCATTGTACAAATATCCCTCCCGTGATGCAACAGTGACGTTATGAACGTCTGCTAAATCAAGGATTTAAAGAAAATTGAGTGTTTTCAGAGTAGATCTGGTCATTACAACTTTGAGCAACATGCCATTTTAATAAATAAGTGACTAAATTTTCATTTATAATTAGCGATCTTTTGACAACATATTGACACTATTACAGAAATTTCTTGTTGAAAAGAAAACATGTTCCTTACAATGCAACATTTTAAGAGTACTTAATTATAGCTGCGAGTAATTTTTTAATTACTTTTATGATTTTGGAATTCTAGGGGCACTTTTTTCGATAATTAAGCTGTTGTTTCCTTATGATCAGTATTCATTTCATACTGGAAATGTATGCTGACAGTTTGATACTTCAATATCGTACTTTGCATTGCCTGGTATAGGCCTTTATATTATAATACTTATAGTCATACAAGAACTTCAATATGTTTGCCCTCACATTTTATTATTATTTTAAGTATTATAATTATTATAAGCAGGTGATCGCTGTGTCCAACACCAAAGGCATGTAAGTATTTCTAAAAATTACTATGTGCTTACCCGCATCTGAAACCGCAATATAAAGTCTAACAACTGATAATACCCTTAATGATCAGGGCTATCTTCAAACGTAGGTGTCAAGCGTTATATGCAGATTAGAGAAAATGTCAAGTCCCACCGAACCATTACAAGACTTAGTAAAATAACGGTTACAGCAAAGAGATCAGAAACAAATATACCAACAGAGTATGACTTAAAACACACACTATTGCAAAGTTGACTTCAGCTGGATTTGAGCTAAACTGCTTAGGCCCACTTGGTTGTTTTGGTGATTTGATTTATGAGGTGTATATCTGGCAAAACTTTAATGGTGGAGGTTTTTATGTCCGAAGATTTTGGTGATTTTGCACAATGGAAATTGAATAACTCAACGGGTGGGTTGTAAATCGACGAAATATGCACATCTTGTGCATCAAAATTGGTATCAAAGAATTACATTTATCAGGTATGATAAAATATATTTCATCTAGAAGTTGATTTGTTTACCTCGAGATATTGTTTCCTAGTTTCAAGACCAAAAACCTTTAACATTTGATACTTTTTCGGTAGATTTGATTTCTCTACCCTCTATACCACCATTCCTCATTCAGAACTGAAGGAGAAGTTGACAGGTCTAATCCGATGCTTTCAAAATATAGAATGACAACAGCAGATACGCATAATTTTTCATTTGTAGAGATAAATCATACTTTGTTAAAAACCATTCTAAATCCAACAAAAAATATACAGAGGACGAAATTGTCCTGATGATTGAATTTTTGATTGATAACATATGTGCTCAATTTGGTGGACGCGTTTTCCAACAATTGGCATTCCTATGGGTACTAATTGTGCACCACTACTGGTAGACTTCTTGGCTGGCTTCCTTAAGGAAAAACAGAAAAAGTTATCCCGTACCTTTAATTTCAGCTTCCGCTACATATATGATGTTTTATCACTCAACAATTCACGTTTTGGGAATTTCTTACATCTCATCTATCCCAATGAACTCGAAATTAAGGATACAACAGACACTGCCAAGTCTGCATCTTATCTTGACCTTCACCTCGAAATTGACACCAGAGGAAGGTTGAATACAAAACTTTACGACAAACGGGATGACTTTGACTTTCCAATCGTCAACTTCCCATTTTTGAGCGGCAATATTCCAGAAGCGCCGCCGTAAGGAGTATATATGTCACAACTCATACGTTATTCCAGAGCTTGTGACATATACATTGACTTCCTGGACAGAGCCCGGCTCCTGACAAAAAAGTTGCTCATACAGGGGTACGTTGCTCCTAAGATGAAGTCATTCTTATTAAAGTTTTATGGGTGTCATCATGACTTGGTTGACAGGTATGAAAAAACCGTATCCCTTTGGTATTTCTTGATTTTACTTATTATACCAATGTGGGTACTCCATTTCGTATTGTTTCAAAAATTGTTTCATATATTGTAAGGCTTACCGTTATGCCAAAACGTCTATGGTTGATGTACAACAATAAGTTTCTTCCATTTAATAAAAGTAAATTATTTCTATTTAGTAATGTAGTATCAAACATCAGCTTAAAAACAGAGGCTTATTTGGTCAATATATCGATTTCTACAAGCAGTAAATATTACTTCATTGGAACAATGATTACATTTTGGTGTAATTAAAATGACATAAATCAACTTCAAGTAGAATTTTAGGAGATAGATTTATATTAGGAGACAGATTTATAAAGCAGTTTTGCTTGTTTCTGAATCCTATAGTATTTATTGTATTATGGTTTTCTAATTGCTATTGATTAGTTCAATAAAATATTGTTTAAACCAAGTTGAATTTGTTTAATATGTGTCAGTACAAAAGCAATAAAAATGAATTTCATCAACATATAAAAAATCAGCTGTAATTATTTTCCCCAAGATTCCTCCTCCTCCTCTTGCTCGTGCTCTTCCTCTCCATTCCCCCAGATAAATCCTCTTTTCTTTCTATTAAGAAATCTTGCTGCATTCTTTTTGTTCACTGCCAAGCCAGATACATCTACATTGTCGACAGTCTCGTCCTTTGTTTCTGAAAAATTACAAGAAGTAATATAAATCATACATAAATTGAGTGCCAGCCGAGCTGATTTTATTTCACAACTGTTTTAATCATTACCCCTACCCCAAACTAACTTTACCGTATATCCAAAACTTTTCCTGTTATAAATATTGTGATCATTTATGTTAAAAATAGCATTATGACAAAAGAAATCTATGACAAAATTGATTACATATAAATTTAAATATAACGGGTGAAAAATTGCAGAGCAGTATGAAATTCCTAATGAAAAAATAGTAAATAAGACATCTAAGGTTCTTTGAAGTTTACAAAATATCTGTATAGAAGCATCGGTTATAAAGACCATTTTTGATGTTCTGCATGAGTATATGTCGAGAAAATATATTTCACTAGTAACATGAGTAACATTGAGAGCGACAAAATAAATAAACCTGTAGAATAACAAGTCCACTGGGCCGAGATTTGCAACTTATTGTACTCAAAGTTAACGTTAACTGAGGATTAAAATGTATAGAAAATCCCTACATTTATAACATTAGGTTAAAATTAAGCCGATTTAATCGAGTTCAGCATCTGGAAGCTGAAGATAAAGTCTTGACAGGTGGTATGAAAACTGAAAAAAGTGTTAATGAAACCTGTTAAACGTTGAAAATAAAACATGAACTTGTGCAAAAAAATTGTGTAAAGAAAAAACCAAATATTGGCCAACAGTGACATACCAACTTATCCACTCCATCCGACAGACAGAACGCTGAACAAAACACAGCATAAAAGATCCCCAAGCATGAAGATAAACACAACAGAGAGTAATAATAGTCCAACTTAGAATAGACACTGAACAGTGGAGAGGTTATAACGGTTTTATGGTTTTCACATTTCCCCATTATCTATCCTAACACTATGTTGTATACAAAATAATAGAAAACTCAGTTCCTGTCAGTTTTAGGATATTGAGCATGTAAACCAAGGACTGTTGATACAACACGGTATCCTCATCAATACTTGGCCTTTGACCTTCGTAAAGCCACATTTTGAATAGAGTAAAACAATGTTCCCTTTTCTAACATCATGAACAAATGTCTACTTATTGATTCATATTGTAAAGAGATATCCGACTTGCAGCTATAAGTGCCTGTAATTTATTTGTTACCCGACCAATAATTTCAGGTTTTACAATTTACGTATAAAGGAAGATGAGAAATTAAGAATCTTACACCTGTGCGAGTGCAAGTTATGACAATCTCAAACACTCTGGGCTAAGTTATTCGCCAATGCTCTCTTACCAAGTTTGAGGGCGATTCATATTATTTGAAGGTTTTATGAGATTTTAATATCTTGCCGAGTTACTACCTCGTGTATGATTCTATTTCTCACTTTGTTTACTACCCGTTATTTTGTACATTGCACTGTGTAATATGGCATAAAAAGGAAGCCGAACAATACCGGTAAGAACGTTAAATACAGATAAATGACTATGAGAGATGGATTGATGAATTATTGTTTAACGTTCAATGGCAGCCATAAATTGCATATCAGCAAATACCAATTTTATTGTCTTTGGTTTGACCCGGCCGGGGATCGAACCCCCGAACTTCCGCACTTGAGGCGAGTGCACTACCTCGAGACCACAGAGCGGTTTAAAGGAATAGGATTTGAAAAACAAACAACCAATCGTCTCTGGAGTAAAGGTATAATACAATAACGAGAATCTTTAATTCATTAAAATATTTAATATTTATTGCCATTTAAGACTGAAATATCACAAATTTAAAATTTTTAAATAAATAAAATCAGATAATAATTAAAAAACAATAATAATAATATAAATATATAATATGAAAGCGTTCCTTCGCAGATTAAAATGTTATAATGACCAAATAGGGTATACAAAACAATCTAAGGAAATAGCAACGCATGGGGTTTATTTGTTTTCAAACTTTATTAAGTAAACTTTCGAGTATCCCTTTTATTGTTGATCCTAAGATACTACCAACTGGGCAAGTGATAGGAAGTGTCCAACACCAGAGGCATGTTAATATTTCAAAAAAAAAAGCAAAAACAAACACGTACTTACCTGCAGCTGACAGCGTTAGCCAAATATTAAGGCTAACCACTAGGAGCAGAAACAATATCTTGAAATGAGTCGACATTCTACTTTCTATTGTAGTCTGTATAAAAACTACGCAATTTAATTGTTGTTTATAACTGGAACATAAAAGGCACATCGCAGGAGGAGGAAAACATTTTTTTTAAACCTCGTTACATTTAGATGTATATTCAAGATAAGAAAAGTATAATTTTTTTTATATCTTAGCTACAAAAATGTATGGACGCTTGTTTAGATGTCCCCAAGCACTATCTCTATAAAATAATTTTCCTTTTAGGAGTGCAATGGGCCTCTATTTTTCAAAAAGGAAATTATATTTTGTCAAAGGACACAAATCCGCTTTTTACGTTGTTATAAATATAATACTATTGAACTATTTACGAGATTGTAAATGACTTCCTTTTGGGGTTCATTTTGTTAAGCTGATACATTACAAACGAGAACCCGAGGAAGGCCTTCCTAACATAGGGAACTGAAGTGATCGAAGTTTTTCTCATACCACCTGGTCTTAGGGTATAGTGATAGCCCCTTGAATCAGCTTTAAACATTCATCTATTTTGATAAATGTTATGTCTGGAGGTATTTGTACCTGTTGTTACTATTTATATACTAAACATTGTCTTTTACATTGAAAAAAAAGATATTTGCATGAAAGATATCACATCTGCCAAAGGGCATGGATTGTTTTGGCCCTTCCAATTTCAAAACCACAACGTAATGAAACACTTACTTACAGTTATGATTAAGTACTGTTAAAATGTTGCATTGTAATGAAATGTTTTTGTTTACAACAACAAAATTCTGTAATAGTGGCAACTTATCTACTAAAAATGTCTTGCGATATTTGCATGAAAGAAGTAGAGTCGATTCAGAACAATTTACTCTCAGGTTCTCTTAAAATGTTGCATTTTGTGGAGCAAGAATAGGGGCAATATAGTGTCATAGATGGCTAATTGTGAAAAAACACTAAATGTTTTACCTTAGAATTAAACTTTTGATATGAGCAACAGCTGTGCGAAATAATATATTTCACTGAAATGTGTCTTCACGTAAGACAAGCATAATATTAAAAACAAATTTTCCTGCAAGACTGTTCCACAAAGTTGTTCTGACAACGCAATATACTGTGAAAACGCTTATTCTTCTTCAATCCTTGATTCAGCGTTCATAACATCGCTGTTGCATCATTGGAAAGCATTTTGTACAATAATTGATAGATTGTGAAATTTCGATAATTATACGGTAAAAATGATACAAATTCGAATCCGTGATATTTTATTTTTTCATGGCAGAAGGGGTTAAATGATGGCTGAAATCATACAATCTTCATTTATCGATAATTTGCTGTTGTAATGGTTACATATGTTCGCTACTGTTGGTTTCTTTATGACTAGTATATATCGCTGTCTATTTATTTCGAACTAGAAACCTTATAACTTTCTCGTACCTGTTTTCTTAGACAACGTTGAGATCTTTATATTATTGTTATGATAGTTATCATATAGTGACAACGGTTGTGTGAAAGAAAGACGTCTTGCTAATTTGAATGTTGCATTATTAACGCCGAAGAGATACCTCAGTTTGACCTAATGAATCATAGGAACCGCAGGAAATTCGTATTTAAGTATTTATTTCTTCAAACGTAGGTGCAAAGTGATTTACGCAGATTAGAGAAAATGACAAGAAACGACAATAAAGACAGACCCCACTATTACAACACTAAGAGAAAAGCGGTTACAATAAACGAATAAGGCGACTGGACTTTAACCCATTTATCAGAATAAATCTAATGCAAAATTTACCTTTCCTGGAATTCGTATTAACGGCTTTAGTTTGTTTTGCTCATATCATCTATAGCTGCTTTGCTGTTACAAGTGTTTTGTTTGAGTTTATATATCCTAGGATTTTATGGACTTTACACATACTCATTTTTAAGCTGTATCGCTTGTAAACCAGATGGTGAAGACATTTAAGTCCGGAGATTTTAGTGACTGTTGCAAAATGAAAATTTGATAAACCATTTTCTTAAATATGTAAAAAAACCCAATTTATCTAGTTATTGATTTGTTTGCCTCAAGATTAAATAGTGAAATAAACACATACATGTGCATATTTCCTGTTTTCAAGACCAAACAACTAACATCTTACACATTTTCGGTATCTTTGTCAAGTTTTAATTAGAAAAAAAAATAGTAGACAACAAATTGAGAGAAGCAAACATTATTATACCAATGGTTGTACTGTGGCAGACGTAGTTATGATAGTTTTCAGTTTTAATTATAACCTTAGTTATTATTAAGATCGATAGTTTTATTAATTTAAGTTTATTATAGTGCTAAGTAATATTACGCCCACGCTTTCTATTCTCTCTATTCCGTATACTCTGTTAGGTTTATCTTAGTCTGTACTGTAGTTTTCTTGTCTTATTGGTTAGTTTGGTCACATGTCAAATCTCTGGTTTCTGATTGGTTGGTTGAGGGAATTGGGATATAATTTTGAATAGCTATGATGGCGACATATTGTTAAACTTACATAGACATAAATAAATTCAGTGCCAGCTATAACTGCATGCCTGGGATTTACTAATAACTTTAACAGGTCAGTTACTAATATTTCTATATACTTGTATCTTAATATTTCACCATTTCCAGTGTTATTAAAATGTGAGAAAATGTATTTTTTGTATGAATCGAATGATAGAAAACAGTATGATTTTCGGTAATACATTTTTTTAGTACAAAGAACAATTGTAAACGTTTTGTTTGCTATTACTTTAAACAGACGAGAAGTCGAACACAACATTATATTGATTATGTGTATTATAAGCGAATCGAGTTGTCCTTTTTAATTATCGCTTATCGAAAATACACAGAACATATTAGTTATGAGTGTACTATTTTTATTTTATAGGATTATGGTCATTATGAATGGTATTTACTGATATATATATAATTGCTGATTGTAAATCTATAACGATTGACGATTCTGCCAAGCCCTTGTACCACATATAGGGTAAGCACCATTTGTGTACTCAGTGCTATTTTTGTAGTTTCTATTTTTAGTCCGTGACGTATTTTATATGGTAATAGTAATGTATATATTTATAGTCATGTCACGTGTTCAATAATATTGAATATGCGTATTTACATATTTGCATTTGATTAATCACATGGATTGATACATAGTTTAATGTCGATTGATTGATGATTACTATACTATAGTTATTTTGCAAGTTATAAACGACATTAATAGTTGAAATATGCACATGCAGTGCAAACATACAATTACGATTTAGTTTTAATACAATTTAGCGTAACTGTTATTAAACATAGTTATCGCCCTTTTGCCGTACTTGTGTTATTTTATATTGTATGTGATTAACTTGTATCAATTTAGTATTTATGAATGTTATGTATATTGTAGGGTGTTTTTGGTTATTATTACTGACATCAATAAAATATGGAAACCCTAGAGAGTCATTGTTTTAGTCAATAGATGACCCCGTTACAAATGGCGCCCACGTAGATGTATTGAATTCCAGTAATAAATGGTGGAACGTCCATTTTGAGTGACAGATTAGACGACCGGAAGTGACCTTTGTTGATGTGAAGGACATTATTTAGACCGGATGTGAGAAACATAAACAGTAAACAGAAGTGGAAAATCAGATTGTGATATTTATTTGCTTTGATTCACCGTTTTCAACACTTGTATGGAACAGTTGATTGGTGAGACTATATGTTAATATACTACTGTTTATATTTGAATTGTGTTACACAATTTATGTTACTATAATGTGCCAGAATTGAAAAAAAAACTTAGAAAAAAACCAATATTTGTGTTTTGCAAATTGTATTTGTTTGAAAGTTGAACTTTGAAAAAAAAAAACTGACTTTGAATTGACTCTTGTGTTTTTTTTTAATACGGAATTATTTTTGATCAATAATGATGTAATGTGGAACTTAAATTATTTTTTTTTATTTTGATATGTTGATACACATTTGAAAAAGTGTACTTAGACAAATACTACTTTGATTTATTGAACAATTTGTGTATATTTGTATGGTTATTGTGTGTATATTATTTTTATGCTGTAACTGTATTTGGGTTGATACCAAGTTTTGTGAAAAGATTCATGGTATTATGGTGTAACATTTGTAATTGAACTTAGACACCATCAATGTGTGTTTATTCACTTTTTGTACTGTGTTTATGGTTTGTGTAGTTAGTATTTTTTTTATTGTTATGAGTGTGTGAATGTAACTTGAGTTTGTTTTGTTATATCAGAGAGTGACCTTGACCTTTCACTTTTAATAAAAGTTAGGTTGCACTACCCTTACACATGTCCTGACTTTAGCACACAGTGCATTTAAACTAACACTTTTGTACATACAAACCACACATACATACTTGGTAGAAAATCTTGACTTTGAAAAAATTTTGGTATAGCATACAGTACATAAGTCATCATTGAGTAACATCAGAATTATTGAAACATAGTTTACATTTGTGATCCAGAGACTTAGTGTAGCAG
Organism: Mytilisepta virgata; assembly: GCA_028015205.1. Taxonomy (NCBI): domain Eukaryota; kingdom Metazoa; phylum Mollusca; class Bivalvia; order Mytilida; family Mytilidae; genus Mytilisepta; species Mytilisepta virgata. The sequence continues at coordinate 37,033,188 of CM051510.1, read as the reverse complement.
ATAAACAGTTAGTAAGCAACAGTGTAAGTTACTTAAACATTTACATATACAAAACTTACATACACAGTAGGGTTTGTACAGATAAAACAAACATTATTGTATTATTGTGATTATACTTGTGCTTTGTTTTGTGTTTATCTGTTGCTGTTGTACTTACCTTTACTTTACTTTACTTTGTCTTTGCTCTGTAGACTTAATTACCGACAAGATTAATTAGTTTATAGTTAGAGCTTATATTGTGTATATTAGATATTGTTTACAATAATTTAGATATAGTTTGCTAGTACATATAGGTATTTAATTTCAAGGGAGATCATTTAAAAAAAAATTAACTTTAATTACACTGACTTTATTTTTCACCATACTTATTTATAATTAGTTATTAATTAGGTAGTCTTTATTTACACTTGCTTTAGAAATTATTTAACTTTATTCTAACTTTAATTAATTTTTTTTCTTTCTTTCAGAAATTACTTATTTATTTACTAGGTAAGATATTTTATTTACAATTAATATTTCTTGGTTATTAATTAGATATTTTTAGAGCAAATTTATATACACTAGTTATAAATTTCAGCTATTAATTACTGATTTATTTTCTTGTAGATTTTTTTTAATTTCTATTTGATATTTAGATCATATTAATTGTTGTTTTTTGTCTGGTTTTAATTCTAAAATTTAATTTATATTTCAGAGTATTTATTGTATATTGAATTTCAATTCAGTTAATCAATTAAATTATTTTTCAGTTAGAGTAATATTTTTTTTTTCAATTATTTCAGAATTTTTGTTTTTTTCTTTGTGACTATTAATTGATAAAACATTTTATTTCAGATTTTCTCATTAATGTAAATTCATTTTTTAGTATCTTTTCAGGAAAATAATAACATTTGTATTTTTGTTTCTTTTCAGATAATTTATATACATCTTATATTTTCTAAAAAAAAAATTTCCTGATAGTTTTTTTTTCTTCTTTATTGTATGTAGTTAATACTAATTTAAAATCTTTGTTTAATTTAGGAAATTCTGTTTTTTCTTGCATTTTATATTTTTCTTTTCCAAAATACTTTTGTTTTTTTTTTACCCTTTGTAGAACATTTTCTATTAATATATTATTTATTTATTATAGGGATATTTTCTATTAATATATTATTTATTTATTGTAGGTATATTTTCTATTAATATATTATTTATTTATTGTAGGCATATTTTCTATTAATATATTAATTATTTATTGTAGGAATATTTTCAATTAATATATTTTTCATTTATTGCAGGGAAATTTTCTATTAATATATTATTTATTTATTGTAGGGATATTTTCTATTAATATATTATTTATTTATTGTAGGGATATTTTCTATTAATACATTATTTATTTGTTGTAGGGATATTTTCTATTAATATATTATTTATTTATTGTAGGAATATTTTCAATTAATATATTCATTTATTGTAGGGAAATTTTCTATTAATATATTATTTATTTACTGTAGGTATATTTTCTATTAATATCATTTATTTATTTATTGTAGGGATATTTAGATAGATATAGTTTCTTAATAATTTATTTAGATTTATTTGTAGGTATTTCTTCTATTGTAGATTTTTTTCTTTTAGGATATTTTTATATATAGAAATTTTTTTTTCTGTTTAATTTCAGAAATTTTCTTTTGATTTTTCTGTTGATTTTCAGATATTTTTTTTTCCTCTTGAATTTCAGATATTTTTTTTTCTTTTGAATTTCAGATATATATTTTCTTTAATTTTCATAAAATTTTTCATTGAATTTCAGACTTTATTTTGTATATTATATTATTAGTATATTTGTATATATATATATATATATATATATATATATTTTTTTTTTCGCTTTTTGTCTTGCAGAAACATTTCCTTTGTTTCAGATACATTTGCATTGTACATTTTTTTCCCTCTTTCTCATTTATTTCAGATATTTTTTTGTGTGTACTTTACTATATTGTGATAGTTAGACATATCTAGCATACAATTTGAAATTATGGCAGAAATACCAGACGAGTATAAAGGTCTTATTGAGACACTAGTCAAGATGAAACTGACACCTAAAGCAGACAATCCAGAAGAATTACAGCAATGGATCAAGGATTTTGCAATGGAACAAGGCACTGCAATGAAAATCAAAAGTGAACCAGCTTCCACTCCATCACAGTCTACAAGTATGCATCCACCTAGACTGAACAATTTCTCTGGGAGTGCAGAGAAGAAGAGTGGAGAGACTACATACCAACTCTGGAGATATGAAGTTCAAGGCATGATGAGAGACAAAATACATAAGGAGGAAGTTATCATCCAAGCTATAAGAAGATCTCTTAGAGGTGATGCTGGACTAGTAGCCATGAGATTAGGACCAGAAGCGTCTTTGGTTGAGATACTGACAAAGATGGAGAGTGTATTTGGGAATGTCGATGACACAGAAACCATTATGTCAGAGTTTTACAACTCAAGGCAGAAGGATGATGAAGATGTTGCGACTTGGAGCTGTCGTTTGGAATCCATCTTGGACAAAGCTATACAGTCGGGAAAAGTTAACAAGCTAGAAGCTGATGCGATGCTCCATGACATGCTATGGAAAGGATTGAAACCAACCATCAAAGATGTTAGCCATTATGAAAAAGAGCGCCACACATCATTTGATTCCTTGAGGATAGCTTTAAGGAGATTGGAAAAGGAGTATCACATGGATCATCCTGGTCGAAAGGCAACAACCAAACAGGCTGTACCAGTAGACAAGTCAGAAGATTCGGAGCTGGTTGGAATTTTGAAACAGATGAATGCACGTTTGGATAAGCTAGAGACTAACCAACAGTACAGAGGTGGAAGAGGATATTACCAACAGTACAGAGGTGGTAGAGGAAATTACCAAAGACAAGGTCAACAACAACAAGGATTTCAGCTGAGACAAGATTATAACAACAGAGGAAAAGGAAGAGGTAGAGGTAGAGGATTTGGTCAATCTCAACAAACTGAAGAGTCTACAAGTAATTATCCAGTTATGAACTGTAGGAGATGTGGAAGAGAAGGACATTTGGTAAGAGGTTGTATTCAGAATACAGATGTAGATGGCAAACCTTTAAACATGAGGCAGTCTTCGACGAGGGGCGGCCGATAGACTTGATTTCAGACAGCCCTGAGATACAAACTTGTAAATCAGCCATACCTCCAGGACTTTGTGGAACACCAACGGAAACATCTATACTTATCAATGATTTATTAGCTACAGCTTTATTAGACACAGGATAAACAGTCAGCACAGTCAGTCAACAGTTTTATCAAGACCATCTTTCGGATTTACCACTTCAGCCACTCGACTCCATACTCAACATTGAATGTGCAGATGGACAGTCGTTACTATACTTAGGTTACATAGAAGTAGAAATCCAGATAACCAACAATAGCCAGCGATTCCCCTGTGTTTGCTTAGTTATACCAAACAGCACTTACCACAACAAAGTACCTGTTTTACTTGGAACCAACGTTTTATCTACCATCATGACTGAATATGAACAACTTTATGGGAAAAGATATTTGCAGACCGCAGAGCTTACAACACCCTGGTATTCATCTTTTCGCTGTATATTGCTTAGGGAGAAACAACTGACGAAGAACAGCAACTGCTTAGCATTAGTCAAGTCTGCAGAAAAAGATAGAGTCATCATATCACCGAATACCAACGTCACCCTCAGAGCTATGCTGACCAAGGAATTGCCTTATCATTATACATCAGCCATGATCCAGCCAACACCTTCCTCAGTTTTACCATCAGATTTAGATATAGAACCTGGACTTGTTGACTACCATTATCAGAATAATGGATTACTTGAAGTGAAGATTAGCAATGTTACCACACGAACAGTTACTATTCCACCCAATGCCATCATATGTGAAATACAGCCAGTAATGATCCAAGATAAACCAGATATCCAGTCCACTGATTTTGATCCACCCCTTTTAGAACAAGTCCATATATCTACAGACAACCTTACACAAGAAGAACTTCAGAAAGGTGAACAGTTTTTACTCGACTACCAGGATATCTTTTCGAAAGACGATGCTGATGTTGGACATGCAACTACTGTCAAGCATAAGATTGAACTTGAAGATGATAGGCCATTTACACAACGCTACAGACGCATCCCACCATCGATGTATGAGGAAGTCAGAAGTCATCTTTACCAGTTGTTGAGATCAGGGATCATCAGAAAATCGCACAGTCCATGGTCTTCGAACGTAGTGTTAGTGAAGAAGAAGAACGGAACATTACGCATTTGTGTAGATTATCGTCAACTGAACAACAGGACAAAGAAAGATGCTTACAGTTTACCACGAATCGATGAGATATTAGACTGCCTCTCCGGTAACAGCTTCTTCAGTACCATCGATATGAAGTCTGGATACCATCAAGTGGAGCTTCATGAAGAACACAAAGAGAGAACTGCCTTCACAGTTGGTCCACTCGGATTTTTCGAGTATAACAGAATGCCATTTGGACTGTCATGCTCTCCAGCCACCTACCAGCGGCTTATGCAGGATACCTTAGGCGATCTTCATCTTCAGATATGCTGCATATTCATCGATGACGTCATCATATTCAGCAAGACATACGAGGAACATCTTGAGAGACTCCAATTGGTGTTTGATAGGATTCGTGAAGCTAACTTGAAGCTGTCAGCCAACAAATGCTATTTCTTCAAACCCAAAGTCAGATACGTTGGACATATCGTCTCCGAGGAAGGCGTAGAGACTGATCCAGAGAAGGTTGAGAAGGTTAAACAGTGGCCAACTCCAACTTCACCTGAAGATGTCAGAAGGTTTATTGGGTTCGTAGGATACTACAGACGCTTCATCAAGAACTTCAGCCAGATTGCCAAGCCATTAACGAATCTGATGCCACCACCAACAACCAAAAGAAAGGGGAAGAAGAAACCAAAAGTTCAGCAACCTTGGACATGGACAGAAGAGCAAGAAATTGCATTCAACACACTGAAAGATATGCTATCCAGTGCTCCAATACTAGGCTATGCTGATTACACTCAACCATTCGAGCTGCATACAGATGCAAGTGGCCATGGTCTTGGTGCAGTCTTATACCAGGAGAAAGGTGGATTGAAAAGAGTCATTGCGTTTGCCAGCAGAGGACTTACCAAAGCTGAACAACATTACCCAGCACATAAGATGGAGTTTTTAGCACTAAAGTGGGCAATAACAGACAAATTCCATGACTACCTATATGGACACAGATTCAGCGTGCTCACCGACAATAATCCACTTACTTACGTGTTGACGTCAGCGAAGCTGGATGCAAGTGGTCACCGTTGGCTTGCAGCGTTAGCATCATATGACTTCGAGATACTGTACCGCCCAGGAAAGACAAATGCAGATGCTGATAGTTTATCCAGGCTTACCAACATAGACAGAGACTCAGTCAAGGCTATTTGCGGTTCCATCCAGTCATCGTTAGTGGACAGTGTAGCCATTACACCAGAAGCTGTTGATATAGGCGGAATCGATATGCATACAGATGTATCCAAAGACATCAACTGGGCAGAAGCACAGGCCAATGATCCAGAACTTCAACTATGGATTAGATTGATCAAATCGGGACGAAGACCAAAGAAAGGACAAGTACCAAGCAGTTCACTTCAAAGACAGTTTGATCATCTGCAGTTGATTGACAACATACTGCACAGAAAGATAACCATTGATGGAGCAGCAAGACATCAACTAATTCTACCATCAACATATGTATCCATGGTACTTGAAGCATTACATGACGAGATGGGTCATCCTGGAAGAGATAAAACCAACAGTCTTATCAGGGATAGATTTTACTGGCCTGGAATGAGTAAAGACATCGAAGAATACATTCAGCACTGTGAAAGATGTTTAAAACGAAAGAAAGACCCAGAGAAAGCTCCATTAGTGAACATCCAGACAACGCAGCCTATGGAACTGATCTGTATTGACTATCTATCGCTTGAACCATCGAAAAGAGGACAACAGGATGTTTTAGTCATAACAGACCACTTCACCCGCTATGCACAAGCTTTTTCAACGAAGTCTCGTACTACACCATATCACCCTATGGGTAATGGCATGACGGAGCGCTTTAACAGAACCTTGCTGTCAATGTTGGGAACTTTGAAGCCAGATCAAAAGACTAACTGGAAAGCTCATGTACCTCCACTAGTGCATGCATACAACTGCACCCGTCATGATGCTACAGGACAGTCACCATACTTCCTGATGTTCGGAAGAGAGCCGAAGTTGCCAATAGATCTAGCTTTTGGACTCGTGACAGAAAAGGAGTTAAAGCCGCAGTCAAAGTACATCCAGGAGTTGAAGGATCGTCTTGTGCAGGCTTACACATTGGCTTCAGAGGCTGCTGATAGAGCTAAACAGAAACAGAAAGATTACGACCTGAAGACTCGAGGAGCTAAAGTTGAACCTGGAGATAGAGTATTGGTTAAGAAGGTAGCATTCGAGGGAAAACATAAGCTTGCTGACAGATGGGAAAGCGAAGTATACATCGTACTTGCTCAGCCAAACTCAGATATACCCGTGTACACAGTAGAACAAGAGAACGGAGAAGGCAGAAAACGTACTCTTCACCGAAACTTGCTGTTACCAGTGGGTTATATATCTCAGCAGAGGCCAGATGTACCACCTAAACCTAAACCAGTACCCAGAAGAAGGACTCGTCTTCAGAGAAACAGAAAGTCAACAAAGGAGGATTCTGATACAGATGATAATAGTGATGATACAGATTTCTTGGTTATTCCTGTTCCTGATGCAGATAACACCCCAGCCAGTGTTATTAGTTTGTCTGATGACCAGGAAGCTGATCAGGTTGTTGAGGATACAGACTCGATTGGGGACGCCCAGGCCGATGCGGAAGTCGGAGAAGACTCAGATCCAGGAAGCGCTTCCGATAATGAGAATCAACAGGAAATACCCCCTGTTGCAGATCTCGAGGTATCAGAAGAAGTACCTACTCCTCCAGTTCAGAACAGACCTCCTATTCAACCGCGCAGATCTACTAGAGAGCGGACTCAGCCAAAATGGTTGGCATCAGGTGATTTTGTCACAAAATCAGCAGTACCACCAGCACCTTGGAGAGAAAAGGCTGACTATATTTCCAGTTTACTTTCTAAAGGTTTATTTTCAGGCATAGAAGCAGAAGCTGGGAAGACATTGTTGTCAATTATTAAAGACAACGTTTGATTATATTTTAGATTCTATTTTGCTGTTTATTTACAGATTTTGTATTATGTTGACTAGTTGTAGTATAATTTATTGCAATTAATTTATTAATATTCATTTGTAGACAGGAATGGTTCATCATTTCCCTGTTTTTCCTTTAATATAGTTGTGATGACGAGGACGTCATTTTTGACGCAGGGGAGTTTGTGGCAGACGTAGTTATGATAGTTTTCAGTTTTAATTATAACCTTAGTTATTCTTAAGATCGATAGTTTTATTAATTTAAGTTTATTATAGTGCTAAGTAATATTACGCCCACGCTTTCTATTCTCTCTATTCCGTATACTCTGTTAGGTTTATCTTAGTCTGTACTGTAGTTTTCTTGTCTTATTGGTTAGTTTGGTCACATGTCAAATCTCTGGTTTCTGATTGGTTGGTTGAGGGAATTGGGATATAATTTTGAATAGCTATGATGGCGACATATTGTTAAACTTACATAGACATAAATAAATTCAGTGCCAGCTATAACTGCATGCCTGGGATTTACTAATAACTTTAACAGGTCAGTTACTAATATTTCTATATACTTGTATCTTAATATTTCACCATTTCCAGTGTTATTAAAATGTGAGAAAATGTATTTTTTGTATGAATCGAATGATAGAAAACAGTATGATTTTCGGTAATACATTTTTTTAGTACAAAGAACAATTGTAAACGTTTTGTTTGCTATTACTTTAAACAGACGAGAAGTCAAACACAACATTATATTGATTATGTTTATTATAAGCGAATCGAGTTGTCCTTTTTAATTATCGCTTATCGAAAATACACAGAACATATTAGTTATGAGTGTACTATTTTTATTTTATAGGATTATGGTCATTATGAATGGTATTTACTGATATATATATAATTGCTGATTGTAAATCTATAACGATTGACGATTCTGCCAAGCCCTTGTACCACATATAGGGTAAGCACCATTTGTGTACTCAGTGCTATTTTTGTAGTTTCTATTTTTAGTCCGTGACGTATTTTATATGGTAATAGTAATGTATATATTTATAGTCATGTCACGTGTTCAATAATATTGAATATGCGTATTTACATATTTGCATTTGATTAATCACATGGATTGATACATAGTTTAATGTCGATTGATTGATGATTACTATACTATAGTTATTTTGCAAGTTATAAACGACATTAATAGTTGAAATATGCACATGCAGTGCAAACATACAATTACGATTTAGTTTTAATACAATTTAGCGTAACTGTTATTAAACATAGTTATCGCCCTTTTGCCGTACTTGTGTTATTTTATATTGTATGTGATTAACTTGTATCAATTTAGTATTTATGAATGTTATGTATATTGTAGGGTGTTTTTGGTTATTATTACTGACATCAATAAAATATGGAAACCCTAGAGAGTCATTGTTTTAGTCAATAGATGACCCCGTTACAGTACTCCATTTTGTTTTGTTTCAAAAGATGTTTCAAAAATTGCAAGGCTTACAGTTATGCCAAAACTAATTGGTTGGTGCAAAACAATCATTATCTTCCATTTAATAAAAATAAATTATTTTTCCCTGGTTGTGTATCATCGTAACCAGCTTAAAGAAGCATATGGTTATCTGTTCATTATATTGACTTTCTACAAGACAGGTTAAGCATGCATGCGTGTACGCGAACGAGTGCGTATATACAAAAATTACCGTACACGTTGACGTATGAAACCATTGATTGTTAAACAAAAGTTGACGTGTACGTGTAAAATGAACATTGTAACGTCATGTTCAATTGGTCTAAAATAAATGTCAGAACCAATAAATTCCATTATTATATCTTTTCTGGTTACGATGGCGGAAAATGTAAAACGTTTGGCTGCAATAGAAAATGACAAAGATTTGCCTCTTTTGTCATTAAATTATCGAGAGAAAAAAAGGTGCATACTCAGAAGAACTTGACATTGAAAGGTTAACTAACGAAAAGTGCCGCAATATTTTTCGTTTTGACAGAGATGATATCAAAATACTCTCCGGTGCTTTGAAAATTCAAGAAAAAATAACATGTCCGAATCGCACAACCGCAGTCGGTATTGAAGGTTAGTGTATTGTATTGCATAGACTTGCATACCCTTATAGATTAGAAGATTTAGAATCTGTATTTGGAAGATCTGAACTATCATATATTTTCAACGAAGTCCTTGACTACATACACACTCCTGACGGATATGAATCGAAGCATGAAAATACAGAACAGTTTGCAAACGTAGTTTATAACCGGAACGGACCTTTAGTCAGTTGTTGGGGTTTTATCGATGGATCAGTTCATCCTTTTTGTTGACCGCAAAATAATTAAAAACTAGTTTGTAATAGCCATAAGAGTCGATGGTCTAAAATTGCAAATCATTGCAATTCCGAACGGCTTAATTGCACATCTTTATGAACGAATTGAAGGACGTAGTCATGATGCTTGAATGTTAAGAGAAAGTAAGGTATTAACACAAATGCAAATGCACATGACAACACCTAATGGTCGCATTTTGTTCAGTCTATGGCGATCCTGCATACCGTATTGCAGACGGACATATCTTAGCACCCTACAAAGGTGTGATAATCTCCAGAAATCAGATGCTTTTCAATGAAAAAATAATCACGGTTCGCATATGCGTTGAATGGGCTTTCGGCAAAGTTGTATCTCTATATGCATACATGGACGTCAAGAAAAACCAGAAACTGCAACTCCAACCCGTTGGGAAATATTATAAAGTTGTAGTTTTGCTAACCTAACAAACTGTCATACTTGTATGTATGGCAGTGAAACAGGATCATTGTTTGGATTAAACCCACCAACATTACACAAATACTTACAGGGATAAGTACATGCAACCTGGTAACGGATCAGCCTGTGTGAACTTTCAAATACTCAATTTACTCAAGAATTAATGTTAGAAAATTAACATTCTAACAAGATATTTTTTTATCTGTGTCATATACTGGTCTATTGCAAACCGAAACTTTTTTATGCCATATTAACCTAAATTGCAGGTTTCATAACGGAGGACCTGACCTAAATTTCCAAAAAAGACCTAAAATACTTTTTGGGTTATTTCCGTACATTTTAATGTGTAAAGCAGTAAAAAACAAACCCTACAAGCTTACATCAGACAGACTGAAACCAAATGATAGTAAATGCTCGCAAACCGTTTGGTCAGTTAAGATAAGGCCATCCTTAAAAAAAATCCCGGTTTACTGTTTGCATTACTTGCATAATTATTTACTTATGTTCGCATTTTTTGTAGCCAAATTCAAATCATTTCCAGAAATCTTACAGAAATTTGGACATACATGTTTAAATCCAACAATGATTTTTTTTAAATTACAGCAATTTAAGTTGGTCAGTCAGGAAACAGCAAACCAAGACTTTTTTTTTTACGTTGGCCTAATAAAAAAAGGTAAGAACAGATTCATGACTGAATTTTCATGTTTTAGACAGATAATAAATTAAATGGTTAGATTCAAACAAACTGATTTTCATCAAATAATCAATTAAATGATTATATTAAAACAAAGTTTAATAATCTAAAGCCTATCAAAGCTTGTCTCCTAAACACTTTTTCAACAATTCAAACATATTTTTTCCCTGTTTTTTTTTCATTTTTTCAGTTTTTTGTATTCGTTCTTGTTTTTCAATTCAATTTTTTCTTCCTCCAACTTTAGTTGTTGTTTCCTCACATCCAGTTCTTGTTTCCTGTATTCCATTTCTGTCTCATTGTTTTCTCTTAAATACACAGAAATATTATTATTACTTCTCTTTTATGGTGTTACATCTTTGGAATCATTAACTGAAATATTAAGACATATGTTTGTTCTAGGTAAAAAAAACAATTCATACGTATACTTATAAAATTTATTATGTCAACCCAATAGGACAAAACTTGTCAAAGACTATGGAAATATTGAAAAATCAGGTGAAAAGAAAGATAACTCCGGTAACATGTTTAAAAATTATCGAGGATAAAAAATTCTGTCATGGCATTTAACAAAAGACTGACTACTAAATATTATGAAAGACAACATCCTTCAGCTTGTACATATATGTACAAATTGATATGCTTTTATCGCCAATGAAGTACACTGACAATGTATACTAAAGAAATTTGTATGTGCCGGAGTACATCATCATTACATGTATAATGAATCTGATGCCACACAAACAGATGCAACATCAGCTCACATATTAGTTTAAACATTTTTAGGGTGTTGTTATTGTCAAAAAAACACAATATATCAGATATATATTACTGTCACACTTTCAGGATTCCGAAAAAATAACCTGACACTTTCAAAATATTTATGAAATACATTAGCTTACTGTAAGGGTGATATTTTCCATCGCCCTCTTTCTAATGTCTTTGGCACAATTTTCTTCCTTTTGACGACCAATTCAACAATCTCATCCAGGAATGATTCTTTCTCACCATATTCTTCTTCTATTCCTGAACTGGAATATTTAATGATACTGTAAACTACTAGATATATGAAATTCATTTGATAGAATTAATCATGATTTTATTCAAAATGTTGCCAAAATTTAAAATGCAACAATAATATGAAAAGTAATACGTACTATAAAGACAAACCTTTATGACAAACTTGATGACTTGAACTTTCCTATTGTTAATTTTTCCTTCTTGTGTAGCAATATCCCACATCACCTGCATATGCGTCTACGTTTCTCAGCTTATCCGATTTTCAATGGCTTGCGTGACTACCCTGACTTTCGACAAATAGGATTAATGCTGTCACAAAAGCTTCGTAACCAGGGTTTTACCAAGGATAAGTTGATGTCATCACTTAGGACATTTTACGGTCGTCATCACGATTTCATTGACCATTACAGTGTTCCAATATCTAAGATGATTTTGGACCTGTTCCCACTGTCTTAACATTTCATGTGCCTCCACCAATTTGTGACTTCCACGGGATTGACTTTATAGAACTTCACGACGGGTGCCGTATACGGAGCAAGAACTGCTTACCCTTCCGGAACACCTGGGTTCACCCCTGGTTTTTGTAGGAGTTCGTGTTGTTCATTGTATTTTAGTTTTCTGTGTTTATTTGTTGTGCTTGTGGTTGTTCGTTTGTCTTGCCGGATTTGTCTGTCCAGTGGATTACGTTTTTTTTTGCTCCCTAGGTATATTTATCCTTTTTATAGACATAAACAACATTACAGACTTTTTATCAAATGTCATGCATATTTTCTACATATGGGAATTGGCAGGGGCAGTGTTTTAATTAATTTGAAAATAAATGAATCCTTAAAAATTTATAAAACAACAAACAATCAAAAACAAAAAACAAAACTTTGACGATTCAAATATTTCTTAAAATTTTTAATAAATTTAAAATTTAAATTACAATTTGTTCATGTACATGTTTACCTCTTCATAGTATTGTATTTCTTGTGTTGTTCTATAAGCAGATAGGACTTTTCTCTAGCACGCCTACTATCTACTTAGAAATTGTATTGGATAATTTTTTAGCTATTTCACTCCACACTGATGTATTATTGAAAGAATTTTTAGCCAGAACTTCTCGGAGCAGTGCAAGATCATCCTTTGTCTGGAATCTGACTTGTTTCTTCCTGCTACCATTGGTAAAGGATGCGACGCTAAAGCGAAATTGAAAACATTAATAAAATACTAATGTGTATTTTCTATCTGTGTATCTGAACAGAATACTTATTTTAGGATTGCTTGAATACATATTATATTACATATTACATATTCAAGTCAAAGTTTACTAAGTTGTTATGAAATCAATTTCATTTATGCTCAGATTGTAAAACAATAGGGGGTAAGGCCCATATGTTTGTTATTTTGAGTGTTATTCATTGCATGAATTGCATATTTAACAGATCATTAATAAATTTCGACTCCCGTTTTTTGAAAAGGGAAGGGGGGTTAGATATTAAAATTTGCTCCGTATGTTGAAAATACTAAGGTACAAAACCATAGATATCGTGGTTTTTTTTGCTGATGTGCAATATGTGCCACTCACAACAAAAGGACAATCACAACCCAATTTTTTTCTGCATCACTCGGTTCTCGGTTGATAGAAAAGTGGGGAGGGGGCTAAACAAATGTACAAGTATGGAAAAGAGGGTGTCTAATATTCCTACGTAGAATGTTTTTTTCTCTCGATATCTTGCCAAAATAAAGATTGTTGGTCCAGTCACTTGGCCCTGCCATGGTATGGCATACACCCCTTTCAAAATCCCAATATTTGCAACTGTACAGTGATAAAGTGACAGATTAATATTTTGGAAATTGTTTAATGAACTGAAACAGACAAAAATAACTGTCACTTTCTCAATTATAATGTGGTAAAATGCGATTGACAATGGTCACTAAAATGTACAAGTTCTTACCTTCGTGTAGTTGCCGCCCTACAAGTTTTGGACAACGTGTGCATTTGTGTATTCACACACATAAATGAAGTAATACACAGGAATCTCGGAGGTTTTCCAGGTTATACGTACACGCAGTCGTACACTTTTTCATGCTTAGCTTCTCTAATATTACCTCACATGGACCAATAGCTATATTTGTTGTAATAAAAATGAAATAAATGCCATCGTTGGACTTCATCAAAAACGACTTTCAGAGAAAGGTTCATTGATTTGTTACAGAAATTACCAGTATTTAGCAAAATTAAAAAATAATGATGAATGAATTATTTAACGTCCAGTGGCGATCATCAGGTGCATATCAGGTCGATAACATATTGATATATGAATATGATTCCTGCTTTATACTAGACCGACACGCTAAACCGGAATTTTAACGTGCTCACGAGGTAGCTGTTCGCAGGAGGATATATCACCCCTCTCGGCCACATTATACTGATTCCGAGTCAACTTTGCTCTTAATCCGAGATGCCACGTGCTTGGAGGAGAAGCAGCAAATACCAATTTTAATGTCTTTGGTTTGAGCCAGTGGGGATTGAACAAACGACCTTCCGCACCCGAGGCGAGTATGTTACCACGAGACCACCAAAGTGTTTAACACATAAATGAAATTAATAATAAAACATATTTCAATATTTTTAGCCTGGTGAGCAGAAATTATGATACATTTTGTATTCCGATGACTAACTCTAGACCAGTTTATGTTAAACGTTAAGTGCTTACAAACAATTGATTGATATGACATTTTTGTCCTTTCAAGCTATCTATTTTGTTGTTTATACATGTATTATACCAGAGAAAAAAAAAGATTATTATTAACTACAATATCTGCAAGATCACTTTAATCAGATAAACAATGAACGGAATCTATTAACAATTTTTAATAAAATACATTTTTAAAACTCTTCTGACTATATTAGATTTTTTATAATGAATTAAGAAGTTACAAATCAAGATACTTTAACATTTTGTGTAAAAAGAAAACAGTACAAATGACATTTCATATAAACATTCAGCTATAATTATGTTTCCCAAGGTTCCCAAGGTTCCCAAGGTTCCCAATCCTCCTCTTCTTCTTCCTCATCCCCCCAGAAAATTCCTCTTTTCTTTCTATGTAGAAAGTTTGCTGCATTCATCTTATTCATTGCCAAACCAGATACATCTACATTGTCGACAGTCTCGTCCTTTTTATCTGAAAAAAATACAAGAAGTAACATAATATCAAGCATAAACCAAGAAGCTGTTTGAGTGACAACCAAGTTGATTTTGCTTCACAACTGTTTATGTCATTTAAATCTCCTAACCCCTACCCCCCAAAAATATATCCGTGTATCCAAAACTTGTTCTGTTATAAATCTTGTGATCATTTATGTTGAAAACAGCATTATGAGAAAAGAAATCTATGACAATATTTATTACAGATTAACCTAAATAAAAAGGTTGAAAAAAAGGCAGTGCAGAACTAAATGTCTAATGAAAAATAGTATAAAGGACATCTAAGGCTAGAGCTGTTGCTTCTTACAATTGTGCAACATATGTGTATACTGACATCTAATGCTCGGTTATAAAGACTATATTTGATGTTTTTGCATGACTTTATTTCGACAATATATATTTCATCATTAAGGTTGAGAGCGACAATATAGATGAACTAATTTTACCCCAAGGTCAAGTTACCCGAGGATTAAATTGTATAGAATATCGCTACATTTAATATTTGGTTAAATTTAAGCCGCCGTTGAGTTCAGCAACTGGGAGCTGCAGATCATATTAAAAATCTGGAAAGGTGAGTATGAAAACTGAAAGAAGTATTAATGATACCTGTCAAACGTGCAAACAAAACATGAACTTGTACAAAAAAGTGTGAAAATAAACAACCAAATGTAGGCAAACAGTGACATACCAATTTATCAACTCCATCCGATAGACAGAACGCCGGACAAAACACAGCATGAAGATAAACACAACAGAGAGTAATATTATGATAGTTAACCTAGAATAGGCACTGAACATTGGCGGGTTGTACCGGTTTTATGGTATCCATATCTCCCCATTATCTATCCTAACACTATATTGTATAACTCATAATAGAAAACTCAATTCCTATCGGTTTTAGGAAATCGAGCATGTAAACCAAGGTCCGTTGATACAACTCACACGGTGTCCTGATTAACACTTGGCATTTGACCAAGGTCACCTTTTGAATGCAGTAAACCTAGTTTCCTTTTTCTAAAATTATGAACAATTTTCTGCTTATTGATACATATTTTAAAGAGATATCCATTAATTTATTTATTACCTGACCAGTTATTTCAGTTCTTACAATTTACGTATAAAGTTAGATGAGAAATTAAGAATCTTACAGATTTAGTTATTTGCCAATGAGCTTTTACCAAGTTTGAGAACGATTAATATTATTTGAAGGTTTTATGTGATTTCAATATCTTGCCGAGTTACTAGCTGGTGTACGATTCCGTTTCTCACTTTGTATACTACCCGTTATTTTGTACATTGCACTATGCAATATAAGTAAAAACGAACAACATAGATAAACGGTAAATACAGAAAAAACGAATAGCATGGATGGATTGATAAATTATTGCGTACCCTTCTGGGTTCTCTCCTAGTTTTTATAGGAGTTCGTGTTGTTTATTGTATTTTATTTTTCTGTTTTATTTGTTGTGCTTGTGGTTGTTCTTTTGTCTTCCCGGGTTTGTCTGTCCAATGGATTACGTTGTTTTTATTGCTCCTTAGGTATATTTGTCCTTTTTATTGTTTAACGTCCAGTGGCAGCCATTAGGGGATATCAGCAAATACCAATTTTATTGTCTTTAGTGTGACCCGAACTGGGATTGAACCATTTGCACTTAAGGCTAGTGCACTTCCACGAGACGACAGATGCGGTTTAAAGGAATAGGATTTGAAAAACAAACAACCAATCCTCTGCCGAGTAAAGGTTTAATACACAAACGAAAATCTTTAATTCATCAAAATATACAAATTATTGTCATTTAACACTGAAATATAACACATTTAAAATTTAAAAATAACAAATAAAATCAGATAATAATTAAAAACAAACAACAATAATAATATAAATATATAATATATAAGCATTCTTTGGCAGATTAAAATGCTGAAATGACCAAATAGGGTATACAAAACAATGTAAGGAAATAGCAACGCATGGGGTTCATTTGTTTTCAAACTTTATCAAGTAAACTTTCGAGTATCCGTTTTATTGTTGATCCTAAGATACTACCAACTGGGCAAATTATAGGAAGTGTCCAACACCAAAGGCATGTTAATATTTCTAAAAAAAGCAAAAACAAACACGTACTTACCTGCAGCTGAAAGCGTTAGCCAAATATTAAGGTTAACCACTAGGAGTAGAAACAATATCTTGAAATAAGTCGACATTCTACTTTCTATTGTAGTCTGTATAAAAAAACGCAATTTAATTGTTGTTTATAACTGGAAGATATGAGGCACATCTCAGGAGGAGGAAAACATTTTTTTAAACCTCGTTACATTTAAATGTTTATTCAAGAGAGGAAAAGAATAATTTGTTTATATATTAGCTACAAAAATGTATGAACACTTGTTTAGAAGTCCCCAAGCACTATCTCTATAAAATAAATTTCCTTTTAGGAGTGCAATGGGCCTCTATTTTTCGAAAAGGAAATTATGTTTTGTCAAAAGACACAAATCCGCTTTTTACGTTGTTGTAAATATAATACTATTGAACTATTTACGAGATTGTAAATGACTTCCTTTTGGGCTTCATTTTGTTAAGCTGAAATTTTACAAACGAGAACCTGAGAAAAGCCTTTATAATAAAATGAATCACAAAATACGGAAATACATTTGATGCACTGTATGGCCATTTTGTTGCTTGACAACTCATCAGCAGTGTTCGAGATCAAACTTTTGAAAATCCGATAAAAGATATAATGATGAATTAATAAGCAGAATCAAAACAAAAGGAATCCAAACTCAGCTAAGAATTACCTCTGATCAAAAGAAAAAGTCTTAGAAATTTCTGGTAAACATAGGGAACTGAGATAATCGACGATTCTCTCGCCCTGGAGGTATAGTGATAGCCCCTGGTACTAGATCTAACTATTCATCCACTTTAAGAAGGCTGTATCTGGCGGTGATAGTAACATCGTCCTTGGGATATCGTGATAGCCCCTTAAACTAGTCTACTTTGATAAATGTTATGTCCGAGGTATTTGTACATCTTCTAACTATTTATGTACTAAAAAATTTCTTTTACATTACAACAAAATGATATTTGCATGAACGATAAATTCGAACCTGATGACATATCTTCAAAAGGGCATGTATTTATTTGGCCTCTTCAATTTCAAAACCACAACTTAATGAAACACTTACTTAAAGCTATCATTAAGTACTCTTAAAATGTTGCATTCTGATGAAAATATTTTGTTTTCAACAAGAAATGTCTGTAATAGCGGCAACATATCTACTAAAAATGTCTTGTGATATTTGCATGAAAAATGTAGAGTCAACCTGATGTTCACATCTTTCAAAGGACATGGACTGAATTGGCCTGATAGTTGACCTCTTCAATTTCAAAATCAAAAGGTAATAAAACATTACTCACAGGTTCTCTTAAAATGTTGCATTTTGAGGAAAATGTTTTGTTTTCAACAAGAATAGCAACAATATAGCTTCAAAGATGGCTAATTGTGAAGAAATCAATGAAAAACACAAAATATACCTAAGAATTTAACTTTTATGAGCAACAGATGTACCAAAGAAAAATCACTGAAATGTGTCTTCATTTAGGGCAAGCATTATATTAACAAATCTTTTTCGGCAAGGCTGTTCCACATACATGACATAGTTGTTTTGACCCCTGTGAAAAGATTTAGTTTTCTTCAAATCCTTGATTTAGCAGACGTTCATGAGATCGCTATTGCATCATGGGAAAGAATTTTGAACAATAATTGATAGATAAATTCGAATCCGAGATATTTGATTTTTTCATGGCAGATGGGGCTAAAATAACAATCCAATGATACTAATATTAGATATAGTAAATTTATACTATGCTGTATACGACGCATTTTGAGGATTTACCTCTCATCAGTTGCATTAAAACCGAAACATTTGGATGACCAAAAAGTACTTATAACCAAAAATACCGAAATAGGAAGCCAAATTTTAGCTACGGAGATCTACGGAATGAACCCTTAATATTTCTATTATTTTTGAATTTTGCTAAATACTGGTAATTTCTGTAACAAATCAATGAATAATCATGTCAGACAAGATATTTATACTATGCTGTATACGACGCATTTCAATGAGTAACCTCTCAAATAATGGCTGAAGTCATAAAATCTTCATTTATCGATAATTTAGCTGTTATAATGGTTACATATGTTCGCAAGTGGTTTTTCGAGAATATCTCAGATGCTCTTTTAAAATTAAAGTAAAAATTATTACACTACCCCTCTTTCCAGTAGTCGTAATTGATTATTGTCATTTCCAATGTTGAAATGTCCCTAATGTTTTGATAGAGATGTTTTTCCAATTTTCTTGTGACTTTCATTGATTTTTGCATCATATATGACGTCACCACAACTAAATGTGACGTTGCAGATTATGAGAAAGTTCTGTTTCAGAATGTAGTATCGTTGTTGACTGTTAAGTCATATCTAATTGTTATTTCAAATTTAAAGAATAGTCATGCAGTCCGCAGTTTTTTTTATCAAGATGGATGGATGAATTATTGTTTAACGTCCAGTGGCAACCAGGTGCATATCAGGACGATTTTTATCAAGAAATCAGTTCCACAAGTATGTCAGAAACACAGTAGTTTTTGAACGAATAATCTTCTCTGAGGGTTTCTTAGATTTCCCTACGTTGTACCTTGCACGAGCTCCGAACAGCTGTATGATCTGTTACCCCCGGGATTGCGAACATTGTATTGTGTAGTGGCGATACAACATGAAAAATGCGTATTATATCTGTGTGCGTGAAAACGAGGCTACAACTCAGATAACGGGAAATACAGCTGAAGGTGTGGGATTTTATAAACGAACAACAAGTAATCTTTGGAATTGAGTATAATACGATAACGAGAACCTTTATTCATCAAAATTTCTATTTAAGAATGATATAACATACTTTCATCCTAGGTCATAGTCAGTATTGTCAGTTTTCTCTAGCCAATTATAATTATGGGAGACGAGGAATGATTTATTCTATAAATCTATGTCATCAATTTTCAGATTTTATCGATTACAGTTTCAATTTGAACAGTCTGAAAATTCTATTTATTTATGTATTTTTTTTCGCCTCCCACATAATCGCATAAAGCGAGATATACTCGAAGGTACTACTTTCGTCGGTGTAAATTTTTTTGAAAAACTGCATACATAAAACCTAGGTGTATACTTAAGATCTTTGGTCTGCAGATATATTATGATATTAACTTGACCGCAATATACCTTTCTTATTACTTTGACCTCATGTTCATGGTTCATTGACTCTATACGAATTAATTTGTAAAATATGCGTCCAAGTTTCGGGATTAAGTTCATTTCTCAGCAACTGTAATACATAGCCCAACAATATATCGATAGTTCTTAGTGGATACATACATTGGTATATTGATAGTTCTTAATGGGTAGTCTAACACCTGTCTCTGGATCTTGACCCCATTTCATGGTAGAGTGACTTCCGTCAAATTTTCCTGCTAAAGTCCATGCCTTAGCAACTGTAAAGGCTAACCCGATCATATTTGGTTAAGGGATGGTTCTTTATGGGTACATACCAGGCTAACACCTGTCTTTGGACCTTGTCCTCAATTCTCAGCGACTGTACTAACTAGACCCACAATATTTTGTCGATTGAATTTCTTACTGGTTTATTTAGTATATATGTCCCAGCCTGACATCTGACACCTGACATTACGCTTGTATGACTTGTGGCACATTTTTGCAATTACAAATGTAAGTCGAATTAACTATAATACATAAACCAACCATATGTGATATCTAGATAATTCCTGCCGGGTACATGCCTGTCTAAGGCCTTGTCTTGAATTTTGGACTTAAGTAACTTGATACACAAGATTTAATCAATTTCTCTGTAGGTGTAATACCTATATCCATCATATATGGTTTTTAAATACTTTTTGGCAAGTGGCTGCTGGTCTGTCACCTGACCTTGACCTCAGTTTCATGATTGAGTGACCATCACATTTTTTACAAATACATGTAAGTCCATTCCTAACGAAATGTTGTAGATATAATAAAATCAATCATATTTAGTCTGTAGATAATATTCATGGGTACATACCAGTCTTAAACATGTTAGCCTATCTTGAATTAATTTTAGGCTTGTTTTGTCAGACAAATAGCGCAACAACATTGCTTTTCTTTTAAAAAATAATGCATTTTCCGTTAAGCTTCAATGTTGGATGTCAGAATTAAGTTATCCATGTGCATACTCAGGCAAGACATTTAGTGTGTATCTTCTTGTTTACCTCTATATGTACGTATTTTTCAGTCTACTTGTGCTTTTAGTTTTGCCCTTAGCCACAGAAAGGGGCTTTTATAAAACAGAACTAATTTGTGCCTATATTTTAGACAGTGACATGCATTATTTATTTAAACACTCTAGTTTTTTTGGTTATTATGTCTGAGCTGTTTAGGGCTTAACACATACAATAAGAAAATGGATGAATTAAATATATGTAATATATACTTATAAAAGCATTAAATCAAGAGAAATTAAAAAACACAAATATACTGTTCATCAAGGAATTCAGTTTCTAATACAGTAAGGGAAATGTCTTTGTATCCACCGAAACGTCATTTAGTACCAGAAAACAGTTCCAATTGTTCCCCAGCTATAAGCATGTCTGAAAAACGGCTTTTAGTTTCTGGGAAGAGTTCTAATTGTTCAGCTCCAAACATGTCTGAAAAACGTCCTAGACCAAGATCACTTGGGTTGAAATATCCGCTATCCCTCCCTAAAAATCTGGCAGCACGATGTTTCTCCACCATTATATCAGATCTGCCTGGTTTGTCATTTCCTCTAGTATCCGTTAAATGAAAAACTTGATGTAAAATTTCTCAAAAATGAAACAATTGTAAGAATTTAATTAATATGACCCAGGGGAAGTAGTGTGTTTTATTTAGGATATTTGTGTCAGTGCAGTTGAGGAAATAAAAACAACAGAAGAAGATAGCGTCAAAGTTCATCAATAAAACATACATCCTCCCAAGTCAAGGTTATGAATCCACGTTCGTTCCTACAGACCCCTGACATCACATATTTTCCGGGTCAGAAATGAACAATTTTCATTGGTTCTTCTCAACGTCAAAAGACAATCCATTTTTCCTCGTAGGTCGAATTTTCGGCGATATGTTCGACCCACAATATATGAATATGGGATGTCAGGGGTTTGTAGGAACGAACGTGGATCCAAAATCCGGACTTGGGATAATGTGAAACATATGAAATATGGAATTATGGAATTCTTGAAATACAGAAAAAATACTCCCTAAAGCCTTCAATACAAGACATAAAAAGCTATTGTCAGCATAGTTAATGATCTGAAATCTAAAGAATCCTTACGTATGGCACCAATTCGTAAAAGTACTCGGATACTTACGATTTTGGCCATTTTTACGAGCGTTGTAAGAGTGATTACGAATAATTACGAGCCATTTACGGTTTATTACGAGTTATTACGGTGTATTTATGGCAAAAATCTACGATTTGTTCCGAGTTACCAAGGAAAATTACGAGCAAGTTACGACATTTCACGAGCTTTTTATGTATTGTCACGAGTATATTACGGAATTTTACGATTCATCTAAGATTTTACGTGTAAATTACGACCTGTTAACGTGTTGTTACAAATATTTGCGAGTTTGTTACGAGTAATTACGAGTCCTTATGCTTTTTGCAAAAAGTATGCAATTCTCTGTGTATCATCATTCGACAACTGACATCCAGCGAGACAATTTTTATACCTTTCCTAAATCGTAAGCTATACGTATGTATTCGTAAAGTACTCGTTACTATATGTAAAGTGCTGTTAATAACTCTTAACAATCCATAAAGCCATTGTAACACGATGTGAATGAAATCTTAAACATCACTTGAGCACTCGTAGTAATCCGTAAACAAATCGTAAAAAAAGATGTTTACGAGACATTTACGGATTCTTGCGAGTAGTTAACTGTCGTTGCGCCCGGTTTACGATACTTACGGATTGTTACAAGTTATTTAAGGACAATGTAATCCGTGGACAATCCCAAGAAAATTTTTGACATTTCAATGAGTTATCAATTTTATGTACGGATGTTTGCGATTGACTAAAAGTTGACGATCCTTAAAGACTCGTAAAAAAAAATCCGTGTGTGTGAAGGGGGCATAAGCTTACAAAATGATGTCCCATATAACAGCGTTTAATGCAGATAATGTGAAAATTCTAAATAATCATCAACAACAAAAAATAAATAATTGAAAATAAAAGAAAGAGGGAAAATTAAAATGAAATAAATATAATTATATAAACATCTAGGAAATAAAATAATAGTAGAAGAAAATGAAATTCATATATGTATCTACAAAATATAAATAATTAAAAAAAAATAAATGATAAAATGAAAAATAAAACCTAGAAAAAAAATAAAATCGTACAGTTATCAAAACATTGTACATTAAGAAAATCGTTATCGAAATGAGTTGAAGATTAAATAACAAAAAAAAAGATATAAGGTAAGAAAAATATTCCTGAATATACTAAAATTTTCAAATTTCATATAATAGAATTTCTAGTACAATTTCAAAATAATAAATGTCTTGATGCCAATATTTCAGATGTGCATATTTCTTTTAAAATTGTCAACTTATCTGTTGTACTCAATGCTTAAAATTTTGAAAGCTAAAACACCAAAAAATATATAATACCGAAAAGATGAAATGTATTATACAACTCACCAGTAGCTGAAATGGAAAACAGAACTTGAAAGCTAACGACTAAAAGCACACAAAAAAAAACTTGAACTTAGTCGACATGTTTCTCTCTAAAAGTGATCTTATTCATATGAGGAGAAATGAGGGATAAGACAGGAGAAGAAAGTCAACTTTTTAAACATATGTTACTTGTACACGTATAACTGCAAGAAAACTATAATAATGTTTAATTTAAATGTTTTAGATACAAAATTATCTACACTATGGTCATGTATTTTATCGTAAAAAGTGAATTTCGTCTGTATATATAACGTCAAAAAATCATAAATTTTTAAATACGCGATAGGCCTCTATTTCCCTCAAAGGAAGTTGTATTTTGTCAAAGGACATAAGTTTGCTCGTTGTACGGATATACATTCAGTTTTACGTATATTCCTGTATATTTTATATGCAAGAAAATTACACTAATTTTTTATTTTTATATTCTTGATACAAAATTATCTCCACTATGGTCATTTACTTTATTATAATAAAAACATGTTGCCAGGTGTTTTATCGTAAAAAATTCATAAATTTTAATTACGCAGTAAGCCGCTATTTTCCGCAAAGGAAGTTGTATTTTATCAAAGGACACGAGTATGCTCTTTTACGAATAATGTAATGATCATAATAATATTGAAGGTAAAGGACACTGTAAATAACGCCTTTTAATTTACGTATCAGCGAAAGTATTATCAACAAGAAACCTAGTGAGGCCTATATTATAACATTGGCAACGGACCATCTGTCATACTAAGTGCAGTCCAGATCTATCATCGTACATCTGTTTTCAAGATCTAACTATGTATTTACTGTCTGTAAACCTCAGTCCGCGGAACAGATTTTTTTCTAATTTTAGTACCTTAATCATTTTGAATCGTCATACTATTTGGCAGACTGATTCAATTAGCTAATTCGTAACTAAAGACTATGGAACTCTCTGGTTTTTTTCGATCATTTCTCCCGGAGACAATATTTCGCCTAAGGAATTTTCAACATAAAAGGGAGATAACTCTTCCTTTGAGATTTTATTAAATAAAGTATTTCATCCCGGGTTGCACCAAATACACAAAAGCGCACGAAAAATGTCAAGAATAACGGTTTTGCAAATTTTAAGACAGTTCCGACTTAGTCATTTGAAATTTTAAAATTTTTTTCAACTTTTTGAGTGCAATAATTTTTCCATTGTAAATTCCCCATTCAAATAAGATTCGCGGTTAAAAATATAGCCGTCGTAATGTTAAAATTGTTTTATTGGACTCATAGATTTTATCTTTTCCAAACATTTTAAGGTTTCCATCACAAATTGATTATAATACTGTTGAAGGTGAAAGACACTGTTAATAACCCCTTTTAATTTACGTTTAATAAGAAGTATCCATCTTACGTATGATACTAGATATCTTAAGTTAGATTTCACGTCCATCTAGAATTGTTACCCCACCGAACTTGACACTACTGGTTGTTATTCCCTGGCAAAAGGACGGGTGCCGTTCACGGAGGACATGCTTACTATTAAGGAGCACCTGTTAGTGGTTTAGTTTCTGTGCAGTCTTTTTCTTTTTTTGATTAGTTTACTGTATGTTTTGTATTTTTTTAGTTATACATTCATCAGTGTGTCATTTGTTTGTTGTGTCCATTTTCATTTTGTATTTTCCTTGTATTACGAATTTTTGGATTTTACCCACTGTTTTGTTGTTTCGATATTCTTTTGCCGATATTAAATCAAAGTTTGGTTTTAACTGGCACATTATCGCCAGTGAGAAGATTCTAGATATATATTGTACAGAAATTTATTTTCAGTGACGTTAGTGATATACTGATTTAGAATTTTGATCCGAGAACATTTTTAGTAGCAATTTACCCATTAGTTTCAGAAGAGAGGATATATGTATCATAGCTTTTTCTATGCTTTAGCTTATTAACACCTACCATAATTACCGAGTTTTACATAGTGAGCATTCCATTATTTTAATGAACGAATTTAGACTAGATGTTTAACGATTATTAACGAAGACAACGGACGCAATGTTATTGTATTGGTTAGATGAACTACAGAATACTTGTATGAGATATAGATGTTGTCAAACTGCCAATTTGTAACGGCTATTATAATGAAACATAGAAGCATAAAAATCATAATCAGAAATCAAATCTGGTATATCAGATTCAAATTTGAGAGAAAATGTTCATGATATAAAATATATAACACTTTGTTATAATAAGCCGATTGTCGCAAAACTTTGATTAAGCCACGTCTTCATATTACCTATTAACAATATTGCAATTTAAACGGTAATGTGAATCGTACTACATGTCTTCGAACATCATTAAAATGCTAAAATATATCGTAAATTTATTTATTATGTCCATTCATTACATGTTTGGGGACTTTATTTCAAAAATATAATATTTGTTAAGTAGAATAATGTTTTTTTAACGATGTACGGTCGACATAAAATCATTAGTTTTCCATGTCCTAAATAATATAATTTTATATCTCATAATTAATCAGAAAATAAAAGATCGAAGATTTTCGTAATTTAAAGTTTTAAGTTTTTTTTCTGAGAAAAGTGATTAATGAAAGTTAATCGGTTTATTACATCACATTGTTTAACTTTTTTAGAATTACATTATGAACAACGTTTGCTTAAGCGAACACAAATTAAAAAACTATGCGAATTCAAGTTGAGCAAATATGGACATAAAGGACAGTCGAATTGCTTGAATAACATCGATGGCTCGAACCAAGAGTTTTATCTGATAATTATTGGATTCCGTTTAGGTGTGATAACAATACATTAGTCTGACAGGTAAATGATTAAAAAACAATATAACATATCAAATGTTAATTATTGATTAACCTGTTTAATTTTAGGTATTCAAAAGTAAATCAGCAATGACATGGAAATTTTCCGTACTTGATCAAGCTTCAGTTACTCGAACTACCGATAACTCGAACAGATTTCTACGTTCTCTAGGAGTTCGAGTACTTGAAATTCTACTGTAATCTAATTGTTAATATAAAATAAAAAGTACCATAATACGTGCCTCCTCTTTTAGAGCTTTAAATGCGACTGTTTAATGCGAAAGTTTAAAGATTGCCAGTTAGTGACCTAAACTTTCCCTTATTTCTTTGAACTGTTTAAAATCTACACAAAACTGTGACAAATAAGTAAATATATTGTTGACGATTATACAATTCACGAATCAAAAGTACAGATCAATGTTTATTGAATATTTTTAGGCCAACCAAAACACCAAAAAAAAAAGACCTGCAATCATATTTCCATTGTTAAATTTTGAAAATCCTGGTGTCAACATAACTTATTTCTCACAATATTATCAGTTAATCATCAACAAGAGAATTACGGATTAGTGCAGAAGCATTAGACCTTGGATTATAATCAGCTGACTGTCATCCAGGCTTTAAAAAATACGGCTTTCAATGATTTAATGTGTTTGTCAATGTCTATTATCGTCAAAGGCTTCTTGACCAAACCCCATCAAATACTGGTACAGTTTCACCAGGAACTGTGGAACCTACAAAACTAAAAGACATTGACTCTATATTTGTCAGATTGGTTTGTGCAACTGTATCCCTATGAGACAGTTTTGTCGTTGACAGATCTTTGTTGTTGTCTTATGTCTATGCAATACATGTGGACATCTCTTCAGCCCTTGACATTTTTTGTATGCATCCGAAATTTATTGTTAGAAATGGTACATCATAATGATATAAAATTTTGTCTATACTTACCCTTTCGTTGGTTAATAACAAGTGTCCTATAATGCACTAAGAGGAGCTTTCTTCTAACTTTAAGGCGTTCTTGAATAAAAGTAGGATACTTTGTAGATTGTTTGTCGAATGTGTCTGATTTCATCTCTAATTGATGAATACTAGATATATTTCATAGACCCTAACCACACTTTAATTTTTGTTGAATTTTTTTTCAAAATGCAACAGAATATGTTGTTATACCTTTGATTTGTTTCCCTATTTAAATTTAATAGAGATTATTATCAACATTTTGACTTTTTTAAAACAATTCTTAAATTCTTCAGATTCCTGAACAGTCAACAGTTTTGAACTGTTGGACTGGGTCCGAACTGTTAATCGCTTGCCATAAATAAAAATTAAACACTTCTAAGATTCTTTCCTTCTTTTCTTTTTCGATACGTTTTTAAATAATCACTAGATATTCATAAACGCAAAAATGATATTCATTATTTGATTAAAGCAAGATCCTGATACTTCCTATTTTTAGGAAATGTCGAGGTTATTTTTGGAGAGATTAAAACTCGTAACAAGCTTTGTGTATGGTATTAGACAACAGTAGAAATGTCTTCGTACATCAACACGTCAGTGAAAGTTATACTGAGAACACATCTCATATCAACAGAACTTCAATTGCTCTGCAAAAAGACTGATTATTAATGAGTTGATTTTGTAGGTCTAATAATGTAAATATGGCAGAAATAAAAACTTACCGAAATCAAAAGTTTCAATATATGCAACAGTAAGATATTTGTTTAAGTTGGTATGTATTTAAAAGTATTGAGTAATGCAATTTTAAACTAAAACACCCCCATCGTAAAAACCAAGACTTTAACAAAATTGGCATGTACGAATTTGTGACGATTCTTTTAGAATCGAACCAGAGAAATAAAGTATAAAAATAAATAATATTCAAGAGGTGTGTTATGAGGGTATATTAAACACATTAAATGAGTTACTTTTCTTCATTTCTTCATTCTAGCACCGCACTAGTATTTGTGAGAACAGTAACACATCCAAATACAGATCAATGCAACCCAATGGAGGGAATTTCAGACAAAAATAACATAAAAGAAAAAAAAAACCACAAACTTAGAAACAATAGTTAGTAAGTCTGACTTCCCAATACGGTGATCGATAACTAGAAATGATAGACATTTTGGGTGGTACATAGTTTAGATAGTAAAGTGAAAATTTTGTCGTTTCAACTGTAAAACTAGCTAAGGCTCTCATAGCAACTGTGTCTCTATCAAACGAAATAATCAGGAATTTTTAAAATGGTATCTCTTCATGGAGTTCAATAGAAATTGACATTATTCGTCAGACGAAAATAAAAATTAAACATGTTAGAAGTTTGTAAGTCATCGAGAGAAATTACAGAATTGCATAAAATATCATATCTGTAGCCGTTACTTAGGGTAGTTTCTGTGGGTTATTTGCAAGACGTTTGCATTTATTAATGATATTACAGTAATAACTAGGAGGGAAAATCCAGCCCATGATAAGTGCTTTACTTAAGGCTGTTTGTTCAACTAAAATATGTTTGTAGTTATTATAAATCTTTATTAAACAATTGATCAGATTTGAAAATCTACATTCCTGTATTAAAACATTTTAAATCACTGTACGGATTCGCTCGTTATAATCTTGTAATCTGTAGTAAATTTGTGAAAAAAAATGTTGTGATATGTATAAACCATATCATGGTGCCACAGGAATGTTTCTGTCAAGAAAAATGAAATTAGTAATTGAAAAATTAAAACTTT
Organism: Mytilisepta virgata; assembly: GCA_028015205.1. Lineage (NCBI taxonomy): Eukaryota > Metazoa > Mollusca > Bivalvia > Mytilida > Mytilidae > Mytilisepta > Mytilisepta virgata. The sequence goes on along the minus strand of CM051510.1, from coordinate 37,003,908 downwards.
CCCTATTTTTCTTGAGCTTTAGTACATATCTTGGCATTTATATATTAATATACATTTTACAACCAAACATTAATGCTAATGGAATTAAATATAGACATGTACTGCCTTCTGTACATGTATTTAATAATGGAAAGTCCTTTACAAAACCAATCTAGTTGAAACACCTAATAATAAATACCATTGCAATGGGAATAAGACATGTAAGATTTTTATCAACCTTTCATTTACGTATTTGCTTACAAAAGACTCCTCGCTACAGTGGTGTGTATATGTTTCAGTACGTTTTGAATTAAACCTTTGGAGGACACTACAAATATGACAAACGTGGAATAGTTAGGAGTAAAGCATTATTTTATCTGGAGTCATTGTATAATTTTTTAAGTAATGTTATTTTTAGAATTTATAATATTTAAAAAATATAACAATTGCTTTCATTATTCATGTTATTGAACTTAGGGTATGCAAGGTAGAATAGTGACGTTGGTGTAATGAACGAAGAAACATAGGTAACTGTAAATAATGTTTCTATCAGTATTAAGTGCTTAATGCATTGGTATCACAAAAGAACAGTTTAGTGGTTCAGTCAAGGTATGTTTCTTAGGAAGAAGTAGGTCCCCGAGGGTTTTCGCTAACGCAGTCGTCAGGGTTTTTTGTTTCAGAAATAACCAGTATTTAGCAAAATTAAACAATAATAGAAACACTAAGGGTTCATTCCTTGTATTGCACATGGTAGATCTCCTTAGCTGAAATTTGGCTTCCTATTTCGGTATTTTTGGTTATGAGTACTTCTTGTTTAACATCTAGTATACATTTACTATATCTAATATTAGTATCTTTGGATTGTTATTTTATAAAGTGTATGACAATGCTGTATAGAAATAAAATGAAAAACGAAAAAGGAGCTTAAATTCACAATTTTCGAAATGTGACCCCCTACGTCTGAAAATAAAAATTCTAAAACCTTACTACCCATCTACATACAGTATGTGATAATTCTATATAAAAAGTAAATACATGAAGTTAAAAATGAACGATGAGTTTAGGTCACAAGAAAGTGTGACAGATAGACCGGGACGATTATATTTTCGAAAGTGCAGGGATACAAATCCACTTGCATAAACTGAAAATTACGTTCCCTGCTGAAAGTTTTAGAGATGCATTTTTATACTTAATCTTGTTTACTATTAATATAAAGTTATGCGTTTCTTTCCTATATCAATAATTGATTCAATCTGCGAAAAATGTTATTGAACAAAATGGAAAAGTCGCATATTGTCTGCTAAGTTTGGAATTCCTAAAACTTTGAGGACTGGGATGATTTGTTTATATAACTTTGTATATGTATAAAAAAAATATTGTAAGGTCCATGAAGGTATATCCTGACTTTCCTCTCCATAACAGTTATAATAATTGAGAAAAAAAAATATATTTGGATGAAATATAATAGTACGCTTTAAATTCTAAATTTATTCAAAAGTAATAACTCAATAAATTTATTGAAGAAAATTTGATAGCTCCTTATACAATTGAAATCAATAGAAAGGAAATTTAGAAGGTAATATCATATCGTTACGACACTTGGGTGTCTTACATGGACTGTACCATCGTTTTTCGTGAAAATTATAGTACTGTCTGTAAAAGATATATAAAAAAACGTTAATAGCACCTTTCTTCTCCTTTCGCATGTTTATTCGTAATCCATTGCCTTTTTTCAAATGCTAAAATATTTTTAAAATTTTACGAGAGAAAACTAATTTTACAGAGGACAAATAAAAAGGAGCAAACCAAACAACGCAATCTATTAAACAGACAAACAAGGGAAGACAAATGAACAACCACAAGCACAACAAAACATATTGAAAGCTAAAAATCAATTATAAGCAATTCCTTGAGTGAACTCGGATGCTCAGGAAGAGTAAGTAGTTCCTGCTCCGTATATGACAACCGTCGTGAAGTTCGACAAAGTCAATCCGGTGGTAGTCACAAATCGGTGAAAGAGCATGAAATGCTTCCACAGTAGAAACAGGTCCAACATCATCTTCGATATTATCCCTGATAAAAACCCTGGTTAAGCAGCTTTTATGACAGCAACAATCCTCTTTGTCGAAAGTCATGGTAACTCGCGCATGCCATTGAATATTTTCGAAAAGGGAAAAAATCTGCAAATATATAAATAAAATGAAAACGATTAATAAAATGAAATATGGGCTTTTCCTTTTTTCATTACGAGCAATATCTTATTCTTCATATTTTTAACTATGATATATTTTTTTGTTTTCAGATTATTTCAGATGTGTTTTTTTATTTTATATTCTTTTGTTGACTACAAATAAAAATCAGTTGGTTGTTTAATGAAATTATCAAATCAAAATGCATGTATTTTTACACAATTTTAAATATGATTAATTAGCAAACCATAGTATGCAAGCGAAATGTAAGCATTGGCTTATACAGTCCTACATCTAAACCCAAGAATTATCACATATCAGCATCACTTGAGAAAGACACCATATTTCAAATTAAAATGTCACTCCAATTATAATTTGTATAGCTGATAAATACCACATTTTTTTGTCTACTGTAAGATTCAAACTGTTCAGTTAATCCAAAATTAATGTTATTTTTTGTCCAGTTGAAAAAAAAGGAGGAGGGGGGGGGGGTGCAATTTTTTTTTTATTTGAATGTGTATGGCTAAATAAATATTTACTGCATTGGAAAATTTGAGGCCAAATTTTTGTAGAATTGTTCACTTTTAAACTGTGTACACACATGGTCAACATTACTAAACATAAAAATAAAAGAAAAAAATATCTTCTATTACACTGCTAATCCATTTTGAAATTAACTTTGATAGAATAATCAACATGATATTACCTATCTGAATATTTCAGAATTTTCTTTATGACATTAGAATGGCAAATTTAATCATACTAAGTAACAAAGGCGTCTGAGAGCTTCCAGTCTCCACTTCCTATCACATATTTTTATTTTTGCATATTCTCTTATGTAATATGCCTTAGAATTAAACTGGAAATCAATAGGAGACATTGTTTGCATATTATTCAAAATGATTCATTTAATGTCTCTGTTGTCTAAGGTCAGTCGATACGATTAATGCATGACATATTTGCCGTTGCTTTATCTAACAGTTCACGTTTATCATGAATGACAGAACAGGATTGTATTCACTTCTCTGTTTCTATTTTATGATAGGTATGTTTTTTTTAAATCCAGTGTCTAGATCATGCAATAAACTTTCTGTGGAAGAAGTACCTATTTTTTACTAAACGTTTGGTGAATTGGTGAAAAGGGGTATATTCGTGGGATTTTAATTTCGTGAGAATCTATGAAAATATGTTCAAATAATAAGTTATATATCATGAAATTCTACATGTTTCGAACGAAACGAGTATTTTTTCAAAAACATCACACTTCGGGGTGATGACGTAAGTTGTAATGCAATAATCAGTGATCTTTACCAAGAGTAGACGAAAAATTGAACAAAAGCAGACGAGACGACACAAACCTACTGTGTATCTCACAAACTTTGCAACTGATTTCTTGAGGACTGATTTTTCAATCTTTGTGTGTATTTCATTGATGTTTGCTAGCACAATGACAAAATCTCATGCAATGTGATCTCCCGAAAGAAAGGAGTGAAGTAAGTAGTTCCTGCTTCGTATATGACACCCGTCGTGAAGTTCGACAAAGTCAATCCAGTGGTAGTCACAAATCACTGGAAGAGCATGAAATGCTATCACAGTGGAAACAGGACCAACATCATCTTCGATATTATCCCTGATAAAACCCTGGTTAAGCAGCTTTTATGACATCAACAATCCTCTATGTCGAAAATCATGGTAACTCACGCATGCCATTGAATATTTCCGAAAAGGGAGAAATCTGCAAATAAATAAATTAAATGAAAACGATTAGTAAAATGAAATATGGGCTTTTCCTTTTTTCATTACGAGCAATATCTTATTCTTTATATTTTTAACTATGATATAGATTTTTGTTTTCAGATTATTTCAAACGTGTTTTATATTTTATATTCTTTTGTTGACTACAAATAAAAATCAGCGGGTTGTTTAATGAAATTATCAAATCAAAATACATGTACTTTTACACAATTTTAAATGTGATTAATTAGCAAACCATAGTATGCAAGCGAAATGTAAGCATTGGCTTATACAGTCCTACATCTAAACCCAAGAATTATCACTTATCAGCATCACTTGAGAAAGACACCATATTTCAAATTAAAATGTCACTCCAATTATAATTTGTATAGCTGATAAATACCACATTTTTTTGTCTACTGTAAGATTCAAACTGTTCAGTTAATCCAAAATTAATGTTATTTTTTGTCCAGTTGAAAAAAAGGGGTGTGTGCAATTTCTTTTTATTTGGATGTGTATTGGTAAATATTTACTGCATTGGAAAATTTAAGGCCAAAATTTTGTAGAATTTTCGTTAACTTTTAAACTGTATACAGACGTGGTCAACATTACTAAACATATAAATAAAAGAAAAAAATACTTTAAATATCTTCCATTACACTGCTTTCCATTTTGGAATTGACTTTGATAGAATAATCAACATGATATTACCTATCTGAATATTTAAGAATTTTCTTTATGACATTAGAATTTCAAATTTAATCATACTATGTAATAAAGGCTTCTGAGAGCTTTCAGTCTCCAGTTCCTGTCACATATTTTTACTTTGGCATATTCTCTTATGTAATATGCCTTAGAATTAAACTGGAAATCAATAGGAGACATTGTTTGCATATTATTCAAAATGATTCATTTAATGTCTCTGTTGTCTAAGGTCAGTCGATATGACTACAGCATGACATATTTACCGTTGCTTTATCTAACAGTTCACGTTTATCATGAATGACAGAACAGGATTGTATTCACTTCTCTGTTTCTATTTTCTGATAGGTATGTTTTTTTAAATCCGGTGTCTAGATCATGCAATAAACTTTCTGTGGAAGAAGTAACTATTTTTTACCAAAATTTTCGTGGATTGGTGAAAAGGGGTATATTCGTGGGATTTAATTTCGTGAGAATCTAAACTATGTTCAAATAATAAGTTATATATCCTGAAATTCTACATGTTTCGACCGAAACGAGTATTTTTTCAAAAACATCACACTTCGGGGTGATGACGTAAGTTGTAATGCAATAATCAGTGATCTTTACCAAGAGTAGACGAAAAATTGAACAAAAGCAGACGAGACGACACAAACCTACTGTGTATCTCACAAACTTTGCAACTGATTTCTTGAGGACTGATTCTCCAATCTTTGTGTGTATTTCATTGATGTTTGCATCATATATGATGCCACAACAAACAAATGTGAGGTTGCAAAATATGTGCAAGTTCTATATCCGAAAGTTTTATCCTTGTTGGAATTTAAGACTTCATTACTATTCTGTATATGTTTAAATATCATATCGATAAGTCTTAAATGCTAAGGATAATAAAACTTTCGGAAATAGAACTTGCACATACATGACCTATTTTGCAACTTCACATTTGTATGTGGTGGCATCATATATAATGCAAACATCAATGAAATGCACACAAAGATTGGAAAATCAGCCCCCATAAAATATTGAGGACATTTCAGCATCTAAACAGACAATAATACGGTTATTAGAAATAAAAGGTATAGTGCCATACTTTTTTTTCATTTTAAATAAACGTTTGTGATGTTCTCGAAAAACAACTTTCAGTTTGGAAAAAGACACACAGTAGAACATTGATTCCTACGAAGCACTGGGGTGATGCCATGATAAAAATGTGATCTGATCCGATAACCAATTCATAAATACCTGGTATATATCAAAACATAAAATAGAAGTCAGACGATACTTAATCTCTGTTTGTTTTTTGTTTGGTTCCCTTTTATGTTATTTCTTGTTTGAATTTCAAACTTTTGGATAGGGTTAACGGATTGGTATGTTATTGTGAACTTCCTGTTATCCTTTTTGTTATTATTTATCTGCATTTATTTAGTCTTAAAACTTTTCTGATAGGTTTGGTGACATCAGAATGTCATAGGAACTGGGATCATTATGGTAATTACTGCTACCTTTTCAGTGACCATATCCTGAATTGGTTTGACGCACAGGTATTTGTAGTTAATATATCGTATTATTAATTAACTTAGATATACCTAACTCAATAACTTTAAAAAACTGCCAATAAAATAAAAGAACAAACTATGCCAATATGGCACGTCCTATGCAAGCAAAGCCAAGAAACATAAAGGGACATTCGAAGGAGAGAAAAATCGTAACAACCGACAAACTCGGAGAACAACGAAGATAAGACCAAAACAACACACGCACTACAATTAAAAACTAAAAACACATGGACCCCACCAAAAAACTAGAGGTAGACTCAGGTGCTCCAGAAAAGTAAGCAGTCTCTGCGTCCTGCAGAACACCCGCCATGTTGCCCATGTCAAATCCGGTATGAGGAAGGGATAATATCAATGGAACAGGTCCATTTTCATTTGAGAAGCGGTTTTTTCAAAATTGTCAACCAAGTCATGATCACGCCCATAAAACTTTAATAAGGATGACCTCAGCTTAGGAGTAACGTACCCTTGTCTGAGCAACTTTCTGTCAGGAGCCGGGCTCTGTCCAGGAAGTCAATGTATATGTCACAAGCTCTGGAATAACGTATGAACTGTGAAATATACACTCCATACGACGGCGCTTCTGGAATATTGCGGCTCAAAAATGGAAAGTTGACGATTGGAAAGTCAAAGTCATCTCGTTTGTCGTAAAGTTTAAATATCAAATTTGGGCCATATTGGACATATTGGACTGAGTACGACCAATGCCAGTATATGTGTATCTTGGAACTTTATCCTTTCCCTCTATGAAAACATCGAAGATCTGTCATTCTGAGCAACGTTGTCGTCTGGCAGTAGAGCACGATGACATCAGTCTAGCCTCGAATATCAAATAGAAATTCGCCTCAGGCCAACATGGGTTATTTCTGACCTCTAACTATGCCAATATGAAAGACATTAGGAATTAATACTATAGAATTTGTAGTACCATTGCATTTATATTGATCGGTTAGTGTTCATATACTTTAATGGAACCGTAGATGTGTAGTTCATTTAATGTACAGTTTTTTTGTTTTAATTTGACGTTCATTTGTCTATAACCTTTGAAACCGAATACTCATAACTAAACTCGTGCCTTTAAGGGGAGAAAACTTGCAGGAAAGTATTGGTTTTCAAAGGATTAATCGTTTTCCTTCTCCGGGTTTTGTTTTTTAGTTAAAACTTTATCTACAGTTGATTGGGGAAACAACTTATGCTAATAATTCTCAGCTTGGCGGTCGTGAGCGACCAACGTAGTAGGATTTTAGCCTACTTTGTTTTGAAATTTACCGGGGATGCTTTAACGTGCTAAATCTGATCCCCCCCCTCCCTTAGCATGTCAGTCATATTTCGTCCCCACCCGACGGATTAGCATCTTTTACAGATAGCATCCTTGCAAATGAATCCGAAAGGGGGTCACAAATTTGATCTCTGACATTTTCATCCCGAACTGGAACTGAAGCAGGGAACTTTTGGTTCTTAGTCCGATGAGCTGACCATTACACCACGGCGTCCTTGTTTTTGTCTGTGCATTATTTCTCATGATTAGTATTTCTGTTATAAATTCATTAAGTTTGTCAAGTTTTGAGAGGTTTAAAAGATTTCAAATTGCTTGGTACTTAACAGTTATTTCTTTAGCAAATATTTTCAGTGAAATATTTTAGTACATTTTAACTTGTGATTAACATGTACCGTAGTATCCGAGTGAAAGAAAATCCGGTAAATCACATGTGAAAAGAACAATCGGTATTTCACTCTAGGAGGTGACGTCACAATTGTCTCGGAGTGATATCAAAACACCCAGTCTGTTTTATTTCAATTTATTTCTGCTAATATGCTAGAATCTATACAATGTAATAAAAAGTATAACTAATCGCTGAATTTAAAATACCAGAAATAAACAACTTGTGAACAAACTACAGCTGTAAATAAATCTTGAACTGCGCGCACTCGTGATTTACTGCATAGTTCGGTTACGCGTTGTTTATTTCTGGTATTTGAATCCCGGTGGGGTAACTCACTATATAAAACTATACGAGGATGTGCGGAAAAGTTGGGTGGGTTTTCATGATTTTTGGAATCAATTCGGGGTATTTTTTGAAAAACTATAATATACACAAACTTTGATGTTAATTCGGGTCTATTATTATATTTGTATATAAAGATCTGTATTAGTTCGGTGTGCTTTTTCGATATGACTGTTTTGCTGGTAGGTATTGTCATCAAAATTATTTTTTCCGGTATATTATTGACATGCATTCTAGTATTTGTTCGGATACCTTTTCTTAGGCCATATTCGCAGAGCCCCGTCTAAGAATCCAGAGAATTACCCCCCCCCCCCCCCGAATTTGAATTCAGCGATAAGTTATACTATAAATACTTAACTGCATTTAGTATACATATCACAAACCGATAAGGCGAAATTGTGAGAACAGGTAATACCGTAAGACACACACACACACACACAAAAAAACAAAAAGTATACATGTATATCTAAAGAAACATAACAAGAGAATTACAACAAGGGTACGACCACAGCAATATTAGTCCTTTCCAGAAATTCATTTCTGGTATCACGTTTCTGACTCTAAAATTATAATTTAAATCAAGTTATTTCCTTTACTTTAGTTACTTCCGGCGAACGAAACTTTTTCTAGCCTTTGTATGTAGCACAATATGGCTGTCCCTATCAAACAAAGACTTTTCTAAATGACCCATATGTAGAAAATGCATATGCTCTTATAGCGTTCGCTGCACTCGCTATTAATAAACCAAAATACATATATAGACCGTGAGGGACGTCAGGTGATCCGAACGAGTAGACATACCATGTGCCTTAAAAAATCATGAGTAACGCCATGTGTTTCATTCTCTATCAATTTTGCTCGTGACATTGCAAATATTTTGAACAAATTCAGGATTGGTTTTCAATTTATTAATCGTTAACAATTTAAATATTTCTGTATTATTCAATTGTAGCGTTCCTGTCAAGCGCATAATGCAAAACTAGTGGAAGTACTGGATTTGTCACAAATGACATTTTTACACGACAAGGCTAAACAACTTGATCACAGTAAGTTGCAATTAAAAACGACATTCACATGTGTTACAATCAAACTTCTGTACTTGTTTTTGAGTATTTATGTAAATGTATTAACGCACTTTATAACAATACATGTATATTAGAAATGACAAAACGTTCACTGTCAAACACACTATTATACTTAGATATGTACTATAATATACAAGTGTGACCCCCTTAGGAGGTGTACATCAAGTCGTCTTTTGGTTATTAGGTCGTACCATCAAATCGGGATTGGTTGCAAAATGGGATCGATGGGAGAACTTCCAATTGTTCATTCTTTGTCACCGTTGCCCATTCTTAATGGGGATATTATTATATATGAATTTGTCATACGAGTAGTGTCTACTTATATTTTTACCTTTTGATGGGGAATTGTTTTTTAATTTCAGGCTTTCTGAAGGGTGATTGGCCTGCTAAGGTCATTAAATGTTAAATAACATAAAAAGAAAATATTTTTTTTTAATTATCTTTGAATTTTTATTTTTTGGGGCCCAGTAGATTTTAGTTCGCACTCAAAAAAAAACTTTGATTTCAAAAGCACGTTGGTTTGTTGCTTCAAACGTTTTTCGGCAAGACTGTGGGCCTCAATTGTTTTATTAAACCGAGCTTAATTGTGACAGACAAGTCTTAGCATTTTTGACACAACCAGAACACATGTTATGACTATTTTTGGGGGTTGTCAGAGAAAACATCCAGATAGTAAACGTCATGTGATTAAATATCTAGCTAATTAGGAACTGTTTTATATAGTGAATTTTAAAAATAATATCACAAGCTTTTTCATATACATTTTGTACTAGAGAAAATAATTTCTAACGAGATCCTTTTGATAACTGCTGCGAGATTGTTTATCGCATTATCTATACCTTATTCTATCAATTTCCAAAGGCAGTGATCATTCTGAAAATTTAATTATTATATACAGAACGAAAAGCGGGAATGCAATAAAATTTTAATTTCTAATCTTTTTTATATCTTATGGCTATTAGTATCATTTGGATACTGTAAATTGGGAAATTTTTGCGATGTTTTAATTATTGCTAAAAATCGGATTTTGGCCTAAAATGACAAAATCGCAATAATAAGTGCACGCTATAATTTCTGAATTTACAGTACATATATATAGTTTAACGAGGTACATGTATACTTACATGGATTATGTTTCTTTGAACCCATTTGGAACACATTATGTTTTAGCTAGTGATGTGTTATATAGATGTGCACGTGTAGGGGTTACCCAAGACTTTTACTAAAAACAGATTTGGCTCGTTTAGTTTTCATAAAATTTTGAGGAAATATTTACTTTGACCTGTTAACAAAAATATAAAAATTTCAAGAAATTTGAACCACACAATTTACAGGAATAATTGCATTGGATATATAGCAGTTTGACAAACACCAATTTTGATCATTGAGAAGCTTGATTTATCTTTACCAATAGTATGTGTTTAAAACGTTCAGCTGATTTTTAAAGAGTTAACATCCTTAGATGTTCTGTACCCCCTTAGCCATACTTTCTTTACTGTTAGGTTACTGGCTTGGTGCCCGTGATGACCAAGTTGAAGGAATATGGGAGTGGTCTTCAAATGGGGCACCCGTTACTGTCTCAGATTGGTATCCAGGACAGCCGAATAATTATCAAGTCCAAGATTGTATGAGAATATCATCGGCCTTTGGATTTCACTGGGACGATGCCTCGTGTACTTCTAAATATCATTATATATGTCACGCGAGGTAACTCATTATACTTTAATTATAAATGTACAATGAGGTAACTTTTTTGCTAAGGCTGAGAATATACATGTGACCATAAAATGTACTTTCCATCTAGTGTCAGATAACACTTAGAAGCATCGTTGATTTTAAAATATATGTTATTACACTAGAAGTCAGGATGCTGGTTAGAAACTCATTAGGTATAAGAAAAGCATTGTAGTAAAGAAATTTTCTTGAATTTGTGATCATTTGGCATGCTTTCGGGATATGGAAATTAAAGAATTGTTTTTCCTTTTGGATTACAATCATAGTAACAGCTTCTTGTAGAACAAATATATCTTAGCAGCACTAATAAATCAGAAAAAATAAAAACAACACAGATTGCAACTCTTCTTTCAAAAAAGATTATATCATTATTTTGTCTATAAACCACACCTGATGTTTACATTTGATTTCAAACAGTTTATTTTTTTCTTTTAATTTCCAGGTACCCTGGTGTAATTGATAGCACATCTGTAATAGGATAATTTGAATAACTTTTAGAGTATACAGTGACAGTATAAAGTTTCTAGAGACACTTAAAATGTTTCTGTTTCTCTTTTATGCAATCGGAACTTAAAATTCTAAAATAACCTATGATATTAGCACATTTTTTAAAAACCAAAACCCTACATACCAGGTTAAATAGTGTTACTGTCTTTGTTTTTTTTTTATCCTGCTAGAATTTAATATAAAATCTAAGACTGTTTTACTTAAACTTTAAAAAAAAAGGTGTCCAAGCAGGAAAGTCAAAGAAACAGCATGTCATTTGTCATTTCCTTGTTTTTATCGGAATTTGTTATAACTGTTAATTTCATCTTTCAAATTTCTGATAGAATAAACCACATGAACATACAATATACAATTTATTATTCAATTAAGTACCGATGTAGAAAAAGACGCTTAATTGAGCAGTGTAATATACCGGGATAACATACGGATAAAAATGTGTCTGTATGAAGGAACAATGTCTATATTTTCATTTTAACAGGTCGTAAGAAATTCGTACGGTCAGGTTTTTGGAAATTTCATGTTTTTCCAAGGTAAATATTCTGTATAAGTAAGGAATTGACATTTTTAAAACTCTGTTACCTATTATCTGAAGTATAAAGATTTCTATAAATGCAACAGACTTACAAAAATGTGAAAATCTATATTTAGCCTTTCAAAATGCATGATAATTTTAATTTAGCCGAGGTTAAACAGTAAAGTGTGTTTTCAAAGCGAAATCAACGCAATTTTCTTTACATACATACGGAGAAATATGGAAAATATCATTACGGTGGTCAACGCATTTTGACTCAGATGTTTTCCGGAATTAACCACCGTGTCGTGTTTGGTGTAGTTGTCAATTGTTTCCCCGTGTCATTAACTAGGACGATTTTTATGCAATTTCAACATTCATTTACGGCATAAAACATTGAATACTGTCTGTTTCAAGCATTAGATAATTTATATTGAAATTATTTAGTATATAGAACTGGGTATTTAGGTATTATTTTTCGACAGAAAGTTTTTTTAATGTTACAGAAATGAACATTTGTACCGATACCGGCGGATGCGTAGGGTATCCGAAATATGGATTTTTGTTTGTAGCCCAGTGAAAGTTATCCTTCTAGCCCTAAAAGAGGTCGAAATGAAATAAGGTGGGGCAAAGCTGTTATCTATCAATAATTCCAATGTTGTTTTCAAAACAGAAAATGCAGTAATTTCATTGGCTAACAGCAACATCCGGTAAAAAGTTTATAACTTGATAAATTCTTTTCATGACGCCGTGGGTATGAATATGTACGCATGCAATATAGTGCATGAGGAGAATGTTAATTTCAAAGAAAAAAACGTCACCATTCTGCATTACTTTGGAATTATAAATAATAAAGATTATTTTTACGGAATTTATCAATGTGTAAACTCGGGCTTATCACTCACAAACTTTGCATAAAGTCCTTTGGACCTTATTTAGTTTGTGAGTAAATTCCTTCAAAATAACCTTTATTATTATAATGTTCATCTACAGAACCAATAATAAAATGAGAAATATTATAATAATACAGGTTATTTTGAATAAATTTATCAATGTGTAAACCCGGGCGATTCACTTACAAAGTAAATAAAGTCTGAAGGACTTTATGCAAAGTTTGTGAGTGATAAGCCCAAGTTTACACATTGATAAATTCCGTAAAAAAATCCGGCTCAGCGTGTCGGCCTAGTACAAAGCAGGGATTTTCATACCAAATTAACGTGTTCTCGTCCTGATTAGCACCTATTGGTTGCCACTGGACGTTAAGCAATAATTCATCATCTGTACCTTCTTCCATATGATGAAAGGATAAAATGCCACAGACTCAATTCCTCAAACACTATATTGCATGCGTACGTATTCATACACACTTATCAAGTTGTAAACTTTTTACCGGAAGGTGTTGTTAGTCAATTAAATTACTGTATAAGATGTTTTGAAAACAACATTGAAATTATAGGGAAGGAGGGTTTAAAACAAGCAACGGATATTAGAAATTTAAAGATATGGCTTATTCAAAACAGCTTCCATTGTTTTTATCTATGATGATATCCCCGAATACAGCAGATTAAAAAATACAAGCCTTAATGTTTGAGATATATCTTATTATATCATTATGAAAAGTTTTTTATATCTTAAAATTGATCCAAAAAGCTTGTATATGTTTTTATCAGTATTCCGTTACGTTGACAATTTGATTCAAATTTTAATATTTATTCAGCGCGGTACATGTATTGCTTGACAGGAATCTATTAGCCTTAGACAAATTGTTCAGGACTTCTGGACAATACACCTGACAGTTCAAGTCTGTACGAGTTCATATCTTCACCCAACAAAAAGTTATCTTCCCATGTCATGCATGTCGTGAAATAAACTATATGTCGCTGGTGTATTTTTTACTAACTACAAGTAGCTGTGAAAAAAAGGACAAATATACCTAAGGAGCAATCAAAAAAACGTAATCCATTGGACAGACAAATCTGGGAAGACAAACGAACAACCACAAGCACAACAAATAAACACAGAAAACTAAAAACAATGAAAATATTTCTACCGTGGGTTTAACGGATTGTCCAGCTTTTTACTGTTCATATGAAGAAGCAGAAACCCGAATAGTTCTCCATGCAAGATGTGCCTATTGAGAGTTTGAACGTTATTGTGCTCCTTTTCCCAACTCTACAACACACACACAGGAGGTTTAGTTTCATACATGATATGTCACAAATAGAAAGGATTTAAGGTCTCCGGTGCATTCGTATTTATGAAATATGCAAAACCTTCAATCCTGTTCTTCGCAGAATCCTACCCGCTGCACACATACAAACGGGATGTGGTACCATGTCTGCTGTGTTTGGGTAGGAAGCAGTGTACATTGTATAAAGAACAATTCGGACGAGTTCAGTGGTTTGGTTAATTTTTTTTATGGAAGTATAGATAAATCGGTAGCTGCTTGTAGGAAATTAGTAGCAGGGCTCAGGATGTATGATAAAATGGGAAAGATTCGATCTGAACATTAGTAAGACTTGGGCAGGTTTTGGTACCCATGAAACAGGTTTACATGTAACCCACCAGTGTTCAGTGTCCGGGGTTTTGTCTGTTGGGTAGTGTTGTTTGATTGTGATAAGTCATTGTTGACCTTTCATGTTATCCATTTTGTTGCTTAATATTGAAGCACGTTCTTAGGGTCTCTTGCAGATCGGTATTTAGATATCCTTCCAAATAGTACAGCCCCTTTAGAAACTCAAATGATGTTTGGACGATAATGACAACTTGATTTCGGCTTTCTTTGAAGGACCAATCTTCAGACGTCTTATGTACGTACAAAGGCAAATCAGTTTGTCACAAGAACTGTGTCTTATTTGAACAGAACCTTTCTTGTACCGACCTATGTCTTTTTCTAAGAAACTATATGTGTAAATATACAAATGTAAACATCGCAACATCACACAGTCTCGGATAACAATGATACCGATACACAACGCCCGTAACGATAATACACAGAATAAAGTGATCTGCTTGCAGATAAAACTTGCCAATGGACTATACTGAAACATTTAATGGGAAATGCATAATCCGTAATATAACGCATGTTATAGTTCTATAGGATCCCCATTAGGTATTTTGAGGTTAAATGACTTACCCCACTTCACATTTTCATTGTCAAATTCCCTAAAAAGCAAGAAACAATGGAGCTAATACTATGTACAACAGAATGACTGAACCATTGACACCAAGACACACGACATGGCTTTTAAGTTACCGAATTATCTACCTTAGTAATTCCTATATTCTGTCGGTAACATTCCAAAAAATAATTCTGATATTTGTTACTTTTGAACAATTTATTTTTCAATAAATGTGATGTTTTCTAAAGGTCAAGGTCATCTTAGAATTTGTAGGTTGGAAAATATAGAAAAAAGACATGTTGAAAAAAATGTTAATTTCTCGTTTTTTTTACACTGCCACCAAAATATATTTTATTTAATATTAATCCGTACATGCAAGATGAAAAGTATAAAGTAAAAAACTATTCTTTTTACTGGGGTGTAAAAGGGAATTAACTCTTGTTCCCATTATGAGTATTTTTTTTCTTTTTTGGGTTGGTGATCATTGAACTTGAATTTTAAATAATGTGACCATATCTGATTTTTACGTCCAAGGTATTTGAATAGAACACAGTTTCTTCTTTCCATTGGAATATAATTTAAAACGACTTGGTACGGACACTTTACAATGATGATATTAAACTGATTTTATGGTACCTAACCCACCCGTTATCTAGACTTTGATGTATACAATACAGCATCATGATTACCAGTTACAAATAATAAAACTGGTTGGTCAGTCATTAATAGAGGCGACAAGGTCAAAATGTGCTCGTTTCATTTTCAAAAATAACTAAGTTTCTCATTTTTTTCGGGTCAGACACTGACACAGAAATAACACAGTGTTCGTAAGAGTATTATAAAATTTCAAGTTTTCAAGTTATTTGGAAATAGAGCGATTTTATCAGAATTATAAAAGTCCTTATTTCAAGCCCTAAGTGTGAAAAGAACTTGATATACGATCAGTTTATCAGCCAGAATTTCCATTACAATACAAATCAGTGAAATCCGTTCATAAAGAAGAGATTTTCCTCAAGTCAGCTATTTAGCTTATTAATGTCGATAGCTAGTATAAAACGTTTTAGAAGCACTAACCAATGTTTAATTTCCAGAACCTTGATTTTTGTTTGAAATATGACATGTTTTAGGTTTTTTTTTAGTCTACAATTTTGACATATTGATGGAGTGAGGCCATTTTCCCAATGATTTTTGTTCACTTTTTGGGTCATTTTCAAAAAGTTGTCTGAAGCCTTTAAAAATATACCGTGACATAGCCAAATACTGGTATGTTTTCTTCTAAGATCTGATAAAAATAGCTATCAAATAATTAAACACATAACATATCAAAACTTTGCCTTCAAAACAATTGTTCGAAACGACGAAGAATCAGAACCAATGCCAACTTTCTGCTGCAAGTGAGTTCGTGAATCTACTATAATCTGCTACATTGTGACAATATAATGGTTTAAATATTCCAACAAATAATACATATTGCTTTGCAACTAACCATAACCGCCTCGTTTCCTACTATAAGGTAGATCATACCTGAGCATCTTTTTCGGGCATATTGCAAATTTGTAGGTAAATGTATATTTTCGACGAGCAAATAGTATGTGATATAATGTAAAATGTATATCTTAAGCTTATTTAAATAAATAAAATGACAGAAATGCATAAATAACAAAATAACAAAATTTTATTCTAAAAAGAACCCTTTTCAGGAGAAGACAATTGGCGGAAATTTTTTTCTAATGAAACGTAAAGGACATTTTAGATTTTCGGAAATACCAAGAAAAATGAACGGTGACCCCAAATTTTCTTTTAAGAATATGAAAGCATGTCAGATTAGTTTTGTTCCCACAATGGTATAAAACGTTCTATCTGCTGGTTTTTTTTATTGTGCGAGAAATTTGGATTTTTGCTATAATCTATATAAGATTTACCGACATTAACACTCAATTATCTCCAAATCAAGAACTGTGACCTATGTGTTTTAAATTGAAATATCAAAGTATATCCATCGAACATCTTGCCTGGAAATAACTAGGAAAATATATCTGAAAAAAATGAAGGTATTTATTATTAAGAATTTAACTTTCTTTTTTTTTATAATCAAAAATATTAAATATTTTTGAAATTAGTTAGTATTATGTTGTTTTTAAAGTGACATTCGCGAGTGAAATCAATCCAGGTGAAAGTGGCACTGCTCCTTTCCTACAAAAACTAATATCCCTGAAGGTCCAACAACGAGTGAAATTTGGTGTTTGACATTGAATTCTTCAAAATTAGCCATCTTTGACAGCATATTGCCGCTCTTGCAGAAATTTCATTTTGAAAAACAAAACATTTTCTTTAAAATACAGCAGAGTACGTTTTTCATTACTTTTTGATATTGGAATTCAAGGGGCAAATATCAGGCCAGATCATACTATGTCCTTTTGATACTGAATACTAGTTTATACATTTTTCGTAGAATTACTGCTCAAACATGGGCTGTGCTTAATGACAAAATTGTATAAAGCAGAAAGATAAATACAATTTGTTTAAAATGTAAATGCTAAATTGATCGCAGGGTAAATCAAACCATCTAAGGTCAGAGCTATAAAAAAAGTTCCAGATAATTTATCAATTTTACGACAAAAGTAACTAAACATCGGACACTAATAATTAATCGACAGAAGGAAAGGAGAAAAAGAAGGAACGGAACGAAAGTTAAATTTTGGGATCGAATTGGGCTTGTTTTAATACCAACACCTAATTTGCTGGTTTAAACAGAGTTCAATCCTTGAACTATAGCAAGGACATGTGTAGTAGTTTCAGCAGTCAAAAATTGGACGGAACTTACACATTAATTTATAAATGACTGATCGATAATCGCATCATAAGTTCTGTAAAAACAATACATTGTTCCGGTAAATATTGTCATTAAACTATTGAAAATTTTTCCTGTGTGAATTGTCAAAAAACGTTAAAGGAAAATCTATATTATCCGTTCCCTTTTAGAAATAAACGATCATTTATCAGTGTGTCCAGTGTGATGTAAATATGTTCGAAATGCAAATACATAGTAATATAAACAACTAGAGCCTATTCATGTTTTAAATGATTGATTCAACATGACCAATATCGACAATAAGTTTTAAACTTGCATCATGTGACCTTTTCTACTTCCTCAAAAAAATCTCGTTTATTTTTCTATATGCTCTAATGTTTTAACAGAAATGAATGTATACATCTTAATGACCTTTTTGGGATTAATTGATGGAACTTATTCTCTTGCAGGAAGAATATGTTACATCAGAACAGCAAGGTTTGTATCACTTTTTTTTTTCCTTTTTCCATTGATTTTTCTTTTAAGGAGTATATTTATGAGTAGAGCTGTTCGTGGTATATTTTCACAAGATGCGCATAATCATAGACAGGATTGGGTTAGCTTAAAATGTAGAATAGTACATTTTTTAACAAATTATATGTTTTGATCAAGTTCAAGATTACATGTTAAAAGCCAACCAAACAACCGAATATATTGTAGAAAAATAAAAAAAACAAACAAACAAAAACAAAAACAAAAACCAAAAACCAAAAACCAAAAAGGCAAAATGTTTTAAAAGAAATAGGTATTCCTTAGTTTCAAGAATTATTACCAATTTTCAAATTTTAATTTCAAATGCCAAATGCCAGAGGCATTGAACTATAAAGCTACTCCCGAGGAAGACAATTTTTAGTAAATATACACAGTAAGTATTCACTCTGTAACAGAAATATCAACTGTGATGATGATACCGTCGTGACGAAAATAAAAGACAACAACGAAAACAATTTGTCTGCTTGAACCTATGTTTTTTTTTTATTACAGTGGCAAAGAAAAAGCAACATGCTGTGCAGATTTTGAGGAGGTGAACAATAACTGCATACGTAAGTGTGAATTATCTGGTTTTGTGTTTTTAAGTTAGTATTCAATTTAGAACATATCATCTTATTTTGTCTGTTCCAAGGATGAAAATGAAAATATTACAATCATTGTTGACAATCCAAATAACTCATTATCTACATATGAACACTATCAGAAATAGATTAATATATCACAGCGATATATTGAAAAGTCTAAGTGTTATTTGTTTTTTTTGGGAAGAAATTTAATCAGTCATTTAACTGACATACATTTGAGGTTTATCATACCTTTGTGCCGACTATTCATTTTGGGTTTCAGCTTGCAGTGCCGGATATACCTCAGAAAATGGTGAAATGTGTCGTGAATGTGAAAGTAACACATACGGAGATAAATGTGCTGAAGTATGCCACTGTACTGTCTATCAGAGGTAATATTCATAAAACATTGTTTTTTTCAAATTTTCAAAGATCATTTTAATTTTTCAAAAGAAATTAGTAAAATGCGATTCTTGTTAAAACACTATGTACAAAAGACAATTTCTAGCATTCCATGCATTTCATTACAAGAACACATGCACAAAAGATAAAGATCACAGAAATTCAAAATCAATCATAGAAAGATACTAGGGACGGTAAAACCATTCGAGGAAAAATGATAAAAACATTGTGCTCACCAAGCCAATTTAGTTCCAATATATATCAGGAAAACATTTTGTTGGAAAATTGAAACTATTGTTGTGATTAAAATTCTACAGGTGAAACTTATATGGTAATATAACAATATGTTTTACTAGCAGTAATGGCTGTTAAAATTGTCGAAAAACACATACTTCATCGTAATTAGCATTACATGAACATTACATTACATATATTGAAAATCAATACAATCTGATTTTTTTACATTATTTTATTGTATACTTTTGATAAGCATAGATTTATTTACAGATGTGACCACATAGTGGGATGTATTGATAATGTAGTTTCTACTTTGCTATTAACTACATTAAAAGGTAAAATATAATGTGATTTTGTTATGGTACAATATGGAATTTAGATTATATTTAATGGGCTGGGTTTTTAATTGCTGTCATGATGGAAATTTATAACACGAAATTTTACTGTCGGACGAAACCTTATACATACAAATTAACTTGATTTTTTTAAGTTTTGGTCTAGGTTTTTTTTCACAAAAAAAATATCGAGATATTAAGGGTAATGCGAATAACTTTTTTTAGCAGTTGTCATAAGCAGATTGTTAGCGAACAAACATGTCTACCAATCTATTCAATGATACAATTTTGATAGTGAAAAACCACAATCGAAAGTTAATTAAGATATGAACATTGTATACTTACAAGTATAGCAAAATAATAAGTATAAATATTGTTATTGTGACATTTTTCATCATTTAATTTTTTTTTTGTAAAACGGAAAAATACATGCTAATTCTTCCTCAATTTAAAAATGTTGACCTAGAAAAAAATTAGCGGGCAATAATCCCAGTTTACAAATAGATTTCAGTTTTATGTAATGTATAAATATTTAATTACATTGTTAAGGAAGTTTTTTTTTCAATATAATAATTTGAGTGTATTCATTTGCGGAAGGGCAAATGTATAACGGAAAAAGTATTAAAAAGTGATACGATTCCCCTTTTCCTTAATCTGAAATCTGTAATAAAGTGAACATTTGCAGATCAAGGCGATACAGAATGACTTGTCTTTCATTTCATTATATAAACCAATCAAAATAAGGAATCTTCATATTTTCTCCTGCTACCATGACCCGATTTGATGCCCATGAGTCATAAGTTGCACTGTTTGTTTTTCAAAACATGGGGCTCACGGCTATCTTAAAAAAAGACAACTCGTAACCCAGGAATTTTTTCTAAGGGGGTAAAGATTTTGAAAGTACAGGAATGGCTCTCTGTTCTGATTGCCTTCCTTTAGTTTCGATCGGTTACTATGATCTTTTGATCAGGCATACGTATGTCGTCACATTATCACCTAAACATGTTCATTGCATCCATTTTATGCACACAGATTCAGTACGTTCAACAGAATATACAATTACAACGGAAATGGATGTCAGAAAAACAACGGAATCTATAAATGCTCAGACCATTCAGTCAATGAATATTCAAAAAGGTAAGGACATTAACGTTTTACCATAACGGTAGACTGTTTATTTATAAAGCCCGAAAGGAAACATGTCGTACAAAATTATTTTGCAAACACGTAAATTGTTTTCTATGATTGACAAGATAGTGCCAACATTTATTTATATTTTGCTATATTCATTAAGAATTTAAAGACAGTTTCATATCGAAATGTTATAAAATTATTACATATTTAAAAATAGTCTGATATTTAAATTCTTTTATAATGTTTTCCCATTACACAGAAGGTATTTGATTTTACAGATCTGACACAAAGGGAAGTTATTCTATACGTATCCATGTCAACTGTTGTGATAGTTTTACTTGTAATAGTATGCATTTTCATTATAAAACAAAAGCGACAGTCACGTCATCATGATGTTTCAGTTAACCAACGACATGAAATTAGAGCAGTTGCCGAAGAAATTAATGTTGACGAAAGAAACATATATGATGCCATTGATGAAGTAAATGTAAATGAAATCACCAAAAATGAAAATGGGACAA
Source organism: Mytilisepta virgata (assembly GCA_028015205.1). NCBI lineage: Eukaryota > Metazoa > Mollusca > Bivalvia > Mytilida > Mytilidae > Mytilisepta > Mytilisepta virgata. The sequence continues at coordinate 36,982,248 of CM051510.1, read as the reverse complement.
GTATATATCTTGATGTTGTTAATGAATCCGCTTCTACAAAAAGTGATATTAGTTTAGAAATAAGAAAACACTCAAATATTGACAAAGAAATAAACCCTGTCAAAAGCAATGAAACTGACGATGAAACATCTTCATCTAGATCTGAAATACGAGACACAGAAGGTTGCTTTGGTCCATACGAGCATTTAGCAGAAACAAGTACAGAGGGCTCTCATGTGTACGAAATGCAGCCACTACCTTATTATTCCAAGAACTACAAACTAAAACAAGACCCGAAGCAGCGCTATGTATATAAAAGAGATACTTACAGATCTTTTTCATACAATGACATTGATGGGTTCTTCTGTGGCAGCTTAAATAATGAGGGAAGTAACATATTTGAACAGGCTACTGCAAATGCAGACCTGTCAATACTGTATCGCTCTAAATCATGCTATGCTCTTAAATAATAGGGAAACAGAACATCAACTTAAAATATCGCTGACAAGATAGAATACTGCATTTGCACTTTGCATTACTTAATTTAGATACAATTCTTGCCTCATTGTTGATATCACCGCACATTCGAAGAGAGTTCGGGGAAATTGCGACTGTCCACGTCCGTCCGTCTTAGTTTCTTGTGACAGCAACTCCTCCTCCTCTTTTGGATTTAGACATTTAAGGATGAGTTGCGATACGATGTCTAATCGACTCAAATTATCGTGAAAAAGTTTTCGGGAAAAATTGTTTGCAATATTATTATTAACTCTTCGTTTTACTTCATATTTTCATAAAACATATTTTTTCAACAAGACAGTATTAGATGATGCCAACCCTAATACGTTTAAGAGAATGCATTTGAAAATAATTTACCTATTCTTCGTTGGCGACGCCCACCTCGAAAAAGCGCTGAAATTCAACGAAGCATGTTCTTTAATTGTTACAACATATATAAAGTAGTATGGTCTTGGTATTTTACAAGTTTATGATATATCACATGAATTCATTTTATCATATGCTTCAAATAATTTAGCCATACCATTCCTGTACTTTTAAAAATGGCCCACGTGGTAACATCTTTTTATTCAGATATGAATTTTATTTTCTCGAATGTGTGTGATTTTTATAACATTTATCAGGCCACTTGTTGCCGTTTTTTAAAATTTATATTTTACATTTATTTTTAATTAAATGTATTATTTATTTTATTATCATCATTATTAGAAAGTATAATAGAACTTTATACTTGTTTTAACGTTTATATATTTAAAAAGTTACTGAACTAGTCCTTTGTCAATTCTAGAATGTTCAGGTGAAATATTGATAAGGATCATGTTTTTTATCTGGATATTGATGAAAATATTTCCTGTGGGATTAAGGACTCAACAAATATCTTCATTATTTAACTGAATGTTGTTTAGGTGAGATTCTTTCTTAGTAGGTGGAAATTAAAGAATAATACAGATAAAACCAAAGTAGTTATTTTTAGTAAAAGAAAATACAAGGGAACATTTTATTTCAAAATAAACGATAAGGTATTAGAAATCAAAGATTCATACACATATCTTGGTATTATTTTCAACTACAATGGAACATTTTGTACAGCTAGAAAAAAACTTTTAGAACATGCTCAAAAGGCATTATATGGGTTATTTTCTAAAATAAAAAGTATTCAAATTCCTTTAGATCTTCAGCTAAAACTGTTTGATGCTCTTATTAGTCCAATTTTATTATATTCTTGTGAAGTTTGGGGTTTTGAAAATAAAAATAATATAGAAAAGATGCATCTTCAGTTCTGTAAAAAAATACTTTTTGTAAGGAATACTACTCCAAATTTTATGATTTATAGAGAATTGGGAAGGTTTCCACTGGAACTATTTGTGAAACAAAGAATGGTTGTATTTTGGAACAATTTATTATATGATACCAAAAAAATATCAAGTATTATGTATAGAGTTATGCTAAAATTGCACAATTCTTCGCCATCTAAATTCAAGTGGATTTCGTATATTAAATCTATTTTTGATGAAACTGGTTTAAGTTATATTTGGAATGATCAGTTGCATCAGAATACATTATTTTTGAAATCACTGGTAAAACAAAATTTACAAGATCAATTTCAGCAAAATTGGGTATCTCAAATTAGAAATAGTTCACGTGGCGAATTTTATTCTGAGTTTAAGACAGAATTTAAAATAGAACCATATTTAATTAGATTATATCAAAACGAGAGAATATATTTAACAAAATTTAGATGTTGTAATTTAAAATTTCCTATAGAAACTGGTAGATGGTATGGCATTGAAAAGAATATAAGAATTTGTCATTTATGTAAAACAGGGATTGGTAACGAATTCCATTATTTGTTTTTGTGTCGCCATGAAAGAATTACAGTTCTACAAGAAAAGTTCATCCCGAATTATTATAGAACATATCCTAGTGAAAACAAAATGTTTGGTTTACTGAAAATATGCAATGTTCAATTATACAAAAAAATTGCAAAATTCTTAAAATGTATAAGTAAACTATTGTAATAGATTTTAAAAATATATCGTTTTGAAATGTTTATTTTAAATTTATGTAAACTCGCCTTGTCTGTCATTGTACACTTATGTTTGTATATTTATATGTTATGTCCTCTTGTACACTGTATGTGTCTGGGGTTATAATAAAGAATCTGAATTTGGCAGATTTGGAAACCAAGAGTGACATGTATGTATAAGGTCTTGGTTGGCTCTCTATATTAGTGGTCAACATAACTGTTGCAAAACTTACGAAATTTTATGGAGATTAAGGAGTCCTGGTGAAAGTTTGCTCAGTCGTGAACAGTGAAGAGGAAAAGTTTGTGAAAAACAAATGCCTTTAATAATTAAGGATGAAGTGGTGTGATTGTAGATCACGGTTAAACTTTAAACGTTTTGATATCACAAGTACATGTAGTTGTCTGAATTTTAAATATTTTCGTTTTGATTTTAAAGTCTTATTTTTCAGAATTGTTTTTTTATTTGTTTGGATATTGTTTCGAATAAATGTTATGGCAAATATCTTTTTTATACTTTTGACTACCATATTAGGATTGCATGGATTCATGTTGAATGTTGAAATAAATTGTAGATTTAGTCTATGTTGTTCATCTTTATTTCAAGGGCATACGATACAGTTTCGATCTACTATTGATTTTTCTTTAAGATTTTGCATATTGGTAGTTTTGTCCAGAAAATTACACCTTCATGTGCTATTGTGACTACTGATTGTACCGACTTTTTCAGTAGCGAATTTACGCTACCAGTTTATATTGCATTATACCGGAACGCATTTAAGCCTATGGTAGCGGGACTGTAAAACCTGGTTTAGCCACCTTTTCCATCGGAAATGTCTGTACCAAGTCAGGGCCATTACGATTATTTCCATTTTCTGGTGCTTGCCTCGATTTTGCCTGTGATATATAGACTACCCCATTTTTAGCTCGCCTGACCCAAAGCTATTCTCATCACTTGGCGTCCGTCATCCGTCGTCCGGCGTCTGTCTTCCGTTAACTTTTTACAAAACTCTTCTCCTCTGAAACAACTGGGCCAAATGGAACCAAACTTGGCTACAAGCATCATTAGTGTATCTAGTTAAAAATGTGTCCGATGATCTCGCCTGCCAACCAACATGGGAATGGCCAACATGGCTAAACATAGAACATAGGGGTAAACTGAAGTTTTTGTCTTATATCTCAAAAACTAAAGCATTTAGAGCAAAACTGAGGTAAAAATGTTCATCAGGTCAAGATCTAGCTGCCAATTTTCAGAGGAATCGGTCAACCCTTTGTTGGGTTATTGCCCCTGAATTGTTAATTTGAAGTAAATTTTGCAGTTTTAGGTTATTATCTTGAATATTATTATAGATACATGTGTAAAGACAATCTGTAATCAGCAAAAATTTTCAACAAAGTAAGATGTACAAAATAAGTCAACATGACCAGAATCATTGATTAACCCTTTATAGGAGTTTTTGCCCTTTAAAGACGGCGTCCGGTGTAAACTTTCCTTTAAAGATCTTCTCCTCTGCAACCACTGGGCCAATTGGGACCAAACTTATTTCGAAAAAAAACAATAACTTTCTTGTTTTGAAAGATAAATACATCGGGTTTTTTGCATAAAAAAGTTCAGTATCTCTTCTCTTCCAATAAATAAATTTTAGGCGAATATGTGATATATACCCAAAAACTTTGAATTAAGGAACGATATATAAGTGTACCAAACAAAATCTGCTATTAATAGTTTAATTAAAAACTCACATAGTATTGTACTTATAATTTGCTATCGAACGTAGTTTCGAAATAAGGGGGGTCCATGTGCTATTTCATGTGCACATTCAGATATAAAGGTCCAGATTATACTTTTGTTACAAAGAAAACAATGATTGATTATATTTTATTTACTCCTATCCTGGAAAAGCAACTGAATTCTTATGAAATCCTTGAAGAGGGTTCATTTTCTAGTACATCCGATCACCTTCCTATAATAACAGTCTTTAAAATTGACTTTAATCCGCATTTAGTAATGAAATCCTTTGACATCCTACCGGCATGGCACAAAATTAGTGACGAACAAATTAAGGCATATCAAGAATATCTAGAGTCTCCACTTACTAGATTCATATCGAAGATCGAAGCGAACCTCAAAAGTCTAAATGATATAAATAGAGAATTTGTGCAAATTTTACACGAAGCCTCAGCGAAAACGATTCCTCGATGTGGATTTAATCCTAACACTAAACCTTATTGGTCAGAAGAATTAAAAAATGCACATAAAAAGGAACGAGCAATGCGTGTTAAATGGATTGAGCAAGGTCGTCCAAGAGGCATGAACTTTGATTCATACAGGCAATATAAAAGAGCAAAACGTGAATTTAGAAATTTACAACAGAGTGCATTTGAAAAGTATCAACAGAACTGTTACGATGATATCAACAAAGCTGCAGAATGTGACTTGCGATTGTTTTGGAAAATGGTTAAATCCTTTAAACCGAAAGTGTCCAAAATTTACCCAGAGATAATTCATAACGGTGTAGTTTGTGACAACCCTAAGTCAATAGCAAATGGTTTCAAGGAATATTTTGCTAATTTGAATAACATTGAGAATGATGCATTTGACATGGATATGAATCAATATGTTGATAGTGCATATGAGGATATTCTTACCTCTTGTAACTCTGTTAATGAAAACCTCCCAGGAGGTGTTATAGAAGATTCGGAACTTTTTGAAATCGTTAGAACTTTGAAACGAAAGAAAGCTGGAGGACACGATAAAATACAGAATGAACACCTTGTTTACGGTGGAGATATTGTGATTAAAGCTTTATCAGCCATGTTCAATTTGATCGTCCGCAAAGGTTATGTTCCCACAGACTGGAAATTCGGATTACTGGTACCCCTTTACAAGGGCAACAATAAACCTAAAACGTCTCCGGATAGTTATCGGCCGATTACTCTACTGCCTTGTATATCGAAAGTGTTTGAACAAGTGATTAAAAACAGACTAACACGTTGTATTAGTGAAGTATACTCGTTTCCGAACCCTCAACAAAATGGTTTTCAGAAGAATCTCAGTTGCTTAACTACATCCTTCAATCTCCAGGAAACAATCTACCACAACCTTGAGTTAAATAGTAAAATATTTGTAGCTTTTTTAGACAGCCGTAAGGCTTTTGACACAGTGTGGAGAAAAGGGTTGATGTTTAAATTGTATCACTTAAAAGTAAAGGGACGATTATGGTCCATAATAAATGATATACACCTTAATACAAATAGTTCTGTAATTGTTAACCAATATCAATCATCCTCATTTTGTGTTTCAGAGGGTGTGAGACAAGGAAGTGTATTGTCAGGTTTTTTGTATTTAGTTTTCATAAATGATTTGATATGTAGCATTGAATCCCAAAGTAAAAACATAGGCATTTTTAATATTGTCTGTTCATCACCTTCCTTAGTTGATGACATATCATGTGTGGCAACTTCCCCAATTGCTCTCCAACGTTTACTCGATATTTGTTTTCAATATTCAATAAAATGGAGATTCCAGTTTAATGCGAACAAATCTCAGATAGTACAATTTTCTAAGAACCCGAGAGAACGTAATATTCAATTTGTATGGCGCATCGGCGATGAAATAGTCCCTGTAGTGGACGAGTATACTCATCTAGGTATAACACTCAACTCTCTGTTCAAGTCTAAGAAGAGAACAAGCGATGCCTGTAGAAAAGGAAAAAGTACGTTCTTTGCATTAAAAGGTGTAATGTCGAAGTCAACACATCCGTCGGTAGTTATAAAACTCTATAAAACTGTTATTCTTCCAAGTGTTTTATATGGTTGTGAAATGTGGACCGACTTACAAAACCAAGAGACAGCTATTCTAAACACCTTTCAACATTTCATCGTTAAATTTATACTAGACTTACCATCTACTACAAGATCAGACATGTGTGAAAGTATAATAGGCATTCATCCGATCAGCAGCTGTATACATAAAAGAAAACTTATTTTCCTACAAAAGCTCTGTAGTCTTGATGCTAAAACTATTGCGAAACAAATATTTCTCGTCAGATTGTTTACCTTTTTATCAGACACTAAGAGACGAATGTATGGATTCATTCCTGATGTCATCAATATTCTGTATTTCTATAAACTTTGTGAATACCTCATTGAATACATCAATACTGGACTATTTCCGTCAAAAAACAAGTGGAGAATTATTGTAAACAACGCCATTCATTTCAAACAAACTGAAAATTGGCTTAACTGAATCGAAGTTGATAGTAACTTTACTCGCTTCAAACATATTCATAAAACAGTCACAATGACAACCTTTTGGCATCACTCGTGTACTTTTAGAGAAATAAGAAACTCATACTTCATAACCAAAATGTTGACTTTAATTCCGAATAGTACTGCGGATAGATGCAAATTCTGTGGTCGTATTTTTGATGACGTTTATGTACATGCATGTTGTTCTTGTCCGTCTACAAATAATCACAGAGACACACTTTGGATGATGATTATAGAGAACTTTGAACTTCAGTTGTATTGCGAATTGTCAACATACGACGATGAAATAATGTTTCAAAGTTTACTTGGTCGTTTACCGTCACACGAGTTCGTTGATTGTGATGACTATATTCAATTCATGAAGTTGTGTCATACGCACATTGTAAAATGTGTTATCGAGTACAGTCGAGCTATTAGATGCCACACATGATATGTCACATTAATAATAAACATTTTATTTATAATTTCCAGTTTATTGTATCAATAGACATCTTAGTTATCACTTACCTTGTAGATATGTTTTCTATTATAATGTATGTTATTTTGAGTTGAATATGTAATATGTTTATAATTCTTATATCTCATATGATGAGGAAATAAAGATATGAATGAATGAATGATTAACCCTTTATAGGAGTTTTTGCCCTTTAAAGACGGCGTCCGGTGTAAACTTTCCTTTAAAGATCTTCTCCTCTGCAACCACTGGGCCAATTGGGACCAAACTTATTTCGAAAAAAACAATAACTTTCTTGTTTTGAAAGATAAATACATCGGGTTTTTTGCATAAAAAAGTTCAGTATCTCTCCTCTTCCAATAAATAAATTTTAGGCGAATATGTGATATATACCCAAAAACTTTGAATTAAGGAACGATATATAAGTGTACCAAACAAAATCTGCTATTAATAGTTTAATTAAAAACTCACATAGTATTGTACTTATAATTTGCTATCGAACGTAGTTTCGAAATAAGGGGGGGTCCATGTGCTATTTTTTTTTTAGATATTTAAAAAAAAACTGTTGATTTTTCAGGCACTGATACAAGTTTTGATTTTAAGCTGTGAACTGCTTTGCCTCTGACAAAATAATTCTTATAGGAATTATTTTTTTCAAAATATTTCTAGAGACACTGATTATTCAACTTCTGTTTCTATCAAAAGCAATGTTATATAACATATATGAATAGCATTTCTCATTTTTATGTCTAATTGGTATTTGTACTTTCTTTGGTAAAAAAAGGCGAATCAACATAGATTAGGAAGTCCGAGAAATTAATTCTTTAATTTCATTTTTATTAAATGATGTACAAAATGTAAATAAATCTGCGTGATACATGCAAGTTGTACAATGTCACTTCCTCACAATATTCATGCATTATTTGAACTAAGGGATTTTACAACTACATTTACCATATATCTAGATGTCAAGTTCCAAGTCTTTCTAGATGAAATGAATGAGGTAAACAAGTTTACATGATGCACACAATGCATAGGAATATGAATCTATTAAGAAAACAAATTCCGCCATGAAACCCATTTAAAAAAATACTCTTTAGAGAAGCCTAAAGCAGATACTGCTTATGCATTCGGAGCACTTGACTTCATCCCGTTTTTTTTCTTTTTTTGGGGGGAGGGGGGGGGGGGTTCCTGTTCATCATTTATGTGTGTACATTTAACTATTTTGTATTATTTGTTGTTTGTCTTTTGACTGGACATCGTCGTGTGTTATTGTCCACGGATTTCCCCTCTTTTGACACTTCGATCGGTATTCCTAATTTAAATTGAAGCTATGCATTGTGTGCATCATGTAAACTTGTTTACCTCATTCATTTCATCTAGAAAGACTTGGAACTTTATACAAGTACCGCCAGTGACGTAATGTAATTCCGCGATAAGGAGACGTCCGAATTAACGACTTGCGGGAAAAGGAAAAAAAATGTAACGTGAACAACGTGATTATCTCCCCTGTAACTGTACCGTTATACCCTTAAGAGAAACCAACATGAAAGAACGCATTTGCTTCTATTCTATTCTTACATAAATCCCGTAATTTCAAGTCTTGTTTTGTCTACCATGTTTCAGATACTGTTTGATTTATTCAAAGGTTTTCAAAATAGACACCAAAACAATGTTTTCAATAAAAAAAAAATCTATAACTGCTAAAATATGTTGAGATTTTTTGCTTCAGTGTCCTGCCTCCTCTTTCTTTTGAAATTGCTGAAGTTAAGAATGCTATAAGAGAATCTTAATTCATTAATGAATATCCATACCTATCTTTCTATATTTCTTCGACATATATATGATTGAATTTCTCCTACTTTCGTACATAAAAAAATCTTTTTGGGCTACCCTTTTCACATCGACATAGTAGACCCTTTGAAAGTCAACATACCACGTGACAAAAACTTGCACTGACTTGTGCTACTTAACATTAAAAAATAGTTTGTTCAAATCGAAAGGAGACATAAAATAGCCTTATCGCAACCCATCTGTTCTATATAGAATGATTGCATACCACCTCCAGATGCATATTAAAGTTTTGAAGCTACATTTTTTTTTCAAAACTTGGGAGCCATAGGGGTCTAATTTGGAAAACTATAAGTTTAAGCTTGTGATCTAAAGTTTTTTTCATTTTTCATTGGTTTTATTGATTTGATTGCTCAATAGAATGATTGGATGCCATTTTTATGAAGGAAATATGGTTTTCATTTTGGTTAATGATAAACGACAATTTCAGCAAATAATGTTAGAGATAATCATATAAATTCTAACAAAACCGACAAGGTTTTCCTAGCATGACATTTAAACATTTAAAGGTTGTTCACAGTATTTCCCAGTTTTATATGTCTGAGATCAAAGGAGTAATAGTTTGGTCAAATATATACAATGTACATATTTACTTTAAGGATGCTCGCTGGTCATGTTTTGGTCTTTTTGTGAGATTTGCGGATTTTCGGAATCCTCGGGTTTTATCCATTTCTTAAACATGAAGTTTTTTGCCCATGAACCCATACTTTAATTTTCTTTTATAATTCAGTCATATATACCGTAAAATGGTAATTGACAAAATCTTATGAAATCATTTTTATTTTTTTTTTCATACATTTTTGAGAGACTGGAGTTGCCAATGCAAAGACAAGGAAAAATCCAGAGAAAACCCATTTCCTGCAAATTTTCAAGGCCTTATAGCTCTAAAATGAACCTATATTTTTTTCTTGCTTATTTGTTTACTATTCATATGTTCTCTCAAACTAAAACACCTATTTCAAATCCTATTTATTTCTTTTAGACTAGCGATCATCCTTAATATCACATCCTTGTAAATAAATAACTTCTAATCTACTTAAATTTTGAAATTACATAAAATGATTTACAAAAACACATACATATATAAATAATGTATATAACATCTATAGACATACGTTTTTTATATGTTGTAAGTGAATTACCACAACTAATGGTTTTGGCATTAACTGGAAAATATTTTTTTTACAACATAGAGAGTGTAGCTTTTAAATCTTGGAAATTTTTTATGCAAAACATTTCTCATCAATAAACATTAAGAATTCCATCCATCTTCATCAGTTTTGAACACGTTATTCTCATATTTGTTCCACCTAATTGTACAAGCGCCTGAAAAAAATGCAAAACTTGATTCTATATCTGGCATCTGTTATAAAAAATATATTGCATTGCTATCGAATAATTAGTTAAAATAAAGATACACTAATAAAATAATTATCAACTGGAATATATATAAGAAATTTAATTAATTGTCATTGGTTTTGTTCAAACAATACCATTCATTATCTACGTTTTGAAGATTTTTTCTGTGATTTTTTTTTTTATTAAAGCCATATTCTTGTAGTTTGACAACGTTAATTATCTTAAATTATTCATTTCAATCGTATGATCGATTCTTTGAAACCAGTTTGTTTAATAAGATGTGCAAATTTCGTCGATTTAGGACTCATTAGTTGAGCTCAAGGTCTAAAATTGGGAAAAAACAAAAAAGATTAAGCTCTGCGGAGATACTCCTTAGCTTTCACAATTATAATATTATTGTAGCAGTAAATTTAAAGAATCAATTTATGGCAAGTAGGAAATACTAGCAAGTATTCTGGTGACACCAGAGTTGATAAGCTGGTGGGCTTGGAGTACCGACTCAGTGGAAATATGAAATTGTCATACAAATTTTAATACACAAGATGTACGCATTTCGTCAATTTACGACTTTTCAGTTATGCTCAAGTTCTAAAAGTCGAAAAATTAAACATTTAAAGTTTGAAAAGGAAATTCAAAAACACCATCAAGATACTGATTGTGTTCATAAATATAATATTTCTTAACAATTAATTTAAGGTGTCAAATTCTGGCTAATATATAAAAAAAACAGTAAACTATGTTGTGGTACCCTCGGGGTCCTGTTGTCCATCAGCAGCGGTCAAAACTCAACGGTAATAATAAATGCTTTCATACTAATTTTCATGCACACGATGTGCGCATTTCGTCGTCTCACAATGTATATTATGTACGTACTTGTTCTGTACCAAGTCCGACTATCCTGGCTCTGTTGTGTTTATGTTTTTGTTGTGTGCTCCTGTATGTTATTTTTTGGTCCGGAGTAATGCATTTTGGGTTGCTTTGATTGATTGGTATGTGATTATTGACGTTTCCTGTTATTTTTTTTGTTGTTTATTTGTTCCACCCCAGTGATGTAAACGCTGGCAAGATGTTAAATGATTTGCCAATAAGTAGTTCTTGTGTGGTATAATATTTAGTATTTCTGGGATATTGCATTGGGACAGGCAGGAGAGTTAAATGTCGTTAAAACAATTATAGAGCTATAAAGCAAGGTGAAACAAAATGTAGACTGATAAAACAACCTAAACGAAACAAACAAGGAATACATTTTGTTTTTTATGAGGCTTACATGATCATTTAAACTTTTGATGTTTTTTTTATGTCTTGTTGAAAAGGATAATTTGCATTGAAAATGTATCTGTTACACAAAAGCATTCCTTCAAACACTCTAATTAAACAAGAACCTGTTTGTACAAATGAAAATTTATATGTCACTGAAAATTAAATTTATATTGTTTACTATCTTGAAGAGTAAATTATTATTAACTGACCAAGGTATATTATTAATGCGTGTGATTAATGAATAACTACATTTGAATTATTTTTCCAAGTCCACACCCGGTTATATATATTTAAATGGTTAAATGAATTTTATTTTTCATGACTCAGTTACTGCCAGGTCATATCTTTATAACTGGTTTTGACACCAGTGCAACATTGATTTCACATAAAAATACATCCAAAATATTTATTTCCCCGACACAGTTTTACTTACTGGTTTAACTTTAATGTAAATATCATTAAATGTTTCATCCGTGATGACTCCATCTTCTGATTTTATGATTTGCCTTATGTAGTAATTTATGCGACTTAAATCTGCGGTGATGGATTGAATATCGTCTGGTGGAAGTGATTCGGAAATATCTAATCCGTTTAATTCTTTCAAAAGGAAGATCATCAACCGAAAATCAAATGTCTTCGAAGATGGTTTACCTGTAACAGCAATTTCATTAATTCTGAATTTCATGTTTATGTGTGTCTAACCAATGAACCTCACATTACATATAAGCCATGTAAACAGGTGCTCTTTTAAATCTGTATTATTTTTTTAATTTCTCGCGGACTAATAAATTAATTTTCTTTTAATTCAAATCCATGTCACGTAGATTTATCTTATGCATGTCACTGACTCAAACCTCCCTGAACATGTGTTAAGTTAGGTTAAGATCATGTAACATAGTCAAACTGAAATATACCTATAATAGCTCCGCACACAAGTTGTGTTAACCTACGTTAGGTGAGAAAGTAAGCTAATTAAGAAAAAACTTAATATTATACGTCTGTGGAGCATAAATTTTAGATTAAAGTCAGGTGAGATACATGTATGTCAGACGGACATCAATGCCGTAGCTAGGACCTCTATTTTAGTGAGGCAAATAATTATCGAAAACATTTTCGGCAGGGGGTCTGGGGGCCGCTCAAGACCAAAAAAGCTCTCGAAAAATGGTGAGAAATCCTGCATACAAGATGATATAAAGCCAAAATGTCAATATGTTTAATCAACATTTGGAATTATTTGTACAGTGACAGGATTTTCATTGCAATTATATACCTGATTCTTGAGCCGATCGTTTTCGACAACTACCTGTTTTTAACCAGCGGTCCATTTTGGTTTTTCCAATTAAGTAGCGGATACGGATTACAATGATTACACTCCGGACATCACTTGGAATACCGTAATATATATGGTGATATTAAAAACTGCATTCCGAAACTGTTTCGGTGGAATAAACACTGTTATCTTTTTCCTAAATGAATAATCTCGATGTTTGTCTATTACATTTTATTTCTTAAATAAGTCTTCGATACGGAATTCTTTTAGTGAGGCAATTGCTTCACTCGCCTCAACTGCAGGTACGGCCCTTGACATGTACACCAAACAATGATTACATACACAAAATATAACTTGACAAATATAAAAAAAATATACGTCAGTCAGAGAAGCAAGAAATTGAGGTCAAAGACGGGATGCACATGTAAGACACCAATTTACACATTGCAAAACTTACTGTATATAGGTCGAATACAGTAGAACTATCACTTATTGTAATGCAATACTTTTGTATTTTGAGCCTTCGTTTCATACCATGAGACAATTGTAACACGAAAAATCAATTAAATGGTCAAAAGTTGTTCTGTCGACTTAAGATCCATACGGGTACCATAGGAGGGCAACTTGGGAAATAAATACGTAGATAACACTTTAAGAGTTTTCTGTTGCCGAAGTTTCGGAACTGTGATATTTGCCCAAAGGCAAGAATTATCAGCGAAAATACATTTCCAGTTATCCAATACTTAGAAAGAGCAAACCAAAAAAAAAAAAAAAAAAAAAAAAACGCATTCCATTGGACAGACAGACCCGGGAAGACAAATAAACAACCACAAGCACAACAAATAAACACTGACAACTAAAAAAAAATAAACAACGTGAACTCCTATAAAAACCAGGAGTGAAATCAGGTTCCTCAAAAGGGTAAACAGTTCCTGCTCCTTATACGGCACCCGTCGTTTAGTTCAAGTCAATCAGTTGGTAGTCAAAAATCGGTGGAGGTACATGAAATGTTACGAATGTGGGAACCAGTCCAACATCATTGTCGATATTAGAACACTGTAAAAGTCAATCAATTCATGATGACGACCGTAAAATTTTCAACGTATCCCTGATAAAACCCTGGTAAGTAGCCTTTGTGACAGCAGTAATCCTCTTTGTCGATTGTCACGGAAACTCACGCTTGCCCTTGATTATATCGGATAAGCTGAGAAACGAACACGCCATATGCAGTCGATGCTGGTATATGGCTACTCAAAAAAGGAAAGTTAACAATAGGAAAGTTGAAGCCATCACATTTGTCATAAAGTTTTGTCTGCAAATGTTCCTCATTGTCTATGTCAAGAAACAAATCCAAATATGAAGCGGACATCGATGTATCTTAATTTCAAGCTCACTGGGGTAGATGAAAGTCTTGGAATTTATCGTTATATAACGACAACACGTCATCTGTATAACGAAAAGTGAAATAAAATGATTGGGCTAGTTTTTTGTTTTTGTTTTCATGTAGTAGCCCTCCAATGAAGTCCGCTTAACAGATCAGCGAGGAAAGGAGCAGAGTTGGTTCCCAAATGTGAAGCGAACTTCGATGTATCTGTTGTATCCTACTGGCGTAGATGAGATGTAGAAAGTCTTGGAATTAGTCGTTATTTAACGACAACACGACATCTTATATAACGAAAAGTGCAATTAAAGGATTGGGCTAGATTCTTTTTGTTTTCACGTAGTAGCTCTTGAGTGAAGTCCGCTTCAAATGAGTAAAGAAACAGATCGGCGAGAAGAGGAGCAGAGTTGGTTCACATTGGAATGCCAATTGTTTTTTTTTTTAAACATTCGACTGCCAAATTCCACAAATATGTTGTCTATGACAAAATCTAACATGTTTGTAAATTCATCTTCAGAATACTTTTTGTCAGAATCAGAGTGGTTCTTCACGAAATAAGCCTTTTCTCTACCTAAAACTAGAACTTTATACCTGTGTGTGCCATTTTTCTTGAAAAACATTGATGAACAAGTTGTTTCAATCGATATTTTAATTAAAAATGGTATGGTAGTGTAGAGTTTAGAGAAATCGAATGTTTTTAAATCTTCTGACCACCAAGGGATAGAATGTTAACACTTGATTTTTGCCAATGTTTACCAATTGATTGGAATTTTCATGCAACCCCTGTGGCATATTCCTTAAGGGATAAAAAAAACAAGAATTAATTATGAATTAAACTATAAGTGCTGTCTGAGCGAAAGATTTGAGAATTTTTATATTTGGTCTTAGTCTTGAATATTTCAGAATCAAGGATTTTGCAAAATGATACCCCAGACCTCGCCTGATTTACTGTCTCCTCCGGAAAAGGGGTAATTTTTAGACATGGTGTTTTATTCAACTAAAACGAGACTGTGGATCATTTCAAGCAGATAGGTTATGTATAGCTAGCAAAAAAATTGTAGAAAACAATTTCACAGACTTATATTAAATGTATCCTGAATTGAACCCAAAATATCCTTGGAAAAGAGTATTGTTAAAAGACCTCAACTATACACCAAATAAAAATTAAAAAGTACTTATTATCTACATTTATAAAAATTGTCGCCTCCTCTGCGAAAAAAAAACAAAATCTGTCTTAAGCATTTCATAAAGTGTATATCATTATACAAAGTAAAGAAAACAAAACAATATTAAACGTTAGAGAATTTTTTTACTCGTAAAACTAACCTTCGGCTGGAAAGAGTAATTTCCACTGGCCATCTGTAATTAACTTCACTGTTCGTAAGGTTTCAAGTCTGGTCATTTTTTGGCAAATTTTATTCTGCAGTCGTTTAGGAGAACACGTCTGGTCAAAATGTTTACGGATGACCTCACTACCAATTTTTACTAACAGATACCACAGTTTCAAAAAATTGTCTTCCTCTTTCGTTACATCAGTTATATGTCTACAACTTGAAATGAACAGAATCGACACGACGTATAATCAGGTTAGTAAACAAATTACAATTACACTAATATATGATACAATAAGATTTCAAATCGCATAATAATAAAGTTTTTAAATAAAAAATATTAACTAAAGCAGCCGATATCGCTGACTTTATCTAGTTTGGCATTTAATCTCATGAAATGGAACAGATTGTGATATCAATTTTCTTTGCTGTTTTTTTTCCAATAGAACTGACCATGATCCCGGACAAAATTTTGAAAGAAAACCACATACGGACTATTTCCTCAAATCAAATACCGAAGTTGTTTCAGAGAATATTTTAACTCTCTTTTGCTGATTTTTCTGTTTCTAGCAAATTTTTTAACAACATGAAAAATAAAAAAGTCTTCCTTTTGCAAAATAAGGGTACAACTACTTGATTTTTTTAAATGAGGGGAATGGGGGTGGGGGGGGGGGGGTGCGGTGGTATCAGCAAGGAGAGCAATGATCAAAAAGATGGGAGCGAGTAAGCTTATAAACTTAACTGAAAAAATCTATAAATTATTGTACGGGCTTCATTTTTGTACTGTGCTTTAACTGTTACAGCTACAAAACATGAGTACAAATCCATTAATAGTTGTTTGTCAATTTGAAATGTTAATGCATTACATATATAGCATACTTTATTCTTGAAGTTAAAGTTCACAAAAACACAACTTTGTGCTTTTTAATATACATTGTAATAAAATGTATCACAAAATATCGAAATAAATCTGATGCAGTGTATGCCATTTCGTTGACTGACAATGCTCGGGATCAAAATGTTGAAAATTCGGTTAAAGATATAATTATGAATTAATACGAACAGCCATCAAAAACCAAATCAATAAAAAAAAAACAGGAATCCAAACTCAGCTGAGGATTACCTCTGAAACAAAAGAAAGAACCTTATAAATATCTGGTAAATTTTGTAAAATTTGAAAACTTTTATTTGTCAAAATTTGTAACTTTTATTGACCGACATTTCCTACTTATTAAGTACAATATAATATTATGGTACGTTAACTAACACATTTTTCGTTACAAGAAAATACAAAATCATTACACCCATCTATTTCCGTTAACAACGATAATTAATCCTTACCATCGGACTAGGTATTCTCGACCTCTTCTATTTTTTAATGTACTTTCCGTTTGTGATTCTACAAAAATTTTTAATTTTTTTCTATTATTGATTTATTATATAATATATAAATCTAATCTCTTCCATCTATATCTGTTTTGTTTTTTTTTCTATCATCGATCTTGACATTCTACTGGAATTAACACGAACAAAATAACTGGTATCTTGGAAACAGTAACAATATACGTAACGGACGACAAACATGATTCCAAAGCCCCAAGTTTACAATAGCGTTGGGATATTATATTTTGTTGTAATGTCAACGTTTCAGGAGCACCTGGTTTCACTCTCAGTTTCAGCGTGACACATTGCTAGTACATTAGTATCTGTGCTGTGTTGTTCTAATTTTGTCTAGTTTGTTGTATGTTAATGTATGGCTGTATGAGTATACATGTGGCATCTTTTTGTTGTGTTCAATTCTCATGCACTTGTATTTTCCTTTGGATTTCAAATTCACGGCTAGGCACCTACGATGGATCACGGGAGGACAACCCACAGTACTGCCTAGTGCGTCACCATGTGCCAGATAGGGTAGAACCTTTCGTTTGGGATGTTTATAAGTCATGATACGGAAAGCCTGACCACAGGCCATAGTGGGTAACGTGTTTGTAGGATGCCGCCAGTTCCTGCATACTAAAGATCCCCTCTATAGTTTTCGAAAAAGAGTAGACTAATGCCACTACAGACGGCTAAATTATCCGATCCTACCCTCTATCCACCGTTGTACAGTGGCAGTCTAAATTGTTTCCCCTCTGTGTCCATCCCAACCCCTATTTGAATTGTTGAACTGGTTCTCGTCGTGAAAAGGCCTGAAATATTTGCCACTAGGTGTTAAGCAAACAGCAATCAATCAATCGAATTTATAGACACTTCCCACTGTTTTGTCGCTTCAGTATTCTTTTGTTGATATTTTGAATTCAAGATAACAATGGTTTAACGTCATTGTAGACTGTGTCCTGTAAAATCTCGTTTGTCATGTTTTACGAATATCGTCACATTTCTGTCTTCATATGACGCAGAAACTGCCTGACCCACCCCGATCACTTATGTCCCATATTTTTTTTGCTTATCATTTGTTTTTTGTTGTTCGTTTCTCTCGTCATTCCTCATATCGCTTTTATCTTTTTCTCTGTCTTAATGATTGTCTGGATTTACTTCTCATGGTCTTTTAAAAAATCATAAAAACAGATTTATAATATAATTTACTTGAAATTGTGTGGTTCGCCGTTGCACCTAAAAGCAAAATGTGCAAAGCTAAAAAGATCTAAATCTTTAGATTAATTACCAATTTTCAAACAAAGAGATATACCTATGACACTTTGATGAGAAGTATATGCATGAGACAGACATTGTCTGGTTCCTACAATTTTTTATCAATCTTATCAATATTTTTAAAATCGGTATGAATATATTTCCAGAATTGTTTTGGTCTGATATTCGTTCGCAATACAAGGGCATTCAAGTGTCCAGTACAACTGCCACAGACTGTACACTATTTGTTATGGAATAATACATCTTTTAGGATTACACATCTGACAAATATTGAGATCAGGATTTAAGGGAAGAGGTTCGTAAATGAACGCCGCCTGTCGGCAACTTCGTCAACGTCAACAACAGAAGATAATTAAAAAAAAAACGCGCGTAAATCGAATTCAATTCAACTATATTTGTTTCCACTGATTATATATAATTTAACTTTATAAATTTCAATGAAAATTCGTCTGATTCCTGAAAACAAAAGGAATTGCTTCTTTATTTCTGTTTTATGTAGTGTGGTCGGCCCATAACTTTTTTATGTAGTGTGGTAGGCCCATAACTTTTTTAGGTACATGAAGTGTTATAGGACCATAACTTTTTTATATACATGTAGTGTTGTAGGCCCATTCAAAGAACTGTAGGACGATAATGGCATGAATTATACTTCCTTTTTTCTTCTTCATTTATTCATTATTTTTTAATTTTCGGAAATAAATGCAGGGTATGCTAGAGTCAGTTGGTATTTATATCGATAATTTCACCACATTTTCAGAGTGTAGAAGGTCTACATAACTCAGGAAACAACCATTTAACTTCAAAGGGGTGGGGGTTTATGGTTTTGTGTGAAAAAAATATTCTGATTCCAACGGGAAGGGGAGAAAATAATCTGTTGCAGCAAAGGCAAAAAAAATAATCTGTTTTACAAAACTATGTATCTAAATTCTGGTTTAGATATATT
The DNA here is from genome assembly GCA_028015205.1 of Mytilisepta virgata. NCBI lineage: Eukaryota > Metazoa > Mollusca > Bivalvia > Mytilida > Mytilidae > Mytilisepta > Mytilisepta virgata. The sequence goes on along the minus strand of CM051510.1, from coordinate 36,962,957 downwards.
TTTTCAAAAAAAAAATTGATTCCGAGAGTTGATTTGAAAAATCAACCATTACAAGACTAGAGGCTCCCAGGAGCCTGTATAGCTCACATGGACTATGTCAATATTGACTGGCAGCCTGGAACATTGCTTTCAAGTTCCAATTGACTCACTGATTTCAAACAAGATCTTTCAGTGAAAATTCCCATTAGGTCCTAATGTTAAACTACGTTCTGCTCTGGTATCCATCTTGGATGGTAGACAGGGTCATTGGATATAATTCTGAAAGAGGACCACCTAAGGACCATTGCTGCTAATTTTTGTTCCAATTGGCCAAGTATTTTCAGAGATGAACATCTTTAAGTAACTCCCCCATAGGGTTCTATGCTAAAATATGTTCGGCTCTGGTGGCCATCTTGGATGACAGGCGGGGGTCATCGGATACAATTCTGAAAGAGGCCCACCTAAGGACCATTGTTCCAATTGGCGAAGTGGTTTCAGACAAGAAGATCTAAGTTAATTTCCCATATGTTCCTATTTTAAACTATGTTCGGCTATGGCGGCCATCTTGGATGACGGACGGGATCATCGGATATAATTCTAAAAGAGGACCAACTAAGGGGCCCAGTGGTTTAAGAGAAGATCTTTAAAGGAAAGTTTACGACGACGACGGACACCGGACGCCAAGTGATGGCAATAGCCCACATGGCCTTTTAGGCCAGGTGAGCTAATAGGCTTAGACCATTATTTAATACAAACCTGACTTGATTTATTTTGAACATAATAAAAGAGTTTCCTTTGTTTTTCAGTCATACTTGACCTTTCAGTGATTTAAAAACAAAGTCATAGTATATACCAGTTTTATAGATGCTATAACATCTATAGTGATTTCATAGGAATAAATACACCTTTTACTTTCTGGGCATTGCTAAAAAAATCTGATTCAACTTGGTTAGAAAAAAAAATAATTTGTTTTGATCGTAGTCGAAAAAAAAATAAAATTGTGTCCATACCTTGAAAAAAAAATTTCAAACCAATATAAAAAAAACCATACTCCCCCCAACCCCTACCTTGAAGTTAAATGGTTGCTCCCTTACAACCAAGTATGAAATTGTACTTTATTTTTTTATCTTCTGAAGTTTCCGCACTATATTTGAAAAAACAGTTTAAGTTTCAGTTTATGCATTTTCGTGGTGTCTAATGAAAATTGGCTACAAGGTCGTCGAGTTGTGTAGTTGGGCGATGTGGCAGATCAGCTGAAAGGTTGAAAAAATTGTCAACCACCCCTATACTTAGCCGGGAACTGTACTGACGAAAAGAGATATTCTCTAGGGGGCATAATTTATATTCCTTGCACAAAATGTCCTTAAATAAATCCTGTTTCAACTGTTAAAAAGTTGCATCAAAAGTTATGCTTAGGACAATGCCAATTCTGGTTTGGAATTTAAACATTTAAAAATTACATTTATGCGTAGTGGTGCTGAAGGGGTTAAAAGCTTTCTTTCAGAACAATTTTAGGACAGACCTAGACTGACAAAAGATATGAAAATTACAACCACTGTGGCAAATTTTATACAATCGTAACTGAGTTGTTAGAATATCTTAGGTAATAGATTGTTACACTGTGATCCGTACGAACATAGTTGTGAAAACTGTTATATTTCAAAAAAATTAAACGAATAAAAAAGTGTTTATCCCCGTCACAACGCGGTGCGGGGACAAAGAAATGCAGGGTGTCCGTCAGTCCGACATTGTAAGCGCCTACATTTCTAAATGATTTTTTATAAAATTTATACTGTAGTTGTGATTTAGGTATTATCCCGGTCAAGTTCGAATTTTACTGCCATTTTGTTTTTGTTGGAGTTATTGCCACGCGGCGGGGGACATTGGAACGCATATCTTGGTCAAGTTCAAATTTCAGTGCCGTACCATTATTTTTGTCGGAGTTATTGCCCTTTTAACTGAACATTTTGTCAATATTTCTTGTAAGCGCTGTCACGCCTACAAACCTTAATGGATTTTATTTTAATTTAAATCATAGTTGTGATTTAGTATTATCTCGGTCAAGTTCGAATTTTACTACCACTTTTTATTTGTTGGAGTTATTGCCACGTGGCGAGGGGACATTGGAACGCTGTTCTTTTATTGTTTCGTTGTTTTAGAAATGGTTGATCAAGCAAAATGACAGAAGCCAGGCTTGAACATCGATTCATACCATATACATATCAGGTGGTTTTTTCTGTTTTATGAAAATAAAACAACTGAACTTGAGAACTAAAGTAATTTGTGTTTACATTCAGACAGCGACGTCGTCAGTAGGCCGTTTTGACGTTTTTTGCAAGGTAAACACGCCTTTCGGGAGTTATTCAGAAAAAAAAACGAAGTAGGTAAGGTATGGTAAATAATTAATCATTCGACGGGAAATTTCAACAGCTAGAACATATCATTTTTATAGCGAATTCCTAGGATGGAATTTTTTTAAACCTCCATTTGAAATATGATCTTTACGAAATTTTTTGTGAAACATGTTATATATTAAAAATTTAAAAAAAGTTTTTTTCCCAATTCTTAGAAATGGTTGCTCAAGAAAAATGACAAAAAAAGCTTGAACAACTATTCATACCATATATATCACCTGTTTTTTCCTGTTTTATGAAAACTAAATCAACCAATCTTGAGAACTAAGTAAACGATGCAGACAGCGACGTCGTCAGTAAAATATGGCCGTTTTGATTTTTTTGCAAGGTAGACACGCCGTTCAGGAGTTATTCAGAAAAAAAAAACGAAGTAGGTAAGGTATGGTAAATAATTAATCATTCGACGGGAAATTTCAACAGCTAGAACATATCATTTTTATAGCGAATTCCTAGGATGGAATTTTTTTAAACCTCCATTTGAAATATGATCTTTACGAAATTTTTTGTGAAACATGTTATATTTTAAAAATTTAAAAAAAGTTTTTTTTCCAATTCTTAGAAATGGTTGCTCAAGAAAAATGACAAAAAAAAGCTTGAACAACTATTCATACCATATATATCACCTGTTTTTTCCTGTTTTATGAAAACTAAATCAACCAATCTTGAGAACTAAGTAAACGATGCAGACAGCGACGTCGTCAGTAAAATATGGCCGTTTTGATTTTTTTGCAAGGTAGACACGCCGTTCAGGAGCTTATAGAGACAAAAAGAAATCGGTAAGGTATGTTAAATAATAAATCATTCGACGGGAAATTTCAACACCTAGAACATATCATTTTTATAGCGAATTCCTTGGGCGAATTTTTTTAAACCTCCATTTGAAATATATTGTGTAAATTTATATGTAATGTCTATGTTGTTTTTGTCAGTTTACCATATTTCTCAGAATGCTTTATCTCCGAAACTAAGTCGGTGAGGAATGCATTTTTTTTATTTTCTGAAAGAGTTTGTCAAGTTAAATTATTTTTGCAAAATTTAAAAAAATCCCTTGGAGTAGTCATTTACGAGAAAAAGATTCCTTAAAGATACTACAATATTATTGAAAAAAAAACAGGGTTTCAACCAGTATTTTTGTCTTGTTCTTCACTTTATTTTTAATTTTGGTATTTTCTTGCTGATGGGTTTTTCGGTGAAATTTAAATCATTATTAATACTTATCTGTACTATTAAAATGCTCTTCATAATACAACTTACTACTATCTGGCATTAGGATATTTAAATAGGATATTAGTTCCGTTGTATCCTGCAAAACCAAAAAAAATTGCAACCTTAAAAGTCATGTTATATTTGACTATTAACGGCTCTAAATTTTCGTTACTATTCAAACTGCGAGGGAAAATAAAGAATATAATTCCTTGTCTTTTTCATTGAATCTTCTGAATATGCCCTTTTGATAAACTCGTGACCGATCAACTCTAATAGTTCACTCATATATATTCTTTTGCACTAAAATGTATCTTTTGTCTTAAAATGTTATATGCATTATCTTAATGGAATCTCGTTTCTGCTTTAAAATTTTTCAATAAACGTGTCAAAATAAATACAAGTGTTAATAAGAAATGCAAATACAATACACAATGTGATAGAGCCAGGGTATTTCTTCAAAATACGATTGGAAGAAAGACCCCCAAATCCCCCACCTTTTCCAAAACAAAAAGCAAAAAACAAAAACAAAAACAGCATTTCTGAATCCAAATGTGAATGAAAATCAATACCTGTTGAAGATAAATGTCGTTCTCAATCCACCAACGTAAATTATCTAAATATTCATTCCACAAGTCATTTGATATTCCTTTGTTCTTCAAAATAGCTATTTCTTTTTTTACATTTCTTTTGAAATAATCAGTATCTGCAATTTTTAAGCAATCGTTCAACGCACTCAAAATCCTGGACCATAATAATTTAAATTCATTTTCGCCGATTTGCCCACGGTACGCCCATTCAAAAATGTCCGATCGAAAACCATTAAGGGCAACAAACGGATTAAGCCTATCATAATCTTGTCCTGTACATATCAGGCCACCAGCCCAATCTAAACATTTATTTTGCATGTTGTGAAAGATACGTTTATTAACACCATCTATATTGTTCAGTATACAACACGCTTGCGAGACGTGAAGATTTGTAAAATTCAAATCCGGCTTGCTTTTATAAAAGTCTGAACAAATCTTTTCCTGATCACGTCCTGTGTGTGGGTGCGCAATTTGAAGTGTAAAGAGGGAATTCCATTCTTTTTCTGTTATTTTTTTAGTAAAGCGGCCCTTGCAAAGACAATTAAATGCCTTTTGTCTTTTATGAAACATTTTGTGTCTCTCGTTGTCCAGGAATTCTTTAAGTGTATATTTCATAGAACCATCTTCACATTGCCGTTTTATGATTTCAGTCAATACAAGACCGGAATATTTATATGCTAATACTATAAGTTTGATAAATCTTTCATCTTCAATATGTACTGGGTGTATAGAATAAAACGAACCTGAAAAAAAATATATCAACAGTTCCAATGATTAAATTTAATTGTATCCTGTGTTTCTTAATGGTAGAACAATAAAATACCCATTCCTTTATAATGGCTTTCAAATATAACTCCTGATAATTCATTATCGACCAACCCCACCCCTCCCCCCTCCGGACCTCAATTTTAGCGAGGAACATGTCGTTGATATTCAGTTTAAGCATTTTTGTTGTCTAATTGTATTGTTCAATGTGTATGTTGTCTAGCACGTCGTATTCTTCTCTTTCCTTCGTCATTAAGAAAAAATCATATATTTACTTCAAGCTTTCATGGTCGGTTATGTTTTAAGACTAGAGAATTTATTTATATCGTTCGTTTACATATTCGGTAATGTCAAAGGGTTAGATAAACGACACCTATAAATCTTTATCTAGATTTTAACCTTCAATGTAGTATAAGAGGCAACAATATCTAACCATTCCCGACCACTTGCTTTAACCTCAGGTGTTTTGTTATCTTCTATATTGCTCGCGAGTGTTGAAAACCAAGGTCACCAACAATAGATTAATTATGGTTCCCATTCAATAAGCTTTTTGACACCAATGCGTATTTTATGTGAATAGCTAGATAATATATAATTTGATAGGAAAAAAAAACAGTAAATATAAGCGCCTTTATGGCTCGCGCATATTTAATTTGCCACTCTAACTTTGCGAAAAGGAATGAAACATCAGCGGTGTTTGCTGCCTTATTTAATAGCATCGCTGATATTATTCTATCGTCACGACATCGGACAGATTTTTGAGAGGAGACCAAATAAGGATCATTCCACCGAATTTTCGTTTAATTTGAAACAGCAGTTTCATAGTAAATCTAAATTTTCCGATTTGTTTATTTTTAGTACAAGTGGCAATATATGGAAAAAATGAAGAGCCTTTAGGAGAAATTTGATAAGGGACCACATACGGATCATTCAATCAAGTTTTGATCTCTGTTTCCAACGTACTATCATAGCAGAAGATTTCAAATATCAATCCCCTGTTAATTGTAGTTTTATTTGTTCAGTTACGCCATAAATGTCAAGGAAAAGAAAAATTTGATATCCGGACCATTCCTTCAAATATCAAAAAGTATTCACAATTTAAGATCTTAAAGTATTTTTTTATTTGTAGCAACCGTTTTTCTTGGTGCCTCAGACCCCAGGACATAATTTTCAAAGGGGATCACGTAAGGGCCATTCCATCAATCTTTGTATCAATTGTCCAAACAGTTTTCTTGGAGAAGACTTTAAATATTATTTTTGCTGACTTTCCTTTATCTAGTAATGCAGTGCATCACGAATCCCGAACTGCCAGACACAATTATGAAAAATCTGAGAACCATTTCAAAAATATTTGGTCTCTCCTGTCCAAGTAGTTTGAGAGTAGAATATTTTAAAATACATATGGAGATATGTTTAAAAATTTAGGAAACAAAGCCATATTGGTCGAAGGGCCGAACCCGCGGATACAATTTGGAAAATGCCCACCCAAGGACCATTACATCAAAGTTTGGTTTCAATAGCAAACGAAAGTTTACAGATGTTTTTATTTTTTCCGGATTTTCTATCTTTAGTAATGGCAACCAGGGACGGACATCGAGTAGTAGATCTTTGGATCTTTGGTTCAAGTGGGCTCAGAAGTAATAATCAATAAAACATGCTTTATGTTTTTTTTTAAATAATTATTTTGGTATCACGATAAAAGATAAGAACACAACATTTTAAATTTATGTATCGATATTAATTACAGTCATATTTGCAGATGAGTGTTAATTATCGATAAACCAATACCAACAGCAACGAGCAATAACTGTAACAGTGAACTGTTACGAAGCCTCCCAAACGAAGTCACTGATATCTCGAATGCCTTACATGGTATTAAATAAATTATTTGTTTTCCAGAGACTGAAATGGGGAAATAGTTCCTATAAATTTTATGCATACATAATGGAGAAGTTACTTGAAAATCGTGATTTGGGTTTCTTACAGATTTTAATTTTATATAATTCAAAATAATTGTTTTAAGGAGGCGAGAATGACGCCCATTGAGTAATGAGGTATGTATACTTTAAAGGAGAATCATGGTATTGTTTATAATATAAATACGCATCGATCTCAGCGTCGCTATTATGCCGTTTCTACATTATGACGTCGCACTTGATCGTCGAAAATTTATGAGATAATTGAACATTATTGATTTGATTGGAGTGGTGGTAACTCCCCACGGAGGCGTGGTATGTGTTACTTGGTGCGTCTTACCATAGGGAATAAGAAAATCTATGCTTTACGGGTGGGGATTTTAACGGTTTATGTGATAATTGAACGTTACTGATTTGATGGGAGAGGTGATAACCCCCTGGGGAGTCGAGGTGTGTGTTATGTGATTCGTCTTACGATGGGAAATAAGAAAATATATGCTTTTGGGGTGCGGATTTTAACGGTTAATGAGACAATTGAACATTATTGATGTGATGGGAGTGGTGATAACCCCCTGGGGAGGCGACGTATGTATCATTTGGTGCGTCTTGATGTACCATGGAAAATAAGAAAATATATTTTTTTAGGGGTGGTGATTTTAACGGTTTATGAGAAAATTGGACATTATTGATTTAAGGGGGTGAGGATTCAATGTGTCTTGCTACGGAGAATAATAAAATATATGATTTATATCTGTGGCTTTGCATATGAATTTTTTCACTTGCCGGGGGGGGGGGGGGTTGATGACCCCCCTGGAGGAACGAGGTATATGTCATTTAATAGGTCATGTCACGGCGTATAAAAAGATATATGATATGAGATGGTTATTGATCACTCTCGTAGAGTTTTTCGATGAAAAAAAAATCCCCATAGGGTCCTATAGTAAATCCCTAGCCTTTTTGAACTTCTCATCATATGTCTCAATGATCCCCATAAAACAATTTTAGTATTAGGCACACATAGAAACATTGATCTTTCATCGTGAAAAACCGCATTTGCATATCACTGACGGTTATTGAGAACTCGAACGCACAAAATCGGAGAGGAATAAACAAAAATGTTCGATAAAAATCGCAAGTCAAAATCTCTGTCTCCCACTTCGTTTGGGAGACTTAATAAATTTGTGAGAAAATCCACAAGTTCAAAGTGGAAGAAATGGTCGAACACGTGAAAACCATAACGCAGGGAAAACATGTACTATGTATAACAATAATTACGGTAAAACTGAAAATATCAGGTGCTGAATATAAACACAAGATCTTAACCATCCTCTATATCCCCATCTAGGATTTACAGAAAAAATATTGAAGAACACTTCTAAAGAGCATAATTTATAAACCGGAGAACAAAAAATATAAATATGAACCTACACTATCCAGCCGCCTCGTACTACAATACAAGCAACGCAACTTAGGATATAAGGAAAAAGGTTCCATCTTAATCTATCTATCGCGATGCGAGATTTTTGTTCGTTTGTAAATTTTCATTGCAACCTTAAAATGCACAGCTGCAATCAAATTGTTGTTTTTTTGTACAGTATTTGGCATTTGCATGTGTTCATTTTGTCAAATCTTTTATCTATTATATCCTTTCTAAACAACTAAGTACACCAACGATTTTCATGATAGTTTGATTATATTCTTTATTTAAAGTTCAAACCTTTAAGAAAACTAAACTGTGGATCGTCTGTATTCTTTGCAACAAGTAGGTCATCTCCTGATAGTCGTTTTATAACCTGAAAATGAGGACACAAAATGAATTTATTTTGTGAATTCAGTTTTAAAAGAATATTTTAGTAAACTTAATATAAATTCCATTTACTTCTGACGTCTGGTTCAATTTTCAATATCAAAATATTTAAATATAGGATATAACCAAAAATCATACAAGAGAATAATACACGGGAAACTGTATATCTAACAATTCTCGTGTTGGCTTCGATCATTATTAACATTTTTTTTACATTTTTTAATGAAGAAATTTCCTTCATATAAACTGGGTTATATTCAGTCGTTTATAGTTGCACCACTCAAAACATTTTATAGCATGCGTCACAAATTGTTTGGCAGATGCGAAGTTTTTATCTTACGCATGAGAGAAGATATCTTCAGTTAGATTTCAATTGCTTTTGATTTAAAACCTCACCGGACTTCACACTTCACTGAATTTTATTCAGTTTCAATACGACGGGTGCCATTGACGGGACAGGAAATTCTTACTCTTCCTCATCACATGATGTCACTCTCGATTTTTAGTGGGAACTCATATTGGTATTGCTGTAGTTCTTATGCTATATTGTTCTGATTCTATTTAGATTATTTTTTTTTTAAATTTCAACTATACATGTATCTTCGTGGCATTTGTTTATTATATTCCAATCTTCCATTTTCGCACGAGTTTTTGCTCGAAACCTAAACTTTATGCAATGTTTTGTTGCTTTGGAGTTCTTGGGTCGATTTTAATTAACGCATTTTCTGGAAGCAGATCAAAATGTAAATAGACTCCTTCACTTACCCAACCGATGTCATCCCAGTCTGTAATAAAATTTTCATATGACAATTTACTACTGTGGGATTTCATGATTTTCTTTTTGCAAAAATGGATGCGTGTCAAATCATCACTGACTCCCGTTTCATTTTGAAGAGGATATTTTGAGCCAATAGCAGTTGATGCAAGACTCCTCATTAAAGTGATCATTAGTCCAAGATCAAGTTTTCTTGACAACGTGTCTCCCGAAGGATCTGCAAAAAAATGTAAGTAAAATGAAAAACATTTAAAAAAAAAACATGTAAGGCAAAACATGTATCGTAACGGTAGTAAATTCATTCTTTCCACAATATTTGATTTATAAACGTTAGTTTGATCATTCATTAGAATTAAACACCAATTCATTTGCTGTTGAAAATATATCATGTATAGTAAATTAACTAATTTAATTTATCTAGTTGTGTTGCCAACTATAACTAGCTACATGTAGGAGGTGTTGCCCATTTAATTAGCTGTAACTATTGAAGAAATAACATTGTGAGGAGGTATTGAACAATGAACGCTTCTTAGGAACAGATTCGATAAGATATTATTTTGGCATCACATTTTGATGAGAACACTCTTCGGAATTACTAGAGTAAGGTAACATCAAACATTGATCCCTATAGAAGATGACTCGCGGTATTGACTTTGTCCAATACGGCCGACGTTACTAAAAAATAGCAATCAGCAAATTAAACTTAATAAATCTTCTTCTCTGAAACTCATAATGAAACTGAGACCAACAATTGATGAAAACCTCTCAACTATTCTGTCAGCGCAGGTTGTCCTAGAACTATTCTTGAACGGTCCTATTGTAGAACCAACCCTGTCATAAATGGTTCTAGGGTAGAATAATTCTTTGATATCATTTGTGATGAACAAGACTTATGACTCATCGGTTGTGCTCAAGGCCTAAAATGTTGAAAACCAAAACAATACAAAAAGTTGAATAAAAAAAAAACAAAATTACCAAAAGGTGAAAAGCCAAAACCGTCTAAGGACCCAGGTATGCACCTGGGAGATACTCCTTTGTTTTCACAAATTTTACAATTTTGTAACGTAAAGAAGTATCAATTTCGGGCTAGTATCGAAAAACTAGTAACTGAGCTTGGGATACCCTTGTGGACTTTGTGTTCACCGGCATCGCCATCGACTCAGTGCTAAAAGTATAACAAAAAAATCTATGATACCAATTTTCATGCACAGGAACCGTTATAAATGGGGAAATCGAAAACAACTGACAAACTCCGGGGATAAACGAAGACAAGACCAAAACAATACAAACACTACAGTTAAAAAAAAGGAAAACCATGCTCCCGACCAAAAACCGGGGATAAACTCAGGTGCTCCGGTGGAGATAGTAGTCTCTATATCCTGCATGACACCTGTAATGCTGCCCATGTCAACTCCGGTAAGAGGAAGGGACACCATCAATGGAACATGTTCATTTTCATTTAGGAAACGGTTTTCCATATCTGTCAACAAGTCATGATTCTATGGTTTTATGGTAGAACCGTCAAGACTGTCTTAAGTAGTTCTAGGATAGAACTGTCCAGATTGCTTTAAGGGTAGAACTGTCATTTGTAAGAAATAATTTAACCCATACAATTCTTGTACTAGTAACTCTATTTTGATCTTGATCGGCCATTTCAATATTGATTTGTCTTTTGTCTTGATTTTTTTTCGAGAAAAAAAAAATTCAAACCAAAACAAGATTTTCAAACCACTTTCACGATCAAGATCGGTTCAGATCAAATCGGATCGTTTCATAACATCTGTGGTTGGATAAGTAAGATCTTGTTAAGTAGAGATTAGATCAGTTCAGTAAGGATAGAAAATACTGAAATTCATTGTTTGGATTGGTAAAGAACTTCAAAATCATAATTTATTTTACACATTTTCTTTTGTTTTATCCTCGAACTTCCCTGTGATTCAGTTGGGATTATCCCTCTTTATTACTCACTCTACACGTGATACCGATTTGTAGGCCTATTGATTTTTGTTATAGAATATTTATAAATTTACGGATATCTAATAGCTGATGATTATTAATTACATTAATACAAATATTATACTTATCGCCGATGTTTAAAAAATCCATTATACTGGGAATTAGAAGTGAACTAAAAAACATCGTATATTTAAATGTTGGTTCACCCTTTGTAAAATACATTAAATGAACAATTAATTAATATTTACCTTTCGAAGTCGGGTAATTGCTCATTTTTGACATCTATGTATATTGGAAAACGCGTTTGTCGCTGCTCGTGTTATTTTCTGTCGACGAATATCACTGCCGGGGTTTAATGTTTAATTCTAATTTATTAAATTATTGCTTCTTGTTGTTTAAATATTCTTAGGTTTAATATACAAAACTGTATCTTTCTTATATAATTATTCTTTTGACACCATTGCTAAAAACTAAATTGAAAGAAATACCTTTTTCTGACGGAATATTACAACCCATTCTCCGGTTTATCAATACGTGACTCTTGTAGTATCAGCAAACAAACAGTTTTAAAAAATCAAAGCAGAAAGGCGATCAGTCCAATGACGAAGTTTTGGAATACAGAAATTTAATCATTTGTAACCAAAATTTAATAGCCATGGTAATAAAACGAAGAAGGTTTGCTCGGTGTTTTGTTTTATTATTGGGTTTAAATTATACCGCATGTAATTAAGTTCACTTTCTGACTTTATTACTGTTTATGTGTTTATGTTATAATTGTTTTTATAAAATTGTTTTCACTTTTAGTAGCTTACTGAAATGTATATTTATTACGCACACAGAGTTTGTAAATAAATAATTGAATTTTACGACTGTTTGGCCATTTCCTTGCATGATTAATGATAGCCATAAAATTATGCATCAGATAATATACTAAATATTAATCAAACGTTTAACTAGGGTATCTTACGAGAATAATATAAAAACATACCGTAAAAGATAAAAATTAAAATTCTTCATATTTGGCACAATTCGTAAGATTATATATATATATATATATATATATATATATATATATATATATATATATATATATATATATAATTTCTAGCGTTTAATTCTAATAAAAATAGAAACGTTCTATTCTTTACTACACGTGTTAATTATCGTAAAAGTGAAGTAATCAAATTTTTTTTTCATGTCCCCTAATATTCTCTTTTTTGGCGAAACTTTTATTTGAAAAAAAAACATTTTTTAAGTGGTTGTTCTGTTTTGATACACATGACTTAATTCATGTCAATTACATAACAATATTGCTGTTTTACTTTGATAACCGTTAGGCTTTTTATTTTCACACCCGAGATTAACAGCATCCATATCATAAAAATATTGATAACCTCTGTCTGGATTATAGGTGTAATAAGGAAATGATAATGACACTAATTAATACGGCCTCAAAGTAACTATGTTGTACTTTAAATAGACAGCTTGTAATAAAATTTTATTTAGGTTTTTTTAGACAGGTGCTATGTTTATGTAAGCGCTGATTTGTTCCGGGCATATAAAGTTGCGGCAGAAAAAAGTAACTAGCCTAAAAGTCCCCCGAAATTTTCAACTAGTTTGTTTGTTCCAAACATAGTTGAAAAGTTCCAGGGACAGGGAATTTATAAACTGTCTTGTCATATGTGGAGAAGGGTAAAGTTTTAAAACTTATACGTGTGTGTGAATATCAACATGAATCATGTTAAATAGAAATAATATCATTAATTGATACTGAGGGTTTAAATTCTACTGAAATAAGAATTTTCATAAATTGACATATTTTTATAAAATGACCCACAAACTGACACCGCAATACCTTATTAGCTTATTACCGCGCCCCCTAGGAGGTGTCCACTCTTATAACACACGTAATACCTCTCTTATCCCGCCCATTCGTACAAGAACATCAATCTACTATAATTATTTCTTGCCATCGACTATCGAGTCTTGGAATGATTTATCAGAAAATGTGAAAAATAGTACGTCTTTTAATTCATTCAAGTTCTTTTGGAAATCCAAAACATTAATAAAGCCTCCATTTTACTATACCGGAACACGACTGGGTCAAATATTACACGCTAGATTAAGAATGCAATGCACCTCTTTGAATTTTGACTTATATCAACAAAATATTGTCGTATCTCCAAACTGTGTATATGGAGCGCCTGAAACTGCAAGACATTTTTTATTACATTGTCCAAGATTTCGTGCTTTAAGAGAGCAACACATTGATCTACTAGCAACTTTAGTACCCCTGACTATCAGTTATCTGTTATATGGATCTAATGATCTTACAACAGGTCAAAACATTATTATATTTACATCCGTACATTGCTTTATTGTGTCTAGTAAGCGCTTTTCCACACAAAACCAACCACTATAAAAATTTAACGGGATATAATAATAAAAAAGTAAATTATATCTTTTTTTATTAAGACAGATCAACCGCTATTCCTTTTGCTTCACAAATATTATAATAATATATCTTATTTATCTAGCAAACTTAAATTTTATCTACCTTTTGAAAACTATATCACTATATAATCTTAATAGGATAGGGATTTATATAAGTTTTATACTTGTTTCCCAATCCCATTAATAAATTGTATGTTCTTGTATAAATATGTATGTAATTTTGAGTTATACGTTTTGATTAATAAAATATGTTTAAACTAAACTATAAATTGATGGAAATTTTGGATAATTTGAGTGTTAGGAATTTTATAACTAGTCCAGAAGTTCCAGTAGTTTTCAACTAGTCCAAAAGTTCCTTTCATTTTCAACTAGCCCAAAATTTCCAATTATTTTAACTGGTAAAACATTAAGGCATTTTTTAAATACTTTAAAGTTTCAGAAATTTTTAAATACTTTAAAGTTCCAGAATTTTTCAACAACTTTAATAAGAGTTATTTTTTACACATATACTTAACAAACTAACTTATTATCAGAGTGAGTGGAATCATAGTTTCAATACGGTATACCTGTAACTTTTGGACTTTGATGAAGAAATATATTTACTAAAATTATAATTGAATAGGAAATTAAGAATGATAGATGATTGGAAATTAAGAAACTATAAAAAAAAATATTGTTTTTATTCATGCATCCATAGAAAACATGTTTTTAATAGTTATATAGTCATGATAGTACTGGAATATTTTGACTAGTTATAAAGTTCCAGTATTCTTTAACAAGTTGAAACGTTCCGGTAATTCTTAACTGGTTGGAAAGGTCCGGTAATTCCCGACTGGTTGGAAAGTTACGGTATTTTACAACTTGCTATAACGTTCCGGTATTCTATAACATGTTAAAAAGGACCAGTATTTATTTATCTAGATGAACAATCCTGGCGTTTGTCATTTATTTAAATAACCAAATTAACATTTGCATCTACATTGACATATATCTGCAACAAGTTGGCTAGTTGAAAAGTTCATATCTGGCCATAGAACAAACCAACTAGTCCAAAAGTTCCGGAGGAACAAAGTAGCTAGTGAAAATGTTCCGCCGGAACAAAGTAACTGGCGGACAACAAACTGGCTGTTACATTTACAGTATTTGGTTAGACACTACGTTATATTTGTTTGGTAAATTTATTCAAATACACCCATGCATTAGATGAAACTTGTACATTTATATTCTGTTCAAAAGGCGAAAATCCCGAAACTCTGTTTTCATAGGGTTACAATATACTCCGTCACCCTCTTAGAAATTTGTTATTTATTTTATTACACTGAATGTCTTGAATTTTATATGTAGACCACGAGCGGGTGACAGTATAAAAATTGTCACCTGGCTGCTTTTTCAGCGGGTGTAAAATACCACATTCTTGTAAATCAATGAAACTGCTTTAAAAGTATAATAAAAGACTTTATCCTGCTGACCAATATAGCATGCCCAAATTTGTTTTCGATATTGGATCAGTAGCCCAATGGTAAAATCCCACTTAGTTGGAGACTGCTCCCATTTGGTCTATTCCCATATGGTCTGTTCCCATTACGTCTATTGTGAAATATGAGAACAATCCCATTTGGTCTACTTGTTTTTTTAGTTTGTTTACTAGGGAACAAGATGCAATTCCCATTTTGTCTACTCAATTAAAATAAGGGTGTATTTACTAGGGACCCAGGGGAATTTCCCATTTCGTCTAATTGTTTAAATTTAGTGTGTTTACTAGGGAACATGATGCATTTCCCATTTCGTCTACTCAATTAAAATAAGAGTGTGTTTACTAGGGAACCAGAGGCATTTCCCATTTCGTCTACTTGTTTAAATTTAGTGCATTCAGTACGTTAATTTTAAAATTGGCCATGAGTAACCTTTTCTAAATGCGTTAAAATGAGGTCGTGCGCTTGGTTGATATCATAGAACCTTAAAATAAGTTACGACAAACAAAACTTTTAAATCTGACCTGTAATTTTAAACATTCAAAAGCGATGTCATTTGAGCTTGATTGAAATGGTTTTCGCGGAAAATATTTTTCCCAATTTATTAAATGAAAAAATATGATGACAAATTGGTCGATATGTTTATTTATATCTATAAATTTTAATGTTAAAGTAAAGAATATACAATTATATCCGAATCTATTGATATTTTTATTGTATTATTTGGAGGGTACATTGAATTTGGTGGCAAGTAACATCCGAGTCGAACACACCTTGCACCTCGAACTCGCAACCTTGTGTTGACAGACTAGAGACTTGCAATAAAAGTATAAAGCGCCGCAAAACGTACGACGTATTTGCATACAATTTACAAATTATGACTGATAAGGTACTTTGATATGAATCCTAAGAATAAGAGAATCCAGACAATGTTGTATTTGTGTAGAAACTAACAAATAAGTTTGGCACTTTTTATGATAAAATTTAAGACTCATTTGAAGTGAATAGTACTCAATACCTGTATGACTGCATGAAAACAAAACAATTTATAATGCATAAATTCATTTGGGCATAATGTGTATTAATGAGTAAGTAATTGTGTAAGCTAAAGAACAAAATAAAATATAATAATCCACCGGACTGAGGGATGGATTCAATTGAGCTCTAAAGATTTCAAAATGTAGCAAGCACATAGGTAGGTTTTCCAAAAGATTTTAAACATAAGTAATCAGAATAATTAACAATTTTGTATAGAATTGAAAATGAAGATATATTATTCTTAAAATTGCAGTTACAAAACATGTATTAATTAATTGTCGTTTACTTTCGTAATGCATGAGTCGTCATCTCGAAGTCATAAATTAAAAAATTAAATTTGAATGTGATCAGCGCAATTTGTATAACCAAGGCTATTCTACCAAATTCAGGAATACGGTGGATCCAAGTTTTCTAGAAGGGGGTATACACTTGTTTGCCGAGCGTAGCGAGTCGGAATAATAGGTTAGGATGGGGATCCAAAGTATTCAGTTACTAGTAATTTCTTCCCAAAATGTCTTTGTAATACAACTTCGAGGAACATTTTCCAATAAGTGTAGTTCTTCAAATACAGGAAATATAACTTTTTTAAGTGTGAGCGCCCGCCCCCACCTGCATCCGCCACTGTCGCTTCTTTGCTTAAAGGTAAAAAAATATAATTTTTAGACAAACTTTTTAATTTCTCTTTCTAAATCTACGTATTTTGAAGATTATTTGTAGTAGTTAGTGTATCATTCAATTCGAACTTATATAACACATTATAATTATATATACTAACCTGTTAATTTGTTTTAACCCAATCGTGTAAAAACACTAATTATATAAGAAAAGATAGTAAAGAGTTATCTATATTTAACTGAAGACAAATTGTTTTTAAATAATTTGATAAATAAATTAAAATTAGAAGCAAAACTCCGGTAGTGATATTCGTCGATCGCGATCGAATATAAGGACAGAAAATAACCCGTTGCCGCGACAAACGCGTTTTCCAATATAGACAGATGTCAAAACTGAGCAATTACAAGACTTCAAGAGGTAAATATTGATTAATTGTTCATGTAATGTAATTTACAAACGGTGAACCAAATTTGAATGTTCGATGTTTTTTTAATTCACTTCTAATTTCAAATATCCACTGCATATATGAATTATCAAATTTTCGCGTTTATACCTCAATTTTGACGATAAGCATACTATTTGTGTATTCCTTAATATAGTTTATCATTAGCTATTTAATATCCGTAAATTAATAAAGTATTATCTTTTATATAGATTACAACATGCTACAATCGATATCACGTGTACAGTACGTAATAAAGATGGATACTCCCAACTGAATCACAGGGAAGTTCGTGGATAAAACAAAAGAAAATGTGTAAAAAAAAATTATGATCTTGAAGTTCTCTACCAAACACAGATTTTCAGTATTTTCTATCTTTACTGAACTGATCTAATCTCTACATAACAAGATCCTACGTACCCCACCAATGATGTTATGAAACGATCCAATTTGATCTGAACCGATCTTGATCGGTTGCAAGCGACCTGATCGTGAAAGTGGTTTGAAAATTTTTTCTCGCAAAAAATCAAGACAAACAAGACAAATCAAGATTGAAATGGCCGATCAAGATCAAAATAGAGTTACTAGTGTTGATAATGTGATCCTTAAATCCCTTATTATGTGAGGGGTGTGTTTTTAAATTCCTACGCTACGAACTACTACGGTATATCAAGAAGATAGTTTTTAACATATCACAATACATTAATATAAATTAAATATTTTAATTCTTCAGACTTTAATGTTTTAAATTAGTAATAAAACGTATCACAAAATACCGAAATAAATTTGATCCCCTGTATGGCCATTTCGTTGACTGACAACTTATCAGCAGTGCTCGAGATCAAAATATTGGAAAACTGGTTCAAGATATAAAGGTGAATTAATAACTAAATAAAAAAAACGCAAGAATAAGATAGACTAGAGGTTCCCGACGTGGGACAGGCGCAAAAATGTGAGATCTCAACCCTCCACCTATACCTCTAGACAATGTGGAATAAACAAACACTCAGTGTTTTCTGCCAGTCTCACATATGTAAAATAAGGCAATGTTCTCTTTGATTTTAAAAAAAAGTCAATTTAGGTTCCTGTATTTCTCCTATGTCGTGTATATAGTTAAGTTTTTGAGTTAGTACACACGAATCGACTGGTTTTACCATTGTTTATCTATAAAAAAGACATTTACATTCATATATTTAAAAAAAAACAGATATACACACACATAAAAAGACTGAATATTCTTATCAATTTGCTGCGGTCGCATCATTTGCCACGCCAACAGCATATTAGAATAACGTAAATTTCTGTCTTTTTCGGTAAGATTTTTCATTTCAATTCCATCAGTTAAGGTATCAAAAAAGCTAGTTTTTACTATATCCCAACTAAATAAACGTCATATATGGTTTTAGCTAGAACCGTTCAGAAAGGTCCTAGGATAGAACTGTCATAAATGCCTCTGGGGTAGAACCATCCATCCAGCAATGGTTCTATGATAGAACTGTCATAAATGGTTGTGTCAGGATGACAGTTCTAGAAACGTTCTAGAACAATTCAACTAAGCCCAACTACATTCCCAAGTCAAAGTTAAGGGCAGTTTCTTGGCAGTTATTTAGCCTTCCCAGTTCAGAGATTTAGCAGTTTCTGATGCTTGGCAGTTGTTAACCTTCCAAAATTAACCAGTTACTTCATATACAAAAATTAGCAGTTTTTCTAAACCTTCACAGTTATTCTGGCAGTTCAAAGCAGTTCCTTAGCTGTTTTAGGCAGTTCTTTAGCAGTTTTTTTTACGAAATATTTATATTAAGTACAAATAAAATGCTCCGCTGGGAGCAGCTAGATACGACCGCAGATGTCGAACCCTGAATAGTTGGGGCAATTATGAACACAACATTCAAGCTTAATACAATACTGAATTTGGATTGTGAATAAATATTTGACACAGCATAGGTTTCTGACACAGAATGAATGTTGTCTAAGAACTTAAAAATTTTTAATTTACCTATTCAAACCATATCAGTATTATTTGTTTTTATATATAAATCAGAAATAACCAATTTAAAATTTAAAATTGGGCACACATATCAATTTCTTGCTATTGTGCAATAGTGTGCAATTGAAGATTTCTTGCTATTGCACAATACTGTGCAATTGAAAATTTCTTCAAATATTTGACACATAATAGGTTTCTGACACAGAATAACTGAAATCAAAGAACTAAGAATTGGTCATATGATTTGAATTTATATTCAATTTTTTGCTTCTTGTGCAATACAATGTGCTGTGGAGAATTGCCCCCCCCCCAAAAAAAAAATAATAATTTACCCCTTTTTTTAGCTTTTGTGCAATACACTATGAAGTTGCACATTGACCCCCCCCCCCCTCCCAAAAAAAAAAAAACCAAAAAACAATAAAATTTATTGTAACCCCCCCCCCCCCCTTTTTTGCTAAAAGAAATTTGAAATTTTCTTTTTAATTTATGAAATATGAAATGAGAAAAAAATTACCCCTCCCCAATTTCTCATTTACCCCCCTCTTTCTTTATACTTTGCAACCATAACAGCCCATTTAAATACACCATAACGTATTAAAATAGAAAATGACATCATAGTCATGGATGGCAAATTTTAAATATACATAATTTAAAAGCAGTTTAGATAAGATAAACAAAAAAGCTTCATCAGCACATTTTATATTGGCAAATTTACAATGAAGTTCATTAGAGTTATTGGCAAATTTACAATGGAATTTGTTAATAATAAAGTTTTGATAACAGGGCACACGTATCAATTTCTTGCTATTGCGCAATACTGTGCAATTGAAAATTTCTTCAAATATTTGACACATAATAGGTTTCTGACACAGAATAACTGAAATAAAGAACTTAGAATTGGTCATATGATTTGAATTTATATTCAATTTTTTGCTTCTTGTGCAATACAATATGCTGTGGAGAATTGCCCCCCCCCCCAAAAAAAAATAATTTACCCCCTTTTTAGCTTTAATTTTGGACCCCGATTTGGACCAACTTGAAAACTGGGCCCATAATAAAAAAAACTAAGTACATGTTTAGATTCAGCATATCAAAGAACCCCAAGAATTCAATTTTTGTTAAAATCAAACTAAGTTTAATTTTGGACCCTTTGGACCTTAATGTAGACCAATTTGAAAACGGGACCAAAAATTAAGAATCTAAATGCACGGTTAGATTCAGCATATCAAAGAACCCCTATAGTTCAATTTTCGATGAAATCAAACAAAGTTTAATTTTGGACCCCGATTTGGACCAACTTGAAAACTTGGCCCATAATAAAAAAACTAAGTACATGTTTAGATACAGCATATCAAAGAACCCCAAGAATTCAGTTTTTGTTAAAATCAAACTAAGTTTAATTTTGGACCCTTTGGACCTTAATGTAGACCAATTTGAAAACGGGATCAAGAATTAAGAATCTAAATGCACGGTTAGATTCGGCATATCAAAGAACCCCAATAGTTAAATTTTCGATGAAATCAAACAAAGTTTAATTTTGGAACCCGATTTGGACCAACTTAAAAACTGGGCCCATAATAAAAAAAACTAAGTACATGTTTAGATTCAGCATATCAAAGAACCCCAAGAATTCAATTTTTGTTAAAATCAAACTAAGTTTAATTTTGGACCTTTGGACCTTAATGTAGACCAATTTGAAAACGGGATCAAGAATTAAGAATCTAAATGCACGGTTAGATTCGGCATATCAAAGAACCCCAATAGTTAAATTTTCGATGAAATCAAACAAAGTTTAATTTTGGAACCCGATTTGGACCAACTTAAAAACTGGGCCCATAATAAAAAAAACTAAGTACATGTTTAGATTCAGCATATCAAAGAACCCCAAGAATTCAATTTTTGTTAAAATCAAACTAAGTTTAATTTTGGACCCTTTGGACCTTAATGTAGACCAATTTGAAAACGGGACCAAAAATTAAGAATCTAAATGCACGGTTAGATTCGGCATATCAAAGAACCCCAATAGTTAAATTTTCAATGAAATCAAAGAAAGTTTAATTTTGGACCCTTTTGGCCCCTAATTCTTAAACTGTTGGGACCAAAACTCCAAAAATCAATCCCAACCTTCCTTTTGTGGTCATAAACCTTGTGTTTAAATTTCATAGATTTCTATTTACTTATACTAAAGTTATTGTGCAAAAACCAAGAAAAATGCTTATTTGGGCCCTTTTTTAGCCCCTAATTCCTAAACTGTTGGGATCAAAACTCCCAAAAACAATCCCAACCTTTCTTTTGTGGTCATAAACCTTGTGTTAAAATTTCATAGATTTCTATTTACTTATACTAGAGTTATTGTGCGAAAACCAAGAAAAATGCTTATTGGGCCCTTTTTTGGCCCCTAATTCTTAAACTGTTGGGACCAAAACTCCCAAAATCAATCCCAACCTTCCTTTTGTGGTCATAAACCTTGTGTTTAAATTTCATAGATTTTTATTAACTTATACTAAAGTTATAGTGCGAAAACCAAATGTCTTCGGACGACGACGCTGACGACGGACGACGACGACGACGACGACGCCAACGTCATACCAATATACGACCGCAAAAATTTTGCGGTCGTATAAAAACTGCTTTCAGTTCATGAATATTCATATTTAACTGCTTCAGGTTAATTAATATTCATATAAAACTGGGAAATAACTGCTAAGGAAATGCTAATATGGTCATGATCTTATGCATTATTCATACTAGTAGCTGTTTAAAAAGTAAGATAATAACATGTAATAATTATCAAAAACAAAAATATGTTTTCTTTACAAATTTATTGTTGTTATCCAACTACATGGTTAATATGTATAGCTTTTATGTATTACAAATATCAGTCAGAAATACAGGGTGCAACATGTAATTTCAGTTTTAAGTCATATCTGAAATAAGGGAAATGGAAATCAAGATATTCATGCAATCTTATATACAATGATATACTTGAAATTAATTATTTTTTATATTACCTGATTAGTAAGAAGACTCTTAAATATTAATATGATTGAGTATAGTTGTAAGCTGAATCAAGTTTATTCTGATATTTCTTAAATACATGACACGTAAACCAGCTGGACTAGCTGTCACAATGAGGAGCAAAAATAAGAATTAAGCTAAATATATATATATATCATTGTCATTATTGTTTTGTTATGTTGAATAAAACATTGAAAGTACAATTGAAAAAAATCAAAATAGTTACAATAATAAGAATCCAATTTTTTGCACTTACCAGAATTAAGATGTATTAATCCAAAAATCACACAATTAATATGATTATAATCTTCAAAAATAACCATTGAGACAAGGCCCATCTTCAGTATTCAATGTGAAAAGAACTATTTCCAAGTATATTATTAATATTATTAATTAATTCCATGTAAAATTTTCATTTTGTTCATGTAAGAAGACACATCTTTTCTTGTTGTCTTCCTCTTTATTCCAAATTCAAATTTTGTTATATTGCAATACATGGGGATGTTTAAGGAGTTGTTTGATTCTGTTGAAGTGTTCCCTAAAAGATTACTAGCAATTAATTACCTAAATCTTTAAAATGTGATAAATAATGTTAAGAAAAAAATATCCATTTTTGTTTAAATAAGATATTTTTATTAAAAGTGATAGTAATTGCAGACCATTAATATTTTAAGTTTTCCTTCATGTGTCCTCAATTTCTGTGTAGATAGTACTTCCTGCCACCACAGAGAGGTCAATTGTAAACAGATGGCACATTTCTACAAGACTACTTTTATCTAAATCACATTAATTCCGTTTGATGCAACTGCCAAGAAATAATTTACAAATCAAACTGCTATATAAAAATAACTGCCAACATGAAACTGCTTTGAAATATTTAAACTGCTTAAATTAACAGTTAACTTTTACTAGTAGGCAGTTATTTTAAACTGCCTAAATCAAAACTGCTTTAAACTGCTCCAAAACTGCTAAAAATTCAAGAAACTGCTATAAAACTGCCAATGAACTGCTTAAATAGGCAGTTCACTTTGACTTGGGTTACCATGTGAATCATTTGGGCCAAAATGACCACTGTAATTGAAATCAGCAAAACTCACTGATAAGGCTTTTCTTTTTATACCATTATCTGTTATGATCTTGAATGGCATATACAATTCAGCTGAACTTTGGAGGATTCTCGGAGTTTTTATTTGAAGCTCAGTATTTCTATTTGACCACATAAATGCATGTATTGGCATCTATGATAAAAATTACCAATTGTGAATTTCAATAATGATGTTACCTGTTTTCTGTTATCTCAGTTAGCAATATTTCACTTTGTTTACGCTTGCACCTTAATTAAATATGTCAACAAATGCAATCCTTTTATTACTTCAACAAGGAATTCGATAGCATAAATTAAAAGGCAAAAATCAACATTAAAACTGGATGAAAATTTTTTACAAATTACCTATCAAGGCACACTGTTTTTTGGACCTTTTAACCCCTTATATCTCAAAAAACGTAAAGGATAGAGGAAATCTTTGGCTAACTATTGGAAATACTCATTAAGATGAATTAACAGAAAAAAATCCCCATTAAAATTGGATGAAAGATAAAAACTTTTAAGTGTCCTGCAAAATGTCTAATTTCGCCCCTTTAATCCCTTATCTCTGCATCGACAACAGTAACACGAACATGTCTTTGATTAACTTTTACTGTATTTCTTATGAAGAACCAACAAATTCAGGTATGTCCTTTTTTGGCACTTGATATCTCTAAAACGTTAAGGCAAAGTGAAAAACGGATCTCATATAAGTTTTTCCTTTTTTATCAAGGAATATTATAAATGACAAATCATAAAAATTGGATACAAATTTTAAAACTTACACAAAAATAAAAAATAAACCCTTAATTGGAGGGACCAGACTTCCAAAAATCAATCCGAACCTGTATTTCTTATGGGAGACCGTTGTAGTAAAATATCATACGGATGTGTTCAATAGAACAAAAGTAAATGAGCGGAAACCTAAAATTTTGTAATATTATTTTTCTCCAATTTTTCCGTATTTAACTTATAAATGGACTTAATTTTTCTCTCCGTTAACATAACATACAGTTTGCGGTTAACGTTTTTAAAACATTAATTACTTTCTTAAATCATCCTGGATTTTTTTTACCTGCGACTAATGCCGCGGAAGCAAAACATAGCGATCCTACATTCTGTCGTCATCGTCGGCGGCGTTACTCTGAGGTTAAAGTTTTTAAAACATTAATAACTTTCTTAAAAATATCCTGTATTTTTTATGAAAATTGGACCGAAGCTTGCTTATGACCAAAAGATAGTATCCAGAGGAAAATTTTGTAATATTTGTTTTCCTAATTTTTCCGTATTTTACTTATAAATAGACTTAATATTTCTCTCAGTTAACATTACATATACAATCTGCAGTTAAAGTTTTTAAAACATTAAATACTTTCTTAAAGCACCCTGAATTTTTGTCGAGCCTGCGACTTTTGTCCCGGAATCGAGACATAGCGATCCTACATTCTGTCGTCGTCGTCGTTGGAGGCGTCAAGATTTACATTCACTTTGGTTAAAGTTTTTAAAACATTAATAACTTTCTTAAAACTATCCTGGATTTTTACCCAACTTGGACAGAAGTTTGTTCACGATCAGGAAATAATATTTGGATAAAAATTATATAAATTCAACTATTTAACTGAAAACATAGAAAACCGCAAAAGCAGCGAGACACTGGGTTCCATGGAACCCTTACGAATTGTATTATATAAAAGCTTCCTTAAATAAACCTTTATTTATCTCTCCACAATTTGACACATATCTTGTTCGATAGATAAAAAATACACAAATATTTCAACGTGCATAGAATTTTAATTGGTAATATAATCTAGAAATTGTATCAATATAATATAATGTAAAAATAAGCCTTTAAGGAACATATATATTTAAAATGTACGTCCTATATAATTATAAATATACTAGCTTATTTGCCGTACGTAACTAAAAAATAGCAAAGGAACGTTCATTGTTTTGCGGACTTGGAAGTGAAAAGGCGTCAAACGTTCATAAAGTTATTTAATTATTCTAACAACAACTCACCTTCAGTTGGGAATAGGAGGTTCCACTGGCGTTGATTGACTTGCTTCGATAATATACTTTTGTTTCTGTTCAGAATATCAGTTATGTTTGATGGAGTGATACGTTGATCAAACTTAATTCGCACAGCAACCCTTGCTACTCGTAAAATTAAGTGAACAAGTCGTAGATGATAAGAATCCTCTTTGGTAATAATAGCTGTTTAAAATAAAACACAAAAACATGTTGACTATATGAAATCGATACATATGTACGTACATGACTATACTCTGAAGTCAAGACTAACTTCAGTGGAACTTCAAAAAATGTTCAAGAGCATGTATTGGCATCTATGATAATAAAAACATTTACGTTAACAAATGGACATTTTCCAAAATATCTTCTTCTCATCCCTAAATACCTACTTTTTCTTCAAAAGAAAAAATATTAATTGAAAATAATAAAGAGAAAAAAAATGCAGATCATTACACCTTAAACGTATGAGGGGTTGAATATTGCTCGAATTTACTGAAGCCTTGCAAATAACTGTAAATTAAAGTTAGATCGGCATTGTTGATCCTCATAAATTGCTTGTAATTTAGTCAGTGATCTTTGATTTTATAACGTGATTAATAAAGTAACTTTTAAAGACGAAACAGAAAAAGTTATGTAGATTTTTTGTAATCATTTCTAGTTATTATACTGAACTTATAGTGTTTATAGTACTGTCATGACTGTTTTACATGTATACTGTAAATTAAAGGATTGGGAACCCATAAAACAAGTTCTGCACCAGTACAATGTTTCTGTACCATATCAGTCTATTCTGAATCTTTGCTAATTGTTTTTGTTTTGTGTACTTTTATAAAGGTCTCTTGATTGGATGGATTTATTGATGAGTATGTTTTTGTTGCCCTTCTCTGGTATCCCATTTTTTTTATTTAGTTCAATATACGACACCCATATACCTCAAATATTATACTTATTGATTTTTTCTCCTGTTTATCTTAGTAAATTGCTCCGGTCCATATAATCGTATATGGACCGAAGTTCCGGGCCAATATGCGATTGTTTTACCGCAATCGCTAACGGGTTTGTTTTATGTTTTATTTCGTTGTAAACATTCGATTGGTGGCCAAATTCGAGTCGCTTCTCACACAATTGAACAATTACAAAGAATTCTGACAATTGATTCTGTAAATACGATTTAAAAGGGAGAAACTACAGTGCATTCGATTTTTTCCATTTCTTTTTCTTGTGTGTAGAATGTCATTCTTCTCGATTGGTTTGCGATTTTGTACAGATACTAAAGTGAATGGTTCGGGGGACATTTTTTTCCAAATTGGCTACTTTTTAAAGGGGAAAAATAAATGCTGAAGTATTTCTTGTGTTCAGAAGTGTTACTTATTGTAAGCATGACATCCACCATCTATATTTTTCCAATTAACATCACAAATTGAGAGATATGTTTGGGCGGGGGAAGGGGCGTGATCATGTTCTTATGTAGATATCCGGGGGTACAGAATGTTTCCCAGGCCTTAAAAAACTTATTTAGACTGATAGTTCAGGTTGTATCTAAAAAAACGCTACTTTTTGGAAGGGGAAGGGAAAAACTAATGAGCCTATAAACAGATATTTAAGGCGATTAAAACCCCTTCATGTGCTAATGCAGTATGGCAATCTACATACGATTTATAACTATAATATAAGAAATAGTTCATAACACTTTGGGCCAAATGGCTTTGCTTCGGTCCATATACTGTCATTGGAGTGACCTGCGGGTCCATATATTGCCCTATGGCCCTCAGTGTCATGAACTATTTCTTAAATACTAGATTATTTTTCTGTTTAAGAATAAATAAATCGATACATATAAACATATACGTCCACTGGGTTTGCGAATATTGGATAATATTAAAACAAGCATGACAAAGGATTGATAATATCTTGGAACTGATTACATGGATGGTGCCGTGCTCCCCAAAACTTTTTTTTCAAAACGTAATCACTTACAGATCGTTCTATGACTTAACTGGCACATTGCTTTCATATAAAATATACTTTGCTAGAATAATTTTATTGTTTTTTAAATAAGGATGTGCAAATATCGTCGATTCACGACTCATCAGTTGTGCTCGAAGCCTAAAAATATGAAAACCGAAATAACAGTCCAACAGGTTGAAGAGCTAATTCAAAAATACCAAATGACCAAAATAATTGTCTTAGTTTGCATTTATTAGTAGCTGTAGTGAAATAGTTTTTTGAGACAAGATCGTGAAATATAATTTTAACCTGGAACATATAGGATGGTTAGTGTCGTGCGTTGTTCCTCTTGCTTTCGGCAATTGCTGCTGATCAGATACTGTCACAGAGTAGTGTTATGACATACCACTATAATATAGGGTTTTCGTGTAAAAGTATAATTGAATTTGTGTGACACTAGTGTAAATCTGAAGAATCGTATAATGGAATCGCATTTTGAATCGTTAAATCAAAATATGAGATGACTTTAAAGCACATTTACGGCAGAGTTCATAGGAGCTTTTAGGGTATTGGATTAAAGAGTAGCAATAAAACTATTTATAATATTACCATTCATGAATAAATCGCTCGGGTATATAATTTCACGAACCTGACGTCCGTGGTTTCTCTTATTACATTAATTTCTTTGTAACAACATTATTGGTTTGTACAAGTAACTACTATGTATTATAAAATTAAAGGAATTAAAAAGTTCACTTACGTGTTTCGAAATAAGTGTTACATGCCACCATACAACATAACTTGTCAATTTGGTTTCCCCTAGACATTATGATGACTATCAGTCCTGAAAATAAGTATTCTTATAAGATTTGGCATGCCAAATTATTTTATTTTTTTCAACAGTAAATTTCATATAAAAATAAGTTGAAAATAATTTCTTCCTTTAATGGAAAACATTTGCAGTAATACCCCCTCCCCCCCCCCCCCCCCAAAAAAAATGACCACTCTGACAAAAGTTTTTTGTTAATTCTGCTGTTGACAACATAAACTTCTGAATATAAATAATGAATGTTTGGAAGACATGTAAAAAAAACCGCTTTACTACACATCTCACGAATTTCTCAAAATACATAGTATTATGTCATGTGGATGTGAAATATATAATCCATGGCAATATCATACATAATCTTTTTAAAAACAAAGGTAATGTCATAGCATATTTCACCAAATACGGACATGCCTCAGCGACACGATTCATTCATTAACATATACAACTTCGGACAAATTTTCGCTTGTCAGTTTCAAACTAACAATGATTTTTGAATAGATTCAAGATCAAATGATGCAACAAATGATGACGAGCTCGCATCTTTGTTTTGTTTTAGACACAAGAGATTTAAATTTGATGCGAATCGATACTTTGTTGATTTTTTATTAGTGTTACACATTTATGTCGCCATATGTTTTTTGCGTAATTCGTTGAACTGATTAACAAACAGAATGACAAAATTGTTACAAAAGTTATAACTATGACCTGCAAAGACACCTAACAAACAATAAAACAATTATACTTCGTTGTAGATTCAATATAACTGATTCATCTATACATTTTGTACTTATCCATGAACAATACATGTATGTGTGGCATCATATTAACATTTTCAAAACTGGTGCTACAGGTAGAAATAAATACTGAAACTTTAACCTATTGTTGGAAATCAAAGAATAAGGAGAAGGAAACTTAAATAAAACAAGAGGCTCCCAGGAGCCTGAATCGCTCACCTGGTCCTTAAGCTTTAAGGGAGTCTTTCAAGTACAAATTAAAAAAAAAAATCAAGAAAAAGCACAATAACTCCTACATGGGTGGTTACATCTTCTTCAAAATTTCAAAGCAGATAGATCTTGAGGTGTTGAACACTTTAGCTTCCCATCAGAATTTTGATATCTGTCACCATTTTTGAGTTATTTGCAAAAAACTGCAATTTACCCCTATGTTCTATTTTTAGCCATGGCAGCCATGTTTTTTTACAAATCAAAAATCCAAACGATAGTTTAGTAGCACTCATGCCAAGGAACAACTACACTAAGTTTGGTTGCAATTAAACTTATGGTGTAAGAGGAGTTAACGATTTTATTACAATGAATAAAGACTGCAAAAATGGTCAATTTTGACGATCTAAGGGGAATAACTCCTAAAAGGAACGAACCTACAACTTCGATCCTGTTACAAATTTTGTAGATCTTTGTGTGCCTAACAATATGAAATTTAAATTTTTCAAATTTCCTTTATAGTATCCAAGATATTGAGCTTAATAAGTGCAAAATTTGGAAAAAATGCAGAAAAAGGGCAATAACTCCTACATGGGTCGTTGGATCTTCTTCAAAATTTCAGGGCAGGTAGATCTTGAGGTGCTGAACACTTTTACCCATGCCAGAATTTTGATATCTGTTATGGTTTTTGAGTTATTTGCAAAAAACTGCAATTTACCCCTATGTTCTATTTTTAGCCATGGCGGCCATGTTTTTTTACGAATCAAAAATCCAAACGATAGTTTTGTACACATAATGCCACTAAACAAATGTACCAAGTTTGGTTGCAATTGGACTTATGGTGTCGGACAAGTTAACGTTTGAAAAATTGTTAACAGACGACGACGACAGACGACGACGACGACGGACGCCAAGTGATGGTAAAAGCTCACATGGACCTTTGGTCCAGGTGAGCTAAAAATCGAATCAAAAGGAGTGCCAATCATTTTTTTAAAAATTTTAACTCTTACTTTACTATTGAAAAGTTAACCGATTTACATGTATTTACATAGAAGTGTTGCTGTTCTTCCGTAACTGACTGTTTTCAGTGGGAGATGACCCATGGAAGATCATTGCACGTATATCGATCTCCCACTGTTGTAACATCCAATCAGAATTCCTTTTTCATACCTTTGACGAATCAGGCTTATCGTTATTTAACTTTGACGACTTTGCTCAATGAATTTACCTAGATACAGGAATCCTAAAAATCTAGTATTGATGGAATGAATAGACTCAACATTGAAACCTGTATCGTTCAAAAGTGAAGAACTTGAAAATCTTCAAATCGCTTTAAAATTCAGCTGCGCTCACTCGTGAAAGATGTGTTCACTTTGAACTCGTGTAAGAACCTATTATTCTTAATAATGCTAAGAAAAAGATAATAAAATCAAAATTTATTTGTATGAAGTGTGTATGTGTGTATTGTTGGGGGAATTAACATTAAGGAATCTGAACCATTCGGTATAAATATAATATGGTATTGCACGCATGTGATCAATATACCATATGGAATCTCTAAACTAAAGCATCAAATCGTTTGGTATCTAATACATTTTTCAACAAAATGAATATACAATCTTGATTATTGATGCTAAGCAATATATAATGTGACTAAGTTACATTGTTCATTATAGATTGTACATGTAAATTTTAACAAACAGTAGAGTCATATATTTCTGTAGATATCAATTTTGAAGCTTTTGTATTTAACTTACCTATAATAAAAGAAATGATTATGTACATAAAAATTAGCCAATTGTTCAATTCTGCTTTTCCGTCCAAGACATGTACTGCAAGTAGATGAAAATATGTTTGTAGCCTTTACATTTATCTTCGATGTCCATTCAACATTTAATATAACTGGACTCTAGGCGAATTTTCAACATCAGACGTGCACCATTGCATACACTGATAATATAAGCTCTCTACATGTATGTGTATCTCTGTATCAAATCATAGCTCGTATGTATCAAAATCCAGTACAAGTCCCCATCTGGTGTATTATGTTTTATCATTAGTTTATATAAAATGTAACTCCGATTTGCATCATAAAAGACAAATGTATACAAAAATGAAATCTCAAAAGTTCAATTTCCAAAATAGACATTTATTTTGTTTTATATTTTTTGTCTTGCATTTATGTCTGTATAGCAATATTATATTTAATGCAATTTTACGAGGGGGTGGGACATTCACATTCCCTCACTCTACAATATATGACAATATGCAACAATATCGATCAATTTAATTACTTAAATTATATGTGACTGGTAAATTTTAATATCCATATTGTTAACAATGAAATAGTCACATAGTTCGATCGAATGTTAACACATGTTTATTTGGTTTTATTTAAATACCCGAAATATTTAAAAATTCTTCTTGTGAATTAATAGAGCAAAAATTCTAAACATAAATTTCAATGTTCGTAAAAGCCAAAACCAAAGTGTTACCAATTGTGTAGAGAAAGAATAAAATTACGAAATTTCATATTCAACATTCATGACATAGATAAAATATCACTGATACCAATATATATAATAATCCATAAATAAACAATATAAACCGTACAGAAAATAACACAATACCACCCTTTACCTATTCGGATCACGGGGTGTATACAACAAACTATAAAAGCGAATGCAGTATCATGAAGATGACTGCTACAATGTAGCTAGTATTGTTACAATTTGTTGCACAGTACACAACTTAAAAATAGACTCTCTCAACTGCCGGTATGATATGTCGCTATATTAAACGAAGTCGTAAGAATTAACACTCCTTTAAAGGATTTAGTGGCATCTCGTTGAATTGAAATCGACAACATGTTTTCCTACAAATTGAAACCAAAGTAATAACACTTCGAAAGGACTTGATAGGAAACATCCTTGCCTAATTTAGTTTTATTCTGTTAAATGGTTCTCAAAAAAAGTTCATTATGTGAAAAGTTAACGATGACGTCGGTCAAAATAAGGACAACGGACGTCAAGTGGTGGGACTCTTTGTGTAAGGTGAGCCAATAAAAATGATTTTCTCAGGTTTAATGAAATATTTCAAAGATAAATACACATGTAAGGCCGCAAAAGAACCGCGATTCCGTGAGAAAAATATCTTAAATATAATTAAGTTTCACATCTTACTTTATGTAAGAAATACTGCAGCAAGTACACAGTGGAAATATTGGTGATATGGTGATACACGCCTTATCGCCGTAATGAAGAAGTTAAATAAAGGATGCCACTGACAGATCATATTTGCTTTAAATCTTGTACATTTACGATAAGTGTAAAACATTAGAATTCAAATTTTCCGATTTTAATAACATCATTCAATGTCTTCGGCGCATGGATTCTATACTCCATATTTGATTTATTTCATCTGTAACTATTTTGTTTTTTCGATGACTCTCTTAATTGAGAACCCTTTTAGTTTGGAAAGAATGGTTATGAACAGTCTTATTAATACATGTATTTATACTCCTGAAAAGCTCCACCGTCTTCATCATATCTTCATTGATCGATTCAAACGTCTTGGAATCGACAAACGTCCGAGGATTGAAATAATTGATCACATTTCACATGTTTTAGTTTATACACAGTTTTCTTCTGTTTCTCTTTAAATTTTCTATATATGACTTTTATTTTAGTTTTATGTGTTTAGTACTGTTGATTTCTTATAATACTGTTTTCTAATATTCACCTGTTCTCCAGATATCATATTCTTATTGCTTCCTTATTTTTCTTTTACGGTAGACCCGTTATATTTTATTGGGTACTTGTTTCTTGAAGACAAGAATTTGAATATTATAGCGAGCTTTGCAAGTTCTAGTAGGAGAATTTAGAAAACGATTCGTTCAATAGAGAGAACTATTATGCAATCCGAAGTTAATTTAGAATTGAAAGAGAAATTTTTTCCCGCTGGCGCAGAAGCAAGTAACCACGTTGTGACGCATTAATTTAAAAAAAATGAACCAAAGTACAAATAAATAAACGATACCCTCATTTTTTTTAAATATCAGTTTATAAAATCTTTCTATTTTTAACATCTGCAAATTTTCTCTAATTCTAACTTTTTTTACAACAGTTCGGATTTACTTCCCGTTCACTCAATTGGGACGCCATTCTCTATTTACGAGATTTGTGATTTTTAAAATTTAAAATTTTATGCGAATACCCGATTCATTTTGAAATCTCATGGAATGATATTTATAAATAAACTAATCTCATTGATCATCATGTATTCACTTTTATTATTATATTATTCATTGGGAAGAGGCTTTCCATTATTATACATCTCAGAGCACAAACTTTAAAAACCCTCAATTACAAGCTATTTGACTAACACCTGAGAAAGGAACTGCATAGTACTTGCCAGTTGTAGTATTACAGCTGGCACATCTCTTAATTTATAAATCTCTTGTGATCCTCAGTTGGCCCTTTTTTAATATCAACCATGGTACACTATACACATTAAGCAATAAATCTGCATTAACACATTTAACGCAAATTTGTACTCATAATTCCTTATATATTTACATCCTTTTTTACGCAATACCTTCGATTACACAGCATACAATGATACTTATGACTGACCTACTGCCATTGCTGGTGCCAGGGGTTAAAAATTTTCAACACTATACTTTTCTGTCATTAGTTTAAAATCTATCCGAAATCGGTCATATGTTCAAGAGACTCTATGTGACATAACAGACTTTTGAAACCATATTATCTAAGGCCACACCAAATTGATTTTTAGTTCTTTGGATTTTTGGATGATAAAAATTGATACCAGAGAGCGAATTTTTACTTTTATTTTTTTTCCTTGAGGCCGAAGATCATGTTTTCGTGCGGTACAATTTTTTTTAACAAAAATATTGAAATAATTGGGAAAAGGCTCAGTTAATTACATATTGGGACATAATTTTGCTGTGTGTCTGGCCTAGCGTTTATGGATTTATTATGAAATTATAAATTTGCTTAAACCAGTAACATCTTCACCCCCTCTTTCTCATGTATCATCATTTAACAAAATATATATCAAATAACTTGATGATTGGTCATATTGCCTTTCAGTAAGTAAAGTCAAGAAATACTAAAGGGATATTCGAAAGAGGGGAAAACCGAATTAACTGACAAACTCCGGAGAACAACGAAGACAGGACCAACACAATACAAGCACCACAATTAAAAACTAAAAACATATGAACAACATGGACAACACCAAAAAACCGGGGTAGACTCAGGTGCTCCGGAAGAATAAGCATTACCTTGGAATATGGTCAGATATATCAAGCAAAATAACGTGAGTAAAGGGAAAACAAAAAGATAAGGTATATAAATGTAGAAACACCAAAAAGAACATAAAAACATTTAGCTTAAGTGGTGAATAACACAAATGTTATTTAAAAATTGTTCAGCCCGAAAATCCCAAGACAGTCTGTGATTCTTGTCCCATTACAACACCTTACAAACAAGGTGAATCCGTTAGTGGTCACAAATAATGAAAGAATATCAAACACGGACAAGTCAAAGTCATTTGTGATATTGATACATTTGTACATTTTCACAAATAATCAATTCGTGATGATGATAGACAAAATGTCAGTAGAGATAACAAAACTCTATCCCACAAAAAGCCTTATATTAGTTGGTTAAGAAGTAATTGTAAATTGCAAATATCCTACAAATAATTTAGAACCTATATGTATATGTAATATTTTCTTGATCGAATTTGGTGAATCAAATCCTTGAAAGATGTAATGACGAATACTTATACATAGAAATGGTCAATAAACAAACATTAACTAAAATTAAAAAAAAAACCACTTACCATGAGAACTGTTTACTTGAAAACTGTCTGACATGTTTGAACTTGGATTCCTTGCTGTGGTTACTTTCCTAAATTGAAAACTATATACTGTGTAGCTTTTACTACAGCTTAAATTATTTGTTAAAAATAAAATGAAGAAATGATGAAAATCACTATGAAATTAATGTTCATAATTTATGGAAAGAAAGAGCTCCTTTGTTGTAGTTTATTATCATAAGCTTGCTGTAGGATCTTCACAAATGAACCTACAAACACGGCCTTATTAAAGTTTAACGCCAATTTGTTGCACGTGGAATCAAATGTTTTGTGTGCTGTCAAAGATAGCTAGATAGTGGTCAAATTGACGACCTGTTTAATAGTGTTGACCGAAAAATAATAATGTTTTAGACGGAGGCACAATGCACAAAAATGTATAACACCAATTTTGACGATAATATTACAATTGTTTATTTGGTTTCATACATTGAGAATTTCGTCGGATATCATCAAAGCTGGCAATTATACTATATCTTTTTAAAGATTTACATACTTATCACATATTTATTAAAATAACGCAGATTTTGTGTATGTAATAGAAACATAATTTGAAGCATGTTATTTGCCCTCTCGTGAGCCTTTTCAAAGTCACATGCGCGCAGCTGTAAATAATCGTCTGATCATTATTTACGGTAAATTAACCGTGCATAAATGTTCTTAGCAGTTTCTAATAGGGACTTTTTGTAGATCGCTGGAAAAGCAGAGAAACTGAAGTTGCATTTATATAATATAGGTGAAAGAAATAAGAGTTTACTAGCTGTAGCACTGTAAATGTGCACTTTATATTCAGTCAACACATCAGTGTTGTTCAAAAACCTGACAGACTTGCTTGAAGACAGGAAAATCGAATTTAGCATTAAAATTATTTCTGGGTAGAGGCAAAATATGTGATAAATAGATTAATAAATGGTCAGTTTCAAATTATCCTTGTTATCAGCACTCGACTGATATCGTCCCTATAATTATTGAAATTTTCCAGTCGTGGATATTATATTCATACCGAATATTTCTCGGTGACAATTTTATTATCTGCCATCAAAGTAAGGTAGTAGGCGAGTTATTTTCTGGACACTATTTTGTACTACCAAAGAGCAAATGACAGGCTTTCGGAAAGTGCTCAAGGAATTCTTGCATCGTCATTTTAGTACAGCAGAGAGGTTTCAATCCTTGAGAAAAAATTTCCAGAATTTAAATAGCTCGCCAGACGTTCCGATGGTTTCAGATACCACAAACGTACAATGATAAAGTTGAAATTGTATTAAGTTATAAATAAACATACATTTCCTCTTCTAATGACAAGCAGGTAGAAGCTGGCCTATATTTATTTTCTTCTACGCATTCATAATCTGAAAGATAGATAGATAGCTACACAACCCACTTTAATGCAGTGGAAATCTAACAATAAACAGTACGTGCATTTTTAGGAAGCAGACGTCTCCTAGTACATGAATTGTATTGGTATATATTTTCATATTTGAATGATTTACTATATTTGATCTTACTTGTATTCGTTGGTTTGTATCTTTGTATGTTTTCAAAAAAATATACAATTTTGCAGAAATATACTTATTAAGAGTTAGAAAGAAGAATGCATTGCATCTAACACAGAGGAACTAAATCAAAACATGTTAATATATAACTATGTAAGTGAAGTCGTAATTCAACATTTCAATTTTTTTTAACTTATTTGTTAATTACAATTAATTTAAGTACCTGATGACAAACTAAAACTGTCATCACATAATTTAATATAACAGGAACAATCTTCTTCAGAAGGTACACAAAAGCAAGTATTTTTCGGTCTTGAAACAAATGCGTATGATCTTGTAAAATCACATCGACATGTTTTGTCACTTTTGGTTGTACTGTTTTCAAATATTACTTGTCCATCTTCCGAACATAGTGATTTGCTATACACACAATCACTGCTTTCATTTGTCCAAAACTTAAATGGCTGATATCGGTCATGTCTGCATGGAGCTCGATCATATCCACCTGCAACAACTCTTTTACTACCTGAAATTATACAAAAATATGTAAATGGTTATTTTAGAATTGTACTTCCAAGAACAATTTTTCACCTTTGCGTCATTTAGAACCTAGTTTGCCTACAGTTGCCAATAAGTACAAGTATCTCACATGACAACAACCATTGCAAAAGTTAGTCCGTTTATTGTTTTATCGGAGTCCATAAACATATTTTTTTGTAATATTCTGTCTTCATAATTCAGCCGCAGGGTCGTATTTCAAATTAAACTTTTGGTCTTTTATGGGGGATTAATTGACGCAGTTTTGAACTATAATGTATAACAAAATACCGAAATAAATTTTATGCACTGTATGGCCATTTCGTTGACTGACAACTCATCATCAGTGCTCGAGATCAAAATGTTGGAAAACCGGTTAAAGATATAATGATGACTTAATAAGCACAACCATCAAAAACCAAAACAATTAAAACAAACAAGAAACCAAACTCATCAAAGGTTTCATCTGCATCAAAAGGAAGAGCCTCAGAATTTTCTGTTAAATTTTGATGGGAAAATTTAAATGCATTTAAGTATTGAATCATGCCAGGAAAAAAAATTTGGCTACAGGGCTGATAATGCCCTCGTGGAGTTACAGTCCACCAGCAGTGACATAGACCCAGTGGTAGTAATAAAATGTATAACAAAATACAGAAATAAATTCCATGCACTGTATGGCCATTTCGTAGACTGACAACTCATCAGCAGTGCTCGAGGTCACAATGTGGAAAACCGGTTAAAGTTATAATGATGAATCAATAAGCACAACCATAAAAAACCAAAACAATCAAAACAAACAGGATACCAAACCCAGCCAAGGTTTCCTCTGCATCAAAAGGAAGAGCCTTAGGAATTTCTATTAAATGTTGTCAAATTTTGAAAGGAAGGCATTTAAACAATGATTTCTTTAAATAACGAATCTGCCAAGGCTTCATCCATATGGATTTTGAAAAGTACTAATTATTTTGTTCTTTTCAAACATTTAATTTCTTAATATATTTGTGTTACAAAGTATAATGGCATGGCAGTAAGCTTGATTTACTACACATTCTATAGTAACTATTTTTGATGTACAAGATCTGCACATTTTGGTCGGTTTACTACTCATCAGTTGTATTCAAGACTGGAAACACTGAAAACCAAGCTAAAGCCCAAAACGTTGAAGAGTAGATTGAAATTTAGAAGCAACTACAAGGGTACAGCAAAAACCATTAAGTACTGAGTTATAGAGTTAGTAAGCTATCATACTGGAAAATAACCAATTCTCGCCATCACATCTGTTATGCCAGAAATTAATCAAGCTATCATAGTTTTGATACAAAAAATGTTTACACTTTCCTTATTCATCATTATCAGATGCCTTCATTCCTTTTCTTTAATAGTAAATCTGGTGAAATACCGATAATTTGTATAACATAACAAAAATGGTTGTATAATTTCAAGCTAAGGCACTTGATAAACTGCTTAGCTTATTGCTCGAAATAATTATACGTTTTTGTTCTAGGGTAGAACTGTCATAAATGGTTCTAGAATAGAACCATTCAGAACTGTTATAAATGGTTCTGGGGTAGAACCGTCCATTTTCATGTCCGATAACTCTGTATTGATTATGGCACGTACTCCTCGTCTCCGCTTTTTCGAAACTATTAACAACATTTTTTGAAATATGTAGTAACATTTCACATCGATTATAATTTCAATATAAGAAATTGTGCAATAATTACTAATAATAAATTAATAACCAAAAATAACACTGACTAGTTTTTAAATCATTTAGTCTTAGTAAAAACTTTATTCTGAGTGAATGTTTTTCTTTTTTTTAACTCTATAATATATTTCGGTATGATAAAAGTTAATTTAAGAATTATGACAACAAATTAATTATTTTATTTCTTATAATTTTGATGTTTAAAATTCATAAACTATTGCCAGAATGGCACGCCGTTTTTATATTTATTCAAATTCCAAGATATCTTATTTATTTAACAAGATATCTTATTAAGTATTAAGATATCTTTAATTTTTATAAGATATCTTATTTAATTTGAAAGTAAATAAGATATTTTATTTAATTTGAAAGTAAATAAGATATCTCTATAAGTTAATAAGATATCTCTATTAGTTAATAAGATATCTTTATTAATTTATAAGATATCTCTATTAGTTTATAAGATATCTTATTAAGTAAATAAGATGTCTCTATTATTAACTATATAAAAGATATCTTATATAGTTAATAAGATATCTTATAAATTAATAGAGATATCTTATATATTTAAGAAGATATCTTTATAACAGTTAAATAAGATATCTTTATAACCAGTTAAATAAGATATCTCTATAAGTTAATAAGATATCTCTATAAGTTTATAAGACATCTCTATTAGTTTATAAGATATCTTATTAAGTAAATAAGATGTCTCTATTATTAGCTATATAAAAGATATCTTATATAGTTAATAAGATATCTTATAAATTAATAGAGATATCTTATATATTTAAGAAGATATCTTTATAACAGTTAAATAAGATATCTTTATAACCAGTTAAATAAGATATCTCTATAAGTTAATAAGATATCTCTATAAGTTTATAAGATATCTCTATTAGTTTATAAGATATCTCTATTAATTTATAAGATATCTCAATTAATTTATAAGATATCTCTATTAATTTATAAGATATCTCTATTAGTTTATAAGATATATTATTTAACTAAATAAGATATCTCGAAATTGAATAAATATAACAACGGCGTGCCATATGCCAGGGTCATAAATGGTTCTAGGGTAGAACGGTCATAAATGGTTCTAGGGTAGAACCGTCCAGAATGGTTCTAGGGTAGAACTTTCATAAATGGTTCTGGGTCAGGTCACACCCTGTCATAAACGGTTCTAATGGTGTCAGGA
Organism: Mytilisepta virgata; assembly: GCA_028015205.1. NCBI lineage: Eukaryota > Metazoa > Mollusca > Bivalvia > Mytilida > Mytilidae > Mytilisepta > Mytilisepta virgata. The sequence goes on along the minus strand of CM051510.1, from coordinate 36,922,851 downwards.
TGACAGTTCTAGAACTGTTCTAGAACAGTTCTTCTGACAGTTTAGGACAGTTCTAATGAGAGGTTAGAACTGAGTTCAACTGTAGTGTTTGATAAGCAATATAATGTATATGTTACGTACCTGGCCTATCAAAGTCTGTATACAAGCATCCCTCTTCGTAGTTATTTTGTAAAGTATTGAGCAAGCAGAAATATTCCTCGTATTTACTACACTTTTGTAAAGATCTATGAACACGTTCTCCTGCAGTTGGACATTTAATGTCATATGTGATAATTTCTTGAAGACCCTAAAATTAAGCGTCAAATAACCTTAAATAAAACAAATGTATAAACGCTGGCTTAAGGTAAACTATGTGTTGCGTCCATGAAAGATGTAGATTTTTTTATTTTCATTATGTATTAGTAATATAAAAATAATCCAAAAATTGTTTGGCTCAGATCAAAACCATGTAGCATAAATTTACTTCAGGTCAACTTTGCCTGGGGAAACTGAGGCCTTACTTTCAAAAAACAATAAATGTATGTTCTTGTGATCCAGACTAATTAACAGAAATGTTTAGCCTGAAGTTTCATCTTTTGATTTTGATATTTATGTTTGATTTTTATGTCTGTGTGCTAAAGAAGGGGGGGGGGGAGGTTGCTGTGACAGTGTTGATTCTGACAATAGCTTTCTGCTTACATGTATCGATTTCAGTTTCACATTAATTTGTTTTGCTCTTCACCAGAACTTTTGAAAGTCAACAATGCATAATAAAATGCACTGGTCATAAAGGGTAGTAAAAAGTCTCACAATTTCATTTTCGATTGAGAGAGTTTAAGAAGATCTAAGAAATAACTGACACATAAAAACTCCAACACAACAATCAACAAACAGCTTTCATATAAATTAAATTTAAAAAGTTCAGGTCTGGAGTTAATATTCCAATTTACTCTGATATTTTTGAAATGTTAATGAAATAATGATGCTACGCACTTACAGGTAACAGAAGAAGTATTTCAAATACACTTGGTGTCATGGTGGATGTAGTACTCAGGTGTTTTTCATCGAAGGTACATGTATTATCCTGTAAATACAACGATATAAATATTAAACATTACAACTACAAATATATTTTCTGCTCCAAATCACATATTTATTTTAGACTCTTACTGTGGATTCATATATTTTTGTGGATACCAATTTTCATGGATAGAGAAAAAAGGCATTTCGTGGGATATGTAAATTCGTGGATTGCTGGCTTGGAAAAAAATAAAAAGTGGTTGAAATGCTGAAATTCGTGGCTTTGCACATCAGATATCAACAAATACTTCGACAAAACGTGCGGATCAGACTTTGATATTGTACAGCAAAGTACTGATTTTAAGCGCTTATAAAACAAAAGTCTAACAAACAGATTCTTCAAATTTGTCATGAATTTAAAAAGATTAACAAAATCCGTAATTATTTACTTGTTAGTCTAATCAGGTGTGAAATGTGTATTAATAAAATTGCAATCATTTATCACCAAATACCTCGGGGCATATACATATTTAATCCGATTACGACCAATAATTTCTGTTTTATAATCTTTTGACAAGATGTTTTTACTGTAATTTATGAGAAAGTCTGTATTGTTTAGGCCTACGTAGGATTAATATTTTTCTTGAATGTTTGAATAAAAACGCCGGAAGTGAATTCCGCGACAATTTACACAGTCAAGATATTTTAAAGAAAATTATTTGAGCGTTTATATGATACCAAAGACAAAATGACATGAAACACTATATCGCTGACTCATCATATGTCTGTATCCAAATACATGCTGTAAAAACGTAAAAACGCAATTGATCAAGTTCGTCTCGGATAGGTACATCAAACCTCCATGATTTCAAACTTCAGTGCATTTAAGCAGAAGAAAAAAAATCGTTGGATATTTAACTTCTTGGTTTACTGGGACCCACGAAAACCACGAAAATTGGTATACAACGAATAATAATGAATCCACAGTATCTGAATACACATATGATAAATTATAATTAACAAACAGCAAACTTACGGCACATTGTTCATCATTTTATAAATTTATTCCGGGCTATATGCATTTTGTAACATATTAAATGGAAACACATTTTTCAAAAGATTATTTTTAATGAGATTAGCAAGTTTTGTTGGAAGTTTTTTTTTATAACTGAACCTGAAGCTGAAGGAAATTTCATATACTAAAGATGTACAAATGGACAAGATCAAACGTGTACGTAAGTTTTCATATGATTGATGGAGATTGTGTTCATTTTTGTCCAGGAATGTTGTTGATGAGTCGAAATAAATGCTAGAAACACACTTTCGATCAACCTCAGCATAGTTCAAGTAAAGTGTAGCCAATAGAAGAGTGTGGGTATCAGTATACCATATTTCTGAATGTACTGATCTGCAGAATTTGTTTGGTGTGAAACTTAATATCAAATTTACTGACTTAAATGTTTGATGGCACCACACACAACTGATTCTAACTTCACTTACAATATAATAATTTTTTTCTCTTCCAATCAGATAAGAGGAATTGGTCTATTAAGTTATTCGCGTTGTCGCGTGAGGAGATTTCGTCCGTGAGGATTTAACGTCCCGCATGTGTATAAAGGCGGAACTATTTCGATGCAGTTCCGGCGTGAGCACCTCATGCGGCTACTAGCCAACAGGTACTTCCGTCTGATATATGACTTCCGGGAATGGGTGGCAAAAACAAATGTCGTGTGATCAAGTGATTGCTATTGAATTATGCAGAAAATGAACAAAATAAACATAAACAAACATTTACATACATATTATAAAATTTAATAACAAAATAACCCAGACAAAATAATAAGCAGTTAAATGCACCTTTTGAACAGTGTTGATACAAACGGAAAACTCAAAAAGGGGGGTGGGGGGATAAAATTGTAGCCTGGAAAAGAAATTTGGCATACACCTCTTTATATAAAAAAAATATGGCATTGTCCTACAGTTTAAAGACATATCAGTAAAAAAAATTGGGGGTGGTGCTAGCAGGATGTCTGATATTATGAAATTCTGCACGGGCTACCCAAATTTAAAAAAAAACATTCAATCATGAAGTCGGTTATTCAAAATGGGCAATCCCATATCTTGAAAGATGTAATCCCAGTTTCTCGATTGGGGAATAAATAATACTACCCTAAAAATAATTGTGGAAAATAAAATTTCTATTTTGAAAAATAAACACACTGATGCTACAGAATTTGCCAGATCCCTTCCCATTAAAGAAATAATTAGTCTCCATATATACACAACCATACTTTCACTTGCTTCTTTAATTCCTTATAGTTTCTAAATTTATTAGAACAGATTATTAAGCAAAAGAAATTTTAATCTTATATTTAATTTAAAATAACATGGTTAGGTAAAACATTAGGCTTGGCTTTAAATATGGGAACAATTGTTCCCATTTTGTCTATTGTTCATTTTTATTACATATGAAAAAAATCTAATTAAAATGATATTTTTACCCTGTTTACAAATAAAGTACCTTAGAATGACAGAATATTGTATATATAATCAGTATGAGCCATGAGAATTGCCAGCCTGTGCATATTTTTACCCTGTTTACATATAAAGTACCATAAAATGATAGAATATTGTATATATAATCAGTATGGGCCATGAGAATTGCCAGCCTGTGCATATTTTTACCCTGTTCAGATATAAAGTACCATAAAATGACAGAATATTGTAAAGATGATAAATATGAGCCAAGAGAATTGCCAGCCTGTGCATATTTTGACCCTGTTTACATATAAAGTAACATAGAATGACAGAATATTGTATATATGATCAGTATGACCCATGAGAATTGCCAGCCTGTGTATATTTTTACCCCATTTACATCTAAAGTACCATATAATGACAGAATATTGTAAAGATGATGAATATGAGCCATGAGAATTGCCAGCCTGTGCATATTTTTACCCCGTTTACAAATAAAGTACCATAAAATGATAGAATATTGTATATATGATCAGTATGAGCCATGAGAATTGCCAGCCTGTGCATATTTTTACCCCGTTTACAAATAAAGTACCATAGAATGACAGAATAGTGTATATATAATCAGTATGGGCCATGAGAATTGCTAGCCTGAGCATATTTTTACCCTGTTTACATATAAAGTACCATAGAATGACAGAATATTGTAAAGATGATGAATATGAGCCTTGAGAATTGCCAGCCTGTTCATATTTTTACCCCGTTTACAAATAAAGTACCATAGAATGATAGAATATTGTATATATAGTCAGTATGAGCCATGAGAATTACCAGCCTGTGCATATTTTTACCCCGTTTACATATTAAGTACCATAGAATGATAGAATATTGTATATATAATCAGTATGAGCCATGAGAATTGCCAGCCTGTGCATATTTTTACCCTGTTTACATATAAAGTACCATAGAATGCAATTGCTAGATTTAACCATATTTTATAGAGGAAGAAACTCAACAGAACAAAAAAAAATTGTCTCTCTGTCAAAGGCAAAAAACAGTTTACCTCTGCCGTAAAATCAAAAGTCACTTCAGAAAACCATTAGTCTGTGAATTAATTAATATTATTTGAGCAAGTTGCAAAAAAAATTAAGGAAACTTTTCTTTAACATTTGTTTAAGAAACTTTTAAAAAAAAATTAATACCCCCCCCCCCCCCCTCCCTTCCCATTTTCTCCAAAAGAAATGATTGCTGACTTAATGTATATTGTTTAATTGATTTAATAATTGTTTGCATTTTATTACCAGTATCATCATTTTAATCCAATTAATTATCCCATAAAAATCGTAAATTTATTAGCAGTGTCTTCAATCCTGAAAGGATTTACATTGGTTTGTGAATTAATTAATATTATTTGACCAAGAACAATTTAATATGATAGTAATAATCTGGCCCGGATTTTATATCTATGATTATAAATAAATGATATTAAAATGCATCCAAAACTTAATTTTCTTAAAACATCGTATGTCGAAAAATTACAAAATAGCGTTTTATCTGGTCCGCAATCGATGGTGTTTTTACATTTTGTTGTACTGGATGATCTCACGGACTGGTTATGGTCACGACCCCCTATGTGAGATCCGACAGCCAAACCGGAAATCGGAAACGGAACTGGCAATTCTCACAGACGAAATCTCCTCACGCGACAGCGTAATCATCAGAGTATAATTAGAGTAGACTGGAAAGCATGTTTTGAAAACTAAAATTATGATAACGTCATAACATCCTTAAATACTGCACCAAAAATAAAACACTCAATGCTCGGCTTTTAGGTCCTTAGGGTTTTTTACCCCACAACAGAGCCTTTTCATGCACTTTGAAATACCTTACTAAGGTAATAATTTTGGTGAACAATATTATCTCAAATAACACCCAAGAAAATTTTCACATTTAAAAAAAAAATCCCCTCTTTGAACGAGGCATTTGTTCTGATAAGGGTGTTTTAACTAAATAATTCTAGAAATTTAGTATCTTTAATCTGTATCTTTAATAGGAAGATTTTTTCTGACTGCCGATTATACTCGATTTAAAACCAACCCCCTCTTTTATAGTACCCGGACTGGTCTTTACTTTCACTAAAATAATTAGAAATATATATTTATAAATCGGAGTTATTTGTAAAATAAGGCAATGTTGTATTCTAATCATTCTAATTAATGAGCTGCAATTGCTTTAGGGCAAAAACAGGTGCACTGGAAAATTAAAAAAAAACAGAAAAAAAAAACGGATAAAGGAGTGCTGTTAATTCACGCGGTTCTTTGAGCAGATGCAGCCATAATATTGCGATTGTAAATCTTATGCAAAATTATTAATTGCCCTTTTCACGCTGATGTTGGGCAAAATCAATGGTTTATTTTGTTCTCTTTCATGTAAAGTCCCTTTCTTTTCCAAAATTCAAATAACAGACGCATTTTTTATAAGCACAGTTATTCGTTTTTCTAAAGCCCTGTTTTTAGCTGCTGGCAAACGATATTTCCCCTATCCTGCCCATAAAATAATGAATGTTTGCTTACCTTGGTGTTGATACTTTTCAATCTAAAAATGAAAAAGCCTCAAAAGTCTTAACGTCCGCGCGTCGTTTCGTCATTTGCATGAACAGCACTTTCCAATGAAAAATTAGGTTATATTCTAAGTCATTAGAAGTTAAGAAGGGGTTCGCTTGTTTACGCACGCTCCGAGCACTTCTTAACCATTAAGATTTTGCTATAACCTAGTATTGGTTTTACGACTTATTCATTACAAATTTTAGTGATGTTATTTATTAAGTAGCACTTGATACATAATACCAGAAAATTTTGAGTTGTTACTCAATAATAATGAAGACCAAAAATTAAGTATTTAACTTTAAATTTGTACAACAATGGGAAATCTCCTAGTCCATACGTACAAAATATAATTTGACGCATTGGACCTAACGGCGAGTATTTTATTTTAAAAAAATACGGATGCACTTTTTTCAATAACAGATGTTTTTTTTCTTCATATCTACATAATTCACATGAGCTAAATTAAAGAGTAAAATTGTTTTAATAGTATGTCGACTGGAATATCAATATTTCTGATATTTCCTGGAAAGTTAAAACAGTTCTTTTAGAGACTGATATGTCCTGCTCTGTTTCAGTTTGATTGAGAAAAATTGACATTTAATTTCGAAGTTTTTAAACCAGATGGTGTGTCTGCTAGTATAATAGTGTCGTCGGCGTACAGTAATACAAATATCAAGACATAATTTCTAAAATTTTCGATACACATTTCTTTAAACCTGGAATATTATTTTGAACAATATAGGTTTCCAAATCTGACAAAAAAGAGTGAACAGAGAATACGATAACGTTTATCCTCGTCGTAGACCAGTTTGATAATAGCATAATCCAGAGATATAAAAGACGTAATACAGCCATACATATTATAAATAGCTGTTTTATACCATTTTTACCATGTTACAAATGTCCTTTTAATGTCAATAAAGGTACAGTATAATTTTTCCAGAGGGAATATAAAGCTCATGTAAAACATACATGTTGTATCCTTACCGGAAACCAGCTTGAGTATATGGAATTTGGTTAGTGAATAAGTCAAATTTGATGCAAAAATTTTCCTAGTGAATAAACAAGTCAAATGCCTAACTGTGCACCACTTATTGCGGACCTGTTTCTGTATTGTTATGAATCACAATGTATGTCTAAAATCAGCAAAGACCCAACGAAACAACATTTCATACGAAAATTTAATACCACTTTAAGATATTTCGATGATATGTTGGCTGTCAATAATGACGACTTCAATATGTACACTAAAGAGATTTATTCTGTTGAACTTACTTTAAATAAAGCTAATACTAACAATGAACACTGCCCTTTCCTGGATCTTGATATCTATATCTCTAACGGGAAGCTTAATACTAACATTTACGATAAGAGAAGTGATTTTTCATTTCCTATTGTTAAATATCCGTTAATTTACTAAATCATCGGTACAAGTATTTTCTATATGATGTAGACATAATCTTTCAATCAGTTTAATTGAGGTCTGAAGCTGCATGTCAGTATCTGCTAGTAGTCTTTTGTTAATATATATTGATCATTGTCACTTTGCTTAAAATTAGTTTCTTCTGTTACCTTTTTGAACATCGGACTCGGACATCTTTTGAACTAAGTTTTACTGTGTGTATCGCTGTGTGTTTGTTTATTCCACATTGGCTAGAGGTATAGGGGAAAGGTACAGATCTTACAAAACATGTTTAACCCCACCAATTTTTTTGCCTGTCCCAAGTCAGGAAGCTCTAGCCTTTGTTAGACTTGTGTGTTTTTTTAATTTTAGTTCATTTTTATGTTTCGGAGTTTAGTGTGCCGTCCATTTTGCTGAAATAGTATACATTTTTATTTAGGGGCCAGCTAAAGCCCGCTGTTTTCTGCTCTTAGGTCGGGTTGTTGTCTCTTTGACACATTCCTCGTTTCGATTCCCTATTCTTTTCTATAGGAATCTGTATTACAATCGTCTCCCGCATTTTCATAAATGGGTATAATAATAGTTATTAAGAGTCCAGATTTCTGGAATTATGCAATTATGTAATATAATATTAAATAAATTGACATATTTGATATACTCGTTCAAAAATTAATTAATCCCGTTGACGTACCGTTGTTTTTTAATTTTTTTACTGATTTGGTTATCTCATCTTCCGTTATCGCACCGTTTAGAATTTTCTTTGCAAAGTCATAATTTGAATCTGGTAAAATAAAAACTGTGTTGTTTGAATCCATTAAAATCACTAACAGTTCGGTGAAATTCCATGCATTCCGAATATAAAAAGGAGAAACCAAAGTAAGTACACTGCACATTTCGGTTATAACATTATGACATACATGTAACATTATGCAATCCAATATTAAATTATAATAATTTATCGAATTATAATGAAAATCATTGTTGGTTCTATTTTTAAATACCAGTCTGCCAGAAAATCATGCAATAGGCTCCAAATGCAATGTTATCATATTGACCTGAAATTTTGTATACATGATACCTTCATGACAAATACTCTCTGTGCAAAATTTTTTTTAAAAATATTCAATGGTAGTCTCTTTATGGAGCGCCATCTATATATAGCCATTTATGGTCAAAATAAAGCCGAAAATTAGGCAATTTTAGCAGTTTTAGCTGAGAAATATCAGTGTTTATCATCATGTTACTGTTTTATTGGTAAGATAATGTTGTAATACTGTATTTAAACTGTCAAAATATGTTAATACCTGAGGTTAAAAAAATTTCCTATATTTGCTCATTCTGGTCTAAATATCCTAAGTTTTACGAAACTGCCAAAAAGGTGAAATTTGCAAATTTTTAAAAGTGTATATTTTCTAAAGTGGGAAAAATATTTGAATGCCATTTGTTTTTTCTTAAACCCCGATCATATATCTACAAAATATAAAAAATCCAATTTCGGCAAATGATCATAGTACTCGATGTAAATATATTAGTTTGGAAGGAATTGTGGTTTTGCAGGAATTACCCTATATTAATGGTACATCTATTTAAATCTGTCAATAACCCCCCTATGGATCCACCTTGTAGAAAATAAATGCATGAAACACATATATATGGTGCACAGCTTCACTAAACCCTCACAAGACATAATATAAGTTTGGTTTAAATCCATTCAGTACTTTAAGAGGAGTTGTGGATTGTAGATAAATTACGAACAAACAGACGGACGGACAACAGACATCATGATTATTATATATCCCCAAACTATTTCTCTTTACAAAAGGACCAACTTGATTCAGGACAGACCAATAAAGATCAAGCTGGCCCTTCTTGCCTGTGTAATAATGTGCTAGAGGAAAAACACTGAGAGTTTATGGTTTGTTCACTAATGAATCACTATTGTGGATACTCTTATCAATCTTCCCTAATGAGTAAAGCATATGTATCTAGAAAATTTATCAACTCACCAATTGCTATATCTAAATTGAAAAGAAGCGACATGTTGTATAGATTCATGACAAAAAATCCCTATATGTACATGATAAAATTCCAGCAAATGAAAGAGCTTTTATTGCTGTTTTTCATCTAAAAGTCACATTGAGGCCTTCAACATGGACCGAAATCTCACATCTCACTGCAAGTTCAAAATGACCCCTAGAACTGTTTTATTTCATACAGATTTTAACTGTCAGATCTTTTGGAAAATAAAACAACATGTTTCAATCATTTTCATTTTCATTTTATAATAATTCAAAATATCAAGGCATAATACTGGAAAGTAAAACAATAATACAATGACAGTGTCATTTTTTCATACTAGTTTCCACATAGAATTATATAAGCATAAAAATATCACAGGCATTTGTTGGCAGATTTGAAGTAAAATGCAAGTGTACTGGTTAACAAATTCTGTGGGTAAAGGGCATGGGGGGATCTCAACATGAGATTTTTGATACAGACGTGCAGCTGGGATTTAAAAAACTCCCACCATTCATATATTGAAGTTTTCTGAAAATCACGACCCATAAATGTATATATATATCAATGCAAAATCATAACCCATTCATATGTTTCTCAGTTATCATATACACAATTTTGACATCTTCAGCTGATTTAAAAGGATAAAACAGCATATATACAGACATTTAATCGAAAGATGAAAATTACTGACCCAATGACAATTTACGTTGGTGAAAATGCAACCCATTGATATATTTAACATACAAATGTATCAAACATGAGGAACACCTGAGCCTGTATCGCTCATCTGGTGAAAAAATCGCCAGCTTGCTAATGAGGACTTTTATATGCACATACTTTAGTTACTCTTTGTGTTGCAGATAATTTTTCCAATTTACTTGTTTAACCTAGTTTTTTAGATAACAGCCAAAACAGTAAAAATCTGCATTTCAGGGGCAATGACTTCAAAATGGATTGTCAAATTTTCAGAGTAGATAGATCTTGTCATGCTGATTTTTTTGCATTTTACACTTTTAACCTAGCTCCTATTGTTTTTAAAATAACAGTAAAAAAAATAAGAAAAAATGGGAATAAATGTATATTATAGGGGCAATAACTCCAAAACAGGTTGACAGATTTTTTTCCAATTTTCAGGGTAGATACATCTTGTTATGCTGATCCTTTTTGCTATTTATACTTTTAACCATTTCACGATAACAGCCAATTCAACAACTGCTAAAATTTTGAGAAAAAAAAATCAATATTTCAGGGGCAATAACTCCAAAAAAGTAGTTTTTCTCTGATTTGCATGATGGATACATCTTGTCGTGCTGATCATTTTTTAAATTTACACTTACACCCTAGCTCCTATAGTTTTTGAAATAATGGCAAGTAAATGCTAAAAAAGTTAAAAATCAACATATCAGGGGCAATAACTCCAAAGTAGGTGGACAAATTATTCCAAAAGTTTCAGGGTAGAAATTGTAGTGCCGAGTATTTTTACATTGTCAGTTTTTGTCTAATTGCAATAGTATTTGAGATATAAGCCAAAACTGTAGTCTGACTCCTATGTTCTATTTTGATACATGTTGGTTGATTAATCTAGACAAAAATCACAAACTTTATTGTTGACATCCTATAGATGAAGCAGACAAACTTTGGTTCATTGAGCAGTTTCAGAGGAGAAGATTTTTAAAGAAAAGTTTAGGGACAATAGACAGACAGATGAACGGAAAGTGATGGCAAAAGAGGGAATTTTTCAAGCAGCACCTGTGTATACCTTCATATAGAATGGGCCCCCCCCCCCCTTTGGCAAAGGGCCCTCACAATTACAAGTTACACTGTACTGTTTCTGCAACAAGAATGAATGTTAAGTTGAAATGTCTGTCATAATATCTGTTGCCAAGTCTTCCGAAATAGCATGAATATCAGCACTTTCCATTTCTGCCAAGGTGTTTTGCAAATCCTCATCATCAACTTCATTGAAATTCTCAATTTTAACTAGAGATGACTTTGTTGGCTCTTTAGATCCAAGTTTTACAAAGTTAGCAAATAAACTCCTCACTTGAGATGTGGTTAACCACTCATCAGTGTTAAATTTCTTTGTTTCGTCATCGTTTCTTAATAGCTTCAAATTGCCACAGATTTGATCAAAATTTGGTCTTTTTCCTGTAGCACTGCATTCCATATATATCTCATGTAAAAATTCTTTAACCTTAGCACTAAAGCGTTTCAATGGCTTAGAAACCTTTAGAGCCCAGCCTTCTGCAATATCTAAATTAGTTGTCATAACTGATTGTAGCAAGACCTTGTGCTCATGATCAACAGCTGCACATGTCTCTGCCCAAAGAAGCTTCACTTTGTCATAATTATTTTCTTTGTTTGCATATACATGAGGATTCTTTCAAATAATTCTGGAAAAAAAAATATATACATATATACTTCTTGGTTAAAGCTGTGTAGCAAGTATTTAAAGAATACAGATGAAAAATTAGTTTCACTGATGTTGGCTTTTTTTTATTACACACATGTGTATATGAAACACAAGTCTAATGTTAATTTTTTTAATACATGCAATTAGTGAAATGTTGGCGAATGAACTAAGGCCAGACAAAATAAGATGTGTTGTTTCGGTAAAGATGTATCCAAAACGCAAAGATTACAGAAACAAAACAGATGATTCTAAATCTTACAATATTCCTGATATGGACAGAAAATGTATCTTGTCTAATTATTTATGTTGGCATATATGGCCCAAAGGTAATAAAAAATAATGGTAACATCATACCTGGAAACTTACCCCACTGATGGGTCACTAATCCCCCCCCCACCCCAAAAAAAATCATGATCCACAATAAACATGTTTACATTGAACATTATTGGTATTAAGCTGAATTTGGTTTCTGAATGACCCTAGATCTGTCTCCGAATAACCTTCTGATGTCAAGCAACAATAACGTTTTAATTATGACGTCAAATTTTTTAAATTGTGATATAATATTTTGCAGAAACATGTGTGATTTAACGTAGTGGCAGACAAACTTGCATATACGTGTAACTACTTCTATGGAACCCAACAATCCAATCTTTATCCATTATGTACATGAATGAACATCTGAGGAACATTTTTAGACTTAATCTTACATATTAATAGCATTATATTGGCAAGTATGGGTAACATTAGTTTCAAAAGTAGTAGGAAGACAATAAAAAAATTCTTACCAATATCTGCTTCAGAGCTAACTTTAAGAGGGCTTGATATGAAATACTCTCTGTGCCTTGTTGAACACTGTTTGCATATTCCTAAAATAATAAATATACATGTGATTTACAATAAAGCTTGGTAAAATAGTTAAATTTAGGTATTACTAAATTATACTTGTATTTATGAAGTAATGCAGGAAAGAAAATGATATTTTTACCAAAACCAAAGCTTGTATTCTATATATATAAGTAGTGAAACAACATTTTGTGTTAATGTTCTGCTCTAAAAAAAAAATTGTTTTTGTAATTTTAATTCAACACAGATGTGTTATATTTAATTTAAGAAAACCCAATATGAGAGTTATCTCCATTGTTTATTCAAAATCCCATTATAAATATATTTCTGCTTCACTGTTACTTGAAAACGGATGAAGCTTATTTTTTCAAACTTGCTATGAAGGTACATGACCATAAAATACATATTAAGATCCAATTTGGATTAAATCCTATTTCCAAAGTTATTGCCCTTGAATGACTGAGAATTAAGTTTCGGATAGTTACTGACAGACAGCTTAAGCGATTTTCTTCAAACTTGGTTTAAATATATAACTAAAAAATACAGATAAAATATTTGTTCAATCTGATTTTTCAATCTTGAGTTATGCCCCTTGAAAGACTGAATATATGGGTCTGTGATTGTTTCTGTCAATTACTTGACTATGGGTTGAGAAAATGTCTTCAAATTTGGTTCTCAGGCTAAGTATTATAAAATACAGATCTATTTATAATTGGATTTAATCTATTATAACCATTGAAAGACTGAAAATATGGGTCTCTGATTGTTGAAAGTGTCATTGTAATATATGGGGAAGAAATCAGTTTTCCAGCAACATGATGACCCATTAGTTAATTGCCCTAATTTTGAAAATTATAACACAACACATATTCTCCATTTTTACTTAGGCAAAATAAAATTATAGCATGAATAGATGGGAATCTTGCTACTCAATTATACTTATTAAATTTCTTTTATCAAAATCTCAATCTTGCAGCATCTGCATCATGTATCATGTATACTCTTTATAAAAATAAAATAAAATGAAATAAAAGAAAAGAAAAAGTTCTAATCTTATCAATTAACTTATTACTCTTTGTTGCAATGATGCTTTTCTGTACCACTGTCTTATAAATCTTATAAAATGTATGCACATGCCCTTTCTGCAGTACTTAATTGCCTTTACTCAATCATTCTGTGGTGAATTCACATCAAAATGCTCCGTATGAAGGCTTGTCAGAGAAAATGAATTTCACCCCCTAAAGAATACCAAAATTTCTAACCATGGCCACAAAAAAAAACCTGTTGTTGAACAATGGACTCCCAAAAAATACTTGAAATCAGACTTTCTGTGCCTACAGTCATAAAACTTAGTTCGGAGTATAAAATTTGTGCTCGAAACACCAAATCCAGAATTTTTATTGGATAAATTCTGAGTCTAAGAATATTTTTAAATAACTTTTTTTACCATAATTTCGTTGAAAATAAATGAGTTGCAGAAGATGAAGACAATAAATAATTTGTTTGACTCAGTCTCAGATTTAATCTCATTCCCCCTCGATCTACCCTTATATGAAAATAATTAATTTTAGTCAGCCTATGGCAAAAAAAGAATTTAACCTTGAAAACATTGAAAAAAATAATAGGTCCAAAAAACCCATCCAAGCCCCCTCTTCCCCCAAAATTCAAACGGTTGTCCTCTTTCACATTTTTGCAAGCTTTAAAAGTTGTGTCTTTCAAACTCTCACAAAATATATACATTTATGTGACTGTATGTTACAATGTAGATAGTATCTGATACCATAGCATACATTTCAGTCTGTTTTGCTCCAGAAATCTATCTATGTGTGTATGTATGAAGAGGGGTTGTGTTTTTACCTGTTCCTATGTTGATGACCTCTCTTGTCTTCAACCAATATTCCTTGCAAACTCTGGGTGAGGCATCTCTGTCTACTTTTGCCTTGCTGGATGCTGGATGTTCTGGGTAGCAACATTTCAGCTTACTCCTTCTCCAGTAAATTCCAAAGTAGTCTGTGTTGCTGGCATATGTTTAAATCGAGCAATCTTGCATCAATATTGAAATATCCGGTACGATATAAAATTATTAAACCCTCTGGGTAATTGTAAAAGTCAAGACCTTTGGCTTTGCCCTTGTTGGAGATAGAGATTAGAGTTTGGTTCACTTCGACTTCTTTCCAGACACTGCAGTCCACTCAAATGTATTTGTGTGTTCTTATTACACTGTGAAATAGGTATTGTTAGTGTGTAATCGTGATAATTTGGAGATTTCCCACAAGAAATACCAGTAAAATGTGAGAAGTCACATTTCACATTCTCATTCTCCATGACAGACAACTTATGATAACTTTCTGTTTTCAATACGGAGAGTGTAAATTAGGGGAGTTAACTCATAGAACACCTGTGACTGTTTTTTCCCTATTTAAGGGATTTATTGGCAATTATACATAAAACTAATGACAAAATGTATGTAAAATGTGTCATGCAATAATTTTATGTGATTCAGGTCTTAGGTAAATTAATAGCTGAGGGTTACCGGGTTTAAATTAGAATAAAAAAAAAATCATAAATTTATCAAAATATAGGGAAGTTAGATGTAAAATTCAATACCTTGCCATTATTTGCCAAAATTGGATTTTTGATATTTTTGACAATATCCATTTGTCTATTCACTGAAACTTATTTCGTGAAAAAATAAATCCCACTTTAGAAGATTGATGGACTCAAACTTCCTTCAAATCTCATTATGGCCTACAAGGCCTTCTATACTACCCCCCTACCGAATAACCGTTAGAGACAAATCTTTCAAGACATGGTTTATTTTTGTCTATTAAGGTCATTTTTATCAAATATAAGTTTAAATGGTCAGTAAAACTGTCAAAAACCATAATTTACTGAGTTGAAACTATACACATTTTTCACTAATATTTAAGTGATTTTTTAGGCATTATGCAAATGAGGCTGTTTCTAAAAATAGACATGATGCAACAAAGTCTAAGATATATTTTCCCTTTTCCTTTATATATAAGATTTCAAAAATATAAAAAGATCTCAAAAGTTCCAACCTGCCATTTGGACAATATTTTTGATTTTGCATGGTTTTCTGGCAGACTGGCTCTTAAGATACCTTTACACTTACTTGCTATATAAACATATTATATTATACAGAGGGTCGTACAGGGCAAACGAAAAATAAAAATGTCTTTCACGATAAATGAAAAAATAAGATTCTTACCTACACATTGCATTTTTCTCAATGTACACAAAAAAGTAAATTATGACATATCAGCACGACCATACGTGAAATAAAGAGACTATCAAAATGCATATTCCACGGAAATACCATTGAACAAGCCTCTACACAATAAATAAATAAATAAATAAATTCTTTTATTCCGAATCAAAGGGCCTTTACAGGCATGTAAATCACAACATAAACTTCCATACACAAAGACTTAATATTACAAATATAAACAAACACAAGCATTCAAACATGATTGAAAATGATTGTCACAAATTAAGAACAAACAGAAGAAACATAGCAAAGCCATATCAAGTCAATATATGCAGAGAAGAGCCAGTCATTAATATATGCATTGTACAATGTATAAATATAATATATAAAGACAAAACTTATATTTGAAGTTAGTTCTTATTTGACTTTCTAATCTCAAAACAGATTTTAAGATAATCTGACAGTGAATTTATAAATTGAACATCTTCATTTGTCATAATCCAAAAGAAAAGCTGGTCTGAATTTAGATATTTAAGATTTGGATAATTTTCATATAATTTTTCACAAAAGGGTTTACGTATGTTTTCATACACTGAACAATTTAGCATAAAATGTTTTTCATCCTCTACATAACCTGCTGTACATTTTTGACAGACTCTATCATTTCGGGGTAAAATTACATGTTTCCCATTTCCATTTATTATTCTTTCATGTCTCCCTGATTCTATTCTGAGCGAGTGATTGCTAATGCGAAATTTTGTTATGATAATCCGCTTATCCTTCTTTTTAATATCTAAATAACTTTCCTGTTCAAATTTTGACTTAAATGTAAAATAAGTATTTAATTTGCCATGATCTTGGTCGTATGCATTTTTTAATTCACTCCATTGTTTCAGGAAGTTTTCTTTTATTCTTTTCTTTAATAATGTTTTCAACTTTCCTGTGCTATAACTTTTACATATGGATAAGTCTATATTTAGCTTTTCACTCACAAATAGAATATTTGAGTACCAGGAATTTTCTTTCAGCAATTTATTTTTCCTATATTCACTGTATGCAGATTTCAATAACTCTGTGGGGGAATTCTCTAATCGGTGCCAATACATAATCATATAAAGTATTATATCACAATACAATGGGTATCTTCCAAGCTCTGATAATACTGCTAAATTTGTGGCTTGTTTTGTGACCCCCAATATATATTTACAGTACTTAATGTTAAGTTTTTCATGCTCCCATTCTTTAAAACAATAGAATGTCTACATTTTACTTCCTTATCCATGTTAACTACATAAAAATAAAAATAACTAATTCTTTGGTGGGTTAATATAAGTATGGAAAATAGCAAAATAAAATGTATTACTAATATAAATATTTATAAGTACCTCTTACAAGCAAAATTTAATATATTTATTTATGAATATGAAAATAGATCGAGTGCCTGTAAAATGTGACAAGAAATCGAAACGAAACGGAACTGCCGAATTGAAATTAAATGAAACAGAAAAAATTTTTACTACGTTTAAAAAGAATTAAAGAATGAACTCTTGTAAAATCTTTCCACGGTAAATCTTTTGGTGTCTTCCCATTTATCCAACTTTTCAAAATTAGCCAACTTCAAATTTCTTACCTGTTGGGTTATTTATGTAGCTTTAATTATGTGTTGATTTGACAGAAAGCCGTATATTTAGTTCCAGAATATTTTTACCTGTAACAAATAGGATATTTTTACGGTTCATTCATATTTATCCAACTTTTTGAAGAAAAAAGGTAATACAGGTGAAAATCCAAAGTTGGATAGATTAGATCAAAGGTAATCAAGAACAAATGACATTTAATTACAGCTGGGTTGTGTGATAGGTGAAATAAAGTACTTAAATTTTTTACCAGGACAATATTTATTGTTTACATGTATACAGATGTACCAAAAATGACTGTAGAATTGACATAAAAATAAATCTAGACAATTATTTACATCAAATTCATTTTTTTTCAATTAAAGCAAACATACATATATGTAATCCCAATGATATCGGCACTATATAGAAAGTTTCATATATGAAATGGTCATAAAAAACATACATATATTTAAATGTACCTTTAACATAACACTAATTGAAAAACTGACACCATAAATTCTTTCAAATTTTCCCAAGAAGTACGTTAGAATTCTACGCTCAACCCATCTAAGCCTGGAGATTTATTACATTTCATGCTAAATATTGAGTTTGTACATACTGTAATAGTTAACTCCCTTCCAAAGATTTACATTCTTGCTCTTTAAGTGGTTGATTAATTACTGTATCTCTTATGTAATCTTTTATTTTACTGTTATTAGGATTCATACTCTTGTATAAATTTTCATATTATGCATACATTTTTCTAATCCTAAAAAAAATGTGTATTCCCCTCCCCATCTTCAATCCATTTTACTCTTGATCTTATCTTACCTCCTTTAGTTTTTGATAAAAACAAATTTTCTAGCTTTTGTTCTAATTCATTCACTTCCTCTTGGTTTTTATTACTTGTATCAACTTTATTTAATTTTATTAATTTTGATTCTAAAGTTCTTATTTCATTTCTATTTAAGTATCCCAAAGGATTGAAATATCTTTAATGGTATGTATTTTGTTTTTAGGTTATAATCAATTTATTAATTAATGAAATGTAATCGGTATTTTCTAAGATGCTATTATTAATTTTAAAGAAGCCAATTCCCTTACTTTTAGGTTTGAATCTTATTTTAAGTCAAATTGCTTGATGGTCAGTACTAGAGATTAAAGCGGGCCGAATATCGGCTGAAATTATGTGAGGTCAAATATCTGTACTTATTAAGAAGAAGTCAATTCTACTAGCCTCATTTATGTTATTTTTTCTTCTCCATGTGTACTGATGTGTATTCGGGTGAATGTCCCTCCAAATGTCAATTAGTTTATTCTTTTTAATTGATAATTTTATATTTTGTACAGGTTTTTTGAAGTTATGTATAGTGTATTTTTCCTATCAGTATATGTCAAAGCTTCATTCATATCACCTCCTATAATAAATATTCCTAAAGGATTGTTTTCAATAATATTAATTATCTTTTTAAAGAAAGTATTTCTATTTTTGCAAATATTAGGAGCATATATATTGACCAGTGTGTATATAAAGTTATCTATTTCGATTTTTTATAACATATGCCTTCCTTCATTGTCATTTATTTTATTTATTACAAGTTTGACCGTTTATATAAATATACGACGTGAATTATTTATAGGATAACTAATTCAAGAATTTTAATATCGAAAATATTCAACTCGTGACCGGAAAACACTAATAATTCCCTCATGCGCGCGAAATTAAATTTGTTAAGATTCGGTTAAAATAGAATATTGTTTTCCTGGATTTCTAAAATAGACGAAAATAACAATAAATACAATTCAAAACAAAACTTTAAATTTGTTAAGTCTTCCACAGTCCCGGGCCTCGAGCTGTAACAGTGGTTTGATTCCGCCAGTGTACTTTATCCGGTGGATGAAAACCCCTAGTGTTTTTTATCCACCAACAAAATATCTCTAGGTTTTTTTCTCCGGATCCAGTGTAAAATATCCATCACACGTCCTAACATTCTAAAGAGGGTTTTTTTGAAGGGGAACTATATAAAAAATGGGGCTTGGTATTTTTTGGGGGTATATTTCCTAGTGAAAAACAGTTACCCGGAATAAATACACGGCGGAATAAAATTACGCTTACATATACACATGACACACCATACAATTGCTAATAGACAAGTATAATACAAAGAGTGTATTCAGAGCACTATGAAAAAGGTCATTTACAATCATCTATATTTTTAAATAGGTTTCCTCTGTTGCTATTTTTAGCAAATAATTCCAGAAATGCAGTATGGCCATGACCTGAACAACAGTGCTTTTAATCGAAAGATTGATTACATCTAAAACGTGCATAAAGGTGAGTATATTTGATAAGAGATATTTACTGATATTATAATTATTGGCGAGAAGTAAAACCCTTCAATACAGAACAAAACCTGGCATAACAGAAATCCTTTTTACTAGTACTAAGGGGACGACCATTTGATATTCTGGGGGGGGAGGATTTGTTTTCGATGGGGGTTATTTATTTTTGTGGAAAATAAAGACAGATTATTTATTTTCTGCACCGTTGAAGCATGATTTTTCATTTTCAGTAAAACAAGGGACTGATTATTTATTTTCACAATTATATTTATAATATTTGAAAATACACAATTTTTAAATTCATGTTTTTATTCTTAAATAAATAACATAGTCAAGGTTGTATCTGTTTGGAATTTTGGCAGTCTGAGTCTCTGTCCAGCACTGTGGTATTCTTTAAGACCATCATAAAGATACTATTTGTTATTGTGTTTGATGCAAGCACAAAAATGGCCACCATTGCCATAAATCTGTGCACCCAGTTCATAACTGCAAAATCAAGAAACTGAATTGTAGGTGCAAATAGAAATATGCAATGTTTATAATGCATGCTTGTACATTCATGTTGTATTGTGCTTTGCTCTGTTTAAAGTAAAGGAGAAAGGAAAATCAGGGGCGTTTCCAGGATATTTGAAAGGCGTGGTTTATAATAAAAATTTGGCCGAGTGAAGCGAGGCGAAAAATTTTTTGGACTTTTTTTTGCTAAAAAACATAAAATAATTGTGAAATGTACTAATGTAACAGTTCCTGACTTGGAGCATGTATATTTTACAGTTAAAGTGTCAGGGTTTGATATTTTTTATGCCGAATTCTCTCCATTAATTGTCTATGGTATATTAAAATGATTGGATGGATCTTAACAGCAGTAGACCAATAACGAGAAATTCCAAATTCTAGGGTA
Source organism: Mytilisepta virgata (assembly GCA_028015205.1). Classification (NCBI taxonomy): domain Eukaryota; kingdom Metazoa; phylum Mollusca; class Bivalvia; order Mytilida; family Mytilidae; genus Mytilisepta; species Mytilisepta virgata. The sequence goes on along the minus strand of CM051510.1, from coordinate 36,901,996 downwards.
TAAGGCGTTACTTAACATTTCAATAGTCTTTTAAAGAAATCAGATTATGTGTTGAATTAATGAATATGATAAATTGCCATATTCAATACAATATAAGCAGATTACGATAGCTTTTTTTTGAAAAGGGAGGGGGGGGGCGTACGCCCATTACGCCCTCACCTGGACCCGCCCATGAAAATGGAATGCAGATATATATTTCTGAAGTTTAAGTTAAATATACCAGTATGTTGCATATATATATATATATATACCAGCACGTATAATAAGTTTATACTTACATTTTATAAATTCAATGAGATGAAATACATTATGTACCATTTAATCGAAATTAATCATCATCCTCTGGAATTGAATCTTCTGAATTGAAAACTGCATATATTGCATACGTACAAAAACAATATAGGTTAAAATGGGAAAAGGTATTAAAGTGAAGTAAATGTTCATGAGACAATATACCTCAAGTGAAATGAAACCCATTTTCAGACATTTCAAAAACATTAATATTTATATATGGTGTAGTTTATATATTATTAAAAGATTTGGGAAGTTTTTCCCGAAAAAAATATGAAAAAAGACGAATTTTGGTAGAATCTGGTGCCATCTCATGCTTTAAAACATGCATTTATAAAATGGTTTAAAAGACCTGCCGAGTTATTTATTTTCAATACATTGTAGGTGATGTTATTTATTTTCAAACTACCACAGAACAAACCATTCATTTTTGTTATTATCAAGGCTGAGTTATTTATTTTCAAAATCCTCCTGGCCCCCACCAGAATATCAAATGGTCGTCCCCTAATTACTAAATTCAACAATCGGAAGAGCTCTTAATAAACACTGGCATCTTATACAAAAAGACGAAGAAGCTAAAAATCTATTTGTCAAATCGCCAATTATAGCTTAGCAAAGACTTAAAAACTTAGATCACTTAACATTGGCTAAACTCAAATAAAAAGAAGTTATTGGATAATAGATAACAAAATAATGTAATTAATATTATTGACATACACAGATGAACATTAACACAGAGAGAACTTTTGTTTTTAAGTACACTAAGGACCAGCGGGTGTCAGACCCTTTCTGTTAATCGATGATTGGGACCAAATGTTATTACATGGTTTTATTTTACACTGCAATTGATGAGGAACCTGAGTGAGTTATCTTTTCTTAACCAATGTAGGTAAGGGAGATAATAAATTTGTCTCCCTTTTAGCCTCAGGACAAAAGGGAGAGCATTTAATTATCTCTCTTACCTACATTGGTTAGGAAAAGATAACTCACTCAGGTTCCTCATTATGCTCATAATTAGGTTTGGTCTCTGATGATGGATATTTGGTCACTTAAAATTAAATATGACCTAAATAGATATCCGAAACACCGGGTGAGTAAGATTTTGTTTGGATTGGTAATGCACGTTGTTAAATATTGTAGTATATATATTATTAAAAGATTTGGGAAGTTTTTCCCGTCAAAAAATATGAAAAAAGACAAATTTTGGTAGAATTTGGTGCCATCTCATACTTTAAAACATGCATTGATAAAATAGTTTAAAAGACCTGCCGAGTTATTTTTCAATATACAATGTAGGTCAGATTATTTATTTTCAAACTACCTCAGAACAAACAATTCATTTTTGTTATTTATTTTCAAAATCCTCCTGCCCCCCCCCCCCCCCCCCACCAGAATATCAAATGGTCGTCCCCTTATAATTAATGTTAAGGTCGCCAGTGCTGTATAAACTTTATTATTCACTAAAATTCTTGTGGGATAAAATATTTAGGATTACAAAACTAACATCTTGAAAGCCTAATTATTTTATCCAAGCACTTTTGAAGAAATTCAGCAGTCTGTCCGTCCGTGCGTCACACTACTCGTTCATTTTTAACTTTGTGAATTTTATTTCTATAAAATATCGTCACACAGATTTAATTGTGCAATTAGATTTTAGAATTTTGATTTCATTAATTTGATCCTACATGTATATGTTGGAATTGCTGTCGTTTTCTATCACTTCCGTCTAGTATATTTTGTAATTCCAGTGACTAATAATTGTTTCAAACACCCAAAGCCACGGAAATATAATAAACTGAAAAATATTTAGGTAAAGGTTTCAAAGGGGTTTGAAAAGGCATAAATTGTATCCTATTTCCAAGCTACTGTGAATAATTATTCTGTTCTGTTTATTGGGACCAACCTTTCGTTGGATGGCTCTTTTTTTATCTTCGTACTCAGCCCGGGTTCTGGAACTTCAACAAACATGACAGCCTCTCACAAAATAAAGAACACGCCAAAAAGTATTTAAAAATCATTTCTCTGGAATAGGTATGGCAAAAGGTGGAATGGTTCCCTTTCAAATATGTGTCTAGGGGTCTTGAATTGTATGCCAAAAAACAGACCAAGTTTAGGTAAGGTTTTGTAAGGGATAAATTTACAATAAGTAAACACCACTGATTGTTCCTAAGTTGTACATGTATACATAAAAAATCTTAGTTGAAGAAAAATCTTAATTGCCATCGACCCAACAACAAACTCACTGTTATAAATGGTTCTAGGATAGAACGGTTCATGTTCATGTCCGATAACCCTGTATTGATTATGGCACGTACCCCTCGTCTTCGCCTTTTCCCAAACTTTTAAAAACATTATTTTTTTTTTCAATATATGAAATTATGACAATAATTAATAATATTAAATTTATGACCAGTTTATACAAAACAACAAAAGAACAACATGTATTAAAGAGCCATGGTGCATTTTTTCCGTTTTTTTTCAACCCACAAGAAAAACGAAATATTGTTTTTTTTTAAATTTGTGTGATTTTTATGTGAAGTAAATTTACAGATAAAGAAATTCATGTTGCGTGTTTCATGTAATTATAACTAATTAACGTTTTGACATGTATATTGTATCTTGACTGTCCGGATGTTTATTGTTCCAACCTTTAAGGTACACAGATACATGTGCATGTATACAGGTAAACCGTTTTGCTGACAAAATCAGCGGGGTTTCAAATTTTTATAACGCTACATTTTAAAATAATTAATGCAGCATTTGAATAAAGAATTGTGTATAGTTGGTCCCAAACTTCAATGCAGAGATTTCAAATGTGTCAGGTAATTAATATTTTAATTTATTTTAAATTAATAATTTAACTGTTTTACCATTTTTATACCGTAAACATTTGATATATTATATAATTAAGTTCCTTTGCTCGTATGAACGATATTCATTTCGTTATGACAAGGTAGAAGATGATTGGGATGAGTATCGCCATTTTGAATTAAGAGGTGCATTTCACCAATTTATCGAAAAATTACATAGAGATAACCTACATATATGAATATTTTACACAATAATTTCAGTTGAGAAGGGACGGGACTAAATTTTGATTTAAAGTGTTTTCTTGTCGAAAAATATGTAGAGGAATGTGTTGTGTACTAGCAAATAACACCGAATAGTTTTTAAATCATTTAGTTTTAGTAAAAACTTTATTCTGAGTAAATTGTTTTTAACTCTATAATATATTTTGGTGTGATAAAAGTTAATTTTAAAATTATGACAACAAATTCATTATTTTATTTCTTATAATTTTGATGTTCAAAATTCACTATTGCCAGGTTAGAACCATTTAGAATGGTCCAGAATGGTTCAAGGGTAGAATTGTCATAAATGGTTCTAGGTTAGAACCGTGCAGAATTGGTCTAGGGTAGAACGGTCATAATTAGTTCTAGGGTAGAACTGTCATAAATGGTTCTAGGGTAGAACTGTCCAGAATGGTTCTATGGTAGAGCTGTCATAAATGGTTCTAGGTCAGGACACACCCTGTCATAAACGGTTCTAAAGGTGCCAGGATGACAGTTCTAGAACTGTTCTAGAACAGTTCTTCTGACAGTTTAGGACAGTTCTAAAGAGAGGTTAGAACTGAGTTCAGCTGTATCTATAAATCTTTAAAAACCACACCTGATTAGCCTCGATTGATTGACAACAAATTGATTTTAAAAACAACATAAAATGCGGAAAGCGATTGTAAACAGTGCTTCTGTTATTTATGATTTAATTACATATAATTTTTTAAAAGTTTAAATAACTATGTTTAAATAACTGTTATTTCGTTCCGAGTGATTTTCCTGGTTATAGTAATAGTAATTGTTACATTGTATGAAAATAAATTTTGACTATGATAATGTTTTTGTTTTCAGATTGAAGAAGGAAATACAACAACATGGACCCCACCAACCGGGGTAGGCTCAGGTGCCTCGGAAGAGTAAGCGGTCTCTGCTTCCCGCAGGACACCCGCCATGCTGCCCATGTCAAACCCGGTATGAGGAAGAGGTAATATCAATGGAACAGGTCCATTTTCATTTGGGAAACGGTTTTTTTATACCTGTCAACCAAGTCATGATGACGCCCACAAAACTTTAATAAGGATGACTTCAGCTTAGGAGCAACCTCTCTTAGCAATTTTTTCTGTCAGGAGCCGAGCTCTGTCACGGAAGTTAATGTATATGTCACAAGCTCTGGAATATGAGTTATGAAATATATACTGCATACGCCGGCGCTTCTGGAATATTGCCGCTCAAAAATGGGAAGTTGACGATTTGAAAGTCAAAGTCATCCCGTTTTTCGTAAAGTTTTGTATTCAACCTTCCGCTGGTGTTAATTTCGAGGTGAAGGTCAAGATAAGATGCAGACTTTGGTATCCTTAATTTCGAGCTCATTGGGATAGATGGGATGTAAGAAATTCCCAAAACGTGAATTGTTGAGTGATAAAACATCATCTATGTAGCGGAAGCTGAAATTTAAGGTACGGGCTAACTTCTTCTGTTTTTCCTTAAGAAGCCTGTCAAGGAAGTCTGCCTCATATGAGTAAAGGAACGAGCCGGCCAGCCGTGTCTGTGGTATCCTTAATTTCGGTCTCATTGGGATAGATGAGATGTAAGAAATTCCCAAGACGTGAATGGTTGAGTGATATGTTCCTACAGCGTGTACGTTTTGGAAGGATGTGCTCCAAGTTAGAAGATTTTAACGAGCGCCTCTTTGGTCGATCTCTTCTTGTTTTCATATGAGGTTAAATGTTTACAGTATATGTTGTTCTGTCTTTAAGTAATCCTAACTTTAATTATTACCCACATTTCATCTATCCCAGTGAACTTGAAATTAAAGAGACCAGATACACACCCATTTCTGCTTCAATACTGGACTATACATACTTAATAATGGGCGATCTAATCAAAACTTCTGATGATTTTAATTCTGCTATTGTGAACTTTCCTTTTCTTAGCAGTATCATCCCAAGTCGTGAGTATTTACAATTTCTTAATTGATTTGTTATTTCCTTGTACATATTGTATGTGATATTTCACCTTCGCTAGCCGAGGGTTACGATTTGCTTCTCTCTCACTTCACCCTTGGAAGATTAAGCCAGAATTTGTAGCTACGCGCTGTGATATATTGCGGCTGATAGTAGTCACTATTGATCAATGAACACTGCACTATTTGGACTTTACAAAACTGAACCCACAAACGTAATTTGGCATTCGAACAAGGAAAGTTACCCAAAACTTAAATAATTTGATTAAATACAGTAAACTATCTGTAAATATTGTTCTGTTGTGTATTGGGAGCACGCCGTCACATATTTGTTTACATTGTCGACTTGTGATCGCTGTGTGTTGATTGCGGCTTAATCTGCCATTGGTTAAGAGAGAAGCGATGTTGATATTAACGAAGACTTTCTCAGCAGTCATAAACGTCTACGAAGGGGTTATGTTGAGCTTAGTTTATTTTCAAAAACTCATAACAAATTGATTGGCCGATACGAAGTTTTTAACTCATGTATAGGTATCTTCACTTAGTGTAATTAACACATCACCGGATTTTATACTTCTGTGGATTGTATTCACCGGCAATGTGACGGGTGCCATTAACAGAGGAGGATATGCTTACCTTTCCGGAGCACCGGTTTTGTGTGGGATTTCACTATCCAAGTGCTTTAGTTTCTGTGTAGTCGTCGGTTTTCCGCTCATTTACTTTTTTGATTTTGGGTGTTTAATATTCCTTGAAGAAAACGGCAAAACTTATATAGCATCTGCTTTTCAAAATAATTTACCGTTATCGAGATATAAGGGGCCGAAAAAGGGACACACCTTAATTTTCGAAACTTTTTAAATTATTATCTGATTTTGATGATTTTTTTTTAAATTGTTTGTCATAAGAAATAGAAAGGTTACTCAAGACATTTTGTATATTTTTTGTCGTGTCACAGATTAAAGGTTTCACAATTTAGCTATTTCGAGGACACCTGAATTTATTTTCATCCAATTTAATTAGTTTTCTTTTAGTTCATCTTCATATTCTTTTATCATTGATGGTTTCAGATATACATCTTTGTAGGTTGTTAAAGGGACCAAAAACGCAAGGTGGCTGTGTAATGTATAATATAATATCTAACACTTTATTTGGGTAAAGCTTAATATGCCCACATTTACTTTTGATGTCTACGTGTTGCGGTTGTATCACGCTGCACTTAGCGAAGCGCTTTATTTATTCTTTATATAGATGTACCATCGTCGCATCTGTTTGTTATGTCCATTTATAAAAGTTCTTCATGGCTTTGTATTTCAATTTTACGGCTAGATACAATGGTGGATCACGTCCCAGGTTGCAGATAGGGGAAATCCTCTTCTAGGGGTTTTGTCAGGTCATAGTACAGAAAGTCTGACCATATCGGGTAACATGTTTTGGGAATGCCATGCTTCCTACACTCTTAAGACCATTTCTGTAGTTTTCAAAAAAGAGCTAAATTATTCGACCCTACCCAATCATCCACCCATTTAAAGTGGTAGTCAAAATCGGTTCTCTTTTTGTCCATTCCATCCCCTTTTACAAACAGTCATCGGTTAATCAATTAATCGATTTTACGGACTTTTTCTAATTTTTTTTCGCTACGTGTTCTTTTGAAAACTACAGGTTAGGTTAAGTTCAAAAGCCCACTATTCAACAATTCAGTAAATGACTCAACTTAAACAATCAACGATTTTGCGAATTTTTAAAAGATTCATTTGGTATGCGAACCTTCAATACTTGTTCAATCATTTTGAAAACAAATACACTCTAGCTTCAGAACTCATAGCATAATATGTCCGGACAATGCAGATACCCCAAAAGTTAGGTTAAATTAATTGATTATCTATGCAGTCTATTTAATTTTTTCTAACGACGAAGTTTCGAGCTTATAATTCTTAACTTAATTATATCTCACGAGAAGTGATTCAATCAATTTTATTTTGGTTCGTGCTTCGAGGCGCTCTGAATTCTTCTATTTTCTCTTCATATCAACGTATTGAGTTTTCTTTTCTTACCTTGCTTGTAATTTGTTTTACTAAGCCTGAGGTATGTATTTTGTTTCATTTTATTTTGAAAGGCTAGTAGTCACGGACGAAGGCCTATGGTTAATTTGGATTTTTTATGAATTATATTGAAGGGTCAGTAGTAAGGGTTGAATTAGGCCCATTGAATTTTGAAATAATTTTATGAGGTAATATTTGAAGAGTCAGTAGTTATGGGAGAAGACCAATTAAAATTTTGAAATAATTTTATGAGGAAATATTTGAAGGGGCAGTTGTTAGGTACCAAGGCCCTTCGTTAATTCATGGGTCATGGTTAATTAGAATTAATTTTATGAAGAAATATTTGAAGGGTTGGACGAGATAATTCTATGAGGAGATAGCAAAGGGTCGTTATTTTTCGGTAAATAACATTGGTAATTCGAGCAAACTTTTATTAGATAAATGCTTGAAATGCTGGTATGAATAACTGTTTTCTTCTGTTCTTTGACAGATAGAACGCTCGAGAAGTTAAAGATAATCAGAGGACATTTTATGGAAAAGTTCAATATACAATTGAAATCAGAAAATCCTCCGTTTTAGTTCCTGGAACTTATGTCTGACGGTTTGGTGGGCGTATTATATGTATTTAATTTCAATAAAAGGCTAGTTTCAAGCTGTTGTATCATATATCTGGGTTTGTTCTGTATTAAGAACACTTAATTCAAGTATTTAAAGTAAACTGTGTTTACATATGATCGATGTTCACCCTTTGTAATCACCAGAGAGTGAATTTACATTTTGCTTTAAATTTTGATCTGTTATAGCTAATACATTTTCAAAGTATATTTTTGCTGCTCCGCTGGCACACTTGTCCATTTGAGCTGTAGAACATTTCATCTTTTGATTAGGATATCGGATTGGTTGGCGTGTTACAACAGTTATATTCCTTTTTGTGTTTCCTTTCACATTCTGTGCTTGCTTATGAGTCGTTAGACATAGTTAAAACATTTTAAATGACGTTTTAAAAAATATGTAAAATGGTAGCCGTTCCTAGACGCTTATATTTAATCCATATATTTTGGTCTTGAAGATGGAATAGTGGAGTAAATCATTTTGACATCTTATGATATTGAATTAAGAGTTTTACCACAATAATTGTGTCACGGTTTCAGCATATTTGGGTGCATTATAGAAGTGAGGCACTTAGAAATTCAGCCAATCTGATGTTTGCGAATAGGGGTTCACTCTTTGTAATGAATATATCTGTGTGATCAGTTTACTATAATGACCTATTTGCACTTTAAGGGTATTTGAATTTATTGTCAGGCAATAAATCACCTAAAAGTATCTGCCAAAGCTATAAACATCAATGACGTGTATAATGGACTATAGGGCAGATAAGATAACATTTAATCCTATATCCTATTTAACCTTACAATTGTCATCATGGAATAAATGGATTAGGTCACATTTCCTTAAATGTACAATGTATATAAAAATTAATATCACATTATAATGATTCCACTTCCTTATCCTGAAAAATAAGTTTTCAGAAAGTCGTGACTCAATTAAAAACCATACAACATCCTGCAAAAGTTCAATAATTTTCATTGTTACTCATAGAATGTTCATTAAATAAATTAAAATCTAGAAACCATGGGAATTATTCCACTTTCTACTTATTTACTTTTTATACGTTTAGTCTTATCTCTGACTGGAAATGTGTGTCAAACAAAAACAACAAGGTGCGTTTAGAATATAATTATAAGATTTGTATAGTTTAAGTTTGAAATATTCAACTAATTTATTTTACTTCAGAAAACATGTTTCTATACCTTGCAGTGGGGATCTAGTTGAATTTTGTTGTGCTGATTATGAAGAAATAAAAGACACGTGTGTTCGTGAGTATAAAATCACTTTTATTTACAAAAGTATTTCTCTAGCGTTATGTAGAAGTATTTTATTGTTTGAAACTACACGTATATGTTGGGATTATCTGCCAAATATGGACATACTTGGTTAATGCAGTTTTCCTTAATTTGCTAGATAACGAAACAAATGGTTCCTTTTTCAGCATATAAAATTTTATCTGCATGCATATGTCATTGTATGTATTAATAATGAAAAGAAATATGTCTGACGTAATAAGTGATTCAGAACGCTTACTGAAAAATCCGATTCTTCATATGTTTTTACTATAGTAAGTATAATTTCAAATGCAGATATACTTTTATATAAAAACGTGTAAATTAAAGCTAACTGTCTACCAATACTTACAGTTTTTCTATTCAACAACATTCTATGGACTACAGCTTTTGATTGATCAAACTTTATAGGGTAAAACACATGTTACCAATTGAATAATCACTATATGAATGCATTACTTGAATTATTAGAATCGAATACAAAAAGTTGAATGAAACGTTTTTGTATTCCATTCATTTTTTCACATTTTAACTACTTTTTGTATTAAGGTGCGAGGATTTTCTTATCATTGAAGCCTTGGTCATTTCTGAAACTTTTGACACTTGCATGTGTGGACTTAAACTTACAATGCAAATTTGGACCAATCGCATCAAATCAAAAGCCACCCGCCAAATTAGTACCCAACTTTACAATAGAATTTCTTAGGGCTCTTTAATTACAAAAAGCATCCGTTCTACCCGTATTATTATCGCCTGATAAATATTCAGTATGTTTCTTCAACAAAGTAAATTTTTCTTTCAAACATATGTCGGGCGATCTTATTAAATAAACTACAGGTTTCCATTTTATATCGATTTCATAATACAACATAGTAGCATTGTTTTAAAAGTTCATATTGAACATATATGTTACGAAACAGATCATACGACAAAATACGTGGAAATGGTGACAAAGGAACGGCTAAAAGGTAAATGTCAAATAAACTAAATGCAAAATAAAAATGTATAACAAACACAACTAAAGATATAAGTTATAACACCCCAATGTTTCGACCACCATTGAAACCCTAAAGCAATCCTGATTACAAAAGAGGTATATAATTAAAATCGGATGGTATTTTCAATTAAGAGGAGATCGTATGATTTCAGCCAGTACATGGCCCCATCTGACATGAAAAATTAAAATTAAGATTTCAGATTCGAATTTATATCATTTTTATCAAATAATGATCTAACTTTCAAAATATATCAATCAATGTGCAAATTTCCCTCCCATGATGCAACAGTGACGTCATAAACCTCTCCTAAATCAAGATTGTCAAGAACATTGAGTGTTTTAACTGTAGATTTGGGTTAAAAAAACTATGAGCAACAGCCTTGCCCAAAAATAATTTTCAATATAATTGTTTATCTCATATAAAGACACATTTCAGTGAAATATCTTTTTGGGCAAGCTGTTGCTCGTATCAAACTTTTTATTTAAATGTCCAAAAATGAGTAAAATTTGGTATTTTTCATTGATTGATTCACAATTAGCCATTTTGACAGCATATTGCAGCGATTGCTGCGATTTCTTGTTGAAAACAAAAGAAGTTCCTTAAAATGCAACATTTCAAGAGTACTTAATGATAGCTGAGAGTAAGTTTTTCCTTACTTTGTGATTTTGCAATTCAAAGGGTCAAATGTCAGGCAAATTCATACCATCCTTTGACGTTAACGAAAAACTGGGATTCAGAGTGTTGTTTAATATTAATGCATCAGGGTCGAAGACGAATTGTATTAAAGTTGAAAGTCATTCTTTGTTCAAGGTGTTATCTGTAATGCGTTCCTCCGTTGTCGATCACGGGTCGGAAATTTTGCCTTCTAGAGACTGGTATTTTTTGCGCATTCCCCACCCATTATTATATATCTGTTTAAAATTTACAGGATTTAAATGATTTGATATTCAAATAATTAGTGATAGACAATGGGGAAATGCAATGTATACAAGCGATTACTTGGCATGTGGATTGTCTTTTTTCCCTCTGAGGAGTGGTATTTGCAAAAACTAATGCATCAGTGGGACGCTTGTAGCGTCTTAATCATAGAATAATAAATTTTATTTTGATATTTGAAGTATTTACAGGGATATATCATAAGGGTCTTGCGACTAGATATCCATCGCCTGGTGGCTCAGGGTATTTTAGCGTCGCTTGACTCGATCTCGGTTATGAAATGTAACTATTTTTTTTTGTAAATTGCTGTAAGTCTCCATTTCTAGTAGTTCGCGATATCACTAATAGTGATATCAAACGGTCTGTATTAGAATTGGATACTGCCTTACAACGAAAACTATTGCTGATATTTATTTTCTTGTATTGCAGATCTCTTCGGTAAAAAGTTAAATAATTACATGTATGTCCAAACAATATAATTGTCTAATTTCAGCCGTATTGTTGCCAGAACAAATTAACGTATTCTACAAAATGTTTTGTTGTAAACCAAGCAGTTGTTAATATTTTTATTTTTTATATGTAATAAGAATTTTTTAGCTCAATGTTTTCTTGGTAGAAACATAGCAGACTTAAACCACAGATTAGTCAGGAATCCGGTAATGTGTCAGCTTTATATATGGAGTGTGTTCTGAAATCAAACGGTCCACTCACTTCTTTATGATAGGTGTATAATCTCTATTACGGGAAATCCCATCTTAGAACGTACTCGAAAATAGTGCAAGTAAAAACATAGTTTCTTGCGTATGTAAATTAATTAGTATTTTGAATCAGATTTGTTACATATGGAAATCTTAGGGTTTTGGCAGAATTTTTAAATTACTGACAAGAATTTATTCAAAAATATTGCGAGTGTACAGACTGTCAAAGTCTGACCATTAAAAATGATGGACACTCAGTTTTGAGGTGCAAAATTCAGGAAGTTGGAGTTCCAATGCGCGTTGCTTTTTTATATACAAGTTGAGGTGAGGAGAGATTTTGAGGAAAAGAACTGACGTGATGCTGTTTTCACATGAATTGCCTCTCATTTTATTTAAAGTCAACATACATTTTCCACAGCAGATTGAATCCTATGGGAAAATCTTCTCATAAACAGGCGGTTTAACATCAAAAGAAATTTTGACATATATAGTATCGATTATGTAATAAAGCTAATTTTATTGCACTTCCTGACATCATAAAGAATCTAATTAAGTGTAATTTCCTGTATCATTTGTTTAAGTTTAGGTCCAATGATTTAGTCGGAGATTTCAATAAAGTCAAGCAGCTGTTTTTCACACTGATTTTGGTCTAGTGCACATATTTAAAAGTAGGACTCTTTTACATCCTGTCAACAATCGGAATTTGTACAGAATTTTAGTATAAGTACACATATTTGCTTCTTCTACAACCCTTTTTGCTTTCATATAAAGTTTGCGTGTAGTTTTTCCTGAATGTTTTAAAATATTCTAGCTTATAATAGCTTCATAGGACATGTTATATTTGCCTACATTCATTGTCCTTCCCAAAAGCAGTTTTGTGATCACAATAACTATTGTTACAGATTTTCAGTTAAATTTTCTCCAGATTAAACTGATTTTTCCGAAGAGAAAATTAATTTTGAATCTGAACAAAAATATCATTGGCAAGAGCCGATTGTCAGTTTTCACATATTTCTGGAGGGTGCTCCGATGACCAGTAAAATTATATTGACGTATATGAAATCTCGGGATATTGATGATGGGGTTCTGTATGATTTACAGCATGTGCTACTGGATATACATCAGACAAAGGTGATACATGCCACCCTTGTCCTACTAACGCATACGGCAACAAGTGTGCTGAAGTGTGCAACTGCAACATTTTTCAAAGGTAAAATTGTTAATTAAGATATGATGTATTAAATATTGATACAAAATTGCTTATATATGTAATCATACGCCAACAAAACTGGAAATCTCATCGGATTTAGGCCAACTGAAATGTGACGGCTTCGATAAAATCGTAAAATCGCTAACATTTGTTTTTGAAGCACTGTGTGATTTCTGGACTATGCTCAGTGTCTTTACAGAGTCCAACTATCCTGACTTAGTTACTATGTCTTATTATACTGAAGATAGAATGTGTATATTCAGTATATCCCAAAAACATGGTTACTACATACATTGTATAACTAACGAATGGATTGTTCTGATTGTCATTAAACATGACTATTTATCTTAATTGAGAATGAGCATATTGGAAAATGTCTATAAAAATGCATTGCTGTTCTTAATATTTAAGTCACATATAGAAATTTTCTATTTAAATCAATGTTGTTTGAATGCCATTTGAAAACAAAAGTGACCACATAATTGATTTTTATGCCTCCTGTTTTTAAATCGATCTCGGAGATTTTAATAAACAGGCTAACTTGTGTATGGCATCTACAAATGTTCATCAGATTATCCGATATTATACAAAGGACGTAATTGTATTTTTGATAATAACTGCAGAAACAGAATTTAATTAAACATGATTGTCCTTTTGTTTTTCATGTTCTTGATTTGGTTTTTTTTGTCTTTGCATAGATCATTTTATAGGTCTCGTTAGCCCAATCAGCAAATACTGCTAAACATTTTGGATAAGATTTTGCGTTGTCCATAGTTTTCTATCTTTTGACGATTTATTTCAGATGCGATAATGTTCGAGGCTGTGTTGCAGTCATGTCTTTTACAAGTTCTGGTAAATGATTATTTTATTAAAATTTCTTTGGTACATTCATGACATTATTGTGCAGAATTAGAATTTTCTCTTACTTGATCACATTTTTTTTCAGCAAATGGTCCTAGCCCGGGATCTTAAAAAGTGAATACGTTTAGTTTATTATACATTTTTTATTCTTTTAGTTATACATATATCCTTGTGGTGTTTGTTTGCTGTGTTTTATTCTCCTGACTTTGTCTTTTCCTTGGACTTCTAATTTGTGGACTGTTTTGTCGCTTCGGTATTCTTTTGAAGATTTTTGACTTATCTTGTATTATTCATCTAACAAGAAGATTGAAAGGCATGCTAACAAACAAAAGCATTTCATCCGTTGATGTCAGCATTTATCAACAATACGGAGCAATGAAATATAAGCATCAGGCATTGAGCTGATCAAAACAGAAAAACTGACTTACATTTTAAAGTAACGAGTTTACCAATTTTTTTTAATGACACGTCCTTGATATTTCTTTATCAATTTTGTCTTTTAGTTTTTGAAGTTGGATCTGATCCTAATATTGTTTTAGTTAATTGAAGGAATGCATAGGTATGTGCACTTCACTGAAACATATCGTTTTCTACAGTGTACCAGGACCCAACAGAGTTAAGGAAAAGAACTACCGTATTAAATGGCGATACGAATACAGAAAACATTTCAAATGGTAATTAAGGTTTTTTTATTACAGTGATGCAATCTTTCAAATAAATTGGAGTTTTCTCATTTAGAAAAGTCCCCAAAAGTATGGCGTATTTTAAACTGTTATTTTGTACTATATTTTTTTAAAATTTGTATTAAGAAACATGATGTGTTCGAATATAATGAATATAATTTATACTTCCTAAAATTTATAACATGATACAAACACGTTTAATATATAATAAGAAACATTGGTACAGAGTACAAGAATATACCGGAAAAATGTAAGTATTGTATTGTATCTGGATAATAATTTATATTATGCAAGTGTATGAAAAGAAATATAATATTTCCAAGTAAGATAAAGTACAACACAAATTATTGGTTTTATTGATGGTAAAATTTACTGAAATATAACAGAAGATCATTAGTTCATACATTAATGTAGTGTTATAATTACATGTGCATTAGAAGTCTATGATATACATTTCTACATAAAAATGTTGTTAGCGGAAACTGAGTTTGTAAGCTGCAGAAAGATACATGTCAAGACATGGAACTTATATGCGTTAGTTTGTCAATACTCAAAATGGAAAGTTGAAAATTTAGAAATAGAAAACATTTCGTTTCCCATACATGTATAACCCTGATATGAAGTCCTCTTTAGCGGGGTTCGTAAAAGATTTTTTTTACTGCGGGTTCACTAGGATATATATCATTAAAAAGTCATTATAAGTAAAGTCAAGAAATACCAAAGGGATATTCGAAGGAGAGAAAAATCGTAACAACTGACAAACTCCGGAGAACAACGAAGACAAGACTAAAACAATACATGCACTAAGAAAGAATTCAGAGCGAAAACGCATAACTATTATATTCGAACATGTGGACAAAAGTATTTTTCTTAGTTCTTTAAAATAAAATTTATGGATTTTGTTTCTACAAATAAGTTCTCGGTTACAAAGTCCAGAAAGTCTTAAATACCGTTTTAGTAAGACACGTTAAAAATTTAATATGTGGGAAAACTTAGTTCAGACCGTTTGTGTTTGGATTTCGGTGATTTATTAACTTGTAAATATGTTCATGGTAGGGGTGATTCATGTAGTCAAAGAAGATACAGTTGTTTTTTGCCATACAATTTGATGTATCGATCCTGTAATTTGTGTAAAGTGAAGAAATACCAAAGGGATATTCGAAGGAGGGAACAATCGAAACAACTGACAAACTCCGGAAAACAACGAAGACAAGACCAAAACAATGCATGGACTACAATTAAAAACTAAGAACATATGAACAACATGGACCCCACCGAAATACCGGGGACAGACTCAAGTGCTCCAGAAGAGTAAGCAGACTCTGCTTTCTGCAGGACACCCGCCATACTGCCAATGTCAAATCTGGTATGACGAAGGGATCTGTCCAGGAAGTCAATGTATATGTCACAAGCTCTGAAATAACGTATGAGTTGTGAAATATGTACTCCATACTCCATACGCGGGCGCATCTGGAATATTGCTGCTCAAAAATGGGAATTTGACGATTGGAAAGTCAAAATCATTCCGTTTGTCATAAAGTATTGCATACAACCTTCCTCTAGTGTCAATTTTGGGGTGAATGTCAAGATAAGATGCAGTCATGACAGTGTCTGTGATATCCTTAATTTCGAACTCATTGGGATAGATGAGATGTAAAAAATTCCGATAATATCCGATACTTCCATACTGTTATGTGTAACATGTACTTTACTTTTAACTAACTGTATACAATACTATAGTATTCACTAATATTTGTATGGAAGCTTTAAAGTTAATTTGGCAACGTTCTAAAAATTAGTAATATTTACATTCTGTTGCAGATTCGACAAGTCATTCCGTGCTGTATTTCATTCTATCAATCATTATACTAGGCCTTGTTCTTGGTTTTGTCCTACTGAGGAAACGCTTGAATACCAACACAACACATATACATAGAGATTTACAAGTGGAATTCAATCATCAGTCAGAAAATATCATAATACATGAACGTGTGTATGATGTTATCGACGAAACCAATATGGACAACACAACAAAAGAAACATCCATGAAAGACTACCTAAATGTTCCAAGGAACAATGTCACCACAGCTATGCCGGAAACAGCATATCTTAATCAAGATCTCTCCGATCCCATTAGATCAGATAATTTTCCATATCAGAATGAAAACTGCCTGTCAAACGAAAGCAGTGAACAGGACTGCTGTGACAAAGACGGTTATCTTCTGGCTGACTAAAATTTAAAATAAGTAAACCAAACACCAGTAATATACTTTTGATAATAAACGGCCATTGTGTCCTTGTTAAGACCTACTTTTTCTTGATGTTCTGTGGAACCAGATTTTCAAATAAAATCATGATAAAATAATCCGAATCATGTACTCAATCATGATCGGGGAAGGCCAGTTTAGATCAATTCACCACAAGTAAACATAACATAAATCATTTTAACTTTTGTGAATAAAGTACCATAACAAAACATGGAACTCCAAGGGAAATGTCATTATCAAAGTAAAAAAAATAGCAAGGTCGGGAGACACGCAAACTCCCAGAACAACTGGAAAGCAACAATCATACGTCATACTCCTGACTTGGTACAGGCATTTTCAAATGAAAATGGTATGTTAAACAAGTTTTACGGCATGCTCCCACTTATATGACAGTTGCTATTACTCATAAGTCATATGTAAACCGTGGTTCATCAAGTCTTTCATTTATAAATTCTTAATTTTTCTATCAATTCTTGATATCTGCCAAAGCATTTTTTAGGAAACGAAGAAGGCATGATTTCTCATAGCCTTGATTTATCAGTCTACTACTCAGACATTGATGTCTTATTTGGAACTTCGAGTAATCGCTACAAGCTCTAGCACAGCGAATTAATTGAGAGATATAGACTCCATATGCCGGGGAAGTAGGTATATGACTACTGACATGTGAAAATTTCATAATTTTAAAATTAAAATCACCTCTCTTGTCATAGAGTTTGGTGCTTAGTCGACAACTGTTGTCATATTCGATATTAAGGTCTAATAAAGAGGCGGAAGAAGAGGTCTTGGTCGTTTCCCTAATTTCAAGTTCTGAGGGATATATGAATGGAATCAATTTTGCAAAATCAGGATTGTTTATGGAAAGAATATCATCAATCCATGTATAGGTGAAATTAAAGGACCTAGCTTCTTTTATTTTCAGCTTATTCACTAAAATTGGAAGGATCTCCCTCTCATATGAGTACGAGAACAAGTCAGCTGGAAGTGGGGCATAATTATTTTCCATTGGTATGCCGACCGACTGTTGAAATATCTTTCCTCCGAACTTTACACAAATGTTGTCAATTAGGAATTCAAGCATACTAATTACCTGTACCTTTTTCCCTCTAAGAATACGATTTGTAAAATATATAGAAGTATATCCCAAAACAATGTATTTATAGCCCAGTCTAGAATTAAAAGCTTTTTGAATTATTTCTTTTATGTGAGTGTATTTTAATTGAACATGTGGAATAGTAGTATAAAGTGTCGACAGATTAAATATCCTAATGGAATGAATTTAAGAGAGTGACCTACATTGCAGGTATCTAAACGTTTTTTTTTCAGAATCCACATGTGATTTGCTACAAGAGTAAACAGTGTAACAGTACTGTTGTCATTCGCTAAAAGCTGGTAGTATCTTTGTAAGCCGCAAAGACATTTCTTTTGTGGAACATGATGCTGAACCGGCTATAAACCTTTCTTTATATGGATTTTTGTGAAGTTTAGGTATCAAATACAAATTGGTAAATCTTCTCACTGTTGGTCGATGTTAATGTTCATAGTTTTTAGGAAGGACTTATGGTTACCCAGCATTTCATCGAGTAGTGTTTTTGTATGTGGGATTACAAGAGGTCCCGACAAAACGTAATTCTTTGAGGGGACACTTATTGTAATATACTTTGCAAACAAAAACTGTATTTTTCATGTAGAGAGGAAAGATATCGAATACATTCTTGATCCTTAAATACTGACTTCATTCGAACATTAACAAAGTTTTTCAATTTGTTCATTCGACGTAGTACTAATGATATAGTTCTAACCCAGTCCGACAAGGTATCACATTTTCAATCTTCCTTCTGTTCGCGTTTGACCAATCCCCTAGCATAGTATTCAACTGATCTATTATGGTCCCAGTTGATATGTGTGGTTCTCTGAATTTTAGGCCATGAGATATCACCATTCGTAGGGTCTCGTATTCAATTATATCCAGGCGGCCACTAATGGACTAATAATAACCAGAGGGGTATACACAAAGGGAGATTAGGAACATTCACATTTAGGAGGGGTTGTTGGCATCAACATTTTGCAATGTTTGTTTGTAATTGAATTTATGGTTATCAATGGGTTTGAATAGCTGACAGAAATTATAGGCACAGATTTATTATCAAAATAAACTGGAATTTTATCTTGTACTTCTTTTTGACGTAAAATATTACTGATGTTTATCGCATCTATTCCCTTATTTGCAAATTTAACGTTGATAAATTTTCTGTCAGATACATTTAAGGCAACAGTTTTCACAGTCCTAAAAAAAAAACGGAAGTTGGTTATATCACAAATAATGCTGCTTAGCCTGTGTTTAAGGCTGTATCAATCTGTGATCCCTTTGTCAAGTCCATAGTCTTTAAATGTTTTGAAAAATGTTACTGGCATGGAAAAAAGATGGTACGAATGTAATTTAATCGAAGCGCGGATGATGCAGCTGTGAAAGGAGATCGTCAAAAAGTTTTGTCACAGATCGAGACTTACACGACTTTTTGACATTTGGCCGACGGTCATGCCTGTGATCATGACATAGTTTTTGTCTGTGGTTGGTATTAAATAGACTCATTACATTGACTACACCTTTGATTTGGTCATTACAACCATATGACATTGCTGTGCCTAATTCCTTTATCCGGTAGGCCTCGCGATCAGTACGAAGAGGTCTACTTAATTTAGGGCTGTTCGTATGCTGATAAATTTTCTCAATGATGCGTAATTTTATGGAAAGAACAGAATCATGATCTGGTTGGTTAAAATGGTGATAAAGAATCCTTTTATTTGGGATCTTTGTTATCATAACGATTAACATTCATCCCATCACGAAGTTT
Source organism: Mytilisepta virgata (assembly GCA_028015205.1). Taxonomy (NCBI): domain Eukaryota; kingdom Metazoa; phylum Mollusca; class Bivalvia; order Mytilida; family Mytilidae; genus Mytilisepta; species Mytilisepta virgata. The sequence goes on along the minus strand of CM051510.1, from coordinate 36,882,235 downwards.
TTAGTTGAGTTTCGCCAACATACACTAGCCCACACAAAGTTTATTCTATTCCATAAATGACGATTTCTGTGCCACGGTCCAGAGGTTCAAAATATTTAGAATAGTATTTTTTACCAGTCATATTGCTAGTAAATTCTGGTGATGTTTTACATAATTTGTGGTTTCATTTTGTGATAAGGGGTATCCCCACTAGTTGCTGTGGATTTTAAAGCAATCAAAAATATTAACAGCACATGGTTTAATTTGGTGACTTTTATCAGAAAGTTTGAAATGATAGTTACCCTCTGGCTTTATACAAAACAGTTCCGGTGTGTTCCGTAAGTCATTAGAAGGAACATTTACACGTTTGGTGTTTGTGCTCCTTCCACCTTTTGTGAAGTGGTCATAATCAGTCTTGATTGACTGTGAGGTACAATGTATTTTATCTTGTTGTGGTCCTATTGTCTTCATTTTTTACGAGATTTCAGAAGTTTTAAAAATAAGACAGAAATGGCTGTTTAAGATGTAAAATGTGTTACTAGTGCAAGGATCAAGTCTTTCAATCAATCACAAATATTTATAAAACAAAATAATTTAACAGTATTATTTGTGTTAATCTTACAATCTATGAAAATATGTGACTTTATAGTATAAATAAAGTGTTTATTGGAATTGTGAAAAATATTTATACAATTACTGGTCATATCTTTCTATGCAGGCTAATTCTACAAAAATGACAATAAAACAAAACGTTATAGATCAGATTTAGCCTTAGCCGAAATTTGGCTTCCTATTTCGGTATTTTTGGTTATGAGTACTTCTTGTTTAAAATAAGTTTGGTTTTTGGTCTTCCAACTGTTTCTGTTTTAATGCTGCTGATGAGAGGTAACTGCTTGAAATGCGTCGTATACAGCATAGTATAAATTTACTATATCTAATATTAGTATCTTTAGATTGTTATTTTATATGACTAAATTTAAAGGATAGAATAAAAAACAATCTAAGGACCTTGTCATAAGGCATATATTCCTGAGTTGTCCACATTTTATAAAGAGAAATTCTCGAGCCAACATTGACAAACTATTCAGCAAATCAACTGATGATACCAAAGAGACTTGAGTTCACCAAAAGAGGTCCCCAAATAGTAATACAAATGAACAGTCTATAATTACAAGCCTTAACTATACATATATATATTTGAATTTAGAAATGTTTTTCCTTTCATTTGTAAAGTTTCTACGAATGCCTGAGTTATGAAAATCATTCATATCAGCATTAAAGTGTGGCTTAAGTTAAAAAAAGAATTGATGTACCGAGCATAAACTAATAGTGAGTAGACAGGTTAAGTAATGACTTCGTGTAAGAATTTTCAACAATTACAATGCTCGTAGTCCTAAAAAAAAGTGATCAATAGACAGCAGAATGGATAGCAGAAAATGTCAACAATGACATACAAATCAATCAACGTCAACCCAATAGACACAAACTCGGTAAAAAACATAAAACAGCACAGAACACAAACATAAACAAAACATATAGCTGACTTGGTACAGACACTGAGCAGTGGCGGGGTTAAACCGGTTTTATAGGTACCCAAAACCTCACCATTTTATATCCTGTCACTCTTCTGTATAAAGAATACAGTATGATTACAAACAAGGCCACCGCTTGCTAGAACTTCAAAAATTGGTTGGAAGGTACATAGGTCTGAATGTGCTATTTTTAACTGTAAAACTAGTAAAGACTATTATAGCTGCTGTTCGTATACTACAGTAATAATTTCCAACGCATTTAGTTCAAACCAAAATTTTATTTCATTCATAAAAATTAATATAAATGGTGAAGTCTTTGGTAGATTCATGCTTAAATATAATAATTCGTATTTATTAAAAAAAAAAACATGTTTATAAAAAGGGACATCGTAGTATATAGTTTTTCAAAAGATTCTTTCAACCATCAAAGTCGACTTTAAATTTTGAATTAAATTATAGAAATGTAGACGTTTTCGTTTGAGATCTACATGTATTTTAATAAATATTATCCTGGACAACAGGAAAGTTCATCACTGACATACAAAACAATTAAGGCCATTCAATTGACTAAGCTTCTGACAAAAACTAACATAAAGGGCACAAACCAGAAAGAGAATCAAGAGATATACAGGGTAGTATGACGTAGCACACAAACTTAGCTCAGCAGTGGTTAAGTAAGTTTTCATGCTCCCAAGTCAGGATTTCTAGCGTTTGAGAAAACAAAGTGGACTCAGAAATCCTTACTAGGGAGGATGATAGGTTTTAAGGGTACTAAAATCATCCCCGGTCGATCTATCGTGCCCGACTGCTGTTTACAACACACAGTAAACGCAATACAGCATAATAAGCAACAAGGTATGAATGGAAGCTTTATTGATTGATTTATTGTAGATTAACGTCCAATGGCAAATAATTCATTCTTCTTCAGGAAGAGAACCAGCTCAATTTATCAAACAATTCAAATAGGGTGGGTCAGGACACAAAAGGGAACCAATTTTGACTGCCACTGTAAAAGGAGGATGGTTGGCAAGGGTCGGATAATTTAGCCTTATGTAGCGGCATTAGCCTGCTCTTTTTCGAAAACTACAGAAGGGGTCTTTAGCGTGCAGGGAGTGTGCCATTCTTCAAACACGTTACCAACTATGGTCCGCGGTCAGACTTTCCGTATTATGTATGACCTGACAAGCCCCCAACGAGAGGGTCTCCCCTATCCGCCACCTGGGGACGCGCTAGACAGCTCTATGGGTTGAGCCCATGTGATCCATCACAGGTGCCTAGAGCAATGGAAGAAGATGAGGGGTGAATGTATATGCCATAATACACAACTAGATAGAATGACAACATGCATTGCATGTATCTAATTCAAGTTCAAATATGTTTTTACCATGAAAATAAATATGTTCTTATACATGTAGCTGCTGCTCGGATATATTTACATGTAGTTTACTTGGAACATTTCCAAAATTATCATTTTAATTCATTTTCTAAAATATTAATTATTTGGGTTCTGGGTTTGAATTTATTCTTTTTTACTTGTAATTGTTACATTAAGTAATTATTTACCATGTGAGAAAATTCTAATTCCCTTTCTTCAGAATAAGGAGTAAGCATTGCAAATAAAATGCTCCGCTGGGCGCAGCTAGATACGACCGCAGATGTCGAACCCTGAATAGTTGGGGCAATTATGAACAAAACATTCAAGCTTGATACAAGACTGAATTTGGATTGTGAATAAATATTTGACACAGCATAGGTTTCTGACACAGAATGAATGTTGTCTAAGAACTTAAAAATTTTTAATTTACCTATTCAAACCATATCAGTATTATTTGTTTTTATATATAAATCAGAAATAACCAATTTAAAATTTAAAATTGGGCACACATATCAATTTCTTGCTATTGCGCAATACAGTGCAATTGAAGATTTCTTGCTATTGCGCAATACTGTGCAATTGAAAATTCCTTGAAATATTTGACACATAATAGGTTTCTGACACAGAATAACTGAAATCAAAGAACTTAGAATTGGTCATATGATTTGAATTTATATTCAATTTATTGCTTCTTGTGCAATACAATATGCTGTGGAGAATTGCCCCACCCCCAAAGAAAAATAATAATTTACCGCTTTTTTTAGCTTTTGTGCAATACACTATGAAGTTGCACACTGACCCTCCCCCCCCCCAAAAAAAAACAAAAACAATAAAATTTATTGTAACCCCCCCCTTTTTTGCTAACAAAAATTTGAAATTTTCTTTTTAATTTATGAAATATGAAATGAGAAAAAAATTGCCCCCTCCCCAACTTCTCATTTACCCCCACTAAATTTTGTTTTCAACCCTCCCCCCCCCCCCATTTAATTATACTTTGCAACCATAACAGCCCATTTAAATACACCATAACGTATTAAAATAGAAAATGACATCATAGTCATGGATGGCAAATTTTAAATATACATAATTTAAAAGCAGTTTAGATGAGATAAACAAAAAAGCTTCATCAGCACATTTTATATTGGCAAATTTCCAATGAAGTTCATTAAACTAAAGTTATTGGCAAACTTCCAATGGAATTTGTTAATAATAAAGTTTTGATAACAGGGCACACATATCAATTTCTTGCTATTGTGCAATACTGTGCAATTGAAGATTTCTTGCTATTGCGCAATACTATGCAATTTGCGGTCGTATAAAAAGAAAGGGATGGGTTTACTGTATGTTTTTCCTGTAAGAATTCCTTACAAACTGTGACTTCTTTATAGTCATGAAGTATGTATAATGTAATTCATGAATGTCATATCAGGGTGGAAAATATGTTAAAAGAAGCTCCATGTCGGCACTTATGTAACAAATTATAATAAAATTGATTATGTTGTATAAAATGTATATAGTTATCAAAACTCCGCTTTGAGTTAGTCTAGTTTACAATTAAATAAATAAAATTTTATCTATTTGTTGGTAGTAACAACAATAGCCGTAACAGCGATTTTTTTCTAATGTTGCATTTAGATGGTGTGGATTTAAACTTATAAATTAAAAAAAAAGGAAAAAAAATGGAAATGAAAGTTTGGACAGTGTTGCTCAACATCTTCGTGAAAATTTAGATAGATGGAAACATGAACCTGTCATGTTCCCTGTCGCTTGAGTTTTAGGTGTTAGCATGTCTAATTTTATAATTTTATACGTAATTTTAAACGAGGTTATCACGGTTATGCAGAGGCGGGCTCAGTTGGAAATGTCACAAAATACACAACCAAATATGAACATCCTGGTAATCCAAATATACATTTCTGCGATGTGCCTGCTTTGGTACTACAAAATCCCCAAAGCATGAGTATGAAGAAAGTATGAGATTGAGTAGGACTATGTTTTAATATTTGTTGCAAACTTTACCGAAAATGATGAGGACATCGGGGAAAAATTACAAAAACTAAAAAAGAATTTTTCGTTTGTACGATCAAAAATTGATGAAATTTTGCGAAGTGCTGATAACAAAGATAAATCCAGAAAAAGGAAAATACCAAATCATGTCAAAGATTTTAAGAGGGATAAATTGATTTCATCACTTAGGAAATTTTACGGTCGTCATCACGAATTGATTGACCGTTACAGTGTTCCGGAGCACCCGGGTTCACTCCTGGTTTTTATAGGAGTTCATGTTGTTCACTTTTTTTAGTTTTCAGTGTATATTTGTTGTGCTTGTGGTTGTTCATTTGTCTTCCCGGGTTTGTCTGTCTAATGGATTGTTTTTTGGTTTGCTCCTTAGGTATATTTGTGCTCTTTAGAAATTTTTCAGAAGACAGGCCTGGCAGATGCACATTGGTTTTTAATTTCAGGACATGACAGAAGTATTGGTCAATTTAACAGCTTACTAACCCATATCAAAAATAACTTGTCCAAACTGAAAGCAAAATCTGTAATATTTTCTTTGTAAGGTAAGAGAGTGTTATCGAAAAAAACAACAAATAATTTACTGTTATGACTAAACACAGGTATGCCCTTGCCATCAACCCCCCCCCCCCCCCCCCGATAGAGGTAAGGTTGTATACTTGTGTGTACATTTGCTGTATTTGTATGATGTATCTGCGAGGTTTTTAATGTTTGCGATCCTATTTTGTACGTGGACAAACACTGACAGAAAAGGATAATATTTTTTTACCATATTTATGGAAAATTTATGAAAATAGAAATTATTTTTAATTAAAATGCATATGTGCAATACAAGTATGTACGATAAAGAAAAACTTCTACCTTTATAACTGTAGAATGAGTTATCCAGGCAAACTATATAATCCAAAGGCTATAATTTCACCCAAAAGTTCAACAAAATATAATTGTGTGAAGAACTGATAAAAATTGGAAAACCTAAAGTATGCACTCCTTCAACGTGTATACATTTGTACAATGATCCTGCAAGACAATTCTACCTCAAAAACTGCTATCTGGAGATACAAAAATAGTCTATCTCTATTCACACAGAGGGACAGACGAGCGTTGGTAAAATAAAATGCCCACCTCCAACAACTATTTATTTTGGGGGAATAAAATTATTAAAGATATCTTCCTTGATATGCTTTTGACACTGTGAAATTTAAATATGATACAGTGCTCCAGCTTGAAAATAAAAATGGAAGGGTGCTAGTGAAGTGCACGTCAAAGCGATATCCATTTTGAAGGGCACTTCATTGCGACAACCATTTTTACGGGCAATTTTGATGTTTATCAAGTGTAACATAAATTCAGAGAGTACTCATTGTGTAATTTATATCATTACTGTGAGTTTGCTATAATTCTATTTCAGCAATTTCCATGCATTAACTAGAAAATTTCAATTTAGCATTTTAAATGAATTGAAACTTAGTGTTTTTGTTTTGATGTTCTTGTTTTTTTCTAAATAAAAGTAACTTGTATAACAAAATAAACATATTTGTACTTTGTATGGCAGCTATTCTATATTTTTTTGTTATAACTTCAGATTTCAACACTTTCAGCATTTAAGAAAAAAACTCCACTGTAATGTCTCAATAATAACACTATTACAGTTATACAAATGCTTTATTAAAACAAAAGCACCCATTCCACATTCTTCCAGTAACAATGTTTACATACATAACAAAAATGCATCAACAATGTGTACAATAAAATAAAACAAAACTCATCATGACGTTAGTTATCTCCTCTTACAGTATCAAAAAAATAAAGTGACGTTAGATATCTCCTCTTACAGTATCAAACAAATAAAGGCAGGTAATCTGATGCATTTAATCTAGGAAATCCATAATGCCTTGAATTCATTTACAATCCCTTAATAATTTACCTATTATCTACATTTAAATGAAATAAACACTGTCCTCTCAATTCTTCAAAAATCAAATGAAATAACAGTCAATAATTCAATCAAACAGCTTATTTTTGCAAACTAGATCTATGAAAAATCAGTCTGTCTGACATTGAAATATGCATACACTTATAATGTAAATGGTATACATCAATGAAACAAAAAAAAAACAAAAATCTCAAACTAATTTCAAAATTGATGTTTGCACACATTACTGTTAATCTTCAATAACACATGATATTGTGACATTAATTAAGATTGATGGTATGGAAGAAAACAATAATGAGAAATATCTTTCAGCTGTCTCCCTAGACCAAGTTACCCAAGGGAGATAACAATAAAGGTTCCTTTCAGCCCTGAGGACCAGAGAGAGATAATTTGAGTTATCTCCCTTTGTTAACTTGGTTATATGATCATGATGAGATAAATGATTAATGTTCCTCATTGCAAAATTTTTAATCACTGCAATGTCTGTTAAAATAAAATTATTTTCCAAAATTAAATGCACTTGATTTCTTCATCATACACAATTTTAACTCTATAATTAGATGTGTATGAGACGACATGATTTATTCAAGATTTTTGAACTTCCTTGACTGAACCACCAGCAAATGTTGTTCTACTGGTAATAAATTGGAACCAATGATTGGATATAATTTGTTAAACCAAACCAATAAATAATCAGTTCTTTCTTTTCTAAAAAGAAAGTGAATCCATGCTAAAAGCATAAAGCATACAAAAATTAATATTACTACATACATGTATATTTTGTGAAAATACAAAATATAAAAAACAGAAAAAAATCAGACTTTTAGTATGCTGGACTCTCAATATAGAGATGCATAAGTAAGTAAAAAATATAATAAGATAGCAATAATATTAATTCAGTGACTGTAAATTTGGAAATTATTGCCATAATTTATCTTTGTCAATCTTATGAAATCAACAATGCAAAAAAAACAAAAAGACTAGGAAAAATTTGTTGATGCTGATTTCTGTTAATTTCAGGCTCTTCCTACTTAATTTTTGCATTGATAAAAGCATCATATTGTTTCGAATATACAGTACCTAAATTTATCCTGCAACTCTGCTATATGAGCATCCAAAATGCATTGACTGTGTATCTAAAAGTTACATTCTATCACTGACTGTATATCAATTTTAATGTGACGTCAAAGTACATGAACTTGGAATTCTATTTATGCAACAGTTTTGCTGTCTCACTACATGCAGATATTCACTGTTTTCCAGTGATTTTTTACTGATTTTATGTTGCAGGATAAACAGAATATATGTAAATTGTATCTTAATATAAAATGTATTTGAACTTGGCACAAAACATGTAAGAAAAGCTTAGCAAGCCTTGCATTTCTTCCTGTTTCTAGGCCTTGTCTCAATACATTTCATATTCCGAGGCAATGTACACATATTCTATACATGTATGTATAAAAAGACCGCTACTAGATTTCAATACCAGATTCTTAAAATGACAAGAAATGAAACATAAATGAAAACACTTAGTATAAGATGTAATGAAAATAGACTAGTTTGGGTGAACTCAAAGTTAGTTATGAAGGTGGAAAAAAGTATACAATTTACCCAAAAATGTCACTTCAAACCGTCAAAACAATTATTTTGTCCAATCAGACTTGTACATCATGACGGAAATGGAATTTTCTAAAATGATGCAAATAATTGTAATTTTTCTACACAACACTGATCAACATGTAATGCATTTGTATCTGTCACATAACCAGACAACTTGAATATTCAAAGTTTGCATATCCTGCATTTCAATAATGTCCAACAAAATAAATAAACAACTGATATTATGTCTACATCTGTTGTGTAGAGTTTCCGTTCCATGTGGCGTTCTCATCATCATCGTCTCTCATGTCTGTCAACCGTCGTACATTTCCCTCTGTTCTGATTGGTCTTCTCTGGTAAGCACTGAAATTAATATAAAAGTAACTTGAATAAAATCAATGTTCTTTTGCCTTAACTTTTGCCAGTATGTAGAATGATTCTGTGTCACTAATTCATATAACTTATCAACCCACTCTTGGTTTTGGTTGTAACCAGTAATTTATTTGGAATTTATTTGCTGTCAAATCAGTAGATGAAAAAAGACATTCAAATTTCAATTTATCACAATGTTAAAAAAAAGAATTTACTGTCTGGCCATCTCTGTTCATGGAACTGATTTTTTGTATTTTGAAAGGCTAAACGTTGGAATTATGAACCATTTTTTTGTTGTTTAATTAGCCTCATTGAGTCTTCCAAGAAAACAAAAAAATTATAAAGTTGTTTATAAAGGTTATATTTGTATACATAACAAATGTATTTGAATGAAGAATTTCCAATATTAAAATTAATGCACTTAATTTCAATTAATAAGATTGTTATTTTAAATATTTTTAATGCACTGTGTGCATATTTTATGCAAACCAAGGCTTTAAAACATAAATTTTATAAAATTTCAAAGGAATAGTTATCTTCTTTTACCATAGGCAGAAGAATCAGGTAAGTTCAATGGACTTAGCTCATTGCACCTTTCACCCATGTGACTAGACAATTCACATTGATTAAGGTATTCAAATTTTGAAAAATCCATTTTGTGGACTGAGATGTCCAGACAGTAATTTAAATATAGAGTCTAGATTACTGATGAGTCATATTTGATAAACATCAATAGTGACTGAATATTTCACTCATTTTACATTTTTTTTTTCAAAAACCACGAGTACCATAAACAGATAAACAGCTGAAATGATGTAAATTAACATAAAGCCTCACGTTTTTGGTCTTGCACCTCGTTCTGTCGTTGACGGTGATACAGATTCTGTCTGTTCACTCTCAGGCTGTGGTGGTGGTGGTGATGGACTAGCACTTCCAAAAATAAATGTGTACAGGAAGTTCCAAATGGCAATAAAGGGAGATAATAACAATGTAAACAGTCCTCCTCCAGAACTAGGATTACTTGAAATTATTGATCTTCTTCCCTGTTTACAAAATAATAATCATATATACTGAATTAATAAACTAGAATCATTTCTTAAGGATGTTCGCTGCTCACGATCAGTTTCAAAATAACAAGCTTTTCATAACACTGGTATATATTGATAGTCAATTAATACAGAAACTAAAAGAGCGAAAACAAATTATACGTAAGTGTGCTTGTTTTCGAGATATAACCCATTGAAACTGACGAAAAACATCATTTATTCCATGAAGATGTGACCAATAAATTTCAATAAAATTCATTTACTATAAAGAGAAATCAGAAAAAACATAGTTAGTGAAACACACACAGTTTTCTTGGTATAAAACCGAAGTATTAGTCGAAAGAACAAAACAGAAACATTAACAATATTCATAACTGTTGACAAGATTTTACTGGACACAGTCAACTATGACATTATGCTATTGTAATCTTGAAGCCATGGCCATCAAACATGTTTAGGTCACAAGCATAATTACATCATAACCTGTGCACTAAATAAATCTTGTTGGACATCTGTTAGAAATATTGTTACTTCTTCTGTTTTGATTCGATAAACTGACAAAAGAAAGGACAAATTCCAAGTTTTGTATATTTTTCCTCATTGAGATGTTAATGTTTTTGGATCGGCGTGGCTTCAATAATAGAGTAATGTAATAGATGTGTAGTAGATTGCGTCCAGTACACATTCATCTTTTAACCAGTTATAAATAATGTTACATTTTCTGTTTTGATTCTATATAGAAATGTAATACAGTCAAAGGCCTATGGATTAAGCCTTTAAAAACAGATTTATATTAATCAATTCCAACACATGTCTAAAATGATAGAAAACTAGGAATTTGAGCTGTTTTCACTTTGCCAGCAAGATGTAAATATACTGCTGATATTAGGGATAATGTCGTCTAACCTACAAACTATTACCATGGAAACAGCTAACATTACTTTAGGCCTCAAGTGATGAGTCGTAAATTGTCAAAATGTGCACATCTGGCGCATCAAAATTGGTATCATAGAATTATATATAGTACATGTATATACATACTGGAACTGCTATTAATACAGCTGACGGGACCAGTTCTAGTACCAGTAATGTCTGTGACATGTTTTCTTCTGTAAAGGTTCTCTTTGGGAATGTGGTAGACAATGTAACAGAACTTCCTATCCTCTGTAATGGAAATTTAAATTTGTAAAAATATGAAAAATACATATAATGAGCATTTTTAGGTATAAACTCTGCAATATGTGGTCAGAGTTTTAACCGTACTCTGACAGAAAAAGAGGCTTTATTTCACTTTAATATAAATACTAGATGTACTGTGAGCTTTGGAAGGATACCCCCCGCTTTGAAGTCCAATTATCTCCCTTGTGTGATATCGGAAAGCAAATATTTTTCTTCATGCACATCTTTGGATGATGTACTTCCTTTCTGTAAAGTTTCGTTGAAATCCATTGAGTGGTCTAGGAGGAGTTGCGCTTACAAGATATATGGACAGACAGACGGACAAGGTGATTCCTATATACCCCGTTAAACTAGTTTGTGGGGGGTATAATAAAAAGCTAAGTATCAGATAGATTACAACATTGTGTACCATGCTAGTACACTTGCATCTAGTATTATGTTCCAGCATGGAATTGGTTAGTTTTACATTTACATTAACAACACATATTTTTTTTTAACTTGATGACATCAAATAAGTACCCAAAATATACAAACAAAAAATTCCTGAAATACAATTGTTCAAAAAATCTAAATTGTTGAAGAAAGTGAAAGGGCTGATAATCAAAATGTCTGAGCAACCTACATGACATTAAACAGGGGTTGCTCTGGACTTTATCAATGTTGCATAATGCACAACAAATTTCTATCCTTTTTATTCTATCTTTATCTTAAGTCTAAAGCATAATATGTATATGTATGCAAACCACTATACTAATAGAATCTATTCTTAATGTATATGTTGCCAATTTTTTCTATATAAAAATCTAAATCATCACAAAGTATCAAGAGAAATGGTTTTTTTCTTCTTTTTTTGGACAAAATTTTAAATAGGTATTTATTGAAATACTGTATATTGGATTTTGATTTGTTTAAGATAACTGTACCCACCTCTGATATATAATCATGTACAGACTGTAATGTATCACTCGATGGAAAAACATTGGTAAGTGATGAACCATCGGGGAGTCTGATCTGAAGACGTGCTTGTTCCCTGCAAATAAAATAATAATATAATCGGTAAAACCCATTTAACAGTGTTCTCTTTAGGTTTATATTCCAAAGTGGTACAACTGTGCAATAATGTTTAAACACTATGATATTAATTTTGACCAACGTACATATATATTTTACTTTTGATGCAGTGATCGGTTCCCTAAATGCCTTTATTACCATTCTAACACTAAATCATGATTTTTCTTCCAAAATTACCTAATGAACCAACTAGGATTGAGTCCAGTACCTTTGTTTCAGTGGTCCACTGATCTATCAACTGAGCTAAAGGAGAATTTCACTAGTGCAGCTCATGGAGGCATGTTATAAATCTTTTATGGTTATAAAACATCAAAGGAACACAAGGGAAGCCCACTACACAATAATAGAATGGTTGATAAAATTGAAGTAAATTTTCTACAACACTGCTGTAAAAATTTTAACTGCATTATCTTATCTCAAACAAACTTCAAAGAAAAATAATTTTAACTGACATATGTCTGGCGTAAAATATCAAATATGCAGGAACATTACCTTTTCTTTGCTTCTGCTTCACTGTTTTGTTTATTTTGTTGCATTTCTTTTGCTTGTTTTATTTCTTCTTTCTGTTTTTCATGTATTTCTTTCTCCTTTCTGTATTTTGCAGCTCTTTCTGCTCTGTAAGTAAGTAGGTGTGACATGACATTACAGTAAACATGTATTTTTCTTTCACTTTTCAGTATTTAAAAAATATGACAACCATGATGTATGGCACTAAATGAATGGTTTTGGAGATTGTGACATGTGATAGAGAGTATTTTTCAACTTCAAGAAAAATAAAAACATAATTCTAACAACAATTAAACTGCTTCATCAAACAAAGGTTATTGTTTATGCCCACCCATAAGAAAATCGTCCAAATTTTTTTATGTCCTCTTTCGGTAATATCTATGATTATTTCGTGGAGTTCATTTCTGGTTCATGAAAAATAATTGGTCTCCAACTAGAGAGAATGGGATCGAACAGTATGATATAAAAACAATTAAGTTTACATATACATTGACTTTGTGAGTGGCCAAATCCACAGCATGTCTTCCAGACCTGCCAACAGTAAGAATTTCCGTACATATGGACATTGCCATTTATAGAAAAATAAAAAGTAAAGAATTAAATCTTACCATATGCCCCATATTTTATAGACAGGGTAGATGATAATCTATTAATTAACTTATTTTGTTTTAAATGTCAAACCAGAAGTATAAACCTACATTAGAGCAGACATTCTGATTTATAGACAGGAGCTAAATATAAACTAGAGGCTCCCAGTGGTAGCCATCTTCGTTGGCAGTCCAGGTCATCTGACACAATTCTGAAAGAAGACCATCTAAGGACTATTTCTGTTTGGTTCCAATTGGCTCATTGGTTTCAGACAAAAGAATTTTGAACTTAATTTCCTATAGGGTCCTATGTTAAACTAAGTTTGGCTGTGGTGGCCATCTTGGTCGACAGTACGGGTCAATGGACACAATTCTGAGGACCATTTCTGACAAGTTTGGTTCCATCTGGACATGCAGTTCCACAAAAGAAGACTTCTAAAATTCATACCACCTTTTTTCTATTTTTAGCAACAGCACCCATGTTGGTTGAAAGTCGTGGATGCTTGACATAATTCTGGAAGGGCCATTCCACCAAAGTGTAGTCCCAATTGGCCCAGTGGTTTTAGAGAAGATCTTTAAAGGAAGTTTTCTGATGAAGGACGACAAAGGACACAAAGTGATAGTAATAGCTCATTTTGTCCTGGTGAGCTAATAAATTGTTCATTAATGGAGGGTTACTGTAATACAAGTTTCTAATTTTACCTATCTCTCTCCAATTCTTGTTTTATCCTCTCTCTTTCTTTTACTTTATCTGCTCTTTCTTTTGCTAACTGTTCCTGTAGTTCTTTCCTTTTCTGTTCTTCTTGGAATTGTTTTAGTTTGGCCATATCTTGACCTAATTTTCTTCTTTCCACTTCTTTCTGTTTTCTATCTTCTTCCTCCTTCTTCAGTTTATCTATTCGTTTTTCTTCCATCCTTTGCTTTGCACTATCATAAAGATTGCTTTTATTATAACAAATACATATTAGGGCTATTCCATTAAAATGAATGTGGGAGGGTAGGAAAGGACTTTCAAAACACTGACTACAATCAACAAACTTGTTCAGATAACTTCATGTACATCTGCTAGGCACACATTGAAAAAAATGACAGAAGACCCATGTCCTATAATAAAACTTCTCTTACCACCCTACCACATTCATTTTAATGGAATAACAAAATGTTATACCAGATTTTTAATGTACATTCTTTGCTTGCAGTTATTTACATGTATAAGCTAAGGCTTGTACAAACAACTTGTATATTTTACAATAAATATAAGTTGTATTTGCATACAACCACATTTAAAAAACCAACTAAAGGATAATTAGTTGAGATTAATATTAAAATAGGATTGCTATTCATGAAAAATGATTTCTTTGATGTTTAACCAGATAATTTATGAATTTAAAGTATGTCTTTAAATAAGTTGCATATAAATTACAGGGATAAAATTTACAAATATTCAAATTTTAATTACATTTGTGATTATTCTCCTCAAAATAGTTCCCATGTACAAGATAATTTTATAATAAGTTTTCACATAACCTCATTTTTTTTAATTATTGCTTTATAGTCATTCAACCAACAATAATTCTATAATGAGCATTTTTTTTTAAAAATTGTATAAAAAAAGAAAAAAAGATGTAGTCTTATTTTCATACATTTCTACCCTATCCTCTAATGGAGCAGGGGCTGCCGACACTGTTGGTTGTGTTGTCGCCTGGATATCTGATGACACTTCTGATTGCTTGGTAGATGCAGAATTGTTAATTACAGATTGTGTAGCATTATCTGATGGTGGATGGGAACCAATCTGTGCTTTGTGGTTCTGAAAGAAAACATGAAAAATTTGATTGATTGAAAGTTAACATTGTCGTACAGCAAATAAAATCCAGGAAAAAATCTGGACCCTGCTTTTTTCAATAACAAATGTACACATAAATTAAATTGAAAAATAAACCACATGAAAAATACAGTCTATAAAAATGATGGGATATAATGTCTGCAACATTGAATATAAAAGACTAAAATCGACCTCTAACATAAATCTTCCAATTCTACCATTTCCTATTCATTACTATATGTACTTACCTTGATAACAGACTTGATAATATTACAGAATTTTGTAGAATCAACAGACCCTGCTGTTACTTCTATGGGTGAACCATTGATACCAATAAAATATGTCGATGGCACTGTCACTACAGGATCTGGTATAAGTTAAGGTTTCAATTAATCAAAAAAAGACTTAGGCTTGTTCATACTACAAAAGTTACATGGTTTATACAGATGCTTGAACTTCAAATTCCATGACTTTTCAAAGCCTCTTCATTGCTTTTCCATATCTCATTGAAGATCGTTTTTTGAGACAGTTTAAAGTACACTGATGTCTAATGCACTAAATAACCGGAAATCCAGAAAAACCTAAACAAAATGTCAGCACTATCGTTAACAGTGAAAAGAAATCTCTTTAATATTAATAAGGATGCAAATTAAGATTTTAATTTCAAAGTTCAAATAGCCTGGTAGGAAAACAATGAAATTCAAGCATGTTTCAATGACAAAGCCTTCAATTCCATAACTTTCAAGCACTCTACCTGCTTCTCAATGACTTTCAAAGTCCAAAGTGAAATTCGAAGACTTTCCATGACCTGTGCAAACCAAGAATTAATCCAGGTTAACTCAGGATTACGACTGTGAGTTAACCCACGACACATTCACACTTGGATTAACTTAACCCATTACAGCAAGTTACCTGTATTGTACGTAATGTTAGTCTGGATAAAGTTGATCAGGTTTAATGTAACACAAATGTGAACTTGGCCTTCCAAGTCTTCCTATGATAAATATTTGCTAACCAAACATACAATACTTATGAATGTCATATGTCATTTAAGAAATCATTTACAAATGTATGACATGCTCTATGCTTATTTTATCACGGCAAGGTATTATATTTGACAAATTGTTAATATTTTTTACAGAGCGATAGCTATCATAATATATTTATAAAACACGAAGCTGTCGTCTGAATGTCGGCAAACTGGATTTTCCTTCATCACCATTTGGAACCAACTGCCGTCTTCTCATTCATTTGCCGGCCTGATTCGCAGCCTGTACATGGCCAAACAAATCATTGGATCTTTTTCCTTTGGAAAATTCATTCCAGTTAAATAGGATTTTAATAAATATCTTTATGTGTTTTTATAGTTCTGATTACCAAAGAAGACCCAGGAAACATGGATACCAACAAAATATAATGAATCCACCCAATTCACCTGATATTATTTGTTTATTCAAATCCCTGATCATTGCATTTGTGTATCTACTGTAATGTTTGAGCCAAAGCTTTCTGTTGGAAGATGTCAATAATAAAACTGTATAAGGATACAAATCTGTGAAAAAAATCCACATTCCTCCCTAAAATAAAAATAAAATTATTTATGAACAAATATGTAGATATTCCAAATCTAGAACTTCAAATCCAGTTTCAGTAAAGAAAAGTTTGAACAAGAAGCTTATGTTTTTGCTTCATCACCATGACAAACCTCCTCTTAAATCTTGTGTTAGTGTATTTGCACAAATATAAGAAAAAATATATCACATAATAAAATAACTCTGTTGCACGTAGCTAGTATCTTCAACATCCACAGCTCAAATATGTGTGTTTTTTTCTTTATTCATATTCTGAAAGTTCATTGGTGAAAGTAAAGGAGGTGCAAAAATCCAGAAATCGGTAAAAAGGGATAAAAATTCAATATTTTCTATAGGAATATGATTGGGATAAAATTTGTCAAAATCCAGAAATCTGGCTAATTACGGAAAAACTTTCAGGCATAATGCCTAAAAATACATGCAATACAATTATGTCATATTTTATTGTTGTTTAGTTACATAGATAGATTTATTCACCAAATAAAGGGCCAACAAGGGGTATGTTTTACAATAGACAAGTACAGTGGAACCTCTATAAACCGAACAGCTGCGGGACTGGAGAAATCGGCCGGTTTTCAGAGGGTCCGGTTTTAGGAGGTTCCGGAAAAGACGTATCTGATCCGGAGAGTGAACCCGGAAGTGTATTACAATGTATAATAACGATGTTGTAAAATTGTGCCATGTGCTTACATATGTACATGTACCACGCGCATATTATTTTAATACAATTAATTGTTTTTAATTTCAATCCGACGTTTTTATTGATGCCTGATTATTGTTTGATTAACAACTTTCACACCTTGATGTCAATCATCGATCGATTTAGGATGACATGTATTACGGCTCACTGATTTTCCAGGTAATACATTGTTTCGGCCGGTTTCTGGAGGTTAATTTGACAAGAATATATATGATTTGTACCGGAAAGTACGGCGGTGTTCGGAATTCAGAGGCTCCGGTTTTCAGAGGATTTTTTTACTTCAATATATAGGCAAAAATTCCGGACCGAAAGTAAAAGTTCAGTTTTCAGAGGAATCCGGTTTTCAGAGGGGCCGGTTTTCGGGGGTTCCACTGTACGTAAATAAACGAATTGATTATTACACGACATTACAAGTAACTATAGAGTTTGAAAACAGACATGTATAAATTACCCATTGGCTTTAATTTTGAGAGCTATACAACCATCAGCTTCACACAATACTGTCACCTCATTATCATCCCATACAGCATCCATGCTCTTACTCTGTTCATCTTGTCCTGTGAAAAAAAAACAACAAACGTTCCTGTGAAAAATAGTCTTACTATACATTTCTATGAGACAATTCATCTCTATATAATTACTTGATTATTTTTAATTTAATTAATGTAATGATAATGATATAAACCATTATAAAATCTTATTACATTGAGTATGGTAAAATACCAGGATTTATGAGTGAAAGAAAATCTGATAATTCACTAATGAATAGAAAAGTAATGCTTACAATATCATTGTAACTCTAGGAAGTGACGTAACAATAGCCACTGCCAATGACATTATTATAAAAACATAATCCATTATCTGAACTCCAAAAATCTACATGTATGAGTGCCTGAAAAACACTAATAATTCATTAATGCACAATACGCATTCATGAACTAATGTGTTGTTTGGTGACTTGTTGTAGATCTTAGGTATTCTTAGTGTTGGGAATCAGCTGAAAGGGTTCATTCCTTGTATTGCACATGGTACATCTCCTTAGCTGAAATTTGGCTTCCTATTTCGGTATTTTTGGTTATAAGTACTTTGGATTTTGGTCTTCCAAATGTTTCGGTTTTAATGCTGCTGATGAGAGGTAACTCCTTGAAATGTGTCATATACAGCATTGTATAAAATTACTATATCTAATATTAGTATCTTTGGATTGTTATTTTGAAACTCCTGGGACGATGCCTCTGCATGGTGGACCCTAGGTCCCCGCGGGTATTCGCCAACCCAGTCATCAGACTTGTCTGACACGATTATTCATTGATTTGTTACAGAAATTACCAGTATTTAGCAAAATTCAAAAATAATAGAAATACTAAGGGTTCATTCCTTGTATTGCACATGGTAGATCTCCTAAGCTGAAATTTGGCTTCCTATTTCGGTATTTTTGGTTGAGAGCTTCTTGTTTAATATAAGTTTGGTTTTTGGTCTTCCAAATGTTTCGGTTTTAATGCTGCTGATGAGAGGTAACTCCTTGAAATGTGTCGTATACAGCATAGTATAAATTTACTATATCTAATATTAGTATCTTTGGATTGTTATTTTTAAGATACAAATAAAGTCATTGCCACACTGATAGATACACATTTTTTAATTGTCTCTTTGACCAGAATCCGTCATGTCTGTACTGTATAAGTAGACACTATGTTAATACGTTGGATGAAATAATGTGCTTTTAATTTTAAGCCTTTTCTTGACATGTTTTGACTCTCTAACTGAACATAATACCAAAATTTCTACATTTTGTTGAAAAAGTCTGTTGCCACCGATTATCCATTATGAAAAAATTAATTATTATGGCCAGAAAAAAAAAAATCGATCGATTTTCAATTATAATCGATAATCGGAATATCCCTAGGTATTCGATTTTCAAGGTTAGCCAATATATACCGTAAAATCTCTATTTATTCGTCGACCTAATTATTCGTCACTTTTAGTATTTCATGGAAAAATGTATTTTTTAAAATCTATTTTTTCTCGTCACTTGCAAAGTTTTCAAATCGCGACTGTTGTGAAGTCAGAATTTTCAACATTTATCGTGAACTGAATAAGTTCTTGTCACCATCGAGTCTTCCATTCCTCAAAACAAATAAGTTTATTCACCCAAAACATGAAAATAATTGTTATAAATACAAAATTTTAAACAAATTTAATCGACTTTTTGCACCTGGAAGTTAGGTTAAGATAGTAACAACAAAATAAAGTTCGGTATAACTATGCTTCTGATTCCACATTAGATAACAGACAAAATTTAAATAAAAATTATAAAATTAAACATATTTTATTTTATAATTCCTTTTCTTTAACCTATAAATTGAATTGATATGATCTTATACAAAGACGAAAGAAACAAATGAAATAAATATTCATTAGGTTCCATTCCGAATCCGGATTACGACCACGTGTTGTCTACATATCAAAACATGGCAGATGGTTGAAAGTTTGTCATCGTTGTTTGTTTTGGATTTAAAATGGCAATTTTCATGAGTATTGATGATGAATTCATGAAAAACAAATGAAGAAACAACTCAGAAAGTACGGGCTTTAATTTCATCTTGTTATACTTATCATTCATTAAGCAAATCAATCTACTGGAAGTCAACAACGATCCCACAACAAAAAAAACCTATTTTTTCGTCAGTTTTTCAATTTTCCTCAAAAATGGGTGTTTTTTAATGACGAATAAATAGAGTTATTACGGTACTATAATTGCTGGACATGGTAAAGACATTGATTATTCTGCAATCAAGGATTATCGTTAGTCTACAGGTACATTGTAGGTAGTTAGGGATAGTACTAAGGGATCCTGGTACCAATATTGTCACAGTTCACTGGTTTCATTCACATAATTAGCCAATTAAAGTTAATATATATATTATCACCCACCCTTTCTAAAAGATGTGGAGCAGGTGGAAGGATTTTATTTTTCATTACGATATCTACATGCAATGCTGTCATTAACTCCTGTTTGGCAAGGTCAATGGAAGAGAACATTCTCACCGTCTGTAGGTCCGTGATAGGAGATTCGTGGTCAATTTGGCTACAGGGACCACCAGTGAAAAACAAGAGGCTCCCAAGCGCCTGAATTGCTCACCTGTTATACATGTATTTTGTGTAGATCTTGCATCAATGATTACTTTTGCTATTTAATGTATACCCTCACAAATTTCTCCTTAATATTGACTTGCAAGCTAAAATATAGAATCCTGAACCCAAATAGATATGGTTCACAATTAATAATTCAGGAGCAATAACCCAAAAATGGGTTGACCGATTCGTCTGAAAATTTCATGACAGGTAGATCATGACCTCATAAACATTTTTACTCCTTGTCAGTTTTCCCCTAACTGCTTTAGATTTTAGATACATTTTCTATTTTTATGTTCTATTTTAAGCCATGTCAAGGGACAAGAAAATGAAACACAAACTTTCTACTAGACACCCAAAAGATCTTTCAGCCTAACATTTGCTGAAATTGATTCTGTAGTTTCAGAGGAGAAGATTTTTGAAAGTTTACAAAGATAACGAAAAAATGTGATAAATTGTCTTTAAAGTGCAAAAACTCCTATAAGGGGTCAATTGTCGATTATGGTCATGTTGACTTATTTGTAAATCTGACTTTGCCAGGGCTCACCACACTTGAAAATAACAGGGAGACTCAGAGTCTCCCTCAGGGTAGCAACAGGGAGACTTCAGGGCATGACAGGGAGACTTCCAAGTCTACCAAGGAGACTGTGTTTTTTCCCCCAATTTGTCGCCTGTCGAGTAAATACCTGTTATTTTGTGTCTTACAGTGTATACTATACATTCCTTTATTGTGTTTTATCCTGTATTGTTTGAGATTTTATCTACATTTACTCCATATCCTTCCATTTTAATCATAATCTGAGATTTTGTCTCATGTGCATTTAATCAATATCCTTTGGGAATTTTTCATGATGAGTCCTGGGACTCATCACCACTTTTTTAACGTACATTGCTGCATGATTTTGACCATGGTAGGCCTATTGTACTATTGTTAAAGTTTAATTTAAATCATGTGCTGCCTTAAATTACTGACGAATATAATTTGAAATAAAAAAAAATATAAAAAAATGAAATTATGCAGTGGTGCTCCAAACTTGGAAGAAAATTTCTGTTACAGATATGAGCAAAAATATTTGTACCTTTTGACACAACTTATTTATTATTGCCATTTTATTTTTTTAATATTTATTTATCTATACTCTTTACTATTATTTTTTCTCAAACATACTCTTAAAATCTTCCCATTCACCTTACTTGAACACCTTTCAATACATGTATTGACAAAATTTCCATTTGTGCATAGATATGTCAAAATCTGCTAAATTTATTTTTAAATAAGGTCTACATATTTGTTACCGGTCGGTAAAAAACACCGTGACCAATGAAAAATCACGAGAATTCTGATTGCCGCCATTTCATTTTCTAGCTTACTTTTTGTCGTTTCTTTCCCCTTCCTCCAAGAAAACAAAAAATGGCGGCTCGAGATTTTTAATGAAAATAACGGTCTTCAGACGCAGCTGATTACGTACGTTGTTCGGAGGCGCCTTACTTAAAAACACAGGGCGACTCATTTGTCGCTCTGGAGCCGATGACAGGGCGACATTGGCGAGCATTAGGCGACTTAATCGCCCTAATCGCCCAGTTTGGTGAGCCCTGCTTTGCTGAACATTTTTGCTGTTCACAGTTTGTCTTTATCTATAATATTATTCAAGATAATAACCTAAACTGCAAAATTTCGTTACAATTAACAATTCAGGGGCAATAACCCAACAACGGGTCTCAGAATTTCATGGCAGGTAGATCTTGACCTAATGAACATTTACCCCATGTAAGTTTTGCTCTATATACTTTAGTTTGTGAGATATAAGCCAAAAACGGCAAAATTTCCTTAAAATTAACAATTCAGGGTTGATAGATTCATCTGAAATTTTCATGGCAGGTAGATCTTGACTGGATTAACATGTTTACCACAGTCAGTTTTGCTCTAAATGCTTGTTTTTGAGATATAAGCCAAAAACTGAAGTTTACACCCCTATGTTCTATTTTTAGCCATGGCAGCCATGTATCTAGACGGACAATAAAATAAAACATAAACTTTATTCTAGATACACTAAGGATCCTTCAGACTAAGTATGGCTGTAATTGGGTCAGTGGTTTCAGAGGAGAAAATCTTTGAAAAAGTTTACGAGGGACGACGGACGCCAAGTGATGGCGAAAGCTCACATGTCCTTTTAGGACAGGTGAGCTAAATATTCGAGGGTGGAGGAAAATTTAAATTGACTTCTAAAGAAAGGGCGGCGGCCAAACTCATTTTGTCTTATCATTAACAAAGGTGAAGTTCAAAAGAAAGAAAATCTAATGAATTATAATGAAATTTATTTCAAAATTTACTACGTTTGGTACATTTTCTTATATATATGCCTATGGCCAACTAAAACACTCAAGAAGCACTAAGTGGGCATATTTCCTTCTTTCAACAAGTTGTTTTGTCATGCTCATACTGTTTGTTTAGTTGGGATTTAACACCGTTTTCAACACATTTTGGCCATTTCGCCGCGGCCAGTTTTTATTGGTGGAGGAAGCCGGAGTACCTGGAGAGAACCACCGACCTTCGGTAGAAAATTGACAATCCTTGTCAATTAAGATCGGAGTCGAACACACCCCGCCACAGGTGAGATTCGAACTCACAACCCCAGTGTTGACAGGCTAGTGATCAGTAGTAGTCATGACGAACTACCTAGAGCACTCAGCCACCGAGGCCCCCATGCTCATACTGTACTATGGTCATAGTGGGATTGAAGTCTTAATTTCATATGGTATTCCCTTGTCAGTTAATTTCAACCAGGCCTCAAGATTTACTAAATAAAACCCCCTGAAAATACACAATAAAAGAATAACTAAAAAATTCTCTATATACCCTAATCAGGCTATACCATTATACTCAAATTACAGTAATGAAGTACAATATGCCAATTGTGAATTACTCCCAAGGCCTAAAAAAAAAATTCTGTCTTTCCAGTAACCCGACCGACCCTAATTTTTTTATGGCATCGATATAAAAACAAAAACAAAAAATTAACGGATTTTCAGCGTTTCTGTCACTGGTTTTTGTACTAGAATCGCCTTGCTCTCCGATTTGGAAGTTCATAGACATGATAAATTTGCGAAATGCAAACATAGTAAAACCAGTACGCAAGGCTTTAATGAACTGCAAATCCGTAAATATTTATCATGTTTATATAAAAAAAAAAAACTTACCTACTGACCCTAATTTTGAAGGAGATGTTACCGGAAATAGAAAAAAAATTTTGGGCCCAACCTGTTGCAATCACAAAAAATACACACAGAAGATTATTAGGTTTAGGTTGTCTTCCAGACTTTGAGACATTTTTTCCTAAGAAATTGTTCCAACTTTATTTGTATTCCAATGTAAGAGTGGTGCACAAACTACTTCTGCCAGTTCTGGACAGTGGTATCAAGAAACTTTGGTACCTGCTGAAAAAGACAATACGGTACTGGGACATTTCGGTACTGAGACATTTCAGTACCATATGTAAGACATTTCGGTACTAGAAAAAAAAATTATTGTTGACAATTGTTTTTTTGTTTGTATATATTTTTTCCCAATAATAATGTGTTTTTGTTATTTATCAATAAAATGATATATGAACTGTTATAAAATCACAACTGATCTGAGTTTTGATTACATGTATGTACTTTTCAAATAAATATAAAAATTTATTTGTGTTTTTTTTTAAGTATTTATCAATAAGGAACTAATAATGATGTTATAAGTGTAAAATGAGATATCTGTTTGATGGGTGGAGTTTTGGTCCATCTTCATGTCCAGCATCTGCACAAACAACGATGTTGAGGGCTGGCACAATCGTCTAAACAGTCATGTCCATACCAGGGGACCAGTGCCATTCTACCCCTTATTGTTGGAGCTTTTCAAAGAGGCAGTTGACATCACAATGCAGCTTAGACAAGTATCCGAGGGTAAGTGGCAATGGTTCCAGAGGAAAAACTCCAAACAGACCCAAGGAAAACTGTTCAACCTCTGGCAACAGTGACCCCCAGATCTCGGTAAGCCAGTTGTTGAAACAGTGTGCCTCAGTTTACGGACCATCTGTGTTGTAGACAATGGCTAGATGCAATGACTATTGCACAAATAGTGACTCGATCTTACTGTGAGCATTAATACCCTACAAATATATAACACAATATACTCAGTACCGAAATGTCTAACCATAGTACCGAAATGTCTCAGTACCGAAGTGTCCATAGTCAGTACCGAAATGTCCAGGTACCGAAGTATCTAGAAATTAGAATTCTGGAAAGCCCAGTTAGTTACACATGCATGTAAGATTTAAAAATGCTTTCACCTGTAACATAAACAATGAAAACTTTTTTATTCCTTTTGGATTTCTGAATTGCATCTCCGATTGATCCAGTGAACCATTTCATGTTGAAAAAATATATATATGACGATGCACTGCAACAATTTTTTTTTACCGGAAGCTGTTAACGATTAAAATCGAAACAGGAAGTTGTTACTTTTGTTTCTTCAAACAAAAGAGCACGAATCTGCACGGTGAATAAAAGAACATAACAATGTCAGTCAGGTCTCTGAACATGGTAAGTGGAAATATCTTATATATTCCAGCTTTTGCATAGGGCAGCCTTATTTAGACGATAAATGTCGGTTTTACAATCTTATGCCAAATAGTGTTGAAGTGTAACATTTTTTTATTTTTAGTATTTGATTTCAACATTAGAATCATCATTGACATCAAACAGTCAAAATATAGGTCTATAAACACATTTTTGTTGATGAATAAAATCATTAATTCGATGTGATAAATTCAATAAATATTGGACAACTGGCTTCCAACACACTGACTTGCTCAACATAGGCAGAACAAAGAAATCATCGTCAACTGAATTTAAAATGTATTTTAATTTTTATTTATTTTTCGTCCTCTACCTTATGTCTGCACCAAATCTTTTCAAGGATCATTTCCCAGTCAAATCTAGCCAGTTCAGAAAATTACAATTTCAGAATCTTTTCTAAATTTGGAAATGGCCTAACTCAAGGATTCAAAACTGTGGATCTAAATCATAATTTCAGAACATGCTCAGAATGATCAACACTAGATTTTGGATGAATTTCAGCATCTTGAATTGATTTATCAAGAGACATATATTTGAATGGAGTTTTACAAATTTTGACAAGGAATAATGAAGTTTCTTGTATACCAGTACATGTATGGTCAAAGTTCCAAAACTTCCAACTTAATTATGTAGGAAAAAATTATATTCTTGCAAATTTATGTTTTCAAATGCATGCACATGTTTCTTAATACATTATCTTTTCTGAATTTTGATTTTTTTTTAACTGAAACAGCAACTCTAGATTTAGTAGGCTTCCAATTTATGTTCATTTACAAAGGTCATATAATTAATGGACACAAAGTGAAAGTAAATTCTATACATGTATATAGCTGTTACAAATGTACATGTACATGCTATTGGAATTGACACAATCAGCTTGGAAGAAGCTATTTATTCATTATTATTGAACTTTTTCTCTGTCTCCATCTCCTACAATTATGCCATATAAAATCAATCAAAACATAGATTATTTCCATTCCGGTAAACCTACATGTATTGTTTCCATAATTTCCATTTCAAGGTAATCATTACTATTGCCTAAATGATGATCCAGAAACTATAAATTTGAGAAGATTTTAATATCAGATGAATTCTGCAAAACCAAATTTATTCATTTTAAAGAAATTTTCTTTTTAGCTATATATATAGAAGGGTTGAACATGGGGTACATGTACATGTATATTTCTTCTTTTTCCTGTTCTCCTCTCATCACCTATCTCTTTCAATTGTCTCCCCTGTCCAATGATAAAAAATGTCCATCAAAAATGGTGAAACATGAGAAATTACAGTATATTATAAATTAATGATAGTGTAGCTGTTTTATATTTTCTTATAGAAGATATTACATTTACAGCCCATAAAAGTCTCTGTAACAGTGCCCAATGACCAATTAAAAATTGTTTCCCACTCAGTGTCAAGTTTAAACAAAATTTAATTTTAAAGCAAAAATAATTTAGGTATTTTTCAAATTTGATACAAAACATATACATGATATAGTAGATTGTTACCAGTAAAAATGTACCAACTACGAGTATTTTAACTGATTTTGACTTAAATCTGTATAAATAATATAATTATAAGTAATAAAATCACCAGAAAAACAGGAAGAACTGACACCTTGGATGGAATTGCTTATCTAAAGCTGCAATAGTTTTTTTTTCAGGAGGGGACCAGGTAATTATTGCTGCTTGAATATAACATTGTTTGATTCTCATTAAATCTGAAAGAAACCTAGATGTACATGAAGGAGTTCAACTAAGAAAAAATTCAAAATTCTTTTCTTTTTTTTTTTGGGTGGGGGGATAGTGGCGACATGAGTCACCATAAACTTCCCTGTTGTGAATGTGAGCGTGCACAAATAAATGTTCTTTTTCATTCTTGTTATTTTGAATATCATGATTACAATTATACACTTGTATTTGTACAGTTATATCTATGGATAAATGATAAATTTGAAGATAAAGGATATTATATCAGTGGTCATTTGAACTATGTATTATTTACATTCTGTTAAATAGTACATGTATGTATGGTATATATTAATATTACATATAAAAAAAATTGTGGAATTTTTACAAAGTGCTAACATCACTTGAACATAGTGGAATGTGATTTCTAATGCATACAGAATGGAAGGATTATTTAATTTAATACATACATGTAGTAAGCATTTTAATTTACATGTATTTAATTTAGTTTATTGAGGTTTTACAACACCTTCAGTGATGTTTGCTATATCCAGGGAGAACCATGACTTACACCAGAAAAACTGACTGACAGCCCTGGTCAGTTATAGGATCAGAGTCATACATTGTAACTTCAGTGTTGTTGGGCTAGTGATCATTGGTAGTTATAAGTTATAAACAAACACAGGTTTCCTTCTCGATTCCCTGAACTTTACATATTTATTGGAAACATGTAAATTAGATATTATTGAAGAAGTGCGTCCTCTACTCATGTATTTACTAGTATTTTGGAAAGATTTGGTATGTTTCCTTGGTGAAGGAATGGCACATGTCCTTAATGGTCAATTTACATGTAGGTTGAGTTTTTGAAACTACAACTGTAGCAAAGAATGTTCATGATTTTAAATAATTTCATGAAATTTGGGAAAGAGATTCAAAAGATTACAAAAAATTTAAGCATTCTTGGGATGGATTAGGGGATGTGTATGTCTCCCCTTAAGTATAGGACATATATTCATTTTGAACACCCTTGTTGTAGACACAAACTTGTTAAATCGTTACACATAACCAACAAGGTTTACATAAGAGAATAGTGTATATTTGTAGTTTCCTTCTACATTTTGAATCATTTCACATTGATTGAAAACATATTGAACTTTACACCTGACATTTTGGATGTGGTTTGTGGTGCTTTGAGGTCCAGAGTCCTTTGTTGACTTTGATTAAAGGTTAATTAAACATGTTAAAATAGCTTGATAAAATATTTCTGTTACATTATAATTTTAACTTGTTACACTTTCATGAATGGACAAATGTATTTAATTTGTAAGACAGGAAAAATCTTAAGTGAATAATACAGATTCCTTATTCCTTCTGTAATTTGATAAGACTTTTCGTAGAAAAGGCTAATTACAGAAACTTTATAATAGATGGTTTTTAAGATATAAAATCTTTTCCTGTACATCTATAACATTGCTTAAAATTAACTTTTGCCGACAGTTGCGTTAAAATTAGAAATTAATACATGTATGATTTTTTTCGCTAGTGATACTGGGGATAAATAATAGAATCAAAACCGAGAACCGTAACAATATTCTTAACCAACATTGACCAATGACAAACAGAATTTCTACAGCACACAGTCTATGTTGATGTTACCCTATTGTTTCCTTATTGTGTCGTCAGTGTTTTTAGACGACCTTGGCTTCAAGACAACAATAGAAGACTGTGTCATGTACACATCTTGTTTGATACCTGTTACCAATGTTTGTCACTGTTTATTTTTTTCTCTTTTTTCTTTGATTTGGTTTGATATGATATGCATGGCAATAGTTAAACCTCACAAATAATTATGTAACCAGTTTTTGTCAACAGAAAAAGTCTGATTAATAGTTTGGCAAAGTACAGTGGTTGGGCAGGTGGCTTTGAAACATGCATAGGAATCGAACTAATTTATTAGAAATTATTTTTGGCTGTCTTAAAGAATTATCTAGTCATGGAAATAAATGTATACTGAATTTCACTGTATTTCACAATTAATTTTATTTAAAGTACACGTAAAAACATTCATATATCACCTGATGACCATTGACCCTTTAAAGATAATGTATTGTGTAAGTGTTTTTAAAATGACAAAAAAAACTTTTCAGATTGGAAAAGGAAGAACTTATTAAACATTTTTGTATCGATAAGTATTTTGGTTACATATTATATTATTTAAATGACATCCTGATTCTGATAAAGAATGAATTCATTGTGTGTGTGAAATTGAATTCATATGGTTTGACATTGATTAGGTTTTATTTTAAATATACATGTGTATGTCAGCTGATATTACACATAACATGTAACAGTTGATATAATAAGGCATAAGAGTGGTTAAAATTTAAGTACATTACATAAAACAGATTAAAAACATAATGGATATGGTTTATGTTTATTTATGGACATATGTGTGAAAAAAAACTAATTTGTGTAAATGAGAAAGTCTGGAGTTATATGGTAAAAATACTGTTTTGATTATATGATAGTGATAGATTGAAAAAAGCACATGGATGTTGAGTTAATTTTTCACCTGACTGTTTAAATTCTTTGAATACATTTTTCAGTGGTAATGAAAGCATAAATTGTACAATGTATCTGTCAAAGATGGGGATTTTAACACCTGGACCATGATTTATCATACGCAAAAAAAATCTCTTACTGGTTATTTCATGGATTATGATATATGTACACTTTATATACACATGTATTTTTATTTTACATGATTAAATAGAAATATTGTCGTTCACTCACACTTGATACAACTATACAGTCTGTATTTACACATATTCAGGTCTCCTATCTTGTAGCTATTTGCTAAACCACATAAATTTATTTTTTTGCATCAGTTGATTTAAGATTATTTAATTAGATGTAGGAAAGTACATGTAGGTCAAATCATTTAAATTTGCTTGCATCATCTATGACATGTATGAGTCCGTTATATTTTTGACCAGATTTTCCACAGAAAATAAGACTGGTTATCAGTGATGTTAGTTTGGTGATCTATGGCATTCAACTCTATTCAGTGAAAAATATTTCTACTGGTAGATATCCGAAATTTTGAGAGAAAAAAAACATTTTGTGTGAAAACGAATCACCTATATCAAGGACTTAGGAATTTGGTGTATGTTACCCATGTTACCTATCCAAAAGATCAGACCTGGTTTAAAATTTTTGGCATGGACTCATCAGAATTGCCAGATTCAGGAGTAATTTTAGTTGTATGATCCCATATTATTTTGAAACTTTTACCAAAGTGAAATCATACACAAAATGTACCCTGTGTACATGTATATATTATTTACATGTTCACCAAGTTTAAGACATTGTAATTTTGCGTTATTCAGTTTCAATAGAGTATTTGTGTTGAAAAAATCTTTTTCCTTGATTTCAGACTGAAGAGGACATGGTACAAGTTGGAAGAAACCGGGAACATCAAGCCAAGGAGGCTGCAAGATTAATCTATGGCAGTACAGGACAGAATTCAGGGTAAGGTATTTGATGGAAAATGTATTTCTGCATACTGCTTATCAATAGCAATTACTGCCATATATTGACATAAGTTACAGAAAAAAATGAATATTTTTATACCCCCCGCAAACAAAGTTTGGGGGGATATATAGGAATCACCTTGTCTGTCCATCTGTCCATATATTATGTAAGCGCAACTCCTCCTAGACCGCTCAGTGGATTTCAACGAAACTTTACAGAAAGGAAGTACATCATCCAAAGATGTGCATGAAGAAAAAAAATCTTTGCCTTCCGATATCACACAAGGGAGATAATTGGACATAAAAGCGGGGGGTATCCTTTGTGAGCTTTGCTCACAGTACATCTAGTTGTTTATGTACATTGTATGTGTGTTATTGATGTTGATGATAATCCTTTGTTGTATTTTGAATCTATAAAATATTTGGATTTGAATTTCCAATCTGTTTTGATTCTAATTTTTCCAGGACTAAGTCTCTCCTATACTGATATCTATTCTCAAACATGACTGTTTTTTTTTTTTTCGTTTCAACAAGATATACAACAAACTATTTACCGAATGGAATAACTTCATATTCAGACTCCATCACTTCAAACTGGAGATCAGATCGCTACTTGATGTCTGCTGTCAGGAGAACTTTCTGCTTGCTCGTGACCTTTGACCTTGGCTTGATATTCATCATTTGGGTTATATACACTCAGGTATGTATTTCTATGTAAAATTTCATACAGAAATAAACATTCTTTGATGTCAGCTGCATGCATATTTATATTGACAAATTGTATCTGATCTGTAGTATTTTATATTTTTAATCTGAAAATCTCACATTTTGTTAAAATTGCCTAAAGTTTGAGTGCAGTTTGTTTTTAAGCTAATTCAAATCAGGATGAATTCATTTAACAGTGCACATTTTTTTCCAAATTTGGACATTTATTACGTTGCCTTGCCTAATATAAATTACATTGGGTAAGATAAATCTTTCTAATAGATAAAAATGCACAGTTTAACTAAAAATACCAGTAGATGAACATATTCATGTATATACATGTAGTAATGAGTCAATATGAAAAACAATTGTGGATAAAATAGAAAAAAATCATATATATGCGTGTTTTTTTTTTTATTGGAAAAGATTAAGATGACTGCCTTGCTTCTAGAAATGAGATGAAAAGGGATTAAATTTTCATAAGACAGAATTTTAAAAAGTACTGTATTGTTTGGGAATCAAATATTGGCAAAAGAATACCGAGTCGACAAGGCGTTGGAAAAAGTCCACAAATTCGAAGTCCAAGGAAAAGACAAAGTCAGGAGAATGAAACACAACAAACAAATGCCACAAGGATACATGTATACAAGTAACTAAAAGATTAAAAAACATATAATAAACTAAACAAAACTAGAACATGACAGCACAGAAACTAAAGCACTGGCAATGCGAACTCCCATAAAAAACTGACATTGCTTTTTTCTTGCCTTATACAAATTTTGATATTCATTAAATTTTTGCTTAGCTATTTTCATATATTTTTCCAGCTTTTGCCATCAAACAAAAAAGACAATAGATGGGACCAGTTTATAGATCAAGTAGAGAAATATAATATAAAAACATCTCTGTTTGATATAGTTGTGAGTAATCATTATAGCAATATTATATATGAAAATAAAATGGTGAAGGGATTGGGATTAATTAGATAAAGTATCATTAGGGGTCATCCATCCATAATATTCATCATTTGTCACAAGTTTACAAAGAGCATTCTTTTTGGAAACCCCCTCCCCCTTCAAAAAGTGTACAAGATTTCTAACATTGTTGCTGTGATCAGATACCACTCCTTACTCGGAAATAGGATCTACAGACATTGTTATGTCCCTTGAAAATGCATGCACAATGTCCAGATCCAGAGGAGTAAGTAAGTAAGTAAGTAAATATTTATTGAAATAAAGACCAAACAATGATCTATTATCAATATTCATACAAACAAACTGTAAATGCAAAACAAATACAAAGAATATTTACATTAGCATTAGCTAGCCTTTATACTTAAAAAAATGAAACTTGATTAATAAGTACATGAAAACATTTTTCTTATTGTTTCCAGTGTAAATATTCATAACTATTCTAAAAAACTTTAAATCATTGTTACTAAGATGGTGAAAAATAATTACAAAATATTGCCAAGTTCTTTGTATCTGTGATCAAAGTTTGAAGTTGCTAAAAAGATTCACTATACTGAAATTTCCCTCGGCTCCTCTGTACTGTTACCTTATTAAAGTCAGATGTTGTTCTGGAGTTATGTCGCCTTGTCCATAAAAAAATCAAATATGCACGAAAAATCACAAAATTAGCAATTTTCAGGTAAATTTAAAAACGTGTCGACTTTGATGTGCTCAATATATCTTGATAAAATTTGAAACATACTTTGTTAAGATAACTATCTGTTAATGGTCAACTGCTAATCAATGCTAAACATATAGCTTCAACTCCTATTTTGTGTTTTAATTTAATGAGGTTTACCCTTTACTGAATGAAAAACGTCAAGTAAAAAGCCTACATTAGCATCTTGTACTCTGCAGTGATATCCCAGCTGAGGACGACAAACAAGATAGAGTTATCTTTCTTTGGATGAGTCATAAGTTGACATGCTGAAGCGATTTGGCGTTTGTTGGATTTTTGTCTCCTTATATACTTTTCAGAACATTGTCAGTATCATGAATATCACCAGTATGTATTCTTATTTTCCTGAATATTGGTGGAGGTGACATTTATACAAATTTTTAAAAGGCAAATGCTAAAAATGTTGAATTTGAAAACCCCTCACCCCTAGCACCCATTTTGTAAACTCGTGAAAAATGTTGACAATAATGGTTGACCCCTTAGATTAAGTGTGATAAAACACATAAAAATATAAGGTCTAAAATGTTATCAAGTAGACTAGGTAGCTGATTGTCATCGTAGAATATGCACACTAAAATGTCTTGTTTTTCATTGGCTACAAAATTGTTACGCTTTTGGTTTTTCATTCTAAGGCAATATTAATATGGGACAAAATAAACAGATACAGTGGAACCCCCGAAAACCGGTCCCTTTGAATACCGGATTCCTCTGAAAACCGAACTTCTACTTTTGGTCCGGAATTTTTGCCTATATATTCAAGTAAAAAAATCCTCTGAAAACCGGACCCTCTGATTTCCGAACTACGACCGTACATTCCGGTATATATTCTTGTCAAATTAACCTCCAGAAACCGGCCGAAATAATGTATTACCTGGAAAATCAGTGAACCGTAACACATGTCATGCTTAATCGATCGATGATTGACATCATTAAACTAAATAACCATTTTAAATAAAGCTGTGAAAGTCGTAAATCAAACAATAATCAGGCATCAATAAAAACGGATTGAAATGAAAAACAATTAATTGTATTTAAATAATATGCGCGTGGTACAAGTACATATGTAAGCACATGGCACATTTTACTATACGTTATAATACATTGTAATACACTTCCGGTTTCACTCTCCAGAACAGATATGTCTTTTCCGGAACCTCTTAAAACCGGACCCTCTGAAAACCGGTCGATTTTTCCAGTCCCACAGCTGTTCGGTTTACAGAGGTTCCACTGTATATGGATTTGCATTAATTATACAATCTCTTAGATTGATGGTAAATATGATAAAAAAAATAATAATAAAACAGTAATGGGCAATCTTGTAGGATTACTAATGATCAATAGTTATGAATTTTTTACTCATGGTAATGTTTGTTAAATTTGGATCTCAATTAAAAAAGGATTGGCAGGTTTCCAGGTGTGTGGTTTTCTGTGGGTACTCTGGTTTACCAATGAAAATCTGGCAGCTGAAATATATACAGTTCAGCTGGAAAGGGGTATAAAACCCCAGAAAGCTGAATTAAAATAAGATGTACACTGGACAGCCGATGAAAACAGTGTAAATTCAGAAATTAATGACACAATGCAAATTTAGATATATGATCCAAGTTGATACATAATCCAAGTGTATGTCTTTTTATTATATCTTTTGCCTGTCATATTTTTGCATTAATAAAAACATCACATTAGTTATTTAAGATTGATATTCTAAAGACATTTCTGAATTATTTCTTAAAACTATTTTCCGTTTTTACATGAGACAGAAGTAATTGGTCACTGATCTGTGTATACTGATAAACTCTTTAATCTATATCTCTTATGTCATTTATTGTTTCATGATATCAGTAGGTCATTCACAAAAATGGTTGGGAAACAATTACAAAGTCTAGTAACTCTAATATAATTTTATTGTAACTTACTATTAATCAAACGTCTTTTTCAGATGTTATCTACAGTTAGATTTACCTTATTATTATTAGCCTATGCATTATTTAAAATAAATCACTGGTGGATGATAGCAGTAAGTATTTTTATTGTGTAGAGTTATTTCCCTTTGTAAGACAAATTTGAAAAATTAAAGGAACAGCAGTAAATATGATTCCTTTAACATATTTAAAATATATCATTGATAGTTTTAAACATCTGAATGCATGTGTAACAAGTAATTTCCCCTGATGGGACAAATTTAGAATAAATCTGTGATTAAAATTTTACATCTGTAATTATTTATAGATTTAAATGAGTTGTTTCCCCTCTTGTACATATTTATAAGTTATCATTGGTGGATTTAACTTTAAGTATTACATCTGGTTAAGAGCTAATTTCTCTTGTGGGACAAATTGAGAATAAATAATTGTTGGACAATACCAGGAAATAATTTATCAGATAAATATAGATTCTCCAGGTACGAGTGAGTTATGGAATTTCTCCACCCGAGATAGTTAAATTTTCGATTTTCAACATGCGAGCCGTTAGCGAGCATGTTAAAATCTAAAATTTAACTATTGAGGGTGGAGAAATGCCATAACTCACGAGTAAATTGAAGGAGAATCTGTTTATCCAATGATTTTCGACAAAAACCTCAAGAAAATGTCGTTGCTATGTAGTTTGTTTACATAGATGTCATTTCGGAACTTCTCTAGTTTAGTCTTCCAATAACTGTAGAAAAAAGGAAAAGATATTATGTATTTTTAAACCACCGATTAAAGAGTTTTCTCCTATTCTTGACGTGTTTAATCTGTGGGATAAAAATACAGAATATGGTTCGCTGAGGATTCAAAACAAGAAAACTTTGTATATCAATCCGTCTACCTAACATATATAACAATAGTTAAACATAGTGTAATGAATCAGTATTGATAATACGGTACAAATGTGAATAATATTGTTATAATTCTACAATTTTTTGGTTTGTTCTATGATTTGTCAGTCTGTTTCATCCGTTTAGTTTTAATAATACAAAAAACATTTCTGATTGAAATTACAGCCATGTAAGGGAAATAACTCTTGGTAATCTGTCAAGAAATATACTTCACAAACACTATTATCTGGCACTGACCTGCTTGATGTATCAGATAATGAACACATATTTTTGAAATAGTCCATAAATTTATTATTGATTGAGGGAGATTTGGTTTGTTACACAATAGCTACAGTATATACCCTGTGTCACTCTGCTCTAGCTTTTCAAATGTCAGTATTACAATAGTTGTATCAACTCCTTTTGCAATTTAACAATAGTAGTGTAAACACCAGGAGTGATGGCATTTTTGCAGCTTCTTAATGCACACAAATTAGATCAGATTAATGAATTTGATTTTACTTTCTCAATGGGTCTTTCCATACAGATATACAGTATTGGAGATACTCACCCAGTCTTTGTATTATTACATTTTTTTTAAGTTGAGCAAAATGAAAATATAAAAACTGGCAGAGAAGAGGAATTGAAGTGTTTACTATAATCTTAAAAAAAATCATTGTTTGATTATTTGTATAATTATGGTGTCTTTTATTTGGGTTATTTACAACTTTAAAATGAATGAATAAATGTACATGTATGGTAAACAAAACCAGCAAGTTTTCTATCTGGGTAGAGCTGTTTCTAATTTTAGGAAATATTAATAATAAATAGGTAAAAAGTTAGAGTTATTTCCCTTTGCAGAAAATTGGAATATAGCTTTAAGTAACTATATTTTGTTGAAAAAAAATATGCATTGATACAAAATATTAACACTTGATTTGAAGGGAAAGTGTTTTCCACAGTATAATACAAATCTCTTATAAAAAACACCACATTACAAAGGATTATGAGAACATGTTTCTACTTTCAGATAACAACCACCATGTCATGTTCATTTCTACTAGCTAAATGTTTTATATTCAATGTAAGTATTGTTTTTCATAAAGACTAATACAAATGTATTATAGCATCGTGGCAGAAAATTCTCACTCATGTAGGTTTGTAGTGAATCATTTTTAACTCACCTTGCCAAAGGCCATGTGAGCTTTTGTCATCACTTGGCATCCATCAGGAAGCATCTATGTAAGGTCATTTATAAAGATTGCTCATTTCGTCCCAATTGGACAGCAGACATGGCCACCATGGGCAGTTGTTGTTTCTGATTGGCTGAGTTTTCAAAAATCTTCTTCTGTGAAACTGCTGGGCCAAATGGAACAAAACTTGACAGGAAGCATTTATTGGAGGTTCTTTATAAAGTTTTTTCATTTCATCCCAATCGGACTACAAATTTAGGTGTTATGGGCAGTTCTGGTTTCTGATTGATTGATATAAAAAAATCTTCTCCTCTGAAATCGCTTGGCCAAATGGAACGAAACTTGACAGGAAGCATCTATGGGAGGTTCTTTACAAAATCTGTTTATTTCATGCCGATCGGAGTACATATATGGTCACCATTGGCAGTTCTTGTTTCTGATTTGCTAATAAAAAGGATCCTCTCCTCTGAAATCACTTTCCCTAATGGAACAAAACCTGACAGGAAGCATACAGATCTCACAGCATGGTTTTTGGAAAAAATATGATTTTACCGTGGCAATCTGACCATGCCACGCAAGTATTATCATGGCCGTCCACGCTGAAGCTATCGTGGCACAGAACGTGGCAGCAGATGCATGTCCCAGTGTGATATTAATCAGTAACATAAGAGTAGTGAAACACTATATGTTGTTTTCTTTTTCAAGAAGAAGATTTCATAATTTTTTGTTGACCTGTTTTCTTTCCAAACACCTGTTATTTCAAATTGAGGGTTTTAATTGTCAGCCTATGTTTAAAACCTAGTTTCAAAGAATGATTGTGTTAATTTCATATATATCTATCGAATAAATAGTCATAGAAGGTCTACAGTGAATATTTTAAATATCAAAACATTGCCTATCCATCAGAACTACAAATGTATAATTTCCAAATACAAGCAATACAAGAACCTAAAAAAATTGTTTTGCATTTTTCTTTAGTTGCATAATTTTACAATATTTGCATATTTTTGTAAAAACATTATGATTTTTAAATACCAGTAATTATTTGATAAACTCAATATACTTTGGATCATAAATGTATTAATTAATCCACCTGTCAATCTACTTTTCAACAAGTTGTTGAATAAGGTAATGGAGAGATTAACTTTTGACAACTGTGTTTATTATACATTTACCTGACCAAAGTTTTTGTGTATACAAATACAAGTATGAGTATGACTACCTTTATATGATAGAGGTCGAGGTATATCGTTTCAATTATTATCTGAACCACTACTTGTCGTAATATCAACAATCTTGCAGCACGGAACCGTGGAATTGACTAAATCTTATATTTATATCCAAGAATAATATTTGTCGATCTTTTTTTAATTTTTATTATTACCTATGCAACAATTTTGGAATTATTTTTTTGCGTCAAATTCCATTCTCTCTAATCTCGGCAAAAACAAAATAACTTTTGCCATAATATATTATATAACTACATGTATGTTGGCATTTTTTCTATTCAAGGAGTACATAGTAAGTGTATTTGAAACTGAAGTTGATATTTCCCCCGAATATCCGTGAGTCTGCATTTTTCCAAAATAAACTACAACTTTATTTAATTGAAGATAATATGTTTTGCACGAGAATGTTGTGGTTTTGTCACACCTGGCAATTCATGTTACAAATTATTGATACCACACCTTCCTTGTTAAGGGTATAAACAATCCAGTTGATAATACCTTGACCTGTTACTTAAAATGATATACACCACATGGTCAAGATTATTGTCAATCATTCTGTGCAGGATTACCCATTTATTTATACTGACACTGTTGTTGGACTTAAGTAAAAAACTGTCGATTTCACAGGAAATTAATAACTATGAAAAGATTGGAATTAAAGCAAATATAATGTTAATTTATAACACCAGGAAAAAACCGATCATAATAATGTGTATTACCCGAAACAAACGTTACCATGATCTGCCACGATATTCTATCGTGTTGGACTGACCGCCCACAGTAGCACCACAGTTAAAACTCAATATATAGTGGCATCCCACGGTAAAATAGCGTGGCAAATAGTGGCCACAGTCTTTGTCACAACCACGATATATAGTGGCCAATCAGGAAACCACCAAATTATCACTGTATACAATGTATGGGAGGTCCTTTATAAACTTTCCTCTTTTTGTCCCGATCGAAATACAAATATGGCCGCCATGAGCAGTTCTTGTTCCTGATATAAAAAAAATCTTCTCCTCTGAAGTCGCTTGTCCAAATTGAATGAATCTTGACAGAAAGCCTCTAATTGGGAGGTTCTATACAAAGTTTCCTCATTTCGTCCTGATCAGGCAACAAACATGACTGTGATGGGCAGTTCGTGTCTTTCATTGGTTGATAATCTTCTTCTTTGAAACCGCTTGGCCAAAGGAACGAAACTTGACAGGAAGCATCTGTTGGAGGTTTTTTACAAAGTTTTCTGATTTTGTCCAGATCAGGCAACAAACATGGCAGCCATGTGCAATTTTTGTTTCTGATTGGTTGATTTAAAAAAAAAATTTTTCTCTTAAACATGTTAAACTGCTTGGCTAAATAGAGCAAAACTTAACAGAAAGTGTCTATGACATATAAGAAAAATCTACAGAACTGCAGAATTGCTTGAAACCAAACAGGGTCTGAATGTTCCTCTTATGGTGCTCATCAAGTGTTGTTACTCTGGTGCCGATCCCTAATTCAAAATGGCCTTCAGCAGAGGACTTAGGTTAACATAAGACCCTATGGGAAATACATGCAAAAATCTTCTGGAGAATGGCCAAATTTTAGAATATGCTGACCTGTAAGTAGAATGGCCTTGATGAAGAAAAATTTGGTTCATACAAGGCTTACCACTCTTCATAATGATAGGGAGAAGTGACTTCTCTCTTTGAGGTACATCAATAAAAATGGCTTTCATGCCAGGTGAGCGATACAGGCTCAGCCCTCTGAGCCTCTAGTAATTATTGTAATGAAGAATTTAAAGAATTTGCATAGATTTCTGATAATTTATGAGAAATGTTAAATTATTGTGTAGATATTTACTGCATTTGTATTATTCTCATTTTCCCTAATGTATACTAAGGAAAAGGGGAACAGATCAAAAGAGAAAAATAATTGCACAGTGGTAACACTTCAGTAAATAAGTGTGGGGAAAAGACTGTAATGTTTTTACCTGCGTCACCAATGGTGAAAGCAGGTCTTGTAGCCACTCAACTCCATCCGTCTATCTGTCCATCCGTTACACTTAGGGGTACATACTTTGTGTAATCTGAAACTTGGACTGTATTGAACCAATATTTTTAAAACTCTGCATAGTGTTTATATACATATTGAAGATGTGCACCTCCTATTTTGGGGCAAATTTGACTATAAATTTTTGCATTTTTCACCAATACATGTTATGAACGGTGCATACTTTGTGTAATATGTAACTAAATTAGTTTTCTTTCTGCATGGTGAAGTAATCGTTGATTTTACCGAAAATGGACAAAATGTCTGAATAATGCTTTCTGGAAAAATTTAAAATATGGGGTGTGCGGGGAGGATAATTTATCAATTAAGTTGAATTGTGTATGTGTGTCATACAATTGTTTCTTGCATATATTTTCAACATACATTTAGCTGTTTTCATTGTCGAGTGTTTTGTAAGAACATTGGAAGATTTACAGTTTTTCTTTATTTTTAATATAACAGTGCTGTTAATAAAGCATCAGTAACATTTGGAAAAATTGGTGTAACCATGGTAACTGTTTCTTAGGAAAGTTTTGATTAGTCTAATTTGTAAAATCAGAAGAAAATTATTTTAATTTCAGTTTGTCATTTTCTACTTTCAGTTTAGTGATACGAAGCATGACAATGCTTTAGGATATGTTCTATTAATAATATCGTTTAGTATGGCATGGGTTGAGACCTGGTTTCTAGATTTTAAAGTCCTACCATCAGAGAAGAAAGCAAAGAGGAAAGGTAAAAATATTTATTATACTTAGTAGTACTGATCATGGCATAAGTCTTGATTAGTCTTGTTCTATTTAAATGATGCAAGAGAGTGATTATTTACGTTTTTTTTTTTTTTTTTTTTGGGGGGGGGTTATAAATAGTAGTATTTTGTGTTTTTGTGAGATCATGTATCTAAATAGAATTTATGAAGTCAAGTGAACAGATTCTACGGTGTCATTTGACAGTAAAATATTGTTAAAAAACTCAGACTTGAATGCAGTCACAGCTATAATAAATATTTCATGGATTGATTTGTTACTGCTCTTATTTTGTCACTTTTAAAGGAATCACAAGTTTTTTAATATTCAGCAAATTCATTTTTAGCTCACCTGACCCAAAGGGTCAAGGGAGCTATTCTCATCACTTGTCGTCCATCGTCGTCTGTTAACTTTTACAAAAATCTTCTCCTCTGAAACTACTGGGCCAAATGGAACCAAACTTGGCCACAAGCAACATTAGGGTATCTAGTTTAAAAAATATGTCCAGTGTCCCCGCCTGCCAACCAAAATGGCCGACATGGCTAAAAATAGAACACAGGGGTAAACTACAGTTTTTGCCTTATATCTCAAAAACTAATGCATTTAGAGCAAAACTGACAAAGATAAAGATAAATTGTGAACAGCAAAAATGTTCAGCAAAGTAAGATCTACAAATAAGTCAAAATGACCAAAATCATTGATTGACCCTTTACAGGAGTTTTTGCCCTTTGAAGACGACATCCAGCATAAACTTTCCTTTAAAGATCTTCTCCTCTGAAACCACTGGGCCAATTGAGACCAAACTTTGATGGAATGGTCGTTGGATAGCCCCCTTCCAAAAGTTTTTCCAGCATCCGCGACTTCCAACCGACATGGCTGCCTTTACTAAAAATAGAAAAATGGGGGGTATGAATTTAAAAAATTTTCTTCTATGAAACTACAAGGTCAATTGGAACCAAAGTTGGCAGTAATGGTCCTTAGGAGGTTCTCTTTCAGAAATATGTCTGATGACCCGGATTGTTAACCAAGATGGCCGCAACAGCCAAAATTAGTTTAACATAGGGCCTTATAGGAAAATTCATTGAAAATCTTCTTATCTGAAACAGCTTGACCAATTGGAACCAGACTAGGCAGCAATGGTCCTTAGGAGGTCCTTTTTCAGAAATATGTCTGAATTCATGGACTGTGAACCAAGATGGCCGCCACAGCCGAACTTAGTTTAACATAGGACCCTATGGGAAATTCACTCAAAAATCTTCTCGTCTGAAACTACTGAGCCAATTGGAACTAAACTTCGCAGAAATGGTCCTTAGATGGTTCTCTTTTAGAAAAGTGTCCATTGACTTGGACTGTCAACCAAGATGACTGCCACAGCTGAACTTTGTTTAACATAGAACCCTATAGAAAGACCAGCCAAATTGACTGCAACACTTAAATTTTTAGTCCTGCTCAAGGTGAAAAGTTAAATCCAGGTGAGCGATACAGGCTCTTGAGAGCCTCTAGT
This sequence comes from Mytilisepta virgata, assembly GCA_028015205.1. Classification (NCBI taxonomy): domain Eukaryota; kingdom Metazoa; phylum Mollusca; class Bivalvia; order Mytilida; family Mytilidae; genus Mytilisepta; species Mytilisepta virgata. Next base: position 36,840,061 of record CM051510.1, on the reverse strand, counting down.
TCACATTTGTTATATATTAAAAAAACAGTAGAATCATGTGGCCTTAAAACAATAAATTGTGAGATAACCTGGCCAAAGGCCAGTGTGAGCTTTTACCATCACTTGTCGACCATAATCTGTTGTCTTTTCATATTTCGATCCTCTTCTTGAGAACCATTGAATAGAATTTGACCAAACTTGGAAGAGATGTTCCTTGTTGTAACTTCAGTGCCGATGGGTAAAGAAACATGGCTGTCAGATCTTATTCTACAAATATGTTTCTATAGAGGTTTTTAACAAGTGTTCTTACTTTGGTGAAATCGGAAATCCAAGATGGCCACGCGGCCAAATTCATTTTAACATATGACCCTGTGGGAAGATTCATTTAAAAACCTTCTTTTGTGAAACCACATAGCCAATTGGAACCAGACTTAGCAAGTTGGCAGCAATGGTCCTTACATAATTAGATGGTCCTCAGATGGTGTTCATTCATTATGTGTCCGACTACCCAGACTGCTAACCAAGATGGCCGTCAAAGACGAACTTAGTTTAACATAGGACAAAATTGTAAAATTAATTAAAAAATCTTCTTGTTTCAAACTACTGATCCAATTGGAAACTAACATGGCGGAAATGATCCTTAGATGATATTCTTTCAGAATTTTGTCCGATGATTTGAAATGTCAACAGAGATGGCCGCCACAGCCAAACTTAGTTTAACATGGGACCCAATGGGGAAATTCATTAAAAATTTTCTTGTCTGAAACCAACTGGCCAATTGGAACCTGATTTGGCAGCCTAATCTGGCATGACTGGACTTGTTTCTTATGTGATTTTATTGCTGGTGAGCAATACAGGTTCCTAGGAGCCTCTGATTTGTTTAATTCACTTTTCCTAGTTATACCACAGAAGACCTTAAAATATATAAATCAAATGAAAGAAGCATGCTGATTGGTGAAAATTCAGTAAATGGGCCAATCAAATTGCACTTTTTATTTGATTGACAGTTATTTCTTGTCTGACATTTTACAGAGCTGTTAAATATGTATATTTATTTCTAACTGATTCTTCTTTAGCATGTTTAGCTTAATATCATCAGCAATAAAGATTAACTATATCGTGCCAAATATAATAAAGCAGTGGACGGTTTTGCTCTTGGGCATCTTTTCTTACTGCTCTCTGATTCTCGTTTTAGCTTGGCTTTATGTTGTTGTGTGTTTTGGATTAATGATTTTAATCCTACGCTTAGGTATGCTTCAGTTTCTAAGCCATTTTAACTTCTTTCCATACCATCACAACCTTGGCAATACATGTACATGTATTAACAGCTCTATTGAAGTCCACTTTGTCCAAAGAACCTTGCAAGCTGCTTAATCACCTTTAATTCTCTTACCTCTACAAAGAAATGAAGTAATTGCATAAAATAAGAGGAATGGCAGACTTGATAATCAGATTATGGACCTCTATTTTTCAGCTGTAATACCATCTTCACATTACTTTTTCTTAATCCTTCAGAATAGATTTTTTGTACGACCACAAATAGTTTCATTATATTATGGTATGACCCTGTTATTGTTGGCATCAGCAAATTTGTTGTGGCCAAAAAAACAACATTGCTGGATTTCTTAAGTTTTAGCTCACCAGGTGAGCTATTGCTGTTACTAGGCTTCTGTTGTCGTCCATTGTCTTTGTAAACATTCCTTTAAAGATCTTTTCCTCTTAAGGATGTTCGCTGGTCATGTTTTTGAATTTTTGTCAGATGTTCAGAATCATCTGGTTTTATCCATTTGAATGCCATAAATTATTTTTCCCTCTAACACCATTTTTCTTTTCATCAATCATTTGCTTGCAGAAAAATAAGCCATTTGTAAAAATCTTATAAAATCCGTGTTATTATTTAATGGTTTTTTAGAAATAAAACTTTTCAATGATAAAGCTATGTAAAATCAAGAGAGAATATTTTTCCTGCCAAATTTTCAATGGCTTATATCTCAAAAACAAGCACATGGACCTATAATTTTTTTTTCGCTCTTTTAGTTCCTTCATTAATCCACTATCAATATGTAACACTGTTATGAAAAGCTTGTTATTTTGAAACTGAGCAGCGAATATCCTTAAACCACTGTGCCAATTGAAACCAAACTTTTCAGCAATGGTCCTTTGGTGACCCTCTTTCAGAATTTTAAGTATCAATTTCGAACTAGTAACTGAGCTGGGATACCCTTAGGAACTTGGAGTCCACCAGCAGTAGCATCGACTCAATGGTAAAAATATCTCTGATACCATTTTGATGCACTAGATGTGCATATTTCTTCGACTCACATCCCACCAGCTGAGCCCAAGGCCCAAAATTTTGAAAACCAAAATAACAATCCAAAAGGTTGAAGAGCAAACTCACAAATACTAAAATGACAAAAAGGATAAAGCCAAAACTGCCTAAGGACATAGCTATGTATGAGGAAGATACTCCCAAGTTTCACAAACAATTTATTCTTCTTGAAGTCTGCAGATGATTTCCAGATGTGTGATACAAGCTCCTGTGAGCCTCTAGTTTATGTTTTTCATCTGGTTTTTGTGGTAGGTCGAATATTTTCTGCTAGATTTTTGTGTCATACCATCCAATGACACTACTAAGAATTTCTATTTTTTTAACTGAACAAAAATTTAAATGCAGAATGCTTTCTGATTTTTCATGTTGTTGGTTCTAATTTGATTAAAAAAAAATTTAATTCCATATGTTGGTAGATAACTTTCAGAACCTTTTCTTTGCTCAATTCGTATTTAATTTTTTCTGTCAAATGACACCACTTGGTTATGTAAATATCTGAATGACCATTCCAGTTTTAATTTGTTCAGAGATTTTAATTATATAAAATAAACTTTTAAAAGAAAGAAATATGTAATATCCCATCTGAGATAATTTTGTATATTGAAGTTTTGGCCTATTTTCTTTAGGGGTCCCACTCCATCTGAGGGTATCCTATACTAACCCTACCTAACCATAAAGGAGTGGGACCCCTAAAGTAAATGAATGCCAAATTGTTTCTTTAATTTGTAGTAGCAGCAAGTCACAATGACGAGAGATCCCCATTATTACGTGATCCAGAGAGAGCTGAAAGTGATGCTGGAGACCAGGAATATTATAGTCCAGAAAACAGTGATGGTAAGTCCCAATTCAATTACTCTATATACAGTTGATTCTCGTTGTCTGGAAAATGCTTGAGTCGAAATTTCCATTATGTCTAATTTTTCTTCTGCTCCCGAGCAGACGACAGTATATTATCTATGTATTTTTATTCCTTTGATCTTGAAATACGATTAGTCGAAATTTCAATTGTGTCAAAGTATTATTATGTACCCAGAAAATATAATTAGTGCAAAATAAACTTGTTATTTTGAATTCATTAATTATCTATACGTGTGAACCAAATATATAAACATCTGTCAATCAGTAACCGGTGGAGAATCTATGCTTGAAATGTCATTTCATGTGAATTATGTTTTGATAACAATCTTGTGTCGACTTAAATTATATTTAAACATTCAGTATTAGTTTGTTAAAATTTAAAAACATTGTGGATTTTGTTATGAAAAAAAATTTTTAAGTTTTTTACGATACGTAAACTATTTATTCACACTGTGGTCATTTTAAAATTGAATATGTTGATGAGGCACGAGTTGGCGAAAAAGTTTTATAAAATCTATATCGGTCAGTATTAAATGATTATCAATTTAAAGAAACAAATCTAATTAAGAATCAATAAGCCTTATATTCAGACTTAATGTGACAATCATCATTAATAAAAATCATTTGATTTAATGTAAAAAAATCAGTGAAAACAGGACCTCAAATTACAAAAGGAATCTTGAAATCATTTAATGTTTTTATCACTTCTCGAAAACTCAAGGATTTCAAGTCCTTTCTGGTAGAACTTTGCATATCTCAACCCAGTCCCATTGTCCCTTGACCGCCTTGTTGGTCTTGTGGTGGCATGCTCACCAACAGTGCGAAAGGTCGCACGTTTGATCCCCGGCAGAGTCAAACCAAAGACATTAAAATTGGTATTTGCTGATTTTCCGCCAAGCGGCATCTAGGTGTAAAAGCAAAAGACTGGTCCGCTCAGTCAGTATATTGTGTCCAATGGGGTGATATGTCTTCCTGCGGACAGCTACCACGTTAAAAATCAGGCTCAGCATGTCGGTCTAGTACAAAGCAGGGATCATATAATCATGTAATAACCTAACAAACAAACACACAGTCAGATGGTGTGTCATGAAATTAAGCATATTAGATGAATGTGAGAATTATGCTATATAGCCATAGGTTAAGGATATTTTGAGGTAGGATTTATTTGTATGAGGCTTTGAGACAGGGAAAAGGCAAAATTTAAAGATTAAAATTTTATGCATTATTTGTCGGTGTAAAAATTGGTAATTCCACATCAAAAATGACATTTCTGTTTTCAGAAGTCCATGAATACTGTATATTTTAAAACATTACCACTTTCTTGGCTATTGTGGCATAATGGTCTTGGTATTATTTTTTGTCAGTACTAATGTTGTCACTTAGAAAAAAATCAATATAATTTTGAAATTTTTGTTATTTCATATCCTTGATAAAATAAATAGTAGTCGAATGTATTCTGACTAAAATCTATCAAATGCTGGTACCTTTCCGTCCTTCAGCAATACACCACTTGTTTCCATGTTAAAACCAGTTATATTAATAATAAAAATCGAACAGCGTTCCGAAGTCCCCCGCCGCTAGAGCATCAGAAACCCTTGGACAAGTGAAACATAACAAAATTTTCTCAAAGAGAGAGAATAGAAGGACAAACAATTTGTGGTTATTGCTAAAGTTTTTTACAAGTTAATGAGTGGTATGAAGACATTTATACAATATGGGTATAGTGTTGAAATCTTATTTTACCATGTGTATTGAGAATTTATACAAATGTACATTTACTCCTTTTCAATAAACAGAAATGCTTTGATCAAAAGTATTCCGCCTAACAAACTCTTAAAGACAGTATTTTTCAATTTTATAAGTTTCGATAGGAGTTTATGTATAAAACCTCCCTTTAGGTCCAAGTGTATAAATATTATTCCAATGCAAGGAGAATATAAATTTTCTAGAACACTTAGATGAACATTTTGTCAATTTTCAAAGTTATTATGGGGCATAACTCCTACAAAAATATTTCGACATGACTCATCTTCGAACTCCCTTGAGGTATCATTGAGTTAAAGCTACTGTATAAATATTATCCAAATCGGTCAAGAAATAAATTTGCTAGAGCGCTTACATGAAAATTTTGTCAATTTTCTAAGTTATTAAGGGGCATAACTCCTACAAAAATATTTCGACATGACTCATCTTCGAACTCCCTTGAGGTATCATTGAGTTAAAGCTACTGTATAAATATTATCCAAATCGGTCAAGAAATAAATTTGCTAGAGCGCTTACATGAAAATTTTGTCAATTTTCTAAGTTATTAAGGGGCATAACTCCTACAAAAATATTTCGACATGACTCATCTTCGAACTCCCTTGAGGTATCATTGAGTTAAAGCTACTGTATAAATATTATCCAAATCGGTCAAGAAATAAATTTGCTAGAGCGCTTACATGAAAATTTTGTCAATTTTCTAAGTTATTAAGGGGCATAACTCCTACAAAAATATTTCGACATGACTCATCTTCGAACTCCCTTGAGGTATCATTGAGTTAAAGCTACTGTATAAATATTATCCAAATCGGTCAAGAAATAAATTTGCTAGAGCGCTTACATGAAAATTTTGTCAATTTTCTAAGTTATTAAGGGGCATAACTCCTACAAAAATATTTCGACATGACTCATCTTCGAACTCCCTTGAGGTATCATTGAGTTAAAGCTACTGTATAAATATTATCCAAATCGGTCAAGAAATAAATTTGCTAGAGCGCTTACATGAAAATTTTGTCAATTTTCTAAGTTATTAAGGGGCATAACTCCTACAAAAATATTTCGACATGACTCATCTTCGAACTCCCTTGAGGTATCATTGAGTTAAAGCTACTGTATAAATATTATCCAAATCGGTCAAGAAATAAATTTGCTAGAGCGCTTACAAGGTGGACGGACGGACGGACGGAAGCACGGACGGACGGACAGACCGACGCCCGGCATTACCATATCCCCCGCATCGCATATCCCCCGCATCGCGTTGCGGCGGGGGGCAATAAGCCAATAGTGTAAAGGGCAATAAATTTTCATATAATATTTCTAACTGAATTTCCAGTAGAAAACTTTATTATTTTGATGTTGCATTACAGAATATTGAATATTCAAATCATATTAAGAGTTAAGAAGCCTTTTCTAACAATGATAAATTGTTTCATAATGATATAAAATTGAATTGTATAACCGACAAAAATTATTCATATTGACAGACTTTCAAAATGGTAAAAATCCATCAGACAAATTAAGATTTGAATTTTTTAGGCAGTTTACTAAGAATCATAACTGTATTGATAAATGATATATTTCTAAAAGAGTGGTGAAAATTGACAATAAAATTCTTTGATTCAAATTTTGATGCACACAATGTGCACATTTTGTTGATTTTTGACTCAAAAGTTGTGCCTCAAGGCCTAAAATGTTGAAATCCAAAACAACAATCCAAAAGGTTGAATAGCAATTCAAAAATGCCAAAATGATTAAAAGGGGCAAAGGATATCAGTAAGTTATAACAAACAAAAGATAAAAAGCTAGGGTCAGAGGTCAACAATGATAAAAATGTGAAACAAGATATAACAACAAACAATAGAAGTCTTTAGTACAGTGTACAAATTCATGATTTACAGAGATACTACCTTTTTTATACATCATGCTTTTGTATTGTGAATGGTCCATTAGAATTTCTCATCATATAGCCCTTTTTCAGAAACTAATTTCCTGTATCACGAATCTTACTCAAAAATTAGAATTTGAAGCAAGTTATTTCCCTTGCTGGGACGTAGTACAGGTTCGTAGTACTAGTTTGCTGCTGTGCAGCGCAACCAGTAGGAAGTAAATAGAAACTATTTATTATTTTGATATACAAAAATTTCCAGATTTTAATCAAGTTTGATTACAAGTATGTTGGAAGCAAAAAGATCGTAAGTAGTTCCCAAATTTATATAAACAAAACATTACATGCAAATTAACAACAACTTATCCTTTACTCTTCATTGCAGCGAACCAGTACTACATCCCTGAACATCGATATCCCTGCAAGGGAAATAACTTGGTTCAAATTATAATTTTAGAGTTAGAATCGTGATATCTGAAAAAAGTTTCTGAAAAGGGCTATATAGATTCTTTAATACAGGAATAATTAAAAAGATCAAAAGTTTCGAAATTGTAAAAAAAAATAGTAGAGAACTAACAGTTCTGAACAAAAGAATTCTAAGGAAGCATTTAAGAAGAATGGAAATTATCTTAATTTTCTGTTATATTAATTATTTTAATAGATCTCATACATATTATATATAACACTTTCAAGTTAGACTCCCCTTTTTCATGCCTTCTTATCTCTCTCGTGCATAATAATCGATCATGGTAAATATTAAAAAATCAAAGAATTTAATTTTCTTTTAATATTATTTCCTTAGTGTATTTATTTAATTCTGGTTATTTACTTATGATTTTAGCTGTAAAGTCCAGTTTGAACTGATTTTCAATCTCGTTCAAAGCCATATTAGTTCAGAACAAATTTTTCAACAATTGTATGTGTCTAAATTTGGGTAATCCACATGCATCAAATGGGAACAGGGGCCTCGGTGTCCGAGTGGTCTAGGTAGTTTGTCATGACTACTACTGATCACTAGCCTGTCAACGCTGCAGTTGTGAGTTCGAATCTCACCTGTGACGGGGTGTGTTTGACTCCCACCTTAATTAACAAGGATTGCCAATTTTCCTACTGAAGGTTGGTGGTTCTCTCCGGGTTCTCCGGCTTCCTCCACCAATAAAAACTGGCCGCCGCAAAATAGCCAAATGTGCTGAAAATGGCGTTAAACTCCAACTAAACCAAACCAATCAAACGGGAACTATTTCGTCAAATCACATTCCCTAAATTTTGAAATTACTCCGCATTTTGTAAAAATTTACCCATAACCAATTGGTATGAATTAGAGAGATAAATGGTTGTGCTTTTTGGCCTACAAAGATTAAAATTTGATAAAAGTCCTCAAATTCATAAACATTCTATTTTAATTTTTAAGTAAGAAATCTCTAAGCATTATGGATTGATCACGTGTATATATTATTTTTCCAATGATAAACAACAACAAACAACATCAATGTAAACAAAAGATATATACCGGTAACTAATCACTGGTCTAATATTTAAGGATTGTCATTAGGAAGCAAGTTGCCATTTTTAACATTATCGTGACGTCTGCCCAGTGTTTATAATGGTGGATTAATTTAAGTACAAGCGTTGACACCTGATTCCGTATGTCATACAGAGTTACTGTGATCTTACAGCTGGTTCCCTGATCACAGGAAGTGAAGAGGCTCTCGATGATAATTAATTAAGTTTTATTAATATCAGATAATTAATTAATTTTTATTAATATCAGGCAGAATTGTGTTTGAAATTATGTTTTTGATATTTTATTAATTTCTTTATTCTTATTTTGCATACTAATTTCAATTAAATTTGATATTGGTAAAGCGCATTCACCAAAAAATTTTGCAGTGAATTTTTGTTACATAAGGACCAAGTAAAACAACAGTTTACTGTAAAAAAAAAACCTTGAGAGCCTCATTTTCTAGGATTAATTTGCACACCCTTAAGACGAAATAATTTTCCATAAACCATCCCACAATATATATATAAGGTATAAATAGTTAAATTTCGATAAAACCATGTAGAGAATAAGAGTTCACATACAGAAAAGGTTATAGAGATTGTTTCTTAAAGAAGAATTGCATTAGTTTTGGAATAACCTTCTATTTGTAAAATAATAAGTGTGACATAATTTTCAGTTAGTTTCGGTATAACAATTCATTTAAAATGTTATCGGCATTGGTAATGATAAATCGTGTTAAAAGAGCATTTTTATTATTGGTGAAACGAGGAACACCAGAAAAGGGTAAGTTATATCTTCATATTGGTAAAGATTGATAAAAAAAATTTAACTTGAGATTAGCACTTAAAAAAAATTGTTGAATATCCTGAAATAGTCAATTCAATTGTTTATTGAAGTCGTCAGACTTGTCTGACATGATTATTCATTGATTTGTTACAGAAATTACCAGTATTTAGCAAAATTCAAAAATAATAGAAATACTAAGGGTTCATTCCTTGTATTGCACATGGTAGATCTCCTTAGCTGAAATTTGGCTTCCTATTTCGGTATTTTTGGTTGAGTACTTCTTGTTTAATATAAGTTTGGTTTTTGGTCTTCCAAATGTTTCGGTTTTAATGCTGCTGATGAGAGGTAACTCCTTGAAATGCGTCGTATACAGCATAGTATAAATTTACTATATCTAATATTAGTATCTTTGGATTGGTATTTATTGTCATATAATTTATAAAGACAAAACAGTTTGTGACAAACAAACAAAAAAATTGTACAGGTCTGTATTAAAAGTCTAGTCCCTTGTCCTCAGTTCTAATGACTGTTTTAGAAAGGAAACAGTTATTTTAACAATAAGAAGTTGGATTTAGTGGAAAATAAAGGGGAAATTTAATACATTCAAACCTGTCTTATGTGACCTTCCAAATATTGGTCACTAAAGACAGGTGGTCTTTTTCCTGGTTAATTTTATATAGAAAGCACTACAACGTGAATTTGAAATGATGGTCTTTTAAGACAAGTTATTGCTTAATACAGGTGTTCGCTAAAGCAGGTTTGACTGTACATTTAATTTAAGTTGTCATTATGATTTTTAAACTATTTGCATCACAGTTCTTAACTGTGTATTTTTTTTTTAAATTTGAGAATTTTAGGCAAAGATATAAAATTATTGTGTTACATCTGTATGATTTTGTTGTTTAGCAACAAAAGATAAAAGTAGATTTTAAGTTTTTACAATTTGTCAATAAAATTAAGAAAAAGAAGGAATAAGTGGTTTTGATAGCCTGAAGAATGTCATAAATTAAACTAATTTTTTTGTTTTTATCAGTAATGTAATATAACTACCAGTAGGTGAATTTCATTTAAGGTCAGGTAGCAGTTATATGATAATGTCATCTGTAAATCCTTGAAATTTTGCAAAGAGAATAAATTTTTAAAGGCTTTTCAAATAATAATAAGAAAAAACAGTTTATCCATGCTTGTTTTTCATGAAACAGTCGAATTTAGTTTTACGTAGGACCCTATTACAAAAATTATTTAAAAATTGTCTTCTCTGAAACCACTTGGCCAAATGAAACCCAAGTTGGCAGCAATTGTGTTGTCTTTGTTTGTAATCATACTATTTGGATTTTATACCAATAAAATGTATGACTTTAAATTTGCTCATTTTTCCCAATATTGTGTCATTAGTTACTTTTACAGTTTTACTATCTAGGAACTATTTTCAAATGACTGAAATTGCCTGATATTTTATTTATTTCAAAACATTATCCTACATGTACATAGCTACATTTTAGGTTTTCAAAATGAAACTATATTATTATTACTATTATTAATGTTAAAAAAGTAATTAATATTTGTATTATAATTTTGGCAAATGATTTTTGAAATATAAACAAACTGAAATGCTTCAATTTTTGTGTATTTTCTGAAACTCAAAATAATTGAACACATAAATTTCCAAATTTACAGTATTTTGAAAGCCTCTTATGTTTTCTTGAGAAAACATATCCTTATTTGAAACATTTTGCAAACACGAGATTTAAAGGTTACCATGACAACATATGGATACAACGATGTTAATTTATCATGATCAGGAAGTATGTTTATATAGGAATCAGATTAGAAAATTTAAATCACACCTAATGTTACCACTCTCTATGCAAGATCTAACTTCCTTCAGTAAAAATGGGATAGGAAACACTTTACGGTATCAATAATATTTCCCGGCAATGTTTAATCAGAACTCCATATTATCAAATACATAATGCTTTTTAAGTGGAAGATAAATACTGAAAAATTCAGTCATTGATACATAAAGATGTTTTTACAAATCTTGGAAAACCGACGAGATTAATTATTGCAATTGTGATAGATTTTTAATAATTCTATGGGTTCATTAAATTTTATTTGATTCCTGAGTTTTCAGGGTTTTCGTAAATGGATTGTAGTAAAAGATTTAAGCATGCAAAGTTGTTGTTTTTTTACCGAATAATTTTCATACAACAAAATACGTGCCCATAGCTTACTTAATGAAAAGGTAGAAAGCTAAGAATTCAAAGGGAAAATAGGCTATGTAACTTACTAGAAGATGAGATGCATTTCTTCTTGTATTGTGAAAAGAACAAAAATAAAAGGCACAATTTTATAAATTTTGTCGCTATTACATGTAATGAAAAAGACATAGATATTGATAATCTTGCAGACAGAAAAGTTGAAATTTATTCTAACGTCATCAACACCCAAACAAGTAGAAAAAATAAGTTCCTTTATAAAACAGTCATTAGAACTGAGGACAGGGGACTAAAATTGTATATACTCAATCTACTTTATTGTATTTATAATAAAGTTTTTCTTTCTTGTTATATTTCATTATTATGTTTGTCACAAATCGTATTTCATTGATTTGAATGACAATAAAAGTTTGGTTTGATTATAATAAGCCTAAGCCATGCTCTTAATATTGCTGCAGTAACATTGAAAGAATTGATTTACATAAATTTACATATGTTTAAACAAACTGTAGGTAATACATTCATTATTCAAATAACCATAACATACATAATTTATATAGTAATCTAAAAAAAAATCGTAAGCAGGTAGCTTATTTAAAAATTTTAAATTTAAAAAAAGAAATTTGTATAACTAGATTTTTATTTGTCACTTGAAAATGCATTCAGTTAATTGGTATGAGAATAATGCAATTAATTTATGGTTTTATTTGTGTTATTGAATGACTGAAAAAGTCAAAGTTTGGATATTTGGACTAATTTTGTACCTGAATTAAAGAATGCAAAAATTACCTTCACTGAAAGTTATAAAACTATAATATACCTTTGCGTGACTTGGTGTATTGTATTAAAAATAAACAACAATGGTCTACGTTGGTCTGATTGACCACCTGTATTTTTGTACTCATTGATAAGGATCACTGAATGTCATGACATAATGTACAAAGTAATCCCAAGTTATTGATCGGAAATTTAAATTAAATCGTGCACTTCCTCGATAACTTTCCTTTTATTGATATAAATACCTGGATAGGTAGTTACCTATTCATTAGCCATGTGTTGTGATTCATAAATAATGTTATAATTCTGTTACGGTTTACTTGATTTTTCTTATGATTTGGGGTCATGACCCCGAACATAAGGTATCGTACGATAAAAAGTCACAAATGTGTATTGGTTAATAATTTTCTGTTGATATCCCAGTGATGATTTCTTTATTCTCAGAGGGGGTATAAGGCAAATAATGATAAGATTTACTGTTGAAATTATTTAAAAGTTACGAAGGAAATTAAAATTGCTTGAACAAAATAATATTATAATTATTTTGTATCTATATAAGTTTAATTAAAATATTATTTTGTCACCAAAAAACTTGAAATAAGTCAGAAATTTGAGGATAATTGGTAAAAGTTATTCAGAGGAGAATCAGGCTGAAAAAAAAGTTATTTAGTGGACAATCAAGCTAAGAATTTTACTTTGTGGATAATTAAGCTGAAAAACAAATATTTTGTGAAGAAAAAAATTTAAAAGGGTCAAGACATGTCAGGAGTAACAATGAAATTTTTGCTGTGAATCATATCAATTGACAATCATGTAATAACTGTGATTAGTTACCTGCAATTCAAACAAATACTCAGGCTTGCTGAATGGTACAAAAGTTGTGAAGGACAATAGTCAAGTTTATTCTGTACATAATGGAAGTAGTTATTGAAAAAAAACATTGTCACCATCATCATCATAAACACAACAGATTACTGGGATTTTTAGTGAAAAAACTAAAGGGACATGAAGGTATGGTCATTTACCTTGAACTTAAATCGTAATACCCTGTTAAGGGAACGATAAATATACTAAACCCTTAAATTTCTTTCGGAAAATATTACGGATAATGTTTTGACAAAAAAGATATTTTCATCAGATTTTTTTGTTAAAATGACCCAAATGTATAAAAATTGATCTCTTGTTTGATGCTAGTGACTATTTTCAACAAAATTTTATCAAGTAAAGAATAAAAATGATATAGTTAGATTCATACAGGAAAAATCATCTACTAATTTCAACAAAGTAATGTTGAAGTAAAACATTTTTATGGGCAAAATTTTGTAAATATCTGAAAATGATTTGTAAAAACCAAATGAAAAAAAATTGAAATTATTATGATTTCTTGACAGCAAAATTGCTCTTCAGTGAAAAAATAACCATTGACTTTGTTCATAATTTTTTTTAAATATTTGAAACCATAGTAACACATTTGACAAGCAGTACCCAGATAAGTATATTAAAACTAAAATGTGCCCTCATTGGCCTAATGGAATAAATAGTTTGTCGTGAATATTAATGTCCATTAGTCTGGCAATACTGAGTTTGAACCCAACGGGTGACCAATTTAATAGACAATGATTAGAAATTTTAAGAAGATCAGTTCTTAATGATCACTTTCTATACCAATAGATACTAGCCACGATTTACCCAGATGCTAAGAATTTAACCTAAACCTCCATTAAATCAAATCAAATTAAATCGTATTGATAATACTTAAAAACAGACTTCACATACACAAAGTAGTTTGGTAAGAGCAGCCTCATAAAGGGAGACTATTCAGGATTGTTTATTATTCTACATTACATAACAAAATAAATCTTATTAACTGTCAGCTGTCTTACAAGAAAGCCTCTTGCTGGTGGAAAGTATGGTCTTTTCAGATTTATTCCACAGTATGTTAATTCTTGATAGAATTTTGTTTTTTTACTTTTCAGAATCAGAAACTGAGGGTGAGAGAAGTGATAGGAGAAGTCACAGTCGACAGGCAAGTCACTCATCCATAAACAGTTTTATCAGTTTTAGGGTACGTTTGGCTTCCTAACATTATCATGTTTTTTTAAGCTCAATATTTCTTTTGGAATTTAAATTGGCGTTATTTTAACGTTTTCCAATAACAGTTTATATTTTTTAAAGAAGCCAAACTTATCATTTTATTTACGTCATTATTTTTCTTTTTCTTTCCAAAGTAGAATACTATAGATTTCTGGAAAATATTTTGGGATAAATCCTTTGATTAGCATTCTTTTAATTTTAAATTTGTCAATGTTTAAAAGATTCGCAAGAACTAGCTTTTAGTAACTGAACACATTTATTGCCTGACTTAATTTGCTCATGCATTGTTCTCTTTCCATTCATTTTTTTTTTGTGGCGCTTGCGGAACGCATGGTCGACACACAGGGATCGCTATAAATTGTCTTGTGTCTTGCGTCGTCTTGCGTCGTCACACTTTTCTTCTATCCTCAACTACTCGTAAACTGCTCAAAGGAATTTGATGAAACTTTCTCAGTGCATTAACCTTAATGCACAGGTGTGCATATATATTTCATTTTTAGAAAATTTTTATTTTTTTTTTGTAAAAATTGACATTTTTGGAAAAAAAAGGGGGGTGGGTCAAAATTTCTATCCTCTACTACTCCACAACCGCTCAATGCAATTTGATGAAACTTTCTCTGTGCATTGATCTTAATGCAAAGGTGTGCATATATATTTCATTTTTAGAAAATTTTAATATCTTTTGTAAAAATTGACTTCCACAGGCAACACATTTTTTTTTACAAAACTATCTTTTATTATTTATAAAAAAATAGTTATTTACATTAAAAATCTTTGACAAAATGATTGTTATGATTCATATAATTTATTATTAACAATGAAATCATACATTCATAGATCTGTGGAAGTCTTACTCTTAGATATGTTTTAAGTAAATACAAATTCATGGCAAGGACACAGCAACTGTGCAACAACATTTCAATACCCAAAATCCCAACTGCTTCTTACAATTCACAAATCCCAATGTAACAATCTTTCCACTCATTCACATTTCAAAAAATCTCTGCTGATGGAAATATGCTTGTATTATCAAAATCAGACTTTGCAGAAGTGAGTTTCTCTGTCAAAAAAAAGTCTTCAGATATCAAGTTAATTTTAATTAATTTTGACTAGATATTCCATGGATAATTCCACATTAAAAAAAATTATTTACTGATATTGGCTGCAATACCACCAGCACAGCGTTAAACAACATTCAATCATTGAATCAATGTATAAGACAGTTGACTCTCGTTATCTCGAACACATTTAAGTCAAAATTCCAGGTAACTCGAATTATCTGTTTGGACCCTCAACAGCAATAACTATACAGATTTACCCTGATATCTTGAATTCTTGCTAAAGTCGAACTAGATTTTCAAGTCCCAATGAATTGGATATAACGAGAATTGACTGTAATTGAAAAAAGGGGAGGCAAATCTGTGGCAAAAAAATAATTAAAAAATATAATATACAGTTTACTTTAACCATTTGAGCAATTTTCTTAGGACATTGCAAAAATACAATCCAAAATCCCTCCCATCATTCCTTTCCACATATACAGTCATTTAACGTTTGCTATTTTCCTTGTCAATTTTTATCGAGCCACTCCAAAGACATTCAACTGTAATCTTTCTTTTGTTTTACTTATAATTTTTGATGAAAAGGAATAAACACTTCTGATTTGTCTTTGTCAATAGGAACAAGAATATATACAGTTAGGAGATGAATTACTTAATACTGTTTGGGAAGTACACCAGACAGATGAAGGGTGGAAGTTAGAAAAGGGAGATAATCCAATTAATGGTGTTGTGCATAGTACTTATTGTAAAAAACTTAAAAAGAAGATATATAGATTACAGGTATATTATTATATAAAGTTTCCTGGAAACATAAAAGTCATATTTGCTGAACATCTCCTGTTATTGAAATAAAAAGATTGTTATTTACATGTCAGTGAGAGATGTTAGCTCAAAGTCAGGGATTGATTTTGGATGTGAAATGAAAAACCCATATCATTTTCTTTTCATCACATATGTAAATCAAAAGAGGGCATATTCACTTTAATTAGTAATTAAGACTACATGCATTTGATAAAGTTGGCTGTGGATACCCGTCCTTAGCCAAACATTTAGAGGTGTGATATAGGGTCTAGAGGTGTGATACAAGCCAATAATCTATGGATATTGTCACTGGTACCAATATGGACTAAACCTTCCAATCTATCTGATATATACAGAAAAGCCACATTTATTACTAAATAATTTTATTTAAATTGTGACTGCCATTTACCATTTGAAATGTTCTAAATTTTAACAGATTAGTTGTTCATATGGAACTGCTGTCAAAATATAACAACTTATTTTCTGTAAATATCTAAAACTGAGAAGCCGAATTCTAAATGCTTATCTCATGTGTATCTGAAACTGCTTTCAAAATATACCAAACTACACCATATGGATAACTAAATCTGCTGTGATATTTATGTTTTTATCTGAAACTTCTGTTAAGTTCTTGCCAACTGTACCATGTGTGTCTCTAAAACTGCTGTCAACTTCTAACAATTTTCATTTCCAGTATATATATTTGAAATTGCTGTCAGATTCTAACAACTAACATTATATATATTTGTGCTTATATCTGAAACTGCATATTGGAATTGGCTGATTATTATGCAAATTGGTATTTTATAAAATATTTTTTTACAAATTTTTCAGGCAGAGGTAGATTTTAGAGCTCAGTACCTATGGGAAGAATGTGCTTATCAATTAGAAGAAAATTCACAATGGAACCCCACCTGTGTAGAAAATAAAGTGAGTATTATATAATGGTACATCGAGTTTGAATCCTGTGTAAACTGTATTCCTGCCTAAACTGAAATTTTGTATCAGAATCTACAATCAATATTATTTAATTTATTAACCTGTGAAAAAAAAACACCTGCATACGCAGGTTCCTGTGTAAAATGATTCTTTAAATAGTGAAGCTTCAGAAATGGTTGGGTTTGTTATCTGTCCTTTTAATGTCAGAAAATTATTATGATTAAAATAACTATATTGAATTTTATATTTCAGAAAAATATATTCTCCAAATATTGCTTCCTTTAGAAATCATAATTTTCTCTCAAAAACAAGAAATTACCTTATGTTTTTATTGTTTATGTTAATGTTTGTGTAATTATTTTACGTACCAAGTGTGAAATAATTCATACTTTCGATCACCCCTGTATAATTCTGGAACAGAACCAAATAATTGTACAAGAATCAGATATGATATAGGTTTCGCAGATTTCATTGTGATAATTTATTTAAAGGTCTTACAAGTCATAAATGACAATACAGATATAGCTTATACTATAGCTGCTGAGGCCGCTGGTGGCATTGTGGCAGCTCGTGATTTTGTCAACCTACGACGATGGGGAGAAAGACATGGACAATATTTATCACTTGTTACACATACTACATACTCAGGAATGCCTCATCAGAAAAAATATGTCAGGTAGGTGATTTCTCTTATGTTCAGTTTTAAAACACATGTTACAAATCAGGTCATTAGAAAAAAAATCGTAATTCATGTACACCCATATGAGTTCTTTTTCCCTTTGGCAAGGCAAGCCTAAATTTCTGCACATTCTGAATAGCCATCATCCAAATGGACAAACCCCTTATCATAGGGAGATTCAGGACATACTTTTTTGGTTCATTTGTATGTTTTGGAGTTTAGTGTACCGTCCATTTTGCTGAACTAGTATGCATTTTTGTTTATGGGCCAGCTGAAACCTGCCTCTGGGTGCGTGATTTTCTTGCTGCATTGAAGACCCATTGGTAGCCTTGAGCTGTTTTCTGCTCCTTGGTCGGGTTGTTGTCACTTTGACACATTCCCTGTTTCCATTCTCTATTCTATCAGATCTACTTTTTTCCATTTTATACACTACATAAAAAAATAATCTACAGCTCAACATTAACCAGTTGTCATTTTGCCTGACAAATGATTGTTTTTCTTATGGTGGACTTGTTTGAAAACAATTGTATTATCTTATTTTTCAGAGGTGAGAATGGACCAGGAGGATTTGTATTTGTTCCGATGCCAGACGATCCAAATAGGTGTACATTCTACTGGTATCTTAATACAAATCTAAAAGTAAGTTGTTTTTGTCTCGCCTTGACGGAGTCAAAAGGCGAGACATAGGTATGCTGTTTCCGGCGGCGGCGGCGGCGGCGGCGGCGGCGACGGCGTCAACAATGTATTAGTTTGTGATTAGCTCAGTTTTATGGGGATCCACTAGTGGTAGGTCAATGATAATTGGTATGCAGATGTATTACCATTACTACATCTCATTGCTATGGAGATTATTTGGCTCCACCCCCTCAGTCATGGTCTATTGACTTTGAATGGTTTGCTTACTTTACATGTATTAGTTTGTGATTAGCTCAGTTTTATGGGGATCCACTAGTGGTAGGTCAATGATAATTGGTATGCAGATGTATTACCATTGCCACATCTCATTGTCATGGAGATTATTTGGCTCCGCCCCCTCAGTCATGGTCTATTGACTTTGAATGGTTTGCTTACTTTACATGTATTAGTTTGTGATTAGGTTAGTTTATGGGGATCCACTAGTGGTAGGTCAATGATAATTGGTATACAGATGTATTACCATTGCTACATCTCATTGCTATGGAGATTATTTGGCTCCACCCCCTCAGTCATGGTCTATTGACTTTGAATGGTTTGCTTACTTTACATGTATTAGTTTGTGATTAGCGCAGTTTTATGGGGATCCACTAGTGGTAGGTCAATGATAATTGGTATGCAGATGTATTACCATTGCTACATCTCATTGCCATGAATGTTATTTGGCGCCACCCCCTCAGTCATGGTCTATTGACTTTGAATATTTGCATAACTTGTGTAAGATGTTAAGGTATTGCTATTAGGATTTCAACATTTGCATAATCAAAATTACAAAAAGGCGAGACATATCTCTGTGATAACAGTTTATCTTGTTATATCTGGTACATAGTGTAAATCTTATGTGGCAATGAATTCTTTTGAAGTTTATTAGGTTTTGTGCAACCTTCGGCTTATAATATTCGACCGTATTACTCAATACAACTCGTAACAACGGGAGATGCCACAATTTTCAGTTTCAAGTAGTCTGGGTAGTGCCACACAATTACTTATGATCACTAGCCTGTCAACACTGGATCTCTGTGGGTCCTTTTGCTTCTGCCAACAATAAAAACTGGCCACTGATATACCCACCTATTTGGAAACCTAATTAAAACCAGATTAAAACAAACCAAACCCAACCATTTTTGGGTATTTAGATTTGTCCTACAGGTGGTAGTTTTTGTGAAATTGGACCATGTTGACTTTTAGGATATGGCTGATGTTTGTTCGAAATTTGGGAAATTTTAAGCAAAACCATGAAATTTTCATGAAGAATTCAGTTTCTTAAGTATGTTTGACATACAGTAAAGTTGAAATGATATGCCCAATATTTTTTTGAAGTGTGGAATGTTTTAGCAAAATCATGACTTTTTCATCAAGAATTCAGTTTCTGAAGAATGTTTCACACACAGTAAAGTTTTTGGCCCCTTTAATAAGTGATACTGATTATATTACCAATTTGTCATTTTATTTTCAGGGTTGGTTACCCCAGCAAGCAATAGATGTTGGATTAACAGGAGTCATGCTAGATTACTTAAAGGCTCTACGAATTCACATAGATGACTTAAAAGAACGAAATATTTCATAGGAGTTTTATCATTGGATGAACAAAAAAAGCATACTGTGATGGATCTTACCAGACAAATCCATGTTTATTATGTCAATATTTATGGGTTGTTTGATAGGTGTGAAAGAGAATGGAATGTTTTGTCGATAGTAGAAAATGAACAATTTATTCATGTTATTAGATTTGTAAACTGTAAATTCATAAATTGTTTCCATGGACTAATTAGTTCGCCTCTACGAAGTTGTGGGGGACTATTGGGGTCAACCCAGGCGTCCACGTGCGCGTGTGCAGCCAGTTCTCATTTACTAGTTGACATAGAGTCATATATTTTTGTGTGCAGGTGCATGATGAAGAGACTGAGGATGTGACATAAGATGAATGTCACATGACCCATATTACATGGTTGACTGGCTTTTAAGATTTATGTCAAAAATCAGGTTTAATATACAAAGTGACCTACAATCATATTACTTGTTGTGAAGATGCATCAAAGGGAGTAACACAGCCTCCTACCAAAATTAGGTCACTCTGACGTTCTTATCACCCTTCACTGATTTAGGTTAAGTTTTACGTCCAAGTTCAGTGCTCCAATACCAAGGGACCTACAGTCATATTACTTGGTGTGAGGATGCATCTCGGGGAGTAACACAGCCTCCCACCAACTTTGGTTACATTGACCTACTTATCACGCTTCATTGGCTTAGGTTATGTGTTAAGTCCGAGTTCATTTTACCAAGGGACATACAATCATATTACTTGGTGTCATGGTGCATCTCGGGGAGTAACACAGCCTCCGCCTATATTAGGTCACTCTGACCTACTTATTACACTTCATTTACTTAAGAGTAAGTTTTACATCTGAGTTCAGTTCTCCGATACCAAGCAACCTTCAATCATTACTTGCTGTAAGTGTGCATCTCGGGGAGCTACACAACCACACACCAAAATTAGTGGGGGAACGAAATTAAAATCAAAACAGAAAAAATCTCAATATTTGTAACCAATGACAAGCAAGATTTTTACAGTGCACTGTCTACAATGACAAATATATTATGTCCTGATTGTGACGTCAGTGTTTTTGAATGACCATGGCTTCTAGTGGAACTTCATAGTAGACTGTGTCCAGTAAAAATGTTGTTTGTCACCTGTTATGAATATTGTTAATGTTTCTGTTTTGATCCTAAAAATGTGATATTTTTATCATGATTTTTGTAAATGTTGTGCTAAGATATAGTAAGGCAAACTAATCATGCTAATAGTGCACATTTTTTCAGAGTAATAAAAATACTGCATTTAATTTCTGAATTTACAGTTTGAACTTTAATCTGTATAAAGTTTATTGACTGTTTTTGTTGTGCCACATGACACAAAGTTTATGTAAATATTACATTTTGACAATTTTGTTTAAAATATCCTATCATGGATTATTATACTTCATGCAAAATTCTATAGTGATATTGAAAACAGTAATATTTAACATAATCTTCATATGGCTAGTGTTAATGTTAGTAAAAGGATCAATTTTAAGGATTCTATTGGAATTCCTGCCTTCAGAGAGCATTAAAGCACAAAGGAAATAATGAAAAAAAGCTTCTTTTAATAGTTGTAAGTCTTGTGACCAAATGGACACATTTACAATTTTCCCCCTGGACAATTTATTAAAGGTATTTTTGTTATCTTGAATTATTGTATGTTGTACTCATGGCTCGTCAAACAATTGCAATGATAAGACACATGTGGTTATTTATGAATTTACAGAATATAGGGTGATCTTTCCATTGTCTGGCCTTCCACACTTGAATTATTATACATGTGGGTCATCATATATCACACAATTGCAATAATAAATACACACGGTTATTTATGAATAGACAGAATATAAATGTAGGGTGATCATTCCATTGTCTTGCCTTCCACACTTCATTTATTTACCCCTTTCAACTCAGGTGATATGTTTCTTTATAATGAAACAGTATATTCTGTAGATACTTTAAGCTGGAGAACTTTTGATGTTTTATATGCATGATATATAAATATTGGTGTTAAATGGTGTGTGAATGAAGTGATAGAGATGTACTTTATACATGTATGTTTTTTAAAAGAATTTTTATGTGTATTATTGTTATATATATGTATGCTAATGATACAAGTTAAGAGGGTCATTGAGGGGGATATTGACATGGGCGAACAAGAAATAAAAATGTCATACATTATGAATCAAAAATGACAATTTGGCCTGTGCACATTGATTTTTCTCAATTTGTATGAAACAAAGTGAATAACAACCTATTGGCACTGCCACACGTAAAATAAAAACTGCCAAAAAATGTTGCATGAAAATATCCCTGTACTACCCTAAATTTATTTTACTTACTGTGTGTTCTTCATACTTCAGCAACATATTTCTTGATTTAGAAACTCCATACTTTATGTCAATTCTGTACATTTTACATATCAATAAGGTATGTTTCAAAAATCTGCATGGTCGAAACTTTTGTCAAAGAAACATTTTCTGTGTTGACATCATATTTAATGTAAAAATCAATGATTTGCACTCAAAAAATGGAAAACTTGCTTTTGTAAAATATTTTAGGCATTTCTGCAGTGGAAAAGACAGTAATTAATTTATAAGACTATTGGAAATGATTTTTATTTTCAAAGAAATGTTTGAGATATTCCTGAAACACAACTTACAAAGAAGTTACAAAAAAAACACACAGGAGTATATAATCAAGATCTACAAAAACTACATATACAGTTGAATCTCGTTATCTCGAAATCGCTTGAGTCGAAATTTTGGTTATGTCGAACTTTTTTTCTGGTCCCAACCAGCCACCAGTATAATTTATGTATTTTAATTCCTTTTATCTCAAAATTCGATGAGTCGAAATTTCGGTTGTGTCGAAGTGATATTATTTACAAAGGAAATATAATTAGTGCAAATATAAACTTGTTATGTCAAATTTATTAATCATCTTTACAGGTGAACCAAATTTTTACACCTGTCAAACAGTATGTAGGAAATCGACATAAACTTTGTGTCATGTGGCACAACAAAAACAGAAATTTTATATCATGTTAATTATGTTTTGATAACAATCTTGTTAAGACTTAAATTTCACCAAAAGAATATCGAAGCGACAAAACAGTGGGAAAAATCCACAAATTCGAAGTCCAAGGAAAAGACAAAGTCAAGAGAATGGAACACAACAAACAAACGCGACAATGTTTTATTATGTTTTTACAATTAAACAATATATCGGATTTTGTAATGAAAATAAATTTTACATCAATAAATTGAAGTTTTCTTGAAGTATGTGATCGTCCTATTTATTCACACTACGGTCGTTAAAAAATTTGGATTATGTTAATAAGGCGTGACTAGCCGAAAAAGAATATTTATAAAACCATTATTAGTCAACATGAAAGGATTATCAATTTGTAACTTCAAACAATTTGTAATTGAGTACAATAAGAATTTATGAGACAATCATCATTAATCTAAATTAAGCCGTGGTGTAGTGGTTAGCGCATCGGACTACGAAGCCAGAGGTCCCTGGTTCGATTCCCGTTCGGGATGAAATTTTCAGGGCTCAAATTTGCGACACCCTATCGACACCATTTACGAGGATGGTCTCGATAAACGATGCTAGTCCGTCAGATGTGGACGAAAAATGGCTGTCCCGTGTTAAGGGAGAGTAACACCCTTAGCACGCTAAAGACTCCTCTGTAGATGTCGAAAAAGAGTAGGCTAAAATGCCGCTACAGGGGCCGCTCTCGCACCCGCCAAGTGGAGAGGGATTAGTATAAGTTGGCATAACTTGTTTCCCATTCCACTATAAATAAATAAGTTAAACTAATCTGAATTATTTGATAGAGTAGAAATGACCAGTGAACGCAAGGAAAGGATTATATAAATCATTTAATGTTTATATCCCTTGTCCAAAACTCGAGAATTTCCAGCTCCTTTTTAGTCGAACTTCGGCTATCTCAAAGCCAATCCCATGGTCATTGCGCTTCGAGATAACGAGATTCAACTGTACATAGGAGTGTCTTAATTTTCAGCTGTCTTGGCTTGCTTCTGTAGAATTATTTTTTTGTAAAGGTATTGCATGTATTATATATTTTTTTTTTCTTGCTACTTGCCATTTGAAATTTCTTGTAGAGTACCGATATTTACAATTTGTATAAGTATACAAACAAAATATACCATGTTTTTTGTTATATATACATGTAGCTCTATGGTCACAAGTTTATGATAGATGTTACAATATATCACATATGTATTTTATACTTGTTTGTTACTAATAACCTACTGTTTGAAAACTTGTACCATGTATCTTAAATTTATAAGGAAAATAATTTGTTATTGTCTGTTATATTTCTAGATTGAATATTTGCATTATTTTGATCTCTGATTGGATAATCAAGTAAAAATGTATAGAGAAATAGTTTTTTATATGTGTCAAAGTGTTTTTATGGAAAAAATGTATAGGAGACAATATATAATACATGTATCTGAAGTAAACAAACCAAAGATAGATGCCTGGATGTTCCCACATGATCTTTGATATTAAAATTCTAAAGATCATGCTTCTACTAGGAATTTTAATTTTCTTTAAAAAAAACACATGTGCTCATTTTAGCATGGTCAAATATGAGATTTTTCTCATTGAGGAATAAATTTATGAAAATATATGTAGATGAGATTTGAAAATTTTATGAATAGATAAAGGCCAAGTAAAAAAATATGTGCAGCTCCAAGTATTCTACCTACCTTATTTTTGGCACCTACCATAAAGATTTTTTTTAATTTTTCAATAAGTACTATACAAGTCAGAATATATCTCAATTAGACTCGGTGTAAAAAAATTTTATAATAAATAAAACAATTCCTATGTTTCTGCCTGTTTTCTATCTTGGTGTATTTGAAACCACTTTTTTTAATTATTTGGCCTAATCTTATTTTGGATTGAAAAGTGTGAGATACAAACAAAATGGCTATTATTTTATTGAAAGAATTTATTCCCCTATCTGCCTTTTATCTTTTAGCTTTACTGATTAGACGAGGTCTCTACATTCTTCTTGTTCAGCTTTAATATTTCTCACTGTTGGCTCAAATGGGCATAAAGACTGCTTCATTAATCCTCAAAGATTAATTTGACAAATTATATTTGCAATGCATGTAAATGGTATACTATACATTTTCATAGAATGCTCACAATTCATCTTAGAAACTTAAAAATGTTAAACTGTCTTGTCTCAATAATATAGGATCAAAACAGAAACAATAACAATAATCATAACAGATATTCAATGAGACTTCTAAATTACACAGTCTATTATAATGTTACGCTATTGTTTCCTTATTGTGACCTCAACATTTTTTAATACTTTGGCTTCAAGTTGCAACAACTTTATGTCATAGTAGGTTAGTAGATTGTGTCCAGTTAAAATTTGTGTTGTGACATGATACAAATATTCTTACTGTTTCTGTTTTGATCCTAGGTAATTTTTTTGTTGTTGGAAAAACAAACATTTTCATTTGGTGGCCTAATTATGACAATAATTGTGATTTTGTTCTCTCAGTTTTGGTAAGCAATCATGTTGTGTTTTGTTAGTGTGTAATATTTTGTGTTTATTATTTTAGTAATTTAAGATTTTGTTAAGTGTTTTGTTATGGATTATTAAATTTTTAATTTTTGTTTCTTTATCTTATGGTACTAAAAATATGAATTTTTAACTACTTTATTTTATAACATATATTTTTCTAGTCAAAAAAATATTTTTAAGTTTAAAAAATTCCATTGGAAATTAGATAGCATCAAAATTCGAGGCCATACCAATGAATAAGTCTTAGATATTATTTTCTGTGAAATCATGTATGAAGAAACATATTGGTTTTGTGTAAAAATGTAACGATGCTTCATTGAGACTGAACATGGGAAAATATTGTATAAATTTATGGGTGTGGTGTTCAGAGAGGAGAGTACAAGTAGCCAACACCACATAAACAGCATTAAATAACCATGGAAATAATGATGTCAAAAATCAATGTATAGGCCTACTGTTACAAACAGTATGTTCTCTTTTTGTTTTTCAGAAAAAAAATATCAACAACTTGATGACAAGAAATTTGCACAATTATCTACTGTATTAGTAAACTTTGTGTTGTGGAACAGTTTTATGTACATTTTATAAAGTTTATGTGAAAAGAAAAATTTTTATTCCATTATTGCTTAAATAATGTTTACATTTAGATTCATATTTTGTTTTTAATATTAAAGAAAAATGTACTTATGATGAGAAATATATTGAACATCTATGTAGAACATTTTAAGTTTTATTTCATAATGGTAAAAAATGTTGTTTTCTCTTTTTAATTAAAATATGAATAAGAGAATGATCAGATTTGGAGTAAAATTTCAAGAAGGCTACATTGCACCTATGAATTTATCAGACAAAAAATAGTCATCTAGTGGTGTGTAACGCAATCTTCAATCTACAGGAATTCCATGTGGCCAGCCCTAAATTGATGCAAGAAATAACCAGATGTATTTATAAGTTAGTTGATGTATCACTACATCCAGTTATCTAATACAGTTGTGAAACTAAAGAATTTATTTAGACAATACAACCCAGTGACCATCATATTTCTGACTTAGGACAGGTGCATGTAATAGATATCTATTATATCAGGTTATAGGGTAAACATATCTATTAAACATCAGAAAAATTTGAACCAGGCAATTGCTCATGGGCATCATGTTACATGCAACAAGGAGCAACAGACTTAACCAAAAAACAAGTTTTAAAAGTCCAGAAAAATGATGGTGTCAAAGATTTAACAAAATTATTCACAAATCCCAGTTCTGCATGCATTTGTGTATGGATTTTCTTTATTGGGGTTTGATACCTTCCATATCAAATCATTAAAGGAGCATGTGTGTTGAAACCTATGCAAATCAGTTTAAATCTAAAAGAAATCTAATATTACTGATTGGGTTACCTATCCTGATTCAGTATTAATAAATTCTTTCTGCTACAATATATTTAAAATTGTGTTTTCAAATAATATTTAATATTTTGACAAGCCTTATATGGCTCATTATATTAAATTCTGTCTGGGACACTGATGGTTTGATTTAACAATAACTTTGCAAAAAAAAAAAAAAAAAATTATAATTTTATAATGGCATCCCACAGATAAAAATGCCTTATCTAATTGTAACTGTGTTAGTGGCCTGATGGCCCATACAAGAGGACTTTTTTCCTTAGACTTAGCAATACGCCCAATGTTTTAGTGGAATGACCAATTAAAAAGCACCAATTTGACCAACACAACTTTAAGGAACGCTTTGTCGCAAAACAGTCTAGATATTTGTTTTTATATATTAACCTCTTTCTTTGATAATAACCCTTATTAATTGTTTATCATGAAAATAAATTTCCAATTAATTCTTTGAAAATTTATTTTTGAGGTCACATTTTAAGGTGAAATGCCAAACAAATTTCGGTACAGACGTATATTTTCTTTATAAAAAATTCAATAACAGAACATTCATCATATTTATATCAGAAAATTAGTAAGGTATCACATATATATTAGAAAAAGGGCTTTAAGCTCAGTATGATATGACTGTAACATGTCGACACCTAAATATACTATTTAGCGTGACCCAATAAAATGTTGGATATTATGACATACATTACATAATTATATCAGACCTATACCACAAAATCCAAATGGAAGAAAAAAAAAAGACAAAAATAAAAAATTTATATATCCAGCGATGTTGCTTTTTTTGTCCCCTTCAATCCCTTATACATAGAAAATTGTAAAAGAAAATGGAAAAATATGTTGCTTTTGTGGCCTGTTTAATCCCTTAATTCTCTCTAACTTTACTAGATAAAAAACATGTCGGTAATAACAGAACATTCATCATATTTATATCAGAAAATTAGTAAGGTATCACATATATATTAGAAAAAGGGCTTTAAGCTCAGCATGATATGACTGTAACATGTCGACACTAATTTATTTTAATTTTCATGTCGACACCTAAATATACTATTTTGCTTGACCCAATAAAATGTTGGATATTATGACATACATTACATAATAATATCAGACCTATACCACAAAATCCGAATGGAAGAAAAAAAAAGACAAAAAATAAAAAATTTATATATCCAGCGATATTGCTTTTTTTTTGTCCCCTTCAATCCCTTATACATAGAAAATTGTAAAAGAAAATGGAAAAATATGTTGCTTTTGTGGCCTGTTTAATCCCTTATTTCTCTCTAACTTTACTAGATAAAAAACATGTTGGTATGCTACTGAAAGAACTGATCAAAACGAATTAAATGAAAAAAAATTTTGAAATCGGATGAAAAATTTTTTTTTTTACTTTACATCCGAAATTGCTAACTTTGAACCTTTGTATCTCGGAAACAAATCAAAATAAAATTGATGAGCGCTGGGACTTATTTTGGCTTATAAAAAAGTCATTTCCAATTGATCGTATTTGGGGATACGTAAATTATTTCATTCCGTCAAACTTTTTTTCCTCTTGTAACATACTTGTGCTAAATATAACGGCTAATAATTTTAAAATTTTAAATATCCTTTTATTAGTTTTCCGTTATGGTTTTTGACCTATTCGTTAAAACGAGTTTCGGATGACTGGATATGGCATTACACTAATATTTGTTGTTGTATATAAAACACTGTAAATAGAATAATAATAATGCATGTACATGCTATCCAACTGAACTTCTGACCTTTCTGGGGAAATGCTTTATATCATACGGCATGAAAAATAAAATAAAATCGTGAAGTCTTTTCCGATCTCCATGTCTTATGCAACTCTTAACCTTAAGGCTGAGAAGGGACACGTTTTCAACCACGTGTTTTGTATAGTCAACATCGATCACTTTTTTTTATTAGTAATGTACTTAATTGAACGATAGTATTGAAAAAATAAAAACCAACCAGATATTTATTGCTCACTGTGACAGGACTAATGGCGAAAAACATAATGGAATCAGACACAATGCATCACCATCTTCATGATTGTAGCCATGATTTACATCAAAAACATAATAAACTCCTTGGATACTTAATGAAAAAAATAAAGCGTAAGGAAGGTAAGTTGATTATTTATCATAAATATATATGTGTAAACAGATGACGATCGAATGTATAAGCACTGATTAGCACTGATTACTACTCCACAGGTTTCGTTAGGAGCAACCCCCATTTCGCGCACAGTACCCCAACTGGGGTATAATTAAATGTGGTGTAATGGTATAACCCTAATTGGGGTATTTGCACTTACAGCCCGCACTATTCATAAATATTTTAATCGCGAACATGCAGAAATTGTTTGTTGAATATAACACAACGGGTATCTCTGTTAAACTGTTTAAACACGATCCATTGAAATGTAAAGCCACCCTCTGTGAACGTCAAATGTTGTCTGATCCTTTTCATATGTTTCTTCGTCAATGAATAAAAAGAAAAAACACTTTTCTTCGTATCTGTTACCTTTTCATCTAAGCCCTAAATAATCAGGTACATATAACAAACTAATAAATACAAATGAGGAGTACGAAACAAAACAGAAATAACAACGAAAGCCAAGCAAGGAAAACAAGAAAAGAAAAACAAAGGCTGTAGGAAATTATTAACAGATTAAGTATAAACCCAAATGAAGACTTAATGCAAGGAACATAGTGTACATGTATAATACATACTGTCTGATAGTATAGAGGAAATGATTTCGTGTTAACCGTAAATTGTCTGAAGCGATGACAGCAAATTGTCGGAAAAATTTAAAATCTTATGGTGGTGATTGTTTATATATAATGATAAATTCAAAATTGTGCAATAATAAGTCGTTTAAAATGTTTATAATTTAAGGAATACATTGTAGTTTGGAGAGAACACACTAAGCACACTAACTCGTATGTTGTTATAAGCACTAGCTTATGCTCACAGTATTAAAATATGTTTTAGAACATTTAGCTCCAGCAGCAAATTACTCTTGTTTGATAAGTTTTTTTTTCAGTTTTACGACTCTGTAAAAAGGAGCAAGTTTCGTCATACATTTTAAAAACGCCAACGTATTAATACGGTTCTTATACATGTAGATGTTGTCGCGTTAAGTTTGGTTGTGTTGTCAGAAATTGCTTTCGCTACATGTTGGTGCTTAAAGACTGCTAATACTGTCAATTTTATCGCTTCACTCAAGGCAAGTAAACAACACTTTCGATCATTGAGAGAATATATAAGCAACGAAAGAACTTGATCTAAAGGGGCAATATGGAATTCGGAAGATAAACCCTTAAAACAGTTCGTGAAACCGACCAGAAGGCAAAGACTATATCCAAATTTTAAAAGATTGTTTGAAACCAATTTATGGAAACGTGATACATCTTTATTTATATATCCTATAATGGTACAACTAGCTGATATAGGTCAGCTGTATATATTTCACAATTCCGATTGGCTAAATTACGGAAAGCCTCGGTATCACGCTGCAATTGTTATTGACTAAATTAAAGATTTCTAGAGGACGCATAGCGTCCGAAATGAAATCTAGATTATACGAAGAAAACGAATAAGATATAACATTGCAATAGCCTTCATTATAAGCTCAATTCCGAGCGTAAATCAGCTGTTTAAAGTAGAAACCCACTCAGGTGTAAAAATAATCTCACCTGAGTACTATATAAAGAGACATGTCATTTAAATACCCGCTTTCATTTTTAGCGGATTTCTTTAAGAAATAACTTCTTTCTCCTGAAACCATTTTGAAACAAAACCACGGCCAACAACTTGAAAAAACCAATACAAAACTTTCAACCTTGTTGTCTCATTGATGTTTTTATAGAATTTCTCTGTAAAATATCTGGATAAATTAATACTATATATGACATCATTATTTAATATATTGAATATTACAATATTCTCATCTCATGTGTGCAATTAATTGAAAAGTTTTGTTACACATCACATTTCACATGTCCAATCTAATAGTTTCAGTCTAATTGATAACAAATCCAATGAGAATCCACAAACTAAGAATAATCCATATCCAATGTCTTTAGTCCAAACTGATCAACTGACAGACGAATCTGCAAAACAAAATTAGATATTAACACACTGACAGAGTTATATAAATATATACATGTATATATATAAATCAATTCATTTTTTTTTTTTTTTTTTTGTGTTTGACTCACTGACCTCATTACATTGATTTTCTTAAAATTTAAATGAGGGTATGGGTGGGTGGGAGATTGCAATGTTA
Source organism: Mytilisepta virgata (assembly GCA_028015205.1). NCBI lineage: Eukaryota > Metazoa > Mollusca > Bivalvia > Mytilida > Mytilidae > Mytilisepta > Mytilisepta virgata. Next base: position 36,808,832 of record CM051510.1, on the reverse strand, counting down.
TATCTTATTCGTTTTCTTCGTATAATCTAGATTTCATTTCGGACGCTATGCGTCCTCTAGAAATCTTTAATTATACATCAGAAAACTCATAAGATATAACATTGCACGTTCAAAGCGTAACATTCAAATAAATACAACTCACCAATATCTATACTCAGAACTTTTTTGGTGTACTCCTTGTTTCCATCCTGGAATCCAGTCTCTCTGAAATAGAATTGTTTAAAAGTAGTAGCATTTGACCAATCAGCCATTTGTAAAATCTCTGTTATTGAAACACCTTGACATCTAGCCTTACTTGTTGAAGCACCTCTGGTAGAATGTCCTTTAAATTTTTTTGTATCTATTCCTGACAAACTCATGATATTTTTAATCCAGTTTGCTATAGTGTTTGCTGAAGCACCATTATGTGGTCGAACTAAAGTCCTTAATAAAGGATTAGCCACAGTTTTTTCATTTGATCGATAATCAGTAGTATGATTTAAATATGTTTTTAAACAATCTACCACACATAGTTTTCTATTTTCTTGAAATTTTGGATAAAAAATTTCCCTTGAATTGCAATCATGTTGTGTTTTTGATAAGCCAGGAAGTTGAAATGCAACACCTTCATATTTAATCTGCATAAATCTCACATCAAGTCTAGCAATTTCTGATGACCTTTTTGGGGCTGCAATAGCCAGTAGTATGGTTAATTTTTTGGTTAATAATTTCAAATCCAAATCATCATTTTTGGGTAGAGAATTTAAAAACTTTAAGACTATATCAATATCCCACATTTCTTGATATTTGGGTAAAGGTGGATTTTCCCTTAAAATGCCTTTCATTAGCCTTTTTACTAAAACTGTTTGTCCAACAGGTTGACCATCAATGTGAGGAAGAATAGAAGATAAGGCCGACCTGTGAACATTAACTGTTCTATACTGAAATCCCTTTGAAAACATCCAGGCCAAAAAATCAAGAATTGCAGTTAAAGGGGCTGAAAAGGGATCAATTTCCCTTTCCAAACACCAGCTAACCCACTTATTCCAGGCCGAATCATAAGACTTTTGAGTTCCCTTTCCCCATGAGCTAAGGAGAAGTTTTTTAACGTCCTCCGATATTGACATTGTTTGGAATGATTTCCGGAGACAAGCCACCCTACTAATTGGAGGGAGTTGTTCTGTACCATTGGATGTTCCTCCTCGTGAGGTGATTGAAGAATTTGGGGAAATGTTGGGATCAAAATTGGATGCTGAATTGACATTTCCAGGAGGGTCCCATACCAGGGTTGTGGGCTCCAGGCTGGAGTTACCAGAACAATTGTTGTCTTCTCTGCTTTGATTTTCTTTAGACATTGGGCAATTAGACAGAACGGGGGAAATGCATATCCTTTGAATTCTGTCCATGGGTGTATTAGAGCATTGAATGCTAGGGCTCCTGGGTCTGGAAGCCAACTCATGTATGTTTGTAGTTGAGTATTGGCTCGATCTGCAAAAAGATCTATGTTGCAATTCATTGTCTGATTCATCAATGATCTGAAAACTTTTGGGTTCAGTTTCCAATTGCTTGGGTCCGAATGATGTCTTGACTCCCAATCTGCAATTAGGTTCTCCCTCCCCGGAATAAAATCTGCTTTGAGGACTATATTCCTCTGTAGGCACCATGTCCAAAGGTCCAGGGCTAATTTGTTGCAATTGTCGGACACTGTACCCCCCATTTTGTTGATATATGTCAGGGTTGTTATGTTGTCCGTCTGGATAAGAGCATGTACATTTTCTTTGTTTTTCAGAAACGATTTCACTGCATGAGTAACAGCTAGAAGTTCCAATGCATTGATGTGCAGGTGTTTTTCTGACTCTAACCAAGAACCCCTTATCCGTGTTTGATTGAGGACTGCTCCCCACCCTGAATTGCTTGCGTCTGTTTGAATTACCACAGACGGTTGAATGGACATTAAAGTTTTCCCATTCCAATGAACTAATTGGTGTATCCACCAATCTAACTCGTCTTGAGCTTCCTTGGACAGTACAAGTATTGAATTGTAATTGAAAGTCTGACCTAACTTTTGATTTTTGGCCATTTGTAAATGTCTGTAATGAAGTGGGGCAGGGAAGATTGCTTGTATTGAAGCTGTCAAATTTCCTATAAGTTCTGACATTTTTCGAACTGAAATTTTCTTTGAGTGTTTGACCTCTGTGCATAATTTTTGTATTTTCTGAACCTTTTGATCTGGCAGAGACAGACTCATTTCTACTGAGTTTACTATGAAACCAAGAAAGATCATTTGTTGGGAGGGAATCAACACAGACTTTGTTTTGTTTATCAAAAACCCTAAATTTTCTAGAAGTTTCATAGTTATCTGTGCATCTGACTGACAAATTTCCTTTGATTGGTTCATTATCAAGATATCGTCCAAATAAATTACGAGACGAATCCCTATGCGTCTTAGGAAACTCATAGGGACTTTCATTAATTTCGTAAAAACAAGAGGTGCTACTGATATTCCGAAAGGTAGGGACTGAAATTGATATGTTTTTCCTTGCCATCTGAACTGAAGAAATTTTTGATGATCTGGGAAAATTGGTACGGTTAAATAAGCATCTGACAGATCGAGTTTTATCATCCAGTCTGAATTCTGGATAAGATCTTTTACTGAATGAATGCCTTCCATCTTGAAATGATTGTATACAAGATATTCGTTCAGACCCTTCAAATTTATCACCGGTCGATGACCTCCCCCTTTTTTCTCGACTAGAAAAAGATGACTTAGGAAAAACTCCTGTTTTTTGTTTATTTGACAAATTGCCCTTTTTTCTAATAACGATTGTACTTCTTGATTTATAAGAGCAATTTTCTCTTTGTTGAAGGAAAGATTTGGAGGTTTCAGTTGCATGTGAGGTTTTTGACAAAATTCCAGTTTTAGACCTTGAACTGTCTGTAAAATCCAAGGATCTGAAGTCAGACATTTCCAATTCTGAATGAAAAAACTTTGTTCTCCCCCCAACTGGGTAATGAACAAACAGATTTGTTTGGACTGGTAGGAATTTTAATTCCATAAAACTTACCTGATTTCTGTCTACATTTTGCCCTGTCTTCGGTTGCCTGTTCCTTTGTGGCCCCTGCCTCTGCCCCTGCCCCCAAACTGGACCTGGTTGTTTGGGGGCTCGAGCCGAAAAAACTGGTTCTGGTTTCCTCTGCCTCTGCCTCTACCATCACCAGCATTGTTGCCATTGGTATTGCTGAAATTAGACCTATTAACTTTGTGTTTAGTACTTCTGACAGCTTGTAACAGGCTGAAAAGTTCTTTATTGTCTTTACTTTCCTCTGTGAGTAATTTTCGAAATTTACGTCCATAAAGTTCATGTGAACTTTTTAAGAGAGCCCTTTTTCCCTCTTGGTCATCCAGTAAATCAAGACATTCAGGTAACAGTCTTCCTAACAAACTCTTACGTCTGTCTGACAAGTAAACGTAATGTGCATTACCTAGCAGAACTAAAGATCGTTGAACAATATCGATGACATCATCTGGATTCAAACCCCGTTTACGGCTTTTAGCTTTTTCTGCTTCTGCCCAAAGAATAGATAAAGGACCTGATGCATCCAAAATTCTGTTCTCGGTATTAATCATAGTGCGTTCCTTTTTCATGCTCAAAGGACTATTAAATTTTTTACGAAAAAGTTTTTTCATGAATCTGTCTGTTTCTTTGGAACCTAACTTCTCACTTCTGGGAATGTTACAGTTCTTAGTAATTTCTAGTCTGACATTTTTTGAGATGCCTTGATTTGCATATTTCTCCAAGTATTTGGTTATTTTGGTCGGTATTTTAGTACCTTTTTTCAACAATTCTGATGGATCAAACAGATTGCTGTCGTCTGAGGTTCCTCCATCTGAAGAAATCTCACCATCCGACTCAAAATCTTCGTCTGAAGAGCCACTGTTCACATCATCAGGTTCGCCACGTTTCCTCTTACCTCCAGTTTCTGGTACCCTTTGTCTACTTCTATCAGTAAACCAGTCTCGTGAGGCGCCTTCGGGGTCGTTATCGGAAAGAAAATCCGACTCGTCACGGTCATGATTTTTGTTTATGGCAAATCTATCTTTGCCGTCTTTATTGCCCTTGATGGCACTATTTTTGCCCTTATTGGCATCTTTTGTGCCCTTATTGGCATCTTTTGTGCCCTCATTGGCATTATCTGATTCAATGTCAGTAAATTGACCTTCCTCCGGTGCAGAAATTTCCACAGGCTCGTCCATGTAGTCTAAATCATTAACCAAATCTCGTGTGGGTGTGTGTTTCCCTTTTGAACTAGGAGTAGTAAGTAAACTTTGAGCCATATCGCTATCTTATAACCTTCAATAAATTTTTTAAATTACACCGGGAAATTATAACGTGTACATATCGATAATGAGCTAAAAATGAAAGCGGGTATTTAAATGACATGTCTCTTTATATAGTACTCAGGTGAGATTATTTTTACACCTGAGTGGGTTTCTACTTTAAACAGCTGATTTACGCTCGGAATTGAGCTTATAATGAAGGCTATTGCAATGTTATATCTTATGAGTTTTCTGATGTATAATTATTTTATCCGGTAATCATTGAGCTTATAAATCTTTGATTGTATCTCCGCGGTTATCTTTCAACTCGTGTAGAAGTTATCACTGAAAATGACCAACGTTTTCAAAGACCTTTTATTATCATGTAATAAGAAAATACTGGTAAAACTAGCTGATTTAGGTCAGCTATATATCAACATTTTCAGCTTGTACAGTTATTACTTGTTCTTATTGAAAAAGATAGTATTGACTATTGTATTAAATTTATAGGACAAATCAGGGTTTAGATTGAAACAGGGGCACATATATATGTTTTTTACTTATCTACCAAATATACATTTGTTCATTTATATTTCATTTGAAAATGAAATACATATACATAAACACAATACTGAAGGTCTTCACCTCCTAAATAAAAAACCTTTATTTTCATATTCTTAAATATTCGTTTTTGTAGAAGAAGAGAAGAGCAGAGGAGATACGAGACAAAATCGATATGACTTGGTATATTTTCTTTCATTTATTCTTTGTCTGTTCCCCTCCGCCTTTCCTTGTATTATTAGGATAGACTTTGTACCAAACTCTCTGTTATCCATTTGTTGTTTATTTGTAAAATTCTAATTCAATTTGACACTGTTAATAAATACAGTGTATCTTTATAGCATTGAAATAATATTTTAGGTATATTTTCAATTTTATTAGCAGAATACTTGTAAGTGATCGTTTGCATTAACTATTCTGGTTTAAGGATGTTCGCTGCTCAGTTTCAAAATAACAAGCTTTTCATAACACTGATAAATATCGATAGTGGATTACTAGTAATAAAAGAACTGAAAGATCGAGAAAAAAAAGTATAGGTCCATGTGGTTGTTTTCGAGATATAAGCCATGAAAATTTGGCGGCAAAATGTGTTCTCTTGATTTTACATAGCGTTATCATTGAAAAGCTTTATTTCCCAAAAACCATTAACTAATAACAAGGATTTTATAAGATTTTTCTGGGAAAAATAAATTATGGCATTCAAATGGATGAAACCAGATGATTCTTAACATCTGACAAAAATTCAAAAACATGACCAGCGAACATCCTTAAACATGTTCAAATACAAATAAAGTTGTATAATATAACAAAGTAAACATGGTTAAAGGGTCAAATACAGATTATGAAAATAGTGTAATTAACCAGAAAAATCATATGAAATTTGTACATGAAAAATTTCCATATTCTCTTCTAAGATTGAGTTCTGCGTTCTAAAAAAAAGATGTTATTTTATGAAATAATCAATATTACTGTGTCTCATGATAGGAACAGGAAGATTATCTACGTCTCGGTGGCGAGCTCCTAAATACTGTATGGGAAATTCACCAAACAAAAGAGGGCTGGAAATTAGAAAAGGGAAACAACCCAATAAATGGAATTGTACATAGTACATTTAATAAAAAACTAAAGAAGAAGATCTACAAACTAGAGGTAATTATATTTACTAATGTTTTTTTTTTATTAAGGTACACGTTTTACCAAAACTTTCAGGAAAAGTAAGTGACATCATCAAAACATTGGGATAAATAAAATCAGATTTATATTTGTTCCAGATTCATGATAAAAAACTATGATATTGCCGTTATAGTACATGTTTAAAAAAATATGCTGTAACATTTTTGCCGACAGGAATATATTCAGCAGTATTTCCTCGTATGGAAAATGTTTTCCAGAATATACCTTCCAGTTGGATTAATATCTGTTCCGTGACAAATAAATGGAACTAAAATCCATGTAAAGATGAACTTGCCAAATGGAAACAAAGCCTTGTTTTAAACATAATTTTAAATTTTATCACCTGAAACAAACAATTGTACCTTTGCCGCTACAAAGACCACTAACATTAAGACTGTCTTAAAGTCTTCGGTACATTGTTGACGTTGCTGGATGAAATTAAATATATGTACTAGTACCTATTTATATGGACAATGTCACGTTATAATCTATTAATATCATATTGAAAATATTAATGTCTAAACACTGCTGTTAGTTATTATTCCATCTTTCTGACATGTGTTTTCTGGTTGACGAGCGATCTGTGAATTATTTATTTGTTTGTTTGTATGTATATTTGTTTATTCTCAACTTTCTGAGCAAGTTTGTTTCTTGGTTTTTTCTTATGATTTTTCATGTTAATGAGCAATGTCTGAATTTTATTAGGCTGAAGTTGATTTTAGAGCGAAGTATTTGTGGGAAGACTGTGTTTTCAATATAGACCAAATCTCGAGCTGGAATCCAACTCTTTTAGAAAACAGGGTAACTAAGTAATAATGGAAATAATTAAAGTAAACAAATATTAGAATGTTCTTTGAGTAGGTGGTAAGAATTCATATATACAGATTAGATATCATTTTTATTTACTTTTTATTATTATTATTATTACTACTAATCTATTAATTTGTTTTCTACATCCACGATATTATTTCCTCACTTACTTTACTTTCAACGAATATTTTAGCCTGAATATTGACCAACCAGTGTCCTCTGACGTCCCACAGCCCCAGCCAATTCTAAAATTGGCCGTTTGACGTCAAAGCGCAGTGGTTGGTTAATTATTTATTCAAACTTCAAGATGCCTAAACTAAGATAGCATCATTCTATACTCTACATGGGCCCTTTTTGAGATTCTGTTTACCAAATTGGTTGCTATTCTCTGTTAAACCTAAGATACTCGAGATATATAGTAAAATGTAAATATATATACATTTATTGGTAAAAAAACCAACAAAATGGATAACGAGAAAGGTCGGCAATGACATACTAATCATTCAACGCCAACCCCGGACAAAAAACAACATAACAGAGCACAAATTACAAACATATCATATGAGGCGAAGCCGAAGTCCAATATGGCTAGCCAAGGACCAATAACTAAACCAATATGGAAAACCTTGCGCAATTATACCTTTATTGACTAACGAGTCTAATAGGTCGTATTGATTAGTCCAATATGATCCTTAAATGCCTAACCAGTCCAATATGTCATATAGACTAGTCAATACGGCATATTGGATCGGTATGTGTCGTATTGGCGTATTTTGACATTTTGTATTGTATCGACAGGTTTTATCATATTTAGGCTGATATTCTATTGTCAGTCAATAATGATGATTGCCAACAAGGTAACTGCTTGCTAGAACTGCAAAGAGTTGTTGGACGATACATAATTTAGATAGCAGGATCAGAATGTGCTTTTGTTAACTGTAAAATTAGCTAAGTATGTTTGGTCAATTGTAATCTCAATTTTTATAACATGTATCTTTAGGTTTTACATCAGATAAATGAGAACTCTGACATTTCATATTCTATCGTACCAGAAGCAGCAGGTGGTCTTGTTGCGGCACGAGACTTCGTTAATCTCCGCCGATGGGAAGAGAAAGATGGGCAGTACCTTTCACTGGTAAGGCATACAACGTACTCAGGAATGCCGCATCAAAAAAAGCATATCCGGTAAGATATGAGAAATAAACCGTTTGCAAATACAATGTTCAAGACTCAGTAACGAACAATGTAAGCTGTCAAAAAAAACCTTTCCACGACTGTTTTGTATGAGGATAAAAATAATTGCAATTAAATTTTAAGCTAGGTTAGTAAAGTCTCTTTCTTCTGAAGAAATATTCTATATACTTTTGCATAATTATGTCATTTCCTTGCTTGATCCACTTTTCTGTAAATTTACGTACATCGCTTCGGCTTTTGTTCATCAGGACTATACTACCCGTGCTAACCATTATTTTACACAGTACAAAAACATTCTAATGCAAAGTATATTTTCATTGGACGAAATTGACATTTAAAAGCACTGAATGCTGTAGTTGATGCCCTCTGAGATGAACGCACGTGTATACACCGTTACTTCCGGATTAAAAAAAAAAAACTTGCATTTAAAATCTTAACACTTGTTTTAGAGTGGAAATAACAATATAATATTTTTATATTTGCCGGCATCAATTTTTAATTTCAGGGTTTCAAATATCCGTATTCTGGATTCGCTAGCGTCGCCATTAAACTAAGTTAAAACTTTGCAGTCATCAAATCCACAATTCGTGCTGTTGTTTTATTTCAGAGGTGAGAATGGACCAGGAGGATTTGTATTTGTTCCACTGCCAGATGATCCAAATAAATGTAAATTCTACTGGTATCTTAATACAAATCTCAAAGTAAGTGATTTATAATATCACCGAAACGACCCTTAGTATTGTTATCCTTTGCCAAACATTTAATTCTCTGCATGGCATAATTTTAATATCAGCAAAACAATACCGGAGCAGTCAGACAGAAGAAACGACCTAAATAAGAAGAGACTTTGTGACCACAGAAGCACAGATACTACACAGATATAATCAAAAGACTTGAATAAATAACTCAAAAAAAGAAGAATAATCCAAAATAATCTTGAAACGAGACACTGGGTGCTTCGGAAGGGTAACCATGTCCTGTTCCGTAATGTTGAATTTTCAAGAATACTATATATTGATTTTGTTTGCTTTTGTTTTTATATATTCGGTTTATTGCTTTATTATTTTTAGGGTTGGTTACCACAGTATGCAATAGATTTCGGTTTGACAGGAGTAATGCTGGACTACCTAAAATACCTCAAAACTCATATAGAAGACCTTAAAACCAGAAATATATTATAATATTGACACGAATATAATATATTCAAACGGTTTTATCAAAGATTGTAAATATCAACGTATAACAAAGTATTTCTTCTAAAGATTGTTTGGTATGCAAAGATAACAAACGCTGCTAAAACTCCCGAAAGAGGATAAAAATATTTTCGTTTTTGCTGGATTTAACAAAATTAAGCATGCGAGTTACTTCAGTCAGGGTTCATGGCAATTTCTGCATCATCTTCCGATCGTAATTGATGTTTTCATAATTTCTGTTAATATTTGTTAGAAAATAAACAGCTTTGTATTAGTAAGTGAAGTAATATGTGCTATTTGGTTTATGTATGTCATATAACTCACTAGTTTCAGCCATATTGTTATTGTTACTTACAAAGGAAAAACACAGAAGAGTTTCAGTTATTTAAGGCCTTTTTTCAATTTTTGAATCTACGATATAACATGGTTTGTGGAAGTTTATACTTCACGAACTTCAAAGCGGTTTTATGAAATTTAAATATTCCCTAGGAAATGCTTATTTCATTAAATTAGCTCTGGAGTATTCGAATTTATGTCTTCGAAGTTGTACCCCGGCGAAGTCACCACGTAATACAATATAAATTGGATTGACCAACCAATCGACTTGCTTGTATCGTGTGAACGCATGTTTTAATGTAGATAACAAAAAACAAATCCGAAGTGGACAGTTTATTTATTTGTTGTGATGGATAATTTATATATGTATAGTTAAATGATCGTTTCTCACAGTTTCATTCATGAATAAAAAATAGGAATGTGCAATAAATTGTTAACAAAGATAGCTGTATAAAAAATGTTTATATTTTAAAAATTACTGAAAATATAATAAAGTCATGGTTATTAAACAACACTGAATCAAATGAAAATTAATTTTTCCATGTCTTAAAAATAAAAACTAAAATTAAAGATTTCTAAATCTGAAAGCTACTCATCCTTTGTGCTAAGTAAAAATGATGTGTGACCCGCATATATAGAAAACAAATATAAATACCATTATATGTCAGTTGCCCTTTTTTTTTTGTTCTTTTGGTCCTTTATAAAATATGTATAAAGAAATAGCTAATGTTTTGAAGAAACATATTTCAATTCTACCGTACGAGAAGATTCATTAAAAATAGAAGTGTTGATATAAGCATGAATGATACGGAAAGTCTGGTTCCACTTCCAGTTGTTGTAGGCATAGGAATATCTGTAGGACAGGCAGCAGACCAACCAATGTTCTCTTCTTTATTCTGTTCTTTCAACCATTCGATGAGAGGTGTAAAGTATTCTACTAAAGGGAGAGCACTCATATCTCTCTGTCCTGTTATTTCTTCCATCGCATCCTGCCATGGTTTAGACGACCCGAGCTGTAACATTCTCCTGCAAATACATGAATGGAACTATGCTGGAAAAAACATCTTTGATACCATTTTAGATGCACAAGACGGGGAACTAGCAAAACATTTTATTTTAAGTTTTGTTGAAAGTTTAGGATGTTAATTCACACTGGCAAAGTTGGCTTACCTTAATTTGCAATTCAAAGCCCGTTTGATTCTAAATCTTGAAGGTTGTCATAATTTAGGTTTTTATAAACAAAGGTTAACAATGGAAATCAACTACTATCCACTATACACATAAACATGCATATATAAATGATAATGAGGTCTCTTTTACAGATACTGAATTACTGACATTGCTGCTCGACTCCATATTATCAGTGGTATTTTAGATAATTTTTAGGTTTTTTTTTTGTTTGGTTTTGCTGTGAAAGTAAAAACTGTTCGCTATTCTTACATAATCGTCAATTCTATTGAGGCGGAGCAGGCAGCAGCCTCAGTCTTCGAGCACAAAAGAATTCATTTAATTTTAAAATTATACCAAAAAAAGGGAGATAATAAAATAAAAAACAGGTCAAGTAGAAACATGTCAAGGAACGATGCCTTGACTACAAACACTACAAAAGACACCCCACCGTAATTTTTTTTATCAATTCGGGATTCATTTAACTCACCAACTTACTCCATTATTATATGTTTACAAAACCTTACAGCAGAGGCGCTAAGCACGTCTTTTAATATCTCAGAACCATTGGTTTTCTATTATTACATGCTAAGCTTCTGGTAACTTATGATTGAATATTTGATCGACAAAATATTTGTTTGGTGGACGTGTTTTCCAGCAGATTATTTGCATTCCTCTGGGCACTAATTGTGCACCACTCTTGGTCGACCGTTCCTTTACTCATATCAGACAGACGGGCTTCTTAAGGAAAAACAGAAGAAGTTAGCTCGTACCTTTAATTTCAGCTTCCGCTATATGATTACAATACACCATTAGAAGATTACTCAGGGCGCAGCCATTTTATGAAGAGATGATTGAGCCCCAAAATGAATATCCTCGCTTCCGATTGGTCAATATCATATTAATTTGTAAATGATTTAAAACGAGAATGTGTCTTTATTCGAAATATTCTAAATCAAACTATTTCACATGAATGTTTAAAAATGTGTGCAAATTGAAAATTTAAGTGGTGGACCCCCGGCTTTTCGGGAAAATTGCATCCCCCCTTTTGAAGCTTTTTTTCAGGCTAGAAATGCAACGGGAATATATATTATAATTGCTTTACATTATTCCGTTACACTTCCGCCACAACGGAATGCTATAATTTTTCTATAAATTAATATGGAAATTTATTAAATTTTATTGCATGTCGGGGTATCCCCATATGGTAAATGAACATAGAATGGCTAATTATTATTAACCATATAGATGATGTTTTATCACTCAACAATTCACGTTTTGGGAATTTCTTACATCTCAGCTATCACAATTAGCTCGAAATTAAGGATACAACAGACACTTCTAAGTCTACATCTTATCTTGACCTTCATCTCGAAATTAATACATAACTTTACGACAAATGGGATGACATTAACTTTCCAATCGTCAACTTCACATTTTGAGAGGCAACATTCTAGAAGCGCCGGCGTATGGAGTGTATATTTCACAACTTATACGTTATCCTAGAGCTTGTGACATATACATTGACTTCCTGCACAGAGCCTGGCTCCTGATAGAAAAGTTACTCAAACAGGGGCATGTTGCACCTAAGTTGCAGTCATCCTTATTAAAGTTTTATGGACCACATCATGATTTGGTTGACACGTAAAAAAGTCGTTTCCAAATGAAAATGAACCTGTTCCATTGATGTTTTCCCTTCCTCATACCGGATTTGACATGGGCAGAATGGCGGTTGTCCTGCAGGAGGCAGAGACTGCTTACTCTTCCGGAGCACCTGAGTCTACCCCCGGTTTTTTGGAGGGGTCCATGTTGTTTACGTATTTAGTTTTTAAGTGTAATGTTTGTATTGTTTGGTCTTGTCTTAAGTTCGTTGTTTTCTGGAGTTTGTCAGTTGTTTTCGATTTTCCCTCCTTCGATTATCCCTTTGGTATTTCTTAACTTTACTTATGAGCCCATCACACCACCGTCTGATTTATTGCCCACACAAAAGGGTACAATTTACTGTCAAGTACATAATACATCTTTGGTATCTCAATGAAGAATCGTGAGAAAATGTTAAATGGTTTGTTTCTATGTTTGTAAGAAATAAATTTTACCTTAATTTTGCACCAGCTGTTTTGTTCCTATAAATGTCACATCTGTGCAGGGGACCAGTATATCCAATCTCGTCACACAGTGCCTTGTGCCATTGGAATTGTACCACAAAACTTACAAAATACCTGCAGGAATTTTAAAATATTAATAATACAAAAGTAATAAATGTGTGTAAGTGTGATATCATATTTATGTTTTTTGTTTAAATGTGTCCTAAATGACAAAAAAAGTGAAAAAGATATTTAGAGCGCGTTCGATGAAGATATTGAGCTTTTGTTTTCTTATTGTGAAGGTTTTGTCAAGCCTGCGACTTAAGTCGCAGAAAGCTCGACAAAGTGATAGTGATCCGGCGGCGGCGGCAGGTGGCGGCGTTAACTAACTTCTTAAAAGCTTTATATTTTAGAAGGTGGAAGACCTGGATGCTTTATACTTTGTATATAGATGCCTTATGTTACGAAGTTTCCGTCTGTCATATGTACATTGTCCTTGACCTCATTTTCATGGTTCAGTGACTACTTGAAAAAAAAGTTCAGATTTTTTGTAATGTTAATTTCTTCTTATTATGAGTAATAGGATAACTATATTTGGTATGTGCGTACCTTACAAGGTCCTCATCCCCGTCAGACAGTTTTCAATTGACCTCGACCCCATTTCAAGGATCAGTGAACAAGGTTAAGTTTTGGTGGTCAAGTCCACATCTCAGATACTATAAGCAATAGGTCTAGTATATTTGGTGTATGGAAGGATTGTAAGGTGTACATGTCCAACTGGCAGGTGTCATCTGACCTTGACCTCATTTTCATGGCTCAGTGGTTATATTTAAGTTTTTGTGTTTTGGCCTGTTTTTCGAATACTGTATGCAATAGGTCTACTATATTTGCTGTATGGAAGGATTGTAAGGTGTACATGTCCAACTGGCAGGTGTCATCTGATCTTGACCTCATTTTCATGGTTCAGTGATTATAGTTAAGGTTTTGTGTTTTGGCCTGTTTTTCGAATACTGTATGCAATATGTCTGATAGCATTTACTTTCATTAGAAATACACGACAGGCGAGACATATTTCTGTGTCCACTCTTGTTATTGAATTTCTTAAAAGTCGATCAAGTCAAATATGACAGAAGGTAGCTAATACACAGGTGCAAGGGAATTTGACGAATGTCGCTGAATGTTTTACAGTCAGAAACAATTGATCTAAAATTCAAATACAGGTAACTACAGATGTTTCAAAAATCCTATTCCTGTCAACAAAGTATCGTTTAAGAGACGCAATATAATCTAAACGTTAATATTATAAAATGTTTATATACCTGATATATGGTGTATTACCAGGAATATGGTATTTAGCTCCGGGGTCAAAATCTTCTTCCGTTCTTTGTACAGGCGGAGATATTCCTTGATATCCACATCTTAAAATTAAATAAAACTTTTGGTATATGTAATTAATAAATTTAAATTATTTTTGGTATAAGGTGTACATGATGAGAATTGAAAATACAGGTAAAACGGCTGAACATATCCATGAATTTTGCATTATCTTCCTGTATTCCATGTAAATTCCATCCTCTGGTTTCACATTTGTACGTTAATCCAATAGATCCATCTAACAAATAATTCTATTATAAAAAAAATATCACCGTAACAACAACACTCCGTAGGATGCCAACTACTTTATTTTATATTGACTAGTTTCATCAGGACAATTTTTACAAAGGATTATAAGTTTTAAAAAGTGGAGCCGTAGGTTCATATATTGACGACGTCATAATATACAATGGAAAAAGGAAAAAAAAGACAGATAATGAATCGTCTGTGAATGTCAGTTAGAAACGAATAAAATATGTAAATAATTTAAGCTTCGGCATCGTTCTTATTAATGCTATATTATCACGAAAAAAATATAACATATACGGTACGCATTATTTTAAGGTTTATATGACATTGTATTGAAAAGACCTTGGAGTCGAAAAATTGAAAAAAGTATATTTACATGTACAACGTTGCTTACCGTAGATCCCACCAACTGGCGGTATAGTTATTTGGAGTAGTTTCCCCTCGGAATACACTCCATCTCCACTGGTCAATCATATATCCGAATGGAAGAAATGCAATCTTATCTAATGCCATCTGCATCAAGAAATTAATGTCACTTTCTGAAAACAAAAATTAGAATTTCTCCATCCTCCAAAGTCAGGGTTTTGTATCCAAGTTCGTTCCTACAAACCCCTGACAACACTCATTCATATTTAGCGGGTCAAACATATCGCCGCCTGGAGTGTGACCTAGAAAATTCTACCGACGTCGCAAATGGATTCTCTTTTGACCTTCAGAAATAACCAATGAAAACCGTTCACTTCCGACCCGTAAAATATGAAGGAATGTTGTCAGGGGTTTGTAGGAACGAACGTGGATACAAAACCTTGACTTGTGAGGATGAATTTCTCTTAACCTGTAGCTTATTTGTTTAGAGTTGACTATTGTTATCTATTGGATGTGTAACGGGACTTCCCTCGTGTACGATTGATGTTATAGAACCGTAATAGGTTTATAACCACCCTCCATTAGCTGCGCTAGTAGAGTACTCCTTTAGCTCAGTTGGTAGAGCGGTGGGCTACTGGTTCCGGGTTCGATCCCCGGTTGGTGCGGTAGGTATTTTTGGGAAACAAATAAAGCTCTACTGTTACAGATGAAAAAGAAATTGAGATATCAGGATTAATATGTAGTGCAGAGTATAACACTGGGACTGACAAATTTATTTGAGTTAATGTTAATTATTTTGAAAAATGGTTCGAGAAAACGAGAGTTTGTTTGTACAATTGTTGCAACATGCATTACTAAAATTTATAGGATATATGAAAAAAGAGCCTTTTGGGGACATTTAACACCATCTACTTATATTGACCTGATGATGCTAAATTTATATTTCATTGATTCAGCATCAATTACACATATTTGTCCAATAAACCGTTGTTAAGGTCGTGTAACAAAATTCTGTATGCTCTAGAGGTAATGAAATGATCTACCTTCAAACCTGTTATATATATAAAAGGCTTCTGTTGTTTCCAAGTACCTGTGGATAGATGTTTTGTATATTTACCTGTATCAGTAGGTATCGAGTCGAGTAAGCCAATAGCTTTCATATGTTCAGGCGTTTGAAACGACAAGCTGACTATATCCGCCATCCCCTCATGGAAACCTTCAGTATTAAATACAAAATTATTAAGTAATTCTTGAATTGGATATTTATGATTAACTTTTGCTTACACTTGAAAAAACATTTATAGAACAGATGCGTTAGTTTTGCAACTAAAATACGAAAATTCATAACAAATTAGCAAATAATTTCATAAAATAAAACAGAAAAATTAATATAATAAAATTTATGATAAACAGATACATTGTATAGTCATTCACGAAAAAAAAGGTTTTAATAAATTATAATAAAGAAATGAATACATATAAAACACATACTTAGGCTAACGTGCAAAATTCGTATAAGCAGAAGGTACATAAGCAGAATAGACAACATATGGCAAAATAGATGGCACTTTATATCATAATGAATGAGTTTGATTTTGTAAAATTACGTCAAACTGCAAAGAGTTTTCGAAAAAAAACTTATATACATGCGATTGTTTTGGCATTGTTGATATTTCCTTGTATCTGTTTTGTTGTTTATCCGTCATAATATTGAACAATTAACTAGGATGTTGGAAATTAAAATAAAAATAATAACGTTAATGAAATAAACACTTAAGCCTTGTGGACAATTACCAAAAATACAGGTAAGGTTAACATCGTCTGAAAAATTTGAAACCATTCTCGTAAAAGTAATCAAAACTTTATCAACTAAAAATTTAACCACAAGCATGAATAAAAAGATCTTTAAAAAAATATAAAAATCATGTTACTGTCCTGTTGCCTACAACGTCACTTTCATTATTTTTTCGCAGAATTACTTTCAAGTATAGCAATACATTTAAATGAATACAAATTTTCAATTTTCTGTTTGCACTCAATTGTAATTAGTCTAGATATTTATTTGTTATCTTAGACAAAAGTTTGCACATACATGTATATTTAATCGATTCATAATTTTTTTTTCGTGAATTAAAAGTTCAAAGGTCTAATTACAATATACAAAACTTCGAAAACAAATGACCAGGCAACCGATTTGATCATGTCACTTTTTCTGTCCTATTTATTTATTATATAAATAGATCTAACCAAAGCAGCTTCAATATTTCCACTAAGCAAATTAGCATATCGTCCACTATTTTGCCATATGGAACAAGATGCATATAAATATATACCATATCTTACAGCATGCAATCTATATCGAAAAATATTCAAGACACCATTTTAAACAAGTAATTCGCATGATACAAAGGAGTTCATTATTCCTGTTTTCAAAATGAATTTTTCCGTTTTATCTGGGAGTCGGTGAGGTATATATCATAGATAAACTTTATGTGCTGGATATTTTACTTGACAGTCTTGAAAAAAAGACCACAAAATGTAATACGTGATTCGAGGGTAGATAAACTCAAATTGTAATAATATAAAACCTGTTTGATAAAACGAAAGCAATAGAAATCCTGTCAATATTTCAACCATGTATTTGATTTTTCCTCATATTTGATAACAAAATTTTATCACGCACCATTACGTAGATCCGTGTAAGGAAATACAAAACATATTATATAATGCACATGTAAATTGAAAAAGAAAATTTAGTCTCAGATTACATTTTATTGAATAATATTATACAAACACAAGGAATTTTAATTTTGAAATCTAGCCGGTTATGACGTATGATTAGTGTACCTAGTAACATTATACTATGTAAAGTCAAGAAATACCACAGGGATATTCGAAGGAGGGGGAAATCGAAAAACTGAGAAACTCTAGAGAACAACAAAGACAAGACGAAAACAATACATGCACTACAATTAAAAACTAGAAACATATGAACAACATGGACCCCACCAAAACAACGGGGGTAGTCTCATGTGCTAGTATATTTAAATAAATACCTTTACCATTTATAAATAATTTAAAAAAAAGATAAACTAGAAAGCTACTGTCCGATTGTACAATGACTCCCGCATCCACACATTCAAGTAGTTGGAATACTAATATGAAAACTCATTTTTATTTATAGAAGTTATGTAATCATTCTATGAAGAAATCAAACCAATAAATCCAATGAAAAATTTGGAAAAAAAAATCGCGGCTGAAAACTTAGATTCACAATTCAAGAAATTTGAACCTAGTGTTTCTCAAATTGCGCGATTTACATATAAATGCTGTAGAGAAATGAAATACAAATCTAAAAATGAAAGAGGATTTTATGCCACAAGCTTAAATTCACAATTTTTATAATTCGACCGCCTTGACCCCCCCCCCCCCCCCTTTCCCGGTTTTTAAAATTAAATTCTGAAGACTGAGTACGCATCTAGAGATGGTATGCAACCATTTCTATATAGAAATTACATCACTTAACCCAAAAGTCAGAAGAAAGTGTTACGGACGGACAGACGGACGGACGGATGAAGAGACTGAGTCAATCGACATACCAACTAATTTTCTTTAAAAGCTCGGAAATAACTAATCTTGGGACTAAACTAAATTCCAAACACCAATCTATTAATTTTCTCTAAGAATTAAAAAAATAACTAACTACGTTTCAGAAAGAACCACCGTTACCCGGGTTAGCTCCCCTTCTAAATATAGCGGGTTGATGACCGTAATTTTGATAATATTGTATATGCCCCATCTCATGGTGGACTGTTTTCAGTTGAAACATGGTTATATCTGTGCATTGTTTAATTCTGAAATATAGTCATGCAGCTCGGAATAAACATTCCATTCAATAATAATACAATAATATACATGTGTTATTCACGTACATGTAGTTGGAAAGCTTTTTATTTGAAACCGTTTTAGGTAATGACCAATATTCCACATGTAGTTGGAAGGCTTTTATTTAAAACAGCCTTTGGTTATTTCAAATATTCCACAACCTATATATTCATGAAAATGGACAACATGTATATGGAAAAAGGCAATTTGGTAATTTCAAATTTTCCATCAGCTATATATTGACGTAATTGTCTTTAATTATGAGAAAACCATATTCATTACAGCCGTACAATAAGTTACGACAAACAGTTTGACAAGTTTTAAACATTGAAATACGATGTTATCCGCGATCAATTCAAATATTTTGGGTGCTAATTATTTCAAGAGATGTTCAAAATTCAAATAAATGATGAAAAATTGATAATATGTTTTGGCAAATTAAAAATTTTTAGACAAACATTAGACTTTTGAGTGAAAAGTTTAGGACAAAGTAGTACTATAAAAGATATCTGCAATATTAGCAACAATATAATTATCACTTTTTGCGGAATGTGAAATTTTAATCAGAGAATTTGCAGAAAGAATATAAACACTACGTGAAAGGGTAGGAATTTTAAAAATTTCTGTTTCAAATACTTATTTTGATCATCATGTGCCCCAACATATCTATTCATTTACGATATTGGCTAATTGGTTTAATTCTTATGTCGGACGACCAATTGAAACTATGTTTTTATTGTGTTTACATTGTTTAACAAGTGATAAAAGGTGAATCCGGGATGGAGCAATTTTCTGATAATGATTTTTTAACCTTTAAAATTCATCATTTTATCGCCAAATTTTACAAAGTAAAGGTTCATATTATAGTGTTAATATGTAAGAAGTTTAAACAAGAAATCCACCTTGGCCATTGAGAAATTTTGAAATTCTTATTTTACAAATTTCGGGCGTTTCCATCATGACGGTTCAACTCTTTCGTCCCATTAGCT
This sequence comes from Mytilisepta virgata, assembly GCA_028015205.1. Taxonomy (NCBI): domain Eukaryota; kingdom Metazoa; phylum Mollusca; class Bivalvia; order Mytilida; family Mytilidae; genus Mytilisepta; species Mytilisepta virgata. The sequence goes on along the minus strand of CM051510.1, from coordinate 36,789,154 downwards.
AAGAATTTTAAAGGAACCAGTGACTCACTTGTTTATTTTCTAATTGATATCATATAGCTGTAGTACAAATGTTCAAATTTATACTAAAAAAACAAATCAGAATCTTGTGATTAATATTCATGTCCTAAAGTTGAAACCACAAAAAGAAAGGACAACACATGTCGAAAAGACGTAATCAAAGTACATGCTAACATAGATAATAAATATAAGCCCAAAAAATAATATAAAGAATTCAAACATATAACAAACAATAAATGAAAGACAAGACAACAAAAGATTTAAGCAATGTGCCAACAATTTCATAAAGCTAGACATGCCCTTTTTTGACTGAAAAAAAATCATGAGTACTAGTATTATGGACTTCACTTGAAGTAAAACAGAAATTGTAGCAACATTTTTAAAGCCAGCTGAATAATATTTCTACTTCAAACATTAAAACAAATGAAGATAGGCTATTCTTAACTTTTTGTAACGTTTATCCAAAAACTTTGGTGTCAAGATAAGGACATTTCACTGATCAAAGTAGAAGTTTTGTTTGTGACCAGTTTGTAATAATAATTGTTACAGTTTGTGTTTTTAACATGTATGAATATATTAACCTAAACCCTTTAATAGTTTACACCCATGCTATATTTGGAATCAAAACTGAAACTGCAACAATTTTTTTTATCCAATGACAAACAAACTGTTCACTGTGTACAGTCCCCTATGACGTTTTTTTTAAACCATTGTTCAAGACATAATAACATAGTAGACAGTTTACAGTAAACGACTTATTTGTCATCGGTTGCAAATATTGCTACTGTTTCTGTTGTGATTCAGCGTGAAATAGAACTTCAATAAACTGTATTTTTAGATATGTCCAAAAACGCAAAATTAGATTGCTGTCAACAAATGCCAGAGAGGTATAAATTTCAATCGTCACACGCATATACACATGTACCTTGATCACCCCAATATACACTTCGATAATAGAAGCTATATTTTTATATGGCGGATGTGACCAAGTGATGCAGGTGCCATAGTGCCTCAAATATCTGAGTCCATGACCCGTTAAAGGCGATCAAAAGTTTACAGTACTAAAATCTGATTTTAAGAGTGTTGAGTAAGTGTTCAGACATATGTAGATATGAATCCCACTGAAAACGATACAAATTTTGTATTTTTAAATGGAATGGATATATCTCTTGGTTTGGATTTATTAAAGTTCTAGATCTATATACCTGGGTTTGCCCCGCGTCTAAACTTTTGCGGCAATGTTTTGTATTGAAGATAGTATTCCACATGGCCCATTTCATGATGAACTGTTAGAAATTGTCTTTTTGTTACGCTGGTACATTGCTTAATTCTGAAGCAATCAAAATTTTAATTGAAAAAAAAAGAATACACAGTTCATTAGAAAGAGAATATCAGAATTTCAGCAACAATATAGAGGCTCATTTCTCTATAATGTTTGAATTCGTTCTTAAACAGGTAACACACAGAAATATATAAATATCTTACATAAAGTTTAAAGTAAACAAATACAAAGACAGAAACCATTAGATGGAACGAAAGCAGCACGATCATCGCGTGAGAATTTGTAGGAACCATAACATATAATGTAATTTGGATCTTCGAAACCAGTTTAATTACTCAAAATTATTATATACAGACAATTTCATACATTGTTCATATTCATTTTAAGATGAATTTCGTAAAACAAAATAATTATTTATACTGATAAAATTATTGTATTGTTTATATTTTATGGGAAAAGCTTAACTTCAAGCTCAATGCACGCTGTACTTGTCAAGTCCGAGCTTCCGCCGACATCAAACTATCTTTTGATCATATTTTACAAAAGACCATTTGGTGTCACACGAATTTCGGTCTGAACACAAGCTCGTCCTGGTGATAAAATGAAACACATGATACGCCTTTTTCCAAAATCTGTTAAAGAAACTGCACCATGTATTTTTTTCTCCATTCTTTGTAATATATATAGTTTTTGTTGGTGCAATACATCTACATGCATGCGTTGTTAAGATTGTATTTAAATCACCATATGACATGCTTAATATTTTCCCAATTTCTGATATTTAGTTCGATTTTTCTATTAAAAAATAAAACAAAATGATTCAAAGAAAAAATGTAGTAAGATAAGGTTTAAATCACAAAGAAGAAAAAAACCAGCAATTTTCCTTTAAATTATTTAGTCAATATTCGATTTGACCATTTAAAATAATAATTATTTTTTCTGTTTAATGTACCAGAAATTGTTTCCCTGTAAAATGGTATTAAAATTTATTTTGTGTATACCCGGATTCGCTCCTTCCCGTAAAATAATAGGTAGATGCTTATAAACTGAAAAATACTCGACATGTCCCATCTCATGATGAATAAGAATCAGCTGTTCTGTAGTTAAGGATGCACACATTTTTATTCTACAATTAATATTATGATATTATTAAATGGTTGTTTCTGTATTGGCATTGTTATTGGTCCGAGGCGGAGCCGAGGGTCAATACAACTAGCCGAGGACCAATAACAAGAGCAATACCGAAACACATTGTAATGATATCTTCATTAATTAACTAGTTTTCACAATGCACGTTCTTCGCGACTTTTTTAAATCAATTCATTGCAAATTCGCTAGTATATCAAAAAGTGTACATTCATCGAAAGACTGAAATTAAAGTTATGAAAGATATTTTTAGTCAGAGCCCATATATGTAAAGTAAACAGTCTACAGAAAGTCGATTCACCCTGCATTGACCGGGTACAAGTCGGCCAATACAGCAAAAATTCCGCATTTGCCGGGTTTTTCGATATCGGCCCAGTTAAAGAGTAACTAAAACGCTTATAGCAAGTTATTTTCATTTTAAAGTACTAAATAAACGTATAAAAACGCAAAAAACCCGATGAAATTTGGTCAAGTAATAACGGAGAAAATAGCGAGTGAAGTTGGATTATTTTTACCTGTGGGAAATCCAATCAGCGCTATTTCCGGAAACAGGGTTTCCTCGCTGAGTGACCCCGATTGACCGGAAATGACGTACAGTGCGGGCTACTCTTGAACTTGTTTACATTGATCAGAAGGAATATATTATGGATGGAAACAGCAATGCTAGTGATTAATCACTGTCATTTCAAAGCTCATCATTTGAAATCATTGAAGAAGTTGACCGGCCGGAATTATCAGTGCTTACCAATTTGAAATAATAATTTAATTCTAGAAATGGCGAATTCTGGTAATAAATATAATAGTATAGCCAATAAATTTCAATAATTGCTCCCATATACATATATATAAAAAGAATGAAAATGAAATTATATAGATATTTTGAAAGGTGTGAATAAACATAAATACAACTGGAAGACCATCTTATAGGAATAAAAAGCAAACCCTATTTTTTTAAACAAGCAAATATAAGACACAATATTAATTGATAGTTTTAAAACAGATGTTTTACAAATAGTGATATAAGTTACTGAATAGTAATATAGATTTTGATGTAAAATTGTAATGTGTTTTTTTATTGAATTGACAGATTCATAAAATTTCAGAATTTTCTTATAAAAATATAATAAATTTCTTAGTTTAATCAGAGACATATATGTAGAGAGGGATAAGTAATTTCTTACAATCCTTGTTGTAATAATAAAAATATGTAGAGAATCATTGGAGAAACTGCACTGTACACCTAAAACTTTAATAAAAGATTTTGATGGATTTTAATAAAAAAAAAATTATTCAACTTATAAAATAATTCCCACATTTGTGGAGTTATAATTTGGTTAATATTGGTTATGGGACTTTATGCTCTTTGTGTAATTTGAATTATAATATCAGTCAAAACTGGTTTTCATAACACCTTTCTAACGACTTTGTTATATTGATTTACTCCACAGGTGGTATGTGCATGGCCAAGTTGTTATTTACCTGATTGGAGGGATTAAAACTTTTGTTTGATCTTTATTACTAGATAACAGAATGTTAATAGGTGCTAAAACTTTAACTGTTTTAATTACCAGGATTAAAGGTGATAAATATCCATCCACATGTTTACTAATTTGTTTTATATCATGAACTAGTTTTAATTTTCACAGGTGTTTAATACTATTTAGGGGGAAAATAAAATTTCTTGCACAATTGGAAGTGTCATATATATATTTTTTTTTATAAATAATGAATAAATAAATACATATTCTTTTAATAAATAATTAGACAGTCAAACTTTGCTTTAGCTTTACATTGCCTAATGAAATAGAATGTCTTTAAAAAAAAGCTACATTTTTACCCAAATTATTTTCTGCATTATCAGGATATGTATACTGGTCATGCTGGTTGCCCATTTTTCACACAAGTAGAAATATATAAAATTATATATATTAAAATAGTAAGTTAAAGTCCTCTTATACATATATGAACAAATTTAGGCAAAATATAAATCACAACCCTCCATCCAAGACACAATGTAATAAAAGTGAGCAAACATAGGTTAAGTCTTTATTCAATTAAACTTTTATAATTCTATTATGGCACCAAATGCACATCAGCTGTTTAGCGCAAAGAATTATGACGCTTTATATTATTTCTGAAGTCTCTAGGTATTCAAACTCATGATAGTAATGCCAAGTCAAACTTATTCATATACATTGCTAAGTCTCTGGTGGATTTGCATACATTGTATAATATCACAACTATTTTTTATAAATTTAAAATACTTTATATGTATAATAAGTCATAGTGTACAACAGATGCAATGGACATGCGTTTAAGTAATGTGATTATTTATTGAAAAAGGGTGGATAAAAAAAGCGTGTTGAGTATGTCCCGTTTTTGCAGAGTTGCTGCATCCCGCAACTGCACAATTCCTTCCCATTGTTGAATTGTAGATTTAAATTAAGTAAAATGTTTCATCAAACAAGTGTCGGTGAATATATAAGAAGCACTGTCAATCGATAATTGTCACCAATAACGTATAAACAATCAACTGAATCTGCTTTCACTTTGCAAATGACCTGTACCTATTTATGTACAAGATCTGAACCGCACAGTACGTCACTTCCGGCGAGTAGTAATATTAGAATAAGTGGCGAGTTTTTTTAACAAATCGTTCAGGTGTGCAAATGACGATCGGCCAGTATTTTGCTAATATCTCGAAAACTAAGTTACCTAATTTCATCGGGTGTTTTGCGTTTTTTAGTACTATAAAATGAAAATAACTTTCTATAAGCGTTTTAGTTACTCTTTAATGATTTTGTATCAAAGGGACAGTTTTAGTCTTTTTAAAGTCAATAATACACTAGTTAATTAATTAAAAAATATGTATACAAAGTTATCAAATTAGTTATAGGAGCAAATGTCACATTAAAAAAAACTCGAAACAAAATAAAATCTTTGTAACACGTATTAATACACAAAAGGTGAACACAAAATTTCAAAACCTATTTGATATTAATTTGATCATTTCTTGTATAGCGTGTCGTTATAGATTATACACATAGATTAAAATGCTTTGTGTCCACTGCACTACATTTAATGGTAATGATTTTATTCATCACATTGGCGGCTGCTGCTCATGCAGTCTCCTATAATTTCCAAATGTGTAGTAGGCTAGATATATAAGTTGATTTTTTCTGCTAGTTTAAATTATCACTCGATTTGTATGTAATGTCCTTCAAAGTCTTGACATTTGCAGATGCAGTTTTTCAAAGGTAAAAAGGTATTCTATTCATAGTAGTTTTCCGGCAGGTTTTGACATTAAAAATTGTCTATAATTGTAAAGATATTACAATAAAATGTCCCAAAATTTTATTCTTTTCAAAACCTCACAGAATCACAATAGAAACACTAACAATATTCGTAATCAATGAATCTATTGTGACATCACTCCATTGTTTTCTAAATGTCTCTAAGACAACATTTAGCGTAATTTCCATAGTAAAAGTTTTCAAAATTGACTATTTTTCATAAAAGGAAACCATGAATGAACAATAGTAATACTTAGTTAAGCTATCCATCTTTGATACTTTGCAAATGATATTACAATTTTACAAATCTATAACGCTATTGGAACGTCGTGGAAACCACAAAGCCAACATTAACAAGAGAAATAATGAAACATTTTGGCATATACCACTAGGTGGCGCTATTTCACTGACATTAATTTATCCCGAATAATAGTACAATACAGAAAAGAATATGGTATAAGTTATATATATATCGTATTAATCATGCATTTGATTAGATTACAAAGTGAAAGTTTGAGAAGAAGGATTTTTAATTCTACTGTCTGCATAACTCGGCTAGTAAAATGCATTTTTCGCATTTTGAAAGTCTAAACGTCAGAGTAACACAAATGTATTAGAAAATCTTTTGTTGGTTAATAAACCTTATTGAGTTGTCCAAAAAAACAAAGAAATTGTAAAGTTGTTTATAAAGGTATACCTCACAAAGGATTCTAAATGGGAATTTCCAATAGCAAAATTAATGCACTTGATAATTTCAAAAAATTAATAATTTTAATTTATTAACTCAGACTTATCCAAAAATTTGCGCTTTGTGCATATTTCATGCAACACGGGATTGTAATGCTTAATTATATAAAATCTCATATGAAGAGTTATCGCCCTTTTACATTGAAAATTCCATAGGCGGTATTTTATGTTTCTCTGGAAGACATGATTGAACAAAAGAAGTTAAGTTCAATTGTTTCATTTACGATTTAGCTCGTTGCATCTTTCACAAAAGTGAGTAGACAATTCACGTTGATTAAGATAATACTTTACACATTTTGAAAAATCCGTTGAAGGAACTGAGGTGTCCAGACAGTAGGAAGTTACTAGCAGAGGATAGGTGCGTTCTTTGGCAGATACTAGCAAGAGTGGAAAGGTTAAAACTTTATGAGGATTACCGGGATTTCCGCCATCTCTAAAAAGGATCGGTTGATTTTTGTACGCCAAGAAATAAATCACGTGTCCCATTTCGTGATGAACAGTAAGAAACTGGTCGGCTGTAATACTAGTACATTGTTTGATTCTGAAAAAATAGTTTAAGAGCAGTAATTGCTCTATTCTTCAATATTGTTGTTGATTTAAACTGAGACTACTATAACACATAGTTATAGTAGTCTCAGATTTAAAGTGATTAGATAAAACCTAATATAGCGTAAAGTCACAGAAAAACACAAGAAATGGTAGGAAACTATAGCTATATATATATGTTCAGATTTTTACCAGGATTTCCTCCCCTACGAAAGAGGACTGGCTGGTGCATGTAGGCTAAATAGTAAATCACGTGACCCATCTCGTGATGAACCGTAAGAAATTGGTCGGCAGTAACACTTGTACATTGTTTAATCCTGTAAGAGTGTGAAGCAATCTAATAATACGAACTACCTTTAGTCCTCTACCGAGTGTTTTTGGTTGAACAAAAAGAGAATTATTTAGAATTTTGAACTGTGAAAATTGTTAAAATGCATATCAGGTGTACATCCGGTACAATTTACTTTGATTTTTTCAAACATGAATTTCGACTTTAACCAATTAATGGTATACAGTATCAAATTCAAGGCAGTTACAATTAAAACAGGGAAATATTACAGGTTATCATGGTTATAGCCTTCTACGTTTTGTGTAACACACAAGATACTATCCAATCATCGAACATTTATAACTGACGAACCATATGATGAAAACAATTGTGTCGGCGTTGGTAGGTAAAATTTGTTTTTATTTATTACATTTTAGTTATTCAACTTATTATCATTTTTTTTTATATTCCCATCATGTTAAAAAACTTGTGTACCTGGTTATAATAACCTAAAAAATCTGACAGGTAAGCATCAAATAATAGTTACTAATTGGGTATTGTCAATGCCCTACAGATCAAAAGAATTTAGAATATTTCTCTTTTTCAAGGGATGTTCTCTCAGAAAAAAAACTCTTAATTGTATAAAAATTCAATACGTTCAAATACCTGAAATCATCTCCATCATAGAAATCCCAAGCAGAAGCATGACAGACGACATCACGATCTGGTGGTTTAACTAACATAGATTTAGTCCAGAACCCGGCCGGCATAGGATCCAAACCAATGGACACAAAAAATTCCTCTGCGACTTGGTACATATAAGTCACATTGTAGCCCTGTAAAATAATCAATTAAATTAATCATCATATTATGAATATCTTAATATCTCCTTCAACACAAACATTAAGTTACAAATAGTTATAAATTCTATTTCCAATTAGAAAAAATATATAAAAGTGAACACAGGAACTAGCAAATTTGTTTAAACCTAACCGAACATTCGAGTTATCATGAGTACAGAGATTACTGTTGACGGTCAGGACATTTGTTCGAATTATCCAAATATTCGACTTTAATTTGTTTGAGATATCGAGAGCAAAAATGAATGATGTAATCATTGTTTATACTTTTGTTTGCATTTTGCTTGCTTTATTATTGAACCACGTGATTGAAATATTTACAAGAATTAATAATGAATCAAAACTTTTTAAAAGTCTTTTAAAAAGAGCAAACATTGGAATATATTGTCTAAATTACCAGATCTTTCATTCTTTGAGTTATATCAACGCTGACAGCATCTGGATACGGGGTCAATAGGTCATAAATATTGCTCCACGTCTGTGACCACATGTTTCCAAATAAATGAGCTGGAATATGACCACTTTCCGGAAAAAGTTCCGCACCATAAAATTTCTTTAGTTTTTGTCGTGTATATGCGTGTAACTGTTCATACAATGGACGGAATTCATCGTAGAGTCGTTTGACATCGGCCTCAAATGTCGGAGCTTCATACCATGATCTCCAATATTCACCGGTATCATTAAAACCTGTAATATATATGTTGTAATTCTTTATAGGCTTTAACCCTGGAATTCACACACACACACACCTTCATGATCTTGCACACATTATTTATATCTATGAACATACGATACATTTTCACACTGCAAGAAGCTATTCATTATTTTTTTATCATCATGGCTTCTATTTTTTATTTTTACCTTATGTAGTGTTAATATCAGTAGTGATCCTTAAGCTGAAATACATGTATTATATATGCAGGAAACAGTACCTGATTTCAGTTTATAATTATTTAAAATTAAACGTCACTAAATGTCATACAAAAATATTCAGAATGAATGTAGTTTTATTCCTAGGGGTGTTTTTTCTTTAAATTTTCATTTATCCCAAAAGCTAGTGAACCGATTACTTACAAGGAAAACCTATAACAAAAAATATTAATGTAACACTATGTACTTTAAAATGTTGACACATTTTAAGCATTTCAATTAAAACATTAAATATTAAAATTTGACATAGACCCATGTATGAATTTAATAAATGACATTCTGTATATTGTACCACTTTGTCGTTTCCCTCATGTCAAACACATGTTTACCATCCAATATACAACAATACACGTGTTAGAGTTGTGTATCCTGTACAAAATACTGTTTTTTTATTTCATAGATTTAATTTTAGGATTTTATTGGTCTATTTTTTTCTAGGCTAAAATTCATACTTTATACATGTTATAAAAACGTAAGCAAGGTAAAGATATAATATATATATATCCCAAAAATATTAAATTTTATGGAAATTTTTATGATCATTCCTTTGAAAGCATTCACATTGATTTAAACTAGACCGTTAACACTTTCTAACCTCTTAGATAGGACCATTCTCAACTTTTGGAGGATGAAATACAAATATTGTGACAGGCAAGTGTGCAAGAACGGGAAATGTTTGACATGAAATAACATTTTAAAAAATTAAGCATTTGTCAGATGAGCAGTATTGTATCACAAAACAGGTACTTTTAAGATATACTGTCAACTACAAATACTGATACTCACAAGTTTTAATACATTTACGGACGGACGAACGGTACAACAGACCAGTGGACGAACGGACGGACCAGGGTAAAACAATATGCCCCCCCCCAACCTTTAGTTGCAATAAAATGCCAAAATGACCAAAAGGGGTACAACCAAACCCATATGCACAAGGGAGATACCACTTACTTTTCACAATTTTAGCAATTTTATACAATAAATTTTAAGCATCAATTTCGGACTACTATCGAATCAGTGGTAAATATAAAATGCTTTGATACCAATTTAGAAGCATAAGATCATGATCAAATTTCGTTGAGGAAATGTGTGTCAATGTGCACACAGCCGAATGCAAGATTTCCAATCTCTGACTAGCTATAGGCTTTCTTTAATCAAAATGATAGTAAATATTACCACAGATTTGTCAGCGGTTGAAATTATATTTTGTATGTTATATAATCTTACCACTGAATTTGATTGCATCATTCATGACGTTGACGAATTGCGTGTACTTGTTCCTCATCAATTTTCCAGTTTTATCACGCCAACCTTTCCACACTGCCAGTAACTCATTGTAGTTTCGGCTAGTTGTTAAAATGTCGGTCAAGTCTGAAATAAGAATTTATCTGAAAGGTCGCATATGAATATTTCATATGAAAAACAAAGTATAAGTATAGAAGCAGAGTATCCGATAGTTTTGCTTCTTCATTATAATACAAACGTAGAGCCTCAAACGTGGAACAAAACAATGTACCCCCCCCCCTTTCCCCCACGTTCAATGCAAGTTAACGACGATCTTTCCCAAAGGTTTAAGGATAATCTGTTTCAATAACCAGTAACACAAATATTTGGGATCGACTTATTTTATAATAGCACATATGTACAATACAAGGTGCATATTTTGGAATAACTTTACCTGGTTCTAATTCTAAGCATTCTGTATATCCGTATTCTGGTAAACATACTTCTCCTGTACTGTAAATACTTGTTAACTCTGCTTCGAGTCTGGATTTCTAAATGTTATATAAAATATATTAAATGGAATATTATGCCTTTAATAGAAAAAGATATGAAACCAAAGGAAAAAGCAACGATGACGGGCGAATCAAAAGTCAACATTACAGCCTCCCCCCAAAACTAGACATGAAGCAACAACACACATATACAGCACGGAATAAAAAGCTCACGAGAATCTGGTAAAGTAAACTGCAGAAGACAAAAATCCTAACACAAGATCTCTGTTCTTACTGGTCAGATTGTAACTTCGTGTCGGTCAAATACAAAAAGTGATCATTAAGCAAAAATTCTCCAGTGAAAAAAAAATCAATGCTGAACATGATGAATATGACATTTAAAGCTTTTAAACAGACAAAAGATCAAATTCGTCAGTTTACAAAATTTACATCAATTATAAAAACTAAACAAAACAAACTTGAACATATCACAGATACAACGAAATCTTACAGATAAGAAACACCTGATCAATATTTCAAAAAGCATGCCACCCTTCTAGACGGTGGAATTAATTGTTGATATATTTGGTCTACTACATTTTGTTGTTCTTAAACGTTCTGAATTTGTGTTTCTCCCCCGTACCTAACTTATTATCTTTGTTTTAGATGTTGACATAAAACTGCATATTTTACTAAAACAGTATAGGTCCCATAAACACGTTACAAAAACCTCTTTTAAATAATTTATTGATAACTTCTGTGAGTATATAAAACGAGGCGCATATGCAGTTTTGATGTTGACATTATTATGTTACGATAGGCCGCGTAGTGGAAAGTTTTACATTGACTTCAATGTGAAAAATATGGTTTGTGCATTGTTCCAGTATTTAAGGATGATCGCTGGTCTAATAGGAAATAAATAGGATATGAAAAAGGTGTTTTAGTTTGAGAGAACATATGAATAGTGAACAAATAAGCAAGAAAAAAATATAGATTCATGTGCTCATTTTAGAGCTATAAGGCCTTGAAAATTTGCAGGAAATGGGTTTCCTCTGGATTTTTCATTGTCCTTGCATTGACAACTTAAATTCAGTCTCTCAAAAATGTATGAAAAAATAAAAAGGATTTCATAAAATTTTGTCAAATACCATTTTCAGGTATATATTATTGAATTATGAAAGAAAACGTGAGGGTTCATGGGCAAAACATTTCTTATATAAGAAATGAATAAAACCCGAGGATTCCGAAAATCTGTCAAAAAGACCAAAACATGACCAGCGAGCATCTTTGAATCATTTGGAAAGGCTTTTGATACTTTAACAACAGATCTACTGAAGTAATGTATACCGTATACGGAGCAGGAACTGGGGGCACCTGGGTTCACTCCTGGTTTTTATAGGAGTTCGTGTTGTTCATTGTTTTTTAGTTTTCTATGTTTATTTGTTGTGCTTGTGGTTGTTCATTTGTCTTCCCGGGTTTGTCTGTCCAATGGATTACGTTTTTTTATTGTTCCTTAGGTATGTTTGTCCTCTTTATAGACAATACATGTGTGTATTTACATATTGTGAAAAAAAAATATTGTAGAGTTGTGTATTTATTTTGTATATTCGGTAGCTATAATACCGACAAATGCCGATGGCATTATGTTTTAAATTGTTATATAAATCAAGTTTTCCTGTATTTTTTTTGTTGTACATTTTAAATTTGCATTTAAATCACGTCGGATCTCAACAACAATGTATTCACAAAGTCATATGTATATCTGAGTACATTGCAAGTATTATGCAAACGAATTTTGACCGAAATATACTGAAATAGTATAAATTGTAAATAAAAACTAGATTAAAACTGATTTATATAGTATTATTTTCATTAAACAGTACGCTGTAAATATGATTTAAAGCACAATTTGGAAAAGTAAATATTTATACCAAAGGCATGAAAACCACCTCTGCTAGTCTAAATAGTAAAATGGATGACAGTTATATGTGAATGCAATATACAAACATCATTAAATCTTATTATGTACAAATATAATAAATTCTGGATAGTTTTGTGATTTTTTGTCCTACGTACCCATAACGACTTTTATATTATATATAATTTTGATCGGTGTAACCAAAATAGATTTCTTAAATCAATAGCTTTGAAAGTAGTATTGTTGTTTTTCAAAACAAACCCAGAGAAATCATCTACATGATTGTGTACACATGTAAAATTTATAAGAGGAACTGAAACAAAATCCAAAACGGAAACCTTTGTGTGATCCAGTTAGGTGCAGACATAACCTATCACCAAGTTAACTTAGAGCAATTCTGCCGACTGCTTTAGAACTGCTCAAGAATAGAATCCTGACTGCTCTAGAACAGAACCCTGACCGATTCTGACTGCTCTTAACTGTCATGGTCAAGAACAGCCCTAACCTGTCTACAACAGTTCTATAACCAGTCATAGTCTAGAACGGTTCTAGTAACAGTCAGAATTTAGTTAACATGGACTAGTGGTTATGACTGTCGCCATTGTATGTGATATTTTTCTTTTACTATAACTGATCGTGATTCATTATATATAATACATTCCCTTCAAACAATATGATAAACTAAGGATTATCGGCCTCATGCATAGCTCGGTCCTTAGATGAGTTTGGTTTTACCTTTTTGGTGTGTTTAGCATTCTTGAATTTGAAATATATTTTTGGTTTTTCAACATTTTAGACCTTTAGCAACGCTGATGAGTCGTAATTCCACGACATGTGCGCATCTTGTACATCAAAATTTGTATGAAAGACTTCAAACTACATAATACAAATGTGATAAATTAATTGTCAAATAAAACACACTTACTAGCTCTATCTTGGCAGTGTCATTGACTGCTGAAAAACCAATCTCCGTGATCTTCTTAAATTGTCTTTTTTCTGTTTCATTTAGACTTCCGCTGTTCTTCCAATCATATTTATTTGCCTCAGTCGCCATATGTTTTGTGAAATTTGCAACTTCTAAATCAGACTGGGTCTGGAAATTTAAGATCAATACTATTAAAACTCAGTCTTCAAATAAAATGTATAACGAAGAACCGCGCACAAACCAGTGTTATGATCAGTCCGAATTTGCGCTGAGTTGTGCAATTGTCAATTTGAAATTAAGGATGTTCGCTGCTCAGTTTCAAAATAACAAGCTTTTCATAACACTGGTAAATATTGATAGTGGGTTAATAAAGGAACTAAAAGAGCAAAAATAAATTATAGGTCCGTGTGCTTGTTTTCGAGATATAAGCCATTGAAAATTTGTCGGGAAAATATGTTCTCTTGATTTTACATAGCTTTGTCATTGACAAGTTTTCTTTCTCAAAAAACATTTAATAATAACAATGATTTTATAAGATTTTTACAATTGGCTTATTATTCTGCATGCAAAAGATCTGGGAAAAGAAAAATGGGTGTTAGCGGGAAAAATAATTTATGGCATTCAAATGGATAAAACCAGATGATTCTGAACATCTGACAAAAATTCAAAAACATTTTTAAAAATAAAAGCAGTTATCAGTTGCCTTCAGGAAATTTCTACCGAAAATTTGTGCACCATATACGTTCTTATTTAGGTCTAAGAGAAGCAAAGAAGGATCGAAACATGTATGGTTGGAAATCGAAACAGTAACACTAATGACGTAACCGATGAACAATAAATTTTATACTGGACATTGTGTTCTATGACCTTACACTATTGTTGTCTTGATGCTCAGAAACGATGATATTACACGGAGGAAAGAAAAGTGAAACATAGTAAACTTATTGCTTAGGGACCGACCATTTGACTTCAAAAGGGAGGGGGGGTATGGTTTTTTGTCCGAGTCAGAAATGTTTTTTGCGTTTTTCAACGCTATCTATCAAATTATTTTTTTTCAAAATTTAACACTATACGCGATGCGGAAAATCTTTATGCAGAATATTTTTTTTGCGGTCATCTGCTTGACCACAATATATTTTTTCAGGAAAAAACCATAACCCCCCCCTTTCTTAAAGTTAAATGGTCGGTCCCTTAGAAATCTTATACAATTTTGGCACTTTACTGAGTGCAATATCATATTTTATGGACCACTTAACAGCAATATTACCAAAGACTATAATTGTTTTATTTAATTTCACTCTATTGTTTTTGAAGATGAACTTCATTTTTAAGAGAATAGAGAAAGAATGGAAACGGGGATTATGTCAAAGAGACAACAACCCGACCAAACAGCAGAAAACAGTTCAAGGCTACCAATGGGTCTTCAACGTAGCGAGAAAATCCCACACCCGGAGGCGGGCTTCAGCTGGCCCAAAACAAAAATAATGCAAAGTCAACTTTGTACAACTACACGAGTTTTATGGTATACTGATTAGAAACAATAAATTGAACCTTACCATTGATAAGGCCTTCAACCCTTTTGTTTCAATGAATAGTTATTGCAATAGTTGGGGAATATTTTTGACACTACTAAACGATAGATATCACAGGAAGATTTGTGTATTTTAGGGTGAAAATCATGCATCATCAGCATCCATGTATGTAATGTACAAAACAGAGCATGAATTCACGCAATTGTTTGGATCTTCTTAATCGGAAATCACCTGTTTCTAAAAAAAGTTCACGGTGCAATATCACAAGATATGGACTAGAAATCTAAAAGTACGAAATGTAATAATATGCAAATATAGCCTTTGATGAAAGTCGGTGCAAGATTATATCTACCTGAGAGAAAATGACCGAGGACAACGTCCGAGGTCGATATGCTTCTCTGGGTAGATACAGTTGACCTTGGGCGATATGTTTCTCTCGGACAGATATAACCTGCTACATTTGTTATATTATTAATTGGCACATTCAACTTTTTTAGAAATCATTCAATATGCCCAGTTAATCCTCAAAAAGACAAGGAATCGTGTGATGCAATTCAAACTAATCCAATGAGCAGAAATTATTCAATTTATAAAATTATTTATTATCAGTCATGACGATTGTTAATGTCTCTCTTCTAAATCTTAAATTCCATAGTGATAAGTACATGAAAGTTAAACAAGAAGCCTAGCTTTGAAGTGTGGTAAGTTAATAGTATACTGTTAAATTTCAATTGAAAGGTTCATGTAAAACTGGTAAATTCGTGAGTTATTGTATTGTTCGGTCACTTATTGTAGATTTTATATAGATTCGAATTTGAAGAACAGACATTTTTATGCAGTAAATATGAATGTCAAACTAGAGGATAGAAAACAATTTTATATGCACTAATTGTACATTTATTTAGTTTCTCAAATTTCTTTACTATTAGCATGGTATAAAAACAAAAACAAACTCTTTTTGACAAATCAGTCATTCCGTAACATCTTAAATGTTTATGAATACTCCGTTTTTAATTTCAAACTAGAGGCTCAGAGGGCTGAGCCTGTATCGCTCACCTGGCAGAAACAAGAAGTGACCATGGCAGCCATATTTGTCGCACGATCTCGACAAAATCAGAAAACTGTAAAAAAAAAAACCTCCCACAGATGCTTCTTGCCAAGTATCGTTACATTTGGCCAACCGGTTTTAGGGAAGATTTCTTTATACCAGCCTATCAGAAACAAGAATTGCCAATGGCAGCCAATTTCATAAAAGACTTTCCATAGATGTTTCCTGTCAAGTTTTGCTGACAGTTTTGGCCAAGTACCAGACTTTTTATATTTTTTAAAATCAATCAATGAGAATCAAGAGTTGCCCATGAGAGCAATGTTTGTTGCCCGATTGGGACGAAATGAGGAAACTTTGTAACGAACCTCCCATAGATGATTCCTGTCAACTTTCGTTCCATTTGGCCAAGCAACTTCAGAAGATTTTTTTATATCAGCCAATCAAAAAGATAACTGCCCATGGCGTCCATATTTGTAGTCCAATCGGGACGAAATGAGGTATTTTTTTTATAAAGGATCTCCTATATATGCTTCTTGTCAAGTTTCGTTCCATTTGGTCCAGTAATTTCAGAAGAGAAGATTTTTTTTTTTTATCAGTCAATCAGAAACAAGAACTGACCATGGTGGCCACATGGAAAACGCCTTATTAGGAAAGACAACTTGCATCGTTTATGGCAATTCTACATCTGATAAATAAACAACAAAATAGATAACAGGAAATGTAAACAATGATATACTAATCAATCAAAGCAGCCCAACTGACAGAACTCTGGACGAAACATAACATAAAAGAGCACAAGCATAAACACAGCAGAGAATCAAGATAGTCTGACTGAACAGTTGTAGGGTCAAACCGCATTTATGACTACCCAAACTTTCCCCTTATCTATCATGACACTCTGGTGTATAAAACAAACTATAAAAACCAGTACAGTATGATTACCAATGTGACCGCTTGCTAGAACTGCAAAGTTAGATTTGACGGTACATAATTTCGATAGCAGGGTCAGAATGTGCTCCTTTTAACATTAAAACTAGCTAAGGCTGTCATAGCTGCAGGTCTGAGACGTCGCTCTACTAAACGAAAAAGTCTGAAATTACACTCCCACAAAGGGTCTAATGCTATATCGTCATAGAGTTCAAAAGGAATCGGGAGTATTCGTGAGAGGCCAATATGAATTTAAAGTCTTCCAGTCATTGAAAGAAAGAGCACGTTTTACAGAATTGCACATAATTTCATAATTTGTAGCCCTTACTGTGTAAAGATCTTAAGTAAGGAGATTTGTAGACGAAAAATGAGAAAGAAAAACATTAAACATCACCCAATCAACCACGTGCAATCACATCCATCTAGAAAAAGATCCAGCATAGTCAGAGCTTCATGATACATTCACACAGAAGTGATTGGGTTACCTGATTTCTTTGGGTATCCTCTTAACCGTCTAACGTAAAACAAAGATAAGATGCAATAAAGTATGATTACTTTAAGTTGAGCTCAGTTCAAACCTCTCTTTAGAACTGTCCTAAACTGTCAGAAGAACTGTTCTAGAATTGTCATCCTGGCACCTTTAGAACCGTTTATGACAGTTCTACCCTAGAACCATTTATGACAGTTCTACTCTAGAACCATTTATGACAGTTCTACTCTAGAACCATTTATGACAGTTCTACCCTAGAACCATTCTTAACTATTCTGGGCGATTCTACCCTAGAAGTATTCTGGACGGTTCTACCCTAGAACCAATCTGAATGGTTCTAACCCAGAACCATTAATGACCCTTGCAATAAGTTATGAATTTTGAACATCAAAATTATAAGAAATAAAATCATTAATTTGTTGTCATAATTTTATAATTTTACCGAAATATATTATAGAGTTAAAAAAAAGAAGAAAAAATACTCAGAATAAACTTTTTACTAAAACTAAATGATTTAAAAACTATCGGTGTTATTTACTAGTACATAAAACATTCCTCTACATATGTTTCGACAAGAAAACAGTTTAAATCAAGATTTAGTGCCGTCCCTTCTCATTTGAAATTATTGTGTAAAATATCCATATATGTACATTATGTGTACGTAATTTTTCAATAAATTGGTGATATGCACCTCTTATTTCAAAATGGCGGTACTCATCCCAATCATCTTCTACCTTGTCATAACGAAATAAATATCGTTCATACGAGCAAAGAGAATTAATTATATAATATATCAAATGTTTGCCACATAAAAATGGTAAAACAGATAAATTATTAATTTTAAATAAATTGAAATGTTACTTATCTGACACATCTGAAATCTCTGCCTTGAAATTTGGGACCACCTTATACACACCTCTTTATTCAAATGCTGCATTAATTATTTTAAAATGTAGCGTTATAAAAATTTGAAACCCCCCTGATTTTGTCAACAAAACGGTGTACCTGTTTATATACAAATGTACCTGTGTATCTTTAAGGTCCGGACTGTCGAATACAAAATACATGTCAAAACGTTAATTAGTTATAATTACCTGAAACACACAACATGTTACGGAGAACAAATTTCTTTACCTGTAAATTTATTTCAGATAAAAATCACACAGATTTTAACAAAAACAATAATTTGTTTTTCTTGTGAGTAAAAAAAAATAATTAAAAAAAACATAGCTCTTTATTACATGTATGTACTTTTGCTGTTTTTTATAAATTAGTCATAAATTTAATATTATTAATTAATTGACGTGAAATGTTACTACATATTTAAAAAAAAAGTTTTAAAAGTTTGGGAAAAGAGTAGTACGTGCCATAATCAATACAGAATTATCGGACATGAGAATGGACTGTTCTACCCTAGAACCATTTATGACAGTTCTACACTAAAACCCTTTTGTATGGTTCTACCCTAGAACCGTTCTAGTACTGTTCTAGAACCGTCCTCTCTAACAGAATAGTTGAGAGGTTAGAACTGATCTCAACTGTATATGGTGTCCGCTACTGTCTGTTTCGCAGACAACGAAGACAAATCAAGGAAAACCTACTCATAGGGAAACCTTTTCGAAGAATTACGACATTATTATAAACGAAATATACACGAACAGAAATGATTTGCTATTCCAACACGAACAGAAATCGAATTTAATAATCCTTTACATTTCTCCAAAGCACTTGTTTACATTTTTCTTACCATTTTCTGAAGATTTTCGGATGTGATGTTTGTATAGTAATCCCATGCTATCTTTACAGCCTTATTATTTGATGTTGCTGCCTCCGCGTCGTATCGGGCCAGGAATGCCCTCATTTGTCCGACGTCTGCAATTAGCTGCCCATGACATACAACCATCAATGATGTTACGCACAATAGAAATATTGCTGTCATTCTATACAATAGAAGAAAAACTGTTTCAGTCATTTAGTACTGTATATTAATAGAACAGTAGATCGTGCATGTTAAGAACGAAAGTTGGACGGTGTCTAAATGATACGAAGAAAAAAGCGTACAGATATTGTCTTAGAATACTTGAAAATTCATTCCCTTTTTTATGAAAATAATTTGGAATGGTTACAAGTTAATAAGTCGGTGTCTGCAAGGTCTAAAGTGAACAGAACATTGAAACCGACAACAAAATGCAAAAGAATGTACAAAGCAGCATACAATAGTTACACTCTAAAGTCATTTAATACAAGGATCAGAAAATTACACACGTATGTTCCGGCAAATTTATATCCTAGATCATCGTGGACACAGTAAAATCGGCAAGGCAATTTATAAATACCATTTATACTTACTTTGCTTGCAGAGTTTATTGTTTCAAAACTATATTAACAGAGCCAAAAAATTGGCATTTTCACATATTTATTTTCTAATAACCAATATACAAATAATAGATTTAATAATGAAAAGATTAAAAATTATTATATCATTTTAATTTACTTCTTTAGATTTTCCTACCATAAAGCTACGTTATATTTGGTTTTTACTTTTTCTATAATTTTACTTATGTTTAACAGTCAACAAATTGAAAAATTGGTATCCGAACGATTCTGTTGTGCACCTTTAAATTTTATATATAACAGTTTTAAGTTCATCATCGTTGGCACAAAATCAAAACAGTTATATGTACAATGTAAAACTCAGTGAATATGATGGAAATAGACAGACGCGCAAGCTCCAGCACGTTCTTTTGATGATTTTCTGAATATTTCTGTATATTTTTTATGTTTTGAACTTTTTAAATTTGATTTTAGAAGTGTTTACTTGCCAAAGCCTTATATGTCTATGAACTTACCTTACTGAGGATCAATTGTTGTTATGTCATAACAACTGTCATGACTGTAATGTCAAGGTATTTAAACTGTTCTCATTTTTCTTTTCTTTTTCTTTTTTTTTATTTTGTATTGTTAGCAGTTATAAAAAAATTGATGTGTTTAGACACAGTATGCACTATTAGGTTAAATGAAAATAACAAAAAAATGTTGTTTATATAACTTATTATATGTATGTATACTTAGCAATACACAAAATACATCTCTTACAAGTCGTTATGTATACTGAGCAATACACACGTGTATGTGTTTGTTTGTTGTAAAGTTATTAGTATGAAATCGTATCATATCCTATCATCAGCATCTCTTATAATGCATCTCTAATTTGTTATATAGCCCTAGTATCTAATTTTTATTGTTGATCAAATTAAATTCTCACTAAAATTACTCGTGATGCATATTAAATTGAGTCAGATAAGAAAATACTTTAATTTCAGAAATTATTGCGTGCATTTATTATTACGATTTTATCATTTTAGACCAAAATGCGATTTAATTTTTGCGATATTGAGAAAAATCCCGCTTTACTCATATATAAAAAATTCCAAAATGCGAGTAAAAATTATTGTGATTACAACCCTGTCACATTTTGTGCGATAATAAAAACATCGCAATAATTTCTGAATTTACAGTACTTTGAAATAATCGCTTGGAAAATTGACTTTCGATACTAAAAAGGAAGCAAGTCCATTTCATTCTTTCCAAGAAATGGGATAGGAAATGAAAACTAAAAAAAAAAAAAAAAGAAGAAAAAAAAACCTATGATACCGATGTCAGAAGTATGATTTTCCAATTTCAATTTACATGTATACAATTTAGGAATTGTTTTTTAACATTTTGATTTTCACTTCATATGATTCTTCTTGTCATAGGTATATGTAAATATCCGAAAGCATTTGCACAACAAACGATGCTTATACATGTAAAAAGGCCTGACATGATAGAAATAGTCACCTCCAAAGATGAACGATCTCTAGGATTATTGGGCAGTTATTTTTGTATTACTTTTATATTTACACTTTATTTTATCATCACCATCATATTATTATTATGTCATCCGTTCAGTCAAATTTATTTTATTTCCTTTTTTTATGAATTCTACTATTTTGGCAGTTAGAATAAATTTATATCAGACTTCATTTTTTGGGTTTATTTATTTATTCTATTATTTTGTCAGTTAGTGAAAAACTACTTTACAGACTGGTATGTGTTTAACCTAAGATTTTCAGAAAAAACCTATGTATCGGTAAAAAGTTATTATAAACATTGATAAATATACAATTCAGTATTTTTTCAACAAAACTTAAAATGAATTACGAAAAATTTATCAAATAATTCTTTACTCACACGGGATGAATGGATGAACAATCCTAGCACCTGCTTTAAACCAACAATAATGACATCAGAAGTCATATAAAAATCCCCTGATATAAAATGTTATGAAGTTGTATGACTTTGTAATTTAGTTCGAGTTAACAATTACTTTTAGTACCCGCCTTTCCTAATAAATTTGATTATGCCTAGGTACAACACAAAACATGGATATGAATATCTTATCCGAAAGTGGAAAATTGTGGTTACAGTGTTGTAAATATATTCAAATTTTCGTGAGAATTTCTTTTCTGTCAATAAACTGATAATGTAGAAAATATTCATCAAGTGTATTTTACAATGTTCTACAAATAACATCGTACTTTAACAGATACATCTAACATATGTACTTAATTATTGGTTAACTAAAAAACAAAAGCACATTGCCTAAAAAAGTAAAAAATAAAAAGAGGAAAGAAATAATGCAAGACGAGACAATATTGTCACATTTTGATATACCCCCCCTCCCCCCCCCCCAAAAAAAAAAGAAAAAAAGAAAAAAAAATTAAAGAAAACAACGAACAAAACAAACAAAGCAAAAATAACAAAAATAACAACAAAAAAAAAACAAAAAACAAAAAAAAAAACAAAACTGACAAAAAAAAAAAAAAAAAAAAAAAAAAAAACAATTACTTCATCCATCTTTGGCACCAATTATTTACCAGATAGCAACGCATATGAATTTGTGAATTTTACAGAAGTCCTGATGAAATCATCTTTTTGTCGTTAAAACGTTAGGCAGTTTCATTGTGAAAGTCGTGAATAATGAAAACAATTAAGGGTTGTTTACTCAAATATACCAAAATCAGTGTCAAATACATTAAAACTAAGACGTCAAGATGTGTTTTTTATTCCGTATATGAAAATCATACATACAGAATCCATCATACAATAAAATTTCAGCAAAAATCAGTAGAGGAACCCTACTTAAAATCTCGTTTCTAAGACGGACAGAGAAGCCTACAAGAATTATTTAGTGACTGATCTGATTGCAGGGTAGTTGGTGAGTTTATAACTTGCAAATACAAGTAGTACGTAAGATATATAGCAACCCTTGCATGATTTGTGTATCGATTTTTTGCTTGCAGATTTGGGTACAATGGTATGAGAGTGTTTGTTAGATTTACAATAGACATCTCAATTATAAAGATCGATACAAAGAAATCAACTTTATGCGGACATAAAACTCGGTTTCGTGTTCAAAGAATATAATAATTTCATTGCTTTAATTTTCAAATAAATTATTTTAAGGATGATCGCTGGTCTAATAGGAAATAAATAGGATTTGAGATAGGTGTTTTAGTTTGAGAGAACATATGAATAGTAAACAAATAAGCAAGAAAAAATATATGTTCATGTGCCAATTTTAGAGCTACAAGGCCTTAAAAATTTGCATTAAATGGGTTTTCTCCGGATTTTTCATTGTCTTTGCATTGAAAACTTCAGTCTCTCAAATATGTATGAAAAAATAAAAAGGATTTCATAAAAGTTTGTCAAATACCATTTTAAGGTATATATGATTGAATTATAAAAGAAAAAGTGGGGGTTCATGGTCAAAAAATTTCATGTTTAAGAAATGGATAAAACCCGAGGATTCCAAAAATCTGACAAAAAGACCAAAAACATGACCAGCGAGCATCCTTAAGTAATAACTAACATGTATAGTACTAGTGTAAAAAAATCTTTAAACTGAGTACGAGACGAGCAGATGTACATCATGAGATTTTCTTAAAGATAAAGCAGAACAACATTTATTATCTTTCCTGGGAAAGGAAAAACAAACAAAAATTTATTAAGACTTTTTTTCTCTGTCACCTTATTCATATATCCTTGTCATAATGTGCGTCAATCTGTCCGTATGTAGTGTTTAAGCATACAGGTTATAGTATGATAATTTCCGAAGGCTACAGAACCACTTAACTTAACTTTGTTAAATTAATTATCTTATTTAGAAACATTATTCGGGGATATAAGAAGTGATAAATTATCCTGTTAGTAAGGATCATATATGACGTACGTGTTATTATTACACGTGTCTCTCTTGTCAGATAATCTACACATCGTATAAGTCACCGTGTGGAAGATTAATTAATTGATTGTTTTCTTATATGAATATTCACTACACGTAGATCCTGATTCAATGAATTTGACATTAAAAGTACAAGAAATCTATATATAATATATATAATCTACAATATTCTGCATTTTGATAAAGTGGGAATTACATGTATTTTTCTTAAAATTGAATTTGGTCATGTGATCGTTCTATAAACTCTACTATACCTCAGCGGTGACAAACAACAAAACACAAAAAACATACATGAAGTTGAAGAACAATGTAAACAGAATGCCAACAACAGAAATCACAAGGCAACAAAGACAGTCATATCCGTGGAAGGATAGGAGCTAATAGAGATAGGGCATTTAATGAAAAACTTTTTAAAACTGAAATTATAACTGTGAAAATGTTTAAAATATACTTAAAATATATCACCCTACCTTCAATAGCAGATTTCAGAGTTCATTATAAAATATCTCAAACTTTTACAACACCTTTCTTGTAGTTTATATTATAGATATTTTATAATTGGGTAACTTGAACTTCACTACTTGAATGTTTTTCATCCCAAAACATTTCAAAGTAATCTTCCTTTGAATCTATATACTTTATATTTTTGACCTGAATTTCCTTTTTCGGAAAATAAACAAATATCTTTTGAAAGCAATCTTCATTGAGTCTACAATATCATCTTTTATATAACTTATACAAATATTTTGTTGTTAAAATTCAAATACTTATGAAGAAAAGAGTGGTAAATAGGTCACTTAATTTAATTCTTGTAAATATACAGATAGTACGTGTAGTACCGTTGTACTGAAATTGAAATTGCAATTTTCATGATATTTGAAAAATTCAATAGTGTGTGCATACCATCTATTATGTAACATAATTCACAGAAGTTTAATAAAATCTTACCTGTTATGACTATGGGACATCCTAATAAAACTTTTACACAATGTCACTAGAAGGTATTGTCATGTTTTTGAAGTAACGATGTTGTTTACAGGTGAATTAGGAAAAGCTTATCCATATTGTGTACAATGCATTTATTATGTTATGTGCACGGATTTTTAATTTCGGTACATGCACATCCACAATTATTTCATAGTGCATTTTTATATTAGAATTAAGTCAAATTAAAAAAAAATGCACCAGCTCAAACTTTATAATCTTAAAAAGTTGAATGTGTGTTTAACTTGCATTTTTTGTGAATACATGAAAAATTACATACGTGTTTCTATCAAAATTTTACGCTTGTATTTCGAAATCGCAACTTCTTTCTTTTTACTTTTTGAATAAAAAAACTTCAAGAGATAATATACAATGATATAACAAGTTAAAATTAATTTCTCAAAATGTCAACTCGTGTTTTTTTTTAATTTCAAAATCACAACAGGCCGCTTACAAATTTGTTAATCGGGGCCTCGGTGGCCGAGTGGTCTAGGTAGTTCGTCATGACTACAAATGATCACTAGCCTGTCAACGCTGAGTTTGTGAGTTCGAATCTCACCTGTGGCGGGGTGTGTTCGACTCCGATCTTAATTGACAAGGATTGCCAATTTTCCTACCGAAGGTCGGTGGTTCTCTCCGGGTACTCCGGCTTCCTCCACCAATAAAAAACTGGCCGCCGCGAAATAGCCAAATGTGCTGAAAACGGCGTAAAACCCCAACTAAACAAACAAATTTGTTAACAAATTCTTTGATACATTTACCAACTTTGATGCACAAGATATGAACATTGCTTCTATTTACGACCCATCAGTTGTATTCAAGACCAAAAATGTTCAATACCAAAACAATCCAAAGACTGAAGATCAAATTCAAATATGACAAAATGACCAAAGGGGTAAAGACATAACCACCAAAGAACAGAGCTAGTCAGTCCTTAGTTTTCATTTAAAATTTTTGTAACAGTTAATATAAAGTATAAATTTCGGTCTAGTCTCGAAAAAATAGCAAACTCAGCTCTGTGATACCATCGGAGATTTGGTGTCCACCTGCAGTGGTAAAAATCACTTCTTTGATACCAGTTTTGATGCAAAAGAAATTGAATAACGAGATTTCATATTTATAAATATTATTACAAGTGGTATAAGCTAATTTCACCTGTAGAATAACCCCACATGCATCATGCATGTATCATACCGATAAATGGTGCATGAAATACGTGCATATACCATTTTTGTTTAAAAGTTGTTAAGGCCTTGTTCAAGGAAATCTATCATTTTTAAATATATCAGCAAAGTGTGCGATTACAATTTGTATACAGTCTACCAGTTACCCACTTCTCCCTAACTCTTTCTGGCGATTGTTCCTGTAATTTCCTTGATGATATCATGATGTTGACAGCTTGTTCGTCATTTATGTTGTAGGTTGACAATTTCTGCAAGAAACCCTTTCCCAATAGTTTTATGATTTATTTATGAATACACCCAGCAGATATGCAAAATGTACCCAAGTTGCTGTTATCAGTAAAGGGCAAGTAGTAAAGCTTTAGTCGATGCCAGGGGCCATATTTCTTGCTTGTAAGGTGTGAGATTTTCGTTTTTTGTTCAAGATTTTAATGCGAGTCGAAGAACAACAAAAAAAGCAATGTTCATTTGCTTTTTGCATTATATTTCAATGTAGGATTTCAAGGTTATATTTCAATTTATTATATTCCAACAATGTTTTCGATACTCCCGTTCTGCCATACTTATTCATTGGCCACACAGCATCGGTAAATAAGTCTTATGAAAATCATTGTGCCCCAAGATTTCGATTACATTGAACTATCGTGGTCAGATTTTATTCCGGTGGTGATTTTTTTACGTAATACTATTTAAAAAAAGACTCATAGAAAAGCATTTAATATAGTAAAAAAATATATACCGTCGGATGAAGGTGTTCAGCATATTTTGTCTTTTTTCTAAGCCACAATCATAAAGAATAAACGTATCTCGTTGATGTTTTAGGTGTTCCATAACATACTCATCCGACGATGGTATGTTTATGACACTGATATAAAAATAAACCTGGAACAGAAACGCTTTTCACAGGTAAAAACTGCAGACTATTGTATATCTCCGGGTGTTTATTGAGACTGTATTCAACGTCTAAAACCAGCATTTTGTTATCTGAGGAATATGATCTAGAACCGGTTGCTAGATGTTGATTTAAACTAAAAAAATCATTTTTCCATACTCTTTCACACCTCTTATATCCACAGATAATTTCGAGAGAAGTGTTTCTATAGGAGTCTTCGTGGGCTGATTCATGCATAATTTCTACGTTCAATTCTATTTCATCAACATCACTGTATGATCTATCGACAGGACTCTCTGGTTGTTGCCTGGTAACAAGAATGGAGTTTTTTTTTAATAATTTTCTATATTTCAAGTATAAAAATCCAGGTCCTATTATTAGAAAACTGGCAGTTGTCAAGGCATAATAAACAAATACTTCTGTGAGGTAAACCTGAAAACGAAACAAGAACACATGTTTTGTTTCTTCATGATGTGCAATCATTGGTTTTCAGAAGAAAAAGAAAGCATGTCTTTTATTTTCAATATTTGATGTTGTTTCGGCCAAAAATTATCCGTTAATGCTACAATAATGTGATCATATAGTGAATCTAAACTTGTATCAGACAGTGTTTACCTCTTCTTTCTTAAAATTCCTGTTCTATCAGCTTCTTCAACTTTGGGTTAATACGAGACAACTATTCTTAATTTTATTTTCCATTCATGAACATGCATCTATAGCCCATTTTTATCTGCGTCATTATATCGCATTTCAGGAGTGTTATCTACACGAATACGTGAAAAGACATTCTTAAACCCTCAGTGGGTTGCGTCATATTTCTCTGAGTTAAAGACCTCAAGATGACTTTGAATTGCCCAACAGCAATTAACTTGCTTAAAATTTCGTAACGTATACGAAATGATTTTATGTCAAGAATTAATCCTATCATATCGTTTTTATAAAATAAAAATTTTTTTTTTTTTTTATTAAATATCTATTTAAAATTTTCATCTTAATATTTGTCAGATTTGATTAGGCAGTGTTGGCAAGGTTCCATCTCCTTGTCGTGACAATATTTAAAACAAAATGGTATAGGTACCATCCGTCACATTTAAAGCAACACGTGTAGTCTTCCCTTCTGTGCTTGTATACAACATAACAATCTTCGTCACTGAAACTACTTGTTCAAAATTATGTAATGATGTATAGCACACACTGAAAGTTTACCTGTTTTCTTCTTAAACTATTTTACAATTATTAGAAATATATCCTCGTAAAATTAAATGAATAAATACTCCATATCCGTGTTGCTATGTTTATATATTATTTAATGCTGGAAAGCTCGTTGCGATGCGCACCTTTTAATGTGTCTGTAGACGGTTTCCATGTGATTGGAATGCATATGCTCTCCACTTGTGGCGAACATCATGTACAAAAATGATTTTGCCTTTTGTGTGAGCGTATTTCCTTTTTAACTTTTTCATGAAATACACGTTGTTCAGGACTGGATTGGTGGTTGCAATCCTTATTTTTGTGGATCTAGATGGATACAAATTTCTCACATTTCTAGGTTTTTGGGACACATGACCTACCTTGACGTAACAAGGCAAAAAAAACTTCACGTCACAATGCTAGAACGTCAGAAAACACACATCTTCGCACAAATGGTACGACAACGTCGAAATTAACATCACTTCAATTTGAAAACCTCTGAAGCGCAACCTAAAATATATTTTTTTAAAGTTTTGTACTTTGGTACAAATCTAATACGCATATGATCTTTTTGAATATGTAATTTATTTTGCACTAAGTTTAAAAGAGCGCATTTTCGTGTCATGGCGGCCATGTTTATTTCTTTAAATATTCGACCGAGCAATGTTAGAAAAATAATCCGTCATGGTAAAAAATATGAGACTGGACAATTCCAGAGGGTCGTTTCTGACTGGAAAATGTTAACCCTCAGTTGAATTGTCCCATCTCACATCTTAGACCTGACTGATTATTATTTTCTCACAATGACACATTGAAGGTAGTGACATCACGCCGTTGCTAGAGTCTTGTCTCCCCCTCTGTCCTTTGTCAAAATATAAGAAATCAGTTTAAATAAAACGTATCACAAAATACCGAATTAAATTTGGTGCACTGTATGGCCATTTCGTTGACTGAAAACTCATCAGCAGTGCTCGAGATCAAAATATTGGAAAACCGGTTAAAGATATATATAATGATGATTTAATAAGCACAACCAATTGTGAGAAATATAGATTCTTACGTAGCTTCAGGAGAATTCTCATATTTATCTGATCGAATTAGATAAATAGCAAATGTTAGAGTCTGAGCTAATGGGAAGACTTCAAAATTCGATAATTTAAGTTTCCAGATTTCATAAATCCGATAATCCTTGAGTAACGATGTAAGAATCTGTTTCCCTAATGATTAGTAAGTAAATTCTCATACTTTTTCAACCAAAATCACCTTCGGATGCCTCCGCATATCTGATTGTTACATCATACAGTTGCTCAACATCTTTTCTTGTTATGGTGTTGTTGATCGATTCCGAAAAATCCGAACGTAAAAGATGGGTTATGACCTTTTGTTTCACCAATCATCGACTGAGATCGTCGGCAACCATACGTTGATTAAATTTGCGATAAACACCGGGTTAAGAAATAGCTAAATTGACAAAGAATAAGAAAAAAAAGTATCAATCGTCCTCCGGAGCAGGGTCATTTCCGTTCCGTACACCCCGAAAGCGACCCTGCCGTCAGCCGTGTTCACACAGGACAAGATCTTGTCCCTTTTTTTGTACGCGGGTGGATGAATATAATTTTTTTTTATATTTCACTTTATTGATCACGATATAAAGTATTTTAGGTGTTTTCTTCTTAAAATAGTTTACAGTTGTTAGAAATATATCCTCGTAAAATTAAATTTCCGTCGTCCGAAGCGTGGAACTACTTCGATAACTAATTGGACGAGGGAAACGTAAAGTTTGCGCTATGCTGTCATGCAAGTAGTACTGATTTTGTCTAACATAATATATCTCATATAGTAGATAGGATATCTTATAAAGTATCTTGTATATTTTATAAGATATTTATAAAGTATATAAGATATCCTATAAACTATATAAGATATCTTATAAAGTTTATTAGATATCTTGAAGTTAGAATAAATAGTAAAACGGCTTGCCATAATTATCAAAAGTGATATATGGTACAAAATGGTCATGGTACGAAATAAATAGAAACTGTTACACATGGCGGGAATGTCACCTAAGGTACATGTATAATACTCAAGTGTTTTTTTTTCTCTGTTGTGCAGTTAAAGTGTGTTCAATATCAAATTAATTATATTTTATTTTATAAAAACAGAAAAATACCACTTATCAATTACCTTCACATTTGACCAATGATTAAAAATAGATACGATTTAATAGGTAAAATAAATGATCCCTTTACGTTCGTTCGTTAACGTTCGTACCATTAGTTAAAATATAAAAAAGTTGTAACATATCAAAGTCTCTAAGCAATGTTGTGAACATATAACAGTTCCAGCATGTAATATATACGACGATTTTCCCGGCAGAGTGGGATTAATGTCATACATAGCTATGCTAGGTCGTATTTCATAACTTTTACGGTCGTGAAAAATGGTCGACCGATACGAAATTTCTTGTGTCACAAATAGAACTATATACCCTAAGTTTAATTTAATATCTTCTTTGAATTGACACCTTACTGAGCATGTCGTTGTTTTTAACTACGCGTAACAGATGTTTTTGAAAGACTTTTCTATTGGATGTATATTTACATTATTTCGAAGATTTATATAAATTGTTATGCATCGGTGCAAATAGTGTTTCGCTCTGTGTGTCTGTCAGTCTGTTAGCACGAATGTCCTGGTTTATGTTAAAGGTTATATTGCACGTAGTTTAATCGGAAGCAAATGTCATATGAAAATGAAACTTTATCTCTTAATTAAAATAGAATTAATTCAAAATTTAGGTCAAAGGAGTGATGTGAGCTCAATGTCACGGTTGACTGATCATGAATTATGTGTTTGTTTTGGAAGCTGGGCAGTGTCCAATGGTAAGATATATTTTTGTTTTACTCTTAAATGGCTATTTTGGTTTTTTTTTATGTAAACGTTAGCTAGATAAAGAGACTAGATTCTAGAGATGTATGCTTGATAAATGTTACGATTTCTTCCTAGGAGTTCAATCCAATGTATTGAATATTAAGAAATTTTCAGTAATGTGTAGTGTTGTTTTGAGTTTTTTGTGACGCCGAAGACGACTTATGACTGCATTCCTCAATTCGATACACACGAATATTTGTGTTATTATTTTGAAAAAGTAAACAGAAGATAAAATAATTTCTGAATAAATGAAGGTATGTTATCCTTTTTCTTGAGTAGCCCGATATCTCCTTTCAATAAGAGCTAAATCCATGAGAAGCATTACAATATTGTTCTATTGGCAAGAAGTGGTGTTTTGCTATAGATAGGCAATAATTTCTTTACAAAATGATTTATAAAAATGGAAGGCAGTTTAGGAGCGCAAATTTCAGTACAAGTGAAAAACCTCAAAGAAATGACCTTTGATTAACATGAATTAAGTGTTGTTTTTTACCATTTCATCAATATAGCTTTATGAGATAAAATGATACCAGAGTATTTGAAAGGACTCATTTTAATCATCTAAATAGTGAAAACAGAAGGTCAATGTAATGTAAAAGAAATTTATAGAATCTCTACGGAGTGCATTATATCAAAGGTCAGATCTTTATCTTTGAAGTCACCATACAACATAAACATGCTTTCTTAAGTAAGCAAGAATTATTTTTTTTAAATGCTGTGAACATGTTGGTACACATTATTTTGCGGTTAACTATCTTTAAGGAGCTTTTGTGGATGTAGTAGCCCCAACTGGCAACTTTCAATTTTTAAATATTCCTACTTTGGTAGAGCGTCCATAGTTAATACAAATAGAATAATAGGTAGGATAAATGTGATAACTCATAATATTTTCAATGAGAAAAAGTAATAACTACAGGCTCAGAGGGCTGAGCCTGTATTTTTCACCTGGCATGAAAATCGTTTCAATGGATGTATCTCACAGAAGTCACGTGTCCCTATCATTGTGAAATGTGGTAAGCCTTGTAGGAACATTTTTCATCCTTCTACTTACAGGTCCGCATATTCTAAAATTTGGCGGTTCACCAGTAGATTTTTGCATGTATTTCCCATAGGGTATTATGTTAACCTAAGTCCTGTGCTGGTGGTCAGTACCTTTAATATGAGGAACAGTCAGGCAATATTTGGTTTCAAGCAATTTTGCGGTTCTGTAAATTTTTGTTATATGCCATATAGACCCCTTCTGTCAAGTTTGGCTATTGTTCCCAGCAGTTTCCGAGATTTTTTTTTAAATCAACCAATCACAAACAAGAATTGTCCATGACGGCCATGTTTGTCACCTGATCGGGAAAAGATGAAGAATTTTTATAAAGAACATCCTATAGAGGCTTCCTTTAAAATTTTCGTTCTATTTGGCACAGTGACATCAGGGGCGATTTTTTTATATCAGTCAATCAGAAATAAGAACTGCCGATGGCGGCCATATTTGTAGCCATAAATGTGGAAACTTTATAAACGACCTCCCATAGATGCTTCCTGTCAGGTTTCGTTCCATTTGGCCCAGCAGTTCCAGAGAAAAAAAATTACCCAAAGAGATACAAGAATTGCCCATGGCAGCCATGTTTGTTGCCTGGTCTGGATGAAATGAGGAAACCTTGTAAAGAACCTCCCATAGATGCTTCCTATCAAGTTTCAATCTATTTGGCCAAGCGAGTTCACAGGAGACGATTTTTTTTATATCAGCCAATCAGAAACAAGAAGTATCCGTTGCCACCATATTTGTCGTCCAATCTGGACGAAATGAGGAAACTTTACAAAGGAC
Source organism: Mytilisepta virgata (assembly GCA_028015205.1). Lineage (NCBI taxonomy): Eukaryota > Metazoa > Mollusca > Bivalvia > Mytilida > Mytilidae > Mytilisepta > Mytilisepta virgata. Next base: position 36,756,225 of record CM051510.1, on the reverse strand, counting down.
CCCCCATATATGCTTCCTGTCAAGTTTTGTTCAATTTTGCCAAGCAGTTCCAGAGAAGATTTTTGAAAACTCTGCTAATCAAAAACAACAATTGCCCATGGCGGCCATGTTTGTTGTCCGATTGGGACGAAATGAACTTCATAAAGGACCTTACATAGACGCTTCCTGCCAAGTTGAATTCCATTTGGCCCAGTGGTTTTAGAGGAGAAGAATAAAATGCGAAAAGTTAACAGACAGACGGACGACGGGCGTAAAGTGATGACAAAAGCTCACATGGCATGTGGCCAGGTGAGCTAAAAACTTAGCAGGTTATTTATTGTCGTTCATCAGTTTTTGAGATAAGAGTTTCCTAAAACCTAAATTGGTGGGATGTTTTTTCTCAAGACTTGGGAGACAAACTGTGCTCCTCTTATTGCCGACTTATATTATGTTGTTATGAACAGTCTTTCATGAAGAAACTCCTTAAGGATAAAATACAGAATCATGACAAATTAATTGACATGTTTAACCATTATTGCAGGTATCTTGCTGATGTACTTACTGATGGTAACCCCGAGATAGCATTAAACCATTTATGAAAGTGTTATTTCAGATTTTTTCGTTTGGTAGAGTGTCCAACCTGCAGCTATGAGATCCTTCGCTAGTTTCACAGTTATAACAAGCACATTATCACCCAGTTATCTAAATTATGTACCGTCTACTCTTATGTTCAGATCTAGCAAGCGGCCACCTTGTTGGTAGTCATACATACTGGTTTTTTATATTGTGTTTTATACACCATAGGATAGATAAGGGGGAGGTTTGGGTACCCATCAAACCGGTTTATCCCCACAACTATTCAGTGTCTGTACCAAGTCCGACTTTCCTGACTCTCTGTTGTGGTGATGTTTCTGTTTTGTACTCTTTTACGTTATTGTTTGTACGGCGTTTTGTCAGTTGGGTTGCTTTGATTGATTGGTGTGTTATTGTTGACCTTCCATTTTGTCGTTTATCAATCCGTAATTTCTGCGTTACAGCTCAAAACCTCCCAGCATCCCTATCAAATACCCTGTTTCAAATTTTAAGCAAGAAATAAGCTTGATTAAACACGGTTTTCCATATACTAAGTAATAAACATATTACAATAAGTAAACAATAAACAGCTACTATTGCAATGAGTCTTTATTATAAAATGTACACAACAAGGATAAGGCATTAATAAATAAGCAATTTGTAGACAATTTCCATTTCTGATGTGAAATTCGTTGTTTGTTGTGTAAAGCAAGCCACCATAAAAATGTGACTTTGCTGAATACGTGTAAGCTTTGTATCCTGAAGTTTAAACCAGATCGACGTTTGTGATATATAAAATATTGTTATTTGAAATGAGCAGAATTGTAATTATCCATGTAACTTTTCCACTTGAGATCAGTTGCTGAGTATATGGGACACGTAATTTTGGTAAATGAATATCTATTTTAAGTACTGACAATGACAATAAGTACTTACATCGAGTAGCTTAGTTAATACCAAGCAACCAATGTAAATTTAAACAAAACATTCAACAGGTTGCTGAAAATTCCCAAACTTGGGTGGAAAATCTTTTTTATACTTTGGACTTGTGTTTTAATTACCGCTTTCTTAACAAATAATAAATTTATGAATTTTAAGATGAAAAAATATATTTAAGGGATATGCCATTTAAAAAGGGAGGATATTTTTTTAAGAGTTTTTTATTTTGTTTGTTGAAATGTTGTATAATTTTTTATTTGTATTGTTACTAGTTTTTATCTGATAAAAAGATATGACTTACATGAGTAAGTCATGTAAGTACTGCCGGTGTCGCGTAAAATAGAAATATACATTGTACATGTAAGTATATATCTTCAATTTCACATCCAGATTTCCTCATTCACTATGTCAACACATTTCAATGTTCTTTATATCCACTTCAACATTTTGACCACAATTTGATTTACTCGTTACAACACCGGCTGCAATTTTCTGTTAACCTTTTCTGATCTTAAATTTGTATAGACTGCCCAAAAACTACTTTGAACAGCATTCTGGGTAAGATAGGTATAATAAACTTTCTTCACACATATCTTTATTTTTCATCCAAAGTTTTCAACTGCTCCATATGGTTTAAATAAATGCGACCTTCTCATCACAAGCCAAACTTAGTATAACACTGCAGTTCACAAAGAATTTAAAACCGACCAATGTGGAAACAATGAATCACATCAACTGAAATATTTAATGGTTATATCGTACATAGAGGACCAAAAATATTAAAAGTTAGAAATCGACAATTTCCATGTGTCTCTATTTTGCATTCATACTAATTTATGAATACTCGTTAAGTGACACCCCAACAGGCAAATTGTAAGACAAAAATACAGGACAACCTTTTTGGTCCCTGTTCAATTTATAAAACCAGGTTCTTTATTTTTTGAATGAATCATTTACAGAAATACAAGAGTACATGCATATTATCAAGTGAAATACTTCATACATATCTTACCGAGAGCGTAACGCTTATCTTAACTGTATATATTAAGCACCTTTAACATATTTGACTTGAGTAATTATTCAACTGTACATTTATAATGTAATGAATGTTATTTGAATAAATACAAATATACATTTACCATGATGTGGTTGCTAACTCAACTAGACCAATAAACAAATAATTATATGAACATTTTTTCTCTGTTTGACAACAACTGTGATTTTGTGTTCCCTAACAAAGTATATCTGTCTTCTCTTTTCTAACAAATTAGATTTCTAAAATTGTTTTGAATATCGGAATGCAATGTAAGCGCTTTGACATTTATTTTAGGCTGTTTGACTAAGTTTAACGTGTCGTTTCCAGAAGGATCATACGAGATTCGAAATACGAAATTCGAGATTCAATGTCCGAAGTTTGAAATACGAGATTCGAGATTCAATATCCAAAGATCGAAATACGAGATTCAACATCCAAAATAACCAATCAGAGGAAAGCTTCTAAGTTATGAATTGTATTTGGCCAATGAAATATCTGTTTACTGTAGGGATAGCTTTAAATAGAACATTGGTGCTACTGTCAATTTATATATAGAATTCATTTGCAAGTTTATTAATAATACATTTAAAGAAATATCTAGTAGTTGTGTTCTAAGCATTAACTTAGATTTTCTAGATTGTCATGCTATATAAGCCCACACACTTATTGTTCTAGTTTGAATGTTCTAGTTTGATGACGAAAACACTTGTGTAATCCGGGGTATAATTTTAATTACAAATAGTCGGTCACAGAAATTACATGTACTATAAATAGAACATTGATGATATTTTTAGTGTTTTTTTTCAGAAACCTGTTTACAAATTATTAATTGAAATTTTAAGAATTATCTAGTAGTAGAATGTGCTTATTAGAATGGCCTTGCACTTTTTAGATTTAAAAAATTGTTATATATATGTTTACGGTGTAGTTCGGTTTATATTGGTTTTTAGTGTAATTCACTTCAGTATCAGTTACAGTATTTTTATAGTTTTTATCTATCCAATGTAGTATATCAACTTAACCATGGGCTTATATAGTGAAACTTGTAAATCTAAAAAGTGATAAGAGAATTCAAAGAACATTCTACTACTATATATTTATTAAAATTCTTTGAAAGTTTCTTGATTTTCTATAGATAAATTAAATGTAGCACTAATATTCTGTTTATAGCTATCTCTATAGTGAAAAGATATTTCATTGGCCAAATAATATTCACGACTTAGAAGCTTTTCTCTTTTATTTTAGATGTTGAATTTCGAATCTAGAATTTAAAGTATCGAATGTCGGATTTTGAATCTCGTATTTCGAAATGTGGATATTGAATCTCGTATTTCGAACTTTATTTCGAATTTCGTATTTCGAATCTGGTATTTCGAACTGTGGATATTGAATCTCGAATTGCTTATGATCCTCCTGGGCTTTCGTAGTTTTTACATTGAAATACAACTTACCAGTTTCTAAATGCTTGTTCCAGTTCGGTAATGTTTTCTTTATACCGTTCACCTCCTAATTTGAATACTGCCTGCACACAAATTGAAAAAGAAAACATATGAAGAAGCACATACGTTCAATGTAAGGGTAAATAAGCAATTATTTGCACCTGATATATGTCACTACCGGACCTTAGTGGAAAATCAGGTGTAGAATATACCGAACCAACAATTGCAAAAGAGAAATCGTAAATTATAATCCAAAGGACAATACCCGAATGAGACAAACCAAAAAGGAACACGACTTGCAAACAAAAAGACAAAGAGAGAGACATACGAACAAAGAACACTGAAAACTAAAGGGTTGGCAATACAAACTCCAACAAAAGAAAGGGAGCAACATCTGGTGCGCATGTGCATGCGACACCCACCGTATTGTCCAGTTTGGAAGTCTATATTGCTAGTGGTTTAGTTACTATGCTATCCAGTTCTCTTTTTATTAAGTATATTAAATGATTTTTCTTCCTGTAGTCATAAATGTATCTTTGTGGCGAATGCTTGTTTTGCCTGCGTTCTCATGGCTTTTTCTTTTCCTTGAAATTTGAAATTACGGATTTTTCCCACACTGTTTTGTCGCCTATATTTACTTTCATTTGCCGATATTTGATAACAATAAACTATAACAGATAGAATTTATTTAGCTTGACCTTGATAAAAATTTCCAATGACATTAAGATCAAGTTTTTATTTTCTTATATATTTCTTTGCATAATTCACAGTAATTAAAGCTGATATGTACTTAAAGCCGAAAAGTAATTATCTTCTCAATATAAAACTTTGAGAAAGAATGTTTCAGGAATATACGGTACTAATAATTTTTTATCACGCAGTTCAAAAGTTAATATATATGATATTTTTATTTTTTTTAATTTTTATTATTCAGCATTAGATGTTAAACACACTAAAGCATGTGTTTCTTTGCTCTTGCTAAATGAAATTACACAAAACAAACAAAATATGATTCGCCCACCAAAAACAGTCTAGTACACATGTACCAATAAACAAATAATCATATGTCATTTGAACATTTTTTGTACCTGGCTTAGTTCATCCCAGCATTTAACAAAATCATCTGCAGAAATTAATCCGGTGGTACTGTGAACCAACCGTCTACGAATAGAATCCACGGTCTCTAAGGCAGACATGACTGTTGTATCTTTGTCATGTGCTTCCCGAGTATTCTCATGGTGCACCAAAATACAAATCGTAAGTTTGAGATCAAAGTCGTTCACCGATGGTGTACCTAAATTATATATGAACAGAGAATTTGTTTTCTTAAATAGCTTGACCAGGATTTTCAAGGACGCAACACAATAAAGAACAGGCTCACATGAAGAAATGAACACTGATGAACAGAATAGAACCTTGGCCAAAATTTTGCCTTTTCTTGTTTTTTGATTACAAAGATCTAGTACTATAAAAGGAAGTTTTACGAGATATTTTAGACTAACTTGTATGTAGAAGCTTAGAATGCTTAGGATTATGAATAACTTTTCCTTTTAACTTTTTTGTCAGCGTACAAGTGCTATGCAGAATATAAAAACAATCCTGCATCGCATTGGTATCTTTTTTTAAATTATAAATGAGGACTGGTTAATAGGAGATACAGTATTGTATTTTGTTTTTTGCCAGCATCAGTTGTGGATTTGATTTTATTGGCAAGGGACAGTAACCGTATATTTGCAACTATCAAATCAAAATTGATGCTGGCAATTGATAAAAATACAATACAAATCTTAAAAAGTATAAATTTATACTGGCTTCTGAGGAATACTGTAGATTTCTATTGATCTCCATGGCGATATAACATTAAATCTTTATTCATGACATTTCCCGTAATAGAACGGCATTTGACCAGAAGTTATGAAAGCCTCAGCTACTTTTACAGTTAAAAGACAATAGTCTGGCCCTGTTATCTAAACTCTGTACTGTCCAAATAATTAAAGTAGTTCTAGAATGCGGGTAACGAGGTATGTATTCCACTGAATTAGCTTTTATAGTATGTTTTATATACTAAAGTGTAAGGATAAATATGGTTTCCATGAATTGAATACCAATTAAACCGTTTTTAACCCATACTATTCTGTGTCTGTACCATGCGAGACAATCGTGACTCTTATTATGTGTTTTATGGACTTTTTTGTTACGTCTTTGTTCTGTCTGTTGGGTGGCGTTGATTGATTGGTCTGTCATTGTTGATTTTTCCTGCTATCAGTTTTGTTGTTTGTCGGCATTAATGTTTTTCTAGATATTTCAGTAAAGTGGCATTGATTGGACCACATTGATGAAAAGCCTTAAAACAAGTTTATTAAACTGTAATTTTTTCAATCAGTTTTGACCGAGAGCGTACCTAAAGAAATTTAAGCCAGATACATGTACATCTTCTGAAAGAAATTAAGATATCTGTTTTTTTTTCTTTAATTCTTTTTTATCGCTTACATTAAATGATATTTAAGTGTTCATTTTTTTTAACTTTTTAAAGTGCATTACCAATACAACCGGAACCACCTGATTATATTCAACTAATGAAATGTAGTAATACCGTATACTTACCACAACTCGGGAATAGCTTCTCTTTCTGACTTTGGCTTAAATACACTGTTTTACGGGTTCTTTTACGACTGTCATTTGCTTCTTCCGGGAAATCAATCTTATCTACTGGGTATAGTTCGATGCGAATTTTATCGAGTTCTTTATCTGAACATTTGGAATTTAATTTTTCTCTGACAACAGGATATACGATCCGTATCAATAAAAGAAACAATTTTAGGTAATTCACCTCTTCATCTGTGATCTCTTGAAAGGTTTTCTTACGCATTATACTCTCTTCACTATAAATAGAAATATGTAGTCCATATTCTTCATTTTTATGTTCTTGCATGCTCCCTTGTTGACCGCGGGACACTATGAAAACATATGGTATTCGCATAGGCTTAAAAGGCCCCTGTATATGCAGTATGTAGTGTGCTGTGACCCATGTCGGTGTTAGGAAGGGTTCCAGGATATCCAGATAAACGATTCCGAGCTCGATAACCACCTTTAACTAGACGGCGAAAGGGAGGGGGGTTAAAATAGGTCATATGCAATTATATAGGTCATAATTAAGTCATGTAACTATGTTTAGACTTATTGACTGGTTACCCAATATCGTGACTGTACTGGTCCCGTTCGTGCCAGAAATTTGTCCCACTTCAATAACTCTGTATTGATTATAGCACGCTTTAAAAGACTTTTTATTTGAAAAATGTAGTAACATTTCACATGGATTATAATTCCAATATATGAAATTGTGACAATTATTAATCACATGAAATTAATCACCAATTTATACAAACTGGCAAAAGTACATAGTTACACGTGATAAAGGGTTATCGTGCAAGTTTTTATTTTTTATTTTTAAAAATTATTTAAAAATCATAAAATTAGATAAGAAATAAAAAAGTTCCGACAGTTAAGGTGTGTCCCATTTTGGCTCCTTATATCTCTAAAACTGTAGGATAGTGAAAAAACTTACTTTATGAAATGTTTTCCCATTTTTATCAAGGAATATTATAAACTAAATATCATAAAAATTGGACAAATATTAAAACAAATTACACCAAAATTATTAAAAAAACCCTGAAAACACAGAAGGGGTCAGATTGTCATAAATCAATCCCAACCTCTATTTATTATGGGGACCATTATAGTAAAATATCATAAGGATGCGTTCAATAGAGCAAAAGTAAATGAATGCATGGAAACCTAATTGTCTACGGACGCCGACGCCGACGCCGACGTACGACGACAACAGGCTTATACCATAATAAGACCACATTTTCTACTCCATAACAGTCTATATGTATTTTAGTAATGAAGTAAAATTAGGACGCCTAGATAATAGGGGGAGCAGGTCCAACATTATCTTAGATATTGAAACACTGTAACGGTCAATCAATTCGTGATGACGACCGTAAAATTTCCTAAGTGATGACATCAACTTATCCCTGATAAAATCCTGCTTAAGACGCTTTTGTGACAGCCGTATTCCTCTTTGTCGAAAGCCATGGTAACATACGCATGTCCCTGAATATCGGATAAGCTGAGAAATGTAGACGCCATTTGCAGGCGATACTGGTATATAGCTACTCAAAAATGGAAAGTTAACAATAGGAAAGTCGAAGTCATCAAGTTTGTCATAAAGTTTTGTCTTCAAATATCCCTCATTGTCTATTTCAAGAAACAAATCCAAATATGAAGCGGACTTCGATGTATCTGTAGTATCCTTAATTTTAAGCTCAATGGGATAGATGAGATATACAAAGTCTTGGAATTTATCGTTATTTCACGACAACATATATCTATGTAATGAAAAATGAAATTAATCGATTGTGCTATTTTGTTTTTGTTTTCACGTGGTAGCTCTTGGATGAAGTCTGCTTCATACGAGTGCAGAAACAAATCGGCGAGGAGAGGAGCATAATTGATTCCCATTTGAATGCCGTTTGTTTGTTGAAAAATTCGACCGCCAAATTCCGCAAAATTCAACAAATATCTTGATTATGAGAAAATCTAACATGTTTGAAATTTAAACTTCAGAATACTTGTCAGAATCAGAGAGGTCCGTAACGATATACGCCTTTTCTCTACCTAAAACTAGAAATTTATACCTGCGTGTGCCATTTTTAAATAAGTGTTATTATGAAAGCTTTAATTGGTAGAATTTGTTCTGTGTTTGTTTCGATAGTCACCCGTAAGGTAAAACGTTTAAAAATGAAGCTACTTGCATGTATATATACTATATAGCTGGGCCAAAATTTTCATTTTTCATTTGTTTACTAACTGTTATGGGAACATAGGAATATATTTATATTTCGATTCCATTGAAATCTGTACTAAGTGTAAACTAGTATTGCTAATATTTACGTAGTCTAATAAAACCATGGAAGCAAAGAAAAATGTGTGATGTATTATATACAGTTATTATTGTTTTATTTATAATTCTAGATTTCAAATCCTGTTTCGAATTAATGACGAATCTTCAAATACTGACAATCTATTTGTATTGCAATTTTCTATATGTAAACTTGATCACCTGCCTACCCCAATGACCGAACTCAATTCTTTTAGAAAGTCGAACAAGTATATCTTAACTGATGTCATACGTAAGTGCGTAATATTTTCTTGTACTGCTCTGGTCCAATAATTATAGATTTATACATGACCTAATCCATATCGGACCGGGTATCACCCCGAGACTCCCATATCAGCCAAGGTACGTTCAAATAGCACTTGAATAATGCGTTATTACCTGGAGTGTGCAGATATAGGTTGTTCAGTTCCGGTCGTTATACATGTTCAAAAACCATCATATATTGTACTAAATATATGATAAAACTCTTTGTAACATTGTAACTGGTATTATCCGAGTGAAAGAAAATCTGGTAAATCACATGTGAAAAGAACAGCCGGCATTGCACTCTTGTGGGTTACGTCACAATTGCCGCGGATAGATATCAAGAGATATAGTACATTTAATTCAATTTATTTCTCCTTAAATGCTAGATTTTGTACAATGTAATAAAAAGAATAACTAATCGCTGAATTGAAATCATAAAAGAGTTGCGACCGCACGACAGCTGTAAATAACTCGTGATTTACTGCGTACTTCGGTCACACGTTGTTACTTCTGATATTTGAATTCAGCGATTAGTTATACTATAAAGAATATAAGTTAAAAAAATCTGTTGATAGCACCACTTTTAAATAAAATTGTACGCTTACTCACCTTCCAGCAGAACCGATAATATTTCTTTGCTTCAACCCATCTAAGATAGTAAAAGTAAATGGAGGCAATATTTTCACAAATATATATATAAATAAAGAACAAAACGGATAACATGCAAATCTGCGGTGAAATACCAATATCTGAATACAAATATTATTCAAATTAACTTTCAATGTGTTTTTTCTTATATCCTACAAATGTATTTGTACTGACAAATATGCCTTGGTCTTAACAGTTTTTTTTTGTAACTCTGGCCCCTTGTTTTTGAAATCAAAACAGTTACTGTAAAGCTTTATTGCACATGTGCATATAGTTGATTGCATTTCTGTATAGAAATTAAAAGGATAAAAATGTAAAAGGAATTTAGGTTACAATCTTAATTCAATATTTGTAAAATTCATCACCCGTGTTGCTGAACTTTTGAAAATCAAAATAATCATTATGAAACGTTATTTAGCATTTGCATACAGTTTATGACAACAGCGTATAGCAATAAAATGCATCAATTGAAAAATAAAAAATGGGCTTTATGTTTAAGATTGCACAACAATTTTCAAAATCGACCCCAAAACCACAACATATAGAACCGGATTTTTTTAGAATAAGGCAGATAATACAAAGATCGTGAATTCGTCAAATACAAAGAGAATAACAAACAAAAAGCCAAGTAATAGAAATAATATGAATTACAAGAAAGGTTTTCCCATTCATTACTTAAAGCATCATACCTTCATCACGTAGAAGAACTGAAGTTATAGAACCTGCCGCGTCTTCTGGCTAAAAACAGATTCATGAAATATGTTAAACCTCTACATTCTGTATGTTATATTGGCAACAGACATTAGGATTTAATGTTTGAATTTCTCCAGCATTTCAAAACATGTTTGGAAATCCGTTCTGCACGTCTCAAGCGATGATTTGGCTAATATCAATTAAAATATTTCAACAATGACATAGCTTTTAGATGCATATGATCCAATATTTGATTGACATGTTACAAATACAATTATGATATCAGCTGGATTTTATTTTTTTATCCTGTTTTTGCACGAATACCTTTTTTTCAAATTTCCGGCGTTTACTTTTGTCACAAGTTTACCCGATTAAGATTAATTGAGAAAAATGCATTATACGCAATAAATTTGTATCTGAATTTATTTTGTAAATATAACTTTGAACCAGGATGATTTGTTTTGAATACTGACTCTTAAACAGTTAATATTTCCTTAAGATATATCCCCAATCAGCTCTATACATGCAATTAAAGCACTTTAATCGCAACTGCAACATTGGAATCTGTGTTCAATACGTTATATATTTACTTTTTTTTATATTATTAGGAAATACATAGACTTACAAATATATGTAAGGGATTGTTAAGTATTTTTTCCTTTCAGTGTATTATTTTTTCAAGTCGTATCAAACTACCTCTGTTTCAGAACTGTGTCTCAAAATCCAATTTTGAATATTTTCTTTAACAGTCTGCTCATTCTGTCCATCCAGTGAAAAATTGTATATGTCAGTTTCAATATCATAATCTGTTAGTTCTTTCAAGGCTTCAATTGTTTCCTTAATAATTTCCAATTTTTTGGCTTCCTCAGTTAAACAACGCATGACCCTTTTAATAACAGTATTGAAAAAATGAAAAGGTCCAGCTTTTTTCAGAACGGAAGACAAAAGAGTTTCCTCAACTAAAGAATGCTGTATTGATGACTTGGCTTTATAACTACAGCAACAATGAACATCATTACAGATGGTTGCGGATGTTGATTTTTCAAAAAGCCGTCCCCAGTCTTTTTCATCAATCGTAGTATTTAACGCTGGCTTTGAGCCTTGGCACTGACAACATGTCTTTTCTGACATTGTATGATAAATCAAATGTTGATGCTTTGTTAGAAATTTGTCAAAACCCCTCTCAAACAATTTATTTGTGACGTGCCTCAAAAGTCCTGGTACATGTAAAATTACCTCTACGGCAACAGACATTTCAAGATCCCCAGAACTTATTTCTTCTCTCACAGTAAAAAATTCATGACACTCTTTACCATTTTTACATTTTTGATGCTCCGAAGGAGTCACCTCAGTGTATAGTTTCTGCCATATATTCTCCGACAAAAACCGCGTTATATGTTTGTCACAGAAGCAACATGTTTTACTTTTTTGACGTAGATGAAAAAGATAGTGCTTTTCCTTTTCGAGCAACATCTTAACTGTAGTGTTTTCATTTGAGCAATACTGTTTGATGATTTGATTTAAAATATTTGGATAATATCTCTCCACAAGAACTATAAATCTGAATAATGTGTTGTCTCCAAGATCAAATGGATTCAACTGCATAACTCTATCTGTAAAAAAATATGTACTATAGATAGAACTTACTACGTATGTTACCTGTAAAAAATGTTTGTAGTTGAACACCTGTTTATTAATCAGTTACGTTGCCAATCCGTTTGGTTGAATTTTTTTGGTTTTCCTTCCCTCCTCTTCATCCGGAATTTCGTGTTTGTGCCGTCCTTATTTTTATACTAGATGCATCCAATTAGAACGCGTTATACACAGAACGACGCAGCGATCATATGACGACGAGGTAAACCAATAATATGGCAAAATGCGTTTATGCCATGAAACCTCTCCCCAGAAAATAGACGAACAATGTTTACACGTTTACTGTGCATAATCAGCTTACTAAAGTTTTGAGTTATGCGCTTCGTTTTGACGAAAGAATGCAAATTTAAAATTATGTTTGTGGATTCTGCTTGACTGTTAATTGGTAATTAGTGATGTGATGAGATTGGGCATGACTACCGTAAACCGCCAGATGTCATCTTTGCTACCCAAGGTTTACGATTCTCTTCTCTCTTCTTCACCTTTGGGAGATTAAGCCAGAATCTGTGAATTCCGGGCGTCTATATCTTGCAGCTGACAGTAGTCACGATCATCCTCATTACATCACTATTGACCAATGAACATGGTAATGTTCGTATAACTTATAAGTAAAGTCAAGGGATACCAAAGGATTATTCGAAGGAGGGGAAAATCGAAACAAATCCGAAGAACAACGAAGACAAGACCAAAATAATACATGCACTAAAATTTAAAACTAAAAACATATGAACAAAATGGACCCCACCAAAAAAAAAAAAAAAAAAAAAAAAAAAAACGGGAGTAGACATAGGTGCTCCGGTAAAGCAGTCTCTGCTTCCTGCAAGACACCCGCCATGCTGCCCATGTCAAATCCGGAACTAGGAAAGGAACAGGTAAATTAACAACAAACAAACATGATTCATTACGCATATGCATGTAAATTTTGACAATAATTACCAAATATTTCTAAGGCTCTTCCTTTTGATGCAGAGGTAACCCTTAGGTGAGTTTGGATACCTTTTTGTATTAATGGTTTTGATTTTTGATGGTTGTGCTTATTAATTCATCATTATATCTTTAACCGGTTTCCAGTATTTTTATCTTGAGCACTGCTAATGAGTTGTCAGTCAACGAAATGGCCATAGAGTGCATCAAATTTATTTCGTTAATTTGTGATACGTTTTATTACTACCACTGGATCAATGTCAATGGTTGTGGACTGTTAGTCCCCGAGGGCATTATCAGCCCAGTAGCTAGAACTTTTTTCCTGGCATGATTCACTACTCAAGTGCCTTTACATTTTCCTTTCAAAATTTGACAAAAATTACCGGAAATTTCCAAGGCTCTCCCTTTTGGTGTAGAGGTAACCCTTAGCAGAGTTTGGATACCTGTTTGTTTTAATTGTTTTTATTTTTGATGGTTGTGCTTAATTCATCATTATATTTTTAACAGGTTTTATATATATATATAATTCTTTAGGTTAATGAACTCACCAATAAGAGTCACATTACCCCTTTCTTCTGTAATATGAGATAACTCGTTCGATGCCAATCGTAGTATTGCCTGAATGGAAAATAAAATGAATAATATCTAAATATTGAAAGCATATTCATGTAAAGTATAAAAAAAATTAATTGTTGTATAAGGCCAGGTCTCGTCATGTAAAGTATTTTACTGATAAAGGAATATTTCCATTAATAGTAAAATGTCACTGTAACACTTGTTACCACAAATTATTTACCTTAACATTGTTTCTGATGTCCACATTATCGTCCTGAACGTTAAGACATAGTCTGTAAATATGTGCTGATACAGTGCCTAAATATCGGCATGGAACATGTTAGTATTAATTTTTGATAAAAGCAATATATAGTGCCTAAATATCGGCATCGAACGTGTTCGTATTAAGTTTTAATAAAAGCAATGCAAACATTCATTCATAATACATCGAAAAATATAGCCTTAATGTCGTCAATCAAGAGGCCTATGTAAATCTTTGATTTTTTATCAAGTAATATCCAAATATTCAAAAATACCGAGTTCTGAATGTTCTTGTGTATATGATTGTAGATTATATTGCTCGAAATACAAAGGAGTAGTGGCATTACGGCCATTTTTGGGCCCACCTGAAAAATCTAACATTTTGTAGCATTCTAATGTATTAAATTTGTTAATTTCCCGTTCTGAAATATTTTTAATATGTTATTCAATTTTGAAATTAAAGGATTGGGCTAGTTTTGTTTTGTTTGCACGTTGTAGCCATTGAATGAAGTCCGCTTCATGAGTACAGAAACAGATCGGCGAGGAGAGGAGCACAGATGGTTCCTTTAGGAATGCCGTTAGTTTGTTGAAAAATAGCCAAATTCAACAAACATGTTGTCTATTAGAAAATCTAAAATGTGTGTAATTTCATCTTCAGAATACTGAAGCGGTCTATAATTGAGAATGTGGTATGGTAGTGTAGAGTTTAAAAGTTTCAAAAATTAAGACCTGTCCCTTTTTTGGCCCCTTATATCTAGAAAAGGGGACAAATATACCTAAGGGGCAATAAAAAAAAACGCAATCCATTAGACAAACAAATCCCGGGAAGACAATTGAACAACCACAAGCATAACAAATAAACACTGAAAACTAAAAAACAATGAACAACACGAACCCCTATAAAAACCAGTAAAACATTAATAAATAGTGAAAACGGATATTACATGAGTCTTTCTGTTTTCATCAAGGGGCATTTAAAACCAAATATCATCAAAATCGGGAAAAAATTTAAAAAGGTACACAAAATTAAAGAAAAAACCCTTAATAACCCCCAGAAAAATAACCGGAGAGGACAGATTTCCAAAATCAATCCCAACCTGTATTTTGTATGGGGAAACATTATGGTAAAAAATTATAAGGATATGTTCAATAGAACAAACGTAAATGAGCGGAAACTTAACTGTCTACGGAAGTCGACGACGACAGGCTTATACCATAATTCGTTCGCTACTATTTGCGGTCGTATAAGAATAGTTATCATTATGATAAAAATTGTGATAGATAATTAAAAAAAATGCTAATTTTATGCTAAAATATGAAATTAAATTTTACAGTCAGTAATACTCTTTGCTAATTATATGGTGAATTGTTAAAAAAAATGTTGGATAATTTTATTTCCTAAATTCTAATTAATGCTAATTTTATGCTAAAATATGAAATTAAATTTTACAGTCAGTAATACTCTTTGCTAATTATATGGTGAATTGTTAAAAAAAATGTTGGATAATTTTATTTCCTAAATTCTAATTTTTGGGCTAAAATATGAAAAAAATGACACTTAAATGAAATATTTGGAAATGTTTAATATTAAACATACAAAATCTAAAATAAACCATCACAATAGTTCTGATATTGTTTGTTTGTTTAGTTGGGGTTTTACGCCGTTTTCAGCACATATGGCTCTTTCGCGGCGGCCAGTTTTTATTGGTGGAGGAAGCCGGAGTAATTTCTGATATTTGAAAACCCTTACGATGAAATGTAAGAAAAATAATTCTTTGGTAACTGTATGTATTTTGGACAGTATATATATAAACTAATAAATAAACGAAAAAAATATGAAATAGGTTGGTAATGAACAAAAATAGAAAGCAAAATAGATATAAACATGATAAACAACAGTGAGAAATTATATGTATGCATTCAAAGTATTCAAGTATAAATGAGATTTATTTCAAAGAAATAAATCTGAAAGCCACAAGCCGATAGTTTCATACGAAATATTTGAGAACATAGACTATATTCCATTATTATTATTATTACTTTTCAACAGTACAAACATAATGCGTGACATGTTCTATGAAAAAACTCACATCTTCTACAAGTGTGTACCAAAAAGATACTTTGTCATAACTTATATAATAATATAATTAATTTCGTGTAGAAATGTGTGTTTGGAACATGCTTGTGGAGGGTGTGAGTTTTTTCCAGTATAAAAATCGTCCATTTGTCAGCCACTTGCAGGAATCCTGTCGTTTTCGGATCACTATTGTGATGTCATAGAACTTGATTTTCCCCGAAAGTAAGGCAATTGCTTTAAATATTGCTGAATAGTTAAAATGAAACTTTGAAAAATTAGGTTACTTTTATCTTTTATGAAAAGCCCTTAATGCTCCTGCCCCTTTTGTTCCATATCTCATCTGTTGAAGGTTAATCTAGAAATGTGCATTAAACGCAACGATAATTAACTGATACTATTACGGTCAATCACATCTTATAACATGAAAGCTAAAATGTTTTGATGCCGTTTCCCCATATACAGATAATATGGACGTTTTTGTAGCAAGAAATGTATTTATGGACCAAATATGTCTCATATTTTCAACTATTTAGTATTTCATTTGATGTAGTAAAAAGGCGATTATTAAAATAAAATTAAATTAAACCATATCTTCTTATTCACCAATAATATTTTCGTACATTTAATACTTTAAATTACCGAATGTTTTTAACTTTTATGACAACGAAAATTGCATTCAAAATTTTGTCATAAAATAAAGATTACACGCTGTAACTGGACTTATAATATAAGCCTAGGAAATTTGTTTTATAAAATTCATACACATTTTATGATCAACTGCATGATTCAAAGCTTACCTGACTCGCATCCCTCCAGTTTTCTACAAAGTCTGCACTTGAAATAGATCCATTACTGTTCTGGATGATTAAGTTCCTCGCAAATTTGATTCTTGTTAAATCTGCATCCGGACGTCTATCTGTTGTAACAGGACGCAGTTCTCCTATCCTCAAATCTGTGAGAATTCCTATTAATAGGGTCATGAGCCTGATATCAAACTCTTCGGATGAGATTTTGTGTCCTGAAAATATTATTGAGGATTCATTTTATGAAATGACCATTGTACGTGTGAATTTAGAACAGTAGAATTACATACTACCGGTATTTATTAATAACTCGTTTACTATCTATCAACGACGTGTGATGACTTTTGTAGAACTTACAAACAAAATTGTTATCGAAATCTGTAAATGACAGTTAATTACTATGTGACACAAGATAAAGCCACCTATATATATGATAAGTAACTTCACATTCTTTAAAGACGTTAAATATAGTCATATACATTACCTGTATTACTCTATGACGAATTGCTTTGACGATAACTGTACATGCGTTCCTTAAACATGTTTACTGACGTTGAAATCTGTTACCGCTTTTAAAGTTTAAAACGATGAAACCGAACAAAAAACGGAAATAACATGCTTCAATATCTATATTTGTAGCTTTATTTTACAGAAGATATGTAAGGGTTTTGATTTGATAATTTTGGTGGATTGCTGCAGTAAATATTTCTATTTGTTAAAACATTTACAGTAATTAAAGACAAGATAAATTGATTTCAGATGTTCATAACACTATTTACTCAATTTTGGCCTTAAACGGCCATTTTGGTCTTGTTTATTCTTATTTAGTCTTGTTTTTCTGCATGTCTGTAGTTTTCAACAAAGTAAAGATAACAAGATCATATCAAGATATCTTGCCGTGCAGTCAATCAAGATATGTCGAGATCCGTTTAGATCAGTTCAGCACAGGTATTGTTAAACATTGAATAATTCATTCTTTGGTCTTAACCAGTCCTGATTGACTGCAAGACATTATATCTTATTTTGGTCTTGTTTTCTTGATTTTGTTTGAAATCTCCGAAATACTAAAAAACAAGACAGTCAAGATTAAACAACACTGAAATGGCCGTTTAAGATCAAACTGATGTTAATAGTGGCATATATAAGAAAATCGAAGCGACAAAACAGTGGTAAAAGTCCAAAAATTTGAAGTCGAACTAAACGACAGTCAGTAAATTGAACACAACAAACGCTATAAGGATAAATGAATAAATAAAATAATAAAAAACGTATAATAAACTAAACAGAACTAGAACAAGACAGCACAGAATCTAAAGCACAAGCAATGTGAACTCCCTTAAAAAACCGGGAGTGACATCAACGGCTCTGTTATCGGCATCCATCACTTTGCCAGTGAAGTGCCAAGTCTGGTGAGTTGTCAAGTCCGGTGAGGTGTCAATTCGTAAGTATTTACATTTAATAATTCAATCAAATGTCGATATTAAAGAACTACAAAGGATTTGTTACGATCTCGGTCCATTTCAGTCTATAACAGCATAAAAACATTTGATTTCTCTACCCTCTATACCACCATTACCCATTCACAACTGAAGCAGAAGATGAAAGATCTAATCCATCGATACTTTCAAAATAAAGATATCAACAGCAGATACACATACCTTGTCATTGGTAGAGATAAATCCTACTTTGTTAAAAACCACTCTAAATCTACACAAAATATACAGAGGACGAAATTGTCCTGATGATTGAATTTTTGATCGACAACATATTTGGTGTACGTGTTTTCCAACAGACAATTGGCATTCCTATGGGCACTAATTGTGTGCCACTCCTGGCCGACTTGTTCCTTTACTCATACTAGGCAGACGTCCTTGACGGGCTTCTTTGGAAAAAACAGAAGAAGTTAGCCCGTACCTTTAATTTCAGCTTCCGCTACATAGATGATGTTTTATCTCTCAATAATTCACGTTTTGGGAATTTCTTACATCTCATCTATCCCAATGAGCTCGAAATTAAGGATACCACAGACACTGCCAAGTCTGCATCTTATCTTGACCGTCACCTCGACATTGACACCACAGGAAGATTGAATACAAAACTTTACGACAAACGGGATGACTTTGACTTTCCAATCGTCAACTTCCCATTTTTTAGCGGCAATATCCCAGACGCGCCGTCGTATGGAGTATATTTTTCACAACTCATACATTATTGCAGAGCTTGTGACATATGCATTGACTTCCTGGACAGAGCTCCAGACAGGTATGAAAAAAAAACGTTTCCCAAATGAAAATGGACCTGTTCCATTGATGTTATCCCTTCCTCATACCGTATTTGACATGGGCAGCATGGCGAGTGTCCTGCAGGAAGCAGAGACTGCTTACTCTTCTGGAGCACCTGGTTTTTTGGTGCGTCCATGTTGTTCATATGTTTTAGTTTTCAATTGTAGTGCATGTATTGCTTTGGTCTTGCCTTCGTTGTTCTCCGGAGTTTGTCAGTTTTTTCGATTTTCCCCTCCTTCGAATATCACTTTGGTATTTTTTGACTTCACTTACTTAAAATATATAAATTTAATTCTACTTTTATCTTTTGACCTACCATACTAACCATTTCTGGCCTTAAATAATATGTTCCACTGATCTTCATTAATTCTATTTTTCTTCTTCAACTGGTTATGTAACGTAACTTTCTTTTCATTTAGGATGGATTGGAGTTTAGAAGGGTCAATCTCTCGATTAAACTTCATTCTAACAACAGGGCAGGCGATTCTGAACAACAAGTGGATTAATCGCAAATAATTCATCTCGCCATCTTCCATTTTCCCTGAAATTAATTACCAAGTTTAATTCTATACGTTCTCTTGACACCAGTACATTATTGTATAGTACGTTTGGCAGTTGTATGAAGATACATTCAAAACCTTAGAAAAAAATTATCACCATAAATTTTACAAACATTTATTTAACAATGAAGTGAAAATATTGATGTGAAATATGCTTATTTCCTGAAAACAACACCATCATCGTTTATTTCATATTTTTGTTTCCCTATTTATCAGTAAGGTAAAGAAATCAAACAGCATGACTTCTTTGTTATGCAGTTTTTATCTTTAAACTAACCATCAAATGGCTTAATTCAGAACTCATGTAACCTAGTGTTTAAAGGTTGGAGTCGCATTGCCATACACCTCACATTTCCTTTCCTTTCTGTTGAAACCACAGTTTATCGTACATCCAAATCAACAAATAACAAATGACACTGTCAAAGGGACTAAAGTTAAATAAATAAAAGTACAAATGATCAAAAGTTTCTCTACAAATGGAAAAGAGGGTCAACGATCATATGACGTCTTTTTGTGCTTGTTATGATAGCTGATTAATCGAAAAGTTGGAGCTTCTACCATTGTATATGTAAAAATACTACCAAGTTTTTCCGAAAGTTTATGGACGTCTGTTGTAAATTCGTCGTCATCATCGTCATGTAATATTTCATTTGGTAAGCCCAAATTAGCTGACACAATGCCCTCAGTTGCTGTTCCCTGTTTTCCATGCTCATTATCTTTATCCTTTCCTTGTGATGTGGCATCATCTGACAAGGCGACATCTTGTTTCAATAAAGCATCTAAATCCTCATCTTTGTAGAATTTAAACATTCAAAATAAGAAAATGATTTTAGGAAATCTTATTTGTGTGATTTATTTGATGTGGTAAATCAATAAATATACAACTGTCGACTATTAAATTAAGTGTGGACGAACTATCATGCTTGATCCAATAAAGCTTTGGATATTATAATATATGTTATAGACAAAAACATTGAACCTAGCACAAAAAACAAATGAATTTTAGAAATCCAGTCATGCTGCTTTTCGGCTCCTTTAACACACTTTAACTCCAAAACTGTAAAACATAGGGAAGATATGTTGACATAAATCATAGGGAAGAGCTGTTGACATAAAACATAGGGAAGACCTGTTGACATAAATCAAGATGAATTAAAAGAACATTTTCAATGAAATCGGATACAAAAAATGTTTCCCCCGAAACTTTGACTCCTTTTAACTTGAAAACAATAATAGATATAAACAATATTGGCATATTAATGAAAGCTGAATTAAAGGAACAATAATGATAAGAATTTGATGAAAATTCTAATACGAAATACGAATTATTTGACTAAAGAAAGCTCAATAATGAACATGTTTCAATAATAGCATAGTCAAAGAAGGACGGAAATTCACAAGAACAAGAGGAATATTAAATGAATTATATCGAAAGACGATGTTCAAGGGAGAGTACCTCTAATCCATGACATTAACAATATATATTTATGTATTACTATTACCTTTTTGTTCTCAGCAAAAAACATTCATTTATATATTTGGCTTTTATTCTATAGACTGCATGACTTTATTACTAAGTAGCCATGTGAACGTCGTTACAATATTAGAGGTTTCAGAAATTTTCTTATTAGAACATGTGAAAACCAACTACTTTCTCAGAGAAGTATATTTTGGACAGTTAAAAATAAAGTGCATTTCATCTTCAAGTTCACTTAAATAATGGTTTTTACAAATTCTGTCTGAAACATGTACTTTTGGTATGGAATATCTGCCAATTTCAATATAAAGTATGTGAGCCTTTTCATACTTACTTTATCAGAATCAGAGTTTACAACAGATAAATACTTTATCATGGACATAATAGTATCAATTTATAGGGTGTATATTCCCAACTTGCACGTTTTTTCATTGACCTGTAGCAAATACCTGCATATTGTTATGATATTGTATTATTATATTTATTTTGTTATGATATTGTAATTATTATATTATTTATCTTGGCCTAATTTGTTTTGTGTGGCCTTATAACATGTATAATATGTTTACATAATACTTATAGTTGTTTACCAAATAATGTTATAACTGTGCAGTTTAGAAATCACTGGAACAATAATAGATACTGATGGAATGACTAGAACTTTCTATTTGACTTACGTAATAATTCTGGTGTAATTCAAACTTCTACCGTATTCCAGAAGTTTCCGTTCTACAGTATATATACGGACAAGAAAGTTAGACTTGCAGAGCTGAATATCTCGGACCAGACAATAACATTCTTGTGTTCTCAGCTATTGGATTGACACACGTTTATTTACGTTTCACAACACACTTTTATTTACGTTACATCATACTAGATTGTGACTGATTGGATATAATATATATTCCGTTTGGATTCCCGCAACAGTGACGAGAAGAATTCCAGACATAGAAAAGACATAGGATTTTGAACAGTTAAGTTGACATTTTATTTAGTGTAATATTTTTTGTAAACTTGTATATAATAAATCTTGTTAAATTTTATTATTGATTTGTGTCTTTTGTTGGCTACAATTTAAAAGGTGATTTCGTCCGTAACAATATATTCTGATTAACCTTTTCGATTGGTAAAGATTTATAAATATCTGCAAAAAAAACTGTCGAGGTCGTATCTATTACATCTTTTCCCATTAAGATGTGTGAGACTTGCAAGGAAGACATGTGTCGCCTGCGGACGTCAATTTTGACAAAAGATATTAAAATTTTCTAAAAATGAAATAAATATGCACACCTTTGTAATAACGTTAATGCACAGAGAAAGTTTCATCAGATTGCTGTGAGCCGTTATGGAGAAGTTGAGGATAGAAGTTTTGAACCCCCCTTTTTTTCAAAAATGTTAATTTTTACAAAAAATAATATTTAAAATTTTCTAAAAATGAAATATATATGCACACCTGTGCATTAAGGTTAATGCACAGAGAAAGTTTAATCAAATTCATTTGAGCCGTTATGGAGTGATTGAGGATAGAAATTTTGAACCCCCCCCCCATTTTTTTCAAAAATGTAAATTTTTACAAAAAATACTTAAAATTTTCTAAAAATGAAATATATCTGCACACCAGTGCAGTAAGGTTAATGCACAGAGAAAGTTTCACCAAATTCCTTAGAGCGGCTATGGAGTAGTTGGGGATAGAAGTTTTGACCCCTCCCCCTTTTTTTCAAAAATGTCAATTTTTACAAAAAAAAATTTGAAATTTTCTAAAAATGAAATATGTATGCACACCTCTTTCATCAAATTCCTTTGAGAGGTTATGGAGTAGTTGAGAATAGAAGTTTTGCCCCCCTTTTTTTGCAAAAATGTCAATTTTTACAACAACAAAAAAAATGAAATTTTCTAAAAATGAAATATATATTAAGCTTAATGCATAGAGAAAGTTTCATCAAATTCCTTAGAGCGGTTTACGAGCAGTTGAGGATAAAAGAAAAGTGTGATGACGCAAGACGCAAGACGACAGATAGTCATCCCACTTGTCGACCATGCGTTCCGCAGGCGCCACAAAAATACCAAGAATTTTTGAAGCAAACAGAGTCACTGGTTTGACAGTGTGCTCGAAAATATAAGGAAAATTTTTAATATTACAAGCTACTCTTTTGAAAAAAAGCTTTTTTGCCTCTTGCTGTAAGATCTGTAAGAGCACGTTTAAAATGACCATTTACACTAAACAGAACGCCAAGATATTAGTATTGATATAACGACTTTATACACTTTTTTTATGTAAAACGTATTCAGCTTTACCAATTTCGTTAACAGATATGTGTGAAACTGAGCATTTATCAGGGGACTTTTTCCAAATTTAAAATTTGCTATTTATATTAAGGGTCTTCTTTATCAGTATTAATAATATCCCAGAATGCTTTACGATCTAAGTACGAAGTAGGAACTGCTTACTCTTCCGGAGCACCTGGGTTCACTCCTGGTTTTCAAAGGAGTTCGTGTTGTTCATTGTTTTTTAGTTTTCTGTGTTTATTTGTTGTGTTTGTGGTTGTTCATTTGTCTTCCCGGGTTTGTCTGTCCAATGGATTACGTTTTGTATTGCTCCACAGGTATATTTGTCTTTTTTGTATCCATCAAAATTTTAAAAATCTTTTTACTTTGTTATGCTTTTTGCTAAGGTAAAAAAAATCCTCTAATCTCAGAATAAAATGGGTTAAAAGCTAAATCAGGGTTTGTCTTTTTCTTTGAAGCGCTTTTGTGTCAAAGCAACATTTTCTGCTTCCATTATACAAGAATGTAAATCATTCACAGCTACATATATTCAATCTTGATCCAGATTATATATATTATGTACAAACTTTTCCAGTTTTGATTTGACAGAGGAAAGTTGAAGGGCACTTATATAACGTCCTATATATCAAACGATATATTACAAAAAATACATGTATTCATTTTTAGCACATGCGTAATTTAAACGCGAATTGTGTGAACTTTAACAAGAAAAGTTATCTTTTCCCGCACTAAATTGATTATGTTTACAAAGAATTCGTGCGAAACAATCACAGTAGTTGTGTACAACAATAATAATGACAATATTGTACACTGCAATACACATTAACGTAGGTCGCGCCGTGTTGATTTTTGAAACACGTCGGTGACGTTTACCGGTGAGTCTTCGGACCATTTTTATTAAGGATGAATTATTTTTCTCTCAAGCATATTAATTGCAAGAAAATTGCAACGGCCAAACCAATGTCAGATACATATAGGACAACTCAATGCGCAAAATGTTCGCTATCGATATAAAATAGGCCTAGCCCATGTATAAATGATTTCAACCCTATAGCCCCCCATGAATTATTTCTTTAACTCCAATAATAATAGATATCACACCACATGGCCTTTCCCCTTTTAATCCCTTATATCTTAACCGTGAAAAGTAGAATTTGATAAGATTGTAGAACCAAAGTGTTGATATATTGCTGATCGAAAGTTTGACGATGGTCCCTCGTATTTTTGAAGGCCCCAAACATACTTGTAAATTTGTTTACGCTGACCATATTGATACATACAATATATGAGGCTTTTACAAAATATTACTGGAGAGCAGAATGTGCTAGAGGTTTTCCAAGACGACTGCATAATTTAGTCTGTAGTTTCGAAGTTATTATCGCACAGGTGTTAATATAAACGTCATAGAACATTTTTGAACCATGACGGAAAATACAGCGGTGAATCGTCTCTAATGTTGTGTGTCCCGCAAAATGGCTAATTTTGTCCTTTTGTTATCTCTGCAACAATGAAAGGTACACAAAGATGCCTGGAGGATATCTGATTGTATTTCTTATGACGAACCATTTAAAAATATCATCAAAATCGGATAAGAAATAAAACATTTTTGACAATTAAGGTGGGTCCCATTTCCCTTTATATCTCGAAAACAGTAAGAGATGGTTAAAAAAGAAAGTTCTTTATTTTATTTTCATCAAAGGCAAAAATAACAAGTAATGATTGTGTTACCAACACTAAGTCTCCGAAACAAAGTTCAATATAAGCTACTGTACAAGGAACTCTATAATGTGTCTTCCCATAAGGAGGACCAACATATATGGTTTTTAGGGTGGGAGCTAAGTCATCTCTAATTCATTGAAACATGTAATTTTGAGGGACCCCCCAAAAAAAGTTATGAATGAATCCTCACATAAGGAGTAAGAATATATATGGTTATAGGGTGAAGATCTCAAGGATTTCATAATTATAAAGAAAATCCATATGAAGGGATGGGGTATACCCCAGGGACCCCAAATATACAACAATGAATGCATCTTCCAATAAGAATATATATTGTTATAGGTTGAAGATCTCAATCATTTCCAAGTTATATAAAATGTGAATTTAATGGCATTTTAGAGGGCTTGTAAACCAACCTGGCCCCCCTTTAAACATGACACCGTTACGTCAACTTCAACATGGCTATAATCTTATGAAGTTTCATGAAAATCCAATAAGAATATCTGGCCCGGACAAGTTTATGGTTACCAAGATAGAAAGAATAATAATTTAATTTGAGTGTAACGGACACTTTGATTGGTTATTAATGAGTGAGCAAGATGCATTATATCGTATAATCTAATTTGGGTATTGTGACGTCACCAACGTATTACTTTGCAGTCCGCAATTTAAAAATTTAAAGTAAGTTTAATATTCAAATGATTCTACCTGCAATTTGGGTCATATTTTTTTTGGAAATTAAATTATAAGGATTGCTATAAATTTTGGAAAAAGTTATACATGCATAATCTACTTTGGTCAGTTTACGCTTAAACATAAAACGTTTTGCGGTTTATAAAGCGTGAACTGCATCAAAGTAGGTTATATCGTATAACCTGTTCTAAAATGGAAAACAATAATTAAATAAAACTAATTATTATATTTTAATAATAGTAATAATAATAAGAAGAATAAGAAACGTCTGGGAAACTTAAGAACAACCGGATAAAAATTTTAAAGTCTCAATTTTGATCAACACTTCTTCCTGCCTTATGATACTAGAAATTTAAAAACTTACACGAAAATTTACAGCTGTATAAAAAATGTCAATACAGTAAATATCAAACAGAGTCTATGCTTAGATAAATAACAATAGCTTCATGAGGCCTCTGTGCATGTTTCTACCACCCGATTCGCTCAGGCGATCATACATGTATCTGTTGGCTGTACTGTCGCATAGAAATCATAATTGCCAATATAAGATATGGTTTAATGACGTCATTAAGTCTTCTCATATCTGTTTGGAATTTTTTTAAATTTATTAAATGCTTTTTACATTGAATTCTCATTCTCGTTTTACTTCAATGTAAAGAAATAATCTCTCTGATAAATTACAAATATTCGTTAGTATATTCCCATATAAGCAGACATCTTTCCATACACACATGATACATATAGATTCTTACATTGTTTCCAGCGGTGTATCGGATTTATCTATCGAGGTAGTCAACGAATCCAATAATCTAACAATCGAGATATGAAAAATCCGATAATTTTCGAGTAACGATGTAAGAATATGTTTTCTCTACTTATTATTCAGGAAATTTCAACATTTTGTAACAAAAAATCTCACTCGGGTGACTCCGCATCCCTTGATTGTTACATTTGTACTCCATAACAATTTTGCAACATGTTTATTTGTTGCTATGGTCCTATTGTCCCGGCGGGTTATAAGCTTTTGTCTTAACCAATCATCGACTGAGATCATCGGCAATCACTCTTTGAATACATATTTTATATACAATAGTGCTACAGAACCCCCCTGTGCCCCCTCCAGTTCTCTCCATTATGATTTTTAGATTCTCTGATATATCCCATTTCATAAAAAATGGTAACATCAAAAATTGTGGAACGCTTTTATAGAACTAGGGCCATCGTTATACCCTATGGAATATTTTCAAGAATTTTTTAATTTCTTTATAATTTGTCTTTGTAGGGTTTAAACATACGTAACATGCTCAATTACAAAAATGGCATCAAATTAAAGCAGAGGGTATAGTCGATCTTGACGCTCCTTGAATATTTTAAGGAACAAAAATTTTACCCAAACTTAATTTGAGGGAAAAAGGCATTTTTTACTATAACTTTTAAAAAATAATTATTTTGCGATGCATTTGGAGTTTATTCTATATCAAACGCGTGATCACATCACATTAAATAAATAACATCGAAATTGCCATATTAAAATGATTTTTATCGTTAAGAAAATGTAGACAAAAATTGATAATTTGCAGAATTTCACCTAAAAAACCATACATCTCCAATATTTCGAATCAACGATGGATATCATCATCAATATAGTGGATGATCTTTGTACCTTAATACTATAATAATGTGAAAAAGGTGACATTATCTTTATTTCAAATCATTAGGGCTTTGAAAGTAATAAACTATTATCCCCCCTATAAAAATACCTAAAATCTTATGATTTGTCGATTGACTTTGGATTGTTTAATACACAGAATGCGAATTCGGGACGAAAAAATACACAACAATATGTCAAAATTTTACAGAACATAGAATAGGACGATATAATGAGAAAAAAGACTTTTGACTGCCACTAGAAAAGTTTAGAGAGATGAGTAGGGGTGGAAAATTAAGCCATGTATAGCGGCTACAATGAGCCTGGTATCTTAAACATACAAAAGGGTTGTTATATGTGTAAGGTGTGCCACATTCCAAACACGTCGCCGACTATGATAAGCGGCCAGGATTTCCGTTTCATGGGCTCACAACCCCCAGGTTACGACGCGCTGGGTAGCTATGTAGACTGAGCTTTTGAACCGACAGTAAAATTTGATGAAAGCTGATTTACTCATATCTTCATGTCTGTCGTATAACGAAAACAGCACATCCGATTCCTCATCACTTTCGTCTTCATTCTCATCAGTTAAAATTTTTTCGTCAAACAAAACGTCAATGAGAGTTTGGGGAATAAACTCGCCATCCATCCACTTTGGTTTTAAAATACCATCAGCAAAATGCCATCCGTGGTTGTCGGTGTGGCATTCTTGTGTGGCAATGTGCCACCACTTCCAGATGCAAACCTGATAGTTACCTCTCCGGAAGTGTTGTGCAAGGAATTTCTTACAATGAGGTAAGACGCTGATATCAATGCTTTTGGAGGAATCAAACGTTTGCCCAGGTGTTGAACAATATTTTTATGTTAATTTGCTATACTGCACATTATTTCCTTTTGTAAAGTGGCTGCCATCATACATTAAATAAGGTAAGATTTCAAGTTAATGTGAAAAGGTAAAAATAGATCCTCTGGAAGTTCCCATGTACCACCAAATGTTGACAAAGCATTCCGAATTGGGTTTTTTCTACCAATACCTTTAAAAGCACCTGTACTATCACAGCGAGTAAAAGCGTGAAGACCAAGCAGTGTCCATATCCCAGCAATAAACAACAAAGTGGATAACAGGAAAGGTCAACAATGATACACCAATCAATGAAAGCAACCCAACTGACAGAACTCCGGATAAAAAATAACATAAAAGAGTACAAAATATAAACACAATAGAGAGTCAGGTTTTCTTACTTGGTACAAATACTGAACAGTGGTGGGGTAAACCTGATAATATGGTCAGAATGTTCTCGTTTTAGCTGTAAACCTGGCTACGGCTCTCAAAGCTGCATATTTATTAAACGAAAAACGGCAGAATGCGAAATAGGCCAGTTGAATTTAAAGTCTTCAAGTTATTGGGACAAAGATAAGTTCTTACAGAACTGCACATGATTTTACATTTGTAGCCCTTGAAAAGATCTTATGCAACTAACAAGTTTCTGTGGGTTAGTAGAGAGACTTTTGCATTTATTTACGATATTACAATATAAACGGGGATAGGAAAACTCGTTCAATGTGGGTTATATTTATCGATCTTTTGTTGTTTCCTACTCCAGTATAAAATAAAACTGTGGCATCTTTCAAGGCGAAGAATGAAGAGCATATCAGTCTAGACTTTTGACCCTGAGATAACTATAGCGTTGCTGATTACCATAGAAATAGTAAAGAAAGGTATCAGGTTCTTCTTGTGTTGACATTCTGTCCCCTGACAGATAACATTTTCACCGTCTTAACTTGTCAACAGAAATGCGTGAAATTGCAATTAATATTTTCCCTAATGCTTTCACTAAAACAGTCACTTTCCCATACCCGACCGAACATATGTATAAATTGTTTCTTGTTCTCATCATTGCTGAGGAATTGCTTCCAATTTGGTGGCTTTTTGCTATTCTCCTCTCTAAGCATAAGTCTAATGCTGCCCCGCCAGACTTTCTCTCCATTTTTACTTAACTGAATTGTTAATATACTTATACGTGTTGAATACAACATCTGATTTTCTGACAACAATTTAAAAATAATTCTACAGCAGATATCTTTAAAGATGGAAGACAGTTCCTTCAAGAAATAAAAGACGGCATTTACATCCTCAATGACGAGGAGAAGGAACATTTCGTACTTGTTGGACAAGATGGTGATATCTCTTTGATTAATTAGCTTTGTTTAGAGAACCGTCGACTTTAGAAATGTTGTACGACTCTATGGTCAACGGATATGACATTAGTAGAGCAATATCACTTTGCTCTCTGTACTATTAAACTTTATTCTTTAAAATTTGATGTTTTTTGTCAGTTCGGAGGGGATTTCCAAATTCAGACGTTTGATCGGGTCGAAAAACTTTGTTTTTATCTCAAGCCTGTCTTTAATAAATAACGTTTTTACAGTGTTAAATTTTTTCTCTGCATTAAGCACATCGTTTTCAAAGGACCAAGATGACAAACACTACAGCTCATCGTTCTCTTCCAAAACAAAAGGGTTGATGAAACCTTTAACAGTTTTCCTAACATCAGCAATATTTTCCTCACTACGTTTTATTTCTGACGGAGGAAGATTCCGATGTGTGCCTTCACTTGTTTTATCTGTCAGCATATCAGCGATTATTCAGCGATCCTTTAACAAATTATACACGTTCGTTATCAGCCTGGACCTATCGTTCGTAGCAATAGTTGCTGAATAGACCTGTTAGACTTACATTGCTGCCACCTGCACTTGCGTGTGATTTTGGATGTTACTTGAAGGTCTCTTCTATTGTTTCATCAACTGGACAGCAGTTGCGAGGGTTACAGAATCTGGAAATACTGATTGAGCCATGTGATAACATATCTGTTGCTCCGGTATGCGAATTTTTGAAATTAGTATTTTAAATAAAGTCTACTATCATAAGCCAGGAAGAAGATGTTGGTAAAAAATGAGACTATAAAATTTACTTTCTATTTGCCTCTGGCTCCATCTAGGAGGCTGAGATGGCATAGGATAAACATGTATTTCGTAGCTGGAGGATTAAGAATAGAATAAAATTTTTCGATTTAAGATAGCAGCGCAAATTTAGAGTGTTTTAGAGCGGAAGGTTCAATGTTTTCGAAACGTCTGAACAAAACTAAGGTTACTTTACCTCCTAGGGCCTCCAGTCTCGCCTGGTTCTGGAAGGACGGAGGTGGGAGGTAATATCATATCGTTTAAAGGAGGATTACAAATGAAATAATTTTTATCGATTTAAGGTCAGTGCAAAACGCAAAAGTATCTCAGAGTTGAAAGTTCAAAGTTGCCATAATGTCAGATCAAAATCATGAAAAAAATTACAGGTTAATTTCTCCTCTCTAAACCGGCTTATGACATGAACTGTGGACATGTTTTATATTTTATCAATCTAAACGAATACATTGTATTAACGTTGTAATATTTCAGTCAAATGTTTGATGTACGCGGTGAAATATGGAATGTAAAACGGAAAATATACGTTTTTCACCATATTTTTGTTGGGTAAATGGACATTCGTGCCCTTTATGGTCCTATATACTGACAAATCAAGGCACATCATATGTTTATTTTAAATATTTTAAATTTACAAAAATGTTTCTTTCTAATCATTCCTATTTAAAGTCTGTACATCAAGCAGATAATTTCAAAGAGCAAAGAGGTATCACGCCACCAAAGAAGACAATGCCCTAAAAACTCCATGTGACTATAGAAATGACCCCCAAATCTCAGAAGCGCTCCGAACTTTTTAATGTTAACATGTTTTTTTTTCTTGAAAAGGTGTATTGGACGACAAAAAAAGATGGTCTCATAGAAGTGTGATTGGTGCGCGGTGGTCTACTACAGCCCATGGCCTACATCGGGTTAAGAATCGGTTAAATTGAAAAAGAAAAATATAATATATTACCTTTGGTTTTTGTTTGCTTTTCGTATTTAAGTATATCTATGGAAACAAGAATAGACGTACCTGAAAATAGCACAACTGTGATAAACTCTAAAACAATAAGACCAACAATTGTTTATTTTCATAATAAGAAAGTAACTCTCTTTATTCAGAATATTTTACTGTCAAACATAATCAGCTATCCTAAAAAAAAAACTGGTGTTTTTATCAATAAGACAAAATTATACCATCAACAGCGCAAATTGATCACTTAGGATACATTCTTTAGTTTTAAACTTCCACTTTAAGAAACTTGAAAACTTGCAACTTGTCTGTTGTCTATCTATATATTTTCCTTTTAACAACATATAAAAAAATCATCACAATAAAAAAGGGTATTTTTTATACTAATTATCGATTATTTAGCGTTTATATATCTAGCTTTGTCTATATGATACAGTCGGAAATGAATCTGCCATATTACACATGCATGTCAAAAAATCGATTATAGTATTATTACGGGTCTCAAATTCCATACCAATCTCTAGTGAATTGTTGCGTTATTAAAAACATTTGATCAAATTCGTAAAACATTCCGGATTCTGTACTTCTATTTTTTTTACTGTCGATGTCACTTACAGAATATTCATAATATTTGGTGAGAAAATGTGTAAATGTTATCGGTCACTGATAAAATCTGTTGGTCACACCAAAATATGGAAGAACCAGTTTACGATTTCCGTATTAGTTTCGTATCAAACCCCTCGACCAATATCAGCCTTTGAGAATAGATTATAAATGATATATATTTATCAAAAGCAAATTTTGCTTCATATTTTTATTATAGTCTATTTTTGTTGCCTCTTTAAGATATCAAGCCGGATTGTGACCAAAAAAAGGACAAATATACCTAAGGAGCAATAAAAAAAAGTAATCCATCGGACAGACAAACCCGGGAAGACAAATGAACAACCACAAGCACAACAAATAAACACTAAAAACAATGAACAACACGAACTCCTATAAAAACCAGAAGTGAACCCAGGTGCTCCGGAAGGGTAAGCAGTTCCTGCTCCGTATACGGCACCCGTCGTGAAGTTCAACAAAGTCAATCCTGGGGAAGTCACAAAATCGGTGGAGGCACATGAAAGAATACGACACTGGGAACAGGTCCAACACTGTAATGGTCAATCAATTCGTGATGACGACCGTAAAATTTCCTAGGTGATGATATCATCTTATCCCTGATAAAACCCTGGTTAAGAAGCTTTTGTGACATCAGTAATCCTCTTTGTCGAAAGTCAGTTTAACCAACGTTGATTAAAGGACATAGCGAAGCACTAAGTAAAGGGAAAATGATTTAGTAATACACAAACGGCTCCATTTTGTTAATCTTACCAATGATCATTAAACATAAAATAACCAATGTAGAAATAGAGGCATCCCTCCGAAAGTCATGGACTGAAATAAAAAAAAACTTATGCTATAGAAAAAAGGCAGGGTAATGATTTTAGTTGTGTTGTGAGTTGGAGTCATTCGGAACAATCTGAGGAAAAGGTCAAACCGAAAAACAAAATTGCAGAATTTCTTTTGATAAACAAAAAATGTTCCTCTTAGAAAAACTATTCCTTTTTTCGTTTCTCTGATTACTTAACATTCATGTGATTGTATAGAGACATTAAAAATAAACTCAACGTGAAAATCATTCAGTGTTTGAATACACTTTTCAAAGGCTTTGCTGGGGGTATTGTCGTAAGTAAATGAAAACACAGCAAGATTAATGAGATCATTGGTCATTTTACTACTTATTCTATTTTTACCACTGAGTCGATGAAGCTGCTGGTGGACTCCAAGTGCCCGAGGGTATCCCTAGCTCGGTTGCTAATATTTCGGTACAAGCCCAAAGTTAATACTTAAACTTTACTGCTACATTTTTGAATTGCTCATTAACAGTTTGGATTATTGTTTTGGTTTAAAATTTTTGAACCGTGAGCACAACTGATGAGTCGTAAAACGACGAATGTGAATCCTTTGCATCAAAATTGGTATCAAAGTATTTTATTATGATATCACATCTAGTAAAATTAGAGATTGATTTTATGTCTTAGCGATTTCATAATCAGGTAATTTATCTCCTTTAAAACCACTAAACACAGACTTCAAAACACAGTAACATGGCGTCATCATTATACCTCATGCGGCAATATTGTTATGAAAACCATTCTTTTATTATTAACCTTCTGACATCAAAGGATGCACATGTATTCATACAAACTAAAGATAAAAAATTCATTAACAGGGGAATATATTCAAGATAATCTTCTATAAAATGTTTCAAACCTTTATATTCGTCGACCAAAAACGATCGAATATCTTCTGCATCTGATTTTGATATCCAAGGTTTTGTTGATACCTCAAACCTGAAGGATTAAAAATAACAATGTAGATAACAAGTCTAATAACCATCTCATTTTATGTATTTGTGAATGAACATTTCAGATTTGTATCCGAGTTACTTGATTGGAAACACCACTAGCATTGACTATAATCTAACAGATTTTTCCACGTAAAACATATATTGAATTATATATTCTTCAGTCGCTACCAAGACAAATCTGCATCCATAAAACACAGTCTATTTTTAAATACTGAACAGTTGTGCAACATAAATGTGCAAGAAAATCGAATAACTCAAAATGTGTATTCCTTGTTATATGATTTGACATATTACCTGACTTTATAAATGACCGAATGACAAGTTTAATTATTTTTATTTACCATTTGATTTGTTTAACTTACGTTAAAGGGTTTTGATCAATATTAGTTGCGTCAGATGTTTGCACGCACTCATAACCTGAAAATAAAGAATGTAGGTAAATTTTGGAAAACAAAGACTTGGATATGATTTTTTTAACTTTCTTGTATTCCAGATTTCAAGAACTTTAAGGTAAATATTTATACAAAACTAACCCATGTGATACTAAAACATAACGCATGGGTCAAGTGAACAACAAGTCACAGCGAGGCCATCAATTACCGAATTAGCCGAAAGCTCACAAGTCACATCAAAAATATCATATTTACAACTGATATCTTTCTCTGTAATTTTGGTAAAAATACCAAATTAGGTATCCAATTGTTTCAAATTTCAAATATTATGTTCAAACTATTATGGAAAGTACAAAAATGAAATTGCTTAACAGAGAGAAGTATTGAATGCTTTAGTTCCTTTAAAGACCTGAAACAGCGTCAAGTGCCTTTTTCCTCAAAGTTAATCCTCTTTCATTAGAAAATTACAAGTGGAAATTCAAACCTTTCGATATTTCAGAACTGTTTTTGCATTTCTTCAAATGGCACGTGCAGTCCTCAGAAGAAGGGTCACAGTAGATTATCCTCTTAGTTTCATTTACAAATGTATAACCTTTTGCATGGTCACAAGCACATGTTCTGTCAGATGTCGATGAACCACCATTGTGAATCATCTGTCCTATTTCATTGCAAGACGATTTCTCATAAATGCAGTCAGTACTTCCATTTGTCCAGAATGTAAATGGTTGAAAACGACCTTCCTTGCATTTTTGTCTTGTTAAACGTCCAGAATATACTGATCTGTAACCTTATATAAATAAAAATTTATAACGCATTGTAAACTCGACAACTTTCTTAAACTTAAGAAAGACATTTTAGTTCGTGTTTCAGTTCTCTTATTTTACTGAGAAGGTTTCTGACAAATATAATAATTATGTTTTATATTTTAATCGTGACATCTTTTCCGTCGCAGATTATAATTCACTCGTGTGAAATGTGTGGTGTTTTTCAAAACATAGCATACTCACTGCCACATAAACTTCTAAGAAATACTTGTTTTTTAACATCATTCTAAACGATTGCACATTGTTTTATTGCTTCTTTATGTATTCCCAATATCCATGGTCTTCATAACTCAAGTTATACTATAATAATATGTATGTCAAAACATTGATCATGATATTTAGTATTGTCATGCTTAGCATTTCATTTGTTTGTTGGTAAAATTACTCCAGAGGCAGGAGTGCAACAAATCTAGACATCTTAATAAATGCTTAATATAATGATATAAGAAATAACCAAACACATACATATTATATTATGTAATATATATATATATATATATATATATATATATATATATATATATATATTTAATGATTATTATTTTATAAACTGTTTAGTGTTCAATGTTCTAGTCATGGAAATGTATATGTATTAGTAAAATTATTTGTTGATAAGTTATAGTATATAGTGCCCTCAGTTGTCCTGGTAGCGAGTGCAACCGGTAAAGAAGAAAGAGGTATATATTTATTTAGTTCTTTTAAGGTAAATTATTCTGTTTTCTACTTTAAAATATAAATACATCATTTAAATTATGCATTTTGTGTGTACCTATAGAACTGTTTCATGAAATAATACCCGTGTTTGTAATATATAGTTTTAATGTATGACTGTTCATTACTTTCAATTCAACAATTGAAAAATATGTTTCAAATTTCGAAGCATAAACTATTTTGGCTATAGTCAATAATCAAGTACCAATAGTTGTGGATTTTACGTTTCTAAATTGTCAGTAGTAAAAATAATAATTTGCTGTGAACGGTTGATTTTTCTAGATAAAACTTAGATAAAAAATAGAAATTTGTTCTTTTCAAATACTGACAAAAGGGACTTTTTTAAAAAAAGATTTTAGATAACAGAAAAAAAGCTTTCCCAAACCATTGCATACATAAAAACATGGCATTTGTTATATTTTTTTTTAATTGAAAACGTCAGCTGAAATAAAATTATGATCAATTACATAATAAACGTTTGGTTCGCTTAATTAAAATAAAATCATCAGTATTCATAAAGAAATAGGAAAAGCCTTAAGGACAGCTATATTGTTTTATATTTATTTTATGTATTATATTAATTCTTACAGAAATAGTTGACTGAAATGTATAATTTGAAATATAAGTTTCCTCAGTATGTCTGACATAAAAGGCCCTTATCTGTAAATTATCTGAAAAGATGTTATAAAATGTGTTCATTTTTGGAATTTTTGTTTGGTTATTTTTATAAACAATAATATCATAATTTGCTTTGTTGTTATTTTCATTTTCTCTTTTGACTTGTGAACTAGAATGTATGCAACCAAATGTAATAAAAGAAAAAAAAATGAAAACAATATTTGAAATTTTGCAAAAATTTCGATTTATGAGTATTTTTTTAATTCATCCTTAAACTAGACTGGAAATATTTTTTAGGCTTTTCCTATAACTGGCAAATAACTGGAATGGATAACCTCACTGCGGACTTAATTTGTCATCGGATATTTCCAATTTATGATGTTACAGGCCTTTAACGGAACAGGACATAAAGAACATTGTGTAACTTAGTTCCTTCTTTTGGTTAGTGTTTAAAGAGAGATCACATTGTTCATGATTCATTTTTGTTGTTTATTGTTGTTGTCAATAACTTCAATTTGCTGTAACTTTTGTTATTACATTGTAATCGGTGATTTACCGTAGTATCCGAGTGAAAGAAAATCTGGTAATAAAACGTATCACAAAATACCGAAATAAATTTGATGCACTGTATGGCCATTTCGTTGACTGACAACTCATCAGCAGTGCTCGAGATAAAACACATGTGAAAAGACCATTTGTACTTTCACTCTAGTAAGTGACGTCACAATTGCCACGGGGATATATCAAATATAAAGTCCGTTTTATTTCAATTTATTTCTGCTAAAATGATAGATTCTGTACAATGTTATAAAAAGTATAACTAATCGCTGAATTGAAATACCAGAAATAAACAATTGTGTCCGAACTACTGCTGCGCGCACTCGTGATATACTGCGTAGTTCGGTCACGCATTGTTATATCTGGTATTTGAATTCAGCGATTAGTTATACTATAAATACTTTGTTTCTCTACATAGCTGTTCTTTTGCTCTAGTAAGCTTTGGTATTTTAATTTACTAATACATACTAGTACATGTATCATTCCCAAAATAAAAATAACAATGCAAAGATAGTAATATTAGATATAGTAAATTTATACTATGCTGTATACAACGCATTTCAAGGAGTTACCTCTCATCAGCAGCATTAAAACCGAAACAGTTGGAAGACCAAGAACCAAACTTATATTAAACAAGAAGTACTCAACCACAAATACCTAAATAGGAAGCCAAATTTCAGCGAAGGAGATCTACCATGTGCAATACAAGGAATGAACCCTTAGTATTTCTATTATTTTGAATTTTGCTAAATACTGGTAATTTCTTAACAAATCAATGAATAATATTTCATTTAGAACATTCATTATTACAATATTATCAATAATATTTTCTTTGAGAGATACTCTGTCACAGTAATACAATACCTTCCCTGGCCCATTCTGGTCCATTGCATTTTTCCTTATACGTTTCGTCTATGTTATCAAACAAGCAAACATACTTTAAGTAAGTCTGGTTGTTGCATCTGTCCTTGGCTCTAAAGTTCCACGCCGCCTTGAACGGACACTTAAAAACATACGCTTTCACCACAACAAGTGAATTCTGGAAAATAAAAGATAATTCACAGCAAAGGGACAGAGCATCATTTGTTGTATGTTTTAATGATTTTTGCAAGACTTTATTACAGTATTTTCATAAAATAAGTAGTTAATTACTAAGAGCTAAATGGTTTTAAATTTACTTACCAGATGCAATAGAAAGACAACTGAGAATCGCATAGCATTCATGTATCTTCTTTCTGAATAAGAAGTTCCAAAATAATACAAAGCTAAATAAACCACTTGAATATATTGTATAAAATCGTTGAAAAGAAACAAACAAGATATGTCTAATTAAAGTGAAATGGTACGTAAATATGGAATTTGTAATTGGGAAAATATTAAAATATGCCAACCCCAACGACCTTGATAACCTTTCAACGAGTATGACGTAAGAAAAGGTCACACATACACAGTAGGAGTAACGCTAACTATACATATGAATAAAAATCAAACATTCTATGTCTTAGGAGGAGAATATTAAAAAAGAAGGATCAAGTTGAAATGTGTAATTTAAATTTTTCCTGTATTCACTCATTACAGATCATTTTGAAATTCTGAATATTTACTATTTTTTATCGTAGAAAAGCTAAAAAATGACCAACCAACCACCTCACCCAACAGACAGAACATAAAACACAACAGAGTCAGGATACTATGACTTGGTACAGATACTGAACAGTGGTAGGGTTAAACTGCTTTAATGGGTAGCATCCCACACCCCTAACCATGCCCTCCAATTATCTATCCTGACACTCTAGAGTATAAAAATCCTAAAAAGCCATCCCGTATGATTACCATCACGATTGCGGCTAAGTAGAACTGCAAAATTTTGTTGGGTGGCACATAAAAATTAGATATCACGGTCATAATGTGCTCGTATTTACTGTAAAACTATCCAAGGCTCTCATAGCTGCTGGTCAGATACTGTCGATCTAATAAAGTTGAAATAACACTCTCAAACGAATACCATGCTATTTCGTCATGGAGTTCAGTATTCGTTTAATTTCAAGCCTTCAAGTCATTGGAAGAAAGGAAAAAAAATCTAAATCTAACAGCAAAGATATAATCTCATATGAATTTTTTCTCAGGTCTTATTAACGATCGTAAAACGTTTGGAGTGATGATATCTAGCACAGTGAAGTCAGCCTTTATCTAAACAAATTAGCATTCCCAAGAACAGTTTCTTCTAAATATTTCCAGTCTACAAAGATCTTAAAGAGGACGAATATACCTAAGAAGCAAATTAAAAAAAACGTAACCCATTGGACAGACGAACCCGGGAAGACAAATGAACAACCACAAGCACAACAAATAAACACTGAAAACTAAAAAACAATGAACAACACGAACTCCTATAAAAACCTGCAGTGAACCCATAATCCGGTGGATGTATCAAATCGGTGGAGGCACATGAAATGTTACAACAGTGGGAACAGGTCCAACATCATCTTACATTGTAGATATTGGAACACTGTAATGGTCAATCAATTTGCGATGACGACCGTAAAAACAATTTAATATCTCTGATATCTGTTTATTTTAATTGTTTTGGGTTTTGATGGTTGTGCTTATTAATTCATCATTATATATTTAACTGGATTTCCAACATTTTGATCTCGAGCACTGCTGATGAGTTGTCAGTCAATGAAATGACCATACAGTGCATCCAATTTATTCGGTATTTTGTGATACATTTTATTAGTACCAGTGTGTCTATGTCACTGCTAGTGGACTGTAAGTCCCCGAGGGCATTATCAGCCCGGTAGCCAGAAATTTTGTCCTGGCATGATTCATTGCTTAAATACCTTTAAATTTTTTGTTCAAAATTTGACAAAAATTAACCAGAAATTTCTAAGGCTCTTCCATTTGATGTACAGGTAACCCTTAGCTGAATTTGGATTCGTGTTTGTTTTAATTGTTTTGGGTTTTGATGGTTGTGCTTATTAATTCATCATTATATCTTTAACTGGATTTCCACCATTTTGATCTCGGGCACTGCTGATGAGTTGTTGGTCAACGAATGGTCATACAATGCATAAAATTTATTCGGTATTTTGTGATACGTTTTATTTTTTTTTAACTTTTGGTATTTACATAGAACATGCGGCTTTATTTCTATACATATGGATTTCACAAGCACTATTGTAATTTACATTTTAAAATCTTCCAGATGTTTTTAAAGAAAATGACTAATAAGCAGCAGAACGATAAATGATAATAAAAAACTTCGTGTTCTGTTCGGGTCATTTTTAAAAACGAACAAACGTTGAAATAATTTACATGGAAAATGAGACGACGGTACCTTTGTTTTGCCTTGTATTTTAAATCTTGTTTGTATTTTGGATCGATTCTGGAAACATTGCCGAATTAGCTAGACTTCTACCGGACTCAAAGAATATGGTATGTAAAATTCGGTGACAATCGAATTCTGAATACGCATTTGTTCCTCATAATATTTGTTCATTTGGGAGAAATATTATAGAAACTGAAGCATTTAAGAATGTTTATATTAGAATAAGGTATCCACGTGTATAATAAATTTAACAAAATATTCATAACCTGAGATTCCATTTCATCATGTTCATATTGTAATCGTTCTACTTGAGCAGTCAAAATACGTTTACAGTATATTTACAAGTGAAATACGGTCACTTACCGTATATAACATTTAGGCCACACCTATTTGATCAGATTGACGGGACTGAAATGTACAAACTTATCGATTTCAATAATTAGAACACAATGTCAATACTTGTTCTCTTGTTACTTATTTTGTATTGTTGAAAAAAATATTTGTAGCCAAGATGTCTTTTATTTTAAGGATGTTCGCTGGTCATATTTTTGAATTTTTGTCAGATGTTCAGAATCATCTGGTTTTATCCATTTGAATGCCATAAATTATTTTTCCCGCGTACACCCATTTTTATTTTCATAAATCTTTTGCATGCTGAATAATAAACCATTTGTAAAAATCTTATAAAATCCTTGATATTATTTGATGGTTTTTGAGAAATAAAACTTGTGAATGATAAAGCTATGTAAAATCAAGAGAGCATATTTTTCCCGCCAAATTTTCAATGGCTTATATCTCGTAAATAAGCACACGGGCATAATAATTTTGTTTGGCTCTTTTAGTTCCTTTATTAATCCACTATCAATATTTACCAGTTTTATGAGCAGCGAGCATCCTTAAATAATCTTATGCGACTATCAATGGTTTACCTGCTGTTCGACCTTTGAAAAGTTGAGTTCTCCCGGCAAATCAAGCCGAGTGGGGTCTCTTTAACTTAACAAACGTCTTTAAAAATATCTTGAAATGGGTAGCAATATCATCTTATGTCACCAAATAATGCAGGATAAAGACAATAACAGCCCAGTGGCTAGACATAAAATTCGATATACGAATTTGGCACAAATCGTGGAAAATGCTCGGAAGACCCTCGCATTTTAACCGACTCTAAGCCTCATCCTTTTATCGATTTTATGTATTATTGTGGTTATTGTCTGTATGGCATGCACTATTATAACTGTGTCAAACATCAATAATCGCACCCACAATATTTTTAAAACCCTTCACTGATGTTGATGTATTTAAAAAATAATCAATTACAGTTCAACTTGAGTAGTTTTAACAACCGCATCTATATCAAATGTACGATCATTCTATAATGAATGTAGAAGCCGCAATGCGGTTTTATATTTCAAGATATAAAAAATTATGTAATTTTATTAAATTTGAACAATGTGTTAATTAGGAGATGTATTAATGTCTAAACATCTATTTCTTGTAATAACATTGTTATTTGAGAGAATTATAATGTTCCAAAAGCAATTAGTAACATACATGTATGGCAAGCCGTTTTACTATTTATTCTAACTTCAAGATATCTCATATAATATATAAGATATCTCATATAGTTTATAAGATATCTTATATAGTTTATAAGATATCTTATATAGTTTATAAGATATCTCATATAATTTATAAGATATCTCATATAATTTTCTTTATAAGATATCTTATAAACTATATAAGATATCTTATAAACTATATGAGATATCTTATAAAGTATATAAGATATCTTATATAAAAAATATTTATAAGATATCTTCTAAAGTTTATAAGATATCTTATAAAAACTGGATTATATAAGATATCTCATATAGTTTATAAGATATCTTATATACTTTATAAGATATCTTATATAGTTTATAAGATATCTTATATAGTTTATAAGATATCTTATATAGTTTATAAGATATCTCATATAATTTATACGATATCTCATATGATTTTCTTTATAAGATATCTTATAAACTATATAAGATATCTTATAAACTATATAAGATATCTTATAAACTTTATAAGATATCTTATATACTTTATAAGATATCTTCTAAAGTTAATAAGATATCTTATAAAGTATATAAGATATCTTATAAAGTTTATAAGATATCTTATAAAGTATATAAGATATCTTCTAAAGTTTATAAGATATCTTATAAACTTTATAAGATATCTTATATACTTTATAAGATATCTTCTAAAGTTAATAAGATATCTTATAAAGTATATAAGATATCTTATAAAGTTTATAAGATATCTTATAAAGTATATAAGATATCTTCTAAAGTTTATAAGATATCTTCTAAAGTTTATAAGATATCTTATAAAAACTGGATTATATAAGATATCTTATATATTATATGAGATATCTTATATATTATATGAGATATCTTGAAGTTAGAATAAATAGTAAAACGGCTTGCCATATACATGTATAATATTTTTTCTTTGTACTGGTTCCTTCTATTATGATAAGAGAATAGATATAACATAAAACAGATCTTGGATCATTTAAATCTCGTAACAAAAGTCCCAAGGAACAAATATTATGGAAGAACAGATATCACATATTATTATACAGCTATATTTATAATCCAGTGAGAAAACCTTATTCATGACACGTGACCGTACAATACCTTTACCGTATTGTAAAACCGGAAATGTATAAAAAAGCCGTATTTATCCGCAAGCCCTCGGATGACCTTACTTTCCTCTGGGAGACAAACCGTCCGATCACACACCAACAAGGGTGATAATTGTATGAGGTCAAATATGATTTTATGCATTGTAGCCTTGTCACTGTGATACATTGTGAAGAAAATAATAATTTATTCTTCATTCAACTTCATAGTTATTTTTTTGTTGCAAGTTAAAATTTCTGTTAATTTATTCTTGTTACTTAATTTAGAAAAGTCTATTGTTTTATTTTTAAATATCTCGTTGTGCTGTATAACAGATAGGTCATTAAATATAGTATAACGTACAATATGGGAAGCTATTGAACTTGTCCGTATTGTACAGAAAACGGTGTCTCGTCCAATACGGGTTTTCGGTACAATATGAACTCGTTCAATATCTTCCCATATTGTACGTTATTCTGTATAATAATCTTATAATACATACATGACATATAAGTTATCTCCCCCTTCATTTTGCAATAACAACATTAAATGATTATTTTTACTTCAAATAAATCTCAATCCTTGCTACTTAATATACATAAACACTCTTTGATTGTTCTCAAAATAGAAGTTCCTCTTCAGTTTCACGGTTTTGTGAACAAAAGGATGGAAATCAATCATGATTGATTATGTTTACTTTCAAAATGAAAGTAAAAATAAAAATAAAATGTTATGCACTTACTATGAATCAACATGTAGTCTTGCTTGTTTTTTAAAAGTAGTTTCCATTTTTCTTCTTTCACAAAGAGTTATAAAATTGTCCGTATCGGTAACATTTCCAGGTCCAATGGCTATGGCGTTTGGAAGAGTACTTGCGTGACTACATATATGACGTATGACCTATTTAGTTAAATATCCTTTACAAAATATTTAAACGATAAAATATCTACAGCTATTTGTATAAGGTCAAATATGGTTTTATGCATTATAGCCTTGTCACTGTGATACATTGTGAAGAAAATAATAATTTTTTCCTCATTCAACTTCATAGTTATTCTTTTGTTGCAAGTTAAAATTTTTGTTAATTTATTCTTGTTACTTAATTGAGAAAAGTCTATTGTTTTATTTTTAAATGTCTCGTTGACCTGTATAACAGACAATTTTATTTTTTTTATCGTGTTTAAAAATTTAAATTTAAATGATAGATTGTATTTCACAAGATGTAGAAAAAGAAATATAAAATAATATTTTGCGAACTCCATATACGAGTAAAAAAAACCAAAGGATTTCGCTTCCTGGATTTTTTTCTATAATCAGTACGTCATTGTGTACGTGTCTGGTTTAACTTAATACCAAATTAAACGATATTTGAATCTCACTTTTTCACAATATTCATGACATTTAGGAGCGCGTGGATTTAAAAAATATATTTTTCTATTTTTTTTTATTTGATTTGATTAATATTACTTTTTTGAATTTCGATTTTCTTAAAATCTCGCACCTAAAGGTGATAAAGATCAAATATTTCGTATAAAAAATCTTTTAATTTACTAGTTATATAGCGTATATATTACAGCAATACCGAAAGATAGCTTAGCTCGGGAAAAAATTGTTTTAGCTCAAAACAAAATTCAAAATGTTGGTAAACAGAT
This sequence comes from Mytilisepta virgata, assembly GCA_028015205.1. Taxonomy (NCBI): domain Eukaryota; kingdom Metazoa; phylum Mollusca; class Bivalvia; order Mytilida; family Mytilidae; genus Mytilisepta; species Mytilisepta virgata. Next base: position 36,711,669 of record CM051510.1, on the reverse strand, counting down.
TAATATGTTGATTACAGCCAAGGAATGGCAGAACCCTAAAGATATTTATTGAATTGGTAGGATTTCTTGATGATAAAATCTCCTTGGGAACTTTTTTTTAACGATATATCATGTAAAACATAAGGGCTGTAAATATGACATTTTGAGTAATTCTGTAGAAATGTCACTATTTATACTGAAATTTCTTCGTTTGCGCTTGAACTCTATGACAAATATCATAAAACCATTTATGAGAGTGTTATTTCTTATTTGTTCGTTCAATGGAGCGACGGTATACCAGAAAAGCAGTTGTGCGATCCTTAGCTAATTTTACAGCTGAAACAAGCACATTGTGAATCAAGTGTAGAAGATACCGAGCCAACAATGTCAGTCGAGAAGGGAAATCCTAAATCATAATCAATCTAGAGGACAATTACCGAACGAGACAACCCAAAATGGAAAACGACTGGCAAACAAACAGACGAAGAGAGAAACATGCAAACAAAGAACACTGAAAACTAAAGCTTGGGCAATTCCAACAAAAACTCTGGAGTGATATCAGGTGCTCCGGAATGGTGAGCATATCCTGTTTTGCATGCGACATCCGTCATATTGCCCAGTGGTGAAAGCCGTTAATAGGTCTAAATCGGTAAATGTCCAAATCGGTAATCTGAGAAATGTATACACCATATGCAGGTGATGCAGAAATATTGCTGCTCAGAAAAGGAAAATTCACTATTTTAAAACTAAAATCATCACGTCGGTCGTATAATTTAGTGTTCACCCCCCCCCCCCCCCCCTCCTCTGATGATAGGTGTTAGTCCAAGTATGAAGCAGACTTAGTAGTTTCTGTAGTGTCCTATATTGCCAGCTTATTTGGACAGATGAGATGTAGATTTTACTGAAACTTACTGTTATTCAAATTAAAGGGCTGGTCTAATTTCTTTTCATTGCTATGCAATAACCCTTGGATAAAATCTGCCTCGATCATAGGAGTAAAGAAACAAATCAGCTAGAAGTGGTGCACAATTGGTACCCACTAGAATACCTATGGTCTGTTGGAAAACTTGTCCAACAAATTCATCAAAAATGTTATCACTTAAAGCCCAGCATTCTAACAATGTCTACCACCGAGTACTTTTTGTTCGAATCATTGTGCTTTTTGACAAAACTAAACTCATTCTATTTAAGAAAAATGTACCGTCTAAACATCTGCGCCCATATTTCGTGACTGAATCAATTTCTCAGCAATTGTAATACCTAGGCCCACTATATGAGGTCTATATATGCTTCTTACAGGGTACATGCCATTCTGACACAAGATTGTTTCGAGACCTTGACCTCAATATCACACTTGACTGACTTGTGTCCCATTTTCTTGGTTAGATCTATTTCTCTGCAACTGTAATTCCTTGGCCCACTATATTTGGTCTATAGATGCCTCTTATTGGGTACATTCAAATCTGACACCTGCCTCCAGACCTTGATCTGAAATGTCCCGTAGTGTAGTGGTTAGCGCATCGGACTAGTTCGATTCCCGTTGAGCGATCAAATTTACGACGCCTTATCGACACCATTTGCAAGGATGGTCTTGGTAAACGATACTAGTCCGTCGCATGGGGACGATAAATGGGTGTCCCATGTTAAGGGAAAACAATACCCTTAGCACGTTAAAGACTGCTCTGTAGATGTCGAAAAAGAGTAGGCATATACCCAACAAGAACTATAAATTGACCAAATATGGTACGCTTGGGAATTACAATTTTTAAGAATTGGACTTAATCAGTAAAACATTGTCGTACCGATGTGTCACTAAATTATGACATTGAGGACAAGGTGTTCAGACAGGTGTCAGACAATATTGATATACCAATATGACAAATAAGGTAAGGCCAAACAATAACTGAAAAACCTTTAGATATTGCTTCGCATATTTATATATACTTCCCCTTTCTTAGCAGTATCATACCAAGGTCTCCCATCTCCCACTTGATGCATTACTGCAGCGCACGTGATTTATACAGATTGCTGTCACATAAACTTCTAAGACAGGGTAAGGTTCAGTCTGTTAATTTTATCAACCAAAATGTTTTACGGTCGTCATCGTTGGTTGGTAAGAATCTTCAAGTAGATTTTATGTCTTTATGGAATTGACACTTCACCGGAAATGACACTTCACTGGCAAAGTCACGTGTGTAGTTAATGGAGCAGGACATGCTTACCCTTTCGGAGCACCTGATGTCACTCGCAGTTTTTAACGGGATATTAGTTTTGTTTAGTTTATTATACGTGTTTTATTCTTTTAGTTATACATGTATCCTTGTCGCGTTTGATTGTTGTATTCCATTCTCCTGACGGTCTTTTCCTTGGACTTTGAATGTCTGGAGTTTTCACACTGTTTTGTCGCTTCGGTATCCTTTTGCCGATAATTTATATAACCAGGATTAAAATTCTTATAACCGAGCTAGTAATACTTTTGTTTTCTGAATGTTATTTGAAATAATGAAATGGATGAACAGGAAAGTGGCATACCAGACTTGACAACAGTATCGTAACTATATCCCTTGTTGATTAACGCAGATGATAATATGATGAAAGAGTACAAAATGTTGGAATAAAAAGAGTCAGGATAGTCTAACTTGGTTTAGATATCTTGCAGTGGTAAGGTCGCATCGGTATATGGGTATCTCACCCCCCCCCCCCCCCCCCCCCCTTCTTTATCAACTAACCATCTGATCCTATATTAGGCATTGGTGGCCATCTTTGTTGATAATCTTTGTCATATGATGTAACACATTACTGCCATCATGTGCCAAGTCCAGCTCTATTTTGATAATTAGTTTCGGATTTGATGTCAAGTCTGGTTCCATATGGCCAAGTCGTTTCAAACAAGAAGATTTTTCAATAAAATTTCGCATAGTGCACTAGGTTATATTAAGTTCGCTTGTGGTTGCTGTTTTGAAACATTCAGAAATTAGAACAGGCACTGACAGGCATGTTTCTTGACCCATCGGCTATGTTTGGTCAAATTCCGTTGAATAGTTCTCAAGAAGATTAAAATGTGAAAAGTTAACGGACGGACGGACGAACGGCGGACGCCAAGTGATTGCAATAGCTCACATTAGACTTTTACCCGGTGAGCTAATAAATGCATTAAATGAAACTGAAAGACGACATCTACTTACAAGCTTTTATTTAAAATTTTTAAAATCCGAAGAATAAGATGCGTGTGGGTGTTAACAATACCCTCGAACTCTTGTCGGGATAAATTCAGAAGGTATCAAAAATGTTCATATTTTTATTTTACTACCGAGGAGGAAATAACACTGTATGAGGAATGCGCGTTCTCGTGGGTACCATTACATCGGTAGTAATTTTTAAGAAAATGTACATTCTTAAATACATGTGTTGGAATTTTCAGTTAATAAATTTTCACATTCTTTCAAAAGTCTGATTTCAACTCACTATTTTTGTCTTAATGAGGCGTTTTAAAGAAGGAATGTTACACGTTTTAAGTTTTGATACTTCCCTATCGTCCATAAACATACTAAACAACATTATTCAAGTTTATAAATGATCTACAAAAACAACAATTTTTCCATTTACTGTAAAAACATATCTGGTACTGAAACGTATTTTTTAAGCTCAAAAGAAATATGTTTTGTGGTATCGCTTTTCAGGATTCCTGCATATTTAGTATCATATCCCTCTTCTCTGGAATTTGTGATTTTGGATAATCCAAGTGAATAGGATTTAGACTTCCCTATTACAGAACAATTGAGACCGGAATTGGTATTGTTCCACCTATATTCCTTTTCATAATAATTGCCAATGTCCTTTACATTGTGTACAGTAACACGCGTTTCATAATTGTGTGTTTCTGGTTTCCTATCATTAGTCAGCGATTGATACGGATTTGAATAAACATTGTTTTCATACACGCAATGCATGTCTTTGACAATGCTATTTCTATACCTTGTATCGCTTGCTCTGTCCACATTCTGATCTGTACTAATGATATCTCCACCATTGCTTTCTTCGCTTCCGCTGCTGTTAGATCCACTAACAACTTCAAGATAAGTATTCTTAAAGGATTCCTCATGGGGTATTTCATTCAGGTTTCCATCATCGATTTCTTCGTAGAAATTAACATCCAGTTCGATTTCGTTTCGATCGTTGTTTAGTCTCTCGTCAGAACTTTCTGGTTGACTGGTTATAATAATTTTGTTTCTAGACAAATTTCTATATTTCAAATACAAATAGCAAAATCCTACCATCAAAATTACGAAGAAAACAGATAGAATATAATAAATGACCATTTCTCTTTCCGATAAACCTAAAACAATAAAAGAACGATAACAACACCATTTCTTAAACTTATAAACATATTTAGATAACAGTTTAAGCGAACACTCTCACACCCTCGTTATTTCAAACTGAATAGTCAACAACAGAAATGATACTCCGTAATGTACTTTAGATGTTTCTAAAGGTTCAAGAAATAGATCTCAAAGCTTGTCCTATGGTTCTGATATTTGTACAATGTTACGGTTATGTTATGATATTGAATTCAATCAAAAATCGATATCCCAAATTTTTATGATTTCAATCGGCATAATCTTTTACCCCGAAGTTACAAAATTGTAATTTTAACATATTTTACCAAGGATTTTAGCGTAATCGTCACTTGAATAAAGGATTAAGTTTTTTTTTTATCTCGGATAACAAAAATAGAATGAATTTTTCATGAAAAAAATGACGTGACAATAAATATCCATTGTTATATTTAACAAACTTTAAATTACTTTGTCAAAATAAACATCTTTTTTTAAAACATTATATCATTACTTGTGATGACTAAATTTACGAAAAAGTATACTTCATTTGTATGTAAGCTATGTCATATGACCTGAATTATACAAGCAACTGTCCCTCATACGTTGATGAATATTGCCATGTTAATTTTGTTTCACAAAAATGTGACGACAAACACGTACAGCTGATATTTCTCATTAGACATATTTTATTTTGAAGAATAATAAATACCACTACTCTTGTTTACAGCTTCGTGTGAAGTGGTCCCATCTGGGCTTGTATCTGACATAAAAACTTGCGTCTCTGAAATAATGACAAATTATATTTTAACGTAGTCGGTTAATCGTATTTAACCAAATACAGTGTGTACTATTAACATTGGACTATTGCAGATGAATAAATGGAATAGAGAATGGAAATGGGGAATGTATCAAAGAGACGACAACCCGACCATAGAGCAGAAAACAGCTCAAGGCTACCAATGGGTCTTCAACGAGGCGAGAAAATCCCGGAGGCGTGCTTTAGCTGGCCCCAAAACAATAATGTATACTAGTTCAGCAAAATGGACGACAGACTAACTCCGAATCATAAAAATGAACCAAATTTAAAAAAAAAACAAAAAAAAAAACACAAGACTAAGAAAAACCAGAAGTTCCTGGCTTGGAACAGGCGCAAAAATGCGGCGGGGTTAAACATTTTTTGTAAGATCTCAGCCGTCCCCCTATACCTCTAGCCAAACATACAGCCATACACACAGTTATACTCAGTTCAAAAGATGTCCGAGTCCGATGTTAAAAAGGGTAACAGAAGAAACTAAGCAAAATGACAATGATCAATATATATTAACAAAGGACTACTAGCAGTTACTGACATGACAGCTCCAGACCTCAAGTAAACTGATCGAAAGATTATGTCTATATCATATAGAAAATCAGCCACAATCGCTCCCGTTAGGGGTTTAGTATCATGCCATCATAAATTATACGAGCAGAACATACGAATCTGTATCATGCCAACAGCTGGTTTTAAATAAATGTGTTTATTTCCGATGCAAAGACCCTATGATCGAATATATATTAATTTAAAAAAATAACATCTTTAATGACTTGACAACAGTATCGTAACTATATCCCTTGTTGATAAATATGTTTTAAGGTTTGATTAGCTTTTCAGGTGAATGACGACATTTTTTTGCTTTGTATAGAATATTACCATAAAAGATGGGGTGCGAAATACCTTAGCATACAAGATGTTTGCACGTCGATTTAAATTTACGAATGAGGTAAATCTTTTTTACAAGTTTGTGATATCGAAATCACTGGCGTAATAATTTTTCATTAATACAGAGATTTCTTTCGTTAAAATCAAATACGTTGTTACATACACGAACGAATAGAACAAGTTGAGATATATAAACACCATACGATGGTACCAAGGGAACGTCGCTATCTAAAACGGATAATTAACAATTAGGAAACGAAAAATCATATCTCTTATCCTAAATTTAAGTATTAAGCTTTCCGTTAGAGATATAGATATCAAGATCCAGGAAAGGGCAGTGTTTATTGTTAGTATTAGCTTTATTTGAAGTAAGGGAAAACATCAATGGAATAGGTCCATTTAATTTGGGAAACGATTTTGTCATACCTATCAACCAAGTCATGGTGACTTCCAACGATTTATCGGAGGCAGAATGACAAATCCCGGAACTTTATTAATAAAAATGACACTTTAAGCCCTAAAATGTGTTTTATTGAAATTTCATTTACACCACGGAGTGAATTACATGCCGCATTTATTCAAATGATATATATAGTATCTTGGCTTAATAAATATGATCATTCTATAAAGATTTACTTGATCCAATATCAAAATAAGGCTTCAGGTTTACTAATAGAATTAAATAATTACTCACCAGTTTCAGTGGAAATTGTATACTTCATAGTTATATCATCTAAAGTGAGAAAGCAGATAGTTAGTGTACAATGACTTGGCTTCTCTTATTTCAACGAGTTAAAATATGGAGAGCTTACATACAGATAGTACTAATATTTTGAGCCTGCCATCTAAATTATGTAACGTTCGACCATTTGTAACTTTCTGTCCAGCGGTTATCTTGTTGATAAATATACTGTATTCAGTTGGCTTCTATAGTGCGTTTTTTTTTTACATCAGAGGGTCAGAATATTTAAGGGGGGGGGGGGGGGGGTACCCACCGGTTTAACCGTAACACTACTCAGAGTCTTTACCAATTCATACTTTCCTCTTGTTTATTTTTTGTTTTTATTTTTGTGTTATTTATGTTAATTTATGATTGAGGGTCTGTCGATGGGGTTGGTATGCCATTCCTGACCCTTCATGTTATCCGTTTTTTTTTGTAACATACAGAATTGTTTGATTCCTATCTAAATATTACTACTTAACATAATAATAATACTTTATTTGCAAACAATACCCATTTGGGTCATAGCAATACAAATGTCACATACAAAAATACATATTTGAGCATCAATTTATTATATATGTATAAACAGATAACTAATATAGTCAAGATTTTATAAATTATAGACTTTGGTCATTTCTGTGGAATAATGTATTATGTCCATATCATGAAGCGATTAATGGTCTAATAATGCCCAAGTATCAATAATGACGTGGAACTTTTTTTGGTAACATGTCTACTGATTTGTAACCAGATGTATAAGCAGACAGCAAAATGGATAACAGGAAAGGTCAACAATAACATACCAATTAACTATCACTACCTATCACCAAACAGAATCCCGGGCAAAAAAAAAACAAAGCACAAACATAAACACAACGTCACAAAACGTATGTATGTGTTTACTTTTTAAGTGGTTTTTATTTTTAGTGTGTTAAATATTTAATGTTCACTTAAAATTTATTCAAGGCATTAACAATGATAATTCTCCCCCACATAATATAAACCGTTTGAAGAATAAATTAAAAAAACATAAAAAATGCAAATTTACATTAAATGAAATAAAAACATGTTTCTAAAATCGGTCGCGACTTAAACTAGAGGCCCACAGGAGCTTGTATCGACAACTGGCAGCCTGGAACATTGCTGTCAAGTTCCAACCGGCTCACTGGTTTCAAATAAGAAGATCTTTCAGTGATTTTTCCGTTAGGTCCTATTAAATTATGTTCCGCTCTGGCAGCAATCTTCAATGGCGGACGGGGTCATCGGATACAATTCTGAAAGAGGGCACTTAAGGACCATTGTTGCCAAGTTTTGTTCAGATTGCCTTAGTTGTTTCAGACAAGAAAAATCTTCAAGTAAATTCCCAAAGGGTCCAATTTTAAACTATGTTAGGATCACATAAGGACCATTGCTACCAAGTTTTTTCTAATTGGCCTAGTAGTTTCAAACATGAGGATCTTTAGGTAATTTCCCCATAAGGTCCTATGTTAAACTATGTTGGCCATCCTGGATGACAGTCCAGGATGGCGGATACAATTCTGAAAGATGACCACCTAAGGACCATTGCTGCCAAAATTTTTCCCAGTTGGCAAAGTGGTTTCAGACAAGAAAGATATTTAAATAATTTCCCGTAAGGTCCTATGTTAAACTATGTTCGGCTCTTGCGTCCATCTTGGATGGCAAACGATGACTATCACGTACGACGGTCACCAAGTGATGGCAATAGCTCACAAGGCACTTTGCGCCAGGTGAGCTAAGGATATAATATCTGAAGTCTTAACCCACCTGGACTTAACCATGTCGATAAAGTCCCGGCAGATGTTGTAATCAATTTGCTTACACAGCCTTCCACGTTGTCACATCTGAAAGAAAAACATTAGTTAACAAAATCTTAACAGTAGAAGAATACTTTTGACTTGGTGATTTCTAGGCAGCAATTAAAATCCTTCAACAAAGCAAGGATCTCTGTTATCTTAAACATTATCCCCAGTAAACAGCGAGATTTATATTTGAATATAAGCTTGATTATATATAACATGGAATGTTAAATGCTTCGACGTAAAATTGATGAAATTGAAGTATTAAAAACAGCTCTGCCAAATCCATAGACGTACCTTTGGTGGGATCCACATATACATTTTTTTCCACATCTGAAACTGTACCGATTAGGAGGACAAGGTTTACATATCTCCCCTATGTCTGATGTAAAACCATTCTCACAAGCTGAAATTATTTATTGATTAATTGATTGTTGTTTAACGCCGTGCTGGCGATATTGCAGCCAATATCACGGCGAGGAAATTATTTAAATATACAATTTAATAACATACGTGTGGAAAAGTACACAAGTACCGACATATTTTTACAATGATATAGATATACATGGTGTCGCTGTGGAACAACACAAGCGTCTATGAAACTTAATTTCAAAGTTTATTGCCGAGTAAAATGTATGTTATGACTTTCAATTATAATAAAAATTCTTCGATACCAATTTTGATACACAAGATGTTGCAGATTTGGGGATCTTATTACGACTCAAAATGCTGCAAACCAAAACAAAAATCCGAAAAGTTGAAGAGCAAATGCAAACATGCAAAAATGACCAAAAGTGGTAAAGCCAAACACATCTAAGGACAGAGCTACGCATGAGGGAGCTATTCCTTAGTTTTTACAAATTTTACAATTTTGTAACAGTAATTTTTAAGTATCAACTTCGGGCTAGTATAGAAACACTGGCAACTGAGCTGGGTAGAACCTCGTGGTATTGGAATCTAGAGGCAGTGGCATCGACTCAGTTGTAAAAATAAAAAAATATTTGATACCAATTTAAAGCACAAGATGAGCATGAGGAGGATAAGACAACTGCTACTTCAAATGTATGTCGATAAATATATAATTAAATATGAAGTGTGTGAGAGAATTTACACTTTCTTAAATATATGACTGTGACTCTCAAATGAAAAGCTGAAAAACATTACTTGTTCATAATCTTATTTGTGTCACATATGATATGATATATACAGGTGTTTTCTGTCAATAACTCATCTCTTATTTATTATAGTGCATCGATCCAAATAAATTTTTGACTACGAAATTAAGAACCATTCAGTTACAATGCGTTTTCATTGATCACATTTTTCGTGTCTTCAAGTTAGCTAAAACTTTGGTCCAAGTGTTAATTCATTAGATTTCTCGTATTACATAATTTCGCAATACGTTCTCACCTTTCAAAGATGTCCAGTGAACCTGACTCAATGAATTTCCGAGCATTACCATTGCATTCAAAATTGTATTACGAATTTGCGCGCATTAATGTTATAAAGTTAGTGCAGATAAAGTCATATTTAACTGATAATAAAGTCTTGCTCTCCCATATTAAACCCTATCATAAATTTATGTATATATTTATCCTGATATTTTTCTAGATCATCTGTATTTCTCGTAAATCTGTATGCAAACACATATAATAACAAGAGACGTGCTAATTTAACTGTAATTTTCGCTAATGTAATGCGCTGAAAATGAAATAATGATTTTGAAAAATCGAGAAAAAAAATACACTTTTCTTTAGATAAAATCTGAATAAATCGATTTTCAAATAGTACTCACCGATACAAACCCCGTCTCTGTCCTCAAAATCAGCACAGCAAACCATGGTTATATTTCCACTGTAAAAGATATAAACCATTACATTACAACTTTGGACAATTAATCCTTGAACAGCTGAATGATATGCTCGATTTACGGGCATAAATGCTACATGTACATTTTGAATACATCTAATTAGCAGCTTGTAAACAAAATTAACTTTAATTTAGTGTGTGTTTTCATACTGATCCAGTATTAAGTACTATCTAGGGCTTTCTAACAGCGCTTTTCTTTTCTTAATATGACAGCCCTCGGGCATATTACAAGACTAACAAGAGTGGACACACTAAATGTCTCACCTGAGTACACACATGAACACATAATAACGATTATCCGATACCCAACATTGCAAGTCACAGGAAAATATGTTAAAAGAAATAGCAATGGTCAGAAAACATTTGTCTGAAAAAATTCATGCATGTCATTAAAGCCTCCAACTGTGACGTGGTCAGGTGACAGGTTTCAGACTTGTATGTACCCAACAAAAACTATCTAGACCAAAAATGGTAGGTCTACATTGTACATACATTTACAATATTGTTGAGAAATGGACTTATTTGTAAAAGCGTAAAATTGTGGTGAAGGTTAGGTATCAGACTGACACCTACTTGCCAAGAAGTTTCTACAGACCACATATAGTGGATATAGGCATTATAGCTACAGAGAAATGAACTAAATAATAAAAATGTGACTCAAGTGTGAAATTCATGTGAAGGCATGAGGCAGCCGTGTACCCAACGAGAACTGTCTATAAACCAAATATGGTTGGTCTAAGTATTACATTTGCTGAGAAACTTATCCCAAAAAGTGAAACAAGTCACTCAAACATGAAATTGTGGTCAAGGTCAAAAGGCAGGTGTCATACCGACATGTACCCACTAAGAACTATTTATTGGCCAAAATATGGTGGGTCTAGGTAATGCAGTTGCTGAAGAATGACTTTATCTTAAAAATATGACAAAGTCATCGAGCATGGAATTGAGGTCAAGGTCCAGAGACAGGTGTCAGACTGGAATTTACCGACTATAAACCAGATACGGTGGGTATAGGTTATGCATTTGCTGAAAAATAGACGAAATCACGAAACTTGGATGCAAGTCACTCAACCATGAAATTGAGGTCAAGGTCCAGAGATAAGTCTCAGACTGACATGTACCCAATAAGAACTATCAATAGACCAAATACGTTGGGTCTAGGTTTTACAGTTTCCGAGAAATTACCAAATCACAAAATTGTAACACAAGTCACTCAAGATTGAAATTGAGGTCAAGGTCCAGAGAAAGGTGTTAGACTGACATGTACCCATCAAGGACTATCTATTGACCAAATATGGTGGGTCTAGGTATTATAGTTAATGAAAAATTGACTTAACCAAGAAAATGTGACAAAGTCACAAACATGACATGTCAAGATCCCAAGCCAGGTGTCTGACTGGAATATTCCCACTAAGAACTATCTATAAACCAAATATGAATGGCTTAGGTATAACAGTTTCTGAGAATTTTACAGACAAGTATACTGCGGAAATCATGTGGATTAAAAATCTTAATTGCAGGTATTATGTGCGCAAAGTTATTAAAGTTTTGAAAAAGTGTAAGCCGCCGCCGAAAAAGTAATACATATGTCTCTCCTTCGCAACTTTTAGTCGCAGGCGAGACAATAAAAACAGTCAATTAATGGTAGAAATACACAGGATAGTTCGACTTATATAATCGAGTCAAATTATTAACTTGCACAAATATATATATTAACATTAGAGGCCCATAAGAGCCTTTATCGCTCACCTGGATTTAACTTGTCCATCTTAAGCATGAATAAAAATCTAAGTGTAACAGTCAATTTGGCTAGTTTTCCCATAGGGTCCTATGTTAAACTAAGTTCGGCTTTAGCAGTAAACTTGGTTGACAGTCTAGGTCATCTTACACAATTCTGAGAGAGGGCCATCTGGGGACCATTCATGCCAAGTCTGGTTCCAAATGCCTCAGTGGTTTCAGACAGAAAGATTTATAAATAAATTTTCACATAGGGTCCTATGATAAATTAATTTCGCCCGTGGCGACCACCTTGGTTGACAGTCCGGGTCATCAGACATAATTCTGAAAGAGGACCATGCAAGGACCAATGCTGCCAAGTCTGGTTTCAATTGACTCAGTGGTTTCAGACAAGAAGACTTTTCAATTAATTTTCCTATTGGGTCCTATGTTAAACTAAGTTCGGCTTTGGCAGTAAACTTTGTTGACAGTCTAGGTCATCGGATACAATTCTTAAAGAGGACTATCTAGGGACCATTCATGCCAAGTCTGGTTCCAAATGCTTCAATGGTTTCACACAAAAAGATTTTTAAATAAATTTTAACTTAGGGTCCTATGATAAATTAATTTCGCCTGTGGCGGCCATCTTGGTTGAAAGTCCTGGTCATCAGACATAATTCTGGAAGAGGACCATGCAAGGACCATTGCTGCTAAGTCTGATTACAATTGGATAAGGGGTTTCAGACAAGAAGACTTCTAAATGAATTTTCCCATTGGGTCCTATATTAAACGCATTTATGAAAGAGGGCCATCTAAGGACAATTGATGCAAAGTTTGGTTCCAGTCTGGTTCATCGGACATATTTCTGAAAGAGGACCATATAGGGACCATTGCTACCAAATTTTAGTTCCAATTGGCTCAGTGGTTTCAGACTAGAAGATTTTTAAATGAATTTTCCCAAAGGGTCCTATGTTAAACGAAGTTTAAGATGGCTGTGGCAGCCATCTTGGTTGATATTTTGGGTCATCCGACAAAATTTTGAAAGAGGACCTCCTCAGGACCATTGCTGCTAAGACTGGTTCCAATTGGCCATGTAGTTTCATAGAAGAACTTTTTGTTAAATCCACCCCCCCCCCCCCCAATTTCTCTATGTTTAGTCACCACAGCCATATCTGTTGGTAGTCGGGTATGTCGGATATAATTTTTGAAGGGGGGACACTCAAGGGCCACTCCACCACAGTTTCGTCCCATTTGCCCAGTGGTTTCAGAGGGAAAGATCTTCAAAGGAGAGATTATGTCGTAAACTTAAAGGGCAAAAACTCCCAAAAAGGGTCAATTACCGATTTTGGTCATGTTGACCTATTTGTAGATCTTAATTTGTTGAACATTTTTTATTTAAACATTTTGTCTTTATTTGTAATAATATTCAAGATAATAATTTAAAACTGCAAAATTTCCTTAAAACTAACAAATCAGGGACAATAACCCAACAAAGGTATGACCGATTCGTCTGAAAATTTCATGGCAGGTAGATCTTGACCTGATGAACATTTGTATTTCATGTCAGTTTTGCTATAAATGCTTTCGTTTTTGAGATATACGCCAAAATCCGCAGTCCCCTACCCCCCCGTTTTATTTTTAGCCGTGTCGGCCATATGGCAGGTGGGATCATACTTGTGGCCAAGTTTGGTTCCATTTGGCCAGTATTTTCAATGGAAAATATTTTGTAAAAGTGAACGAACGACGATTGACGACGACGGATGACGGACGCCAAGTGAGAATTGCTCACTTGATCCTTTGGGTCAGGTGAGCTAAAAACTATAATATTATGGTTTTATTACGTAATGTTTTTCATCTTGGCCTAGACATAGGTCCGATACATGTTTCATTGGCCTGAGGCGAAGCCGAAAGACAATATAGCTGGCCGATAACTAGGCCAATATTAAAAACATTACATAATGATAGCTTTTTTAATCAAGCAGCCGAATATAACTTTGACAAGGCCATGAGACCGGAACTGGGCCATTACCGAAAAACCCGTATTGGACTGGGTTTGTTCATATTGACCTTGTTCCAAGTTTTATATCATATTTGCAGTATTGAAAATATAAAGGCTAATCAATTATAGATAATAAATTAATAATGAGAAATATTGATGAGTTTTGAAATTTATCTTCGGTTTTTTGTCTTTTGAAAAGAGAAAAGCATAATTTTTCAATTTTCAAGTCTATAATGTTTACCTGTCTGTCTTCTTCTTACAAACATTATCCCCCGATAAACAATATCCAGTATCAAACCAGCAAAACAAAGTCACGAAGAATAATAACGTATGCATGGTGTGGCCATATATTTGATACAAATGTAATACAAGGAAATCATTCAATATTCTTCGTTTCCGATTTTTTTTATATGTATTCAATTCAAACACATTGACCTTTTAACTAGGAAGAAGTTATCTCAATCAATGTGAAATGAGTAATTATTATACAAAAGTGAAATTTGACTAATGTATAATTACTGTCATCCCTATCACGCTTGTATAATTGTGCAAAAGTAAAACCCTTCTTCGTTATTAAAAGTGACTTACTGAACAGGGTTAACTTTCATTATCCTGGGATCCCATTCACACTTACCAGCTTATAAGCATATAACAGACAAAAATACACCCTATTGCAATTTGCACAGTTTGATTGGGTTTGCAAATAGGAAAGGTCTTTTTTAAATTATGTATATAAACAATATCAATATTTATTTCCTCTTTACAGATTTTTATTCAATTTTGTTTCAATTATAAGGAGCACCTTCCTATTCTGTTTTTAGATGGTTTGATTTAACTGGTTTGATCATTTTGACATTTGAATCTACTTTCCAATATTTGAGTTTTCGTTTTTTAACAGGAATCGTCACTGCATATATACCGTATATGGTATATGTAACTCAGAAACCAATTTATAAGATATAACATGGGCAGTGATAAACACTTGATCAAGTAAAACTAAAAAGTAAAAAATTCAGGGTAAAGAAGTAATAATTGTGTTGGGATGCCAACACTAAGTTTCCCAAACGAAGTTCCTCACAGATACTGTACAAGGGAGTCTTCAATGACCCCCTCCAAAAAAATAATCTATCAATAAGGAGTAAAAGTATAAATGGTTATAAGGCGGGAGTAGTATATAGGAGGTTTTCAGTTAATATTTGAGGTGGTGCTGAGTGGTGCTGAGGTGGTACCGGATATGACGTCATCGAAACAGGAAATGACGTCACAGGAAGTAAAATGACCGGAACCTGAAGGAATTGATGTGACCGGGAGTGGTTTGCACGCATGCGCAACCCGAAGTAGTGATTTTTCTTTATTTGTTTACGGATGTGACGTCAGTCACGTCCTGTGACCCGGATGTGTCGTCTGCGCATGTGTGACAGTAACCGGAAGTGGCTTGCGCTCATGCGCAACCGGAAGTGGTGGTTTACCGTCATTTCTCCATTGTTTACGAAAGTGACGTCAGTCACGTGTCTGGGCCCGGATGTGTCGTCTCGACATGCTTGACCGGTTTTCGGATTCGATTATCTTTATCGGTCTGTATAAAGTAAGGGTCTTGCATCGAGTCTTTAGGGACTGATACTCTCACTGTTATGGCGAAGTACGAGAGTATACAAAGAACAGAGGTACTGTTGGATTATCTCCCCATTTTTCCCATGTCTTCCCCACGGGTGATAGTTCCGTTCGTTCAGGGGGGGGCAAAGGTAGGATTGGATTATGTCCAATTACCTCCAGCTGATGTTGTCTCCATTAGGTCAATGGAGGGTGTCCTTAGCAACCGCCTTTTGCAATTGCTCTATGCTGCTCTTCGCTTCTCTTCTCTTGCTTATCACTTGCTCTTCGCTTGCTCTTCGCTGCTCTTCTCGTGCTCCGTGCTGCTCATCGATGCTCTTCTCACAGTTATGTCGAGGTCCGACAGTATACACAGTACAATGTGAATATTGTGTTATCTCCCCTTTTCCTGTCCATTTCATTCTCGGTCGTCTCTGGGTCTATCTCTCTCACTGTAAAGTCCGAGAGTATACTCAATCTCCCTGCCCCCCCCCCCCCCCCCCGCTTTTCAACCCGGGTTATGTTTTCATTTGTGCAAGGAAAGTCCAAAGGTAGGATTGAATTATGCCCCTTACATCCAGCTGATGCTTTCCTTATTAGGTCAATGGAGGGGTGTCCTTAGCAACCGGCTTAGCAACGGTGGTCCATTTCATTGCTTTTGGTTTTGCTGCTCATCGCTGCTCTTATCTTGCTCATCGCTGCTCTTCTCTAGTTCATCGTTGCTCTTCTCTTGCTCACCACTGCTCATCGCTGCTCTTCTTTTGCTCATCGCTGCTCCTCTCTTGCTCATCCCTGTTCCTCTCTTGCTCACCACTGCCCATCGCTGCTCTTCTCTTGCTCATCGCTACTCTTCTCATGCTCATCGCTGCTCATCAATGCTCTTCACATGCTCATTTCTGCTTATCGCTACTCTTCTCTTGCTCACCACTGTTCACCGCTGCTCTTCTCTTGCTCATCGCTACTCATCGATGCTCTTCTCTTGCTCATTGCTGCTCATCGATGCTCTTCTCTTGCTCACCGCTGCTCATCGATACTCTTCTCTTGCTCATCGCTGCTCATCAATGCTCTTCTCTTGCTCATTGCTGCTTATTACTACTCTTCTCTTGCTCACCACTGCTCACCGCTGCTCTTCTCTTGCTCATCGATGCTCTTCTCTTGCTCATTGTTGCTCTTCTCTTGCTCATTGCTGCTCATCGCTACTCTTCTCTTGCTCACCACTGGTCACCGCTGCTTTTCTCTTGCTCATCGTTGCTCATCGCTGCTGATCGCTTCTCTTCCCTTGCTCATCGCTTCCCATCGCCGCTCTTCGCTACTCGTCTCTTGCTCCGTGCTGCTTATCGCTATCTTTCTCTTGTTCCTTGCTGCACATCGCTGCTCTTCTCTTGCTCTGTGCTGTTCATCGCTGCTTTTGATTTGCTATGTGCTGCTCTTCGCTGCTCATCGCTGCACTTCTCTTGTTCTTAACTGATCTTTCCTGCCAGTTATGTCTCTGGGTTTGTGTCTCTCACTGTGATGTCGAAGTCCGAGAGTATACTCAATACAAAGGGACTATTGGATTATCACCCTTTCCCCCTCTTTTCATCCAGGGTGATGTTTTTCGTTTGTTCAAGGGAAGTCCAAAGGTAGGGTTGGATTATGCCCCTTACCTCCAACTGATGCTGCCACCGTTAGGTCAATGGAGGGGTGTCCTTAGCAACCGCCTTAGCAACGACGGTCCATCTCATTGCTTTTTGTTTTGCTGCTCATCGCTGCTCTTCTCTTGCTCTTCACTGCTTATCGCTGCTCATAAGGACCATTGCTGTCAAGTTTTGTTCCAAATGGCCCACTTGTTTCAGACAGTCAATTTTCCATAGGATCCAATAATAAACTATGTTCGGCTCTGGCGGTCATCTCGGAACGCGGGCAGTTGCTCTTCTCTTTCTCATCGATTCTCATCTCTTGCTCCGGGCTGCTCTTCTATTGCTCCGTGCTGCTCACTACACCTCTGCTCTTGCTCTTCGCTGCTCTTCTCTTGCTCATTGATGCTCATCTCTTGTCCGGACTGCTCTTCTATTGCTCCGTGCTGCTCACCACGCCTCTGCTCTTGCTCTTCGCTGCTCTTCTCTTGCTCATCGATGCTCATATCTTGCTCCGGGCTGCTTTTCTATTGCTCTGTGCTGCTCACCACCGCTCGACTCTTGCTTTTCGCTGCTCTTCTCTTGCTCTTCGCTGGTCATCGTTGCTAGGCACCATGCTCTCGTGCTCATTTCGTTTTTTTTTCTGCTGCTGGTGCCGCCTGTCGCTGTTTGTTCATGTTGCAGCTGTGCTGAGGAGGTGTAGGTGGGATTCTTACTGATTCGTTATAAATTATCTCTTGGTCTCGTTTGTGTTACGATGAACACCAGAGATGGCTGCGTCCATGTAACGCGGACCTGAAAGAGGACATCGTTATGAAACAGAAATTTTAGAATCTTTGGATAAAGTGAAGAATAAGAACTAGATTCTGGTTCAACCAGCATTGTGCAATGCTGGTAGAAATATTAATTCCAGAATTGTTACCAGAATTTTCCAGCATTGCAGATACGAATGTTCTCGGTCTCGTTTATGTTACGATGGATATCAAAAATGGCTGCGCTCATGTAACACGGATCTGAAAGATTTTAGAGTCTTTGCAGTCGGGAATGAACATTTATGGATTCTAGTCCTACTCCTAACCCTAACTCAAGTCCTAACCCTAACCATAACTCTAATCCTAACCCTAGCTCAAACACTAACCCTAGACCTGCCTCTAAGCCTTATATTAGGTCTTACCGACCATTACCCCACGTCGTTGGTTCACTGGTGCAAGTGTGACAAACATGAGGCAGACAGACCGAAACCCGTTAGTATGCTAAAAGCCAAGTTGCATTAAAAAGTTGTCCATGGCATACTTATCATTTTGAAGGAAGATAAATAATTGCCCAATCAATGAATAACATGTAAAGCTTGCAAGGACTTTAATAGTTTTTTCTCATTTTTTTTAACCCACAAGAAAAACGGATTGTTCTTTTTATTAAAATTTGTGTGATTTTTAACTGAAGTAAATTTACAGGTAAAGAAATTTGTTCTCTGTAACATGTTGTGTGTTTCAGGTAATTATAACTAATTAACGTTTTGACATGTATATTGTACCTTGACTGTACGGGTGTTTATTGTTCCAACCTTTAAGGTAAGCAGATATATATGTATACTGGTAAACCGTTTGTTGACAAAATCAGCGGGGTTTCAAATTTTTATAACGATACATTTTAAAATAATTAATGCAGCGTTTGAATAAGAGATGTGTATAAGGTGCTCCCAAATTTCAATGCAGAGATTTCAAATGTGTCAGATAAGTAACATTTTAATTTATTTTAAATTAATAATTCATCTTATTTACCATTTTTATTGTAAACATTTGATATATTTTATAATTAATTCTCTTTGCTCGTATGAACGATATTTATTTCGTTATGACAAGGTAGAAGATGATTGGGATGAGTACAGCATTTTGAAATAATAGGTGCATTATACTAATTTATCGAAAAATTACATAGACATAACGTACATATATAGACATTTTACAAAATAATTTCAGTCGAGAAGGGAAAATCTGTAGAATGTTTTATGTAGTAGCAAATAACACCGACTAGTTTTTAAATCATATAGTTTTAGTAAAAAATGTATTCTCAGTGAATTTTTTTCTTTTTTTTTACTATATATATATCGGTATGATAAAAGTTGATTTTAAAATTATGAAAACAAATTAATTATTGTATTTCTTATGATTTTGATGTTCAAATTCATAAACAGTTGCCAGGGTCATAAATGGTTCTAGGGTAGAACTGTCCAGAATGGTACTAGGGTAGAACTGTCATAAAGAGAGATGTAGATGGTGCATCAAAATTCGTATTCATTATTACACGAGCAGGTCTTTTTTTTTGGAGTTTACATATTTTGCAGGTTTCCCTCCATATAGTACAACAGTAGTCAAAAAGTGGAAGGATATAACCATTATAAAATAAACATAACCCTTCTTTTGGAATATATGATTTAAGCCTTGCAAGTAAAAATATTCTTGAAGAAAATAAAGAACAAACTTTATCAATTTGTTGATCCCGTGACAAATTTTTGTATATATAAATACCAAGCAGCTTTTCACATTTAACTTCACTAAGCAATTGATCGTGACAATATATATCAAGGTTAGTATGAACAGTCATTAACCTTTGCATAGACCCAACTAACATAACATAAGATTTTTGTGTATTTATAACCATATCATTACCATTACACCATTTTCCTGAGTATAACATATCAACATTTAGTTTGGTACTTATGTCTATAAGAGATGCTGATGAATAATGAAGTGTTGTATCAACTGCATACAAATCTGGCAGATCATTGATGTATAATACAAAAAAGTAAAGATCCTAAAATGATTCCCTGAGGAACGCCAAATTTGATGTTTGGAAAAAATGATTCTTTACCGTAAATTTTTACTTTTTGATAAGTAAGAAGAAAACCATGTTAGAGAGAGGGTGTCAAATTTATATAATTTTAATTTGTCTAGCACTACTGCATGGTTTACGACATCAAATGTTTTTGTGAAGTCTAGAAATAAAATGCGCGTATAATTTCCTTGATCCTTGATCCAACTGTTTTAGAAGTTAATCAACAATTTTTATTAGAGCTGTATGACAAGAATGATTTGCCCTGAATCCAGACTAACCATCAAAAATAAGATCAAATTTTGATAAATATTCATAAATGTGAGAATACACAATTTTTTTCAAACACCTTAGAAAGGGTAGGAAAGACAGACATAAGCCTATAATTATTCATGTCTGAGGTTTCACCAGCAGATTTATAAATAGGAGCAAAAAGTGTCCTAGGTAACACAATATAAACTTCATAAAAAAATTGGCCGAAATGTCCGTGTTCGAAATGTCCTGGCCAAAACGTCCGCACACCATTATAATTTGAAAAGCATTGCTTGATCGGTTCATCTGATATTGCAGGGAAACGACAATAACTGCCATTTTCCAATTAATCAAGGACCATAACTCCGGAGTGGTAAAAGTGAAAATGGTAAATATCCAACTTGACCTCCAGTTTATCACCGGAAACAAGATATTATAATTTGAAAAGTTTTGGTTGAAGGGTTCATCAGTTATTGCACGGATGGATGATGGATGAATTATTGTTTAACGTCCAGTGGCAACCAGGTGCATATCAGGACGAGAACATGTTGATATGATAATATGAATATGATCCCTGCTTTGTACTAGACCGACACTCTAAGTCGGATTTTTAATGTGCTAGCTCACGAGGTAACTGTCCGCAGGAAGACATATCACCTCACTCGGACACATTATACTGACTCCGAGCCGACCAGTCTTTGCTCTTACTCCTAGATGCCGCGTGCTTGGCGGAGAAGCAGCAAATACCAATTTTAATGTCTTTGGTTTGACCCGGCCGGGGATCGAACCCGCGACCTTCCGCACTCGGGGCGAGCACGCTACCACGAGACCACCGAGGCGGTTTTAGTTATTGCACGGAAACTGTTTGCAGCTGCCAGCCCGTCCTTATGTCCGCCGTACTTCACCCGATTTTTCCGTTGCAAAACCCCGGTTAAAAATTAAAATGTGCCACTACAGAACTAGTGCCTATATGCTATTTTAAATATTTCATTTCAGTTTGTTTGATCATTTTTCAAATGACGAATATTGTAAGCTATTGGACCAGATACACCAAAGCCCAAATAAAAAGACTCTTGTTCCTCCGAAAGAAATTCACTTGTTTTCCCTCTTATCAAACTTATTTCTATTTTTCCCCTGGTCTACTATAATACACTGACTAAAACTATCTCCCCTTGTCATGACATGCCCAGACACCCTCTGAAGCAATTTTTCAGTACTTTTCTTTTCCCAAACGCCATCATCACCTTCTGTGGAATTTCATTTAAGAACAAATCATTCAGATGGCAAAGTGTGTAAAATTTAGAATCTTTTGCCAGAAAAAATTGCGCTGTTGGTTTACATCTTTTCGATTCCTCCCGATATAATGTCAATTCTCTACGCTGGTTTGATTTGTTTGAAACATTTCTAGAAATACCTTTCAGATGCATTAAAGATTTCTTGAAAAGGACAACATCATATTCAACTTTGTTCTTTTCTAATGGCCACATCAAAACGGTGATAAAGAAATTTGCAATATCCAATAGAGTCGGGTTATTGGTAGACCTTATTAAGGTCTCGCAATCATTAATAATCCTTTTCAGTGAATCTCTCTCACCGCCTACTAAGCCTAACGCTACGTTTACGCAGACTGAAACCAACAGATCACCGGGCTGTTTTTCAGTAATGGAATAGAGATGTTTCCGTATTTTTGCAAATCTAGACACAGTATTCATTTTACTGAATCCTTCTTTAGACTTTTTATAATTTCTATATAACTGAAATATTTTCATATATGAATTCCCTCTTAAACACAAAATTCGACGCCGATGCCATTCATTCTTTGCATAGGCCATACGAGGATCCTGAAGGATAATGGGGATTCGTCTGAATCTTCTCCAAATACATCACAGAAGTCTGCTAAGAGTTGTGAATATTCAAATTGAGTGTCTATGAACCTTTTAGGAATACTAAAGCCACTGTCATCATTTTCATTAAAAATGGTGTATAGACACAAGTGTCGTTCAAGTACCTCAAACGCTGCCTGTCCGAAACGTTGCAAGTTTTTTACTCTTTCATGCAATATATTCCAACTATCTGGAAGTTTACCTGGAATGTAATTATCATCCACAAGGTAAAGCTTTAAAATTAAATCACTTGGGAATTTTACCTTGGTTTTTAAAAAACGAGTGATCATATTCACGGACACTATTGTGTCTTTAAAACTACATAGCATATCAAAATTTACCCGTTTGGGGTTTAATTTCACATTAAAGTCTGACTGAGAAACAATGAATTGATCAAGGGCATTGAAAATTATTTCTAGAAGAGGAAAAGCATCCTCCATCTGGAGTTTTTTATCCGATTTTGGAAGCTTAGACATTTTCTTATCCTTTCCAAACTGAAATTGTTCTTTTAATACACTTCCTAGTGTATGCAGAAAATAGCATCTGCTTTCCTTTGATGCCAAATCGATTGATCGTTTTGCCCATTCAATGGCTTCCTTATATCTTGTTCCTTGTTTACCATGTTTGCATAACAAACGTGCAAGTGTCTGAGCTATTTTACCAGCATACTTCTCTAACCTAGTATCATCCCAAAACAGTTGGAATCCTTCTTTAAGCACACAAGCAGCACTTCCATTTCCATTGTCTTCTTCCAAAATCTTTTCAATTAACGGTGAAAATCGAGTTAATTTTTCATCATAATATTCTTCTTTAAGGCGACAATTTAACATGACATGAACAATTGCTACCAGATCTTCTCTACCTCGGGAAGCATGCTAATAGTCAGTTGACTCAATGTATATTTCTTTTTTTGCAGAACACAGTCTAATACTGCACTTGCAAGTGTTGGATGTGACATTCTTATCTGATAGCCTGCACCATGTTCTTTATTCTCAAATATTAAAAGAATATTTATCGTCTTGGATAAAATTCTCTCCCAGGACACATCCATAGTTTTTTTTAAAAGAATGATACAATTCGTCACAACATTCCAGCGGGAAAGCTACCTTTGTCTGTTTTTCTATACATGTAAACTTTTCCTTAATATTTTTTTAAATTTTAACTATTGTTGCCAGTAAAGAATGGAAAACCTAATTCCAAAACCAATTTTCAGCCTACATAATTAACAAATTACAGCGAAATACGGAAAATATCATTACGGTGGTCAACGCATTTTGACTCTGATGTTTTCCGGAATTAACTAGTACCCGTCTCGTGTTTAGTGTAGATCCGAAATATTATGGAGTTTTTTTAGCCCAGTGAAACTTCTTCTAGCACTAAAAGAGGAAGAAATGAAATAAACTGGGGCAAATCTGTTATCTGTCAATGTGCATCTACGGAACCACTAATAAATGAGAAATATAGAGAAGGAGAGTTTAATACAAGCCATGGAATGGTTTATTCAAAACGACTTCCATTATTTGTATCTATTATCAAATCCCCGAATACTGCAGATTAGAAAATAAAAGATTTTTTCAGTGTTTGGGATATATTTTATTAATTCATTCTTTATATCGTAAAATTGATCCAAAAAGCTTGCATGTTCTGATCAGAATTCCGTTAAGTTGACAATTTGATTCAAATTTTAATTTTATTCAATGCAGGTTGCTTAACTATAGATTCTATTAGCCTTAAAAATGTTCAGGACTTCTGGACAATACACCTTACACTTCAAGTCTGCATGATTTCAGATGTTCACCCAACAAACTAGCGCCTCTTCCAATGTCGGAAGATAATAAACTATATCTCGCTGGTGTACTTTGTGACCCACTAGTTGTAAAAAACATTTCTACCATGGGTTTAACTGATTGTCCAGATCTTTACTGTTCATATGAAGAAGCATAAACTCGATTGGTTCTCCATGCAACATACAGGTATGCCTATTCTATTTGTACATTAGTCCCAACTCTACAACACACACGGGAGGTTTAGTTTCAGACATGGTATGTCAAAAATAGAAAGCAAGGTCGCAGGTTCATTCGTATTTATGAAATATGCAATACCTTAAATCCTGTACTTCGCACAATTCTACCCGTTGCACATGTACAAACGGGATCTGGTACCATGTCTGCTGTGTTCGGGTAGGAAACAGTTTACAATTTCTAAAGAACAATAGGGACAAGTTAAGTGATTTGGATAATTTTTTTGATGGTAATATAGATAAATCGGTAGCTGCTAGTAGGAAATTAGTAGCAAGGCTCAGGCTGTATACGATAAAATGGGAAAGATTCGATGACCATTAGTAAGACTTAGGCAGGTTTGGGTACCCATAAAACAGGTTTACATGCAACCCACCAGTGCTCAGTGTCTGTACCAGCCTGTCCGAGATTCTGTCTGTTGGGTAGCGTTGTTTGATTGATATGTCACTGTTGACCTTTCATGATATCCATTTTGTTGCTTAGAATAGAAATTTTGAAAAGCATGACTGTTCCAAGGGCCTCTTTGTAGATCAGTATTTAGATATGTCCTCCCAAACTGTACAGCCCCTTTCGAAACTCCAATGATGTTTGAGTGGGAAGATATTGGTTGATTCCGGTTTTCTTTGAAGGACGAATTTCTTCAGACAACTTACAGGATCTTGTATGTATGTGCAAAGGCAAATCAGTTTGTCACAAGAATTGTGTTTTGTGTGTGTATTTGAACAGACCTTTCTTGTACCGAACTATGTCTTTTTCAAGAAAACTATATGTGTAAATATACAAATACAAACATATCACAAAGTCTCGATCAGGATAACAATGATATCGATACACAACACCCGTAAAGATATTCCAAAGAATAATGTTATCAGTATAACATTTAATGAGGAAAGACTGACGTAATAAAACACATGCGTTCCCATTAGGAGGTATTTTGAGGTTACATTTCTTACCCTACTCGGCATTTTCCCTGTCGAATTCCACGAAAAGCAAGAAATAATGGAGATGATACTATGTACAACAAAATGACTGAACTATTGACATCAAGCATCGACGTGGCTTTTTAGTTACCGAATTATCTACTTTAGCAATTCCTATATTCTATCGGTAAAATTTTAAAAAATAATTCTTATATGTGTTACATTTGAACACTTGATTTTCAATAAATGTGAGGTTTTCTAAAGGTCAATATCATCTTAAACTTTGTAGGTTGCAAAATATAAACCAGAGGCTCATAGGAGCCTGTATCGCTCACCTGGTTTGCAAATAGCCCAAAAAATCTGATCTAAAGAATACTTGTCTATTTTGCCCTTTGAAGATGAAATGATAAATCTTTGTAGAAAACCTAAAACACATTACTTGTACAAATTAACAAACCTTTAAATTTGTTCAATTTGGAAACAAAAATTGCCAATGGCAATGTTTTAGCCATATCAAGATTTGAGGACACTTTGTGGAGGACTTCACAACAATCATTTGTACCAAGTTACAAATCATTTGCAGCGCTTATAGTTTCAGGACAGAAGATTTTTAAAGTTTCAGTTAATCAGTAACAAGAATTGCCCATGGCCCCCATGATTTTGCCGGATCAAGTCAAAAAGAGGGAACCCAAGGCGGGGCCTTTATGAGGAATATTTGTAGATGGCTTCATTAACATCATTGTACCAAGTTACAAATCAGTTGCACTTGTGGTTTCAGAGGAGATGATTTTTTAAGTTTCAACCAATCAGAAAGAAGAATTGCCCATAGTGGACATGTTTTTTGCCGGATCAAGTCGAAATGAGGAAACTTTATAGAAGACCCCCAAACATCATTTGTATCAACTTACAAATCATTTGCACTTGTATTTTCAGGGGAGATGATTTTTAAAATTTCAGCCAATCAGAAAAAAGAATTGCCCATGGCAGCCATTTTTTTGCCGGATCAAGTTGAAATGAGGAATCTTTGTAGAAGACTTCACAAACACCATTTGTAACAACTTACAACTCATTTGCACTTGTAGTTTCAGAGATGATTTTTAATATTTCAGCCAATCAGAAACAAGAATTGACCATGGCAGCCATGTTTTTTGCAGGATCAAGATGAAATGAGGAATATTTGTAGAAGACCTCACAAACATCCATTGTATTAAGTTACAAATCATTTGCACTTGTAGTTTCAGAGATGATTTTTCATATTTCAGCCTATCAGAAACAAGAATTGCCCATGGCGGCCATGTTTTTCGCCCGATCAATACGAAATGAGGAGTCTTTGTACAGGACATCACAAACATCATTTGTATCAACTTACAAATCATTTGCACTTGTAGTTTCAGAGATGATTTTTAAAATTTAAGCCAATCAGAAACAAGAATTGCCCATGGCAGCCATGTTTGTTGTCGGATCAAGTTGAAATGAGGAATTTTTGTACAGGACCTCACAAACATCATTTGTTTAAACTTATAAATTATTTGTACCTGAAAGTTCAGAGGAGATGATTTTTTAAGTTTCAGCCAATCAGAAACAAAAATTGCCCTTGGCGGCCATGTTCTTCGTCCAATCAAAATGAAATGAGAATTTCCATAGAGGACCTTTAGTATATCATTCCTGCAAAGTTTGGTTCCAATTGGCCCAGTAGTTTCAGAGGAGATGATCAAAATCTGAAATGTTAAAGACGACGACGACTACAACGACGCACGGACGACGGACGCAAAGTGATGGCAATAGCTCACGTGGCTTTGCTAAAAAGAGACATGTTGACAAAAAATGTTAATTTCGTGCTTTTTTCACACTGCCACCAAATATCTTTTATGTAATATTAATCCCTAAATGCAAGTTGAAAATTATAAAGTAAAAAATTATTCTTTTTACACGCATGTAAAAGGGAATTAACTCTTGTTCCTAGTATAAGTATTTTTTTCATGTTTTAGGGTGGTGACCTTTGACCCTGAATTTTAAATAATGTGACAATATCTGATTTTTACGACCAAAGTATTTGAATAGTACACAGTTTACTCTTTCCATTGGTATATAATTTAGGTGTGTTATTTGGTACATTAAATCCTAAAAAAGTTGACTCCGACCGGCCAACTAAAGTGTTTATACTTTGGTGCCAATCTGTATTCCATGATGGCCGTCAGCGGAAGACTTAGTTTAACATTGGACCCTATGGGAATTACATACAAACGGCTTCTTCTTGCAAATTACTGAATGGATTGCAACCAAAAATAGCATGGATGTTAATCTCAAGGTCCTTTAGCAATGAACAAATGGAAATATCAGGTGAGCGATACATGCTCCTGGAAGCCTCTGGTTTATGCACGCAAAGGTTTTGTAAACCTTTTTCTTTTGCCTTCTTTTAATTCTAAGCAGACAGGCGATAATTTCAGTATATGTGAATCATTAAATTGAGTCACGAGTGTTCTCAGTTCCTTTAGGAAGAATTCAGAACAAACAAAAAAAAAAAAAAAAAAAAAAGCTTGCCGATGTTATATACAAGCAATAAATTGAGGCTATTTAAAAAGAAGTTTGTTCAATAATGATCATTTGATACTGTCTTGTGCAACATACAGTGCTCGTTCCGTCAATTTATGACTCGTCGGTTGTGCTTACGGCCTAAAATATTGAAAACCAAAACAATAATCTAAAACTTTGAAGAGTAAATCCAAAATTACCAGTAGCGTAAAGCCAAAACCATTTGTGGGTAGTTTTCACGAAACATTTTATACAAAAATTTATAATTTTGATTAAAAAAAAAAGCCCTATACCTGAAAGCTGTTGTAAATTTGTGGAAAATTAAGGTTTTTCTCCCCCGTGAATAACTCTGTTCTTTGGCAAGTTTGGTCATTTTGGCATTTGAATCTGTTTTGCAATATTTGAGTTCCAGTACTGAGCACAACTAAACATTTATTGATAATTGCATATCATTTGTTTCATATAGTAAACCATTAAAATTGATTTAGGGTTATTAACATCGTAGATCCAATCCTAGAAAATTAATACGATTTCATAGTTGCTGGACATTTAATATGAGACAAAAGACGACCCGGCCTTGATGTTAGACAACCTCGTTGGTCTATGATCAAGTTTCTCAAAAAGATAAAAATAAAATAAAAGAATGTGTCCATGGGACACGGATGCCCCCGCTTATAAATAAGAGAGTCAACTCAAGAATTGTTAACAGTAAAAGTCAAAGAGTGGGCAAAACGGCAAATTTTGCATTTTTCAATTTATAAAGGGGCATAGCACAAGAACGATGAAAGTTAGTGACGTCACTCAAATTCGAACTTGATCAGCGTTTGGTGGTAATAAACATTGTGTATAAATAAAATATATCACGAAATACCGAGTTTCATAATATTTGGTTGAGGCAAACACGGGTCCTTGAGGACAGGACCCTGTCATAACGATATGCAGCGTCGAATGGCACATTGATAGTAAACATGTGTATTATGAGTAAATATATGGTATATTAGTATTCTTATGATACAAATAAATTCTAAAATTTAGAAAACAGATATTTATGCTAATCAGTGAGGAAAGGGGGCGCTATGAGGGGCCCAATGCAGGGTCCTGTCCTCAAGCACCTGTGGAAACGGCAATTCAGCAATTTTTTTCTATTTATAAAGGGATATAAGTCGAGAACGGTGAAAGTGACGACACACAAATTCAAAATTGATCTGAGTTCAGTGGTAATACGCATTGTGTCTAATTTTCATAACATTTAGTTGAGGCAAAGTAAAGTTAGAGTGCGGAAACGGCAAATTTAGGAATTTTTCCATTTATAAAGGGACATAGCTCAAGAACGGTGAACGTGACGCCACTCAATAGTAAGCATGCATTGTGTATAAGTTTCATAACATTTGATTGACTAAAGTTTGAGAACGGAAACAAATTTCGGGACGGCGAACAAACGGACAAGGTTAAACCTTAATGCCCCCTTTGCCTAGCAGTAGGGGCATGAAGAAATAAAATATGGGGTATCTCCTTGCAAGATACCAAAATCTACAATGTATTGAATTTCGACTCCGACCTTAATTGACAAGGATTGCCAATTTTCCTACCGAAGGTCGGTGGATCTCTCCGGGTACTCGGGCTTCCTTCACCAATAAAAAATGGCCGCCGCGAAGTAGCCAAACGTGCTGAAAAAGGCGTAAAACCTCAACTAAACAAACAATGTATTCAATGAATGGGACTAAATATAAAATCTAGGGGGCCTCGGTGGCCGAGTGGTCTAGGTAGTTCGTCATGACTACTAATGATCACTAGCCTGTCAACACTGCGGTTGTGAGTTTGAATCTCACCTGTGGCGGGGTGTGTTCGACTCCCGCCTTAATTGACAAGGATTGCCAATTTTCCTACCGAAGGTCGGTGGTTCTCTCCGGGTACTCCGGCTTCCTCCACCACTAAAAACTGGCCGCCGCGAAATAGCCAAATGTGCTGAAAACGGCATTAAACCCCAACTAAACAAACAAACAATAAAATCTAGATAAAGTATTATCGAAAACGAAACCCTGCAAAATGCCGCGTGCCCAAGTTAAGTTTTATTGGTGGGGATTAGCGTTTACCGTAAAAAATATGTTTTTGTTTACTATATATATATATATATATATATATATATATATATATATATATATATATATAATGTTCTTCTAATCAGATGGCGTACAAGGTAACGCCTTCGTTTCTTAAATTACTTCACGCGTGAGCAATAACTTCTTTGATACTAATTTTAATGCACAAGATGTGCACGTTTAGTCAATTTAGGCCTCATCAGCTGTGTTGAAGGCCTAAAATGTTGAAAACCCCCAAAATAATAACAAAAGTTAGAGACAGTGACTCTTACGCGCTATACGCCAAACTTCAAGTGCGGGAAATAGTTGTCACTTCAATTGTCAACTTCTGATTTTTCACTCATATTTACTGAGTTTTGCAGTTTGTTGGTGGGGTCCATGTTGTTCATATGTTTTTAGTTTTTAATTGTAGTGCTTGTATTGTATTGTTTTGGTCTTGTCTTTGTTGTTCTCCGGAGTTTGTCAGTTGTTTCGATTTTCCCCTCCTTCGAGTATCCCTTTAGTATTTCTTGACTTTACTTATTCACACATAACTTCAAGAAGTATTTTCGAATATTTTTATTCGTTCATTACAAGCCTTTTATTGAACACTGACCCGTCACAAATGATATTTTAAATTCAATTTTACTTGACTGTTCTGTACGTTTTTCAGGTTTTCATAATTACCTTGATCTCTAGACCTATTAGTTACGAATACGTATATATACGTAACCCTCCGTTTGAGGCATCCTGCATGTCACTGGAAAGTATTGGACGCGGAACTATCATGACATACATGGAATTATATTAAATTTTGTAGATAATCACAGTATACATCAAATGAGTGTCCGTTGATTATAAGGAAAACAATGATTTATCATTTACAGCTTGTTGATATCCAAACTACATCAATAACTTTATGTTCACTCTTTGCTCCCTTTGATATCATTCCTGGCCTCCATGGTAGCCGTTTGGGAGGAGTTCTGATTTAAGTGTAACTATAGCCGGTGTACCGTAAAAATCGCAAGTTCCGTAAAAAATGCAAGCACGCATGTGCAAATATTTAAAGCACTTCCTGTGTAAAAATTGGAAGTTTCACTTTCACAAACCGTTTCCGTTATATTAACAATTGATAGGAAAATATACTTTTAACCAACATTTGAGCAAATAACTCAAGATAAATTCCCGAATGTTTAATAACTTGAGGACAAAATTTAGAAAAATTGTGGTTTTATATGTAATTTATAGGAAAATTTCTAAGCGGGAACTCATTTATGTCAGGGATCATATAATACTATCCTGTTTATGTGTACTGACTGTATAGATGTAATTTAAAAGAATTGTAGATTATCAGGGCTTTTATAAACATGAATAAAATACTGTTGATAGCTATGTCTTATAGTGGTCAAAATAGAATTTAATATGTTAATTGATTGTACTGTAGTTGTTTTCTTGGCCAAAATAAGGCAAGTACGGCTATTATTTCACACATAAATTGATTAATGGTAATTAAATTATCAGACACAGAAATAAAAATATATCAAGTGATATCAATAATAGGATAAACTTACAAAAACATTTTTTCCTTTCCCCATCTCTGCCTGTACCCAAGAAAGGATCATGTACACTATGTGACAAGTATCCAGTTGAATGTAGTACATGTGTACTCTTCACAATTAAGAAATTGTATGTAAAACATTTCTGCCATCACAATTTGCTTAATGTCATCGTGTTAGCCACCTAGCATGCTGTTTTTGGCTTCTTTTGCATTTTGGGCATTGCATACATTTTCATGAACTTCAAGAGCCATGTAAAATGAGCTTTTGACTCTAATACAGATTTCGTCACTTTTAAATATATCTCCATCAAACTGTAGTTAGGGACCGGGCAAAATTTATCAGGGAATTGGATTCGGTTCAAAAGGCCATGGGGACAAACACTTTTTTGGTTACTCTATTTCATTGGACATTTTAATTTTTCTCATTCTCATAACACATAGGACACCAACATTTTTTATTACCATATTTTTATAAATTTACACAAAAAAATTGCTTTAAAGCACACATTGTACCTTACTGTCTATGAAACATTAACACTATTGGAATTACTGTATTTTTGTCGTATATTAAAAGTTTTTTTCTTACATTTGCAATGATTCAATTAACTTGGCAACTTGTATGGTATAAGTACATAATATAAGCAAGGTTTTTTTTTCAGTTTATGTCAAAAACCATAGAACTTTCAAAATTTAAGAACAGTTTTAATACTTGACAGACTTCATGCATGAAATGCCTTAAATTGCTCAGTTTTGTCAAAACAAGAAGGATAATTATTTTCAATTCTTTTATCTAAACTGTAGGACATATTGTATATCCTAAATACAATACAATTGCAAATTTTTTACCAAATTTTATCAAATTTGCTTATAAAATGTTTTCTTTATGGCAAAAAGTATACCTTACTGTCTATGAAACATTAACACTATTGAAATTCCTGTATTCTTACCATATATTAATTTTTTTTCCCCACATTTCAATAATTCAATGAATACAATATCTTGTATGGTATAAGTACATAATATAAGCAAGGTTTTCAACAAATTATATGAGTAACCATAGAAATTTCTAAATATTAGAACAAATTTAATACTTGACAGATTACATATCTTATCCCGACAAAATTGCAAGTCTCCTCTTGAGTCACTAAATTTCTAGGTGTATGGACATGAAATGCTTCAAAAATTAATTATAATACCTCACTATGTATTAATAAAGGGAAGTAGTATACTTCTCAACATATTTTGGTCATTTATTGTTCAAAAATACTCCAGATCCCATCCGAGTTACAAATCTTAGGCCGTAAAAATTGCAAGTCTCTCCTTGGTCTCAAAATACCTAAATGTATGGACTTGAAAAGCTTCAGAAATTAATTATTATACCTCACTATGTTTAAATAAAGGGAAATAATATACTTCTTAACATATTTTGGTCATTTATTGTCCAAACATATTCCAAATCCCATCAGAGTTCCAAATCTTAGGCCGTAAAAATTGCAAGTCTTTCCTTGGGTCTCAAAATACTTACATGTATGGACATAAAAAACATCAGAAATTAATTATTATACCTCACTATATATTAATAAAGGGAAATAATATACTTCTCAACATATTTTGGTCATTTATGGTTCAAAAATACTCCAAATCCCATCTGAGTTACAAATCTTAGGCCGTAAAAATTGCAAGTCTTTCCTTGGGTCTCAAAATACTTACATGTATGGAGATAAAAAACATCAGAAATTAATTATTATACCTAACTATATATTAATAAAGGGAAATAATATACTTCTCAACATATTTTGGTCATTTATTGTCCAAAAATATTCCAAATCCCATCAGAGTTCCAAATCTTAGGCCGTAAAAATTGCAAGTCTCCTCTTGAGTCAC
The DNA here is from genome assembly GCA_028015205.1 of Mytilisepta virgata. Lineage (NCBI taxonomy): Eukaryota > Metazoa > Mollusca > Bivalvia > Mytilida > Mytilidae > Mytilisepta > Mytilisepta virgata. Next base: position 36,678,366 of record CM051510.1, on the reverse strand, counting down.
TAAATTTCTAGGTGTATGGACATGAAATGCTTCAGAAATAAATTATTATAGGTCACTATATATTAATAAAGGGAAATAAAATACTTCTAAACATATTTTGGTCATTTATTGTTCAAAAATATTCCAAATCCCATCCGATTTAAAAATCTTAGGCCGTAAAAATTGCAAGTCTCTCCATGGGTCTCAAAATACCTAGATGTATGGACTTAAAAAGCTTCAGAAATTAATTATTATACCTCACTATGTATTAATAAAGGAAAGTAGTATACTTCTCAACATATTTTGGTCATTTATTGTTCAAAAATACTCCAAATCCCATCAGAGTTCCAAATCTTAGGCCGTAAAAATTGCAAGTCTCCTCTTGATAATTGACCAAAATATGTTTAGAAGTATATAAATTCCCTTTATTAATACAAAGGTGGGTTTAATTTTGAATTTCTGAAACATTTCATCTCCAAACATGTTGATACTTTGAAAATAAAGGGGAGACTTGCATTTTTTACGGCCTAAGAATTTTGTTTCTGGTGGAATTTGGTATATATCTGGATGATAATTGACCAAAATATTTTGAGAAGTATAATAATAATAATAATATTTATTTGCGAAACACATTTACAATAAATGGTCATTGCCAACATATTAAACTAAAAGCTACAAATGACAATAATAGTTAGGAGTGACAGTGGAAAGATTGAAATTAATCATATTATAAGAGAGAAAAAAAAAAAAAAATCATATTACAATTATTATAATAATCATACAATTTTGATTCTGGTGGAATTTGGTATATATTTGGATGATAAATGACCAAAATATGTTGAGGAGTATATAAATTCCCTTATTAATACAGAGTCGGGTATAATGATGAATTTCTGAAACCTTTCATCTCCAAACATGTTGATATTTTGAAAATCAAGGGGAGACTTGCATTTTTTACGGCCTAAGAATTTTGATTCTGGTGGAATTTGGTATATATCTGGATGATAATTGACCGAAATATGTTGAGAAGTATGTAATTTCCCTTTATTAATACAGAGTTGGGTTTAATAATGAATTTCTGAAACATTTCATATCCAAACATGTTGATATTTTGAAACACAAGAGGAAACTTGCATTTATTATGGCCTCATTTGACTCTGATGGGATTATGATATATTTTTAGATGATGCTTGACCAAAACATTGAGAAGTATATTAATTTCCTTTATAAATATTTTAATTCTACCATATTCCATACACCTGTTAATTTACGGCTTGGCTTATCTTTAATTTTGCAGATCCCTCGGACAGCGCATCGGTCTCCCCCCCCCCCCCCCCCCCCCCCAAACAAAAAAAAAAAAAAAAAAATCCCAAAAAATCTTGGAATTTGAGCTGTTTATCACAAATTTGTAGGCTTCTGACTTCAAATTTTATATCGAAAACGGATTGTGGCAGCTTTAAAAAAACCAACAAAACAACGCCGCGATCCTTAGCGCCGAGGTTTTTTTGTTTTTCAAAGCTGCCACAAGCATATTTATAATTTATTTCATCATTCATAAGTTAGGTAAGTACTAATTCATTCAATTATTATGTAAATGGTTTGTAGTCCTTTGTATATATGTTAAAATTAACAGAATAGTTTGTGTTTCTAACTAGCTTGTGAATTTTACGACTTGCGAAATTTACAGTAAACAGCGTAAAATTTGAAAGACAAACCGGAAACCGGAAACGGAACTACCATTTTTTACGGACTTGTAAATTTTACGCTACACCGGGAACTATAGTTAGGGTATTTATTGGTTTTGTAAGGATTTGTCTCCTAATTATATCTGTTAATTTTACAGGTTCCGTAAAATCAATATTTTAGTCCCCAAAAGTTTAACATGGTTTGTCATTGTTTTCACCATGCAAGTAAGCAAGGTACCTGGAAGATCCTATCTGATAGGTTTACTTTTAAAAATGATTTATCTTTAATGGACAAAAACAATGAACAACCCAATGCATTTTCAATATTATAGAAGAACTTTTATTTGTCATTAAACATAAACATATAGTTTGTGACAAAGACATACAAATACATATAAAGCAAATTTGGAGACCAAATATTATACGCATAAGTATTAGTAACAGACATTATAACATATCAAATGAATTATGAGACTTCTGCCCTCAGTTCTAATGACTGCTTTAAAAAGAAGCCAACCATTCTAATATGTTTATTATTTGTTGGGTTAAGCAAAAAGACCAGTTTTTCATCATCTGTCATGTTTATAAATTCTCCATTTTCAAGCTTAAGACTATTAAACAAAGTTTCCCTTATTTTACTATTAGTTTTACATTTTAAAATGAAATGAGATTCATCTTCAATAGTCTTGCAAATTTTACAAATTCTATCTTGCCGAGGGATTTTATAATAACGACCTTTTTCAATTTCGAGGTCGTGATCACTAATACGTAGTTTTGTGAATATATTTCTAATTGAAAATAATGGATCTGTAAGATAAAACTCTCCTTTGAGAGATGGATTTAACTTCTTATATAGATAGAATTTACTTTTTTCATCATATCCATTTATTCTATCTAAAAATATCTCTTTAAATTTCTCATTTACACCATTTTTTATAGAAGATTTCAAAAGTTTTACATCCTTTAATGACTTGCAACTAGAAATATTGTCTCCATTTTCTACTTCTGAAACAATATCTTTAACGAAGGTGTACCAGCTGTAAGTGCCTTGATTGTCAAGCGCTTTAGTAAGTTCAAAAGATTCTTTGAGCAATGGATTTATATCATTTGTGTGAAGTCTTGCTAGATATAGAAGTGATTGACTATGTATGAAGTTTTCAATAGGATATCTTCCTAATTCTGTTCTCACACCAATATTTGAAGAAGATTTCTTTGTCCCTAATAGAGACTTACAAAAATTTAAGTGTACTTTTTCTAAAGAAGTTTTATCCACAAAGGAAATATAATCTACTCTATTATTTGTCTGGGCTGCTCTCTTTTTTGCCCTATAAAAGGGCAAATAGTAGTCCATAAAAGAAATCTCTGAACTATAAGTTAAAATTGGTCTAATTAATTTATCAAATAAGTTATTCATTACTTTAACTGGGAAATTCCCCATAGACATGGCTTTTTCTCTAAGTAAAAATAATACCTTTCTTGCCTTTTTTGCTAGATCATTTAAACTAGACTTTAGATTACCATTGCTTTTTAATAAGCATCCTAAAAATTTATACTCGAAAGTATTTTGAATTCTCTCATCATTAAAACTGATGAATGAATCAGAATTTATACAATTATTTTGAACTATCATAGTTTTCGTCTTTTTAACGTTTAAAGTTAGCTGCCACTTTCCACAATATTCACTTAAATTATTTACACTTGTTTGAAGACCTTCTTTACTTTCTGAAATGATAAGTAGATCATCTGCAAATGACAGAGAACCAACTTTTGAGTTTAGAAGAATTGAAGGTTGACAATCATCCCTGTCAAAGTTTGAACTTAAATCATTTATAAACATGTTGAAAAGAGTAGGGCTAAGTGAATCCCCTTGTTTTACTCCCCTGTTTATTTCGAAATATTCTGAATGACATCCTTCTAACTTAAGAGCAATGTTTGTCTTTGATAACATATTTTTTATTGTGTAATATAAATGCTTTCCCATTCCTAGATTAGCTAATTTGTACAATAATCCATCTCTCCATACTGAATCAAATGCTTTTTTGAAGTCAACAAAGCATAAATATAATTTCTTCTTATTCTTATGTATATATTTGTTAATAAGAGATTTTAGAACAAAAAGACTGTCTGTGGTTCGATGGTTTTCGCGGAAACCAAATTGAGAATTAGAATATCTATCTTTCATCCAAGTTTTTAGTCTACCATTTAAGATAGCACTAAAAAGTTTAGCTATACAATTTATCAATGAAATTCCCCTGTAATTAGAAGGATCCATTCTATTACCACTTTTATATAATAAAATCAAATAAGAATTATTCCAATGAAATGGAAAGTGACCCGTTTTTAGTACTAAATTAAATAGTTTTGCAAGACTTTTAACAGTAACATCACTGCTATATTTAAATATTTCATTTATTATACCGTCTGGTCCATTTGCTTTCCCCTTTTTCAATTTTTTGATTGCCGATTTAATTTCACTTATATTTATGGGATTGTCTGTTTCTGAATTTTCACAGATTATTCTTTCTATATTGTTCAATTCGATTTTAACTTTATTTTGAAAACTGTAATTTATATTTTTGCATTCTCCTTGACCCTGAATATGTTGGACTATTTTCTCAAAATCATTTACCAATTCTTTAACCACATTTTGGTTTTCATCTCCTTTCTGGTCATTTTCTTTTAGTAACTTCCAAAATTCACTAGGATCATTCTGTATAGAATCTGATAGTTTATCATATATTGACTGCATGTATATCTTTTTCTTCTGTTTAACAATTTTTCTAAAAGTTTTAAGTTGATTAAAATATTTTTGTCTCAAAGCCTTGTCATAAGGATTTTTTCTAATTTGACTACAGGTGAAATTTAAAGATTTCTTTTGGTCATATATTGATAAGTCAGACCATTTCTGTTTTACTCTTTTAAACCTTTTCTTTCCGGGTTTTATTATTTTACATGATTTATTTGCTATATTATAAAATAGGTCATTCAGCTCTTCTGCAGCTGAATTTATACCTTCTTGGTCTTCCGTAAAATTCTTAGTTTCAAAGTTTACAAAACTGTTTATCATTTCTTTATTACATAAACACTCTAAAAGTTTTTCATTTGATTGATTATTCCATTTGTAATTTTTAGCAACTGACCAATTCCTAATTGGAGATGATCCTTTATCTTTCTGAGATTGTATTTCACATTTCAAGGTTACATTTATTTGAGCATGATCTGAAAGATGATTAAATTCAAGAGTTTCAAAATATAGAACTGAGGACAGAAGGCTCTCACTTATAACACCATAATCAACAGTACTAAGACCATTTACAGTTAAACAAGTATAATACCCAAGTGAATCGCCCACATATCTGCTATTTAAAATTCTTAGTTTTGATGCAATACATAAATCTAATAAAGTTTTCCCTTGATTATTGCAAATTTTGTCCTGATTAAGCCTGTTTAAATCTGTATCTATAGAATAATTCTGTGGAAACAGATTTTCTTCACTGAAGTTATTTAAATCATCTGAATCATCAATAATATAATCTGGGTTTGTCCCAGTTCTTGAGTTAAAATCTCCAATAAGCAGAATTTTACCTTTTCTAGAGAAAAAAGAAATTTCAGTTTCCAATTCGACAAAATCGGCATTATAATGAATTGATGTGACAGGAGGTATATACGCCGCACACACATACAAGTCTTGATCGAAACTAAACACAGTTTTATCTAGTCTTATCCATAAACGATTTTCAGATTTTGAACCATTTTCTATATATGAGATTCCATGAGAAATGAGTTTTTTTATAATATACTATAATACCGCCACTATGGCGTCTAGACTTTTTATTTTTCTTACGACATTTTGTAAAAGACGAAAAACCAGGGAGTTCATATTTTTTGTTACTCCCAGTCCAAGTTTCCAGAAGAATATTAATTTCGCTATTGATTTTTCCTATAAATTCATCATCGTAAATTTTTTCTCCAAATCCATGAATATTCCAGGCAGATATGCTAAGCTGATTATATAGGGTTGATTTTAATTTAAACTATAAACATATTTTAATTAATACCCTTTTATAATTTGAAGAAATGCAGATTCTTTCAAAAACATTTACTTTTAAAAATGAAATCTTTGTAACATCTATTTGCCTTCAATAAAGCAGAATTTCCTGTTCTGATGCATAAAACAAAGCATTACTTAAAGAAAAATAAAATGTTATCTTAAGTTTGATTTTCTATAATAAACAAATATGACACATGGTGCGGGCTATAAAAACATACGATTTATTATAACTCGCATGAAATATAAAGTACTACATAAATCATAAGATTTTGGGGTTTTTTTTTGTATGTGACATTGATGAAAGCTGTCATAAACACATGATTTATAACAACTTTCATTTATAGATGAATTAAAATTGAATTTTAATATTTGTAATTTTTGTTTTTGTTAAGGTATTCAAAACACATCACTGAAGTGTCGATTCACTTTTTATAGGTTGTATATTGTAAGCTATTGGTCCTGACATACTGAATCCTAAATAAAATGACACGGGTTCTTCCGAGAGAAATTCGCTGGTTTTCCCTCTTATCTGACTGATTTCTATTGTATCCCCACCATACTTTTCATTGTCAAGAATAATACACTGCGAAAAGCTTTCATCTCTTGTCATGACATGCCCATGAACTCTCCTCAACAAATTATTTGTACTTTTCTTTTTCCATACAGAGTCATCTTCTAGCGAACTTTCATTAAAAAATAAATCAAATCTATGACAAATATGATTAAAAGTAGATTCATTGGCGAGAAAAAATTGTGCTGTAGGCTTACATCTCTTATATTCTTCTCGATAGAATGCTAGGTCCCTCCTCTGGCTCGGTTGCTTGATTACTTTTTTAGAAATACCTTTAAGGTGTTTCAATGCCTTTTTAAATAATTCATCATTATATTCTGTTTTATTGTTAACGGAAGGCCACATTAGTACAGTGATGAAGAAGTAGGCAAGGTCTAATAAAGTTGAATTCTTAGTTGAGCGTACAATACTTTCACAGTTATCAATAATAACATGTACTGGGTCCCTTTCCCCACCGATTAAGCCTAGGGCTATGTTTATGCAAACTGCTACCAGAAAGTCAGATGGGTGTTTTTCTGTAATATCTGACAAATGTTTCCTAATCTTCAAAAATGTTACCACTGTCTCTTTCCTGCTAAAACCTTCTTTCGATCTTTTATAATTTCCATATAATCCAAGAATATTCATATAAGAATTTCCTTTTAAACATAAAATTCTTCGCCTATGAAAATCATTCCTAGCATATGCCAATTCGGGACCTTTAAGAGACGGTGGAATTTGATCCGACGACTCTCCAAAAACGTCACAAAAATCTGCCAAAAGTTTAGCATATTCAGGTTGAAGATCAGCAAATTTTTTGGGGACTGAATGCCCCTGTCTGTCATTTTCATTAAAAACGGTGAAGAAACATAAATGTCGTTCCAGAACTTCAAACGCTTTCAGTCCATAAAATTGAAATTTCTTTACTCTTTCATGAAATATTTCCCAGCTGTCTGGTAACATTTCAGGAATATAATTATCATCCACTAAGTAACATCTTAAATCAAAATCAGACGGGAATTTGACTTTTGTGTTCAAAAACCTTGTTATCATATTTATAGATACAACTGTGTCTTTAAAACTACATAGCAGATCAAAATTTACGTGTGTAGGGTTCTGCTTAATATCAAATTCTGATTGTGCATTTATGAATTGATCAAGTGCATTGAAAATAATTTCTAAAAGTGGCACAGCATCTTCAGGTTGAATTCTCCGGTCATCCTTTTTAAGTTTTGACACTTTCTTGTCCCTTTCATACTGAAACTTATCTTTCAAGACACTTCCATAAGTATGCAAAAAATAGCATTTACTGTCTTTTGGTGCTAAATCTATTGATGTTTCAGCCCATTCTATCGCATCCTTGTATTTTGTGCTTATTTTACCATGCTTACAGAACAGTCTGGCAAGTGTCTGGGCAATTTTTCCGGCATATCTTTCCATTTTTGTATCATCCAAAAATAAACTAAATCCTTCTTTTAAGACATTACTTGCATTTTGACATCCATTGTCTTCTTCCAAAATAGTTTCAATTAATGGGGAAAATCGTGTTTGTTTCTCATCATCATATTCTTCTTTAAATCGACGATTTAACATCACATGAACTATTCCCGCAAGCTCTTCCCTTCCCCTGGAGGCATTTCGAAGAAGTTTACTTTTTAACATACTTATTGTCAGCTGACTTAAGCTTTGATTATTTTTCTCAAGCAAACACTTCAACACAGCATTTGCAAGAGTTGGGTGAGACATTCTTATCTGATAACCAGAACCCTGATCCTTACCCTCAAATACAATTAGAATATCAATGGTTTTTGACAAAACTCTCTCCCAGGTTGATTCATCCATAGTTTTATAGGAACTATACAGCTCATCACAACATTCGAGTGGAAGAGCTATTTTTGTAAGTCTTTTTGATGTTGGGGTTTTTTCTGTTATCAATGCAATAAACTGAAGTAGTTCAAATTCATATGTTTCCTCTAACAAATCTTGAACTAAATTTTTAACAATATTTAAAATTTTGTTCTTGTTAAATCCTGTTCTTAATACCATGAATGACAATAAAAATTTGGGACTGCATTCAGATTGACCTCTTTCTTCAAGTTCTGCATTTTTGTCTTCCATCCATGCTTTTTCCTCGGGATGCAATTCCTGGACAAGTCTTTCAGTTAAACTAGTGGGCACAAGTTTTGTTCTATCTGTCGACAAGTGTAACTCTTCTAGTCTATGGCATATCAACAGAAGGCACTTCATAGATTTACTTTCCTTCTGCTTTCTGAATTCAGACTTAAGTTTATTCAAGAAATCTTCATAGGTAAGCTCTACCTGAGATATATCATCTAAAAGAACTAAAAGTGGAAATGCAATTCTCAAACCGTCTTTTGACAAGCCTGATAAGGAAGCAATCTGCACAGCTGTTTCATCTGATAGAGTTTTGATGATTATGCATACATATTTATCTCTTAAGCTCCATAAAATATGACGACAAAGAGTGCTACCACCAGCTCCTGGTTCATGTTCCAAATTGAATGTCTCTACTAATGTATTCTGATTACGTGGATTTTTCATCACATTTTCTATACGTGACAATATGCTGGAGAAGCAATGTCTTTTCATAACTTGATTTTCAAAGTGAAAGTTCCACCAAGAAACCTTGTTGCCTTTATAGAACTCAATTTCTTCCAGCTTTTTAAATTCACGTCTAGTTTCTGACTTATCAAATTTACGCTGACACTCATTTGAATTCAACACTCTCAAATGTGATAGTTTTTCTCTTAACATCTCTTCTAAAGGAAAAAGAACTCCCGATGTGCTAGATGGTACAAAGAAGTTCTCATCACTTTCAAAATTGACTAACCAATGAATAGTGGACTGTATATCCCTCCAACAAACTCCTATTATACTCATCACTTCCAAACTTCCTGCACTGCAAACTTTTGGCCTATGTTTACGCACTTCCTCCTTAAACCTTAGAAAGATATCCTTCTCCTCTACTAATATTAAAATTTGACCAGCTATTGGATTAAGCCTGTCATAAAATTCTACAAAAGTATCTATGATACCTGCAAAGTCATTTGAAAACAGAAACATTATTGCAAGTGCTCTTGATTCTGGAATTACAGAATGCTGGCTGAAAAAAGTAACTGCATCACGCACTCCTAAGTAAACTGACTGCCAATCAACACTTCCTACATGTGGCTCAGGTTCAGGCAAATCAGCTCTTCCATTTGAGAATACCCATACAGTATGATTTATTTTCAGTTTACTAAGTAAAGCATTATGATTCCCCACATGCTGACGAAACAGTTTCTGACTTTGCAAGACAGAAGAATTTTCGTTTCTGTAAAGTTTACATAATCCATTTATGTTAGAATCATTGTCAAAATCAAAAACAGCAGTTAAGGACGGAAATCTTTTTATAAACGATATTTTGTTCATCCATTCCCGATTTTCTTTTTGGGAAGAAGTTGGTTTGCCTAAAACAAGAATGTAATAGGTCAGTTTGTTTATCTTGTCTGTTCCTTTGCATAAAACTCTTCGTAGTTTGCTTATAGGTTTCTCAACGGGGCTGTCTGGAATTGCATTTTTATTTTCCTCTTCTGAAAGTCTCCTCTTTATATATTGGTCCAAATCAGATTTGTAAAATATTTGTTTTTTATCACCTTCAAGTGATGTAGTACTAGAGCCTTTCCTAACGTATAATGTTTGACCTTTAATTCCTTTCATGTTTCGAAGATATTTGCACTTGGTAAAATCTACTTCAAAAACAGTTTTGTCACAAATTTCTACAATTGGATGAACATCAATCTCCATTACGTACAATCGATTTGAAACAGTCGATCCTTCTACTCTAACAAACTTTGGATCCCCAATACAGTCTTCTGCTACCGTCTTCACTGAATCTAGGAAACAATCTTGAATTGCTGTTCGAAGTGCATCTGTACATGCAGACTTAATTTCATTAGATTCATCTGGAAATCCCACTATTTCTCCATGCCTGTATCTACTTTCACCAACACTATCTCCAACACCAAAATAAATTGTCCCATTATGTCTGGTATTTAAACAACCCGCTGAAAAACGTATTGTTTCTTTTATGAACTTCTCAAGGTAAGCTTTCACTTTAACACTTTCTGTAAATAATTTATATTCAGTACAGCGATTTAAGAATGTGCCACTGTTTTCAACTGTATCCAAAATATATCCTTGCTGGTAAAAATAGTAAGAAGGATCTACTTTAAAGGGACGTGGGTGTTGGATTTGTGAAATATTTTGAGCTTCAGGACATAAATCAGAGGCTTTATTTATCTTCAATTTTAATCCATCTTCTGATGCTACATCCTGACATATTTTAGAACATTTACTTTGCTGAAATCCATATGCAAAGTCATCTGGATCAAACTGAACATATTTCACATCCTGTTTAAAAGAAAAACAAAATGGATTTTTACTTTTCCTGGAAAGCATTGCTTGATACTTGGTTCCTTCTACATGTTCTGTGAACAAACTTTTGGAAACCAATAATATTGCATGTGAAAACTTATTAATATCATCTACTTCTTTTTCCATTACATATCTCATATTAACAGGAGGATCAGCTAAGCAGTAGTCAGATCTTGAACCTTTTTTAAAAATATGTTCTCTATTTGTTTCTTCATATGAATTCAAATCAGGATCCCTCTCCCTATACATATCAATCCACTGCTTAGATTTCTTTTGAATTTGTTTCCACAAATTTTTCTGTTGATCTTGTTTTTCATATTCATTTTCTGAACACAGTACAAAGAAAACAAATTTTCTTTGAAAATCATCAACATTTTTCCATGCTGTATGCAATATACGCAGGCTACATTTTCTATCAGAAATCTGATTTTTGTGCCAGGTCAATTGAAGTTTGCCTTCAAGAAAATTACAATAAAGGTCAAAGCGATTTTCTTTTGTGTCAGCTTGAAGCTCTAACTTTGACTTTTTTTCTGGCTTTTCTTCAGTTTCTTCTTCTTCTTTACATTCATTAACATCTACTGAAGTTTCTTCTGGACAACCAACTTTCTTCTCTTCTTCTCTGTCACATCTTCTAGGATATTTGTCCCTTTCTTTGATTAACATACCAAAGAAAATAATTTTAATTGATTTTACATCTTCAAAGTCTGAGGCTAATTCTTTCTCATTTTCGTAACAAAGAAAGACAAGCCCATCAATCATCTTTTCATTAACCTTTGAAATAAAATCATGAACCATGCTTTTATTTTTCACATGACTGAATGTCTTTTCAATAAATTTGACAGCAAGATCCTCAGGTGTCCATTTTGCCATATCTGAAGTAAATTCACTGATATTTCTGTCACGACAAATAAGTATTCGCCTTGCCAGCCCAATTGGAATTTCTAATTCTGAAGAAAGCTTTAAATGATCTGTCTTAGAGTATCTTGTAAATAATGCTTCGCTGTCAAGATATTCTAAAGCCTCATATTTAGTGAAAATCTCATCTGATATTCCAACAAACTCAATAAACCATCTCCTTAAATCTTCTACTGAACTTTTTTCACTAATCCTGTCAATTATTCTGTTACCTGAAAAAAAATGTAAATTACATGACATTACAAAGTGAAGCCAACCATGAAGATATAAAACCTAATTTCATTTTGTGACTTTCAAATTCATTACAAAATTGGAAAGCTACTGTATGAATTAATAGTAATCTCCAGAAAATCTGGTAAAAATCCAAAACCTTCTTGCTCATCTACAGGTACATGTAATGTGCTATCATTTATTGAAAAATCAAACTGAATAAAACATCTTCAAAAGTTTACAGATATAGAGCTAACAACAATTTTTTGCATCATACAAAAGATGTGAGAGGGTCAATACGTGGAAATAAAGTAATATTTGCAATATTACGACTAAATTAAAATTGTTTAACGAATTTGAGAAGCAGAATCTTATATCAGGAGCACATTATTATTGTAATTCTACAGAGCCTTATAAATACAATAATCAACTGCTTGCAATGCAAGATTCTATATACATCTCAATTCCAATATAAATACATATACACAATGATAAATATCTAATTTATGTTTTTTTAAGTTTTAAATCTTCTGCCATACATAATAGATCCAAAACCACAATTAGTGGAAAATTTTTGTTATCCACAAATATAATCCCCTCTATACATGTAAATTTACTGTAATTCTTTCATTTTTATTTTCTGTCCCTTATAAACATGATAAAAGCATTTTTAAATAGTTTTTGTTCTAAATATATAGTAAAATGTTCAAAGTTGATGTTTTAAAAAAATTGAATGAGTTGTCATAAGATAAGTGGTAATAGTCAGATGGAAAATGTCAATATTTAGGTTATCATCTGCTTTCTTCAAGAATTCTGCTATCCTATGAGATATTTGTACCAATATTTTGAGTTAGCACCCATAAATTTCTTAAAATAATTTTGACATTATGACAGGAAGTAATCAGTACTTTGCACATGAGAAAAAATTTTCAAGTTTCATCCTGTGCAATTTTTTTAAATTCAATTTTATTTCAAATATAAAATGCACTATGAATTAATTCTTGTCTCAGGACAATATTTAAATTTCATACAAGTACTTTTATCTGTATTATAACAGTCTAAAATGATTTTTTGAAGGTAATTCATGGATTTAATCAAGATTTTTAAAAAAAAACTAATGTGATTCATTGACCTGTAGAGGAATTTTAGATCATTGTCCAACATTCCATTTTTTAATATACTTTTGAGGTGTTTTGTAACATCTAGTCTTCCAATGAAATATTCATTTAAGATTTTTGCAAAAATTAGTTGCTTTTTGAAAACCAATACTTTTGTTGTCTCTTAAACATACCATCAATAGATTCATTTTTCATCATATCTGGACAAATCCCACTTCCTGCTGCCCCAAGTAAATCTTTGTTTTCTATTTCTAATTCAGTGACACCATCTAAATTATTGCTTGCAAGCTTTTTTTCTTCAGATTTGACGATTTCTTCTCCTTTTATTTCTTTATCTTCTTCATTTTTCATTCCACCTTTTGCTTTTACAAGGACTTGTATAAAATCATATGGATGTAATTGTATTGACAAATTTGAATGTAGTACTTTGCCTTTATATATTAGCATCTGTAGGTGAATGGGAATCTTCTCAATTCTTAAGATGCATTGTAAAATATCTTGAATGGAATATGGAATAACGTAAATGATATATTTGCACTTAGAAGAATGAACACATATTGGTATTCTGTCTGTTGTCAAACCAGCCACTTTAGATGATTTGGTTATGTGTCTCTGAAATATTTCAGCTCCTGTGTAACTCATAAATGACTGATCACTGCAGCATATACTAGAAAATACTTGAGTACCACCATCAGACTCTAAACAGTCAACATCAAGAATTTGTTTGTCATTACATGCAGCATTTTCATGCAATAGTAAGATATCAGTTTTAAGAGATACTGTTTGGTTTGCACCTGTGTGATTGGAAGCTGAACTATTTGTCTGTTGTTTTGCATAAGACTTTTTTCTTATTTGCTCATCCAGTGTATCGTCAAACATCTGAAAAAAAGTAGAGAATAAAAATAGTGATGGGAATTAACAATCACATGTTCTTATTCGTTCTACAAATGTTCATTTAAAAAAAAACTAACAGGAGTACTTTTAATCAATAAAGATATTCAGCAGAGAAGCATGTTATTATATTGTTACAAGAATGGTAAATAGAAATACATTTACCTGTAAATAAAAAGACAAATTATGTTGGGGTAAGCAACAGGAACATGTATAATGAAAGTACTGCAAGCACTGTGGGGCAGTTTTTAACTATTGGCCATATCAATATGTGATTCCTTCATCAACTATATATACATTATCATGGCTGTACTGGTATTCGTTGGATATACTTGTGACATTGCAAGTATGATTTCTTACAACTCTTATAATATGCATGTTTAGATTTTGTGTCAGGGTCATAATCACCATATTCTTTCTTGCACATTTTTTCTTCGATCAGTGGTATCAGTGCCTAGTTTTAAAGCATTCAATGCATCGCAAATTTTTTCATAATTCTCAAATTGTCAATAAGAAGAAAGCCGGTTTCATATGAAAACTGCTTTAATACTTGAAAGAATGTGTTTATACATAACATCACCACAATGAAGAATATAACTGTGATGTTGTTTCTGTAGTAACCAAATAGGAACAAGTTTTTGCAGAGCTAAAAAAACTAAACAATTACACATACACTATCAACCTCTTGTAAGTTCAGGAAAATATAATGCCCCTTGGTGATAGTCACCATGTAAACATGAAGCCATTTTCAGTGATTTTTTTTATTCGTAATCACAGGTAATACAGTAGATTATTTAACAAGGAAATATATAGGGTAAAATATGTATAATATCGCAACACCAAACCCTTTCAGAGTAACTCAATGTTAAATTTAGTGGATGTATATTTGGAATTAACATTGCCTTCAAACAAAATTTCTTTGAATATTGCATTTTCCTATAATTTTCTCATAATGCTCATGATACAATACTACAAAAAATGGGGTCAATTGTAAATTAAAGTAGGTGAATTGTTATTATAATAAGACTATAACATCAATTAAACGAACTTGTTAAAACACCAAGCATGTTTTCTATAATTTTTCCATGGATTCATCTTCAAACTTTTTGCAAAATAATATTCCCTGTCATATTGATATTGATCCATTAAATACATATGCCAAACCAAAATAATTACTGTTTCCCTGAATTTATTCATACCATGCTTTTATTTAAATAATTTCCATGACAATTTTCAATTTAAATCATTCCAAGCAATTCTTTCTGATATATATTCCATGATTCAAACTTCCAACATGTTTTATAAAATTACGGTAACAAGACAGTTAAATTATGATTTTACACAAAGAAAAAGAATTATTAATCTTAAAGGTGTAATGAGCTGAAAATCAACAGACGAATTTAGATTTATTTACATACAAAACGCATCCACGTAGATATTAAGTTTGTTTGTATCCTGCGCTATCGCTACGTTTTTTCTGTCAGTACAAGGTTTAATATTTTTTATTTTATGGTAAAAAAAATGTTGCACAATGTTACAATAATGTACCATTAGGGCCTCTAGACATTATCAGGCATGATTTTTTTCCCATTTTAACATGGAATTCTGCTTTTTGCTATCCAGATTTGTCCATTATGGTTATTTGTCATATCCTATATGGGAAGTTGTCTCATGGGTGCTTATCCTATATTGTTACTTTATTTTATTTTTACCATTTCATTTGTATTTGACTTTTTCTTATGAACTTTTCCTTTTTTTTTCTTTCTCTTTGAGCAGGTTTGCACAATAGTCCTGTGGTTAGGAAATAACCTCCGCTTCCTTTTACCATTTCTGCTGGGTACCATTTTACAATCTCCATGTGGAATATTTTGCCAAAATGTACTGGCTGCTTTCTTGTATTCACTGTACCAATATATCTGATTTGATGAGTCTTTAAAATGTGCTTCTAAGTCTTTATCTTTCTCTGTTCTAACAAATCTGATTGTTGGCTTTGGTTTGAAAACTTTATGTCTTTTTAATGATAACTTACAGCCATTTAAAGTCCATTTCTGTAAATAAAAAAGTTTCTGCATACCAGCATTTTATTTACGACTAGCATTTTTATTTGAAGAATTACTATTACTTAGCATCTTCCCAATGATGGTCTTTGTGAAGGCTCCGAACTTTGTCAGTGGCCCTAGAAATTTTTATGAAAAAAGTAAAATTCCCAGAGAGAAAAAACAATGTTTCTTTCCAATTGTAAACAGAAACTGTAGTCATTAAACATGTTACAGCTTTAGTCACTATGATCGGTGTTGTACAAGTTGCTGATTAGTAACAATGATCTCAAATGACTTGAAACTGATGGTATAGATATTTTGGTGGAAGTCATATTGAAACTGTTTTGTTGTCCTAAAGTCTGGTGGAAAAATTCTTAATTTGGTTGAATATTCCCAATTTGATGTTAACGGAACCAGTTTTAAAAAATGTAGAATCATCCCTGGCTCCTGCACCAGTGTAATATCATAAACAATAACATGTTAAGATTTCTCTTAAATCATACTATTCTTAAAACACATAATTTCATCAAATACAGCATGGTTCTTTTGGAATGTAGATAATAAATTTATAATGATAATCAAGCTATCTGTTAGTAAGTCTACAAATAAATTTTACCTGTTCAATAAGAAAATCTACAGAAGAATTATCCCATAAAGTATCACAGCTGTGCCCTACAATACAGATGATGATAGTATTCATACATTAAGTCTTCAGTGTAATACATTTGTTGCTTTAAAAATTTGTGGAAAGCCTGTGCTTTTTAAATTATCTTCTTTATCATCCAAACAGTTACTTCTTTTAATGTTCCTGACATTTAGAACTATTGAATAGATATTACTTATCATATAGCCTCCTGTCTATCTCCTGGTTAATTTGAATACTATGACATCAATTAATGAACTGAAATTTTTAAATTTTTACTTGGATAGAGACTGAGAAAGGATTCTACACAGGTGGTTTCTAAGGCTGTGTATCTGTTCTGTGAATATTTGTTGTTGAAAACATGATACTAAAGTAATAAAGATTAATTCAAAATAGCTTTCAAATTAAACCCAAAAAACATTATTGCTAATTCGGTCATTCCTCATCCATCCTATCCTACATATACTTGGATTAGAATTCATTTTCCACAACAGAAATAAAAAACAGGGTATAAATATGAACATAAAATAAATAGAGTCATGTATGAACCTGTTAATGTAACAAAATATTTCAAAACCTGATCCCTGGTAGCTGCTATGGACAATATTCAAAATGAAATACTGTCTGCAGACAGTACATCATAGTGAAATAATGTCCTGGACAATTTTCAGATATTTATAGTAAAATACTGTACAGGACAAAATTTCATTAGGATATAAGTCTTCTGCCATGCCCGTTCTGTGTGAATATTACTAGCCTGTACAATGTATCACCTGTCTGGATTCAAGTTGCCAATCAAAGCACTTAAGAATATTGGACACGATTCTGAAAGAGGACCATCTAAGAAAAATTTCTGCCAAGTTTGTTTCTTATTGGTTTCAGACAAGAAGATTTTTCAATATATTTTCCCATGGGGTCTAACCTTAAACTAAGTTCCGCTGTGGCAGCCATCTTTGTTGACAGTCTGGGTAATCGGACCTAATTCTGAAACAGGACGCCTAAGGACCATTTCTGCAACGTTTGGTTCCAATAAGCTCAGTGGTTTCAGACAAGAAGAATTTTTAATGAATTTTCCCGATATGGTCATATGTTAAATTAGACAGATGCAAAGTGATTGCAATAGCTCACCTGTATTCATTCTGTTCTTCAGTGAATTTATACAAATCTAATTTAAATCAAACATGTACATAACATAAAATAATTCTTTGTTGCCATTTATAATTTAAGAGAATGAAAGAATTTAATTAGTTAAAAAATAGGCATTATATATCCCACACTTCATTCCTGGATAATAATCCCTTCAGTTAGATAAGCAAAAATTGATTTGAGTAACTAGACATTATTTTTTTTTTATTCATTTATTTAATTAAGTGTTCACTCTTAAGAATTGTAATACATGAAGGGGTTAATAAAAGGCCAGCCACTCATTGGATAAACTTCAATGACTAAAACTAATGTAAATAGCATCCTTGATCATGAGCACAAAAAAGATGTTGCCAGATTATTTATAATCACTGTCATCCATTGTTTATAGTACAATTTTGATGTTAATAATTGTATCATTTTATTAATTTTTGTTTGCTTGTTATTTCCTATAAAATAAAACAATGATTATTTTGTTATTCCACTGATGATAAGTCAGTCATGAAATATTGTCCTAAATATCAATTTGAATTACCTCCCATTGATAAGACTATTCCACAGTGAGGTATTGTCTCAAAAAAGACAGAATTACATACAAAAAGTTCTTCCTTGGAAACAATTTTATAAACAAGGAAATTTAATGACAGATAAGGAGGACAAAATTTCACAGTACAATATTTTGCTTTACATTCCCAGAATCCTCTTTCGCTCACCTGGGTTACTTTTGCAAATTTAAAACAAATCTAAATCTTTGATTACTGCAATTTTCTTGAAACCACTAATTCATGGTTTCACACAAGATCTTCAGGTCATTTCAGGAAAGCAGAGATGATTTTCCCAGCCAAGAAAAAAGATGGAAAGGCTATACTGGAAGCCATATTGCTCTGTGTAATAAAGAAACCATAATGGACAAATCTGGATTGCAGAAAGGCGAAAATAAACTAAATGGAATAAAATCATCCCTGCCTAAGGGACAACATGAAAAAATTAAGGTCTGATAAAAAACTTTTTTCATGTAGTTTGGAGAGGTGTCACCAGTTTTGTTGTATGACACTATTTTCAAAACTCAGCCCAAACATCTTCGGGCCTTTTTATGCAAAAACATGTTTCAAACCATATCAGATAAAAAATTTTGGTGTATGTACCTAAAATCAATGACATCTGCATTATTCCAACACATTTTCAAATGATAATTTGAATTTTCAAATAAACATGGTCTGCAAGGCTGTGAACAGCCATCAATAATTTCCAAATTAAATTCAGACGAGAGGAGTGGGGGTAGGAGGGTAAAGAAAAAAAAATACGAGAATTTTTCATCCTACAATGAACTTTTGATGTTGTCCCTAACGATCATAAATTAAAATAAGGCTAATAATTTTGGTTGGCAGAGGACCACTGAAGGACAATGACTGCAATTAGTTTGGGTCCAACTGCCTCAGTATTTTCAGACATTAAGACGTTTAGGATATTTTGAAATTCCCTTGAGACTAAACACCAAGCAAGTTTGACTTTGGTGACACTTTTGGTTTGGGTTATGGGATACAAATTTCAAGACAATCTTCTACAGAAAACTTTTCAGTTTAATCGTGGTTTCATGTAAGAGGATCTTTATGCAAATTTCTCCATAATGTTCTATGTTAAACTAAGATCAGCTTTGGCAGCAATCTGGGTTGATAGGCTTGTTCATTGGATAAAATTTGAAAGAGGAACTCCTTATAACCATTCCATTAATGTTTGGTCTCGACTTCCCCAGTAGTTAAGAGGGGAAGATTTTCAAATAGTATTTGAATGATTTGTTTTTTAAATAATGACACTAGACTGGTGTAGACTTGTTCCTGAATAAAATTTTCAAACATGGCTAACCACAGACCGTTGCACCAAAGTCTGATTTCAGTTACCCAGCAGTTTAAACAGTGTTAAAGAAAAGTTTACAGCAACAAGAGATGACAAGTGATGGTCTTTTGAGCAAGATGAGCTTAAAAGTATTTCTTACATAATAAGGTTTGAAATTTTCTGAAATCATACATACGTTTTCACAACACAATTTCACTTTCTTTACTTGAGCAACTGAAAATAAAAATAAGGACCGATAAATATCATATAAATATTTACAAGCTTTCTAAGATACTTGAAAATTTCGTAAACCAATTGAAAGCTTAATTATAAATACAAGCATGTATACTTGAGTCATACCAAAATGTATATACATTAACTCCGTATAAAACAAGCATTCTGAGGGTAGTGCTTGTCAATACAATGTCCCCTACAGGCTTGAGCTGTGAGAAAACACAACAAATGTTTCTTGATCATGTGAATCGGATGCAGACGTACGGACAGTGATTCCTAAAAATCCTAAAACTATATGTTTGCAAGGAGTACACAATAATTACCCGACCAGCCTGTATCTCAAACTTGATCTGTAGCTCATCATTATAAGCCGACATACTAAAAATAAGATCAATTGGTAAAATTTGCAAAAAAGTATGGAAAACTAATATTTTGACAATAATCTCCAAGGGCTATTACTCAAGCTCACAATAATTATCCGATCAGCTTTAAAGTCAAAGCTGATCTGTAGCTCATCATTATAAGCTCACATACAAGTACCAAAAATATGATCATTTGGTAAAAGGGTTTTTGCTAAAAAAAATCCAGAAAACTATTATTTTGGCAATAATTCCTATTTCCAAGGGAAATAACTCTCACAATAATTATCTGATTAGGTTGAATCTCAAACTTGATCTGTAACTCATCATTATAAGCTCACATACCAAAAATAAAGATCACTTGGTAAAAGGGTTCACAAAAAGGGCCAGAAAACTATTATTTTGGCAATGATTCCAATTTCCAAGGGCAATAACTCTAACAATTATCATCCCATCAACCTGAAACTCAAACTTGATCTTTAACCCATCATCATAAGCTCATATACCAAAAATATAATCAGTTGGTTAGATTTCTGAAAAAAGTCCGGAAAACTGTGACTGACAGAGGGACGGAGTGAAAACCTATAGTCTCCTTCGGCCTTGACGGTAGGGGACTAAAAAATCCTTGAATGAAATCCTATATATGTGAATAAATTCTTTACCTGTATAGAATAATTTATATATATCTGAGGTACTGCAGGTTGACTTTGGAAGACCACTTACAAATATTTTATTTCCTTCACTCATGTTTTATCAAACAATATATATCTGAAAATGAAAACATGAAATCATGAGACATATATTCTAATTTTGCGTTAGACCATAATAAATTAATTCCTATGTACACTCTCACACAACTTTGAAAAATTGGGGCATGCAGGCTGAAATTTCTTAATTTCATTTACAGAATGAATGCATGTGTTGTTATTGGAATTAATTGGTGCTTGATGGTTAAGATGACTATTAAAGATAAATTCTCTGAAAAGTTCCTAGAAACCCAGAGGACATGATTATTTTCACATCACCTATGGTTGTCATTAAAAATTACAAAACTCTACACCGTCGAATCAGATTGGTCATTTTGATAAGTCATGTGAGTAATGATGCTTCACAAATACATGTATATCCCTTATGCAAGGTATAATCTAAGGAGAATTAGGTTACTTCTCCCTCCATGAGTCCATGGCAGAGTAAAAATAAGTGTTCTCATTATGAGAAGTGAATGTACAGTCAATGGACATAATTATTCACCCATTCCTATTTTTTCCATAGATTTCTTTCAAAATTATTGTCAAGTTATTTCCCAACCACTTTTCATGAATCAGAAAGAAATGGTTTCAAGTTATTTTTTTATTTATGTATATTTTTGTGCTTCTAGACATCAAAGTTGTAATGATTCAATCACAAACAAATAACATGACAAGAAAAAATTGGTTGAATATATAGGGAAAATATTTTGTTTTTTGTTTTTTTAATTTGCCTCAATACTGAAATAAGAAATAGATACCAAGTATTCCGTGAAATTTATGACAATAATGAAAATATGGGTGAAGATATAAATGAAATCTGGGATAACATCAAGGACATTTACACTAAAACATCAGAGAAATTCTATGAAAACAGTGGCTGTTTGACAACAGACCTGAGAAAACATCGAAGAACGGAAAGTTATAAAAACAAAACTAACTGCAGCCAAATTTGACCGATTGAAAGCCAAATTGCAATCAGACTATAGTGATAAAAACAAGGAAGTTAAACCAGAGGCTCCCAGGAGCCTGTATCGCTCACCTGATAGTGCTTTGCCTATTTCATATAGCTACCAGTTCCTATTCTGTAAATTTCCCAAAGGGTCTTATGTTAAACTAAGTTTGGCTGTGGTGGCCATCTTGGTCAGAGGTTGGACAATCGAACACAATTTTAAAAGAGGTCAACTAAATAACCATTTAAGAGGGTTGAGCCTGGAATGAAAACAGTTTTTATTGATGTACCTCAAAGAGAGAAGTCACTTCTCCTTATCATTATGAAGTGTGGTAAGCCTTGTAGGACCCAAATTTTTCTTCATCAAGGTCCTACTTACAGGTCAGCAAATTCAAAAATATGCCGGTTCTCCTGAGATTTTTAGATGTATTTTAAATAGGGTCTTATGTTAACTTAAGTCCTCTGCTTCCTGTCAAGTTTCATTCCATTTGGCCAAGCGATTTCAGAGAAGAAGATTTTTTTATATCAGCCAATCAGAAACAAGAACTGCCCATGGCAGTTATAATTGTATTCCGAAAAATGAGGAAATTTTGTAAAGGACCTGATGCTTCCTGCCAAGTTTTGTTCCATTTGGCCCAGCAGTTTCAGAGGAGAAGATTTTTGAAAACTCAGCCAATCAGAAACAACAATTGCCTATGGCGGCCATGTTTGTTGTCCCATCAGGACGAAATGAGCAAACTTTATAAAGGACCTTACATAGATCCTTCCTGCAAAGTTTAATTCCATTTGGCCTAGTTGTTTCAGAGGAGAAGATTAAAATGTGAAAAGTTAACAGACACACGGATGACGGATGCCAAGTGATGACAAAAGCTCACATGGCCTTTGGCCAGGTGAGCTAAAAATGGAAAAGGCATAGATAACATCAGTGCAGAATTACATTATCTATTAACGAACATATAGATAAATGAAGTAATACCAACAGAATAGGATAAAGGCAAAATTGTAAAACTACAAAAGAAAGGAGACCTGAAAAAATTGTCACGGAATATCACTACTTTCCATCCCTAGCGGAGTCATCAAGAATAGAATTACTGATAATCAGATTCCATCAACAATCAGCTATGTGAAGAACAGGCAGGGTTCAGAAATAACAGAGGCTGCATTAAAACCAAGTATTTACCCTTCTTAACATCATTGAACAATCCATACAGAGGCAAAACAAACTAGTAATCAACTTCATCAACTTCAAAAGAGCATTTGACAGTGTGATAAGAGAATATATATGGAATATCCTGAGAGCATATGGAGTGTATACTTTCTACATCTTATCTACCCCAGTGAGCTTGAAATTAAGGATACTACAGATACATCAAAGTCCGCTTCATATTTGGATTTGTTTCTTGAAATAGACTATGATGGACATTTGAAGACAAAACTTTATGACAAACGTGATGACTTCAACTTTCCTATTGTTAATTTTACGTTTCTAAGCTTATCCGATTTTCAAGGGCATGCGTGAGTTACCCTGACTTTCGACAAAGAGGATTACTGCTGTCACAAAAGCTTCTTAACCAGGGTTTTATCAGGGATAAGTTGATGTCATCACTTAGGAAATTTTACGGCCGTCATCACGAATTGATTGACCATTACAGTGTTCCAATATCTAAGATGATGTTGGACCTGTTCCCACTATCGTAACCTTTCATGTGCCTCCACCGATTTGTGACTTCCCCAGGATTGACTTTGCTGAACTTCACGACGGGTGCCGTATACGGAGCAAGAACTGCTTACCCTTCCGGAGCACCTTGGTTCACTCCTGGTTTTGTATAGGAGTTCGTGTTGTTCATTGTTTTTTAGTTTTCTGTGTTTATTTGTTGTGCTTGTGGTTGTTCATTTGTCTTCCCGGGTTTGTCTGTCCAATGGATTACGTTTTTTTTTTTATTGTTCCTTATGTATATTTGTCCTTATTTTTTTTTCTTTTTACACAATGATCAGCTTTCTGATTGGTTCTCAGTGGATACAGGTGTCAGCCAAGATGGGTAATCTCTCCTCTCTCTTCTTGATAGTTGTAGATTCATATGAGGTCAACATTAGGAAAAGGAAACACTGGAATAAGATGGACACTCTTCTATCTTGAAGACTTGGACTTTGCAGATGACATTTGCTTATTACCCAGCAATAGAGTACAAATGCAAAAGAAAACAACAAGATTGAATAACATGTCAAACAAACTTGGGCTCAGAATAAACAAACAAAAGTCATGTCAATCAACGACCAATCAAGCAAAACACCAATAAAGATTAGATCCTCAACCATCGAGGAAATAGAAGACTTTACATACGGTACCTAGGCAGCGTATTATAAGGGTAAAGCAAGAACACCCTTCGGTCAACTCAGACCAATTTGGAAATCATCATCTCATACCAGAAACACCAAACTTTAAATTTTAAATGTTAGCAATGTGAATTCTGTACTGCTTTACAGCTCAGAATGTTGGAGAATTATACAAACTGACTTCAGCAAACTGGCTGCATTCCAAAATACCTCCTTAAGAAAAATCTGTAAAATCTCTTGGCCCAACAGAATAACCAATCAGGAATTATACAAACTGACATCACAAAGAGATATTAAAGAGGAAGTATAAATTAGAAGATGAAAAAGGATTGGACATGTTTTTAGGAAGGAACAAACAAACATCACTAAAGTGTACCTGAGATGGACTCCGACTTGTAAGAGGAAAAGGGGAAGACCAAAGTGAACATGGAGAAGCACAGTGGAAAGCGAGATGAAAAAGATTGAGATGTCATGGAGAGAAGCAAAGAAGAAAGCACAAGACAGAGTGTTATGGAGAGAGATAGTGTTGGCTTTATGTGCATCAAAGTTTGAAGAGGATTAAGTAAGTAATAGGGAAAATATGATGTCACAATTTTCTTTGCAACTAAACCATTGCCACTCATATACCAGGAATTGGAAATACATACACAAATTTTCTGACAGTGAAAGTTTCATGAAAATTGGTTGGGAAATGACACCAAAATAATTTTTTATCTGGAGGTGGTGAATAATCATATCCACTGACCATATTTCCTCTTAACATGAAATGATCATGAATAACTTGCATGCATAACAATGCAAAAAGACAAATTCTTATTTCATATTTGTCAATGAAAGCTTTCTTGACTCATTAATTAGTGAATTTTTGTAAACATTTACTACGGAACTCTGAATCACAGGAACAATGTAATACATTCTGTGGACTAATAATTACCAATGACTAATTTTACCAGATTGGGAACAACCCTCAACTGAGGTACTGTACCCCAGTTGGGCTATAGTACCCTAATTGGACTTGAATGGTATAAACATTTTGGGGTATCTGGATAATTTTTTAGTTCTTATTCTTTTATCGTGTATTCGCGAAGCTTTTCTCTTTAATAACTCTTTATGCCAAATAAACTAACATGAAAATACTATAGAAACTACCCAGTAGATACAATATATATATACAAGTGCATTTAAAGAAATAAAGCAATGCTTGAAATATTATACCAATTTTAGAATCAATATAAATTTAACACTAAAATAATTGTGATAATAATGGTAATCTTTGAGCATATAATATAACAAATTTTCTGTATTCGAATTCTCTTTCAATCTATCAATATATTTGAGAAAAATTAAGTGAAAAAAAAACTATTTATACAGTGTATTTTTTTTCGTAGTTGCTTGTTTTCATTTCACAGTGTTCAAAGAGAGCTAACCAATTTATTTTTTCCAAAAACAAGTACACTAAATATTAAAAATAATAATTGAATTCAATTTTCCAAGATGATGATAAGGTAGCAAATACAAAGAATGGTGTTTGTTCTTTAAAATTTATTGTCATCGTACGATGACTGATAAGGAAACACATGTATAGGAGTAGACAACACTTGACATTTGCAGAGGGTGGCTTTATGTTTGAGTGGATTGTGTTTAAATGCAGTAACATATTACAGTGTAACTGTCATAGTTTCAACATGCAGATATACCTGATGTGTTTAATATAATTAACAAATAATTTCTGTTTGCGGTCAAAATATTTATCAATAAGAGCTTGTTGTCGTCAAAATACCCCAATTAGGGTATACCATTATACGCCAATTAAGGTACTGAAATCTTAAATGAGCCTTTTAAAACAACATAAGTGAAATACAAAAGTAATCAAACACATTAATTTTCAAAGTTTCCTCGGCTTCCATTTAGTCTGTTCAAAGAGAGCTAATCCAATTAAATCATTAAAAAAACTAAGTACACCAAAACATTTAAGTAATGATATTTGATTTCAAATTTTTTCGAGATAAAAAGATAGAAAATATGAATTTGTTCTTGTAATTTATTGTTAACATAAGATGACTAACAATGAAATACTGAATAAGAGTGGACAACATTTGGCATTACAGCTTTAACTTTGGATTAAATTTACACACGGAAATTTATTACGGTGCAAGTGATCTAATTTTAACAGATATATATGGAAAGAACTATTTAAATTTATATCATCAAAAGTCCCCCCTTCACAAATTTATCAGATAGACAAAAGTTATATTATATTCTCAATTGTGAAGATCCTGATACATATAATTCTGTTGGCAAATTTTTACATGTTAATATGCCATGAGTCTTTATATTTTCTCCTATTCCTGACGTGTTTAATCGGTGGGATAAAAATACATAATATCTTTAACCACTTCCCGGTGATTAAATTTCTACGTGGGAATTACCGCCCTTTTTTCTACAGTTATTAGAACGATAAACTAGAGAAGTCCCGAAATGACGTCTATGTAAACAAGCTACATAACAACGACATCTTCTTGAGGTTTTTGTCGAAAATCATAGGAGAAACAGATTCTCCTTCAATTTACTCGCAAGTTATGGAATTTCTCCACCCTCAATAGTTAAATTTTATGTTTTAACACGCTCGCTAAAGGCTCGCGTGTTGAAAATCGAAAATTTAACTATCTCAGGTGGAGAAATTCCATAACTCACTCGTACCTGAAGGAGAATCTATATTTTTATAATCATGGTTTATTTATTTATATTGAATGTTTTCTGTCATGTAACTGAAATTGTCTAATTTTCTGTCAATCGAGTAACTTCTTCCCTTTCAATGTTTTTATTTGTTACTGTTACTTATTAATATTCAGTTATTGTCCCATCGAAGGCCCTTAATTGGTTAATAAACATTATCTTATCTTATATGCAAGTAGAAATAATTTAACAAATATTTCCATTCGCGGGTAAAACATTTTTGAGTGGGCACAACTTTTCATCAAAATTTCCCGATTGGGTTATTCCCAACCTGTTAATATGAGGGTTGCTCCCACTCCCAACCTGTTGTTTACATTCGATACTGATAGGTCAGTTATTTAGTTTTTACATATCACGTACGGATTCACTTTTAAAGGACAACGGCGTTAACATTTTAAACAGGAACATGTGAATTAGATTTCATGTTCTACTCAAGAATAAGAATCATTCATCTTATCAATCGAATGGCCGCCTGCTGCCTGCTGACTGCCTTTTTTCTACTTTCGTTTTCGATTCAATTTCGGATCTTCTCGGACGAAATAAAACACGGTAATATCGGAATCCCTCTATCATGACCATAGTCGATAATGTCACACAATTTTAAATGGAAAAGTTTTGCAATGGAAAACACATATGGGTAGATCTTATTTGATTGCTCAAATATTGAAATCTTCAATTCAGATAACAGACATGTATATTCACTTGTTCTTTGTCAACACAAAAGACAACGGACGCCCATAGTATTGGGATAGTTTACATAACCACACATTCTAATTTTGGGGGGGGGGGGGGGGGGGGGGGTAAGTGATACTTGATTTCATGTCAATCTGTCACAAGCCCCAGTTGATCTGTCCACAAGTCGAACTGGCCCCATGTTATGGTCAGTTCATCCCATATTCAGTAATTAACAATGTAAAAAAACTAATATTGGAAGAGACAAAAAAAGAACATCAATAATATATATATATATATATCATTATCACATGTTTTGTTGAAATAACTCCAATTTTGCATATGTACTATGTTGTCGGGTAGTTCGGCGCAGCGTTTAATTATTCAAATCATTTTCATGTTAATGCGCCAAATAGGACGATGCGCAGAATTACCCGAAATGACTGTAATAAAAGCATAATTTGAAGCTCCTGGGGCAATTAAACATCATACGAGGGCAGATAACATGTTATTGGCCCTCTCGTGAACCTTACCGACGTCACTTCCGCTCAGCTGTAAATAATCGTCTGATCATTATTTCATGATGGTGAATTAAGCGTTCATAAATGTTCTAAGCAGTTTCAAATAGGGGCTTATAAAATCTATAGATCTCGGGGGGGAAATACACAGGAACTGAAGTTGAATTCATTTGTTTGACTATAATCTATGTACTCCAAGTGCAAGAAATAACACTTTTTAATAGCTGTAGCATTGTGAATGTGCACCTTATATCATGTATATTCAGGGATGTCAAAAACCTGACAAACTTGCTTGAAGACTGAAAAATCTGATTCAACAGTAATTTCTTGGTAGTGGCAGAATATGTAATAAAAAGAATAATACGTTGTCTTTTTTCACATTGCCCATGTTATCAGCCATCGACTAATATCGTCCCTTTCTCATTGATGCATACCCTGTATACTTTGATTTTAACAACCGTTACTTTGACTCTCAGTTAAGCAAGTACATGTATTTAATGTATTGTAACATTATTGGTACACAATTCTTGATTCTGAAATGTCAATAGAAAATAATGTATAATACAGATACAGATAGATTTCACGTATTTTTGAATATTCTTGCGTGTTTGTATGGACCGTAGCTAATGTTATGTTTGTAACAGTAGAGCATGATTTGAGCATTATTTGTCTCCCATCTTTTACATTCAAAAAAAGAAATTCATGAAAAGTATTATAACTACAAAAATCTTAATACTTTGTGGTAAACACATTTCACTCCTAGCTTTAAAACAGAGTTGAAAAAATCTATTGTCAAAACACGGACTTACTTTGCTATGAAACAAAGTCCGGGGGACATATTTTACTACGGGACTAAATTTTCTGTTAGATACTCACTAGTTTAAATTTGTATAATTGTGAACTGATTTAATACAAAAAAAATCCCCTACAAATAAAACAACTGTTGTGACATTCTAATTAAGTCCCAGAAACCATTTTCCTAGAAAACTGATGCTGAACAGATATTACTAATTATGGGATCATTTTCCAAGGAAAATTAATCCTGTGACTAAATTTTCTAGTAAAATTCAAAACATGGACTTACTTTACTAGGAACATATTTTACTATGGGACTAAATTTACTGTTACATAAAAATGCAATTTCTACAAAATTAATATAAACTAACTTTCATACATTCAATGGCCATAATTGTCATTTAGTTCTCTCTTGAAAATTTCTCTATTATATAAAATTATATTACATATAAAACCACAATTTTTTAAAATTTTCCCTTGAAGTTAATTTTTGTTTGATTTTAATGAAATTTGCATGGTTTGATAGAAAATTACATTTAATTTAAATACAAGCTATTTATTTTTAACAATATTTTACTTATATAATTTAGACATTCGTAAACTCTTATTTGTGTTTATATAATGCATTCTCCAAAATTCAGAATCACTGAAAAAAAAATCCAAAGAAACCTTAAGTGTAACTGAACCAGATTGATCGTTAAAATTTCAAATAAAAAATGTAGGATAAGAAATAATTTCAGTATTTTGGAAAAAAAGTAGTTTTATATGAATTGTATAGGAACATTTGAAAATGGGAATTCTCTTATAGCCACTGAGTTTATTTATTTGATTTTAACAAGTCTATTGATTGCTATAGTTATTTCCAATAAAACTGGCTTGAATCCGCAACAGATCATCATATTATTTAACATCTTTGGCATTCATAAAACAGTGACTTGGGGACGAATCGACTAGGGACAGAACGACCTGTTACCCCGATACTTTACAACAAATTTGGTGTATATTGCTGGTTGTCTTTGCAAACAGTATCTACAGTGTATCCAGTTTCGATAAACAAGCCCTCTATTTTGGCCACCCAATGTAGTACTCCGATAAAACAGTAGAACATCTTTCAATTGGATATTCATGATATGGATGAAATTATGAATTTAATAAAAATATAGTTAATATGTTTTAAAATCAATTTCCTGCTATGAGTATTTTTATAGTAGTCAATAAATCGATCATGATGAAAAAATCTGGATTTTGGACAAAAAAATACACCATAATTTTAAGCCTCGTTTTTCACACACAATACCAATGGGAATGTATTATTTAGTCTATAGGCATTTATGTGCTTTGTCCTAATCTAAAAAAGCATATTTCCTTGAAGTTCAAATTCATACCAGAAAATATACAAAATTTGAAAAAGGAGGGTCCCCTCTTATGGAAATTGTATTGTGTGGTAATTACGCTGTAGGTACCTATAAGACACAAAACAGGACATTCTTGAAATGAAAAATTATGTGTCCATGATGGTAAGATAACACAGGCACTTGTTCATAACAATCATTAGATGATGGTAATGATATCCATGATGAGTTTCAAGAAAAGAGCCGGGGGCCTTGGTGGCCGACTGGTCTAGGTAGTTTGTCATGACTTCTAATGATCACTAGCCAGTCAACACTGAGGTTGTGAGTTCGAATCTAACCTGTGGCGGGGTGTGTTCGACTCCGATCTAATTTGACAAGGATTGCCAATTTTCCTACCGAAGGTCAGTGGTTCTCTCCGGGTACTCCAGCTTCCTCCACCAATAAAAACTGGCGGCCTCGAAATAGCCAAATGTGCTGTAAACGGCGTAAAACCCCAACTAAACAAACAAAAGAAAAGAGCCACTTATGGTATCTGGAGGAGATAATCCAAATTTACTTGTAAGACTGATATGATTAGCTATGTGGCAGGCTTAACCATATTAAAAGATCATTTGTATATTATTAATACACTAGTATCGTGTGGGTGAACCCAAGCTTTTCTAATGGAAAAGAGTTTAACTTCATTTGTTTGAAGAAATCCGATATTATTAATATAAAATTTTCATTTTATTTTTTGTTAGTAAATATTTTATATATATAAAGAAGAAAACTACGCATACATTGTAATTTTATGATTTTTGTCTTTTAACTGGATATGTAAATGTTTTTATATAACGATTTGTTTGTTTGTTTTCATTTTGATAATGATGATACATGTATATAATATTTGTTGTTATTCCTTAATATACTATTTGTAATGAAAATTAGGTTCAATACTAAATTTTAGTAAATCCTTTAAAAACATTGATCAATAATTACATGTACTATATGTAATTACTGGCTATTTTATTTAAGGAAATTCAGTAATAACACCAAATTCCAAAACATTTAGTTATTATTTAAAAATCCTTGCTAATAACACACAATCATATATATGACAGCACTCATAAAATAAATGAAAGGAGTGCTAGTATCGTTTTCATCTAGAAGTTTTTCACCTGAATATTGATTCCAGGATGTTAATAGAACCTGGAATGGAGAATGGCCAGAGTTTGGAGAATGTTTTCAAAACACAGTACTGATTTGGATTGCCAGTGGATGGATCTGGATTACCTCTCCGTTTTATCTCAGATACCTATTTAAACAGACAGGCAGAGGAGAAAAATGGTCATGCATAACATACTCCAAATTGGTAATTTTGTACTATCATACAGATACATTAATTTAAATTTTGTTGGGATTAAGTTTTTATGACAGGACATACAGATTTACCCTTTTCTGTCTGTCCATACGTCAATCTTTTTGCATTTTGGTCCATTTCTCAGAAACCCATGAGGATATATCAATATTAAATCACTACAATCCTCTTATAACACTGAACACAGATCAAGAACTTTTGGGTCACTTTGACCTACATTTAATACATAATTGACTCTGATAAATTTTTACCTTTAATTTCATATGCTTGGAATCCATGATGTTATACTCCACCACTATAATCCTCTTACATTATATAATGCATTTCTCCAACAGTTGGGTCAACATGTCCCACATTTCATGCATGAGTGACTTAGTTAAGTTTTTGCATTTAGGTCAATTTCTCAGAAACATATTTAAATATATAAATGATATTATACCTATTTATTCATCTTATATAGTACAACAAAAATCAGCAACAATAGAGTCGCCATGACCTATATTTTATTCTTGAGTGATAAAATGTTTGAATTAGGTTTATTAATCTCTGTTGTATTTTGTACTCTTTATGATGTTATTTTCGTATGGCATTTTGTCAGTTGGGTTGCTTTGATTGATTAGTATGTTATTGTTGACCTTTCCTGTTATCCATTTTGTTTATTTAAATAACCTATGGTTATACACTTGTACTTCTATATTGAGGATATTTCCCCACTGCAGTCAACTGCAATCATCTTATATAGTTGACCAAAACTCAGCAGCATTTGAGTCACCAATGACCATGACCTACATTTTATGCTGGAGTGACTTTGATTAAATTTTTCATTCAAGTGTATTATGAAAGAACCTATCATAATGTAATATTGATATTTCACAACTACAGTCATCTTATATAATATAAATAGCTCAGTCACACCTCATGCATTCACTATAATCTACATTTTACATACATGTACTATTG
Organism: Mytilisepta virgata; assembly: GCA_028015205.1. Taxonomy (NCBI): domain Eukaryota; kingdom Metazoa; phylum Mollusca; class Bivalvia; order Mytilida; family Mytilidae; genus Mytilisepta; species Mytilisepta virgata. The sequence goes on along the minus strand of CM051510.1, from coordinate 36,645,857 downwards.
TTCCACTAAACCCAAGGCAAAATCAGAAGATGTATTTGAGGAAGTGTATTTGAGTTGTTTTGGTGTGGCTAAAATCTCGAGTAAAAATTCTCATTTGTCAATGGTTGTGTTCAAAATTTCCAATTTGGTGTGTAGGTTACCCATTTTAAAATGTGTGGAATCACCCTTGATAAATTGAGGTCTACATGTGCATGCATTCACACTTTTTGAATTTAATGAGAATATAGCATTGATTTTCAACATTTATGTTTAAGGATGTTTTACTTCTAATTAAGTTTGTGTTTATTTTTCAGATTATTACACTAATGCTTCTAGTGATTGTACTGATAGAAGTATTCACTGCAGTAACAGATCTATACGATGAGGGAAATTTCTGGAAGGCATATTTAGTGGGACCTTCCATTGAAGGTCTAACATTGGTAAATGTTTTACAGTTCTGTAGTTTTCTAATTTCAAGGAATCTGGATCATAACTGACCACATGACTAAACCAAATTTCCCAGGTGTTTACCTTGTATTAAACACTACATGTATATATACCTTTAGAAACTGACAGAAAGTTGCAACATAGAATAAAATGTTGTAAAACCTATCGTGTTTATACAAAATTTACAAATTATGACTGAAAATGTTAAACGTAATATAATTTGAAACTAAAAAATGTAAGAAATAAACGCTGTTGTATCTATGTAGAAAGTGAGAGAAAAAATTTGCTGATACCTATTGTGGCTCATTTTTACCATTTGTATTTAGCGTAAAATTAAGATTTCAAAATTTCTTCATGGCAAAGCTTGATTTCTTTGTAAATCTGCTTGCACATTTGCACTGTAAGATGAGACTTACCGGTATATATTTTATAAATTTTGGCAATAAAACAATATCTATTTAAAAGAATAAAGCATTCTCAGAAAAATATTCCATCTAGAATTGCCCATTTGTCACTTGGTAAACATAATGTAGTAAACATGATTAAAACATGGTTTCAGTTGGTCATCTGCAAATGCAATACATACATATGAAATAGTCAATTTCATCTATAAATATGTACGATGAGGCACATGAAAAGAAATATTTAAATATTCAAAACAGGACTTTTCAAAATCTAAACCAATTTCCAAAATTGATTTCGCATTTATTCTTTCTACAAACTCTGTGGTTCGAATTTCAATTATTTTGTTGCTACTATTTCAGAAATCTTTTATAGTTCAACATTTTCCTAAGTACTTATTCAGAATTCTAACTTTAATCTTAAAATCTATTGATATGCTAAAGCATATCTATCAATTTTTCTTAATTACATCATATTCAATGATTAAAACTTTGAGTCAAAGTTAAAAGTTTTGTTTGTAAGGCTATATTACATATTTTCATAGACTCCACTTACAAACTGAGAAGAGCATGTGTATATTTTAACTTGAGAAAGAAATAAAGAAATGTCTTTGCAGTTAATTCAAGGGATTCATTTTTTAAATTTTTATCTAACAAAAAGAAAAATTAATTACTGTCATTAAAATGGTAAATGCCTCGGTGGTCGTGTGATAGCTTGCTTGCCTCGAGGTCGTGGGTTTGATCCCTGGCCTGCTCAAACAGACATTAGAAATGGTAGTTGCTGCTTCTCCGCAGACCACAAGGCATCTAGGAGTAATAACAAAGGAATTGTCGTTTCATAGTCAGTATTATGCGTCCGGATGGGGTCATATATCTCTTTCAGACTGTTACCTTGTGAGCTAGCATGTTAAAGATCCATCTCAGAGTGTCAGTCCAGTACCAAGCAGGATTGATTTTCATATCCCATCAACACGTTCTCGTCCTGATATGTGCTTAATGGTTTCCTCTAGACGTTAAACATGAATTCGTCATGATGGTTTGGAGACCTTAAAATGATGAAATAGCACATCACTGAGACAAAATTATTTTTTAACAAATGTAAATATACACTGTAGATCAAAACTTGTGTTTTTGTTGAATCCACATTAGAATAATTTGACCTCAATCAGATTTGGAGACATTGGCATGATTGGAAGAGAAAACTTTGTTAGTGTTTTGTAGGTTCTTTATTAAATATAATGTTGTTAATATTGAAAAGGGGCCTTGGTGGCCGAGTGGTCTAGGTAGTTCGTCATGACTTCTAATGACCACTAACCTGTCAACGCTGAGGTTGCGAGTTCAAATCTCACCTGTGGCGGGGTGTTTTTGACTCCGAATTTAATTGACAAGGATTGCCAATTTTCCTACTGAAGGTCGGTGGTTCTCTCCGGGTACTCCGGCTTCCTCCACAAATAAAAACTGGCCGCTGGAAATAGCCAAATATGCTGAAAACAACGTAAAACCCCAACTAAACAAACGAACAAATTATATTGAGAAAATAAAGGTAGGGTTTGATTTTTTATCCCATTACAAATTCTAGATTTATACCCAGTGATGCAGAGGAAAACAGAGGACAGTGAGTTAGTTCTATGCAATAATTGAAGAGACTTCATCAGATGTTTTTCAAATTTGAATACATGTACATGTATGTTGTTTATAGTACCAAGGTGAAAGGAAACCTGGTTTAATCTCAATTTGACTGTACGTTTCTTCTTGCATCTATTTTCAGATATTAATTCTAGTTTACATACCATTAGAGAGATACAAAGGTTTTGTTACATCAGGAATACTCCACATCTACTGGACACTAGCCAATCTGACATATATTATACCCTTCTATTCAAAACTTATAACAAAGGTAAAACTTTTCAAGGTATTTTTAATTTGATGAGAAGCCTCTGTGGTCTAGATAGTTATGAATAAAATCTGATCAGATGTGGTGAGGTGTGCTGAACTAAAAGTTTAGTTGGCAAGGATTGTCAGTTTTCCTATCTCAGGCTTGTGGTTTGCTCTGAAGCAACTCCAGTTTCCACTACTACTAAAATGTGGTTGCCAAAATAAGGATGATTGTACTGAAAATGGAGTTTTAGTAATCAAACAAAAAAATCAATTTGATACTTTAGCTGAATTTTTATGCCCCGCCCACAAATGTGGATGGGGCATATAGAGTTACCCTTGTCCGTACATCCGTATGTCCGTACATCCGAACTATGTGGTTAAGTTTTGCGTTTAGTTTCAATTCTTTGGAATTAAGCATAGTGTATCAATGAAATTTCATCAGTGGATGTGCATTTGGTAGTAATGAGCAGTCATATGATAATTGGCTTATTATGACCTACATTTTATGCTTGAGCATTTCTGGTTAAGTTTTGCATTTAGGTTCATTTCTTTGGAACTAAGCATAGTGTATCAAGGAAACTTCATCAGTGGATGTGCCTTGTGTAGTACTGAGCATTCATACATGATGACCTACATTTTAGGTGGGGCATCCGTGTATTACAGACACAATTTCTATTTCCGTTTGATTTTTAGTTGAATGACTTGCATGTATATAAATATTGATGAATTAGTTTTGTTCAGTTTATCAATAAAAATGGGAACAATATCTGTTCATCAGTTGATAAAAAGATTTGTTAATTTTCAAAAGTTTGTATGATCTCATGTTTGGTGACCAAGCTTCTTCTGATCTTTAACCTGATTAGTGTAAAAAAAATCATCAGAACAAAATATTTGCAGTTAATTTGTTTTCCATTTGTATTATATTTTTTATTTTATATTTCAGGAATATATAAACCTACCGTTACATTTTGCTGTATTTAATGTATATTTTGTTTTGTCACTAATACAGTGGATTCTATACTGTATACCAGAAAATACTTTACAGGTAATTTTAAAATGAAGGGATATAGAGTGTGTCTGTTTAAAATTTAAAAATAAATTGAAGAAGAAAATATAATAAAGTATAGGGATTCCTTATCATTTTTAAGACACCTCACAGATATAATTTATATAATACTTACTATGGCGCTGATCGTAATTTTAGACTTGAAATATAAAGTCCCAATATTCTTGATCAGTCCTTTGCAGTGTCCATGTGTTTCAAGTGTCATATACTTGTACTTTAATATAGTTCACAATGCAGGTAATTTTAAGTGTACAAATATATGTAATTTGCTGTTTAAACAACAGTCTTAAATGATGTTTTTCAGCTTTATTACATATATTTCGAATAAATGAAAGATACCAACATTGTCAACAAAAAATTGTTAGAGGCTTTTTAAATTTAAGTGTTGTACATATGTGATTGCAGCTTGTTTTTCATTTAATGAAATTTTAAATTTCCTTCTCAGTAAGAATTTTGTTTGTAGAATGTTGGTCCAGAACAGAGAGCATCTTTTATATCAAGGATAACATTTTCTTGGATGACCAGGTTTGTGGATTTGTTGTGTTTCAGTGGAAAGCTGTTTTATGACAGATGTGGATGTAATAGAAGTTCAAAATTCAGTATTAGATAAAATGCATATCGTATAACGGCGCTATTGTCAGATCAGAATTCGAACTTGTCTTTGGTATATATCCATTATACTCATAACAAAGGCCTTGTCCTGCAGCACAAAAATTCTGAAATGAATGAATCTATAGCAATATACATATCAGTGTTTCAGTAGATTCTGAGAGAGAATTATTTATCAGACTTTTCTGAGGATGTATGGTGGGCCATTTTGCACTCAAAAACACATCTGACAAATTACAGTTGACAAAATATGCATATTTTGTGCTTCAAACTTGTTGTGATAGAAAGATAAATAATTACATAGAAAATTTAAAGGATATTTATAATTAATACAAAGGGCTAGATTATCAAGATAAATTATAAAATACATGTATATTTGATATGCCTATTTATAAATGGTACTGAAAATTATCCCTGTCAAATATCGTAAAATTAACCTGTGTATAAATGATACTTTTTCTTGTCTTTGGTACTTTTCTATATATTTATCATTCTATCACAAGAAGTTTGATGAGTGGATAACTGTAGTTCTTAAAATGTAAGTCTAAAATCAGCAAGGGATTTCTAGACATTACAGGATTTTACAAAAAAGAGAAAATGATCTGACATCTATAAACCTCTTGTACTTTTTGGATTCCACTTTATTAAAAATTTTATCTCTTTGCCTTTCTGTTGAGCAGGTTGATGATTAATGGATACAGAAAACCTTTAACCGAGAGTGATGTTTTTGACCTCAGTCACAGAGACAAGTGTAAACCAGCTTACTACAGATTTAGTAAGAACTTGTACAGGCAGAGAAATTACAGGTGTGGTACATATTACTTTGATAGCAATAGAAACCAGAAATCTGTTTTGTTTGACATTCCTTGTTTCTGTTTGAAAACTTTTTAATAAAAGCTAATTAAATGTCAGCTTACCTACACAATGTACGAGTCATATAAAAATTTCGTATAATTTAGACATTGACTTTATGCTGAAATAAAAATTAAGCAGTCTTGTTGACAGGACTTCTTAGAAGTAATGTCATAAAACTGAAAGTTATAATGGAATGCTAATGAATTACAATCACATTACATCTAAGAATTTTATGAATACATGTGCAGATAACTTTATATTTTACTGTTTGATTATATTTCAAGTCTTTGGGACATATATATTCATTCATATTATTACATCCATCAGTTTTTAACGCTGTCAATTATCGTAGATTTACATATAAAGTGCCAGAGTGGATGTACACAATATTTGATTTCATTGTGTATTTCTCTCATATTTAAAAGATTTTCCAAAACAAAAATCAGGGTATTGGTCTGGCAAGGTATGGCAGGCAGGGGTTTACAAACAATTATTGGTTTGGCAAGGTACGGCAGGCAGGGGTCTACAAACAATTATTGGTTTGGCAAGGTACAGCAGGCGGGGGTCTAAAACAATTATTGGTTTGGCAAGATACGGCAGGCTCGGGTCTACAAACAATTTTTGGTTTGGTAAGTTACAGCAGGCGGGGGTCTACAAACAATTATTGTTTTGGCAATGTACGGCAGGCAGGGGTCTACAAACAAGTATGAATTAAAATATTGTTTACTTTCACTCAGACAGCTTCTTCTTTATTTTTAGGCACTATGTTCCAGTTACACAACAGTGCAGTGAAGATGTTTTGCTGGACTCAACTGCTCTTATACAGCCACATGCCAAATTACACAATGTTCGGTCAAATACTCTCTCACTGGTGGTTATTCTAGTGCAAACATTTGGTTCTGAATTATTACATGCTCATATTTGGAAGTTGCTTTATGATGTCACTATTTTCATTTCACCATTTCTGTTGAGGTAATATAACAAGGAAGCATACATATTTTAGTCTAAAGGGGTTTGTGCTATGAAGAACACATTCTAATATAATTCATAATTAAAAACACGCATATAATGCAGGGCTCGACAATAGCGCTTGTCCAATAGTCCAGCTGAAAATTCCGTCGGACAATCAACTTTGACTTGGTACTTGTCCGATGGGACAAGTAAAAAAATTCTGAAAGAAAGACTTAGAAATAAAAATATTCATCAGAAACCTTCCAATTTTTAATTTGAAATTCAGGTTATGGTAGCGAGAATTATCGGTAAACCTTACATGCATATGGATGACAAAATTATTTTATTTTCGATTTCACTTTCGAGGGAGAAATATATATACCGGTGAATTAATTTCACTGTTCCTCTATTAAATCATAATCCTGTAAATGTTTTGTCAGGCGGAATAAATATGAATGTAATTGCGTGTTACAATTAACAGTGAGCGGAGTTAATTTAAATAAATTACGATAAATGGATCTGTCAAAATTCGGGTTTACATGTTCAAATACGGCCAAAAAGAAAAAGAAAGATGATTTAGAGACAAAAGAGAGAAAAAAAGAGTATTGTTTTATTATTTTAGACACCTTTCTTAAAACGACTTTACATATCAAACTCAATTTTCGGACAAGTGTCAAATCCTTCCGGACAAGTTGATTTAAGAAAGCACTTGTCCAAAGGGACAAGTTAAAAAACTTGTTATTGTAGAGGCCTGTAATGAATTTATATGTAAATGACAAACAGCAGAGTATGATTTGAAATAGTGAGTACAAAAAACTGATAGCTGTCTAGTGGATTCAATTTGAAATAAGCCAAAAACTAGATGGAGGCTGTCAGAAATGACAGTTACCCCCACACTATTTATACATGTTAATATCCCTTCCCCTTCCCCAACATATGTGTAAATATTGGTCCCAATATTTGAAAATCAAAATTCTAAAACCTTACTGTTATTCACAATTCTAAAATATATAAATTGCAAAATGAAAGTTTACATCACAAGCTCACAGTTTTTGGAATTATCTTCTGATTAACAGCTATATAATTTAGAATTTTTTTTTTTTTTCAGATGGTTAATAGAATATATAGAAGCCTTAACACCTGGAAAGGAAAATAATCAGTTTATACAGGACTGGAAGGGATATGTATTGGCTGCAGGGTTCTTTGTCACAATACTTATTCAGTCCATAATGTTTCATCAGCAGAGTTACTGGACCATGACCTTAGGTCTGAGGGTCAGAGCTGCACTTATTTCTGCTGTCTATAGAAAAGTAAGTCAAGCATCATTGAGAAATAGGAAGGTGCTTCAAATAAAAGTTCAGTGGTAGTAATTATTTTTTAAATATAGTAAAAGCAAGAAATTAATTAAAATTTTATGCATGGTAAGGTAAAACAAAATGTGCCTAGAGAGACTTGCTTATGTCTCTTGTATTCATGAAAGTTGGTTGATACAGTTAAATCAAAAACATGTAGGGATAAGGGGTATGCACGAAAGTTGTCAATACAGTTAAGTCATAAACATGTGGGGATAAGGGTATGCATGAAAGTTGTCAATACAGTTTAATCATAAACATGTGGGGATAAGGGGTATGCATGAAAGTTGTCAATACAGTTTAATCATAAACACATAGGGATAAGGGGTATGCATGAAAGTTGTCAATACAGTTTAATCATAAACATGTAGGGATAAGGGGTATGCATGGAAGTTTTCAATACAGTTTAATTATAAACATGTAGGGATAAGGGGTATGCATGAAAGTTGTCAATACAGTTTAATTATAAACATGTAGGGATAAGGGGTATGCATGAAAGTTGTCAATACAGTTTAATGATAAAGTTGTAGGGATAAGGGGATGCATAAAAGTTGTCAATACAGCTTAATCATAAGGGGTATGCATGAAAGTTGTCAATACAGTTTAATCATAAACATATTTGATTTGAATCTGTATTTGATTTTTATTTCAGTCTTTAAAACTGTCAAACCATGCTAGGAAAGATTCTGCCTCAGGAGAGATTGTAAATTTAATGGCAATAGATACAGTCCATATCCAAACGATGGTAAACTTCCTGTGGGCAATATGGTCAACACCACTCCAGATTGGATTTTCTTTATATTTCTTGTATAACACAGTTGGATTGTCAATGATTGCAGGATTTGGTGTGTTGGTCATGTTGTTTTTACTAAATGGTCTGATTATGTCACTGGTGCACAGACTACAGGAATTACAGATGAGACAAAAAGATAAAAGGATAAGACTACTTACTGAAGTTCTCAACGGAATTAAGGTGATAATGATAATAATAACAGCCGATTGAAAAATAAATGTATTTCTTAAATTCTCATTCAAAGTAAATTATATAATTCAGAATTTACTGATGTGACTGGCCACATTATTAGAAATTCTGATATGACCTGCTTCAAACTCTTTCATTCTACATATGAATATTTTGATTCCAATGTCGCAGAAGTCAGACGGCTTGTTTGGCAACATCATAGTAAAGTTTCCTACAAGCTTTAGCAATGACCTAGTATAACTTGCATTGTGAAATGGTGTCTTCGAATCTGATTACATATGTTACACCGTTTCAAAATGTCGTAGAAACTGTCTATTAGAATAAAAATAATTCACGGTGGCTTGAAAATATCATGATTTTACCACGGGTAGGCCCTTTATGGCAAAATATTTGGAGTTAAGGGCCTACCCGTGGTAAAATCAGGATATTTTTAAGCCTCTGTGAATTAAAACTCAATTTTATTTTCATTTGTATTGTTTCCTATTATAATTTTATAACTGAAGACAAACATATTATAATTTGTTCTATGAAATCAGCAAAACTAATTTTTCAATAAAAGAATATTAAAGAATATTGTAAGATTTGCTTGCTTATAAGAATCTAGGATATGACTGTCTGTTAACTGCTTTTTATAGCATTGAAATCTTTATAGGTTTTGAAGCTGTATGCTTGGGAACTATTATTCAAGGAGAAGATTTTAACCATTAGGAACAAAGAGCTGAAAATCCTATGGAAAGCTTCTATTATCAGCATTGGGTTTACCTTTTCTTGGACGGTTGCACCATACTTTGTAAGAGTTTTGTTTTTTTAAAAGATAATAGATAGGGAAAATAGATAACTATGTACACGTATGTTAAATTTAGCCATAAAATGATAATTTCAGCATGATATAAGAAGGAATTAACAAACATTGATTTGTTATATTTAAAATGAAAAAATATGTATTTATCGTTTTAAAAGTTTGATGGCTTTTGTAAACATTTTATTTTTCTACCGAAGTTGATGTAAGCATGAGAAATAGTTTGCCTGGATGTGGGATTGTGAGATTGGTCCAAAATCTGTTACTCTCATGCCCAATGCATGGCATATCATATGTATGATAGTGGCATAGTTCAATTTTATAATAAAAAAAATTGTGGTTCAGTCCCTTTTGTTAAGCAATTTACAGGAACTTGTTGTGTCATATTTCATTGTCTGTTACCATAATGTTTGCTATTCATCCATTGTTTAAGAAAGAAGGACACAATTATATTTGGTTCTCAGGATATATGTCTGATGGTTGTAACAATGTCCTGAAATTGCACTGTGGCAAATTTATCAGATTCAGTGTTTTTTTTTTGGGTTTAGTACTTATATATTCTCTAATGTAAAGGTGCCAAATATCAAACACGTTCTTGTAACAGACAATAAATATCATCACTTTAAAGTGGCTGGAGGATTGGATATTCGTTGTTACATATGTTTCACTGCAATCAATGAACTTATCAACTCTCTATGAACTCTACTGCAGAATAAATGAACGTGAATACCGCATATAATTTTCATTAAAATTGAGGGTTACTACTGATTTTCTATGGCCGAATAGGGAAAGGGGGGAGGTGGGGAGCATTTATAGGAGCAGGGGCACCAGTTATGCCAAATGCGATAATTGATTTGTTCATGTTACATTGCAGGTATCCTTGGCAACATTTACCATGTATATCTTTACATCAACGACACATTATTTGGATGCCAAAACAGCCTTTGTCGCCATCTCTTTTTTCAACATTCTTAGATTTGCTATTAACTTTGCACCAATGGCTATATCTTCGGCCATAAAGGTAAGACAATTATGTGTCTTTTTTTATTAAATGCAAGTTTTTCGGTAATATCTCAAATATTTCTTGAAAATGAATTCTGTAGTTATAATTAATTAATGCCATTTCCACTGTTGAAATGACTCAATATGTGTGATTCATTGATTTTTGTGTAAAATATGATGCTAAACCAACAAATATGACATTGCAGAATTTGTTTAAGATTTATTACCAAAAGCTTGAAACATGTTTATTTGTAGAGAATTGTAATATAGTCCAAGAGTTTTTCATCAAGAAATCAGTTGCTAAAGTCAATTGTGAGACACACAATAACTTTAGTATAAACCTACAAAAAATCATGTACGTGTATTTTACTTTGTAACATATGTAGAACTTCTGTCAGTGATATTATAATACCTTTAACTGATTTGTAAGTCCTTATATAAAACCTCTGGTCTCACATTTCATGTACTCTGTAACAGTACTTTGTCATGATGAAGTCTGAAGTTCAATTTTAAGTTTGTCATTGTCATTTCTTATCAAGACTACTAATGATAACTAGCCTGTCAACACTGAGGTTGTGAGTTCGAATCTCACCCGTGGTGGGGTGTGTTCGACTCCGATCCTAATTGGCAAGGTATGCCAATTTTCCGTTCCTCCACAAATAAAAACTGGTTGCCGTGATGTAGCCAAATGTGCTGAAAACTGTGTTAAACCCCAACTAAACAAACAATAAACAAACATTGTCATTTGAAAAAATTGTTATTTAGAAAGCAAATCTACATGCAGTGGTAGTTGTGTAGAATTGTCAAAAAGTGATGGAATATTTGTCTCATTCTCAATGTTTAGGAATATTTTTTTGTTGTTTAATTTTAAATTTCATCTTTATTTCATTTTATCATTGCAGGCAAGTGTTTCACTGAAACGACTGAGTAAATTTTTACACCTAGAGGAGCTTGATTCAGATAATGTAATGCATGACCAATCTCAAGGTAACACTCTAGAAATGGATCCACATTCAGCTTTTGTAGATGCCATTATCATTCTTTTTTGAAAGGCCAAAAGGCCTCTTTAGCATGGCATTCTCCTAACATTACCCACTATGATCTGCAGTTGGGCCTTCCGTATTATGAGCTGTCATGGTCTTGTCTATTTGCAACCTGGGAATGTTCCAGGCAGATTTGTTGGTTGAGCTCCTGTGATCCATGACAGGTGCCTGGTCTTGTTATCTTGAATATTTACATGTATCTCTGAAAACTACATGTGATTCATCTGTGTGCATTCTAAAATTCCAAAGGTCACAGAATTATTATATTTTATATTTAAAAAATTGACTTGTTAAAATATCTTATTGATGATACAGTTTATGTGCAGCTTTTAATTTAAATCATGAAAATGGGAGAACCCAGAAATAAAGTCATCTAAATTTAGTTATCACAACATATTCATCCTGCAAAAAAAAATTATAATAATTTTGTTTTTAAATTACAGATGAAGCAATTGTGATAGAGAATGGTACATTTTCGTGGAATAGTGAAGATGGACCATGTTTAAAAAAGTAAGTATATACAATGAAAACAATTTAGATTTAATAACAAGATTACCACAGACCAATTACAACTAAATTATTTTCACAATAATGTGATATTTATACATACAAACTTGAGATTTTTTTCTCATTTTGAAGGCCATTTTGTGACTTCGAAATGAGGAAATCTAAGGATATCTACCATGTGCAATACAAGGAATGAACCCTTAGTAATTCTATTATTTTTGAATTTTGCTAAATACTGGTAATTTCTATAACAAATCAATGAATAATCGTGTCAGACAAGTCTGACGACTGGGTTGGCGAATACCCTTGATACCTCGGAAAAGCGGTGTTCGTTTGCTTGACTTGTTGTCACACACATGTATTTAGAGACAATTTCATGAATGTAATTCACCGTATCCATTTTTGTATATTCTAGAAAACTAATAAGACCTTGAATATATCTTTTCAGTATTAATGTAGCCATACAGGAGAATTCTATGGTGGCAATTATTGGACCAGTAGGTTGTGGGAAGTCTAGTCTGATCTCGGCTATATTGGGTGATATGACAAAAACTGAAGGGACTGTGTCTATAAAGGTAAATCAGAATCTTCCTTGAAATGTTCTATTCAAGAATTACAGCTAGAAGTTAAACTTTTGTTTCATAATCTTCATAGCAATTAGGGAATGCGGACTGCATGAAACAGTTTACTATTAATTTGATTTCAGTATGAGTGGAAATTTGAAGTAGCTTTTTTACAGAGAATTTTATTCATTATTGTAAGAAGCAAAAAAAAAAAAAAATAAACAGAAATTAAAGAACTTCCCTATTCTTCTGACAGGCCATGGGTGTATATGAAAAATGTAAAATAAAAATGTTGTTCATGATGAAAAAAAGAAAGATAACAGATTTGACATGGGGGGTTGCATATTTTTGTCGATTTGCACAAAAAACAATGAATAATGACCTTCCAACATGAAAACACATTCATGTATGATTACTGTACCACCCTCTTCGGATGTAACATGAAATTAGTTTAGCTCTTATAAGTAAATCATTCTTAATTTGAGGGATACTTTAGATTTTGAATTTGTTTAGTTTAAGATGCACATTCAGTACATATGTTATATAGTGTGTATATATTTTTTATGAAGGTAATAATTTATTCAAAATTAATTAAAAAAACAAAGAAGAACAAATATAAAAATGTTTTAGCCTTCAGTTAATCCATATTTTAGCACATTTGGAACAATAAAACATAAGTAATAAAAAAAACGGAGAACTTTTCAAGCTACTTGCATTTGGGTATAAATAATTCTTCTAAAGAATTTAAAATAGCAAATGTTTTTCTTTATTTTGATTTCAGGGGTCAATAGCATATGTACCTCAGCAGGCTTGGATACAAAATGGTACACTACAAGATAACATATTATTTGGACAGAACATGGAGAGAGACAGATATGACCAAGTTATAGAGGCTTGTGCCCTCCAACCTGATATAAACATTCTGACCGAAGGAGATAATACTATTATTGGTGAAAAGGTGTGTTTGTCCTAATTCAGATACATGTGGTTTGGAACTTTTGATCACTTGTCTCATTTAACATTTTAACCCATATATCTTCAAATTTGTAAACAAGTTAAAATCATAAGAAGTAGAATTGGGATATAAAAAACTTTGTTTAACCACGTTTTATTTTCTTCCGCAAATGGCTGTTTTCAGTTTGAGATGACCCATGGAAGATTGTTGCACGTGCATTGATCTCCATTGTAGTGAAGTCCAATCAATGCTTTTGTCATATCTTTTGACCAATCAGGCATAACATTAGTTAACTTTCTCAATGAATTAACCTATGTACAGGAAAACTAAAAATTGAGTATTTATGGAAGAAATAGGTACTTATACATGTTCATAAGTGAAGAACTGTAATATCTTCAACTCGTTTTTAAAATTCATTGTCTTTCAAAAATTTAAAAAACTCATTGAAAATTTTTCAATCTTCCCTTTGAACTTTTGTAAGAACCTCATTATAGGTCAGCTTTAAGATTATAGTATTTCATTGTTACATGTAAGTGTGTATCGTCAGTCATCCATATGCGAGAAGACCTTCACCTCATTTTCATTGTCCACCAATGAGAGACAAGAGAGATATGATATAATTATATTGGAGTCACCTGGCTATCCTTTCTTTTCTCAGTAAAGAAATTGGCACCTGGTTCACAAACAACTAAGTGAAGTCATCATTAGGTATAGTTAAGGATGCTCGCCTGTCATGTTTTGGTCTTTTTGTCAGATTTTCAGAATCCTCTGGTTTTATCCATTTCTTAAACATGCATTTGTTTGGCCGTGAACCCCCACTTTTTCTTTTATAATTCAATCATATATACCTTAAAATGGTATTTGACAAAAACTTATGAAATCCTTTTTATTTTTTCATACATTTTTGAGAGACTGAAGTTGCCAATGCAAAGCCAATAAAAAATCCAGCGAAACCCATTTCCTGCAAATTTTCAAGGCCTTATAGCTCTAAAATGAGCATATGAACCTATATTTTTTTCTTACTTATTTGGTTACTATTCATATGTTCTCTCAAACTAAAACACCTATTTCAAATCCTATTTATTTCCTATTACACCAGCAATCATCCTTAATGATGTTTGTATAATCATACATGTATTAGAGTTGAGAAAATATTACAATTCACAAAAAGTCAATATGCAGGCGAGCAGGCGAGACATTTTTGTGACACTGTTGCTTTGTTATATTTTAGGGTATAAATCTAAGTGGAGGGCAGAAACAGAGAGTCAGTCTGGCCAGGGCTGTGTATTTTGAAAGTGATATATACTTATTGGACGATCCTCTGTGTTCAGTCGATTCACATGTTGGAAAACACATCTTTGAACAGATCATTGGGAAACAGGGTCTTTTGAAGAACAAGGTCACCGTGTTTATTTATTTAATATTTTCAGTTTCAGATTTACTTAGTATTTTTTTTAGGTAAAGTTTTTGATAGTACTCATGAACATGATGATTTAAGAATTGATTGTAATTTTTCTTTTATTAGAAAAAAACCTCAGTCAAATTAATTTTCCTGCAAAAATTCTTGAAATTTTTTCCCAGTGGTCGGTGATCATGAAATGTTTTCTATTGTACCATATCTAAAAATATGGATTACTGTGTTTATAATATTTAGGTATTTATCTTCTTAAATAAAATATTCCATTTTAGACAAGAGTCCTGGTGACACATGATTTAAGATGGCTTCCATATTTTGACAATGTCATTGCCATGGTGAATGGTACAGTTGTAGAAACTGGTTCCTGTGATAAATTCTTGTCAGACAAAGGGACTGTCTCTCAGCTGTTAAGAACCCATGTGACCAAGACAAATGATGAAGATGGTAGGTAACCTGGATGTACAAGAAATCTTCAAATAAAAATTCCAATATGGTGTACTGTGCTGCTTTTCCTCTGCAAATAAAGATGTTTTAAAATGTTCAATTTATTATGGGTTACAGAAGTTCTTAATTTATTAATTTTCTCTTACACTTACTTGTAATCAAACTTATATTTGATTGGCTAAGAAATTACATGAGGCAAACTCTGTTAAATTTTATCACCTTCTGATGCAGAGTTATATTTAGCATACATGTAGCTTCATTGGTGTAATGGTTATATCTGTCTGTGTTTAAAACCCAAAGGATGAATGTTAAATTTCCTGTGTGTCAGTCACACATATGACCAGTATTTAATGTATGACCAGTATTTAATGTGAGCAAATGGTTGCAGTTAAATATTTGTGAAACACAGTTAGGACATGTCATTTTTGCATCTTGGGGGACTTTTGAAATTTCTGTTTTTTTTTTCAGCTATTATTGCTTAAAAATTTTTGGGAACATGATATTATACATGTAAATAAGAATAAAGAATTGTCCAAGGCTAATATGATGTATGTTTTAATACAAGGCAGAAACCATTGATCTGTTATTATTGATTAACTTGCCCTTGCCTTGATAATTGCAATAATACAGTTAGGCAGAAAACATCAATCCATTCAATGATAGTTCTTTTTTTTCAGATATACAGCAGAACACATTGAGAAAAAGAAAAGTAAAGTTTGACTTGAAGAATGTGGAAGCAGAAAAATTAATTAATCCTTGGTAAGTTGAAAATGTTGTCATTACATTTTCTCTGACCTGGTCCTTTGCCATGGTTTGATGGTTTAAATATTGTTTTATCAATTCTTATATTCATTGTCCTCTCTAGAAATGTTTCAGTAACAAAGTTCCCAGGAACCCTTTTGGAAATTCATTCTCCAAAACATGTTTTTCTGTAGGCTAGTTGATGCTTTGTTGTACTCCCAAAACTATTCTATAAAGTGGACAATGTATGTCATAATATAAGTAACAGTTTTGGAAAATGAAAGTACTTGTTGATGGTATTTTCCATTGTTTATGAAAAACTATATTAACCAATTAGTCTAACAGGTATTGCAAGGTACACCACTAACTCGAACCTTTGACCAGGATATGTTAATTTACATCTGTTTGCTTTAATTTTCATAATTATTCAAGCAAAAGGGAATTAATTCTGGATACCATACACCTCTCATTTGGTAGATTTTTATGAGCGAGTGTTTGGCAAGACTGGTAGGTTTTATGATGGGATTTTTGCACTACACTATCCACAAAAATGCACTTCATATGTTGAACTGACATAAAAAGTCTTTCAAAAGAAACTAAACCTTTTGTCAGTATGCCCAATATGGATCAGACATAAATTATGACATAGGTTGTCAACCTTGGTCTATCTATTACTATATTGGTATACTATATTCTGTCAAATGCAAATAGAAATGGGTCCAGAGACCTCATGTATTTTAATAAGCAATGTTTTACATTTTAATTCAAAGAAATAAAATTGATAAAATTAGGTTAAATCATTTATTGATCAGTTGATTGTTTGTTTGTTTAGTTGGGGTTTTACGCCGTTTCCAGCACATTTGGCTATTTTGCAGGGGCCAGTTTTTATTGGTGGAGGAAGCCAGAGTACCCAGAGAGAACCACCAACCTTCGGTAGGAAAATTGGCAATCCTTGTCCATGTAAATCTGAGTCAAACACAACCCGCCACAGGTGAGATTCGGACTCACAACCTCAGTGTTGACAGTCTAGTGATCATTAGTATTCATGACGAACTGCCTAGACCACTTGGCCACCGAGGCCCCTTGATCAGTTGATTTTACACTTGCAAACAATGTTGTAACAGTCATACTACATGTAGATTGTTACATGTATGAAGTTAAGAAAATATAGTGTAGTTCGTTTATATGAGAATTTCACTTAGGATTTTATTAGAGTGCAGTACATCTGTAACAATAAAAGTCATAAAATTATGTCACATGTCTGTGTTGATTCATGTCAAAAAGTTTTCAATTTATATATATTTTCTTGTACTTTACTGTAAATATTGAAATTATCCTCTTAGTCAAACACACCCAAAACCTCAGGTCTTGCCAATAGCAGACAGGAATTCATTTAAAGAACAACCATTACACAGGGTGAAGTCTAAAGCACAGCTGATTCTGATGTATGAGCGTCCATCTTCAACTGATGTCAGAAATATGACCGAGGAAATGATAGAAGAAGGAAGTGTAAGTTAGGTTCACATGATTCAGCAAATATCTAACAGTAGATCTTCAGTCTCAGTCACTCTAAAAAAAACAGTCTTAACAAAGTAGAGAGCAAGTCATTGAAGTTTATGACATTATACATTGGGAGGTGGTGGGGGGAGTCAGTTTGAGATGCCTACTGAAGTTTCATTGACTTTATATACTGCTTTGCTGGTGGACTTCAAGTCTCCCTGTGGGAACTTAGTTTAACATAGGACCCTATGGGAAATTCACTCAAAAATATTCTTGTCTGAAACCACTAAGCCAATTAGAACTAGACTTGGTAGCAATGGTCCTTAGATGGTCCTCTTTCAGAATTTGATACGATGACCCGGACTGTCAACCAAGGTGGCCGCCACAGCCGAACTTAGTTTAACATAAGGCCCTATGGGAAAATTCATTGAAAAATCTTCTTGTCTGAAACCACTTGACATATTGGAACCCGACTTGGCAGCAAAGGTCCTTAGGAGGTCCTCTTTTGGCCTGTTTCGTGGACTGTGAACCAAGATGGCGCCACAGCTGAACTTAGTTTATCATAGGACCCTATGGGAAAAAAAATCTTCTCGTCTGAAACTACTGAGCCAATTGGAACTAAAGTTGACAGCATTGGTCCTTAGATGGTCCTCTTTCAGAATTGTGTCCGATCACCTGGATTGTCAACCAAGGTGGCTGCCACTGCTGAATTTAGTATATATTGGATCCTATGGAAAATTCATTTAAAAATTTTCTTCTCTGAAACCACTTAGCCAGTTGGAACAAAATTTAGCAGTAATGGTCCTTAGATGGTTCTCTTTTAGAAATGTTTCCATTGACCTGGACTGTCAACCAAGATGACTGCCATAGCTGAACTTAGTTTAACATAGAACCCTATAGAAAAATCAGCCAAATTGATTGCAACACTTAATTTTTTAGTCCTGCTCAAGGTGAAAAGTTAAATCCAGGTGAGCGATACAGCCTCTTGAGAGCCTCTTGTTGTAAAATCAATTGTCTGAGAAACAAGAGAATTTATTTTAAATGGCCTTATCTAACTAACTTTTTATATAAAATATACATACTGATGTATAATAATTAAACCTAATTTAACACAACAAATCTGGGATGAAAAATTTGTTTGCATTAGAAATTAGTACGGATTACACAGGTCAATTAACAAAAAATTTGGATTATATTTTCTGACAAAAATGTTTAGATAGGTTTTCCAGCTTATACAGCATTTGGTTACTAGACAGATTTCACTATAATAATTATTCTTTACACTGTATATTTTACCAGGTGAAATGGAGAGTATTTACAACATATATCAAAGCCTTAGGAATACCCTATACACTTGTTACGATGCTGTTTTATGGTTCCTATCAAGTGGTATCTATCTTCTCTAGTGTGTGGCTAAGCTGGTGGACATCTGATGCCACACTGACAAACAGAACATTGGGACCTCCTGATAGTGCAATTTACAGAGAGAAAAATAATTTTTATTTAGGAATATATGGAGTAGCAGGTATTGCTCAAGGTAAGAGATGTATTGAATTTCCAGAAACATGTCATACCCTTTGTGACATGTTTGGAATTTATAGAAACATATCATACAAGTATTTGTATGAAGCTTTCTGTGATGCTATACATGATATGAAAAGAAATAATGTGGTTAGTTAATTCTTTACACAAGATCCCTGAATTTATTCAAAGTTCAAACAAAGGATGAACACTTTTATTGTTGTTCTTCAGTGTAATATGTTCTGTTAATTTTTAACCTTTGTTATGGGTATCAGTTTTAAAATTTCTGGTAATGATATAAAATTTGTTAGCTTTTAATACTTTTTGGTCTACTGTACTCAGGAAATCCACCAAAATTGGTATATAATAATGACTAAATCCACAATCTATATTTTTTTGAAAGGGAGTTAATTTTGGATGTGAAAATGATCAAATTGTGAAGATATTTGAATTGCTGTAGGTTAAAGAATTATTGAAATTTTATTTATGGAAAATTAATAGTAATTTGGTTGCAAATTATCTGCATGTTATAATAGAATAGTGATAGTAATAATTAATTATTCAGATTAACAATAAATGTTGTGCTGTTGTATTTTGCACAATTAGTAAAAATGTCGGATTTGAATGTATCTTTCTACATGTATATGAAGTACAGTACTAGTATATAGAATATATTTTTTAGCTGTGTTTGTAACTGGCTACATTGCTATTTTTGTTATGAGATCCGTAGCTGCATCACATCATCTCCATCAGGCAATGTTACATTCCATAGTTAGATCTCCTATGTCATTTTTCGACACCACACCAATAGGACGAATCATCAATAGATTTTCTGCTGACATAGACACAGTAGATAACACACTTCCATTGACGGTAGAA
Source organism: Mytilisepta virgata (assembly GCA_028015205.1). NCBI lineage: Eukaryota > Metazoa > Mollusca > Bivalvia > Mytilida > Mytilidae > Mytilisepta > Mytilisepta virgata. The sequence continues at coordinate 36,625,966 of CM051510.1, read as the reverse complement.
ATGTGGTTAGACTGTGTATTTGCTGTGATTTCTACATTAGCTGTTATATGTTATAGTACTCCTGCATTTGTAGCTGTGGTTTTACCTATGGTAGTATTGTACTGTTTTATACAGGTATTTTGAAATATAATTATTTTTGCTAACTATGGGCCTTGGTGGGCGAGTGGTCTAGGGAGTTCGTCATGACTAATAATGATCACTACCCTGTCAACACTGGGGTTGTGAGTTTGAATCTCACCTGTAGCGGGATGTGTTCGACTCCGATCTTAATTGACAAGGATTGCCAATTTTCCTACCGAAGGTCGGTGGTTCTGTTGTAGAACTCCGGCTTCCTCCATCAATAAAAACTGGCCACTGCAAAATAGCCAAATGTGCTGAAATGGCATAAAACCCCAACTAAACTAAATCAACAAACAGTCTCGAAAGAGTTATATCTATGGCACCATCTGGTAGTACTGATTAATAGAAAAATTTTTACTTTCTTAAAAAAACGAAACAAATATTTTGAAGTGTACAGTATGTGACGGATGAAAATTTAAATCCATAAATTCATGACCATCAGATGCAGATATTAGAAAAAATTGCCCTAAATAAGCTTTATGATCTGATTATTAATTATCATTAGTACTGTTATAATCTTTCAACTGATGATCAGTGAAGAAATTCCTCCCAAATCCCAGCACTAGTATTTATCATTGTCTGCCAAGTTGTTCAGTTAAAACGGCAGAAATTCTAATTAGCGTGTCAAAGCTTAGGTAATGAGTTCGAATCCAACACACGAAGAGATGTGTTTCACTCCAATTTTATTGCCACTTAAGGTTGAAGGTTTTCTTTTGTTACTCTGTTGATAAAAACTTGCCCAAAGATTCATTGAAAGTAGTGATTATAACTGTGAATGAGGGTCAGGGTACTATTTTGTCTTTGGCATTACTACACTATATTGGTATGACTAGATAACCATACACGAAGAATGCAGTAAATAAAACCATACAAAAATTATGCTACAATTTCTTATTGCAAATTGTTTGCAGCTGAAAATTATGCAGTATATTTATTTAATAGAATTTGGATCTTATTATAGAATATTACTATTGCAAACAATTTCAAACCCAATTTTTGATGATTACGATTTTCGATCCTGTTGCAATTTTGGGCATTTACAGTATTTATTTATATGGTTAATACCACATTTTCAGAGATTTTATGTGGCAACGTCAAGACAACTAAGGCGACTAGAGGCCAAAAGTAGGTCACCAGTCTACAACCATTTTGGTGAGACATTATCTGGAGCAGGGGTTATCCGAGCATTTAGTGTGGAAGACAGATTTATCTCAATTTCAGAAGACAGAGTGGATCTGAACCAGAAGTTTTCATTTGCCAGAATAACTGCAAACAGGTAAATCTTTAAAGAGAATGTTGTTTCATTATTACAAATGTTCATGCATATAATTTGATTTTCAAATTTACTTAGTGACATACGTTATTTTTGTGCAACATTTTTAGCTCACCTGGCCAAAGGCCATGTGAGCTTTTGCCATCACTTTTCGTCTGTCGTCCGTCCGTCCGTCGTAAACTTTTCATTAAAAAATCTTCTCCTCTGAAACCGCTGGGCCGATTGGTTTGAAACTTATGAGGAATGATCTATGACATGTCCTCCACAAACGGTCCTCATTTTATATTGATCTGATGAAAAACATGGCCACTGTTGTTAAAAATAGAACATAGGGGTAAATTGCTGTTTTTTGCTAATAACTCAAAAACCGTTACAGATATCGAAAATCTGACATGGGGTAAAATTGATCAGCATGACGAGATCTACCTACCCTGAAATTTTGAAGGAAATTCCAAAACCCATTTAGGAGTTATTGCCCTTTTTTCGTCAAATTTTCAAAATTTTAACATTCAAAAATCTTCTCCTCAGAAACCGCTGGGCCGATTGGTTTGAAACTTAATAAGAATGATCTATGACATGTCCTCTACAAAAGATCCTCAATTTATTTTGATCTGACTTAAAACATGGCTGTCGTATTTAAAAATGGAATATAGGGGTGGATGTGTTGTTTTTGGCTTATAACTTAAAAATCGTTACAGATATCGAAAATCTGACGGGGTAAAATTGATCAGCATGACGAGATCTACCTACCCTGAAATTTTGAAGGAAATTCCACAACCTGTTTAGGAGTTATTGCCCTTTTTTCGTCAAATTTTCAAAATTTTAACATTTTTCGTCATTTATCTCCAAAACTGTTTTGAGATAGAAGTGAAATGTAAATTTGAAAAATGTTTGCCATGTTGAGATCTACCTACCCTGAAATTTTAAAGGAAATCCCAAAACCCATTTTGGAGTTGTTGTCCTTTTTTTGTCAAATTTTCAAAATTTTTTTATTTAAAAATCTCCTCTGAAACCGCTGGGCCGATTGGTTTGAAACTTAATAGGAATGATCTATGACATGTCCTCTACAAACGATCCTCAATTTATTTTGATCTGACATAAAACATGGCTGTCGTAGCTAAACATATAATATAGGGGTGGATGTGTTGTTTTTGGCTTATAAAAATCTGACATTTGGTAAAATTGATCAGCATGACAAGATCTACCTAACCTGAAATTTTGAAGGAAATCCTAAAACCCATTTAGGAGTTATTGCCCTTTTTCATCAAATTTTCATAATTTAACATTTTTTGTCATTTATCTCCAAAACTATTTGAGATAGAAGTAAAATCTAAATTTGAAAAATGTTTGCCATGTTGAGATCTACATATCCTGAAATTTTAAAGGAAATCCCAAAACCCATTTAGGAGTTATTGCCCTTTTTTTGTCAAATTTTCAAAATTTTAACATTTTTGCATTTATCTCCTAAACTATTTGAGATAGAAGTGAAATATAATTGAAAAATGTTTACCATGTTGAGATCTACCTACCCTGAAATTTTGAAGGGAATCCCAAATTCTATTTACGAGTTATTGGTTTGTGTAATTTGAGGTCGGGTTCTTTTACATTTATTTAAGGTTCACCTTTATTCCTGGTCAATTTTGTCAACTTCCTGCCAGGACTACCACCATCAGGGAACATATTTTAACATTAAACCTTATGAAAAATAAATCTTTAACAAATTTTCCCTGAACAATTGAACCAATTGCAACAAACTTGGTTAAATAGTTGATTAATTGTCAAATGAAAACCAGACTCCAGGTGAGCGATACAGGCTCTGGTGAGCCTCTTGTTGCAGTTTTTATTTCTCATGTTTTCTTACTGCAAGGTCAGTATGTGCTGTCTTCAATTGATCAAAAAGAAACATGCAGATAAAATCTATATTTTTTGTTCATCTGAAAGATATTTTTATATCCTGTTTGATGATGTTCATATCACATCTGTATAACCCTTTCAATCTTATGAAGGATCATCAATGACAGAATTGCACAGATGGCTCATGAGTACTGTTAGTGTAAACAAAGCTACTGATGAAGCATATTTAAATTCATTTTAATAAAGGAGGATTTATATGTTTCTGAAATGATATTATTTTGACACTTAGCAAAGATGTGCATTCCATCAAATTTAAACAATCAAATTAAAAATTTGGAGAGAAATGCTTTAATATCAAATTTAGTCAGTGTAGAATTTACATGTAAATGGATAAACAAATTGTAATGAACGATGACTGTTTGTGTTAATTCATTTGTCAATTTGTCAAAATATTATACAGTAGAATCGTCCAAATTAGTTCGAGTGATTGCTGATAAATAAAATGGAATATCCACTTATGGGACTAAGAAAGTGGTTCAAGAAATTGGTGGTATTCGAGCCTTTTGGGGTCGAGAAATCGAGATATCGAGATTTGACTGTATAGCAGCATAATGTATATTCTTCTATTCTTGACGTGTTTAATCGGTAGGATAAAAATACATAATATTTTTGACCACTTCCTGGTGATTAAATTTCTGCATGGGAATTGAAGTTGAAACTCCCACCGTTTTTTTTAACGTTTATTGGAAAGATAAACCAGAGAAGTTCCGGAATGGTGTTCATGTAAACAAAATGCATAGCAACGGCATTTTCTTGAGGTTTTTGTTGAAAATCATAGGTGAAACAGATTCTCCTTCAATTTACTGGTGAGTTATAGAATTTCTCACCCTTGATAGTTTAATTTTAGATGTTAACACGTTCGCTAAAAGTTCAAAATAAAAAGTTGAACTATCTCGGGTGGAGATATTCTGTAAGGCATAACCCACTCGTATCTGAAGAAGAATCTATATTTACAACATAATAATTATTAAAAAAAATGTCATTTCCACCCTTTTGAAATTTTTAGCTCACCTGACCCAAAGGGTCAAGTGAGCTTTTCTCATCACTTGGCGTCCGTCGTCCGTCGTCCGTCGTCGTCCGTCGTCCGTCGTCCGGCGTCGTCGTTAACATTTTACATTTTGAACTTCTTCTAGAGAACCACTGAATGGAATGAAACCAAACATGGCATGAATGTTCCTTATGAGGTGCTGACCAAGTGTTGTTACTTTGTAGCCGATCCATCATCCAAGATGGCCGCCAGCGGGGAACTTAGTTTAACATAGGACCCTATGGGAAATGCATACAAATGACTTCTTTTAGAGAACCACTGAATGGAATGAAACTAAATCTGGCATGAATGTTCCTTATGAGGTGCTGACCAAGTGTTGTTACTTTGTAGCCGATCCATCATCCAAGATGGCCGCCAGAGGGGGACTTAGTTTAACATGGGACCCTATGGGAAATGCATACAAATGACTTCTTTTAGAGAACCGTTGAATGGAATGAAACCAAACATGGCATGAATGTTCCTTATGAGGTGCTGACCAAGTGTTGTTACTTTGTAGCCGATCCATAATCCAAGATGGCCGCCAGCGGGGGACTTAGTTTAACATAGAACCCTATGGGAAATGCATACAAATGACTTCTTTTAGAGAACCACTGAATGGAATGAAACTAAATCTGGCATGAATGTTCCTTATGAGGTGCTGACCAAGTGTTGTTACTTTGTAGCCGATCCATCATCCAAGATGGCCGCCAGCGGGGAACTTACTTTAACATAGGACCCTATGGGAAATGCATACAAATGACTTCTTTTAGAGAACCACTGAATGGAATGAAACTAAATCTGGCATGAATGTTCCTTATGAGGTGCTGACCAAGTGTTGTTACTTTGTAGCTGATCCATCATCCAAGATGGCCGCCAGAGGGGGACTTAGTTTAACATAGGACCCTATGGGAAATGCATACAAATGACTTCTTTTAGAGAACCGTTGAATGGAATGAAACCAAACATGGCATGAATGTTCCTTATGAGGTGCTGACCAAGTGTTGTTACTTTGTAGCCGATCCATAATCCAAGATGGCCGCCAGCGGGGGACTTAGTTTAACATAGAACCCTATGGGAAATGCATACAAATGACTTCTTTTAGAGAACCACTGAATGGAATGAAACTAAATCTGGCATGAATGTTCCTTATGAGGTGCTGACCAAGTGTTGTTACTTTGTAGCCGATCCATCATCCAAGATGGCCGCCAGCGGGGAACTTACTTTAACATAGGACCCTATGGGAAATGCATACAAATGACTTCTTTTAGAGAACCACTGAATGGAATGAAAGTAAATCTGGCATGAATGTTCCTTATGAGGTGCTGACCAAGTGTTGTTACTTTGTAGCCGATCCATCATCCAAGATGGCCGCCAGAGGGGGACTTAGTTTAACATAGGACCCTATGGGAAATGCATACAAATGACTTCTTTTAGAGAACCGTTGAATAGAATGAAACCAAACATGGCATTAATGTTCCTTATGAGGTGCTGACCAAGTGTTGTTACTTTGTAGCCGATCCATAATCCAAGATGGCCGCCAGCGGGAGACTAAGTTTAACATTGGACCCTATGGGAAATGCATACAAATGACTTCTTGTAGAGAACCACTGAATGGAATGTAACAAAACATAGCATGAATGTTCCTTATGAGGTGCTGACCAAGTGTTGTTACTTTGTAGCCGATCCATAATCCAAGATGGCCGCCAGCAGGGGACTTAGTTTAACATAGAACCCTATGGGAAATGCATACAAATGACTTCTTCTAGTGACCCACTTAATGGAATGAAACCAAACATTGCATGAATATTCCTTATGAAGTGCTGACCAAGTGTTGTTACTTTGTAGCTGATCCATCATCCAAGATGGCCGCCAGCGGGGAACTTAGTTTAACATAGGACCCTATGGGAAATGCATACAAATGACTTCTTTTAGAGAACCACTGAATGGAATGAAACTAAATCTGGCATGAATGTTCCTTATGAGGTGCTGACCAAGCGTTGTTACTTTGTAGCCGATCCATCATCCAAGATTGCCGCCAGCAGGGGACTAAGTTTAACATGGGACCCTATGGGAAATGCATACAAATGATTTCTTTTAGAGAACCACTGAATGGAATGTAACAAAACATAGCATGAATGTTCCTTATTAGGTGCTGACCAAGTGTTGTTACTTTGTAGCCGATCCATCATCCAAGATATTTAGAAGTCTATCAGAAAATTGTAAAAAAAATTCTGAATGGTCACAACTTGACCACATATTCAAAAATAATAATGATAAGATGTCTTCAGTAGCTATTGTAATCACATTAGATACAGGTGAGCGACACAGGCTCTTGAGAGCCTCTAGTTATATTAATCAAAGCTAACCTTTATTTCTGAATGTAATGTTTACTATTAGGCTTAAGGTTGATTAATTTTTGACACAAACCCTCTACAGAAGATTGGCAAATGGACAGTGTTTTTATTGCTAGCTGTGTCTTAAATTCTTAACCACACCTTCAGGAGAAAGAACAAAATTTCACCAAAATGCAAATTTACAGATTGCCACGCTGCACTGCAGTATAATGTCATGTTTACATGTTACAGATGGCTTGGTATAAGACTAGAATTCCTTGGTAATATTGTCATATTTGGTGCAGCCATGTTTGCTGTTTTGGCAAGAGGTCATATTAATGGTGCTGTCGTTGGATTGTCTGTTTCATATGCTCTACAGGTCAGAACACACAAGTGTCACGAAAACCATATACAGTGCTTATTAGGATATTTATTAATGTATGCTTGTTTATGCTTGCATTTCAGCTTTCTATGTGTGTGCAGTTGAAATTTATTATTGTTACAAATGTATGTTTACCTGCACTATTATTGCTTTTTTGTATGTATTACACTATTTGCTTTCCTGGAAAATGCTATGAGTTTAGATGATTCATTTGATTTGATTTGATTTGATTTGATTTGACTGCTGTTTCAGAAATGGATCTCTATGATCTGCATGTAATATTTAGCACTAATGTTATTTTTTAAGTGTCATGTAAGTCTGTTGTTAGACAACAAATATGTTGCAATGTTAAAGTTTATTAATCTATAACAATACATGCTGAATGATACTTAGAAAATTTAAAAAAAAAAATATCTGAAAAGTAAATATGTTAAAAAAGCGTAAAACTTAAGTTATCCGAACCATAATAGATCATGATCATTTATATTATATTTCTTTTTGAATGTAAAAAGCTTGAACCAAAAGTTTAAAGCAAGGATTATGTAGATAAAGTTATATCCCTTTTTAAGTCGAAACAAACTTTGTTGTTTATATTCAGTGTCTATGAAAATAAGTTAATTTTACTGTGTTTACAAATTTCGCCGATAATTACTGAGGTCATTGCTGTTAATTTAAATTGTATGAAACTTCTGGGAACGTCTAGATGAATCATGTGATCATTTATGGTCCAGATACCTGGGCCCAGTTGTTCAAAAGTTAACCACAATTTTCATTTTCAAATTCTCACTTCCTTGATTATGCCTGATGACTGAAAATTTTCTGATGGGTTAAATTTATGACTTTGTGTGTCATGCAAAATTCTGTAAAGGGGTATTACTTAACAATCGAAATTGAAAGTGAAAAAAATGATTAACTTTTGAACAACTGGGCCCTGAACTAGGTTGCCAGGGAGTATTGTTTCTATCAACAGATCAATTGTGATTCTTTATTAGATTAATGTGTACCTTGTGTGTTACCTGTGCATTGTAATTCTTTATTAGATTAATGTGTACCTTGTGTGTTACCTGAACATTGTGATTCTTTATTAGATTAATGTGTACCTTGTGTGTTACCTGTGCATTTAAAGTGCTTTGTCATGTTTGATTTATTGAGTTTAAATTTATAGTTCCATATCTTATCTATATGTGTGTTCACATTGTGTGTTACCTGTGCATTTAAAGTGCTTTGTCATGTTTGATTTATTGAGTTTAAATTTATAGTTCCATATCTTATCTATATGTGTGTTCACATTGTGTGTTACCTGTGCATTTAAAGTGCTTTGTCATGTTTGATTTATTGAGTTTAAAATTATAATTTCATATCTTATCTATATTTATGTACATTGTGTTTTTACTTGGAATATAAGTTAGATAACCTAGAAAATATCAGGGAAAACACACTGGAATTGTCAAAATGTCCCAACTGAGTCTACACAAAGACAATCTATCATTCAAACTCATCAAAACCATTATCTGTGCCCTACCAAAACACCCTACTCAAAGACATCATCCTGTGTTTGCCAAAATGCCCTCTTTGTCAATAACATCCTTGAATTTACTCAGTTTGAAGGAAATTACATATATTTCTGCAGGAAGATCACCTTTGAGATTTGGACGGAAGCTTTTTGGTACAAACTATTGGAAAGCACTATCATATATCATATGGTAGGGTGAAGATATTTTGGATGGTGGTTTTACAGTAGAATAGGGCATTTTAGATGGGGATGTTTTGTTTCAGGGGTTTTTCCTCTCAAGTATGGATTTAATTATATTGTTCAGCTTGATTTATCTTTCATCAGTAATAGAAAAAATAAACAAGACTTTAAAATTAAATTTAAGCCGTGAACTGCAGTATTTGTACATTTCAAGTTTCAGAGTCAATCTTACAACATATTTATTTGTTTTGTTTTGATATCTGCAGATAACAGCAACTTTGAATTGGTTAGTTAGAATGACCAGTGATTTAGAGACCAATGTAGTATCTGTAGAGAGAATACAAGAATATACAGATATAAAACAAGAGGTATAGTTTTTATACGACCGCAAAATTTTTGCGGTCGTATATTGGTATGACGTTGGCGTCGTCGTCGTCTGCGTCGTCGTCCGAAGACATTTGGTTTTCGCACTATAACTTTAGTATAAGTTAATAGAAATCTATGAAATTTAAACACAAGGTTTATGACCACAAAAGGAAGGTTGGGATTGATTTTGGGAGTTTTGGTCCCAACAGTTTAAGAATTGGGGGCCAAAAAAGGGCCCAATAAGCATTTTTCTTGGTTTTCGCACAATAACTCTAGTATAAGTAAATAGAAATCTATGAAATTTTAACACAAGGTTTATGACCACAAAAGGAAGGTTGGGATTGTTTTTGGGAGTTTTGGTCCCAACAGTTTAGGAATTAGGGGCTAAAAAAGGGCCCAAATAAGCATTTTTCTTGGTTTTTGCACAATAACTTTAGTATAAGTAAATAGAAATCTATGAAATTTAAACACAAGGTTTATGACCACAAAAGGAAGGTTGGGGTTGATTTTTGGAGTTTTGGTCCCAACAGTTTAGGAATTAGGGGCCAAAAGGGTCCAAAATTAAACTTTGTTTGATTTCATGGAAAATTGACCTATTGGGGTTCTTTGATATGCCGAATCTAACCGTGCATTTAGATTCTTAATTTTTGGTCCCGTTTTCAAATTGGTCTACATTAAGGTCCAAAGGGTCCAAAATTAAACTTAGTTTGATTTTAACAAAAATTGAATTCTTGGGGTTCTTTTACATGCTGAATCTAAACATGTACTTAGTTTTTTTATTATGGGCCCAGTTTTCAAGTTGGTCCAAATCGGGGTCCAAAATTAAACTTTGTTTGATTTCATCGAAAATTGAACTATTGGGGTTCTTTGATATGCCGAATCTAACCATGCATTTAGATTCTTAATTTTTGGTCCCGTTTTCAAATTGGTCTACATTAAGGTCCAAAGGGTCCAAAATTAAACTTTGTTTGATTTTAACAAAAATTGAATTCTTGGGGTTCTTTGATATGCTGAATCTAAACATGTACTTAGTTTTTTTATTATGGGCCCAGTTTTCAAGTTGGTCCTAATCGGGGTCCAAAATTAAAGCTAAAAAAGGGGTAAATTATTTTTTTTTGGGGGGGGGGGCAATTCCCCACAGCATAATGTATTGCACAAGAAGCAAAAAATTGAATATAAATTCAAATCATATGACCAATTCTAAGTTCTTTGATTTCAGTTATTCTGTGTCAGAAACCTATTATGTGTCAAATATTTGAAGAAATTTTCAATTGCACAGTATTGCGCAATAGCAAGAAATTGATATGTGTGCCCTGTTATCAAAACTTTATTATTAACAAATTCCATTGGAAATTTGCCAATATAAAATGTGCTGATGAAGCTTTTTTGTTTATCTCATCTAAACTGCTTTTAAATTATGTATATTTAAAATTTGCCATCCATGACTATGATGTCATTTTCTATTTTAATATGTTATGGTGTATTTAAATGGGCTGTTATGGTTGCAAAGTATAAAGAAATGGGGGGGAGGAGTTGAAAACAAAATTTAGGGGGGGGGTAAATGAGAAATTGGGGAGGGGGCAATTTTTTTCTCATTTCATATTTCATAAATTAAAAAGAAAATTTTAAATTTTTTTTTAGCAAAAAAAGGGGGGGGGGGTTACAATATATTTTATTGTTTTTTTTTTGTTTTTTTGGGAGGGGGGGTCAATGTGCAACTTCATAGTGTATTGCACAAAAGCTAAAAAAAGGGGCAAATTATTATTTTTTTTTTTTGGGGGGGGGGTCAATTCTCCAAAGCATATTGTATTGCACAAGAAGCAAAGAATTGAATATAAATTGAAATCATATGACCAATTCTAAGTTCTTTGATTTCAGTTATTCTGTGTCAGAAACCTATTATGTGTCAAATATTTCAAGAAATTTTCAATTGTACAGTATTGCGCAATAGCAAGAAATCTTCAATTGCACAGTATTGCGCAATAGCAAGAAATTGATATGTGTGCCCAATTTTAAATTGGTTATTTCTGATTTATATATAAAAACAAATAATACTGATATGGTTTGAATAGGTAAATTAAAAATTTTTAAGTTCTTAGACAACATTCATTCTGTGTCAGAAACCAATGCTGTGTCAAATATTTATTCACAATCCAAATACAGTATTGTATCAAGCTTGAATGTTGTGTTCATAATTGCCCCAACTATTCAGGGTTCGACATCTGCGGTCGTATCTAGCTGCGCCCAGCGGAGCATTTTATTTAACTGTAAAACCCATTCCCACTGGTTCTTTAAAACTATGAAATCCTAGTCCTATGAGAAACATTGGTAAATTATCTCCCTTAACCTTGTTAACAAAAGGAAATAACTAAAATTGTCTCCCTTTAGTATTCAGGACTAAGGGAAGGCTATTTTTTTATCTCCCTTCAGTAACTTGGTGATGGGAGATAACTTACCGATGTTTCTCATTGATTGAATATATTTGGTGCAGTTATCTAAAGTTGTTTTATTAACTTATAACCGTAGAAGCCATATCTTAAATTAAGTGTTTATTAGACCATAGTATTTTAGGATCGATAACATTAACATAATTCGGCTTTGAAGCTTATGGAACTGTTGTAGACTCTACTGAGAAAGTCAACATCTACATGTATATCACATGTATAGTAAATGAAACTTTGACACTTTATGTTTTTGTGTTAGGCAAGTGCAGAGAAAGAGAAGTTGACAATTAGAAATTTAAAATCAAATGTACGGAACCACTGTTAAATAAAAAAAAAATGATTGGGCTACAAGTACATGTATCTAGATAAAACTTTTTAATCTGAATTTTACATTTTATAAAGCTAAACTGAGATAAATTAGGTGTGGCAAGTGAGTTAAAGAGAGTAATGTACAATTATTGAAGTTTATATTTTTCAAGTCTGCTTTAACAGAAGAATACAGACCTCCATCAAACTGGCCACAGAATGGTTGTATCAAATTCTGTAACTACACTACAAAATACAGAGAGGATTTAGATGCTGTGTTGAAAGATATCAGTTTTACAATATGTTCTGGAGAAAAGGTATTTCTGAAATATTGGTAGTTTTAACATATGCTAGAACACAGTTTGTTTGTTTTTTTAGTTGGGGTTTAACGCCGTTTTCAGCAGATTTGAGAATTTCGTGGCGGCCAGTTTTTATTGGTGGAGTACCTGGAGAGAACCACCGACCTTCGGTAGGAAAATTGGCAATCCTTGTCAATTAAGATCGGAGTCGAACACACCCACACACACACCACAGGTGAGATTCAAACTCACAACCCCAGCATTGACAGGCTAGTGATCATTCGTAGTCATGACGAACTACCTATACCACTCGGCCACCGCGACCCCCGCTAGAACACAGTAATCACTTTTACTTACGAAATGTAGAAGGAATATAAGTTGCCAAATGCAGCTGTAAATCAATATTAGCTGGACATTGAAAGCATAAATATTAATTTCAATGCAAGTAAGATTGGTTTAAAGTGGGTACAGTTTGATTTTATACTGACTTTGGTTTAAAGTGGGTACAGTTTGATTTTATACTGACATGATTACCTCAGAGGGTTTATGCATTCATCAAAAGACTGCCATGAATGAGAAGGAAAACTTAACAAAGAAGCAATGTAAACACTTGTGGCTTACTATTGAAATTTAGTTTTGACTTTCTTCAACAAATTTTGAATGCCTCGGTGGTCTTATGGTAGTGTGCTTACCTTGAACATTGAAGGTTCAGGGTTAAATCCCCAGTAGCGTCAAACCAAAGACATTATTTGTCTTCCTGTATATTGTTAACACATTAGAAATCCAACTCAGCGTGTCTGGCTAGTACAAAGCAGAGTTCATATTCAAATCATATCAACATATTATTATCCTATGTATGTAATAATAGCCACTGGATGTTAAACAATAATCCATCCATCCTTTAACAACTTTTGATTTAATTTTCTAGTATTTTTTAAGGTTGGTATTGTTGGAAGAACAGGTGCTGGAAAATCATCCTTGACCTTAGCCATGTTCCGCTTGATCGAAGCCGTGTCAGGTAGAATTTTGATTGATGGAGAAAATCTTTGTGATATAGGGTTGCACGATTGTAGGTCTGAGGTTACAGTTCTTCCTCAGGTAATTATACTGTACAATATGGAATTAAAATGTACCGTTATATTCTTTAAGAGCATTTCATTTAAATCTGCATCTAATGGGGGGAACACCAAGTTTATAATTTCTGTTGGTCCTGAGGCTCTGGATGAACCCTGTATAAACGTATTCAGGAAATTTTAAACTTGGTACAAATGACATACTTAGGGATGTTGCATGGTTTGAACAACAATTGTCACTTCAAATAAAGGTAAGGATTGTTTAACTGAGATAATCTAAAAAATATTTTAAGTATTTCAAAGTGGAATTTTAAACCATAACTTCACAAGGAAGGTAGAGACTACACTTCAATAAATTCAATCCTATTCTCATCACTTGGCGTCCGTAGTCCGTTAACTTTTACAAAAATCTTCTCCTCTGAAACTACTGGGCCAAATGGAACCAAACAAGCATCATAAGGGTATCTAGTTCAAAAAATATGTCTGGTGACCCCACCTGCCAACAAACATGACCGACATGGCTAAAAATAGAACATAGGGGTAAACTACAGTTTTTATCTTATATCTCAAAAACTAAAGCATTTAGAGCAAAACTGACAGAGGTAAAAATGTTCAAAAGGTCATGGCCTACCTACTATGAAATTTTTAGACGAATCCATCAACCTTTCGTTGGGTTATTGCCCCTGAATTGTTAATTTTAAGGAAATTTTACAGTTTTAGGTTATTATGATGCATATTATTATAGATAAAGACAAACTGTAAATAGCAAAAATTTTCAACAAAGTAAGATCTTCAAATAAGTCTACATGACCAAAATCATTGATTGACCCCTTATAGGAGTTTTTGCCCTTTAAAGACGCATCCGGCGTAAACTTTTATTTAAAGATCTTCTCCTCTGAAACCACTGGGCCAATTGAGACCAAACTTTGGTGGAATGGTCCTTGGGTGGCCCCCTTCCAAAGGTTTGTCCAGCATCCCCAACTTCCAAACCACTTAGACTTGGCAGCAATGGTCCTTAGGTCCTTTTTCAGAAATGTGTCCGATTTCCTGGACTTTGAACCAAGATGGCTGCCACAGCCGAATTTAGTTTAATATAGGACCCTATGGGAAATTCACTCAAAAATCTTCTCTTCTGAAACTACTGAGCCAATTGGAACTAAAGTTGGCAGCATTGGTCCTTAGATGGTCCTCTTTCAGAAATGTTTCCGATCACCCGGATTGTCAACCAAGATGGCTGCCACGGCCAAATTTAGTTAAATATAGGACCTATAGGAAAATTCATTTAAAAATCTTATCTGAAATCACTTAGCCAGTTGGAACAAGACTTAGTAGAAATGGTCCTTAGATGGTTCTCTTTTAGAAATGTGCCCATTGATCTGGACTGTCAACCAAGATGACTGCCACAGCTAAACTTTGTTTAACATAGAACCCTATAGAAAAACTAGCCAAATTGACTGCAACACGTAAATTTGTAGTCCTGCTCAAAGTGAAAAGTTAAATCCAGGTGAGCGATTCAGGCCCTTGAGATCCTCTAGTATTAGCATGCCAGGGAATGGACATTCTGATAGTATTTTTGTTTCATTAAATATACCAATAATAATGTATATACATTGTTCTTCAGGATCCCCTGTTATTTTCTGGCAGTATAAAAATGAATTTAGATCCTGGTAACCAACATTCAGAAGATGATCTATGGGAAGCCTTGGAACATGCTCATTTGAAAGATTTTGTATTAAATACAAAAGAGAATTTAGAATTTGACTGCGGACAGGATGGACAGAATCTGAGGTTAAATTTTACGGAATTAATGCTCTTACATTCAATTTGTTGGAACATTTAAATGTAACATTGGATTGTCTTATCTCAAAAGCAGGCTAGGTAGTTTGTTATAACAACTTATGCTTACCTTACTGACATGGGATATAAGCTTTGCTGATGTGGGATATAAGCTTTCCTGACATGGGATGTAAGCTACATGTAGTTCATGTTAAGATAGCTAGCTAGACTTCAGTTTTAATTAGCAATGATTTTCCAATTTATTTTAATTTTTTTATAGTTAGTACCATAATTGTAGCTTATTATGTTGTGATACTTAGCAAGCTCAAAATAGCATCAAATCTAAGAATCACCTCTTACAATATCATGGAACACACAATACTATGAGAAAAGACTATATGCATGTTATGTTTCAAATTTCTTTTCTTGCATAGTTGTTGTAAATCTGGATATCTCTATTGTCTTCTTGTGGCAATATTTGGGTACTGTTTAACCTTACAGTATTGGTCAAAGACAGCTTGTATGCCTGGCACGCAGTATATTGAAAAAAAAGAAAATTTTGATACTTGATGAAGCCACAGCTGCAGTTGACATGGAAACAGATAACCTAATACAGGAGACCATACGTAAAAGATTTGGGGATTGCACAGTACTAATTATAGCTCATAGACTTAGTACTGTTATGGACTGTGATAGGTAATTAGGCACAATTAAAACAGTATAGAATGGTTTAGGGCATTTAAATGCCCTGTATTTATGACTCGTATACATTTCAGTCAGTAGACATTCAAACTATAATGGGTTTATATTACTAGATTTGTTCACAATAGGGCTCTTTTCAGTTCAGTGCCATTTAAATTATTAGTTGATACCTAGAGATGCATTTTTCAGCAGGTTTGACTATTCTTCAGTCTACATTATGAAATTTAATTGTAGTAGCTCTCTGTTGAAAAAAAAAAAAAAAACAGGAGAAAATTGATGGCAATTTATGCTCCGTCTGTATTTTTAAAAAAATCATTTGTTGCAAGGATAATAAATTTCATTGTTATATAATTTTTGAGGATGGCATACATATGTATGTGGTAAACTTTAAAATCTCCAAAATTAATTATTAGGACCTTATTACCAGGAAGTTCATACATGTAGCTCCAGACTATTATGTACTTCACCCAAATTTCCAACAAAATGTAAATATCCACAGCAGCATTTGTTATAGCTAAACATGCGTCATAGATTATATGATTTCAATTGGAAACATTAGTGAATTATCTCCCTTGACCAAGTTACTCGAGGCAGACAGCAAAATACCCTCCCTCAGGCCCTAATGTCCACAGGGAACAATTGTAGTTATCTCCCTTTTTTTAACTTGGTTAAGCTGAGATAACCAATCAATTTTACTCATTATTTTTTGAAAACAACAAATTTAGTATAGTTGAAACAAGAAATTTTGTCTTATACTGACGACAATAATGAATTCACAGTATTACTGGAAGATTTGATCACAATACACTACATTTATTGAAGATATTGTTTTTGTAGGGTAATGGTAATGGACACTGGAGAGATCAAACAGTTTGATACCCCAAAGAATTTACTAAGAAATACAGAAGGGTTGTTTTATCAATTAGCACAGGATGCTGGCATTGTTTGATTGATCAAATAAAATTTGTTACTTTTATATCTCGTTGTAAACAATGCCTCCTCACTAGTCCACATGGTATATCATTATAAATTATATCGGAAACAATAATTGAGGATCACAGACTGGACATTTCTTTACTAGGAAATGATCTTTTGGTAGATACATGTACGCAAGGCCCTATTACATTCTTTTATGTTTTTAGCTCACCTGGCCTAAAAGGCCATGTGAGCTATTCTCATCACTTTGCGTCCGTCGTCGTCGTCGTCGTCGTATGTCGTCGTAAACTTTTCACATTTTTATCAACTCCTCTGAAACCACTGAACCAATTTAAACCAAACTTAAGTGGAATGGTCCTTGGATGGTCCCCTTTAAAAATTGTGTTCGGTTTTCCCGGGCGCCATCCAATATGGCTGCCATGGTCGGACATAGTTTAACCTTGGACCCTATGGGAATTTTAACATTTTCGTTATCTTCTCTGAGACCATTAGGCCAATTTGAACCAAACTTTGGTGGAATGGTCCTTGGGTGGCCCCTTTTAAAATTTGTGTTCGGTTTCCCCGAATGCCATCCAACATGGCCGCCATGGCTGGACTTAGTTTAACATTGAGCCTATGGGAATTTTATTTTTTCGTCAACTCCTCTGAAACCAGTGAACCAATTTAAACCAAACTTAAGTGGAATGGTCCTTGGATGGTCCCCTTTAAAAAATGTGTTTGGTTTTCCGGGGCGCCGTCCAATATGGCTGCCATGATCGGACATAGTTTAACCTTGGACCCTATGGGAATTTTACCATTTTCGTTATCTTCTCTGAGATCATTAGGCCAATTTGAACCAAACTTTGGTGGAATGCACCTTGAGTGGCCCCTTTTAAAATTTGTGTTCGGTTTCCCCGAACACCATCCAACATGGCCGCCATGGCTGGACTTAGTTTAACATTGAGCCTATGGGAATTTTATTTTTTCGTCAACTCCCCTGAAACCACTGAGCCAATTTGAACCAAATTTGGTGGAATGGTCCGTGGGTGGCCTCTTTCCAAACTTATGTCTGGCATCCCCGACTTCCAGCCGACATGGCTGCTGTTACTGAAAATAGAAAAGGGGGGGAGGATGAATTTCCAAAATCTTCTTCTATGAAACTACAAGGCCAGTTGCAACCAAACTTGGCAGTAGTTGTCCTTAGGAGGTTCTCTTTTAGAAGGATGTCCGATGACCAGGACTGTTAACCAAGATGGCAGCCACAGCCGAACTTAGTTAAACATATGGCCCTATGGGAAAATTCATTGAAAAATCTTCTTGGCTGAAACCACTTGACCAATTGGAACCAGACTTTGCAGCAATGGTCCTTAGGACGTCCTATTTCAGAATTGTCTGATTTCGTGGACTGTGATCCGAGATGGCCGACAGAGCCAAACTTAGTTTAACATAGAACCCTATGGGAAATTCACTCAAAAATCTTCTGGTCTGAAACCACTCAGCCAATTAGAACTAGACTTGGTAGCAATGGTCCTTAAAATGGTTCTCTTTTAGAAATGTGTCCATTGACCTAGACTGTCAACCATCTTGGCTGCCACAGCCGAATTTAGTTGAACATAGAACCCTATAGAAAAACCAGCCAAATCTTTAGTCCTGCTCAAGATGAAAAGTTCAATGCAGGTGAGCGATACAGGCTCTTTAGAGCCTCTAGTTTCCTTGCATATGTGGTTTGATATTTTATATTTTGGCAACTTGAGAGTAAAATTGAGCTTAGACTTATAAGTAAATGGCAATTAGTACCAAATTCTTTGCCGCACCCATATTGGTCTTCTTAGGTGTGGTTCATTCTTGAAGTGGTTTCTAAAATTAAAAAGAGGTGTTCTCTGGCTTTTTGTATGATTTTCCTGAATTGCATGAATATTACTTTCTCGTGTATATCAACATTACTTTAAGATGAAGAACAGCTATTCAGTTGCTTGACCTCTTTAGTCTTTATCATGAATTATCCACTATACCCAGGCTTACTATTGATCATGTTCACATTTTTTTATGATTAGTTGTTACTTTTGTTGAATTTTTACACCACTGAACTTGGCAATTTGCTGCTTGCTGTGAGACAATGGCTGACGATCCTCGAAGAATATGCTACAACCCCCACATATCAGTATTTTATATTGTATAATCTTTCATTGATGCGTACCACGTATTCATGGTTCAAAACTCCAAGAAAAAACTTCAGGGCTGTCCGTTTATGCAAGTGCTGACAATTTGGAACCTCTAAAACCCATATTTACATCTGTCCGGTGGTGACGTAATTTTTTTACCCGTCCGCCATGGAAAAAGTCCTCACTTTTACAATAAATAAGTCATTAAAATATTGCTTTATTCTATATTTCTACAACAATTTACTACTGCCACATAATAAATAATAATTTAACAAAAAACTAAAAATAAATATAAATCAAACTGTGTACATGCAGAATAACACCTGTTAATAAAAATAACCTTCAGTTAAATAAGCTATCAAAAAAACAAAAATATTTGAAATGCCCTTGCTTTCGTTACGTGATCAGGCAGAGCTTATATCAGTTGAATGCCGAGCTTATATCAGTTGAATGCCTACAGAACTCAATTTCTTTTGGCGTGGCAGGTATTCAGGCCATTTTGTTGACATATGTCCAGATATAATCAATGACCAGGTTGTATTAATATTTATGTTTTTAACAATTATTGTTTTATACACAATGTAAAACTAAATTTTTTTCAAATCTTGTATAATACACCTTCGTCTATATATTCTATATATAGATCATATATTTTGGTGGGGTCCATGTTGTTCATATATGTATGATTTTAGTTTTTAATTTTAGTGCATGTATTGTTTTGGTCTTGTATTTGTTGTTCTCCGGAGTTTATCAGTCGTTTTGATTTTCCCCTCCTTCAAATATCCCTTTGGTATTTCTTGACTTAACTATAGTACTATATGACAACATTGCCATCACTGAATACAGGTCAATGATATATACATGTATAATAGGAGATGTCCTGGATACACACAAAAATGAAATTGACAGACTTAGCTCAATCAGTTCAGTATAACAAGAGTTATATAACTGTAACAGCTACATTCAACGAAAAGAGGGAATTAGCAATGCCCTGCCATTTCTTTGTAAAACGTACTGTGCTTTTGAATTAAGAATGACGTACATTATTTTAACATTTTCTTAATGCAAAAAAGAGTTTGCCTGAAAATAACCAAATAGGACAGGGTCATAAAAATTTGTGCAACAAAACTGTACATGTATACATAATCTCAAAATTCTGGAAAAAAATTTACTGGTCCCAACACAAATAAAATCATACAATGTAGAATCAGTCTGTAAAATATATTCAGTGGAATTCTATATGTAGGATCCAACTAACAGTGATTTCAGAAGAAATAAAAATACCTTGCATGAGTCGTCCCCAACTACAGCTACTCTAATATAACCCATCATTTTCATGGGTGAAATTACCGTACCTCGGTAAAAATTTAACACTTACGTTAGAGATATATACTAATTTGTGATGTTATCCAGTTTCATTTAGCATCATTTATTATGTGAATATAAGTCATCTACTAAGTGATATCCCCCCCCCCAAATGTTTTTTTTTAGGTGGTGCATATCTTGATCAGAATTTAAAACAATCAAGTCAAACATACAAATTTATAATAATCAAGATTTTGAGTGCTTTTGATCAATAAGAATCAGAATAAATAACTTAATACATAATAAATTATTTGTAAATTACTTTTAATAACATACAATATATATTAACATTTAGCTTACATGTATATCTGAGAACCTAAGAATTCTGAATTCACAAACTTTGACCGAGTGCTTATTCGACCCATTACAACACATGTGAAAACATCGTTTACATTTTGATCTTTCACAATAAAGTCGGTTTTAATGTTAGTCACTCATGTATTTGAATGCTTCATAGACTTAGGTATACCAGAAAGTGTAGGAAATGTAAATAACTCTCAAAAACAATCGGTTTCTTCAATGAGTTATTTCCAAATCTGGACACCCTAGCTATGTGTAAAGACCTACATGTAGAGTACCTGAGGAATTTGTCACCAACTCAGTTGTTGATGTTATGAAAATGGCTAAAAAAATGATATTTTTGAAATATGCAATAAAACTCAAATTTTTGTAAATATATATGTGAAGGCAAATGCCACTGCCACCAGGCTTTGTCATTGTGCAACTACATTTATCTAAATATGAATCTGTTTCACGGCATTTTACTGCACTGTTTCAGCTAAAAATATTTTTGGTCTTTAACACTGTTGATTTGTTACAAAAGCACATTCTATGCATCAACATTTGTTGCATAAAGTTTATTTTATTCTTGATATCTTGTATCAGTACCAATAGCCTTAAAATTTTCAATATAATGACAGTATTGCAATTTTGTGACCCTAGTTGCATGGTTAAGAAAATATTCAGTGTTTCAATGTTAAATATAAGCAACATATATAGACACAAAATTTAGGATAAACATTCATAAAAATATCTCTTGTAATAATTATCTTGTTGTTAATAATGAAATCTAATGTCTAGTTTCTAAAAAATAAAAATTTAAGGCATGGTCTATATCATAAATACAACAAATAATAAAGATACATGTATTTGACTAAACAAAGAATGTTAAGGACCACTTATTATTAATACAATAGATATCCCAGGTATTTACATGTAAGTATATTTGTACATAAGATAGTATCTGTTAGAAGATATAAATATCCTGAACAGCTCTACGGGTCTTAAGGGGGAACAGAACACCTAAGGGTGTTAACTCTAAAAATCAGCTGAAAGTTTTAATCACATACTATTAGTCAAGAGAAATAAACCTTCTCAATGATCAAAATTAGTGTTTGTCAAACTGCTATATATCCAACGAAATTATTCCCGTAAATTGTGTGGTTCAAATTTCTTGAAATTTTAATATTTTGTCAACAGGTCAAATTAAATATTTTATAAAAATTTTATAAAAATTAAACAAGCCAAATCTACATGTATTTTAGTCCAAGTGTTGGGTACCCCCTTAAATAACTAATGGTAATAGAAACAGAGGCACCAAAATACATTATTTATATTTATGGCCTTATGTTTTTTGTTGAATATACATATAAATTTGCAGACAGAATCAATTTAACAACAATTATGCACCATGGTTTCTATGATCATTAGAAAAAATAATTTATATTACTAAAATAGCACTTAACATGCTTAATAAATAAAAAATCTAGGAGTTATATGACTGCACAGATTTAGTTAGGGTACAAAAATATACCAGAATATATATATATAACAATATGTATGAATTCATTTGAATTCACTTTCTAATTTAACATTCATCACTTAACTACATTTCTAAATACACATAGAACTGTGATAATGTATATGGACCATAATCTGGTATTCGAACCTTTGGTTTCCAAATTTTTAATCACTTGAATTTGAATTTTTGATCTTTGGAATATGTATAAAACAACATTTTATAAGAGAATCAGATGGACAAAAGATTTTCTTTAAACCCTGTTTGCTCAACACCTTTTTCGTGACAAGATACCATGAGATACCGAAATGAAAATTAGAAAATTGTGTAATTTTGTGTTTATAATAGCATTATCCAAGAACGATTTTGTCTTTTTCATAAGTTTTTATGCATGCATGATGCATTTGTTTATACTTTCAATTTTCTACAGGAAACCAAAAGAAACCAGAATGAAAGATGTCAAGATATTTCTCCTCAAAAGAACCAATATTATTTGCATTCTATCATGTTTTGTATACTCTAATAGATGGTCAAAATGAACTTATTGATGAGACATTTTTTTTATTATCAGATGAAGGATCAATAAAGCCAAACATTCTATTTTTATTTATAAGGGTGACAGGAAACAAAAAGAAACAGAGCTTTTAAAATATCTCTTTTTTTGTAAAAATGGCATGTATTTATGGCAAATGCAAGATAAATTGCAAACTACATGATGCAGTTGATAGGGAGAATATTAAGATTTTTCCCTGCTCAATTTCTGGACTGCAAATATTGATATTTAAAAAGACATCGTAACTGAAGAAACAATGTCTGTTGTTTCCTAATTAAAAATATAAAAAACAAGAGGCTCTCAAGAGCCTGAATCGCTCACCTGGCAAACAATGCACTATAAACTAAATTAATATATTAATGTTTGTTGTAAATTAAACTGAGTATTAAAGGTCACGTAAAATGCTGAAAATACCTTTAAAAGCCTTTCAAGAACCTCTGGAAAGAAATGGGCATATGTTCTCCCTTGATTAAGATACAGTCATGGTCAGTCTGATGACTCACAATACAAAATACAAGCTTTAATTCATCTTCAAATACAAGTATAAATCTTTTGGTCTATATGTTGTCTTCGTTTTTAAAATGTTTGAAAGAAGTTATATAAAAATTGTGGGTTAAGGCTTTTTATTGTACTTGAAAAGGAAATATTGCAGGAACAATCATGCTAAGTTTCATCCAAATCCCCCCAGTAGTTTCAGAGGAGAAGATGTTTGAAAATTTGTTAACAACCATGATGACAGACACCAAGTGATAGCATATTAAAAGCTCACATATTATGAAGTTTAATCATTGTTATACAACATTCTCATCATCACCATTCACTAAGGATACCATGTTTACTTTAAAAACCAAATATTGTTGAAATCCGAGCAAGTGTAAAAAATGGCGGGAAAATGGCCGTCCAAAACAAACTTTCATCATCACCATTCAACTCGGGATACCATGTTTGCCTTGAAAGTAGCTTTCACCTTCATTTTATTTCTATAATTCAGGAAAAAATAGCAAAAAACAGCATTTTGACCCCTATGTTCTATTTTTAGTAAGGGTGGACATGTTTTTCGACCAATCAAAAATCCAAGCATTCACTTTTTGCAGGATACCCTAAGGAACAATCTTACCAAGTTTCATTTGATTTTGAATAGTAGTTTCAGAGAAGAAGATTTTTGAAATAATAACATAAACAAGAGGCTCACCAGAGCCTGTATCGCTCACCTGGAGTCTGGTTTTCTTTGTACAATTAATCAACTATTTGACCAAGTTTGTTGCAATTGGTTCAATTGTTCAGGGAAAATTTGTTGAAGATTTATTTTTCATAAGGTTTAATGTTAAAATATGTTCCCTGATGGTGGTAGTCCTGGCAGGAAGTTGATAAAATTGACCAGGAATAAGGGTGAACCTTAAATAAATGTAACAGAACCCGACCTCAAATTACACAAACCAATAACTCCTAAATAGAATT
The DNA here is from genome assembly GCA_028015205.1 of Mytilisepta virgata. Lineage (NCBI taxonomy): Eukaryota > Metazoa > Mollusca > Bivalvia > Mytilida > Mytilidae > Mytilisepta > Mytilisepta virgata. Next base: position 36,602,007 of record CM051510.1, on the reverse strand, counting down.
TGGGATTCCCTTCAAAAGATCTCAACATGGCAAACATTTTTCAATTAACATTTCACTTCTATCTCAAATACTTTTGGAGATAAATGCAAAAATGTTAAAATTTTGAAAATTTGACAAAAAAAAGGGCAATAACTCCTAAATGGGTTTTGGGATTTCCTTTAAAATTTCAGGGTATGTAGATCTCAACATGGCAAACATTTTTCAAATTTACATATCACTTCTATCTCAAATAGTTTATGGGATAAATGACGAAAAATGTTAAATTTTCAAAATTTGATGAAAAAAGGGCAATAACTCCTAAATGGGTTTTAGCATTTCTTTCAAAATTTCAGGTTAGGTAGATCTTGTCATGCTGATCAATTTTACCTCTGTCAGATTTTTTATATCTGTAACGGTTTTTAAGTTATAAGCCAAAAACAACACATGCACCCCTATATTCTATTTTTAGCTACGACAGCCATGTTTTACGTCAGATCAAAATAAATTGAGGATCTTTTGTAGAGGACATGTCATAGATCATTCCTATTAAGTTTCAAACCAATCGGACCAGCGGTTTCAGAGGAGATTTTTGAATGAAAAAATTTTGAAAATTTGACAAAAAAAGGGCAACAACTCCTAAATGGGTTTTGGGATTTCCTTTAAAATTTCAGGGTAGGTGGATCTCAACATGGCAAACATTTTTCAAATTTACATTTCACTTCTATCTCAAATAGTTTTGGAGATAAATGACAAAAAATGTTCAAATTTTGAAAATTTGACGAAAAAAGGGCAATAACTCCTAAATGGGTTTTGGAATTTCCTTCAAAATTTCAGGGTAGGTAGATCTTGTCATGCTGATCAATTTTACCCCATGTCAGATTTTCGATATCTGTAACGGTTTTTGAGTTATTAGCAAAAAACAGCAATTTATGCCTATGTTCTATTTTTAGCAACAGTGGCCATGTTTTTCATCGGATCAATATAAAATGAGGATCGTTTGTGGAGGACATGTCATATATCATTCCTATGAAGCCTCGATCCAATCTGCCCAGCCGTTTCAGAGGAGAAGATTTTTGAAAATCAGCCAATCAGAAACAAGAATTGCCTCTGGTGGCCATGTTTCTTGACCAATCAGAACTAAATGAGGAATCTTTGTTGAGGACCTTCCATACACCACTCATGCAAAGTTTGGTTGGAATTGGCCAAATAGTTTCTGAGGAGAAGATGTTTGAATGAAAAGTTTACGACGGACGGACGGACGGACGGCGCGACGGACAGACGACGGACGAAAAGTGATGGCAAAAGCTCACATGGCCTTTTAGGCCAGGTGAGCTAAAAATTGGTATATACAAGCCCTTTTCTCCATTTTTTTGGCTCTTTGAGTAATATCTCTCTCACATATTTAAAACAACAAAGATTAACATATGGTTCATCACATAAACGATACTTGAAAAAAAGTTGTGACAGGAAACCAAAAGAAACTAAACAAGTTTGATCTATAATTTACCTATTATGTGTGATTACTTGCAAGTTGTTGGACCATAGATCATTTTCTCAACTATTGAGCAACAAGAAAAAAAACTTTGTTTTCTTTGAACTTTTGTAATTTATAGCAAATTAAGGGATAAAAAGATGGTGTTACAAAAGAAACCATGAATGTTGCTTCTTCAAACTCGATTTCTCAGATTTCAAAATTTAATTATATTTCACCAAATTCAGATGGCCATTTTGGGTTCTTGTATTGTGCTTTTACACCTCCTGTTAGCAATGCATTTCTCCAATATTTAAAAAAAAAAATCTGGTTAGCGTTATTTGGAAACCAAGTGTAATATAACAAACAATGCATTTGAAACTGCTGTAAAAAATGTTAGGGACCAAAATTTGAATTTCAATCACTTGTATGTTTGTAGTGTACAGACAAAAATAACTATCACTTAAATTGTTTAAGCTTAAACAGGCTATCTAGTTCCTTAACATGACAAAAACTCCTTAAGAAAATGATCTTTTTCTTGGTTTAGGAAACAAAAATTACGTTATTACCTACAAAGCAATTTCAAATTCACAAAGTGCCATAACAAGGATGTTTAACTGTTGATGGGACTTCCATGTGTGGGAATTTTTTATTATTCATATTTATATACTTCTAGAAATAAATTTTTCTTTTTGTGTGACATGTAACGCATAACGGTTTAGTTGGACTCTAATGAAAAAAAAATGAAAAAGAAAAAGCTCAAATATGAATATCTTTGTCTCAATGTTTAAAACATAGGCAATAGTTCAATAATCCTAATCACTGTTTTGGAAACTTTTTTAACACAGTCAATTTTTAAACTTTAAAATACCGTGACAAATAGGAAACCAAATGTAACACGTATTTTACATGTTTTAGGGGATCTATGAAAGAAATACATACATTTTCCAAGATTTTCTTTTTTCCATTCTACATTATAAATGTTTCTTAAAACTTTAAAAGAGACCTCAAAGTTTTGTAAGAAATAGATGTGATGAAATACCATGGCGTTATGCACTAAGGAAACCAAAAGTAACGGTAAGAAACCAAGGATAAAAACACAAATATGGGCAATAAAATATTTTTTTTTTGAAAAAAAAACTAGAAAATATTAATCGCAGCTATAAAAGGAACACACAACCAATTATTTTGCAACTCAATTATAGTACATATCAAAGAAATATGCAATTTTGATACTTTTTTATTGTTACAGGAAACGATTCGAATACCAAATTATGGTCCATATGGACTTATTAATATATATATGCAAATTGTTACCTGTATAATTGTCTAAAACCTATTATAAGTGATGTACAAATGTATCAATACTCTTAGGCAATTAACCCCATGCAGTGGAACAGGTAAAGCACTTTAATTACTACGATACAAATCCCATGCATAAATACATGTAGAAGTGTACCTCAATCTCAATATAATAAGACGGGCACAGGCCTTTGAGTAGATTTCATCAATGTGATCTCTCCATTGGCCTTGATATTGAAAATTCAAACCTAAATGATTATGATGAAGTGTCTCCTTGAATGCTACATTATTCATAAATAAAATATTGTACTTCCCAGTGAAGAGCATGGATTTGGTTTTAGATGCATTAAAATTAATTATCAATAATAAAATGACAATAATGTCAAATTAATTATAAATAAGAAATATAATAACATGTATAATGTGAAATGCCATCCTGTCACAGTATTTTTTTAAATTAATAAAAACATTGCATATCGATCAATTTGGAATTTATAATATTAACTATCTTTCATTATTAAATTAATCAAATGAATAATATCATACAAAATAAATAACGAATCATTAGCAGTATGCAAAGGAAAAATTGATGGAAAAAAAAAACAGAAAATTTAGTACAAAATGTAGAAATAAAGAAATCTCATTAGATTTTCAACTCTAGGAACGACTACTACATGTAGATTTACATTGATCCAAGAGCCGGGGCCTCAATTCTGCCCCGTCTCAAAATACTAAAGTTGTTCACTAAAACCTTTTGAAACACTTGCTACCAGACATGACATTTGTTCTTTTGGCTACTGAAAATGTTGGTAAAAATTACTGAACATTGATAATATTTGGCTCTGTTGCAAGGTACTGTCTCCCTTTGTCAGGAATATTCTTTCAATTCACAAATTTGATACAAAGTGAATTACCAAATGAATCAAAATTTATAATATCTGTGAACTAATAAAAATTTCAATACATAAGAAAGAATAATGTTCAGTATAGTATCATACAAATTCACGAGAAAAAAAACATCCTCATAAGCCGTTATACATTCTACATACAGAAGCAAGCAACAAGTTGTCACTAAAATTTGCAAATTTCCTTGAATTGTATAAGAACCTAAGTCCCCAAGTTCATAATTTTGGAATGACAATTTTTTTCACCAGGAAAATTATTGGATTTATATAAAAGACAAAGAAATAATAGAACCTAATTTTATAATCCTCATCAGCTTTCCTTGACTTTGAATAATTTAGACAGACGAGCAGAATAAATCAGTATAATTATAGAGTTCAATATCATTACAGCTGTCAATATTCCAGTACTGTTGCCCAAAATAGGCAAACCTGGTGCTGGAGGTAGAACTCCTCGGCGAGCTTTCATGTCGTGAAGTGTCGCTTGCATCTGGTCCAGTGTTCCCAAAATAGTTATCACGTGAAAAAGTTGATGACTATGACCAACAATGTCAAAACATCCTGGGTTTAATCTCTCAGGAAGATGGGTTGCATATAGAAATGCTGCCGTTAGTACAAAGAGAAATTGTCGAGCATGTTCAAATTGTGAGGCCAACTCACACTCTTCAGGTTCACAAAATAATAAGCGATATACAATTGGAATTGTATCATATATGTAAGGCAAAGCAAAAGCACCAAGTCGAAGGACTTGTCGAGCAAAAGATAACTTCATAAATCGTGTTTGGCATGATGTTAATGTACACAACAAAGAGAAGACAACTGCTATGAAAACATAATAATCACCAAACCATGTGTTCACCAGGCCAACAGGAAATGAGTAGGCACGGTAAGCTATTGCTACGCCACAGCTGAACAAACTCAACGAACCATAATCCATAAAGAAACAAATATGCCTTGCGTAATCAGACATAACATTGAATGTATGAGCAGTAGCACTGGCCAAAGGAAACACAACACTTGCAAACATGTAACATAGCAGCGGCCAGGTGTATTCATCATGACGAAAATCCAATGTCTCTGACAGTCCTTTCATGATCCAGAGAAAATACACAGAGGGTAGAAAATGCGTCCAAAAATTCAGTGTTTCGTTAGTAGCATCAAATACACTTAGCATACACTGTTTAACACTGCTTTTTGGATGCCTATATCCACTGATGATAAAATGTTCGTGGAAATGTTCTGGAACTTCATGGAATTTGTATGTAGGACCACCCAATCCAAATGAAGCCATTCTTCTTCTGGAAAATAAAAAATATCCCATAAGGGCATAAGGTAATCAATTGACAAAATTTTGAAAAAGAACTTCAGTTTATGGGAAATATTAAAGATGTTCCTATCTGTCATTTTACCTCCATTTAATCAACCTAAGTATTTGATTTTGTCCCATTTAGTATTCATCCGTAACCTTATGTTTTCATATTCTCAACATTGATAACCACAAAGTCCTGTGGCATTTACAATTGTTAAGTAGAAATATACGGCTAAATAAAGGATGGATGGGTGAATTACTGTTTTACATTCAGTGGCAATTATTTAAATCATATCAGGATGTGAACATGTTAATATGAAACCTGCTTTGTACTAGACCGACACCCCGAGTTTGATTGTTAACGTGTTAGCCGACCAGTCCTTTGCCACTTGCTTGGCAAAGAAGCAGCAAATATCAATTTTAATGTCTGGTTTGACACGGCTTTGGATTGGACCCGTGACCTTTTGTGCACTAGGTGAGCACGATACCACCAAGGTGGTTTTACAACAACAATGTACAAGAAATAAGCTGAAATCCAACAGACTACCTACTTACAACTAAATTTTTCTTTGCAAAACCTCTTTAAAAATACTGAAATACCAGGCAGTATTCATGGTATTAAATAACTGCACAGTTCATCATTTATATTTTTTGCAATACTTAAAAAATATCTGTTTTAATTGAACTTACTTTTTTTACTCAATTTAACCATTAGAAATTTACTGTACTTAACTTTACCTGTTGTTGTGTTGATAACAAAAATTGTCTTAATATATAGTAAAGTTATTTACATCTACTTGACAATGTGGTTTATCTTATATCCGTATCAAAAAACTTAGGTGGAGTATAAACCTATAGATAGCTATCAGTACTTAAGTCATTTTCAATTAAAACTTCATAATGAAAATATTACCAAAAGATTTGTTTAGGAGACGACTTTGTCAAATTGTAGTTTATGTATATGTTCATTGCATATCTTGAAAAAAATATTAAGCCAAAAAAAAGATGTCCCGGTTTCAAGATGCTATATTAAAAAAAATTCCCTGATCTTGCCCTTAATCACTCAACCATCTCCCTAAAAATCAAATAGTATAACTTCTTTCTAAGAATCCATCCTCCCAAGTCAGGGTTTTGTGATTCCATGTTTGTTCCTACAAACCCCTGATATCACACATTCATTTTTGGTCGAACATATCGCCGTCTGGTGTGTGACCTAGAAAATTCTACCGACAATACAAATGGACTCTCTTTTGACCTTGAGAAGTAACCAATGAAAATCGTTCACTTCAGATGTGTGATGTCAGGCCAGGGGTTTGTAGGAACGAATATAGATACAAAACCCTGACTTGGGAGGATGTAAGAATCATGCAGACCTTAACATGCTTAAATTAATAATTCACTGCGGAAAATAAAACATGTTTTTAAATTCAAAATTCAAATTGCTGTCAATTCTAAGTCATTTTTATTATTATTATTTCTTGATATGGTCATATCTAGTTCAGTGAGTAATCTCCCCTTTCTGACCCATTTGTGGAGTATTAAATCATATAAGTTTCTTTTAACTCTAATTAAATACAAATTAAGCAACATGGCTGTTATTAGTGTTCTTCATCTTAATGTCAAATTTAGAGGCCAACACCATGGCAAAAAATCTCACATCTCAGAGGCATTAGTCTTAGTTGAATTCTTTAAAGGTCAACTGAAGCTTTACTCAGCTTTACACAGATGTGTTATAATTTCATCATACTACAGTCTATGCACAATTAAAGAAATCTGACAGATATATCGTCCATGAATTTAAAATTACTTTTCAATAATATGTGGTATGTACAAGATGTACCAGATACAATGTATTTTTATAGTTCATGATTTTAAAGTTACTTCTCATTATACCTGTATGTACCAGGTATGTTTACTTACAAGATTTCATACATCATGAGATAACATCAAATTTGAAATAAATTATTCAGTTACACCTAAATATGTATATATGCTTCAGTGAGAAAACATTCAGTATTTTCCCAACTCAAAAGTAATAATGAATTTGTAAAACAAGAGTGAATAATTATAATTGTACCATTCCATGCTATTTGTGGGTGTTGTTTTTGCATTTACCGATATGAATTTAAGACATCTTATATAATTTTACCCAATAATTTTATCGTTATTTTAAAGCTAAGGTAATCATAAACAGACGTTTATTTTTTACAGCCTGAACTCTATACACTTCATTAAACAAGAAAGGGATTTTATTACATTCTATGTCTCCTTTTAAGAACTTTGATCATGCATTTATTCAATCGATTATACAATAAATAATGTAACATGTTTGTGTGTTATATATGTAATATGTGGAAAAGACATCGTAAAGTTGTTGATAATTTGAGTCTGATAATGCTGGAAATTATTTTTATTGTACAGCACCATACTACTTACTATATGTAGAATGTAACCTAAATTTAGCATGCAATATTCTAATATATTGCAAAGTAACTCTTGGTAACACACATGCGTACATGTACATGAATTATTATTAACTATTGTTACATGTACGCATCTATGTTACCAAGAGTTACTCTCATAATAAATTCTGCTGAGGAAAGCCGGCGACCGGCTTAAACGTCCGGAATTATGATTTATAGTTTTTATTTATATTAACATTGAATCGACATGGAATATATATATATATATATATATATAATTTATACATGGTTCATATGTATACATGTACAAATTTTGATGACTAAGTCACTTTCAAGATTTTTCCTTAATATGTGGTTCAGAAAGACATAGAGACCACAGAAGTCCGTAGACATGCTAGATAAATTATCATGGATACCAATTCAAATAAACTGCTGCACCTTATGTGTATGATACGCCCGTAGGAAAATATTGGTTTCTTTCTTAGCAAATTAAGCATCATGTTACTTTTTCAATGGCTTAAAACATCTAGATTATACCCAGCTGATTATAACACTGTAACAACAAACTAAATATCATCTAAAGCAGGAAATTTTATACATTTGTACATATAAAAAATTTGCTTATATTTGGACAATCTAAGTCCCATAACTCTGGAACGACAAGAGTGAAAATCGTCAGAAAGTATATAGACCCTCAGACCACTATTTGTAAGAATGTATAAAAGTTTGAAAAAAACTAGATGTACTGTGAGCATAGCTCACAAAGGATACCCCCCGCTTTGAAGTCCAATTATCTCCCTTGTTTGATATCGGAAAGCAAAGATTTTTCTTCATGCACATCTTTGGATGATGTTCTTCCTTTCTGTAAAGTTTCGTTGAAATCCATTGAGCAGTCTAGGAGGAGTTGCACTTACGATGTTCATATATAATGTATAAGCCAAAAAAAAATAGAAGTCCAATTATCTCCCTTGTGTGATATCGGATGTTAGCAAAGATTTTTCTTCATGCACATCTCTGGATGATGTACTTCCTTTCTGTAAAGTTTCGTTAAAATCCATAGAGCGGTCTAGGAGGAGTTGCGCTTACGAGGTTCAGATATAATGTATAAGCCAAAAAAAATAGAAGTCCAATTATCTCCCTTGTGTGACATCGGAAAGCAAAGATTTTTCTTCATGCACATCTTTGGATGATGTACTTCCTTTCTGTAAAATTTCGTTGAAATCCATTGAGCGGTCTAGGAAGAGTTGCGCTTACAAGATATATGGACAGACGGACAGACAGACAGACAGACGGATGGACAAGTGATTCCTATATACACCCCCAAACTTTGTTTGCAGGGGGTATAATCAGTCAAGACGTATGCAGTTAGTGTGCGACAAGTGAAAAATTGCTTATATTTGGAAAATCCAAGTCCCATAATTCTGGAACAAAAAGTGAATATCATCAAAAAGTATAGAGACCCTCAAACCACCATTTGAAATAATGTGTTAAAGTTTGAAGAAAATCAGTCAAGGCATACTTGAGTTTGTGTGCGACATGAAATATTGTTTTTTATTGAACAATCTAAGTCCCATAATTCTGGAACAACAAAAATTACAATCATCAAAAAGTATACAGACCTTCAGACCATCATTTGTAACTAGATGTACTGTGAGCAAAGCTCACAAAGGATACCCCCCGCTTTGCCTTGCCCAGGGTAAAGTTTCATAAGATATTTGCATCAATTTAAGCATACTCATGGTTGCCTTTACTACTCCAAAACATGATATATCTGTTCATGTTTCGAATGGCTGATGTAACTTGGGAAGTATAGGTACAGCAAAAATTGTTATTTTTTTTTCAAATTGAACCTGAAACATATACCAATACAGATCTAGAATTAAGAGTATTAGTTATAAAATAGAAGTCGAATTATCTCCCTTGTGTAATATCGGAAAGCAAAAACTTTCCTTCATGCATATATTTGGATGATGTACTTCCCTTCTGTAAAGTTTCGTTTAAATCCATTGAGCGGTCTAGGAGGAGTTGCGCTTACGAGGTTCATATATTCTATAAGCCAAAAAAAATAGAAGTCCAATTATCTCCCTTGTGTGATATTGGAAAGCAAAGATTTTTCTTCATGCACATCTTGGATTATGTACTTCCTTTCTGTAAAGTTTCATTGAAATCGATTGAGCGGTCTAGGAGGAGTTGCGCTTACGAGGTTCATATATAATGTATAAGCCAAAAAAAATAGAAGTCCAATTATCTCCGTTGTGTGATATCAGAAAGCAAAGATTTTTCTTCATGCACATCTTTGGATGATGTACTTCCTTTCTGTAAAGTTTCGTTGAAATCCATTGAGCGGTCTAGGAGGAGTTGCGCTTACAAGATATATGGACAGATGGACAAGGTGATTCCTATATACCCCCCCAAACTTTGTTTGCGGGGGGTATAATGATGTGTTACAGTTTAAAGAAAATCAGTCAAGGCATACTTGAGTTTGTGTGCGACATGTGAAAAATTGCTTTTTATTGGAAAATCTAAGTCCCATAATTCTGGAACAACAAAAATTACAATCATCAAAACGTATACAGACCCTCAGACCATCATTTGTAATAATGTGTTACAGTTTGAAGAAAATCAGTCAAAGCATACTTGAGTTTGTGTGCAACATGTGAAAAATTGCTTTTTATTGAAAAATCTAAGTCCCATTATTTTAGAAGAACAAAAATTACAATCATCAAAAGGTATACAGACCCTCAGACCATCATTTGTAATAATGTGTTAAAGTTTGAAGAAAATCAGTCAAGGCATACTCCCACCTCATGCTTGTGTCAACACTTTTAAACTACATATACAAAAAAAAAAAAAAAAAAAAAGTATTTAGAAAAATACAGTGTATATGCTGAATATAACAATTTAGATAAAGCTTATTTCCAGCTGTTGATGTTGTTAATTTCTATCCTTGTATATTATAACCATGATGCTAATTAAACTTACCTGAGAAATTCCATTAAAAAACATCCAAATTATCAGACAGTTTTTATGCTTTTTTATACAGGCTACAAATATTTATACATACCTTTAGTTACCTATATTTGTACCTGTTCCAAATCCATTAGTTTCCCTCAGTCACACCTTTACAGGCATCATAATCCTCTGTAAAGTAAATGTAACTTTATTAGTATGTCGTGTCAATAACTATGATAAACAGATTCATAAAAACTTGTAATATTGAACAATCTAATTCTAAAACTATAATGGCCATTCAAAATATCGACTGCAAAGGTAATCAAATAACTCTTATATTGTGAAAAATACCAATGATTGCACAAACATGTATAATATCCCTTTGTATACTAAGGTCATTTAAAAAATTTACATTTCAGTCAAAATCAAAGATAAATTAACTATGCTGTATAACACAGCACAGTAAACTGCAGAATAACAATGGTGTGTAGCCCTCCTTCAAATTTTACAAGGTCAAACCTAACTTTCAATTTTTAGTTTAATCTTATCTTTTTGAAACTGATTTGCATTTAATCATGTACCCCAGTTGTGTCTGTACACTTTTATGACACTTTTACACCATCACACTTAAGGGTAAAGGCGGTTTGTTGCAGGTTTTGATAAATATACTGCCCTCATGTCAAGGTGGGGTGCCGCCCAATATTATCTTTTTTAACCATTGAGTGCCCTCAAAATACGAAATTTACCATGCCTTCACAAATTTCTGGGAAAAACACTTAACTGTAGCGGTACCACTAAGCTATAATTTTCATCACTGTGGTTTTTATTTGGAACAATATATGTACATTTATAAAATGTTTATAATTTTGTTCTTAATGCACTCCAGCTTCTGCTAAATATAAAGGTAGAATTGTAAATACAGTAATTACAGGAGGCACCAAAGTAAATTTAATAAGGGCACCGGTCTAAACAATAAATTATCAATTTTTATAAATTACCAGTGGATTAATTTAAATGTAAGATAAAAAAAGTATTGTAAACAAATTTTCATGATTTGTAAACGATTTTCAAAATTTCATTGTTCAAGATAATCTGGTTACAAATATTTTCAATGTATCTGTAGTTACAAAGAGCAATGAGTAGCAATTACTTTGTTATCTTCTTTTAATGTTTTAACTCAATTAGAATATTGAACAAATAAAATTGATTTGTCTTCCATTCTATTCTTTATCTTTTTGTTATATAGAACTGACTGTAATAGAAACTGTTTACCTGTTACTAAGTGAAACTTCAATAAAAGTTTATTTTATGAATATATTAAATTCTCCAAACAAAACACCTATTTTCATCTTAATTATACTGATAACAAATCAATATATATATACTGAAAAGAAAAAGAAATTGATTAGATGGACATGATGGAAAATGACTTTTAAAAGAATAAATGCCATATTTTTTAATGAATAAGTATATAAAATTCATTGTAATTGCACAAATACACAATTTATTTCAGTTCATGTACACAGTTTTTCACCATAATATTACATGATCGATTAAAGCAGGGGACCAGTCTAAGTAGCATTTTTGTCCACCAATTACAGATTATAAGGATCTAATACCGGTGAAAGTGCAAGATGGAAAAATCTCAGACACCCAAGGGAAAGATTTCTGGTCTCCAATGAGGCTCCGCCGAGTTGGAGACCAATGGAAATCTTTCACGCGAAATGATACATGAAGTTCCACAGCAGTCAAAGATGTTCAGTAGGGTTTTAGTCGGTACTACATGTACTAAGGAAGTGCTAAGGCAATAATTACCATAATGTTGTACTGCTGTACGAAGTCCCTGATAGCTCTTATAGAATTGTCATGCTTGAAAGTGTGGTTTTGATGATGTGCAAAATGAAGCTACAGTCAGTCTTAGGACTTGACCGATGTACTTGCAGTATGTAACACCATTTCCTCTACCATTAAAGACAACATGCCCTACATTAGTACATGTAGCTCCTATTTCAAACTGATTCTGCCCAACACCACAATGTTCAGACCTCAACATGCATCTGTTTCCATTATGCAGTTTTCTGCATATCTTTTGCCCTTCTCCAGATCCATGTTGATCTTTGTCATCTGCGATTGAAATGCAGTAGCAACTTTCACCTCCTCCATTGCTGATCATGATAACATCAATTTTGCGGTCATTCAAGGAAATGACATGGTGTGAGAAACGGACCCCTGCCTGACGGGACAAAAACCTCTTGGCCTGGGTAACCATGGTCTGAGTGGTATGCTTAGGAACTGGTTTTGCAGATGCTGTCGTAAGATGTAGTGATCAAATTTTACATCAATTTTTGTCCTTTCGAATGAAAATTTATGTAAATTCTGAAAATTTAATTTTTAGACTTAAAATTTAGAACCTCATTTTAGTGACTCAGTTGAAGGGTTAACCCTAATATTACAGTTTTTAACGAAGATTACAATGTACTTAACATCTGCTGCTTTTCAATCTGGCATGACATAAAAAGGAAAATTTCTAGAAAGTATGATATATACAGAATTCAGATAAGAAATTTGTATATATATCACCTCCACAGCATGTAAACAAGAGGCTCCCAGGAGAATGAATCACTCACCTGTTATATTTTGTGTAGATCTTGATTATTTTTGCTATTTAATTTATACTGTCACATTTTCGCCTTAAAATTGACTTGTACAGATAAAATAAAGAATACTGAACACAAATATATATGGTTGCTAGGGACTTTTTAATCAGTTGCTATGGACTTTTTCAATGACCTTGACCCTCCATTTTACTTGTACAGCTACGATTTAATTTATTTCAAGTTATGCTCTATAAATCTGTGGCAATATGTCACACCATTATTTTTACTGATAATAACTGTTTCATGTGTTTACATGTAAATAATCTTTCAAGTGCAAAAAACTCCTACATGAAGACTATCTGACTATTTTGGTCATGTTGACTTATTTGTAGATCTTACTTTGCTGAATATTTTTACTGTGTACAATTTATCTTTATCTATAATAATATTCCAGCTAATAACCTAAAACTGCAAAATTTCCCTAAAATTAACAATTCAGGGCCAGGGGCAATAACCCAAAAATGGGTTACATTGTCTGAAAATTTCATGGCAGGTACACAATGTAGATCTTGACCTCATACACATATTTACTTCTCACTTTTGCTCTAACTGCTTTAGTTTTACAGATATGATTCAAAAAGTGCATTTTTTCTCCTACATGTATGATCTATTTTTAGCCATGCAGCCATGTTTCTAGACGGACTAGAAAATAAAACACAAAGTTTATACTAGATACCCTAAGGATCTATCAGCCTAAGTTTGGATGAAATTGATATTGTAGTTTCAGGGAAGATTTTTGAAAGTTTACAAAGATGACGAAAAACAATGGGAAAATTGTCTTAAAGGGCAAAAACTCCTATAAGGGGTCAATGAACGATTTTGGTCATGTTGACTTATTTGTAGATCTTACTTTGTTGAACATTTTTGCTGTTTACAGTTTGTCTTTATCTATAATAATATTCAAGATAATAATTTTAGATTCTAAAACTGTAAAATTTCTTTTAAATTAACAAATCAGGGGCAATAACCCAACAAAGAGTTGACTGATTCATCTGAAAATTTCATGATAGGTAGATCGTGACCTGATGATCATTTTTACCCAGTCTAGTTCTAATTGGCTTACTGGTTTCAGACCAGAAGATTTTTGAGTGAATTTCCCATTGGGTCCTATGTTAAACTAAGTTCGGCTGCATCAGCCATCTTGGTTTATAGTCCACAAAATCAGATAATTCTGAAAGAGGACCTCCTAAGGACCATTGCTGCAAAGTCTGGTTCCAATTGCTCAAGTGGTTTCAGACAAGAAGATTTTTCAATGAAATTTCCATATGCCAAAAAAAAAAATATGTCTGTTTCGGGTTTCCCGACCGACCCTAATTTTTTCTCTCCAAAATTAACAAAATCGGTAATTTCCGCCAATTTCCGGTATAATACGGATCATTTCCGGTAAAACCGAAAGTACGTTTAAAACCAAGTCACAATAGCGTTTGAATAGGAGACTGATTTATATCACGTAAATCCAAGCGTATTACTGATGATGAGCACAATGGAAGCCACGAGTAAACATGACATCCATGTTGTTTTGACATAGTTGGTTTTTGTCAAACAATACTTTAATATTTTGTTCTTGATTAAAGTTCTTTAAACATTCTCTTAGATTTAAAGTGATTGTACATGAAATAATTAGATTTTTCTTGTGCAGGTTCAATTACATCTTAAACAGATCATTTTCAAGAGCCTTTTATCCCCCTGTCTTTGTCCAGTGTCAGACTGATAGTTTTTAACAACTAAACATTAAAAGCCTAAAGGAGGTTTGAATTTTGAAGTCCAAAACACAAAACATTTTGCAAAACCAGACAAAATTATTAGACATAGAAGACACATAGAACAACACTATGAAGAAACACATATTACAATCAGCAACATGAACTTGCATCAGTTCTAGAGTGAACTCAGCTGCTCAAGACAGGGTAGCGGTTTCTGCTGGTTACCACTTATTTTACGGTATCAGACATACATTTGTACATCTATAACATACAGGTCAGACATTCTTCATACTCAAGGTTTAATAAAACAAATGAATGAAACATTTTGTCAAAAAATACATCAATGAACAGAGAAATTTGTAACTTTTTAAAATATATATATTTTAAAATACAGTGTACTTATATTTTGTTAAAAATTCCTACAAAAAATAAGTGCATTGTAATAAAAGACATGATTAATAGGTGTGTGTTAAAAATTAAACTTTCTACTTAAAACCATACACTTTCATGACTTAAACATGATGCTATTTTACAAATATAGGCTCAACTTTAGTCGACAAAAAAATAAAATGAAAAAAAGAAATAAAATGAAAATGCCTACCTACCTACCCTATTTTTGGGAGGAATGTAACATGTGTAACCCTAAACAGACATTTTTTTTTGGCCTTATGTTATACTAAGTTCGGTTGTGGCAGCCATCTCTGTTGACAGTCCAGGTCATTGGACACAATTATGAAAGAGGACCATATAAGGACCATTTCTACAAAGTCTGGTTCCAATTGGTAAAGTGGTTCCAGATAAAAAGATTTTTCAATGAATTTTCCCATAGGGCCGTATGTTTAACTAAGTTCAGCTGTGGCTGCCATCTTGGTTTACAGTCCAGGTCATCGGAAATCCTTGTGAAAGAGAACTTCCTAAGGACCATTACTGCCAAGTTTGGTTGCAACTGGCCTTGTAGTTTCATAGAAGAAGATTTTTTAAATTCATCCCCCTTTTTCTATTTTTAGTAACAGCAGCCATGTCGGTCGGAGGTCGGGGATGCCGGACAAAAATTTGGAAAGGGGCCAACCAAGAACCATTCCACCAAAGTTGGGTTCAAATTGGCTCAGTGGTTTCAGGGAAGTTGGCGAAAAAGTAAAATTCCCATAGGCTCAATGTTAAACTTAGTCCAGCCATGCTGGATGGTGTTCGGAGGAAACAGAACATATATTTAAAAGGGGCCACCGAAGGACCATTCCACCAAAGTTTGGTTCAAATTGGCCAAATGGTCTCTGAGAAGATAACGAAAATGTTAAAATTCCCATAGGGTCCAAGGATAAACTATGTCCAACCATAGCAGCCATATTGGATGGCACTCCAGAAAACCAAACATATATTTTAAAGGTGACCATCCAAGGACCATTCCACTTAAGTTTGGTTTAAATTGGTTCAGTGGTTTCAGAGGAGTTGATAAAAATGTGGAACGTTTACGATGATGACGACGACATAAAGTGATGAGAATAGATCACATGGCATTTTAGGCCAGGTGAGCTAATAAAAAAGCCATACAATGAACTAAACAAAAATTTAAAAAGACAGCACAGAAACTAAAGCACTAGCAATGACATCAGGTGCTTCAGAAGGGTAAGCATGTCCTGTTCCATTAACAGAACCTATCACACTACAAGTGAGTAAAGCCAGTGAAGTGTCAAGTCTCCTGAGGTTTTAAATTCCAGAAGGACCTGAAATCTAACTGAAGATATCTAGTCTCATAAGTGAAATAGAAACTTTGTATTGTACAATCCATTTGTGATGACAACCATAAATGTTTTAGATTGACGAAATAAACCGTGACTAAACATAACGATAACCCTGTGGCCTGTCTCAGAAGTTTATGCGACGGCAATCTCACCCTGCCAAAAAAGTTGAAGTATAAATCTCATGCACAGCAGTAACAAATACCAAGTGAAATATACACCCCATAGGCTGGATACTATGTTACTGCCAAGAAAGGGGAAGTTCACAATCACAATCAGAAAATTAAAATCATCATGTTTGTCATAAAGTTTTGACTTTAATCACCCATTATTATCTATATAAGAGTAAAATCTTAGATATGAAGAAGTTGGTGTGTCTGTGGTCTATTATTTGGAGTTCACTAGGATAAAGGACATGTAGGTAATCCTTAAAGTTAGGATTAAGTGACAAAACATCATCTATATATATAGTAGAAAGTGAAATTAAAGGACTGGTCTAGTTTCATTGTCTTTCATTTAAAATGTTGCGTAATTTTCTTTTAAATGCAATTATATTGTGTCTGGGTCGTAAAGTATTTTCATGTCAGTTAGTTTGGCCTAATTAAAATTAAGAAAAAGCTGCATGAATACAGGACAGAAAAAAAAATTCTCTACATACCCTAATTGGGATTTAACATTTTATCCCAATCAGCATACAGTATGCCAAATTATTGTGGGTTGCCAACAATCTTATTAGGACAATTTTCCTCACGACCTGATGGCTCTTGCCCAGTGTTGGTCTTTAGCAATTAAAATGCCTGATTTCTATCAGAAGGGATAAATATAGATTCTCCTTCAGGCACGAGTGGGTTATGGAATTTCTCCACCCGGGATAGTTAAATTTTCGATTTTCAACACGAGAGCATTTGCGAGCGTGTTAAAATCTAAAATTTAACTATTGAAGGTGGAGAAATTCCATAACTCACGAGTAAATTGAAGGAGAATCTGTTTCTCCTATGATTTTGAACAAAAAAAAAATAAGAAAATGTCGTTGCTATGTAGTTTGTTTACATAGACGTCATTTCGGCACTTCTCTAGTTTATCGTTCCAATAAGTGTAGGAAAAAGGGCGGTAATTCCCACGTAGAAATTTAATCACCGGGAAGTGGTTAAAAATATTATGTATTTCTATCCCACCGATTAAACACGTCAAGAATAGGAGAAATATAGATTCTACAACAACCACCAGTTAGTTATAAAATTTATGACCTCGAGATAGGTAACTTTTCATTTTTAGACTGTGAAGCTTGACCGAGCAGTTTTAAAAAAATAAAATTGATTATCGAGAGAGGGTAAATTTCATAATTAATGCATCAAGATTTTGGAATCTTTTTCTTTATAAATTACAATGTAAAACTCTGCATGGAGAGGTCTTCCGAGCGTTTTTATGGGATATTTTACAAGCAATTAAACAACCTCTGGTGATATCAGAATTTATCAAACGGTCAAGAGATGTATAAATGTGCACAGAATTAGAGAAATCATCAGATTAGGTTCACATTCATTTGTACTGCACTAGAAAGTTAAAAAGAAATTTGCGGATTTTTTATGCGTCTTACTTTTTTAAGAGTTTGTTTTTATTCTCAGGTTAATGGCTAATGTTCACGCACATAGTTAGAGTTTTTGTTGAAGAAAAAATTATCAGATCACTGACGTACCCCTTTTTTTGCCGTACAAACACGTGTCTGAGGCCGGGTCATAATCGTTGCATCTAATCAGTTTGCTGATTAATGTGATCCAGGAAGTCTTATTTTTAAATTCCATCTTCCGGTCTCTAACCTCACGAGAAATCTCGAGAGGCGCCAGATTTGACAGGTCAATGATAAACAATATTTTGAAGTCCGTGTAACTGTTTATCCCACACGTTTCAGAAAATGATCACTTGGTGAAGAATTCGATACTATCCCCAAAGTTTCTGTAAGCTATAAATACTAATCTGATATGTCCTCACTGAAACTGACCTCAGTCTCAGAAACCATTTTTTTCAGATTCTTTTCATTTGTTTTTGTCAAATTTGAAAAAAAACATTTTCTTTCTCTTAAATTTCGTTTTTCTGTTAACAGCCTAATTGTAAATTCAATCAAGTGGCAGAATAATCAACATTGATGGCGGCCACCTATAACGCAGTAACGCCTAAGCCGGCTAAGGGCCGACGCAGAAGCCTGAATGTCGTAGTGATAAAATGTTAATTCAAAACCTAGCTATGCAGTTTGCAAAATTGCCGAATAAAATTTAAAATTAATTAAATGCAATTTGCAGAGTCTTTTGAAATCCAGTTGAGACTTATTGATGATAAAAATCAGAATCTTTTATTGCTTTTTTTCCAAAAGTTTTTTTTATCGATATCATTTCCAGAAAATGAAACTGTTATTGTTTCGTGCATTAATTCCGCGGTATCTTCGGTAAGTTTTGCGATTATACTCCTTTCTTTTACAACTTTGGTTGAAATGGCAATATATATCTAAGATTAAATCCTCAACAGACAGTGGGGTCAGGTTCACATCTGCCATTACACACAAATTTGCAGGTGACAAATACAACCTATGTCCATTACTAGTGGTTGTCTTTCTCTAATACGAGATATTACTGAGTTGTGTTGCCTTTCATAATGCTACAATTGTCCGAAGGGCTTTTATTGTTCGTCCATATCGAAAAATAAACAATGGCTACCCAACAAATACTTCCAAATTTTTGGTATTTATCGTCTAATTATGAAAAAACCAGAGAACCGCAATATCACTAACGACCAAATAATCAAAACAACGAAAAAGCGTGCAATGGCGTGTTAAGTGGTGAAAAGCGTGTACACGCCATGTGACAAAGTCTTCGTGTGTAAACGTTGAAAAAGTGTATATTACACACGAATATCATGTGAGTTAACAACTATGTCACAATATGAAAGCAGGACTTATTAGCGAGGTCCCAATGTGACACACACGTTACGAAGCTTACCTGCAAGATGACAACAAAGTGTAAAAAATGTCTTACAGGGGCGACGAAAGTGTTCAGAATTTGTACGATAAACAGATTATTAAGTTTTATGTGTATAGGTATTGTAAAATTCAGAAATAATTCACAGGGGCTTCAAAATATACTGATTTTACCACAGGTAGGCACTTTATTCCAAATATTTTGCCATATATCGGCATAAACATGATAAAGAGTCTACCCATGGTAAAATCAGGATATTTTCAAGCCACTGTAAATTATTTCTATTCTAATAGGACAGTTTCTATGACATTTTGAAATGCTGCAACATAGGTATTCAGACTCGAAGACGCCATTACACGATGTAAGTTATACTATGACGTTGCCAAGCAAGCTGTCTGACGGCTGTGACGTTGGAACCAATATATCCATATTTGACCACTGTTGTAGACTGAAAGAGTTTGAAGCAGATCATAATAGAATATCGGCCGCTCAACACAATATGAATCTTTTATTGTGGCTTGCTGCTGATATTTTACAATATCAATGTGCAGAAAACATGATAATCTATACATGCTGATCGATCATCACAAAGAAAATCTAAATATAGTTTTTTTTAACATTAAGTAATTATTCTAATTTTGAACAATGAATTTTTGAGCCTAATTCAAAGATAACTTTCACCAATTTTTAGTCTAACTACCAAAGTGCAAAAATCTGTATATAAAATTATTTTACATTCAAATTATCAGATACAAGATGCAAAGTACAAGAGAAGAATTGTTATCTGTTGTTGAAAGTGGAAATTTGGAAGAATTTGTTAAGTTCCAAAAATCAGTAAGTATTGAAACAATCAAGTGGAATTAAGAGATGGGGATTGCATGTAATGATGAGAACTCTGAAAAGTGGAAATCAGATAAGGCAAAAAAAATGTGTGTGGTTCTGGTTGCCCTATTTTTTGGCACCTACCTAGGAATTACAACTAAAGATTTCATAATTTGGAGAAGATTTTTGAAGTATGCATACATGTTGTATTTCAGTTTCTACCTTTATCAGTTATATTAACTTTTGCTTCCCTCACTTCAGTAAAATAGAAACAAATTCTAAAAAAATATTTTTTTGTAAACAATTACAAATCTGTGTGAAAAGGGGAGCAACTCAAATATGTTTAATTTCATTATTTGTTTACTTTCAGTAGTTTGAATTTTACTTCATACATGTGATACCATTGGTCTAATTAGTATTTGAACTTACTTAGTGATGTGAATATAAACTCTAGTTTATAAAGTTCTACTCTCATTAAATAAAATAGAATTTTATTAAAAATTTGTGCTATCTGACCATATCACAACATTTGTAGTTTCGAGTAATTGGCCTTTGTTTTCCCCTTGTGGCAGATCTTGTAATTCCTAACCTACCCTGATTTTTCAATAAGCACTGTTAAAGTAAGACTGCTTCTTCTATAAACTCAGTGTAAAAAGGTGTGTAAAACAGGCCTAACATTAGCTCTTTTGAAAATTCCATTATATCTTACATTGTATGCAGTCTGTGTGGAAAATCTTTTTGTGCACAAGACCTTCAGGCTAGTTTAGGTTAGACAGGACTTGAAATTGCTAGACTAAAAAAGATAACAGTTTATTGAATAAGGAGAATTTTTCATTAATAGACCAGTCAGACTAGTGATAGATTCTTTTTACTAGTCAGAAGGATATTTTACTATAACTCGGGTTAGACATGTTTTACTTTTGACTTTCAGAAGGGTGTACATGTCACTTTTTCTTGTTTGAAATATTAATAACATGTAATTGTTTAATGAGCAATTATTTTCATCTACAGTGGTACTGTTTGTTGCATTCATTTAAACAAATGTTTTAAAGATTGACTTAATGACTGCTACTGAACCTGTATCTTTTCTATCTTCAATATACTTGTATATATGGCACCTTTCTTTTTTGTTATAACCTTTTTGACAGTTCATTTAATTACACGAAAATACCTTACAATGAATGAATACTAGCATAACTTGACAGTGAAAAAGCTAAAAACAGAAGAACACATGTATCAGTAGAAAGAATTTTATTAGGGCCCCCCCCCATGGCGCGCACCCTATAGTAATCAGTCTGTCCGTCCATCTGTCTGTCAGGATTTCCTTTGTCGTAGGATAACTTAAGATTGCCTTCACAGATTTTTATGATTTTTATACACAATATTGGACTTGGCCAAAGGAAGGTCCCTTTCGGTTTTGAGGAAAATTGGACAACATTTTTTGGGAAAAACTTAGTTTTTATATGAAAAAATGCATATTTTGACTTAGTGCTTTACTAATTTCATAAAATGAATGTATGAAATCACAACTAGATTTTGAAGTGTTTTTGATTCCCATGAGTTCAATTACACAAGCCTGCAGGGCCCTTTCTGACATTGTCAGTATTCTAGTTTAACAGGTAATCTCTCTATTGTATACAAAAATTGGTAAACAAAATCAGCAATTATCAAATTCCTTAATGTGCTGATTGTTTCATTTTTAACAAGAGGAAATTATCACGTCTGTTTACAGTGTAAATCAGAAGGTCATGATTTAACAGAGGTTTTAAGTGGATGCAGTAAATCCCAGCTAGACAGATTATGGGACAGTACACAACAGAATTGTGCCACCACTTTTATGAGTCTTGAGGTTGCTGATGAAGATGAAAGTCAAATGCAGGAGGTTCATTTAAAAATATTCTTAACATTTTCATTAACACATAAGTATTGTTAAAGAAACAAAGATATGAAAAAGAAAGAAAACAAAAGGAGATATATATTTATGCCCAATTTGATTGGTGGAGTAAGTCAGTACATACTGTATAACCTTCATTTGTACTTTGACATCACCAACATATTACTTTGCAGTCAACAATTTCAGTATACCAGAGCTAAACAGGTTATTTGTATAATTCTACCTGCAATTTTATATGAGGAAATTCTTGATAATTAGATTATTAGTCCCCTACTGGCAATGCCATAGGGGACTGTAGGTTTGCACTCTATCCATCCGTCAATCACAATATAGTTTTTCAGACTTTTTTTCAGGAACTGTTTAACCAACTGTCAGATCTTATTTTTGGTATGTGATCTTATAATGATGAGTTACAGATCAAGTCTGACTTTCACGCTGTTCGGATAATTATTATGAGAGTTATAGCCCTTGAAAATATAAATTATTTCCAAAGTAATAGTTTCCTGGACTTTTTTTGCAAACCCTTAGAGCTACCAAATAATCTTATTTTTTTGTATGTGAGCTTATAATGATGAGCTAGAAATCAAATTTGACTTTCTTGCTTATCAGATAATTATTGTGAGAGCTATTGCCCTTGGAAATAGGAATTGTCAAAACATTAGTTTGTAGACCCTTTTACCAAGTGATCTTATATTTCTTTTCTGGAGCTTATAATGATGCGCTACAGATCAAGTTTGAGTTTCAAGCTTGTGTATCCCTTGCAAACATAGTTTCACGATTTGTAGGCACCACTCTGTCCATATGTCTGCATCCGATTCATATATGCAAGGAGCATTTTGTGTGTTTGCTCAAAGCTCAAGCCAGTAAGGGACATTGGTAAAAAAACTCTCAAAAATGCTTGTTATGATTATTTTAAAATCATGAACGGAATATGCTTCTATAATTTACTTTATTCAGTTTATGCTAAAACATGATTTAATGAAGACATAATCTGACTCAGAGTAGGTTACATCATATAACCTGTTTCAAAATTTACATTAAATACATGTATACAGAGATTTTATTTTCTAGGTGTTTCGGCCATGCCAGCTTGTTCAACACTAGGCAAACAATAATATTGCTAAGAAACATGATGTTACAGTTCAATTCTATGACATTCTTTTGGCGTGGAAAAATTGGTTTTCGTTTAGACTGTCCTGTTCCAGAGTTTTTAATAAAGATAGTCTCCACTGGGTTACTTGGCTAAGGGAGATAACTCATTATTTTTCAATTTAAACCATAGTATGCTTTTTAAAAGTAAACTGGTATCTGTTTGGACATTTGAATATTTTACACTGCTTATTATGTTAGAGTAAGGAAATTTTCATTATGACTCAACATGTGTGCATGTTGTCTGCTTGTTTTGTATCAAATTTTTGCATTTGACTGTGATAGTTGACAAGTATATTTAAAGCACATGTTACAGCAGCGTTTTCACTAGAAAATCTTAACAGCATTATGGTAGAAAATTCACATGTTTGTAATGGATCCTTCTTTTATTGTAAAACCAGCATTTATAAGAATTTGAATAAGATTTCTGATGGTTTATGAGAAACAATGAATTATTGTGTAAAATTTTACTGGATTCTAATTAATCTGGTTTTCCCCTATGTAAAAGGAAAGGCACAGATCACTGCATCAAGATAAATATATATATTGGTCAAAATTTGAGAGCACAGTTGTAAAAATTTAAAGCATATGTACAGTGGTACCATGTTTGTACCAGTATATAAACTTGGGGAGAACACTGCATGTATATAAACGTTAATTATACAATGTAAGTATTAAACAATAGAAATTTATATACAATATTCTTTTGTTAATTTAATACTTCTGAACTATATTTCAGGAACTGCATAAAGTTTTAGAGGTGTTAGAAGGAGTAGTGAACCTAGCATCAGCCACTATACACCAACAGGAAATTTATGTACCTGTATCACTGTATTCTACATCATTAGTTCTGAATGGTAATAGTTTAAAAATGGTTCTGATAATGTGAATAACCCAGTTAAAACCCAGTTACTGTTTGTTTAGTAAAATTAATTGGTGATTTTGATTTTGTAAAATTCTCTTTCTTCATAATCCTTTCAAGTGTCAAGTTGATGGCTTTGTATACAAAATTATTATTGATGCCTTTTTTCCATGACATCACTCAGTTAGGATAGAAACAGATCTGGTTTTCTTCCGCTTTAAAGTGGAATTCCACTTTTTGAAGTCCAGATTTGTCCATTATGGTTATTGGGGCCTCGGTGGCTGAGTGGTCTAGGTAGTTCGTCACGACTACTAATGACCACTAGCCTGTCAACGCTGAGGTTGTGAGTTCGAATCTCACCTTTGGTGGGGTGTATTCGACTCCGATCTTAATTGACAAGGATTGCCAATTTTCCTACCAAAGGTCGTAGCTCTATCAGGGTACTCCGGCTTCCTCCACAAATAAAAACTGGCTGCCGCGAAATAGCCATAATGTGCTGAAAACGGTGTAAAACCCCAACTAAACAAACAAACATTATGGTTACTTGGTTATATATAGTAAAATGACTGCCGAAGTATCATTTCCGCTCTTAATAAATTTTAACATATATTAATGCATAAAAATGACATTTACTAACACCTGGCTTTCTTGACTATTTTAGGTTTGCTGTTACCATTACCTGAGAAAGCAGATAAACTGAAAAACTTGATGGCACATCTGTTTGAAGATTGGTGGCAAATGGATATACAGGGAAAAGAAGAATTAATGTCAAATACACTAATATATCTACTTCAGCGAAGTTTACAGACTCAAACAGTACGTCATAGTTAATACTGTGTTAAAATCAATGACACTGCTCTGTGGTCAAGTTTGATTAATACTACGAAAAGAAGATGAACATTGCTATAGTTTTATATGCTAGTCCCATGTCAAGAATTTTTGTCAGTGTGTTTTTAGCCCACCTTGTGAGCTCTTGTCATCATTTGGCGTCCGTCGTATGTCCGTCTGTAAACACATTTTGATCTTCTCCTCTGAAAGCCCTACGCCAAATGAAATGAAAGTTGGTGTGAAGCATCTATGGAAGGACCTTTATAAAGTTCAGACAACTGAAATGGCCGCCATGATGAATTCTTATTTCTGATTGGTCAAAATTTCAAAAATAAAATTTTCTGAAACCGTAAAGCCAAGTGAGCTGTAACTTGGTATGAGGCATCTGTGGAAGGACCTTTATAAAATTTGCATATTTCTTCTCAGTCGGACAGCTAATATGGCAGCTATGATGAATTCTTATTTTTGATTGGTCAAAATTTCAAAAATCCCCTCCTCTGAAACCATATAGCCAAATTATCTGATACTTGATATGAAACATCTATGGAGGGGTCCATTATAATTTTCCCTTGAAATAAAATGGATTGATTGTGGGACTGTGAGGTGGGCTATACAGGCTCAATTCTCTTGAGCCTCTTGTTTTTAGCTCACCTGGAGCTTTTAACATTTTTAACATTGGACCCCGGAAGAATTTTTTACATATCTTATCTAGAAGTGCTGGACACTGTAGAACAATTCTTACAGATCTTATATAGAAGCGCTTTGTCAGTTGTGGTCACCTAAAATCCAGGTGAGCGATTCAGGCTCCATGGAGCCTCTGGTTATACCAAAATCATTACATTACTTGTTCGTTTCATTGAAATCAGTATTTTTATTGGAAGATATCAATCACATGGTTCTGAAAAGTGATAATTCATAATCCAATAAAAGTCAAAATCTTGTTTAGCACGTGCTCCCATAACAATGATTATGCTGAAATATGAGGAATGCTATTTCAAGACAATGCGGGGAATATTTAACAATTACACTCATATTTTATACTTGTGAAATGTAAAATATATTTAAAAGAATTGAATCCATATTTTAATAGTAGCTTTATAGGGTTGCAAAGGCCTTGAGTCTGTTCATTTTTAGTATGAAGCGCTTCCAGGCCGTGCTTTATACAAAATGTCCTTCGGTCAAGGCTTTTACTCTCTTATAAAACTACAAAAATGAAGCAATCAATTTTTAAATACATGTAAAAGCCTGTTTATCACCATACGAACATTCAAAATACATATAGTTATCTCTTTTAAATATGGAAGTTTCAACAATACATGTAGGAATAGATAATTTTAATGAATTAAG
Organism: Mytilisepta virgata; assembly: GCA_028015205.1. Lineage (NCBI taxonomy): Eukaryota > Metazoa > Mollusca > Bivalvia > Mytilida > Mytilidae > Mytilisepta > Mytilisepta virgata. The sequence continues at coordinate 36,575,702 of CM051510.1, read as the reverse complement.
ATTATGTAATATTGTAGATGGTTGATGTAAAAAGAGTATGGACTGTACATGAAGCTTTAGACCAAGTTGATATGACCAATGAGAGCAGTCAAAGTTTGAAGAATTTATTGCAACAGTGTACATACAGTATACCATATCTAAAATGTTCTGAGGTAAGGGCAGATATGACATGTTTACAGGTTAAATGTTTTTGGGCAGGAACATATTGCCTCAATATACAAGTACATGTATATATGTGATTTTCTCTAATTCTTTGTCAATTTAACCCTTACTGAATCTGTTGTTTATAATGGATTTAATCAATATGTGGTTGCCAATGATCTCAGTCGATGATTGGTTAAAAGAAGGTCATAAGCCAACAGAACAACTTTTACGTTTGGATTTCTCCAAATTGATCAATAACACCATGGCAACAAATAAATATGTTGAGCAAATACAATGTATATGAAATGAGGATGTGAAGGCACCCAAAGGTGATTTTGGTTTAATAAATGTGAATCATTACAGAAACAGATTCTTTTATTGTTACATGAGGATTAACTGATTTAGCAAATCCTGATAGTTAAATTATTGAATTCTAAAGTCCTCACCAAGGCTCAGACTTTAAAATTAGGTAATTTGCCTATTTCAATTAGATAGATCTGATAATCCTCTGGAAACAAATTAAAAATTTATATATATCTTCTTATTGTACTTCCGATAGTGTACATCTTTTTGTTTATCACAATAAAAAAGTTGTTTTTGGATTCATGAATATTAACGATCAGGTGTCAAACTAATTAAATGACAATGCTTTAAGTACAGTTTTTCATTTCTTCTTGTTATACCTATCCTGTGTTGAACAGAAGTAATCAATGGTCCTAGAATAACAAAACTAATTTTTCATCAGTTTCTGAAATTTTCCCAAAAGTAGGTATTTTTTTTCTGTGACAAGAAGTGTTTATGGGATATCCTTTATTTGCACAAATCCTATCCTTTTGAAACTTATACAATGATACAATATTTAAGATTAGTAATTAAATCATCATTACGAAAATTCTAGCATTGACATTAATTTTTTGTACTTACAGGGATGCAGATTTTTAGCATATATTTTGAGTGTAGAACTTGAGCTGACGAAGAAACTACACAGCACTGTTAAGAATCATCTTCCGACTACATCTAGGTAACAGGATTTGTTGGTATCCACACATACATGTATATATGTTTTTCAAGAATAATATTATACCAAGTTATTTTTTCAGATTTAAAAAAAAGGGGGGAGGGTTGATAAAAATTTCAACCATGATTAAAAGTGTTTTAAAACAAGATTTGCCAACAAAGAAAAACTGGTTATTTGTTTGGGAAAGTACAGTGGGCGACTATCGGCAGGGCTTTTTCTACCCTTTTTCAAATAAGGCCCCTGCCCCTGAGATTGGGAATTTTTTTTATCAATTGGGAAAAAAGTAAGAAATAAAATCATGTTTAAACTCATTGTTTTATTGTCATTCACAAAGGTAGTTTCCTGCTTTTTCTAGTTTTAAAGTCTTCCACAATTTCATTCAGTTGTTGTTCATTCAGGCTTGGCTCTCCCTCGTTAGAGCATCCAAGGAGTTTTGTTTCAGAGAACTGCGTAATGGGGGTCATTCATCAAAATAAAACTCTCTCTACAGGGGCAGTTCATGCTGGGATCAATAAAGCATATCCCATATTTTACTTCCGATATCTTTGTCTTGATTTTAGGCCTACAACCGATGGAAGATAAAGGTATTTAGTTTCGAAATAATTATCATGAATCGGCTGTCGTAAAAGGATGAATAAACGCGTTTCCTTCCCCCATATTAAAACTGCCCTCGAGAAACCTGTGACAATAAAAACTGATAACGATTTGCTGAGTCATCAATAAAATGTAACTTCCGTTCTACGGACAGACGAAATAATTGACCACTTACATTTTGCTTGCTTCAGTTGGGAAATTCATCATAAATTTTTGGAAAAAAAGAAATTTTTTCTCATTGGGAATAGGGCCGATAATCGGCGGTAAATAGAAGGTAGAAAAAGCACTGATCGGGCAACTACTAAAAATAGTTCTGAAGGAAAATTGGTTTCCTGTTGGTTTGATTGCTCATTTCTTATTTTCCTCATGATCTATAATTCAAGAACCAGTGTTCCAGCCATCAGATAACAGGAAAGTTTTGAACATACTGAAAAATTAATACCACAAAGAGCAGATGAAATATACATGTAGGTTATTTTGTTTATAAAACATCAAAAGTGTTTTTATTCCTTTATCAAAAATGTAACAAAGTATTGTAAAATTAACATTGAACAAGAAATAAGACAAAAACCAGATTTTTACTTCATTACTCTTTAGGCTGCTAGACTGCCTACCCCCAATAATTAACCAAACCTATAATTAGATTTTTCTGGTTGATACTAATATTTTCAGAAAAATTTACTGCTTGCTTTTGCTTATTAACACAGACAAAAAGGGTATTTAATGGCCCGTAAAATTAATGTTAACAAGACATACACATTATATATTTCATATGTGTGCACATGTGTACAAGTAGATGAAAAGAGGAAATTTCTTTGTAACTCTTTAGTGAGCAAGGCAGAGCATTGTTTTCAGTGTGCTAATGTAATGAATTGAACTGGAATACATGCCAGAACATTTAATGTGCATATACATGTAGCTCTTTGTACATTCCTGAAGTACAAATATATTAGGAGCCAACTTCCATTAGCATGTTATTAGGTCAGTTGTCAGGTTTGTGTTTTTGATAGCAAGCAACAAATTGGGGGGGGGGGGGGGGGGGGGGGGGGGAGATTCGGTGTGAAGATATATAAAACAGAGTTTATTAGAAACGCATTAACACTATTCATTTGTAATTCTTGAAAATTTTGACATATAATGAATTTTTTGGAGAGAAAAATATTAACTGAATATACTAATTTCCTTTTTACCTGCATCAGCATAGTGTTTATATACATATTGAAGATGTGCTGCTCCTATTTTGGACAAATTTGACAAATTTTTACTATGAAATTTTGCATGTTGAACTTAGCCTGAGAAACATATGACCTGAATATACTAATGTAATTGGTCTTGTTTATTTCAGGTCATTATTAGTTAAATATGGAGAGATTTATTTTAGAGCATGGCAAATAGCTACAGGACCTGTATTAGAGGTAAGTGACCTGACAGTGTCCTACGATTTAAGAACATAGAGGGTGCAAAGTTAACTCAGGGCTATTCCGTAAAAAAATGTATGGGGGGGTTGGAAGGCACTTTATATAAAATTGTATGGGTGGTCGGGGGTCTGGAAAAAAATTCTAAAGGAAGCATAAGGAAATTTTATTTTAAATTGTATGGGTAGTGGGTGCTGAAAAAAAATGCCTTCCAACCCCCCTATACCATTTTTTCTGGAATAGCCCTCAGTCTCAAGAGATGAGGACAAGCATAAAAATAAATAACTGGACCAATATAGTCAGTATTCTGTGGACTTTTTTAGTGTGCATATTTGTACCAAATGAAATTAAATTAATAATGACTACTAATTGTAATGCTAGTCAACCGTAAGATTCCTTTTGGATCAAAACAAATAGCCTGATAATTAAGACTGCAATTGGAAATTTTTAGTATTTTTTTTTTTAGCTGAATAATGACTATAACACAAATGGCTAAGATTTCAATATCTTGTAATTTCAGAAAATAGAGACAGCTTGTATCCAGGATTTAATGTATAATGCTATTCATACCAGAAAACCACTCTGTCAGAGTCTTAGAAAGGTAAGATAAAGTGTAGTAATCTTTGGTTTTATACCTAAAAAAGTTGCTTTTGTTATTTTTGGGCCAGGACTTTTAGACAGAAAGAGTCCCTGTTCATGTTCTATATTCATAAAAAGTTCGGACCATAGATTTTAAGAGCATTTATTTTGTTATTTTGGTTTTAATTTTAAAAACAATATTTCAGAAAATAGGGAAAACTCTTCAAATTTACAAAAGAATATTTGTTCTTTAGGCTGTATGAAAAAGCAAAGAAAATAGTTGATAATTTTTGTATCATTAATTTGATATGAAGCAGTTTGTGTCGAACCTGCAAATGTTTAACCAAAAAATTAAAGAATATTGAGAACAGTCTGATCACACACATACATTTGTACTTGAACAAAACAACTACAAAGAAAAAAACAGATCACACAGTTTTAACATTATACAGACTTTGCACCTACATGTATTATGAGTTATATATTTTTTTTTCAGATTCTGTCCTACTTACACAACCAAAAGAAACAAAAAGGGGTGGAAGATATGTTGCTGAAGCTATATGATCCAATATTATGGAGATCGCTGAAGGTATTTTAATATAGACTGTTAAAAAATATTAGATGTTAATACAAGTCTCATGGAAATTATCTCCTATTATTATTTATTAAATATTTTAAAATACTCTTGTTGGATGAAAACTGTCTTGTGATTCAAAAATGCATTGAAAATTTTTACAAATTGAACATCACGGGAAACAACCCTATTGTTCACCTCCAAACATCTCAATTTTCCCCGCAAGGGAGACAACTGCATAATCGGAGGAAACAACCCTATTGTTCACCTCCAAACATCCCAATTCTCCCCTGCAAGGGAAACAACTGCGTAATTTGTCTGCATTAAACGTCATGAGAGTCAAATTATGTCTTGTTCCTGTGGAAAAATACTAAAACAATAATGGCCCTCATTTGAGGTACACATTTCAAGCCCTTTGGGAAAACAACCTCTCTTGGGTTGCAAAATCTGAATGTCTACCTCAAATGATGGCCGTAATTGTATATAAGAATGACATAAAATTTTTATAAACAATTTTACTTAAGGCTCACATTTTTGCCATCAATTACAGCCATTACACTTAAAAATGGCTATCACATTGCACTTGGAAATAAACTTGGGTTGAATTCTCATACATGTATGTGGAACATTTTTTTTCAAACTTAAATATGCTGAAACACTTAAATCCAAGATGGCTGTCATAACATACATGTAGGTAAAAATAGGACCAATTTGAAATTTCATGTTCAAAACACTACACAAAATTACTTCAAAATCATCTCATTTCAAAGAAGTGCTTTATTTATATACATGTAAGCCTTATCCCTGCCAAACAAGATTTTTAATGCATACAATCATCTAAGACATTACTCTTTTCTTATAATAGTTTCAGTGTTTTTGTACAATGTAATTTCAAGACAAAAGGGTAACATTATACTGTATATGACTACGTAAAAACCATTCTATTGCTCAAATATTGCTACTTTTTCTGTGTTGATTCTTACACTATTTCTGTCTGAGTAGGTAGCCAACCCTTTGGTCCGAGTGAATGCTACAGCAATATTGATGGATGTGTTTCCATTACAAGATCCAGAATCAAAGATGGAAGAAACAGACCGACTTCTACAGAAACAGTTTGATATACTTCAGGTAGTAATGTATGACTTTTACTATTGAAACACATATCAGGAAAATTATCAATATTATGGAAGTTGTAGTGACTGTGGTTTAAATGTATAGAAATATCTCAAAGGACTACATGTAGATATAAATACTTTTACAGTTATTCTGTTTTGAGCAATTAAGATTTGGTAGTATGAAATTGAATTAAAAAAAATCAGCCTTTATTTACTTTTGGGCTCCCACTCCTTTAGAGCTAGGGTTTGGTTAGGGTTAGGGTAAGGATAGGGCTAGGGATAGGGTTTAGGGTTAGTATAGGATACACCTATATGGAGTGGGACCCCTAAAGTAAATGAAGGCCAAACAAACTGAAGATAAGGGTATTACACATTGCACATAGATTAATTGTGAAAGAAAAGAATAAAATCAACATTACTTAGTATTACTGTATTTAAAATTGTTTTTGTTACCGCAAGGCGAAATAGATTGAAATCGCGTTTATTCTAATTTCTGTTAAAGAGCTTTTCTCATATTTTCACTCCAGTTCATGTAAAAATATGTGATCATGAATTGATCTCATTATGAATTGCTGTTATGATATGATATTGCTTATATTTAAGTCATTATTAGAGGACCCTGTTCCTGTTGTGAGGAGTACAGCTGTAGCTGGTGTGTTTAAGATAATGTCAGTTTACTGGGAAATGATTCCTGTAGAAATTATACAGAGCCTTATATCAAAGATTATCCTGGAACTGGTATGGGATGCTACATCGGCTGATGTCAGAGAAAATGTTATCAAGGTATGCAAGATTAATTGTCAATTTGCTTTGTAAAAAGCTTATTAAGGTTTCTGCCTTGAGATGTCAAAATTTTCTGACAAGAGGAGTAAAAAATGGTGAATCATTTTGGAGAAATATCAATTTTATGCATTGTTTATATATTGTTAAATATTCACACATATACATGACATAGCTGTAAATAGAATAGAGAATGGAAACGAGGAATGTGTCAAAGAGACAACAACCCGACCAAAGAGTAGAAAACAGAAAGAAAGACTTTCTAATTTTACTTATGATTAATCAGTTGATTTGTTAATCTGTGTAAGTTTATTGTGTTGCCTGCGGAACGCATGGTCGACATAGGGATCACTATCTGTTGTCTTGCGTCTTGCGTCGTCACACTTTTCTTCTATCCTCAACTGCTCGCAAACCGCTCAAAGGAATTTCATGAAATTTTCTCTGTGCATCAACCTAAATGCACAGGTGTGCATATATATTTCGTTTTTAGAAAATTTTATTTTTTTTTTGTGTAAAAATTGACATTTTTGAAAAAAGGGGGGATCAAAACTTCTATCTTCAACTACTCCATAACCGCTCAAAGCAATTTGATGAAACTTTCTCTGTGCATTAACCTTAATGCAAAGGTGTGCACATATATTTCATTTTTAGAAAACTTTAATATCTTTTGTAAAAATTGACGTCCGCAGGCGACACATGTCTTCCTTGGAAGACTCACACATTTTTACATTTCTTATATGATTTAGTATTTATATCTGCTTTTAATTATCTGTGACTGTGATAATTATCTAATTTTGTTCTATGAAACTTTTTATTCATGAGCTATGTTTTACTTTGTTGTTGTTATTTTGTTTTATCAACTTTTGTTTTATTTGCTGTATTTTTAATTTCGATTAATCAGCTTTCTTGTGAACGAGGCATAAAAACAATCAAAATTGCAGTTATGAAATTTTCATACATGACTTATACCAATGTTGTGTTTCTAGGCCATGGATATTGAATTTTTATAATAATTACATGTTTAATTGTTTACTATTAGTCAAGATCTCGCATAACCAAGTTCATTGGAGACAAACTTATTATTTTTTTGAAGGTAGATTGCATATAATTGTCTATTCATGAAATCAAATTTTACTCATGAAGGATTCAAGACTTATCCTTATTCAGTATGATATAAAATGACCGAAAACCCTACCTGCATGAAGAATATAAAATGTCAGAATATTTTCAGGGTCTTATAGTGCTATTAGACAACCCATTATGTCATCCAGTCTTGAAACCTATCTTGCCAGAAATGAGAAACTTTGTCCATGACTCGTCAGAGAAAGTACGAGTGGCAATGATGGATTTGCTGTTAAAGGTGAAAGGTCTTAGAGCCATAAGGGTAGGTTAAACATAATTTTTGATAACATTTGCAGACCTGCACAAGTTACAACACAAGAAGTATGGAGACATAGCTGTAGACAAATTCTTGACATTGAATCCACCATTTTAGAATGTTAAAAAAGCAAGTGAAGGAACATATTTTTTTATTGTTGTTGTTTTTCTGAAAGTTTTGAGTATTTGATGTTAATTTCTTTTAACTGTAACCTTCTTACTGAGATTAAAATACAGATTTTGGCGGTATTATCCCGATTTTCATGCCTCAACCCGAATCCCGATATCGGGTTCCTAAAACAAGCAAAAAACCCGATTTTCATAAATTCTACCCGAGAAAATTTTATTCTTACCGATTTCCGGTAATGGAGTACAACATAGAGATATTATCCAATCAGATTCATCGTAGTATCTGATATTCGGGTCATGTTGATTTACCTGAGGATTATCGATCTGTTTTGACATTAAGTATTATGTAAACATATACACGTGCCTCATTAAAATCAATGATTTGTCAAAGTTTTATGGGTCTTAATTGGTAATAAAATTATTGATCTTTGTTATTTATACTGATCAGCTTGGGAGTTACATAATTAACTGTTTTAATTTTTTTACTTATCATTTAATTGAGATTAATTATATTCTAATCAAGTTAACTAGTTAAAAAAATTCTTTAATCAGGTGAACATAGTTAATAATTATTTTAATAACTGATCAAAAGAATTTTGCAAATTAAACGTAAAGGCTTGGATGCTGTTTGCACATTCAGACAATTGTTATGAAAAGGATATGAAAAATGGAATTGAATCACAACAGTTCAAACTATCACAATGGTTGTTACTCCACCCAGCAAGAAGAAACGTTTGCCATGCCGTTTTCTTGAAAAATGGCAGAATGACCTGAAGTTTTCAGGGTGGTTGACCAAGTCCAACACAGGAGACTCCCTTGCTTACTGCAAATTATGTAATAAAGACCAGAATAGACCACGGTGGCCGTAATGATGTTAATAAACACACCAACACAGTAATGGACATTAATAACCTACAAGCACATTTACCTTGTTTATCTTTTCATGACATAGTTTGCATAGTAATGAAGCAACCAAGTCATTGATGAAGCGATACATTTAAATTTTTTCCCCCGGGGAAAATCCCCCATGGAGGTTTTCAAAAGTTGGCAGGTCTGAAAATATTCTATTATTTGTGGCATAATATTGTATTATTGAATTGCTATAGAAATTCTCCATGCATCTATATTTCAGTAAATCTATTTCAGTTTTGGAACATTGTGCCTGTGGAACACCTGCTGGCCAGACTGGAGATTGATACACCGCCTATTTCAAGACGAATAATGAAGCTGATCTTCTCCAGTTTTGTTCCGACAGACAAACCTGCCGATATACAAATTAATAGATGCGTGACACTGATACAGACAAATGTAGGAGCTGCCAGACAGTTCTTTAATAAAGCCCATAACTACATGAGTATACAAGATACAGGTACTGTCGATTCATATATTGGTAATCTATGTTCATGTTGTGAAAAATTGTTTTGCACTTGTATTATATTTTTGTAAAAGTACTTTATGAAATTGACATTTTGTCAATTGCTTAGGTTTTTTTTTTTACCGTACTATGATAAGCTGAAGATTTGGTAGAATTCATTATGTTTTCATGTAAATCTACTCTAGGGCTGTTCCTGGTATTAATGAAGAGGTATTGTGAGTGGCACATTTATTTTACTTCACCATGCATACATTTGGACTCATTAATTATACCTTTACTGTTAAAGTCAATTTATGACAAAAGTCTCATTCCATAAAAATTTGATCAAAGTACCTTCCAATCTTCCTGTAAAATCGTTTCTAGGACAACCATTATCAGATTAACTACATTTTATAAATATATAAATACATGTATACTTTAAATTTATTCCCTGTGATTTGCATTTGTAGTGATGTTCATTGCAATTAAAAGCATATTTTATATACAGTTGACTCTTCTTATCTCGAGCACATTTAAGGCGAAATTCCGGGTAACTCAAATTATCTGTTTGGACCGTCAACAGCAGTAACTATACAGAGTTACTCCTGATATTTCTAATTTTCGCACAAGTCGAACATTTTCAGGTTTCGAAGGATTCGACATAATGAGAGTTGACTGTACTTATAAGAAGAAGACAAAATATTGTCCATGTTAAGTCATGGGTGATTCTAATTGTGCAAGATAAAAATTTCTATGTTTAAAGAAATTTTTTGTGGTGTGTGAGGGAATCAAAAACTTTTTGTTTTTTGTTGGTGTCAATACCAACTCCATGGGCTGCACCGATTTGAAGAAAAATACAATGTAATGTATGTGTATTGTGTAATTATTTTGCTTATAAATCAGAACAAATTAAAATTTGTATTTCTTTTCTGTCTGGAAAATATATACTGTATTATTTTAAATTAAAATCCTAAAAAGAGATTGTAGCAGGTAAAGAAATTTGTTACGATGAATTCAAAGGTTCCAGGTGACGAAAATCAAATATAGTGCTTTTATAAAAAAGTTGTTGAATGTTCATTTATATAAACTGAACTTTTTCTTCACTTTCTTTGTAGTGAACTACATAACATTGTTGTGTAGATGTATACTACAGTGTATGAAAGCAGAAGGGAAGAAAAATGGACTGAATAACAGTGCTGCCAGTGATGAAGGAAATAGTGATGAAGACCAAGATGAAAGTCAGGTTAATATAGGGCAAAGAAATAGAATCCATATCTTGAGAAACCAAACAGACCCTTTTTATGTTTGATGGGAAGGGAATACATTATTACTCAGCTGTGAATGATGTGAACAATTCCCATGAAATTGTGTCCTCTTGCACAAATGACAGAGTGCTTTAAGTCTTGTTCAATCATGTCTGGCCTATCATACCATGTTCTGTTAAAGTAACAACTGCATTGCCACGAATTTTTCCACTAAACTGAATTCTTGCAATGTCAGCAATTTTGATGCTTTTCGTCTTTCAGCAGTCAATATACATGTATTTCGTTAATGTTTTTTAGACCAAGCTCAAATGATTGTGTATGAATTCTGACAGAAAAAAATGACTTTTGGCAGGGATAATTTACTCTGTTTTCCAGATATTTGTCAGTCCTGATTCGTCTATCTGACACCCATTTTTGGTTTGCAATATCATTACTGGGCATGTTTTATATTTATTTCTAGAAACCAAAATCATATGTTTTCAGTTGCATACTATGCTTACAGGTTGAAGTATCTGAAGATGAGCTGTCTATACACAATGTCAGACTTATGACTGGAATTTTGGAAGCCATTGTACTTTTATGGAATTCTGTTTCCACAGAGCTAGACAAGGTATGTAAAGTTTTATTTTCAGGCATGTCGCTTCTGTAAAAGGAAATTTACTAGTATTGTTTATAATCAGCTTGTTCAGCATATCCATATGATAGGCAAATGAGTCGTTAGAAGAAATCTATCTGCTTCTTCATTCAGCACATTTCGTATAGAAGTTAAACGATAGACAATTTTCTGGTTTTAAGGATGCTCGCTGGTCATGTTTTGGTCTTTTTGTCAGATTTTCGGAATCCTCTGGTTTTATCCATTTCTTAAACATGAAATTTTTTCCCCATGAACCCCCACTTTTTCTTTTATAATTCAATCATATATACCTTAAAATGGTATTTGACAACATTTTATGAAATCCTTTTTATTTTTTCATACATTTTTGAGAGATTGAAGTTGTCAATGCAAAGACAATGAAAAATCCAGGGAAAACCCATTTCCTGCAAATTTTCAAGGCCTAATAGTTCTAAAATGAGCACACGAACCTATATTTTTTTCTTGCTTATTTGTTTACTATTCATATGTTCTCTCAAACTAAAACACCTATTTCAAATCCTATTTATTTCCTATTAGACCAGCGATCATCCTTAAGATTCAATTGAAATGAGTGTACAGATCTCACCTCAGACACAAGTTGCCCAGTTTGAAAATATTGTGCATGACATTTATTGCCCTTAGAACTATAACTACTGAAAACATACAAATAGATCTGATGTTGAAATGTCCTGTACAACTCAATAGCCCGGGGATTTTCAGTGCTAAAAATTTAGTCTGTTCATGTAAATTCATGAATTTTTTGCATTTATTGTCACAAAATCTTTCTTTAATGACTGCCGGAAAAATTGTAATAGATCACGACCATGAATTGTATTTCTTTTTCACCTAAATTAGCTTGAACCAAAAGTTTGAACAAGAATTGTGTACAAATATCAAGTTGTTATTTGTATGTGGCCTATATGAAAGTTAGGTATATTACATTGTACGTTAACAAAACAAATGTTTTTGTGATTTATAGTTTTTGGGCAAATTCTCAAGTTCTACCCATGTAGAATGGCAGAAAAACATATTACTTCACACTAATTAACAGATGTTTGTAAACAAAAATGTATATATGATAGCTTCACTTTTCCATTCTGTCTTTATCTACTAGCCCAAGGCCCAAGACAAATTTTCTTCAGGTTATTGAAAATTATATAACAAATCTAGTGAGAAATTACTCCTTGGTACATCTCTATTTATTTAACTGGGTCAATTTTGAGTGGGCCTAGTCAAAGTTATTTCAAGGTATTGTATGAGAGTATTTGCTGTGGTCCTTCATTCCTGTAAATAAAAATGTATTCGCTTTTCAGACTTGTAACAAGGAACTTTTACTTGGATTACAGAAGAAATTTATGGTAGCCTTGCCAGAAATGTTTAAAGCATTCAATGTAAGTTTCACTGTAAAAAATTATCCATGTTGATGGAATTTGGAATGATCAGTTACATTTTATATACGTATTGTAATTAAAAGATCCGAAGGCGTAAATTAGAATAAGGTTTGTTTGCAGTAGCCCACACACCTCTCCAAAATTGGCCTGACCAAAATTTTTATTGACCTTGCAAGTGACAATTTTTTTTTTAATTTCCAAATTCAGTAGAGTTACATAAATTGTTATTGGTTCAATTGAGTTCATGAATTTAATCAACAAAAAACCAAAAATGCATTCCTACCTACACTGTCATCCTACATGTAAGTATTGTTGGGGCTACAGCAAGCAAAGAACATTTTAAGCCTGGCCATATAATTATCATGCATATAAGGAACCTCAGTATAAAGAATATTTTTGTAGCTAAATAAATCCATCTACAACTAATCCTTTCTATGATACCCAGGAGAAAAAAATGTAAAGGGCATTGATGTATGGTTTGAAGGAAGATCATAATAACCAAGTTTTCTGCAATCAAATTATTTTATATACAAGAAGAAGTGTGTTCAGGATATGATATATTCTGTTACAGGATTCTCAGATAATGACAGCACTGATCCTGTTAGCTGGAAATCTACCTTCAAAGTCTGTTCCTAGTGTCAGGTACGTCAGCTCTTAATTATAGAATGTTACATTGACATTACAGCACAGATATTATATGTACTTTGTAATTGACATTACAGCATAGGAATGCATGTAATTAGAAATGTAATTACATGTACTTTGTAATTGAAATTACAGCATATGAATTGTTTTACATTGTACATGAAAAAATACATGTATGAATAAATTTACTTTGTAATTGAGATTACTGCATAGGAATTACATGTAATTGTAAAAACCATCTGATTCACCTAGTGCATTATAGTATAAGAAAAATATCTGAAAATTTCATTTCAGTTCTTTGATAAAATTTGTACTGTTCAAAAGAATGCATTCTAATTCCAGAACGATTAGCACTTACAATGGAACCAACATCATTTGATCTTAAATAATTACAATACCTTGAGCTACTTTGGATGGTCCTTCATTGGAATTTATATTCTTCAGAACCTCAATTTCTCAATAACTGTAACAATGTAATCTTCATTGAATTGATTTGTGCCAAATGTTTCTATTGTTAATTTTGTACAGTCGAAGTTGTCTTTCAAAACTGAGGAACATGGAAGAAAACAACAGAGCGGAGGATTACGGGTGTTTTTTAGAGGCTATGTGTAACTGGGGGAAAATAGGAGATGTGTTTGAGATGGTGGATGATTGGATCAAAGCATCGATGCCAAAACCTGTGAAAAATATTCTAGCTTCTTATGCTACAGTAAGGCTTTGTAAAAATGTATACTCATTGTGGATGCTTTATATTCAGTTGGATAAAAGTTTTATGGTTTTTAAATAGATTTTCCAACGACAAAAACTATCTGTTTGTTAGTTTGGCCATTTATAGGTGTATTTTAGTGTTGAATAAATAAAGTACGGTAGTTTGGCCATTTATGGCAGGTGGACAGCCAGACGTGGAGACAATAAAGAAGAAAACTATAGTTTGTTGCCTATCAGACAGTCTGTTGTCATGGGTTTTACTGAACCAAAATTTATGAATTCAGTAAAATGTATTTTTTATATAGTATTATCAATTTGCTACTGACTCTTGTCTCATTATCTTTATAAATCATTGAAGTGTTTCTCATTTCAGGTATATAAGGTTTTTCTCAAATTCAGATCTTTGTTCCATGTTAAGTTTCTTTCTAGGAAAAATCTGGCTTTTAATTTGATGAAATATGGTGGGTGGACGGTAATCTTAAAACAATGATGAATGAAAACCCAGTTAGCTGTAAAATTACCAGCTCATTTGTTCTGTAAAATTGAAATTGTGTGTCCATATGTATATGTATTTTCTACAGCTTTTGTTCCTTTGAGTTGATGATACAAAAAGCTTTGAGTCCAATGAGGAACCTGAGTGAGTTATCTTTTCCTAACCAATATAGGTAAGGGAGATAATAAATTTGTCTCCCTTTTAGCCTTAGGACAAAAGGGAGAGCATTTAATTATCTCCCTTACCTACATTGGTTAGGAAAAGATAACTCACTCAGGTTCCTCATTCAAGCTAATAGATAGATTATCATCTGGACCTTTTAAAATATTGAGCGAGGGGAGGAATTTATTTTGTATTTTTTATTTTCCCTCATATTTTGCACATGACAGATGCATAAATGTACACTCATTTATGTCATTTATTGGGCAGAAGGACAAGACGATAATCAAAAGAATTGAATGATCTATATTGTACATGTATTTATAAGAATTATTGAGACAACATGATTGGTTGGCATTTTAGAAAAGAAACCAATAGACAAATTTAACATTATTGACAGTTAGCAAACAACGTTCTTTCTTAGCACTTTAATCAACATAGATGTGTGATTTCGGATATAAAACTCCACACAGAAATGATGTATCTTTTTGAAAAACTTTATTTTGATTTATACATGCAAGCACCCCAGGGTTAGTAAAATTGTACATGCAATATAATTACGTGAATAACATACTGTAGTATGTAAAGGGGCACACTGTTTTATGGCTAAAGAATCCTTGTTTGTTTGCAGTAGTTATATACATGTATTAAGTCAAGGTCTTAAATGGCTTTATTTTACTTTGGCCAACAACAACATGTACGATAGCGAAAAATTTGTTTTTTCATAAATCTGAAATTAACACAATGAAAGAATCAAATATTTTACCAGAAACACATGAAAAAAATTCCAAAAATGGCAACTCCAAAGAATAATAAATATTGGGCAGGCCACTTTTTGATGGGCAGGCAGGAATGATAATCTTCATCAATTAACATGAATTGGCCTTATATCTACTAGTATAATGTAACATCAGGTTTTCTTTCACTCAGTATTTACAATATGTCAAAGCTTTTAATGTAATAAATCATTTTTTTAGACAGTGAAAAGAACCACAAGAAAGAGTGTAGGATTTGTAGAGCCCCAGGCACCTCGTCCACAACTAGGTTTAGGGTACATATCCTACATGATAAAACACCCAACATGTCAGGCTATTATACTGTCCAAACACCAAGACAATGTCGTGGAACTGATCTCCACACTTCAAGATGTCAGGGTGAGTTACCTTTGTGCTTGATTCTGAAATGATGTAAAGAAATTCAAGATGGAAATGCAGAAATCCCATAAGATCAAAATCCGAATTTGATCGCCACTTCTACTAATGTCAGGAAGCTGTTTCTTGACTGGGTTACTAATTATCTATCGATGGACTGTTTTGTATCTTGGTACCAGATTTAATGTCCCGTTCCCTCTGTACTGGACCTAGCACTAACTGAGGTGAATAAATGTTAGAAAACAGCACTACAGAGAATCAATACAAAAAATTTAATCAGCACATAGTAAACTTTTCTAAAAATTTAAAGCTGATTTCAGCTTTTGTGCTCTCAAAAATATCTCCAGAGGATTGTGGATTTGGAATTATTATCTAGAAATGTATCTTTTTGGAGGATTGACCTGTATTTTAGCTTTTCAGTTTTTGTTGCAATCTTTCTGACAAATACTAAAGCACAATCATCGTTAACTTCCACAGATGTGAAGTGACTAAATATATCTTTATGACACAATTTCATTACAGAAGTGTATAGAAGGTAGAATGACGAATCATATCCCGACAGAAGGAGATGATTTTTCAGATGAATTACTGGTTGATTGTTTTACTTTGTATCTAAAACTATTGGTGCTTTTGCATGATGAGGTCAGTATCAGGGTTAAGTTAATTATACAGCTTAACAGCTTGAAAATGTATTGTGTTTCATGACAATTCATTATCCAAGCAGAATCCCGTCCCTTTATTGAAGCAGAAATATGAGAATTATGAGGACTTGTCATATTTTAACACATTTATGACTGTACTACAGGTTCCCACCCACCATAATAATTGTTTTTAAAAAAAAACATTTTAAGGATCAAAGGTACACACAAATCAATGTTACCTTAATTGTATTAGAAAGTAAATATTTTTACACAATATTAGAAAGTAAATTTCTAATATTTTCCCTTTTGAACCGGATTTTCATAGGAAAATATCGGTTATTAATTTGGTGATGTACGGCGGGCGGACAGGCGGGCGGCTGCCAAACAGTGTCCGTGCAATAACTGATGAACTGTTCAACCAAAGCTTTTCAAATTTTAATATGTTGTTACTGATGACAAAATGGAGGTCAAGTTCGATATTGACGATTTTCACGTTCACCGTTCAAGAGTTATGGTTCTTGAAAGATTGAAAAATGGCTTTTCCAGTGGTGTCCGTGTGATAACTTATGAACTGTTCAACCAAAGCTTTTCAAATTTTAATATGTTGTTACTGATGACAAAATGGAGGTCAAGTTCGATATTGATGATTTTCACTTTCACCTGTCAGGAGTTATGGTTCTTGAAAGATTGAAAAATGGCTTTCCCAGTGGTGTCCGTGTGATAACTTATGAACTGTTCAACCAAAGATTTTCAAATTTTAATATGTTGTTACTGATGACAAAATGGAGGTCAAATTCGATATTGATGATTTTCACTTTCACCGTTCAAGAGTTATGGTTCTTGAAAGATTTAAAAATGGCTTTTCCAGTGGTGTCCGTGTGATAACTTATGAACTGTTCAACCAAAGCTTTTCAAATTTTAATATGTTGTTACTAATGACAAAATGGAGGTCAAGTTCGATATTGACGATTTCCACTTTCACCGTTCAAGAGTTATGGTTCTTGAAAGATTAAAAAATGGCTTTTCCAGTGGTGTCTGTGTGATAACTTATGAACTGTTCAACCAAAGCTTTTCAAATTTTAATATGTTGTTACTGATGACAAAATGGAGGTCAAGTTCGATATTGATGATTTTCACTTTCACCATTCAGGAGTTATGGTTCTTGAAAGATTGAAAAATGGCTTTCCCAGTGGTGTCCGTGTGATAACTTATGAACTGTTCAACCAAAGCTTTTCAAATTTTAATATGTTGTTACTAATGACAAAATGGAGGTCAAGTTCGATATTGACGATTTCCACTTTCACCGTTCCGATATTGGCGATTTTCACTTTCAACGTTCAGGAGTTATGGTTCTAAAAAATTGAAAAAAGGCAGTTCAAGTCGTCGTTTCCATGCAAAGGTCATTTGTTGTTGTCAAGTTATTACTTTTCTTGTGGCATATTCGTGGCCCTTCATACAGCAGAAAATGAGATATTCAGCACAAGATTCTTTGGATTCATATAAAATAAGGTTATAATCTCATTGGCGTATTTCTTTCATTATTGACTTCATGATTTCTGCCTACCAACCCTGCTTAACAAATGTGTGTGTACTTATATACTCTCAAAAATTCCAATATTTGTCACTTACTATAAATAGGAGGTCAAGATTGATTTTTGTCTTTCCATTTCTGAACCCTACAAAACCCTACAAAAATTCATTTATATTTCTTTACTTCATCCTGTTTGGGAATCCAGATTTGCAAACATCATTTCCATGCAGGAAAATCCGGTTTGCTGTCATTCGACAGCCTCTTGTTTTAAACTGAAATTGGAAATTTTGGAAGAGCTACTTTAAAGCAGTCTGCTTTTCACTGTATTGCATATTATGTATTGCAGTAATTTTCTTGGCATCACATGCACTTCTTATGAAGAAAAGTGTTATGTAGTTTAATCTCACTTCTGTTTGTATATATGCACCACAGGGAATTTTCCCGCATATTATAAGTGTCATGAAATGAGTTACACATTGTAGGGAGACAACAATGCTATAACAAAAATGGACCAAGCCATTGCATGGACTGATGCCCACCTCCTATCTGTCATAGAGTCTCAGGATCAGTCCAAGTCACAGAGTACAATAGATAGTCCAGCTATAGATTCTGTAGACAACAGTCAGTCCAGTAGTCAAACAACACAGAATTTTACAGTATTTGGTCGTACATTATATAATGCACAAGACAACACTATGCTCTGGTCGGGAAGTGGGTCGAGAAAACGTTCCATTGGCAAGGCAACAACTTGTGCAATAAATCTTGCTACAAACGTTGTACAGGTTGGTAGAATGTCAAAAAATGTACATGTATAACTTCAGAAATCATAGATTAAATTTGATATACAATTTTTTATCTTATCAGATTTCTTTTTTTTAAGAAAATCTTTGTTTAGTTTGAAAATTTGAAACATGAATAAATTTATAAATTTCCAAACTGTAGAACACTCATCATTTATACTTGAAAGTAGTTGACATACAAATGTATTAAAAAGAGCAATGTACATGTACATGTATTAATTTGAAAGACGGTTTTAAATTTGATTAACCAAATTAAAATTAGATGCAAATTTTTGAGTTTCAGATTCTTTAATGCACCAGTCTGTCTAATTTACGACTATACAGATTGATAATACTTCATACAGGAGTTTCATTCTTGAATATTAACAAGGTTGTTTGATTAATTTACAGAATTTATTAAATGTGTGCAGTAACATGTTTTTGATTGGAATTGCTGATGAAGATTTTGCTGTACAGGTGTCCAGTTTCTGTACTGAATGTATACAGTGTGGTAAATAAAATTCTATGTAATTAAGGTGCAGTGATGTGTTGAGTCCATATCAAAGCATATCTCTGGTTTAAAGGGAAATTTCGGGAATTTAATAGGGGGCCTCGGTGGCCGAGTGGTCTAGGTAGTTCGTCATTACTACTCTGGCTTCCTCCACCAATAAAAACTGGCCGTCGCGAAATAGCCAAATGTGCTGAAAATGGTGTTAAACCCCAACTAAACAAACAAACAGGAATTTAATATAGTTGAGAATAATCAACACTTTTTGAGATAAAAATTGTTTTACATATTAAGGAAGTGTAACACCCATAGTAATTTGTAGTTTCTTCACAGCTTTGGAAAAGAAAAGCTAAATACTACCATAGAGGGCTGCTCTTGCACTCCTTAAATGTAATGGGATGAGTATTGATTCCAAATGTACACTGTATAAACTATATTTTCATAAGACATACAATTGAATTTAACTATTAGTGTAATTTTTCTTGTCTGATAAAATGTTAGTAAAAATGTATAAATCTAGCCAGCAGAAAGATTGACATAAAGCATGGTGTTTCATGTTCACAGAAAAATTTAATTCCTTATTACCTGACTATTTTGGGCTGATTTGTAAAGAGAAATCTTCACTATTAAAATTCTACTGAAGTGCCTTTTATATGTTCAGTACAGTCATTTTTAGAAATTTTCTGTATGATGGTTTCTGTAGACCTCAACTACATGTATTATTTAATTATTATACCCTCGATCCAAAGGAGAATGGGGTATACTGTTTTCCCCTGTCGTTCCGTCTGTGCGTGGTACCGTCCGTCCATAACAGAATTTTTCGTCACAGTTTTCTCTGCAACTTCTTATCACAGCGGTTTGATATTTTATCTCAAAGGTGACATCAACTTCCTGTTTGACGACTTCGACCTTATCGAAAAGCAATGGCTCACAGTACATCTTGTTTTTTTCTGTTTAGATTGTTCATTTAGACTGCTACCACAGATAATGAACTGTTTCTACCAAGTGACAGAGTTTATATTGCTAAGTCATCATGCAGTGGACAACAATGGTAACAGTCACCATGGTAACTTAATACCAAGTTTTGTCGGAAAGGCATTTGTTATCATAGCAACTTATCTAAATAAGAAAAAAGAACATGGAATAAAGGTTTGCTTTAAATTAAGGTTTAATTGAGAGCTGAAAAATAATAAAAACCTAATATCAAATGAAAATGGAGTAGAAACAGTAAAAGAATTAATAGATGGAATGTGATGATAAGAATTACTTGTTATATTAATTACAAATTAAGAATATTGACAAATGTGGTATCTGAAGGAGTTTGAAGTAATTTAGTGCTGTTATCAAAGTCGAAATTTGACAGGGGTTGTGCTGGCCTTGTGATCAAGGTAGTTTGTCTATTGATAATCACTAGTCTGTCAACAACAAATTTGTCAGTTCAAATCCAGCTCATGGCAAGATGTATTCGATTTTAATCTTAATTGACAAGAATTGCCAGTTCTTCCATCATAGGTCGTAGTTCTTTCAAGGTTTTCCTGCTTCTTAATCCAGTACAAACTGCCTGCCATGAAATAGCTTTATGCACTAAAAGTGACGTAAAACCTTAATAAATCAATCAAAATTTAAAAACCCTATTATTAGCTCACCTGGCCAAAGGCCATGTGAGCTTTTGTCAATCCTTGGCATCCATCGACCGTTCGTCGTCTGTTAACTTTTCACATTTGAATCTTCTCCTGAAACCACTGGGCCAAATGAAATTAAATTTGGCAGGAAGCATCTATGTAAGGTCCTTAATAAAGTTTATTTCATTGCTCATTTCAAACATGGCTGTCGTGGGCATTGTTGATTTTGATTAACTGAGTTTTCAAAAATCTTCTCCTCTGAAACTGCTAGGCCAAATGGAACAAAACTTAACAGGAAGCATACATGTGTATGGGAGGTCCTATATAAAGTTTCCTCATTTCGTCCCAATCGGACTACAAATATGGCCTCCATGGGCAGTTCTTGTTTCTAATTTGCTGATATAAAAAAGTCTTCTCCTCTGAAACTACTTGGCCAAATGGAACTAAACTTGACAGGAAGCATATAGGAGGTTGTTTACAAAGTTTACTCATTTCGTCCGGATTGCGCAACAAACATGGCTGTCATGGGCAATTCTTGTTTGTCATTGGTTGATTAAAAAAAAAATTTTCTGGAACTGCTTGGCCAAATGGAATAAAACTTGACAGGAAGCATCTATGGGAGGTTCTGTACAAAATCTCCTCATTTTGTCCCGACCGGACTACAAATATGGCCACCATTGGCAGTTCTTGTTTCTGATTGGCTGATATAAAAAAAATCTCCTCTGAAATCACTGGGCCAAATGGAATTAAACTTGACAAGAAGCATTTATGGGAAGTCCTTTATAAAACTTCCTCATTTCATCCTGATTGGACTACAAATAGTGATTCCATGGGCAGTTCTTTTTTTTGATTGGCTGATGTAAAACAATCTTCTCCTCTGAAGTCACTTTGCCAAATGGAATGAAACTTAACAGAAAACATCTATGGGAGGTTCTTTACAAATTTTCCTCATTTCATTCCAATTGGGCAACAAACATGGCTGCCATGAGCAATTCTTGATTCTCATTGGTTGTTTTAAAGCAAAAAAAAATCTGGAACTACTTGACCAAAACTGTCAGCTTTCTATGGAAAGTCTTTGATGAAATAAATTTTTTTCATCCTGATTTGATGACAAGCATGGCTGTCATGGGCAATTCTTGATAGGCTGATATAATGAAATCTCCTTCTCTGAAACTGTTTGGCCAAATGAAACAATACTTGACAAGAAGCATGTGTGGGAGGTTTTTATAAACTTTTCTCATTTTGTCCAGATCATATGACAAACATGTCCACCATGGGCAATTCTTGTTTCTGCCAGGTGAGCAATACAGGCTCAGCCCTCTGAGCCTCTAGTTTTTTTGTGTTATGTCAAACATGTTTGAATTACAAGTTAATTCAAGACAACAGTAGAATACAAGGAAAATAAATGGAAAGGTGAACTGTCAAAAGAAGCATGAAACGACTTAAATGTACAAATTAAATTCGAACAAAACCAAATACAAAATAATAAAAAAGACAAAGTAAAAATTGCCCAACGTTTCGACCAATATAGCCTTGATCAGAAGCATGAAAAAATAAAAGATGTTGACTCTTTGAAACCCAGAGCAAGACAACTAGTATAACAAAGGGTTTCAAGAAGATACCTTATTGGTCGACACTTAAGAATATTTTTACCTTTTCTTTTTTAAACCCTACGTTTTTTATCATAATATATTTGACAAAATAATTTCTGCAGGTTTTGAATTCAGTGAAGAACTCCATGACAGAAATACTAATATCTGTATATAAGAGTACAGTTCTTGAACGTACAGTTATTAGAGACCTCAGTGCCACGATCGTAGCAGCTATTTTGGCTGAAATGTCAAGTATCAGTAAGAAAGTAAGTAATGAAATATGTTCAGAATGCAAGGAGCTGTTCCACCAATAATCTTTGCCTGGGACTGCAAGATGCTTGAAATTTGACAGAATATTGTATTTTTTTTTTAGAAAAGGTGTTTTAAACAATTGTCTCCAGGAGTTAAAGGTTAGAAATAAGTGCCAGCTGTTTATTCTGAAGGAGTGCTAAAAAATATCGAGTCATCTATATGTGTCATGTTGTTACCAAAAAATAAATTATCTTGTATGTATTTTACATAATATAAAAAACATAAACTCCTGATACACTTAATTTTTTCAGTTGTTTATGGGTGTGTTTTCCACACAAACCGTTAAATCATTATTTTTTAGGAAAATCTTGATACTGTCTGTACAACATTGAAAAAATATGAACAATACGTATTGGTTCCTTTTAGCCATACATGTGTAACTAATAATTGCCTTATCCAGTGATAATAGGCTTCAAATTATTGAGAGCAGATTTTTTCCATTTTCTGTACACATACAGTTCATTGAGTGTTGAATTGGTCGTTTTCTATCCAAAAGTTTAACTATGAGGATATGTCTGATATAGGGGTTAGAAATAAGTAAAATTTTAGAAAGGCCATAACCGTTTCATTAGTTTACGAAGTAGATGAGATAAACCGTTGTAAATGCAATCAGATAGTAAGTATTCTGCAAAAATAAAGAAAAAAAATCAGAGTTAAGTGACAAATTTTCATTACAACATTTATAATCAGTTACTTTCCAAAAGGTGTGTTAACAATATTGAACATGTCTGTTTCAGCTTGATTTGGATGAAAGTGGTGACAGTTTTGCTTCTTTACCTCCCCTTTCTTCCTGGCTGTGTGATATATTGTATAGAAAGTCATTTATTTCAAGGTAATTCATTAAAATAAGGTAACTTAAAAAAATTTAATGGGCCACGGCTACCACAAGAGCTCTAGATAGTTCATTTTAACTACTAATGATCACTAGCCTGATGTTGTTAGTTCGAATCAAGCTTGTGGCAAGGCACGTTTAACTTTGACAAGAATTTCTGTAGATCATTGCTTCTATTTGAGTAAAGTATCCAGATTTTACTATGGGTAGGCTCTTTATGCCAAATTTTTGCCATGAGCGTCATCGAGTGATAAAATATTTGCATAAAGAGCCTTCCCATGGTAAAATCATGATATTTTCAACAAGCGACCAATTCTTGTGGAAAACTTAACTATGACGTTGCAAGCAAGTTGTCTGATGTCTGTGACTTTGGAAACTTAATATATAAATACATGTATTTTATCACAGATGTTGACTGGAAGCCTTTGAAGCAGATCATATTAGAATCTGGTACACCATCTTTCTGAAACAATAAAAATTGGGCTTCACATTATAGCCTGTTGTGATGAAAGTGGCATAAAACTCTGATAAACTGAAAAATTTGCTTTCCTAAGTTCCAATGTTGTAGTTCAACTACGTGTGTTCAGATATTAAGTTGGTTTTTTTTTCCATTATAATTTGGTTGATTTACTGATATATTTTGGATAAGAGATGTTTTCAATATTTTAAAAAATTTTCTTCTCAATACTATTCACATGGATGACTGATTTGTGAAATGTCCTGTATGCATGCCTGAAAGTTTTCTGGAATTTGTCCGATTTCCGGATTTTGACCATTGTAGTCTTATATATTCCTATATAAAATATTTTAAAAATATTGGATTTCCGGTTTTTAGCACCTTCTGTACTTTCACCCATGTCTACAGGGAATGAATATAATACATAATAAAATTTATGGGTCTTTTCTTTAAACTTTTTTCTGCATGACTTACTAGTGCAACAATGTCCGGTCAGGGAAATACATTTGGTACATAAGATTATATTTTTTCAGGAATTTCATGGCAGAATTAAGTACCTGTATAGATTCTGGTGCTGTAACAGATATACATAATCTCCATGGGGCATCACATTTACTGGCTACTGTTGTCAAATGTAAGTAATACAAAATGTCTGGTAGGTAAATATTATACATGAAAAAATACACAAGTCAATCCTTTTCATTTTTTTTTTCCTGTGTTAGTTTATTATTAGATGAGATCAAAATAAAACAGACCTGATTTTCTTCTGATTTGCAAGTCCTGATTTTGTCCATTATGGTTTTTTTTATCATACATATTAAAATGTCTGCCAAAGTATCATTTGTGATTTTTTTTACACGTTTGTAAAAATCATGATTAGGTCTGAATAAAGATTGGGAAAATCATGATAAGGTCTGAATAAAGATTGGGAAAATCATGATTAGGTCTGAATAAAGATTAGGAAAATCATGATTAGGTCTGAATAAAGATTGGGAAAATCATGTTGAAATGGGTTTCTTCTGTAAAACCCAACAATAAAATATGAACAGTCTAAGGAAAGCAAGTCTGATTGACCATATTCAGTTATGTTTGCACAGATCACTTCACACTTTAATTTGTTATATAAGGAACAATACTAATGACCAATGATCACCTAAAGCCCATACGTTGAAAATAGACCTACCTGCCTTTAACACCCGGGCCTACTGTAGTGGACTTTATAATTCAATAATAAGTCATCTTGGATATCTTTCATCACATACAATTTACAGACTTTTCCCACAGTTTTGTCGATTCGGTATGCTTTTGCCGATGTATGATATATATTATATACAAAAAAATCTTCGATAAGTTGGATTCTTCAATCAGATGTTGTCAAAAAGGATTTCAGTTAAAAATAAAAAGAGTTAAAAGTATGAGTAAAAATGATTTTACAAACTTGACAATCAGTGGAAATATGAGGTAAATGTCTTTAGATTACAATCAAATTTGAAAAGTAAAAATTTTGTTTATTTTCCTATATGTGATGTCTTAGGTAAACCAGCTTGTCCTGGTACCAAGGACTGTTGGGCTTCAATACACAGAGAAATAGAGAAATTGAAACGACGGGAACCAGAACAACTGGAAGGTGTTACTGAACAGTAAGTGTCCACTATAACCTTTACCTTCAGACGTCTTTATCAAAGGGTCCAATCAACTTTGATGTAATGATGTTATTAATGGACTTGATCTTTTCTTTTCTGAAACGGAATCCCTTTTTTTCAATTCAGATTTGTCTTATGCTTTATCTTTGTTAACATAGAATTATACATGAAGCTTCCAATCACAAAACTTACATGTACACACATTTTATTGTAAGAGCAATTTGCCCATTATTGGAAAAAGAATATAATAACCATATTTAGTTGTATCCTTACTAAGTCCAACAGAGAGAATTTTTCTCTTTATAACAGTTTAATATATAGTTTTTCTAAAAAAAATCTAGTTTTGTTATTATTTTTTAATTACAGAGATACCCTGAAACAGATGTTACAAAAGTTGACATTAGTGTCTGGTGGAATAACAGAACAATAATTGATTTTTGTTTTATGAGAAAAGAGAACATTTCTGAACTTTATCAAATTTATGCATGTCATACATTCTCTAGACTTACATGTACATCTATAATTGACATATTAGATATATTTTGTTTGTTTTGTTTACACTTTTATAAGAAACAAATCACCTTGTACTGGTTCTAAACAATGATATAGATTTTTGCTGGATTCCAAAAATAAAAGATAACTCAAAACAAGACCAGGTTATAAGCAAGAATAGTTGAGGTTTACATTATAACCATGTCCTACCATCTTTAAGTGGTTTATCATTACACCCTTCTAGTGTTTTGACAAAAAATAAATATGTTTTAGTCCAAGATATGTAATATTGACTTTTGTACATATTTTGCTATTTGTTTTCTGGTTTTCATTGTCTGAACACTGTTACTGGATTTTAGTTTTGAATTTCATGCATAAGATGCTAACTAATCTGTCTAATAGCCTCCGGTGCCTAATTGAAACTGAATGACCATTCTTGCCAGAAATAAGACCTAGGTAGAATGATCATTGATCTAAGGAAAATCTATCAATAAAGCCAAAAAACATCAGATTAAATGTTCTCAGGACTGTGCATGTCAATTTTCATGTAGCTGCATTGCCAATGTTATCAGATTTTCAGTAAGATTAAAAATAAGTAACACCTCAAGACAATGTCATGTTTCAAAAATGACGTATGACCTTGACCCTTGACCTTAGGGTTAATAAATAGGTCATTTTAGATATCTTTGTGTAAGGCCTGTAACTTTTTTGTCTAAAGACCTAGGCCTTGGATTTTTGGTGTGTAGGTCAGTTATCTCAAGATGATGTGTCACGTACCAAGAATATTGACCTTGACCATTGACCTCACGGTCAATAAATAGGTCATTTTTGTAATTTTTTTGTCCAAAGACTTGGCCTTGAATCTTTGGTGTGTAAATAGGTTACCTTGAGACGATGTTTCACATTCTAAGGATATTGACCTTGACCCTTGACGTCAAGGTCAATAAATTGGTCATTTTTGTAACTTTTTTGCCTTAAGACCCAGGCCTTGGATATTTGTTGTGTACCTAGGTTTCCTCAAGATGATGTGTCACAATCAAGGATGTTGACCTTGAACTTTGACCTCAAGGTCAATAAATTTGCTAATCATGTCCAGCCTGTAACTTTTTTGTCTTAAAACCTAGATCTTTGATCTTTGATGTGTGGGTAGTGTATCTCAAGATGATGTGTTGTGTACTAAAGATGTTGACGTCTGACCTTGACCCTTGACTTCTTTGATGGAGAAAAGTTACTCAGTAAAAATGAAATACAAGGAAAACCCGGTTTTGCTGTCACTCAGCTCTTTTGTTTTTTTAGCTCACCTGGTCCAAAGGGCCATATGAGCTTTTGTCATCACTTAGCATCGGTCATCTGTCTGTAAACGTTTACATTTTGATCTTCTCTGAAACCTCAAAGCCAACTGAACTGTACCTTGGTATGTATGAAGTATCTATGGAAGGACCTTTATAAAATTTGAATATTTCATTCCAGTAGGACAACTTAGGCCAATTAAAATTAATTGATAGATTTTCATCCCCGCCCGCCCTTCGAAAATCATGCCACCCCGATTTTTTTTATTTTCTAAAATTTACGATTTCCAGATTTTGTTCATCTCCGTTATCGGTATCCGTGTCAATAATTTCGTTTTTTGTTAACTTCCTGTAACAATTCAACATGGTTTTCGTGATTCGACTATTTTTGTGACCTTTAGATGTCTTTTGGTCAGCTTAAGTCTGCAGAGATTGGAGTTGAAATTTCTATTGTGCATGTTTCTGGAATAAAAACATATATAAGCCATTTTATAACGTTTACATATTAATAACACCTTACAAAATAGTTTCATATGAAATAAAAAATAAAAAATAAAATCCTCCCACCCGCCCCATTTTTTTCAAAAAGTTGGATGAAAATCTACTAATTAATTTAAGTTGGCCTTATATGGCCGCCATGATGAATTCTTATTGCTGATTGGTCAGAATTTCAAAAATTTTCTTTTCTCAAATGGCAAAGCCAAATGAACTGTAACTTGGTATGACGCAAGTATCTACGGAAGGACCTCTATAAAGTTTGAATATTTAGTCCCAATCGACAGCTAATATGGCCGTCATGATGAATTATTATTTCTGATTGGTCAAAATTTCAAAAATTTTCTCCTCTGAAACCGCAAAGCCAAATTAGTTGTAACTTGGTATGAAGCATCTGGAAGGACCTTTATGAAGTTTGCATATTTTGGCCTGGTCGGACAACTAATTTGACCGCCATGCTGTATTCTTATTTCTGATTGGAAAAATCACTTCTGAAACCGCAAAGCCAAATTAGTTGTAACTTGGTATGAAGCATCTGTGGAAGGACCTTTATAAAGTTTGCATATTTCGTCTGGTAGGACAACTAATATGGTTGCCATAATTTATTCTTATTTCTGAGTGTACAAATTTTAAAAATATTCTCTGAAATGACATAGCTAAATGAACTGAAACTTGGTATGAAGCATCTAAGGAAGGACCTTTATAAAATAGTTTGCATATTTCGTATTTGATAGACAGCTTATATGGCCGACATGATAAATTCTTATTTCTGATTGGTCAGAATTTAAAAAATGTTCTTTTCTGAAACTGCAAAGCCAAATGAACTGTAACTTGGTATGAAGTGTCTGTGGAAGTTCCATTACAATTTTCACTTGATATGAAATTAATTAATTGTGGGACTGTCAGGTGAGCTATACAGGCTCAATTCTCTTGAGTCTTGTTTTGCATTACATCAGTTACATTGAGAGATTAAGCACATCCAAGCATACAGGGAATAGACCTTAAGATTTTAAGTCCAAGATTTTTTTTTTATTGAAAACAGTACATATTCACCAATAAAATGCATCAAATTTTTAGGATAAAAGATGCTTATAATTTCATTTTCAAGAAAGTTGTATATTTCCTAAATTAACTTCAATCAATCAATTTTTTATCACTGAAACTGTAAATCATTTAAGGGATAGTTCCCCATTTAAAGAACTATACCCCATAGCAGGGGTTATGCCCAACTTGTTACACACAAACACATTCAAAATAACAATCCAAAGATACTAATATTAGATTTAGTAAATTTATACTATGCTGTACGACGCATTTCAAGGAGTTACCTCTCATCAGCAGCATTAAAAGCGAAACATTTGGAAGACCAAAAACCAAACTTGTATTAAACAAGAGGCATCATCCCAGGAGTTTCAAAATAACAAATCCAAAGATACTAATATTAGATATAGTAAATTTATACTATGCTGTATACGACGCATTTCAAGGAGTTACCTCTCATCAGCAGCATTAAAATCGAAACATTTAGAAGACCAAAAATCAAACTTATATTAAACAAGAAGTACTCAACCAAAAATACCAAAATAGAAAGCCAAATTTCAGCTAAGGAGATGATGTAATAATGTAATAATTCATTTCATTAACAAATTGTAATGATACGGATTCTGTTTAGCTCACCTGGTGATGTGTGCTATTGCCACAATCACTATGGAATGGTCCTTTGGTGGCCTACTTCTAAAACTTCTTCCAATTGACATGGCTGCTGTTACTATAAATTGAAAAACGGGACACGAGTTTTGAAAATGGCCAATTTTAAGTAAACTTGGCAGCAATGATCCTTGGTCTCTTTCAGGACTATCTATTAAAAAATCTTGCATGAAACCACTTAACCAGTTGGAGCCATATTTGTCCTCTATAAATTTTCTTGTTAAATACCACTTAGCCAATTTGAACCAAACTTTGCAACAATGATCCTCTTTCTGAATTGTTTCTGATGATCCGGAATGTCAACCTAGATATCGGTCACGATGGAACTTAGTTTATCCCTATGGAAAAGTTCTCTCAAAAATATTGTCCGATAGAACTAAACATGGCAGTATTGGTCCTTAGATAGCCATGATAGCCAGCACAGTCAACTTAGTTTAACATAAGTCCTTATTAAAAAATTTATTTAAACATCCTATCTTCAACAACTGAGCCAATTGGACCCAAGTTCGCAGAAATAGTTGCCTTTGAGTATTGTGTCTGATAGTATGAAATGCTAACCTGCAGATCTTTTATCATAGGACCATATAGGAAAATTAACTTTAAAGCCTTGTTTGAAATCACAGAGGCAATTGATTATTGGCAGTAATGGTCTGAGGTGTTCCTCTCTAGGAATTACATGATAAAGCACTGCCAACCATTATTCTTTTCAGCTCACCTGGCCAAAGGCAAGTGTGAGCTATTGGCATTCGTCATCAGTCCATTAACTTTTCACATTTTAATTTTTTTCTTGAGAACCACTGAATGGAATTAGACCAAGATAGCCCCCACAACCAAAAGGACACGGTGTAGAAATTCACTGAAAAATCTCCTTGTCTGAAACAACTGGGTCATTTGAAACTACGACTTGGCAGCAACTGTCCTCAGATGGTCATTTTTCAGAAGTGTGTCCGATGACCAAGACTCTCAACCAATATGACTGCCACAGCCGATCTCCAGTTTAACATAGAACCTTATGGGAAAATTGATTTAGAAATCTTGGCCAATTAAGACCAGATTGGGTAGCAATAGTCTTTAGATGGTCCTCTTTCAGATATGTGTCTGATATCCAGACTGTCAACCAATATGGCTGCCACGGTCGAAATTGGTTAAACAGAGGACCCTATGGGAATATTCACTTAAAATTCTGTCTGAAACCACTTGGATAGTTGCAACCAGATTTTGCAGCAATGGTCCTTCGATGGTGCCGTCTCAGAATTGCGACTAAAACTGTCAATCATGATTGCTGCCACACCTGCACTGTGTTTACCATAGGACAATACGGGAAAAATCCTTAGTTTGAAACCACTTGGCCAGGTGGAACCAGAATTGGCAGCAATGACCAGTCCTCTTTTAGAAGCATGTCTGATCATCATGACTGCCAACCCAGATAGCCGACACAGCCGAACTAAGTGTAATCTAGGATCCTATGGGAAAATTTTATTAAAAATCTTGTTTTATGTCAGAGCTAGTTGCAACCAGTATTTGCAGCAATGGCCGTTAGATGTCCTTTTTCAAGTTTGCGTCTGATGACCACCACAGCCACACTTAGTTTAACATAAGACTTTATGGGAAACTTAATTAAAAACTCATGTCTGAAACCACTGGCCACTTGGAACCAAACTTGGCAGCAATTGTCCTTAGATGATCTCTAAAAGTTGTGTCTGATGACCTGGAGTGTCCTTAGATGGTTCATTTTCAGAATTGTTTCTGATAACATCATACTCCTTTAACAACTAAGCAAAAGGGGGTAGAATATGGTAGCAATGATATTTATCCTAGGACGAAGACTGTCAACTAATATGGCCACCAATGCCCAACATAGGATCGGATGATTAATGAACTTCTGGCCATTGTTTGGCAAATTGAAATCAAGTGTGCGATACAGGCTCCTTGGAGACTCTAGTTTCATAATTGTATAGGATGACCCTGGCAACCAACTAAGGTAGCTTCCACACATGAACATTTCTTCCGAATCGGAGAACAAACATGGCCACCACGGACAATTGTTAGTTTCTGATTGGCTGAGTTTTCAATAATCTAAACTACTTGGCTACAAGGAACAAAACTTGACAGGAAACATATATGGAAGGTCCTTTATACAGTTTCATCATTTCGTCTCCATTGGGCAACAAACATGGCCGTCATGGGCAATTTTTATCTATCGTTGGTTGATTAAAAATATGTTTAATTTTATCTCGAACTGCTTGATCAAAACTGTCATCCAAACTTGACAAGGGCATCTGTAGAAGGTCTTTTATGTTTTTGTCATCCTGATTGGACGACAAGCATGACAGCCATGGGCAATTCTTGTTTCTGATTGGCGGATATGAAGAAATCTCGAAACTGCTTAGTCAAATAGAACGAAACTTGACAAGAAGCATCTGTGGAAGGGTTTGTACAAAGTTTCCTCATTTTGTCCATATCAGGCGACAGACATGGCTGTCATTGGCAATTCTTGTTTCTGGTTGGTTGATTTAAAAAAATTTCTCTGAAACGGCTGGGCCAAAAGGCTTCCATGCCAGGTGAACGATACGGGCTGAGCCTCTAGTTAAAGATGGTAGTAGTTGATTGTTTAACGTAATTTAGAACAAACCACACCATGGTGGATTCTAACTTTAAGGTGTCATCATGATTGTCCCACTTTTGATATTTACAGGTAAAAAAGCTGTTGGACAATCAGGAGTGATTGTGTTATACAATACAGAAATTTAAATGATGGACAATCTGGAAATGTGTCTATTGTAAATCGGATAGTCTGGACTGTATAAACAAAGTAATAATCATAAAAGATGTGTTCTTGAACGTCAATTTTTTTTACAACATCACTATACAATGTTGTTTCAACAATTATATTGGGACCACTCAACAGTTTCTTAACTGTTGGTAATATGAAAAAAATGAATAAATATATATAATATGTATACATATAAATCAAGATGATGTAACAAACAAAAATATAAACACCACAAGGTAATACCGATAGTCTTGCTTTCCTTTATTCATATCAACTAACTATGAGTTAAAGCATAAGCAATGACTATACCATTTTGTTATGTATAGTGATGGTGAATATTCCAAGCTTACACTGATTGCACCATCATTATCATAGCTCATCTAAGCTAAGTATGAGAATTATAAACATCCTAGATATATTGAAACATAAAAATAAGGCGGTTGTTGTTCTTAGTAAGTAGACTAAGATCTGTAAAATGTTGCTTTTGTACCATATTTATAACATGTTACCACACTGGTTAGTGTTGTTACGTACAAATATATGGTGTCAATAGCAAAGCCAGGAAAATGATTTAGTAAAAGAGTTGGTATGGTAAACTAAAGAAGATTCAACACCCACATCGCAACATTTTCACTCTCATCCAGACTGCAAAAACACCGAGGCCACCAACGCAATCCAACGTCAAGGGTACCCAGAGACCACCATCACAGAACTACAGAAGAATTGAAAATCGCCTTACAGCATCGAAAGACCGACACGGCCACAACACCATCGACCTGATGACGCACACCGACGATTTTTCACAGCTCCTACACCTTTGTTGAACTGTCTTGGAATTTGTTATCTTTGTTTTATTATTATTGTAAATAAATTAGTGTAAACAATTTGTATTATTATTGATTGTGCACAAATAATAAAAATAATAGCGAAACCTCAATAAAAATTTAGTAATATACATGGGCAGCATGGCGGATGTCCTGCAGGAAGCACAGACTGCTTACTCTTCCGGATCACCTGAGTATACCCTCGGTTTTTTTTGGTGCGGTCCATGTTGTTCATATGTTTTTAGTTTTTAAGTGTAGTGTTTGTATTGTTTTGGCCTTGTCTTCGTTGTCCTCCGGAGTTTGTCAGTTATTTTCGATTTTCTCATTCGAAAATCCCTTTGGTATACTTAACTTTACCTATTGCCTTTCTTCTTATTTCAATACACAAGGATCCAAATTCACAAATGTCTTATTTATTATACATGTAAAGGTAAGAGAAAAATTAGCCCTAAAAAAAGGACAAATATACCTAAGGAGCAATCAAAACAAAGGTAATCCATTGGACAGACAAACTCGGGAAGACAAATGAACAACCACAAGCACAACAAATAAACACAGAAAACTAAAAGACAATGAACAACACGAACTCCTATAAAAACCAGGAGTGAACCCAGGTGCTCCGGAAGGGTAAGCAGTTCCTGCTCCGTATACGGCACCCTTCGTGAAGTTCAACAAAGTCAATCCGCGGGAAGTCACAAATCGGTGGAGGCACATGAAAGGCTACGACAGTGGGAACAGGTCCAACATTATCTTAGATATTGGAACACTGTAATGGTCAATCAATTTGTGATGACGACCGTAAAATTTCCAAAGTGATGACATCAACTTATCCCTGATAAAACCCTGGTTAAGAAGCTTTTGTGACAGCAATACTCCTCTTTGTCGAAAGTCATGGTAACTCACGCATGCCCTTGAAAATCGGATAAGCTGAGAAACGTAGACGCCATATGCAGGCGATGCTGGTATATTGCTACTCAAGAAGGGAAAATTAACAATAGGAAAGTTAAAGTCATCACGTTTGTCATTAAGTTTTGTCTTCAAACGTCCCTCATAGTCTATTTCAAGAAACAAATCCAAATATGAAGCGGACTTCGGTGTATCTGTAGTATCCTTAATGTCAAGCTCACTGGGGTAGATAAGATGTAGAAAGTCTTGGAATTTGTCGTTATTTAACGACAACACATCATCTATATAACGAAAAGTGAAATTAAAGGATTGGGCTAGTTTCTTTTTGTTTTCACGTAGTAACCCTTGAATGAAGTCCGCTTCATATGAGTACAGAAACAGATCGGCGAGGAGAGAAGCACAGTTGGTTCCCATTGGAATGCCGATTGTTTGTTGAAAAATTAGACCACCAAATTCAACGAATATGTTGTCTATGAGAAAATCTAACATATCTGTAATTTCATCTTCAGAATACTTTTAGTCAGAATCAGAATGCCTCCTATAATACGTCCTAATTACTATGTTTGAATTGAACAGATTAATTACATGTCGGCGTTCAAGGAAACAGCCTCACTAAATATCAGATCAATTATATACATGTGATAACATTTTATTATTTCTCCCTTCCCAAGTATTTATTTTCAGAGATTTCAGAGAGTCTCCGTTTTAATGTGGTAAAAATTGCACGATATCCAATTTTTGCAGCACCACTACATAAAAGTATAAAAATAGAATTCCAAAACATGATAAAAAAGAAAATATAATTTTTGTTACACTTATGGAAAATACCTTTTACTGGTTATAATTAGAAGATCCCGCTTGCCTTCCAAAAAAGCCATCTCTATCAAAAATATTTCTGATGACCAAGACTGCCATCCAAGACGGAGCCACAGACGAAATTTTAACATGGGACCCTATGAGAAAATTAACTTAAAGATATTCTTGTCTAAAACACAACGTAGCAAATTGGAACCAAAATTGGCAACAATGGTTTTAGGTGATCCTCTTTCCAAAATATTTCCAATAACCTCGACCGCCATCCAGTATGGTCGCCACAGACACACTTTGTTTAACTTTGTTTGTCCTATACCCTATGGGAAAGTTCACTTCTGGACTGAAACCACTATGCAAATCGGAACCAAACTTGGCCTCTTTAATAAATGTATGATCCGGACTTTCACCCCAGATACCTAACACAGGCCAAATTTATTTAACGTAGAACCCTTTGTGAAAATTCTTAAAGATGTTCTTCTCTGAATTCACGACGCCAATTGGAACCAAACTTTACAGATACTGCCTTTAGAATTATATCCAATGACCGGATAGCATCCGAGATGACTGCCACAGGACCCTGTGGTAAAATTCACTCTTCGTGTCTGAAACTAGTGAGCCAACTGGAACCAAATTTGGCAGTAATGGTTCTTAGATGGTTCTCATTCAGAAATGTATCCGCTGATCCTGCCTGCCATCCAATATGACCCCCTGAGCCGAACACAGTTTAACATAGGATCCTATAGAAAAATATCCTCCGGTCTGAAACAAGTGAGAAAGAAGGAGGTATGATTTCGGCCGTTATTTGGCCCCATCTGACATGACAAATTAAGATTTCAGATTCGAATTTGTATCATTTGTATCTTATAATGATCTAACTTTCATATTCTATCAGTAATTGTAAAAAAATCATACCCATGATGCAACAGCAACGTCATGAACGTTTGCTAAATCACAAATGTGAAGAAAATTGAGTGTTTTTACAGTAGCTTTTGGTCAAAACAACTATGAGCAACAGCCTCCTCCAACAATATTTTTAATATAATGTTTGTCTTACATAGACACATTTCAGTGAGATATCTTTTTGGTCAATGTTGTTGCTCCTATCAAAATTTTAATTCAAAGGTCCAAAAATTAGTAATATATGCTGTTTTTCACTGATTTCTTCAAACTTAACCATTTTTGACGGAATATTGCCGCGATTACAGAAATTTCGTGTTAAAAACAAAACATGTTCCTTCAAATGCAACATTTTACCAGTACTTAATGATCGCTTAGAGTAAGTTTCTTATTACCTTTTAATTTTGGAATTCAATAGGCCAAATCATACCTTGTCCTTTGGAACCTAGTTTGGCAGCAATGTTTCAGACTGTACCAAGACGGACATAGTCAAACAATTTATTGTGCTTTAAGTCTGCAAATGATTTCCAAGTGCGAGATAAGGGTATGGAGCCTTTTCTTTTGTCCCTCGGTTTTAGCTGTTATAAGATTTCCAAATTTATCAGAACAGAACATAAAAACATCTGTCCTAAATCCCATAAGGCTTGGCCTTCCATGCCTTACAGAGATTTGTCATGATTGCAGATGTATATAGTACTACTGGGAAATTAAATTCCGTGAAGTTTAAATATATCCTTAAACAAAATAAGTAAAAGTACATAGGCAACAGTATGAAACTATGTGTAGAATTTATTGCTATTGAAATGTTTCTTAAAAATGTTCATATCCAAACCATTACATCAACACAAAAATAGTTCGCACTGAGAAAAAATATTCAGTCACACAACTGTTAAATATTATAAAACATACTGACAAATTGATTCAAGATACCAAGGGATATATTTGATACAGTTCAAATACGATGACTGTTCTTATGATTCATATTAGTTCAGACATGTAGAGTATAACTATATGAACCGCGGAAAAAAATATAATGGAGATACGCATGACCAAAAATACTATCCTCACAAAATCAATACAACTTCATAAAAAGTTTTTACATACCGTAAAATTTTATGACATTTATCACAAGTTGATTTTTACATTTATAACCTAGAGTTTTTACATTTAGAGTTATTTTTTTTACATTTAAAACATTTTTACATTTAAGGGTCCTAAAGAGGTCTATTCGTTTGTATATTTAAGAAACTCGGGTTATCAACAGTAAGTACATATGCATAATAGATATCAATTAATTTGAAATAGAATAGTAGCAAATTTTGAAAGAAATCCAAATAACCTCTTGATACACAGTATTGCAAAAAAAAAAATCATCGCTTATCCAACACCTGTAAAGTGCTTATTTTTTAATGACTAAAGAAAGCTTTAAACCTGTTGCGACTTTTCTTTGCGAGGAATACACATAAATTGAAATATTAAAGAGGAGTTAGGTTAGAAGCCTAAATTTGTTGTGCTTGTTTTGTCGGGTTTGTCTGTCCAATGGATCACGTTTTTTTATTTGCTCCCTAGGTATATTTGTCCTCTTCACAATTTTCGACGAAGTTTGACCTCTGTTTGTCTCAGGTTTTGAAAATAAAAGTTATAAAACATTTATCGCACATCTAAACAAAATCGAAATAAATAAAATGCAGTTTTCATCACAAGCTTAAATTAAAAAGTTTCGAAGTTTGACTCCTGTACGCCTCATGTTTAGCAAGTCAAAATAGTAAATTTTTATTTCGCATTTAAAGCCAGTATACAACCATTAAATATGAAAATTAGACCCTTCAACTCAAAAGTGAGGGAGGAGTTCATGTCAGAAGAAAGTTTTAGGGGCAAACAGAGGGAGAAAATTGCAATATCCCCGAACTTTCTTTGAAAATGCGAGGATGAATATCTGAAGTAATATTACAAAATGTACCAAACAAACACCAAAGCGATAAGATTGTGGACAAAAACCATTAGGCAAATAGCCAAAAGACAAGAAAAATTCGTGATAACTGCCACACAGAAAGCTTTAATGAATAAAAACAAACAAAAAAGACAAAAACTCAGAAAACAAAACGGTTTGAGAACAAGACAGCGAAAGCAAAACTACAAAGCTACTGTTAAATTGACAATTAGTTTGGATACTTAGCCGACGTAAAAAAATCAAAAACCGTATTGCCCATTTACAGATGGTATGCAATCATTCTATGAAGAAATTAAATTACTAAATCAAAGCAAAACTAAACCAAAGTTTAAGTCACAAGCTTTAATTGCCATTTTATAAATTCTACAACAGTGGCCTCCAGAAATTTTAAAACCTTATTGCACATTTGAATGATATATGACAATACTGTAAAGAAATAAAATGCATAAATACAGAAATGAAAGAGGAGTTTAGGTCACAATTATTAGAAATTTGACCCCATTTGGCCTCAAGTTTATAGAAATCCTAAAACCAATTATACATCTACATGTACATATGGTGTATAATAATACTCTTAATTAACAGAATGAATAAGAATAAAAGAGGAACTTAGGTGACAAGCTTAAATTCACAATTTTTTAAATTTAATACTTGTGGGCCCTAAGTTTTGAAAATAAAAATTCTAAACATAATGCATAAAAATGAAGAGGACAAATATACCTAAAGAGCAAACCAACAAAAAAAAATGCAATTCATTGGACAGAAAAGATCGGGAAGACAAATGAACAATCACAAGCTCAACAAATAAACACTGAAAACTAAAAAACAATGAACAACACGAACTCCTATAAAAACCAGGAGTGAACTCGGGTGCTCCGGAAGGGTACGCAATTCCCGCTCCGTATTCTGCATAATTTGTCGTTATTGGACGACAACACGTCATCTATATTACGGAAAGTGTCAAAAATCATGGTTTATGCGCCTAGCAAGAGGAATGAAGGTAACAATTTTGCATTTTTTCTGACTTACAAGAATTTTATTGAATGTTTTTGCCAGCTAGAGGCTGGCTTTACCCCAAGGGATTTACTCCTTCACTTTCACCTTATCCCGTCATTGTCCACTTGAATGAATTTTCGTTTTTCAGAACTAATATGTCTGTACCAAGTTATTAAGTTTCAAATATTTCCATTGACAGACACCTCCTCCCCGAACAAAAATCAATGAGGGTACTTAAAAGTGATTTCTTGGCATACATTAAAATTTTCATGGAATCAATTTAGACGCATTTTGACTATTCAGTGCCGGAAAAATCTGCATCCATTAAATTTAATATCGATTTCAAACTGAACTGAAACAAAGCTTAGACTAAGTTATATTGTGCAAAATCTATGTTCAATCACAAGATTGTAATTTTAAAATCTTAATACTATATGGTTATTGCATGAATATTGGTGAATATTGTCCTAAACAAACTTTATCTTGCACGAGCTTACGTATGCACTACGATGTGCTGTTAGGCACAATATTCACCCATATTCATGGAATAACCTTTTTTTTATATCATGTATATTGTTATAAATATTTTCTTCTATTTTCACAATTTTATCAAGAGCATTAAGCTCCATATCACAATAAATTTTATTTAACTATTAGGAATATGAACGATACAGCTCTTATTTGCACGATTTCAAAATAATCTAATTGGAATGTTTCGGTATTGTTCCGTATTAGCGTTCAAATACAGAAGTATATTGCACTGCACTGAAATCAAATGGGAAATATTTATTACTGTATAATAAAATGCTTTATTTCAATTTACCTTATTGGTTATATCTCTGTCCCCATCCAATGATTCTGTGTCTTCTTTTGTTCTATCTGTTTTAGCTTGGTCTTTCTCTTTAGATCTTTTCTTTTAGCATCACTAAATTCTATTCGATCAGTTTTCGCATAAGGTATATGTATTAAGCTGCGTTGACTGAAAAAATCGAGCAATACTAATTACCATCTTGTAAAAACGTTCGTTTTGGACATAATTGACGAAATCGTGTTGTTTATCAAGATTGGTATCAAAAGAATATTTATTACGTCATGTGTACGTACAATATATAACTGATCGACTAAAATTAATTTTTTTAAGGAAACATATGTAGAAAAAGATTACTTACAAACAATTTACAGATCTGTGACATATGTTTGAATACACTTACTTTTTATTTAAACCGCGATGTTGCGTGTCATTCCGACCACCATTGTACCGCCCGGTCTAAAACATACATACAGTAAAAATAACATATATGTATATCAAAGAAAAGGCAGCGGAACAGATTTTAACCCATACTTAAATAGAATCCCGCGAAAGAATTATTCTTACTTTTTAGAGATTCTAGTATGACTTGTGGCTTACAGGAGTCCATTGACCTTCTTTGAAAGTGATACAATAAAAATAAATTTTAATAATCTGAACTTTCTAGCTTAGATACCATTATCTTACCCTAGTAACCATTCAAATCATTTTCTAGTTTAGATTCCAGGGTTTTATCAGGTATATATTGATGTCATCACTTCGGAAATTTTACGGTCGTCACTAATTGATTGACCATTACTGTGTTCCAGTATCTAAAATGATGTTGGACCTGTTCCCATTGTCGTAACCTTTCATGATGCCTCCACCGATTTGTGACTTCTCCCGGATTGACTTTGTTGAACTTCACGACGGGTGCCGTATACGAAGCAGGAACTGCTTACCCTTCCTGAGCACCTGGGTTCACTCCTGGTTTTTATAGGAGTTCGTGTTCAAATAATTTTCTAGCTTAAATACCATTACCTTACCCCAGTAACTATTCTAATCATTTTCTAGCTTAGATACCATTATCTTACCCCAGTAACCATTCAAATCATTTTCTAGCTTAGATACCATTACCTTACCCCATTCTAATCATTTTCTAGCTTAGATACCATTATCTTACACCAATAACCATTCTAATCATTTTCTAGCTTAGATACCATTACCTTACCCCAGTAACCATTCTAATCATTTTCTAGCTTAGATACCATTATCTTACCCCAGTAACCATTCTAATCATTTTCTAGCTTAGATACCATTATCTTACCCCAGTAACCATTCTAATTATTTTCTAGCTTAGATACCATTACCTTACCCCAGTAACCATTCTAATCATTTTCTAGCTTAGATACCATTATCTTACCCCAGTAACCATTCTAATCATTTTCTAGCTTAGATACCATTATCTTACCCCAGTAACCATTCAAATCATTTTCTAGCTTAGATACCATTATCTTACCCCAGTAACCATTCAAATCATTTTCTAGCTTAGATACCATTATCTTACCCCAGTAACCATTCAAATCATTTTCTAGCTTAGATACCATTACCTTACCCCAGTAACCATTCTAATCATTTTCTAGCTTAGATACCATTATCTTACACCAATAACCATTCTAATCATTTTCTAGCTTAGATACCATTATCTTACCCCAGTAACCATTCAAATCATTTTCTAGCTTAGATACCATTACCTTACCCCAGTAACCATTCTAATCATTTTCTAGCTTAGATACCATTATCTTACCCCAGTAACCATTCAAAACATTTTCTAGCTTAGATACCACTACCTTACCCCAGTAACCATTCTAATCATTTTCTAGCTTAGATACCATTATCTTACCCCAGTAACCATTCTAATCATTTTCTAGCTTAGATACCATTACCTTACCCCAGTAACCATTCAAATCATTTTCTAGCTTAGATACCATTATCTTACCCCAGTAACCATTCAAATCATTTTCTAGCTTAGATACCATTATCTTACCCCAGTAACCATTCAAATCATTTTCTAGCTTAGATACCATTATCTTACCCCAGTAACCATTCAAATCATTTTCAAACATCTAATGAAATTAACGTATTTCTTTAATCTTTTCATGTATAGTCATTACGGATACCGGCCAAATTAGATATTTTTTCGACATGACCTACATGAATAGCCTAATTGATGCTGCATGGTTAATTAAATACACGATGAAAATGCTTGAGAGTTTCTTCCTTTTGGCAGTGTTTGCCTAAATGACAATAGTCTTTTAATTTACACATGAAAGATGCTTTCTGAATTCACAAACATAAAATGCTCAACTTGTCACAACAACAAAAAAAAAAAACAAAAAAAATAAAATAAAAAAAAAATAAAAAAAATTATTAATAAAAAATTCATAGGTCGACAAACACGTCACTTTCAGTAGTACTCTTTCTTTAAAGGTTGGACGGTGCAACGGAGGACTTCTACTTTGCCGCTTCAAACGAGAAATTGAGTTTCGGAATAATTGGCAATCATGAAAAAAAATTGTAATTCGTTCATTTTTAATCACAGAAATTGTAAACAGTTCATTTGCCTATGCTATTTTGGTTCTTAGATTCATACACACAAATCATTTTGGTTGTTTAACTAAACCATTTTCCTCTCTGCCTTGAGTAGAAAAATGTGTGTTGTCTTTGATATTTTACCTGTCCTTCTTCCTCTGTGAGATTATGCCGACTATGCCGACTCATTGTGACATCGAGTGTTTATTTTACTTCATTATGTGTGTGCCCACAATCTAGAAATAGAGCTAACAAAATTATTAGGTGCAATTCATTTGCAAAAACGAAAACACATGTATTAGATAGACTCTTATAAGTCTTTGAAACTTCAGATGAGCAGTTCAGTGTAATAGTTCTATCAGTCTATGATAAATCTTAATAAATTTGTAAAAGTTTGTAAACAGGAAACACCTCACTACTATTCCATTTAAAAGTAATTGTGAAATTAAAACACGCCAAATTCCAAGTTAAACACATTAGCCATATTTGTCTGAGGTCCGGCCGCCAGACATAATTTTGAAAGGTGACCATTTACTGACCATTCCACTAAACTTAAACCACAACTGGCTCATTATTTCAAGCAAAAAAAGTTTTAAAGGATATTTTGCTGTGGTTTTCCATTTTTAATAATACATTTGTTGGAGGTCCGGAGATCACCGAAATACCTTTCCACCAAATTCATGTTTGAAGGACTCTCACCTAGGAGATATTATAATTTTACAATGTGCTGCTCTTGGCGATCCTTATTACCAACTGTTTATGGAGTCCTTTTCCATGAGCAATGTTGACTAAATTACTTGACTGAATTATGGCTTAAACATTCATATTAAAAGTAAATTGAGGGAATGAATAGAACAATGGTTTGATAAATGGTACAACATTCGTATTTGAACCTTTCTTAAATAGATTTTAAAGGGTAAAAATGACAAAAAAGACACATTACCAAACCATATAATGGTCAACCAAACAGTGTAGCAGT
Source organism: Mytilisepta virgata (assembly GCA_028015205.1). NCBI lineage: Eukaryota > Metazoa > Mollusca > Bivalvia > Mytilida > Mytilidae > Mytilisepta > Mytilisepta virgata. Next base: position 36,532,759 of record CM051510.1, on the reverse strand, counting down.
AAGTCTATTATATTTACTGGATAGCTATAGATTATTAGTGCCTATTGACTCAACAAAGATAATTTGAATGTAAAGATTTATGATTGGCAATAATAGATCTTTTCAAAACGAACCTTGCTACACAGAAAATAACACTAATTTAAAGAAAATGCTGGTCAGAAAAATCACTACGCAGCAATGCAAATAGTATAAGTTTTGAAATGTCAAACCTTTGGAAAGGAGCCAAAAAAGAAAAAACAAAAAACAATTAACTATTGGAAAGAGGAAATCTTCTCTCGTATCATAAATTTGTCTTGTCTTTGGATTATCGATTGTACGAACATTTCCACTGTTTTATCTTTTGCCGACTTCCAATATTAGTATATAACATAATCATACATCCGATCTAAGAACCTTGATATACTTGTCGATATCCTATCTAAGAACTCACACCCCCCTATAAGAATCTTATTCCATTGTTCTCCAATCTAATAACTCGATGTATGTCATGTGTACATGCAGATCATATTTAATAATGGGGATGTTTACATTTGTGTTTGTGTTGTTGATATAATATCAGAAAAAGACATATTAAATGATCAAAAGGTTGAAATATTTTGAATAAAAAATGAATGAATAATGATACTTGATACTATGTTTTTCTTTCCACATTTGATATGATATGCGAGAGAGAAAGTATTCTAAAAGAAATCTGCCTTTACTAGATAAAACTAAAAAAAAAAAAAAAAAAAATCAGTAAGATATCATTATATGATAAACACCAATTCATATCTAAAGTTTTCAATGGGGATCATTTTTACAAATGATTATCTAATGGTCACGGCATGTTATTTGCACTCTAACATTGTGAATTAAAGAGTATAAATTACCGTTGTTGGATGCGTGATAACATAAGCCATAAGCGTTAAAGGTTTCATATTGTTTTCCTGACAACATTGCGTTCGTTTTGGCATTACATTTAGAGGATAGAGTGATTCCTATTGGCAAAAATGCGCCCCTGGTATTTCTTTTAAGAACAAATTGTTTACTCTTTCTTTAAAGGTTGGACGGTGCAATGGAGGACTTCTACTTTGCCGCTTCAAGCGAAATAAATAAATTATTGCTATATACTAGAAATCGAAAGGAAAATAAATAAAATAAGTAAATAACATTAAAATGAAATAAACAAAGGCTAAAATTGAGTTCTTAGAATTTGTTTCCGCCATTTGTGGTGTCAATATGACTGCTTTGAATGCTTTTGATAAGCGGTTACACGCTGAACCAATATGGGACGTTTCGGAATAACATTTCCCGTTGTTTTATCTTTTGCCGACTTCCAATATTAGTATATAATATAACCATACATCTGATCTAAGAACCTTGATATACTTGTCGATATCCGATCTAAGAACTCACCCCCTATAAAAACCTTATTCCATTGTTCTCAAATCTAATAACTCGATGTATGTCATGTGTACATGCAGATCATATTTAATAACGGGGATGTTTACATTTGTGTTTGTGTTTTTGATATAATATCAGAAAAAGACATATTAAATTATCAAAAGGTTGAAATATTTTGAATAAAAAATGAATGAATAATGAAACTTGATACTATGTTTTTCAAACTTATTTTTCTTTCCACATGTGATATGATATGCGAGAGAGAAAGTATTTTAAAAGAAATCTGCTTTTACTAGATAAAATTACAAATACAACATCAGTAAGATATCATTATATGATAAACACCAAAGTTTAGGTCACAAGCTTTAATTGCCATTTTATAAATTCTACAACAGTGGCCTCCAGAAATTCTAAAACCTTATTGCACATTTGCATGATATATGACAATACTGCAAAGAAATAAAATGCATAAATACAAAAATGAAAGAGGAGTTTGGGTCACAATTATTAGAAATTTGGCCTCACGTTTATAGAAATCCTAAAACCAATTATACGTCTACATGTACATATGGTGTATAATAATACTATTAATTAACAGAATGAATAAGAATAAAAGAGGAACTCAGGCGACAAACTTAAATTCACAATTTTTTAAATTTAATACCTGTGGGCCCTACGTTTTGAAAATTCATATCTAAAGTTTTCAATGGGGATCATATTTTCAAATGATTATCTAATGGTCATGGCATGTTATTTGCACTCTAACATTGTAAATTAAAGGGTATACATTACCGTTGTTGGATTTGTGATAAGATAAGCCATAAGCGTTAAAGGTTTCATATTGTTTTCCTGACAACATTGCGTTTTTTTTTGGCATTACCCTTAGAGGATAGAGTGATTCATATTGCCAAAAATGATCCCCTGGTATTTCTTTTAAGAACAAATTGTTTATAAAAAATATACATGAAGGGAAAATACAGCACCACAAAAGAAAAAAGTAACTGACGTTTTTACAATTGCAGGTATCTTGACAACATAATTACTGTCAATAACCAAGAGTTTTTACGTCACATTGGAAACACGCAAACTAATGTAAATATATGAAAAAAATAATTATTACTTTCAATTTCTGTGAACGACAATTTTTGTGGATTTTGTGGACAGATCAATCTACGAATTCAAAATTCAAAAAATCCAACGAAATGTAAACTCTCAGATTTCTTTACTAAAAAAATATCAAAACTTGCATTCGACGATAATACATATGAAACTGGTGGTTGGGCATCAAACATCTGGCATGGGTGTACAACATGCTGTTAAAGTAAAACTGTCGGATCGACAATTCATAAGTTACTTTTTTCTCCAAATAAATCAAATTTTAATTTTTTTTTAAATTTTAAATTCACGAAGGGAAGAACCTAGGATTATGCACTTTGTCCCAATTTACCAATACTAATGTCAACGAAAATAATCCAATTTACATTGGTTTTCTGCACATGTTTTTAAATAAATTACAAATACAGATGAACAATTTCAATTACTGCAAACACTTGTTGCAATGTTTTATCGGTTACCTTCATAATTCCATTTGTTTGGGTTTAATCAGCCTGAATTACGGTTCGGAGGTGACATGTTGTCACCCCATATCCATTCGGTTTTAAATTACAAAATATTCTGGCCTTTCGACAAGCGTAACATGATATCCGATAAAACGAAAAGAAAGTATTTTAAAACAAATGTTTTTTTTTAAAATTGTTAATATATAAAATCAGTCAGATGAGATAAATTATACAACCACTTAAATGTTTTAAATATTCAAGGATAATTTACTTTAAATTTGATATCCTGTCTGTCTGAACGTGCGTTCTGCACTCTGCCTTCTTGAATTCCGTTATATGAATAGCTTGATTATCGATGACACTTTTGTTCGTTTTGGTAGTGCTGTAAAATGTAAATTGAGATTCCCAAGGATACAAATTGCGCTACTCGTATTACCAACTTTCATGATCTTATATAATGTTATGATTTTGTAAATTAAAAAAATATTAAATAATAGTAAAAATTTAAGAGTACGATAGATTATTTGATGTACATTGTATCAAACAACAAGTGTAGATATCTTGTTTTACTTCACGTAAATAACTCCGGGTTTCTAAACAGAAACTATCCACACATGCCGCAGTTGAACACTAAACTGGATAGAATTCATACGATGAATATGGAAAATGACAAAAATCTCACGCCTAGAGAAGTGTACAAGTGTGGTAAAGTAGTTTTTGGTGAGAAAGAAACAAATTTAAACCTCTTTAGTGAAAATACTCCATCTACACTATCAGTTGATATATTTTTCTTATCAAGTGTATCATTTACATCATGATTGCCTTCTTCGTGGATGGTCAATATCACTGTTCAACGTAATCATCGTTCCATCACCATGCCCCGTCAATGAATTTCAAATTAAAACTGTGTCATTATCTTCAAATGATTCAATACTTGTTTTTGTTTATCTAGTGTAAAACAATATTTGTGTTGTTTGTTACATTGTCCTTTGTTGTCTTTTTGGTGTTCCAGTTTGTGTTTTTTGTCCCCTCTTTTGACACTTCGGTATTCATACATTTTGTTAAACTACATTTTTTTTCAAATTAGTTTTCAATAATAAATTATATGATAGTAATTCACACTTATATTTGTTAATCTAGTGTAAAAGATAAATAATATTTCTAGTTTTTTATCTCTGTTTCCAAATCATTTACATTTGTATGTAGTTTATAAATTGCTGCTGTGTGACTTTTTTGCAATTTATCGATTGCTCTAGCAATGCTTGATTCAGCAATTCTTGTTGATTGTCAATTTGTTCCTTTGTGTCCCTGATGTTGGTCCTGTTCCAACTGTCGCAACATTTCATGTATCTCCACCAATTTGTGACTACAACCGGATTGACTTTGTTGAACTTGTATACGGAGTAAGAGCTGCTTACAATTTTCATTTGTTTTGTTTTAGTTTTCAGTGTTTATGTCTTGTGCATGTGGTTGTTCATTTGTCTCCCCGGGTTTGTCTGTCTAATGGATTGAGTTTTGGTTTTCTCTTTAGGTATAATTGCCCTCTTTAGGGTTTCAAGACATCTCACCATCAACTGTGTCCTGTACATTAAAGGAGTAAAGATATTTGTTTCTTTTTATAATAGATCAAACAATACAGGTGAAAACAACTTGTATGTATATTTCTATTTTCAATTTAATAATATAATAAATTTCGTAATAGGCTTAAGTCACATTGTTGAGTTATGTCAAATCAAAATCAAATAAAACTTTTATTGTCATTTAAATCATGAAATACGATTTGTGACAAACATAATAATGAAATACAACAAGAAAGAAAAACCTTATTGTAAATACAATAAAGTAGATTGAGTACATACAATTTTAGTTCCCTGTCCTCCGTTCTGATGACTTTTTTTATAAAGGGCCTTAGTTTATCTACGTATGGCGTTAGAATAAATTTTAACTTTTCTATGTCTGTAAGATTATCAAACTTTGAAAAATTTCAAAATTATATTTTAAACTTAATCATCAGTGCATATCAGTCAAAGCCAGTCCTTTTAACCTATCGTCAGTTTAGAAAGTGTGGACAGGAATTGCTTAATTTTGGTTACCTTATAACGGTTTGAAAATTTAATATCTAAAAACCAATCTTTTTGAAAACCCAAATCTTATAGGCTGCACCTAAGAAATCTCATTGCATAAAAGTTTTTAAATTTTTCTTTTTGAAATAAGCTTCGGCTGTTCCTGGCATTTAAAGATTAAGAACTATCAAAGAAAGCTATTTTTCTTTGTCGTTCATATAAATCTACTATGACGTAATCCTATTGTGACTGTAAAGATTCAAAACGAAGGAGCTCAGAAAAATGAAGGAACCTTAGACTATGCTATATCCATGTTGGAGTCAAAATTCCGAGTCTGAAAAAATCGCAATGTATGACCAATATTAAAGGTCTTGTCATTTTATCATTTTTGGACATCAAATAAGATATTCATTTGTTTCATGATACCGAGCAATTAAATTTTAAACAATTGTCCTTGGTTTAATATATGAGTTATAAACAAGATAAACAACATTGTGTTTCTTAATATATATATTTAAAAGATATTTCTATAAATGCATCAAACATATTTCAAGGTTATTTCGATTAAAAAATTTAAATGTGTAAATTTAAATGATCTTGATGTTCAGATCTTATCACATAATAATACTGTACACTACATGCCTTTTATGTCAATACTTATATATATACATGTATATCGAGGCTTTTAATGTAAAAAACACTGACAAATAAAACTTTGTAACTTTGAAATATATTCCGCGATCTATCACAATAAATATTTATATAGAAAAAAAAGAAAAAAGACAGACGTACTAGTACCCAGAATTGTAAAACGTTCCGTACACGTTTTGTAGCTTTTTTTCATTTCTGTTTTTTTATTTTATTTCTAAGATAAGGTTGTTTCTGGAATACATAACTGTTACAATGACCTCTTGCATTTTTGTTACTTTAAAGTACTTAAATTAGATAGTTTATATTCAAAGATCATAATTCATTCACAATAAAAAAATAAGTTATGGACTACTAGCGTCTTAAAAAGATATTAGGTTCTTTTTGTTGAGAAAAAAAAACGTGTGTGCACTTCTTTAAGTCATTTCGATTGAAAAGGATCGTGTAAAACTTTAGACGAATTCAATCGACGTTTTGTTTAGAAAGGAACTATGGATGTTGTGAGAAGAAATATCTATCAAATATCATAAAAATAATACCAAAGTTGAACAACTATGGTAAATTTCCATAAGATCAAAATAGAAAGAAAATTAAATTCAAGAGAAAAGTAGCAGGGTAAATGATTAGCATAACAAACTAGAGCACCCCCGTACACCGCCCCCCCCCCCCCCTCCCCCCTGGGGATGTGAAGTTCCACAGGAAATATACAGTCACATCAGGTAAGACAGTAACTCTTGTTTTACGGCACGGGTAACACTGCCAGTTTATATCCAATTTAGTGTAAAGTCCGGCGAGGTGTAAAATATCAGTAAGAAGTGCATCTACATGTAGCTCTCATGTAAGACCGAAATTTAGATTTCAGTCAATCAATTGGCAACAATTAATGATGATATCGGCAGACTCAACAAAAATAACCTTTCATATGCAATATAGAATCAAATGTAAAATGTACACATCATCGACCGGAGATTTTTATAATATAATACATCAAGAAAAGAAAGATTCACACTTCATGTTCACTGTGGTAGATAAGATGCAGATCCCTTAAAGCCCTAGTATTATTTAAAAACCATGCATCATCTATGTACATATGCATATAGCAGAAATTTCCTTCAACGATAAACATTAAAACGGATAAGATGAAAGTTCAACAATTACAAAGGCAATCAATCAAATCTATCCAATCGACGTGACCTTAAGATGAAAGGCATTCTAAAACAACAGCTATCTCTGTACTACCCACATATTGTATCCCTGCCTTTGCATCACGTTAACAGTAAAACATTTATATCTGAATATGGACCAAAACTTTTGAAAATAAAAATTCTGAAACCTTCACATCTACATATAATACTATACTTATATAAAATTAAATGCGTTTTTATAAATTGTCTGTTTATACTAATAGGTCAACAATAGATTTGTTTACAAATTATGTGTATTCAGTATGCATGTTTGAAGATTTCTAGGAATTTTTACGCTTGAGGACATGCATTTAAGACGTTTCTGAAAAGACACCCAAAATAATACATTCAATAGAAACTGGTTTGGGATTTAAATACGCATGTGCAGTAAAACCCAAAGCAATGTTTTAAAGTAAATTTTCTTTTAAATACATAAGAAGACACATGTAAAATTTAAAAGTCTGTTTGGGTGTATTTAAATATAGGTGATACTGTAATACTGGGAGGAAATGCTTTAATTTAAAACAAAAGTGTAAGTAATATATTTTGTAATCTTTCTGTAACATTTTTTACATCTTCAAGAGTAGACGTATACCCCCGGGGGGGGGGGGGGGGAGGGGCTTGTCAAAAAGTTGACAGGTGGGTTCTTCCTCTAATACATTTGAGCTCCGACCCCTTTCGAGAAAACATTTTGTCATGTTACATACCCCATTACGGACAATCTGTGTCTAAAATAATACCCCTTTTCACCAGTATTCCAAATGTAGCACGTATATTAACAACCAGATTTGGCTTCAACTACTTGTCTTATGTTTGTTTTCCCAATGTAATTATCTTTTTTAAATATGATTGTGACTGAAATTCTATGTTTCATTCAAATTATAACCCCGTTCCAGATGTTCGTGACATTTCGTATATTTTATAACTCCATTCGAGAAAGTCAAATATTACCCCTTTGTAGAAAAGAGAAAAAAATTTACCCCTTTACAGTCGTTTTGCGAAAAAAACGGGCCATTTTGTCAAAACATACCTAGCACCTCATATATAGTAAGTGCCACACCCCCTCCCCCCCCCCCCCCCCCAAGCCCGGGAAGTATACAGTCTGTTTAACTCAATATCCTACATGACCTTTATTGGGTATTCTTATAAAATTAACAGAAGACAAAAATGACGCAAGAGGTCGTAACTGAGACCTCATGAATATCTTGCAGGCAAAAATATGACAAATTAAGATGTGAGAAATTAGAATATAATTTCAACGTTATCGAGGAAGTGTTCAGACATGTACATTCGACCCTTACGATAGATAGATAGATGGATAGATAGAGGTAGACAAAATTTCAAAAGATTAAACTAAACATGAGGTAACTCTTCCATACTCTTATTTCTCATTGTGAGGAAAAAGTAAAATATGTGAGGTGTCTTGCAAAGGAATTACTGTTATTTCAAATTTATTTATTAATTTGTTTTTCATAATTTTTATATTATGATTAAATTATATTATATGCATAAATTGTTTACAAGTAAAGTCAAGAAATACCAAAGGGATATTCGAAGGAGAGAAAAATCGTAACAACTGACAAACTCCGGAGAACAACGAAGACAAGAACAAAACAATACATGCACTACAATTAAAAACTAAAAACATATGAAAAACATGGACCCCACCAAAAAACCGGGGGTAGACTCAGGTGCTCTGGAAGAGTGAGCAATCTCTGCTTCCTGCAGGACACAACGGATCTATTGTTTGGTCATGTGAACGATACATAATGCCTCTAAATGAAAATTATCAAATGAAATTGAAAGGTAAGATAAGATACAAACTTTAGCTGTTGAATTTTGTATTGTTTTTTAGGAAAAACATAGGTGTCCATATATATTGAAAACATATATATATATATATATATATATATATATATGAGTTTAGTATGGTGCCTAATTGTATAAGAAATAATGAAATTTATATTATAAATTAATTATAAATTTATCATATGTATGGTATTACTAAAGACCTTAAATAATTATCTATACATTTAATGTTTGATTAAACTGCTCGCAATTTGACTTCACATATATGTATATTACAAAAGAGTTATTTAGAATGGAACGAAGCTCAATTAAAGATATGGAATAAAGAAAAAAAATGCTGAAAACGTCGGTTTAAACATTAAATAGTCAGTCACAAGTCATAACAAGAGTGGTCTTTCTGAATGAACTGGATGAATTAATGCAGACGGACAGGGCCATCATTATATAGTGAATATTGAAAAAAAAAATTCGCCAGACAATCGAAAGTAGTGGTTAGCGGAAGGAAAATACCAAAGCAAGGCAGTCTGGCAGACACACAAACATCATTATATTATATATGTCGGAAATGATATACTACTGTATTTTCAGGTTGTTGATAAAAGCATACGATACAAAACATGAATAAGGTTAACACGCTTTGTACGATCTTTGGTAATGTTAGCGAGGAAGAAAAGGTACCGTACATTTATTGAAGTCCTATTATTTATGTCCTTGTAAAGTAAACATTTTTTAAACTCCTACTTTAAACAATACCTTTTTTCTTATCTATATGTGATTTACCGGCAGTTGTTGTTTACCTGGGATTTAATCTTTCATACGGCATTGTGGTGCCATTTATAATTACCTAACATCTAAACTGACATTTAAATTGAAATGTGTGAAATCGGTCTGCTTTTCTGTCGTATTTCCTTTTGTGTTGAACTATGGACCTATTAAATAGTAGAATGGATATCTTTATAGAACAAATGTATAATTGCAAGCTTCACGTAGACATCATTTTCGTTTTCTTTCTCTTTTTCAAAGAACGCACAAAGACGAAAACAATAACGACCAACCTTGAAAAGTTTTTTTACATGTCTTTTCCAGGTGTGTCTGGCAAGAGCTTACGATTCGCATTATAAAATAAATAATTCGGATGAAAAGTAAGTTTTTTGAATACACTTAAAAATAATTAAAATAAATGATGGAAAAATGTCTGAAAATATGTCTGAAAATAATAAATTTTATGATATTAAAATTGGTACCAAACCGTTCCTAGCAGTGAACACGCTCGAAAATTTGGAGACTAGAAAGGCACGAAAGATCAAATATATCTGATATGGCAGGTTTTAAAAATTGAAAGCAAAAAAATAACACAAAATGTATATCACAGACTGTGACTTAGGTAAAAGGACATGTTATGATTTGGGCTGATATTTGGCTCCTTGAATTCAAAAATCAAACACTAATGAAGAACTTGCTCTCAGCTGTCACTAAGTACTATAAAAATGTTGCATTTTCAGCGACAAGTTTTGTTTTCTGTAATATGAGGAATATGATGTCAAAGAACGCTAATTGTGAAGAAATCAATGAAAAACACAAAATTTCACTCATACTTGGACCTTTGATTTAAAATAATAATATGAGCAACACCCTAAAATGTGTCCTTATGTCAGATAAACATTTTATAAAAAAAATCTTTATGGACAAGGCTGTAGCTCATATTTTTTTAAACCAAAATCTGCGATATAAACACTACATTTTCTTCAAATCCTTGAAATTTGGATTGTCGTTTTCGTTTTCAGAATTTTAGATGTTGAGCACAACCGATGAGTCGTAAATTGACGAAATGTTCACATCTTGTGCATCAAAATTGGTATCGAAGAATTTTATTTAGCAGACGCTCGTGATGTTGCTATTGCATCATGGGAAGGAATTTTGTACAGTGATTGATAGATTGTGAAAGTTCATTATACGATAAAAAGTATAGAAATTTAAATCTGAAATCTTAATTTTAATTTTTCATGTAAGATTGGGCAAACAAAATGGCTGAAATCATACCATCTCCTTTCTGACTTCTATCGACACCATTTTGCGGAGATGAAACAAATCTGGTTCATCTGATGCGCGGCAAATATACTCCTCTGTATAAAGATTGCTCTTTTTGTGTTCAACCTGTTTTTTTTCACGTATTGTAATCGAAGTTAGTCTGTTATTAGCCCTTAATAGAATTGATTTCTTATGTTGATCGTATGGGCGGCGAAAAAAGTAAAAAAGTCGTCAAAACAAAATTAACAGCTTAAAACAAAATCAACATACATTTTTTTTTGTACTCCAATGTAAAACTAATACAAATCGATGTTAAACGAACAGCACAAAATAAAATCAACAGACTCTAATGCAAAACTAATGACCATCGATGTCAAACGAACAGCTTAAAATAAAATCAACGACAAATGAACATCGATTGATGTGAAACAGCCAATAACCGAATCAACCTCAGGTGGCGGTGTGAATCTGTAGATAAATATTTTCATCTAGGAATCCAGGAAGTAAATAGACCGAGCTTGCTAATCAATTTTATGATTGAAAATTTAGGATTTTTAAAAGGAGGGGTTCCATGCAGACTATGTTTGGGAAAATTTTTGCAATTTTCCCTAGGCATTTTTTTAACTTTTCAGAAAAGGTGGGTTCATCCCCCATACCCCTCCTTGTTTCGCCAATGTGGGTAGGGGACCTTATCTAGAAAATTTATAAAATTTACTACGGGAATTCTTTTGCCAAGATACCCCCTAAATGTTTGGGGAGGGGTGTGAGAATAACGAGCGGGGCGCTCTACAAGCCCCTGTGATGCATAAATTGGAAGGACGGTAACATTAAAGAAAATATCCCGAGTTCCCCAACCTTTGTTTAAAAGCAAGATCCTCGGGGTCTCAAGGGGCGTATGGGTAGGGGAGATGGGGGATGAATGGTCCGGACCAAACTTTGGCCAAACAATTCCAGTAGTAAATTGACCCATCTTTTCTGAAAAGTAAAAAAATGCCTAGGGAAAATTGCGAAAATTTGCCAAAACATAGCCTGCATGGTATCCCCCCTTTCAAAAACCCTAGATCAGCACTTGCCACCTGCATCCGCCTATGCTTGCAATCCTAAAATACATTAGCAAGCTCGGCCTTGCAAACTATTTACTTCCTGGATTCCTAGATGAAATTTTTATCTACGTCAGGTTTCAGAATCACATCGCCACCTGGCGTTAATTCGGTCATTGGCTGTTTGACATCGATCGATGTTTATTTAATTTTTAGCTGTTCATTTAACATCGTTGCATTGGAGTCTGTTGATTTTGTTTTAAGCTGTTAGTTTTGCATCGGAATCTGTTGATTTAATTTCAAGCTGTTCGTTCAACCGTTCATCATCGATGTTCATTAGTTTTGCATTGAAGTCTGTTGATTTTGTTTTAAGCTGTTAATTTTGTTTTGACGTCTTTTTTACCCTTTTCTCCGCCCATATGACTGCACTTGCAACACATCCGTAACCAGCGATGGATGGGAACATTCGTATGGTTTTTTAAACCTTAACAATTTAACATGGTCAAGTTCACAGAAATGGATACATGTACGTATACAGTTATCAATCTTATTTAATGTTTAATCTACAATTTTTAGTACATTTTCATTGATAATAACCAAAGGATTGATATTTTGTTTTTGTATTTTTTTAACAGAGTTGTTAGTGGTAGAATAAAATTTGTTCCTACAGATAAAAGACCCAGAACGAAAAAAAATTCTGATAAAAAGAAAGACGTTTTGCCTTCAAAAGATGTTAAAATTGGAGAGATAGATTACACTTTTCCTTTGGATGAACAAGAGGAATACTATCCACATGTAATGTGTAGTTTGTAGCTTTCATTAATAGACATATCTATATCCTTTTATGTCAGCTTTCCAATGCCTTATGTAACCTAACATAAACTTATTTTTAAATTTAAATATGCATTTTACAATCCGGTTTTACGTCAGTTAGATGTGTACTGTATTATTTCGTGACAATTGTTATTTTAATATAATAACAGGGCCAACACACTTAGTATTATGTTAAGGCGTTTAACTTTGAAACGAATTATATTTGCATCAACTGACAATATGCACAAAACCAGGAAGGAAAAGTCTTACTGAATGTCAATATTCAACTGACAATATTAGTGCTGCTTCTCATTAACGTATACCAAATATCATTTAATTTTCGTAATCCATACACATATATACATATATATATATATCTTATTTTGTAAAAGTTTTTTCGGTTATCGAATGAAACGGACCCGCAATTTCTGCTTCGACTGTTACTGGAAGCATGGCGGATCAAGGCACCAAAAGCTGTGATATCCATAATTGGCTCTGAAGGGCACTTTAGGGAGACAGATAAATATTCCTTGAAACGTCAGCTTTTGAAAACGGTTACATCTACAGGTATATTCTATCGGTTCAACGCCCTGCAAAATATGTTCCCTGTATTTTGTAGATAGAATGATATTATACTTTATCTGTATCTTTGTGTGGCAGGTGTTCCTCCAGTAAGAAAACAAACCTCGGATGTCGTGTGATAGTGTCACACGTTCGATTTCGAGTTAAACCAAAGGCATTAGAATTGGTATTGCCACATGTTTGCTAATCGCATTGGCTTTTAGAACAAAGACTAGTCAACTCGAAGTAAGCGTGGGTAATACGAAACGTTTGCCTAAGGACAGGTAATAGAATAGAGGATGGAAACGGGGAATGTGTTAAAGAGACAACAACTCGACCAAAGAGGAGAAAAAAGCTAAAACATCCGGCTCAGGGTGTACGTCTGTACATAGAGTGCCATATATATATTCATATCATAGCAACATATACACGTCCTGGTATATACTGTGTTAACAGGGAAATGAAATGCAGTTTACCTTTCAAAATGATTTTTTATATTTTAACTTTAACGAAATGAGTCCAAGGAAAGAATTTACTACACGGAGTTTTAGAGAACACACATTTCCAACATTGTAGGCCATGAACACAACTGATGATGAGTAGTAAATCGACGAAATGTGACATAAATGTATTGTGCATCGGATTTGAATTGCATTTCGCATTAGCAGGGCACAATAAAAAGATTATCAACTAGAGAGGAAGGCATTGTAAATCACAATGCTAAAAATAACTTGGGAATAACTTGGAAAACCTCTTTTAGTTTAAGGAGAATAACGCGTGAACTTACAAGGAAAGCGTTAGCACTTGTTTGAGGAACAAAAGACTTCTATATTTTAAGATGTGTATTTAAAATTTATTTCTTATCATTTTGTTTTCAACACTTTAAGTTAAACATTACATGAATATAACCAAACACCAATTTTGTACAACAGGTGCTTGGGTCATAACCGACGGAAAGGATGGAGGCGCGTCTCAGTTTGTTGGTCAAGCAGTACATGAATATCGAGTAAAAAATGGTAGGAGAGATATTGTAACTATTGGATTTGCTCCATGGTACAAAACAGTTGTGAGTACAAAGAAGACGGTAGATGAACGTACGGTATTCCGTTTCTTTCTTAAATAAATTTGTCAAAATAACATACGATACTATCAATATTCGTATACTCAGTCAGTATATTTCCAAAATTGTTTTTCCAATATTGATTTCTTAAGTAGATTGTTTTCTGTCAATTTTTGTTTTGGTTTTGAGTTTATCATAATTATACTGAATGACAGGTGGTAAATTGAATCAGTGACCAATAGCAGAACCAGACCAGTCTCAGTCATCAATGGCAGTACAATATATACATGGTTTTCTGCTGATGGTTAAGGTTTCCTAACAAAAACGATGGACCTTTGACCTTTTGTTTTTATTGTTTTTTCTAATATTTTTTTAGCATTGTTACCTTAACAAAACAAACCCACCATCTCATCGTCATTTGTTTATGAAATCAAGACACGTCATCGACTGTCGAACATTCTGGGAAATGCAGACGCCTTTTATATGCTTTGAAAACACATCGCTAAATAAAAAATGAAATCAACAATAAAAACTGTTTAAACGCAGGATTTAAGGGGAGAGTAAAGTACTTAAACATCTCCAACTTCGCCATGTTTGTGCCAGCAAGGAGTCAGGACACTAATTTTTAAATCAATTTCCCATTGTCATTGTATTCACTTTTCTAACATAGGACAATAGCCCCATCACATCCTTGTTAATGCTTTGAACTAGATGTCATCAATCCTCAAATGATTGTGTGAAATCCTTTTTATTGGTTTCATTGATAGTTGTTGTTTTATCCACATGCGAAATGTTGACAGGTTTTTGATCCATAAGGGGGGAAATTGAGGATTCATAAATATGTTTAACCATACCGTATTTTATATGTACAACGTACCTATCCTGAACTTAAGTGGTCACATCTTGTCATTAGTTTGGTGAAAAGTTCTTTTGACTGTAACATCTTTCAAAAGATCAATCTATTTGTACTTCTATGATATGAAATCAATTATGAAATATGACTGCTAATCATGTATTCCAGAGAGTACTTCATTGAGACAGTTTGTTCTTTATCTTTTTATGAACCTGCCTTGTTCTTTTGTTTGCTGGCACTTACCCTGGATGTCCTTATTTTTACTGCTTTATTCTATTCATGTCCATCCAATGCTTTGGACCTGTTGCATACTGAAGACCAACCAATTTATATAATTAGCATATGTTTATACTCATATTTTGGAGGCACATTCGGTCACCGTGTTATGATTTGAAATTTTACCTCATTGTTTAACAGCGCGCAATGGCCCAAGGTTGTTGAAATGGTCTGACATGTTCTTTCGAACGTGATGTTACCATTATTAAGCCATAACGTACCTCTTGTATGTCTAATCAGGGTTTATTGTGGCATTGATCTGTATTGAATATATGCATAACGGTCTGAAATTACGTATTGAGAATTGCTTGGTATTAATTGGGAGAGAAAATATCCTACAGTGGTATTGATTAACATTTTGTTTAATTTATTACAGAAATGTGGGAAAAAATATATATTTGAGGAACAAATAAAAAACCTTTTACCATTTGAACCAAATCATTCTCACTTTATCCTGATCGATAGCGAAGAGAAAGTTAAAAAGGTCCGGTTGGAATTTGAGCAGCATATATCCAAAATTGGAATGCCAAGAATTTACGTGTACGAAAAGGGTAAGAAATTGTTACAAAAGTGTTAAAATAATTATACTGGAATTTGTAAACTAACAATAAATTTATTATGCTGCCAAAGACTACCTGTATAAAAAATAATTACATCAGCAGTTGTCTCGTGGTAGCGTGGTCGCCTCGAATGCGGAAGGTCGCGGTTCGATCACCGGCCGGGTCAACCAAAAGACATTAACATTGGTATCTGATGCTTCTAGGAGTTGGAGCAAAGATCGACTGGTAGGAGCGAATTCAGTATAATGTGTCCGAGTGGACGGATATATCGTGAGCTAACACATTACGTGTCGGTCTAATACAAAGCATGCACCATATTCATTAACATATCAACATGTTCTAGTCCTGATATGCACCTGGTTGCCACTGGATGTTAAACAATAATTTATCCTTCCATCTATTGGTTTTACTTTGAAATTGGTATAAAAGCGAAAAATATATCTAAGGAGCATTAATAAACGCAATACATTGGACAGACAAACCTGGGAAGGCAAAAATACAACCACAAGCACAACAAATAAACACTAAAAACTAAAAACAATAAATAACACGAACTCCTATAAAAACCCGGAGTAAACTCCGGAAGGGTAAGCAATTCCTGCTCTATATACTGCACACGTCGTGAAGTTCAACAAGTCAGTCAGGTGGAAGTCATAAATTGGTGGAGGTACATGAAATGTTACGACAGTGGGTACAGGTCCAACATCATTTTAGAGATTGGAATATTGTAACGGTCAATCAATTCGTTATGAAGACAGTAAAATTGAAATATTAGACTGCCGAATTCAACAAATTTGTTGTCTATGAGAAAATTTAACATATTTGTAATTTCATCTTCAGAATACTTTTAGTCAGAATCAGAGTGGTCTCTGAAAAAAGTAATACAGAAAAAATGTGTTAGCATACTTATGAAAGCGCTCATCAAGGTGAATGAAAAAGAAATATCCTCATAAGAAATTGACGAAAAATATAAAAAAACAATATATTATAAATCCACGCTCCTTTTTGGGGATTTTAGCCGCTTAAATCTAAAAAAATCCTAAAAAAAAGAGTAAATCTATTGACACGCATGTTCTACTAGAAGCACTTATCAAGATTAATTAAAATAAAAAATTCCCATTAAAATCAGACAATAAATAAACATTTTAGATATCTGAAAAATGGCTAATCTTGGTCCCTTTAAGCCATTTTCTCTCTGCAGTGACAAAAGTAACATACATTTTTACTATTTACATACTATATAAGATGACATTTTCTCCCAATACATCACAAAACAGTTGTCTTCAATGCTTTTATAATATATAAGAAAAAAACTGTTTTTTTCCATTGCCATGTTATAAATAATAATTGATATGATTTTAGGTATTCCAGGAAAGCAGATAAAGCGTGGGAAAAATAATCTAGGTATAGTAAAATATTTAATATAGAATTATTTGAAATATTTACCAGATACATAATAAGCCAGCACCTGTATTTATATATTAGATATATATTAGATAGCAACAAATCAAGCTTATGACGCTTTTATTATAGTTAGTGTCGTGTGTGTGATTTGTACCTTGACTTTCTTCGCAGAAAGACGTTAATGTTTACAAAAAATGTTACCGACAACAGTAACAGAGTAACCAGCATTTATAGTCACCTTATTACATCATCTCCGCATCTTAGATCGTTCTATTTATCAGATTTTTCCACAGGTCTGACTGTTTATATTTTATTTAAGAAATTAAAAGCAAACAGGTTAAAAAATACTAATAAAATAAATGTCAACAGTTTCATATTTGAATGGTCAAAGTATAAACTCTTATTTTCGAATACTGTAAGATCAGAAATTTTTGCGTGCATTTATTATTGCGATTTTGTCATTTAAGACGAAAATTACAAAAATAATAGTCTTAGATACTTTCAGGAAATTTACCGAATGGGAATCGCACAATTTTGAAATCCATACAATCCAAATTAGTGCTGTTGGTAAAGTGCTGTTGATATATTCCGTCTATACAAACATGAAAATATCTGAACTGAAAGACTGTTTTTTTTCTCGTTTATCTAGAATTAAAGGTGACAATCAAAGAAACAGAGAAAGAAAAGTCCTTGAAAATTCCAGTTGTAATGGTTGTTATTGGAGGAGAACCAGATATAATGATTGACATAAAAACATCACTTGAAAATAAAATCCCAGTTATTGTCATACAAAACTCTGGTGGGGTAGCAGACTTCATTGCAAGTTGTCGTTCAACCGAGCGCACTAGGTTGGTCAATCAATAAACACTGAAATTATAAAATAACAATTTATTTAATGTCATAAAAAAATTTTATTAATTTTTTTTGTTATCTTAAAATTGTATACTAGATCATGCTCTTCACTGAACAAGTTGAAAATTTACGTTCTGCAACAAAACCAAAATAATAAAAAAAAAAAAAAACACTTGTCAGTTACAACAAGTCAGATTTTTAAAATATTATACACTATACATACTGTAAATATGGAAATTATTGCGACGTTCTTATCATTGCGAATATTAAAATCTCGCATTTTTAATGCACATTTTCATGTCCGATTTATTCTAGATTTGTCCTCCCTTGTTTTCATTTACTCAGGTAAGTTTCTGGTCATTGATTGCCGACATCTGGAGACAGGTTAATTGGTAGACACTTTGTTTTCACAGCTATTATATATATAACATTTTGAATCTAATATTTTTAATCCCATTAATTAAAACGATTACTTTAATAAAACCTGCAATTTCAATTTTAACTCGATCTCCGATCGCAATAAATTAACCTCGCAATTTTGCGTTGGGTAGAAAATCGATCGCAATAATAAGTGCACGCGAAAATTTCCGAATTTACAGTATGTGATTTATAAACTGAATAATTCTTTCATGAACGCTGTGTACATGATAGAATTATGAACATGGAATTAGTGTGTTGTCACCAGGTTTTTCCTTAGCGTTTACATTGTAAAATCACCAGAACGCCGTTTTGAGTGCGCTGTAATGAAGTTGTTAGCGCCTTAGACTAAGAAGCCGAAGATCCCTGGTTCGATTCCCGTTCGGGATGAAAATTCTTTGCGATATGTTTTCGACACCATTTGCGAGGCTGGTGTCAAAAGGAAGAGGTCCTGTATTAAAGAAAAGCTAAAGCCCTAGCACATTAAATACTTTGTAGATGTTACAAAAATAGTAGGCTAAAATTCCGCTACAGAGACCGCTCTCGCACATGCCATGTGGAGAGGGATTAGCATACGTTTGTATAATTTATTTCACCATCTTCTGTAAATAAATAAGTTTAAATTAATACCCTTTCCTGACGACTACCGTTCTTTGATAAAAGAATTTAGTAGAGGAACAACAACTATCCATAATATATGGAAAACAATAATATATTGCAATTGCGTAATACAATCTTGATCTGACGTTTTACTAATTCTAACCTATTTGCTTTCTTTGGACGACACACTATTATATAATAAAATAACAATCCAAAGATACTAATATTAGATATAGTAAATTTATACTATGCTGTATACGACGCATTTAAAGGAGTTACCTCTCATCAGCAGCATTAAAACTGAAACATTTGGAAGATCAAAAACCAAACTTATATTAAACATAGTTACATTTCCTACCACTTACTTCAAATGGAATTTAACTATTAAGGAGCTGGACATGGGTATAAATCGGTGTTGAATGTAACGTAGAGAATATTTTACTAATTTAGGGGTTTGGTAAGCCGTATCGAAACAGCAATCAAGTAAGAATGTGGGATGTGATTCCCCCAACGTGTGACCAGGAGCGATAATGGAATCTTAGGGTTAAGAACTTTCTCTGAAATACTATGTTAGGCGACAATTTGGTCACAATTTGTTTGCTATAATAGTGTGATATTGCGTTTAGTTTTTCACAAAATGACGAAACGGGGGTATTTCCGAGAACAAAAATTGAGGATCGACACATTAGATACATTTCCCAGATGCTTGTATGTATGAAAATAAATCTCAATGAAGATATATGGATGTCATTGTTTTAGGCTAAAGCACAATATTTTAACGAACTCGTTGAAAGCTTCAGTTGAAAAGTTTTGTCCGGACTCGACCTCGAAGAAAACAGCTCAGGAGCAATTCATGGAAGTCAAAGAAGCTTTAAGATTACAGGAAGATGTATGTATTCTTTAATTTGAGTACGGTCTATATGCCTCACTTATCAGGCACTAGGGCTATGCATGCTATAACATGCTACGTTAAATACCCTTAATTTCATGTTAATGTTTCTTTTTTTTCTTTTTAGAAGAGAAATTATTACATCTTTAAGCTAGGAAAAAAAATATTAATTTGATAGGTCTATGATTGGAGTCAAAATGGTTTGATTAATCAAATTAGAACTAAGAGTATACATGGGTTTGGGTTTTATATTTGTAACAGTCATCCTACAATATATACTTTTATTATTTTTTTTTCTCTTCATCTTTTGAAATTTGTACATTAAGGAGATGCTGAAGAGACTATAAAAAAGATACTTTTCGGATATATCTTGATCCCTGCATCCATCCCAAAAAATAGTTTGGACATTACCACAGTATAAAATGGTATTGCCCATCTTAAAAATATAGCCAATAACAGTGCATTGACTTGACATAAAATCGATATACGGATGAGGATTAGAATCGGGTGAAAATGCGAGGGTTTCCCCGAGCATTTTCCTGATTCGTGCCAAATTTATTGCAAACGGTGACATCAATGGATATTACTACCAATTTCAAAATTATTTAAAACTTTTGTAACTGTCATGAATCCCTTATTGATTTGGCGATAAATCTCACCTTTTCAAAGATCGATAAGCAGGCAGACCATTGATAGTCGCATAAGATTATTAAAAAATAAGTTTGGCTGTAAATATTTTTTCAACAATAAAAAATAATTAACAAGAGAATAAGAATTGAAATTTCGTTCTTAAGTTTAAGTCGGTAAATTTGTTTATTTCAGTTCCGTCAATAAAGTCAAGAAGTTGTGGCCTATATGCTTTCAGTGACCGTATATCACTTGTTAAAATAATTTCAAAGCATAGAAAGAATGCAGTATAAATATGATGAGATCATTCCTGAAAGAAATTAAATAAATAAATCGAATGAAAGTTTTTTTTTTAGAAATCTGATCAACTTTCAGTTTATTTTTATTCAAGAAAACATATTGACAGTTTATATGGCGTGTTTCGAATTACGAAAACGTATAGAAAATAAATTAAAAGAATCCCCTATGGGATTAATAACTGCAGGAATCTTCTATATATGGGAAAATGTACGTCAATAACAGTTCACATAAGAAAGTCAGTAAACTGTCATTGAAAATACAAAGTAATAATACATTCATAAATGAATAAAATAAACAAATATTAAAATGAGCACATTTTCTTGTTCAAACAAAAAGTTTTGTGAAGATAACTGGTTATTATAAACTGATTTAGGGATTTGAATTTTTTGCAAAATCTAAATAAAAATGTTCTGTTTTTCCTAATATTTTTGCAAGATATCGACATATCTAAATTTAATATACACACTATGCAAAATACACTGTTTAAGTCCGTTATTTATAAAAATTAGAATTGTTTCGTTTGTCTTTAAACGAAAGATATGTTTCATATAGATTTGGTTTTCTTGTGAAAGGCCTTGTGTGGCCCAAAAACGCCAATATTTTGAGATTGTATATAAATTAGTCGAGTTATACATATACGTAGAATATATGACGTCAGAATCATTGAATGGATGAGATTTTTAAAA
The DNA here is from genome assembly GCA_028015205.1 of Mytilisepta virgata. Lineage (NCBI taxonomy): Eukaryota > Metazoa > Mollusca > Bivalvia > Mytilida > Mytilidae > Mytilisepta > Mytilisepta virgata. Next base: position 36,511,147 of record CM051510.1, on the reverse strand, counting down.
TCTGAATTTAAATTATTCGACTGATTTGTTTTTTATTATGAAAAGAAACACTTTGCTATTTCCTTTTCCGTATATAGCATTGTTTGGCAATTTATTATATCGTTTTAGTTGCATGTATACAAATTGGGTGAAGAAACAACAACATTATGTAAATACATACAGGATATAATATTTCAAACTTTACAAGGTAACAATTTGTAATGGAAACATATTTAAGAAATTGTATCTAAATCAGTCATAGTGTTGACTCATATTAACTTAAGTCGACGTCGAAAAATTTGAAGGTCTATGCATTATGTTAAATTGACGTCTGTGCATTCGACCTCTGGTGTTCAGGGAACTGACTGTCTGTTTCGTTTGAATACGAATTCAACATGACTCCCAAAAATGTCAATTAAAAAACTATTTCACAAAATAAAACGAAAATAAAAAAAAATCAGAAATTTTAAATAAATACAGGATAATAACCAAAGTACAAACAATAAAATTCTTTGATACCAATATTGATATTTGATATTTGTTAGCAAGTGCAACTATTTTACGATATTTTAATAATATAATTTGTCATGATCCCATATTAAAGAGGTTTAGGTATAGACGGTATCCGTTAATGAGACAGTTATCGATTTCGAATGAAAATCGAAATTATTTACTATTAAGATGATTGTATAATTAAATTTAAGATGCATATCGACAGCGATGCATTTCCGCATATTTGTTGACTTCAGTTCTGAAAACGTTTCCTAGTATCAGATATAACGAAAACATATGCCACCACTTCGATTGATGATTAACTGACTGAATTGTGTTTAATGCCGGCTTGGCAATATTTTTGCCATACATGCGAGAACAAATGGGAATATGTCTGATTAAAATTGCTAATAGTTTTTAAAATGAACTGAGTATTTACCCATGCAATATTAAAGACACTATAACAACTAAAAAAATATTGCACGATCTTTGTGAAACGAAATCACAGACGAACTTTGTATAAGAAACAATAGCACAGATACCAATTTAGTAAATGACACCAACAGATATAATTGCAGCAGTTATACATTTACCATAACAAGTTTTAAAATATTGAATAAGGACTGCACTGCATTCAAAAAGACGATTGCCAACAACCACGGTAAATGGATCTTTTATATTTCTTACTGTGTGGAACCATCAACTCTCAACTATCGTCGGATTTAATTTTAAAAAAGTCAATTCAAAGGTGCTTAACAGTTTTCCGCATTTGGTAAGATACACTTTTAAGACTTTCAAAAGTAGAAACGAAACGTTGAAACGTATAAATTTAAAAAAGGTAACGATTCTTTCACAATTTTACTTTATAATGATAAAGCGCCAACATAACCACTTTTTATTACCATAAGCGATGATATATCTTATAGACGAAAACCCATGACACAGAAATGTAGAATAGTTCATTAACGTACACGTTGAACTAAATTATAAATCTATTTTATTTAAGCTACAGAAATCCTTTATAAAGACCTGATAGAAATAGTGAACATGTGGAATAGAGGGGACATTATCCAGGAGATTTTCGAGTTTGCACCACCTGAGGTATATAATACCCATTACAGGTATCGAGACCTTACCGGAATGCGATACAAAAAGGTTCTTCTACTGATTTTCTTCTGAAAATTTACCAGATGGTAAATTTTGAAGTATACATTTCAAATTTCAGAAAAACACCATATCTTCACGATTTAGTTTTTAAGATATTTGACACTAATTTTTGGTATATTTGAGAAAAAAAATCCTAATTTTTCAATTTTCCAAGACAGTCACAAAAGCTGTCTAACTTTTTAACAAAAAAGATAACCTCACCGGGCTTTTTGTAAAATTTTCCCAACTACATATAAAATGTTTTCTGATAAACAGTTGATGAAAAATATTGATAAACTAATTATGAAATTTTGCAAATTTAAGCCAAATAAGGAATATTGATAATAATTTGGTCACTTTAGATGGATTTATAAAAAAAAATCCTCTACTGATTTTTTCCTTAAATTTTGGTGGGATTATCTTGAAGTAATGACCTTCTGTTTGTGTATCTCTTGTCGACGTCATTATCTCCCCTGCTGCTGTATCGTATTCCCTTAAAAGATCATGACCGTAAGTTGAATTTTTTCTTTTTGAGCAAAAATTAATTTAACCAAAATTTTGAAGTAGGAATTATCCAGATATGTCTTTATCGAACTGACACACTATTCGCTGTTTTACTGAAGCGTCCATGAAAATATGTCAGCTAAGTTTCTGCACTTAATCGATAATTACATATACATGTTCCGAAGTCATTGCCATCACGTTGACACCTTTTGGTCATTTTGTTACTTTTGAATTTGCTCCTCTTTAACCGTTTGGATTGTTGTTCTGGTTTTCAAGATTTTAGGCCTTGGGAACAACTAATCAGTCGTTAGCCGACAAAATGTGCACTCCCGTGCATCAAAATCGGTATCAAAAGAATTTTATGGAATATTGACTGAGGCATGTGAAAATATCATGTTGGAATTAATTGAGCAAAGAAAACAAAATTCTAAATATGGCAATGGTATAGATGCAAAAATCTCAAATACCTTTGATCGAGATTTCCAAAGTTCGCCTGCCCATTCACTGACAAGTGAAATCCTACTCGAGAATTCTGAAAGTCCGCCTATATAGATAATATAGCACATTCATTTGCGTTTGATTCTTTATCTTACTCCATAGACTTTCAAATGCTAGCAGATATTAAAGTGATAAATTACCCTGATGACAGATGTCTATTTTTACTGCTTTCTTCATTTTTCTTCTTTTTATAAATAATAATAAGACGAAGGTCACAAAAGAACTATTTAAATCCCATATTTTTCAAAGATACAGCGTAGTAAATATAATTTGAAATATTTTAGGAACTTGATATTGATGAGAGTTGCATATGGCATTCTTTCAAGATAGCAATACTTGAAAACAAAGTAGAATTGACTGCAATGTTGGTTAAATACATAGAAAATATGGACGGTTTTTTGAGATACAACCTACAAAATCTATATGAAGAAGTAAGTTTCTTATATTAAAACTTCACATACATTCAATCTGCACAGTAACTAAAGTTTCAGTTCGTGAGTATTACCTTTTTAATTCATTTATATCATTTGCCATTAATATTAGTTATTTAACGAAAATTAATATTTTTAGGGTACATGTATTTCATCTCTGGTTCATGTCAATTATAGATAGGATAATAGGGAAGTACAACAATTACATTCCAAGCAATATATGCCATAAAACCTTCACAGAACGCAAACAAAAGAAAGCCAGTTTGGTCTGACTTGGTATCTTGTACAAACAATTAGTATAAGAGTGGCCTTAAACGGATGGACTTATGAACCAGCACCTTCTGACGGTACAGCTGGTAGAGTAATCAGGATGAGTACCGAAGTATCCTGTGGTTGTCTTAAAACCTCGGGAAAATAAAACTATAAAAAAGACAACAACATCCTGGATTACTTCAATGAAATGTCCTATTCTAGTCTACATGTTTCGCCAGTTACGATGACATTTTCAGGACAATGTAATAATAGGAAACAAATGCTAAAGTACATAAAATGAGGTTCATATGGGGTTAGAAAAAGGTTAAGAGGACGTTACGTCACAATTATTGGTATGAGGATGTTAAAATGAAAGTGAAAGTAAATTTTAATAATGAATTGTCAGTATCTTTTCCAAAATGATGTACTTATGGTAAAAATAATACTTTAGAATCATACATTTTCCTATGAACTATGTAAAGTTATTCGACAGGATTTTAAATCGAATCTTTTATAAATTGAGATTCCTTTGCTTTCAAAAGGCCTGTTTTATAATTTTATTAAGTCATGGGGACAATGTATACAACTTGCCAAATGAATTTCAAACCTGAAATCAAGATTCTGGTCTTGTTGAGTGGTATTTAGCCTGGTGTTAGCCTTTACAATTCTGAAACCTGCAGTGTTGTAGTAACCAATGAATCATAATTAGTTACGACAAGTTCAACACAGATAAATCAGATAAGTAAAGTCAAGAAATACCAAAGGGATATTCGAAGGAGAGAAAAATCGTAACAACTGACAAACTCCGGAGAACAACGAAGACAAGACCAAAACAATACATGCACTACAATTAAAAACTAAAAACATATGAACAACATAGACCCCACCAAAAAAACCGGGGTAGACTCAGGTGCTCCGGAAGAGTAGTGTTTAAATCAGAGCGGATAACAACTGGACTTAACCAGTCTAGATTGGATGCAAAATATTAAGAAGACAAACATGGTAAATACGTTTAAAATATATTTTCTAAAATATGTATATTTTTTATATCAGACTATAAAAGCAAAAGACAACGAAGCAGGAAGCCTACTCAGTAAATCCCTTGAAGATGAAATGACGAAAAAGGTATGAAAAATCTAAAATGCCCAAAAAAAATAATATAGAAACAAACAGTCACATATTTAACAAAAAATATCCCAATAAGATAGAAGTCGAATCGCAAAACATAGTACATCTAAATTCAGGTGATTTGGAAGAAAAACAAATCAGAATCTTATAATACACTCTCAATGTTACTCAGCGGTATGTCTTCTGGTATTTGAATTATTAGCACATTTGAAAAATGTCAGAGCGTCTACTTCATATATGTCCTTTCAATATCTGTACATGATATCCTGACAAAAAAAAACTATTATATTACGAAACAATGATATTATATCTACCGATGTTGCCTGGCGTCTTGCTGGTATGCCAAGTTATCTCCTTTGTATTGGTTACCGATATCTATATATATAAAAAATAAAATTAGTTTTTAAAAATTCTAACTTAATGAAATTATATTTAAACCCGAAAGAAATCTACCAGACCTTGTCTTTACACACATTATTTTCTATCGTTCTTATAGGACAAGCCGTATTTTTTGGATCGTATTGGGTATTTTGTGGAGAGCCTATTGGGAGATGAAACACTAAATCCGTACCCAGAAGATGATGAACGTCAAACCGAAAGAGTTTTTGCAAGTATATAACTTAATCTTATATATATTAAGGGTAACTTTGTAAAGTTGTTTAATAATGAAGGACAAAATACAGAAAATCAAATATAAAGCCTTATGTATACTACTCGTATAAAGGTAAGTTGAATGGAAAATGCCAAAATTACCTAAAAGGGTAAAGCCAAAACCATGTACGGACAGAACTATGGACTCGGGAGTTTCCCTTATTTCACAATATTGTAACAGTAAGTTCAAGGTATCAATTTCTGCCTAGTATTGAAATATTATAAAGATTAATGCCCTATTATAGTACACAATTACAATTGAGTTTCCTTTGCTGCCACTGAGAGTCATTACATCTGTTAAAGATTAATTGCTCTTACTTAGTATAAATACCATTAACAAAATTTGAATAAGAATGGATTGATGACAACAGAATACCATCCAGATAAGGAATGATTTGTTTAAAGTTATCGAATATGTGCTGAATAAACAGTATACGCGTCCTGGGTACCTTATCATACATGGGTATCTAGCTACATGATAGATTATCTGCAAACGTTATATAACATTATAATCTGAGACGTTCATAAACACAAAAGTGAGTCATATAATACTAAATTAGTTTGGAAATGTAAACGCCATACGCAGGACCAATTACCAATGACCAATGAACGAAAGATGCCAAATGGAAAAGTGAAGTCATCACTTTTGTTGTATAAATTTGATGCAATGTCCTATTGTCGTCAATTTCAATGTATATATCAGGATAAGAAGTCGCCTTTTGATTTTTGTCTCCTATATTTTAACGTCATTGGGATGTATGATATATAGATAATCGGAAAGTATAGGTGAACAATAGTTAAAAAGGTTATCAAAATTGAACAATTTTATCATTGAATTGGCTGCATATGATTCAAAGAAATTATATAAGCCAGATACATTTTGCTTGACAAAAGAAAATTTTCCTTTATCCAGGTTTTTGTTCTGTAACCTGTTAAACTCCACTTGTTGCATTCTTGCGCAATTTCTTGTTCTGATCCTAGACACGTTTCTAGTTTTAAAATGATCTTACTTTATATGTGATATTTAGAAACGCCTTTGGTCGGTGGAAGGTTTAGTCACCTCCTATTGTGGTCAGTACTTACAAACAGGAAAGAAATGGCAGACTTCTTCTGGAAACAAGACACAAATGTTATCCGTAAGTAACCATAGATACATTTGTTATATGCATGGCTGATAATGTATAAATGTACCGAAGATTATTTGTAAAACTACAAAATCTATTCAAGCTATGATGTCTCATACAAAAGGCAAATATTCCAAACTTCCTAGGAGAGCAAAATATTCAACTTAAATCAGCAGACAGAAAATACAGTCCGACTTGGTATAGACACTTAATAATGATTTTAAACCTTCATGGCTATATTACACATGTTCCTTGGATACAAACAGTACAACAATGGATTAAAATGTAAACCTCGTGCACATATATTGCTATATCTGAAAGTTATGATGTCATCATTGCCGTATAAGTTTATTTTCTTTTTATTTCTAAGGTCAAGTTAAGGTATAAGTCTGGATTTTGGGTTTTCCCCATCAATTTTTTTTATAAAATAATTTCTTCTATAATTCTAAAAGTCCTTTTCACAATCTTTTCAATAAAAAAATACATCTTGGAAAAACGCTTGGTTAAACATAGCCCACACTGTATTTGTTTTGATGTTTTGAAGAAAGTGATTTACCTAAACAGATATTACATTAATTCTAATTAGTGGAAAAACTGATCGAAATGTTGTTCATGTGTAATTATCAATGACGTTTTAATTAAATTGAAAATCTAATAGTTAACGGAATGATGTTATTCCCGTTCACGGCCATCGTTTTATTATCATCAATTATTCGAAAATGGCTTCATTTGGGTTCTGATGATTTTTTTGAATTGAAAGATTTTAAATATTATTTTGAATTGAAAGGTTTTAAAGATTATTTTGAATTTAAAGGTTTTGAAATTAAATGTGAAATGTTTTCTGTCTGTCTTATATAAATTTGGCATGTTAAAACAACAGACAATTCTAGACCTTTTTACAGGTGAATCACGACTTCCAAATTATAATAGGAAGGCATTGCCAGGTTAATATTAAAAATAAATTATTGTATATTTATATTTTATTTGTATTGTGATGTGATGCATACTGATCTCAGTACATGTGATTTTCTACTAAAATGCTGATTACATTTGTAATATCGGTAAAAGTATACCAAAGCGAAACAAAATGTTGGAAAAGTCAATATATATGAAATATAAGGAAAAGGCAAAGTCATAAGAATGAAAAACAACATACAAACGCCAAAAGGATACATGTACCAACAAAGAATTAAAACTAAAATAGAATAAGACAGCACAGAAACTGAAGCAATAGCAATGTGAACTTTCACTATCCATGGTGACATACGGTGCCCCCGAAGGGTAAGCATGTTTTGCTCCATTAACGGCATCCGTTACATCGCCAATGTATCGTTAAAGTAAACCTTGAATATATTAAATGCAGATTGCAAAATTTAAGAGCCGAAGTAGCAAAATGTCAAATATTTACAATATTATGACATGGAAAAGTAAAGGTTTATTTGAAAGGAGGACTTGGATAATTGGAAAAAGGAACAAAATTTCAAGTTAATAGAGAAATCGCACATTCATTTTATATTTATATTGGCAATGTGATTTAATATTTTGCTTTTAGAATCCATTTTTCCCATTATGCTAGTAAATATTATATTGTTTTAGTGTCTGCCCTGTATGTCAGTTCATTGTCTTATAAGCTTTCCAAACTTGCACTATCCAATGAAGAAGTAGAATTGTATTTGTCGTTTAAAGAAATTTCAAAGTAAGTGTAATAAATCATGTTACAGTATCATAATATAAACAAGACCCTTTTCGGATATTATCATTTATGTTAAAGCTGAGGTTATGAAATAAAACAATAATCCAAAGATACTAATATTAGATATATTAAATTTATAATATGCTGTATAGGACGAATTTCAAGGAGTTACCTCTCATCAGCAGCATTAAAACCGAAACATTTGGAAGACCAAAAACCAAACTTATTTTAAAACAAGAAGTACTCATAACCGACAATACCGAAATCGGAAGCCAAATTTCAACTAAGGAGATCTACCATGTGTAATACAAGGCATGGACTTATTTCAAAAGGTATATCATTTTCCTGTTCTATAGTAACCCTGATACATGTTTTACCTGGTTTGTTTTGAATACAAGAAAGATGATAAACATTTTAAAATGTAATGTTTTTGTCACTTTTACATGATTTCACTACATTGTAAGGAAACAAAAATAATTTCTGTAGATAGCTTTATACATGTATTTTTGTTGTTTCAGAGACTTCGAGTTTAAAGCATCGAGTGTAATGGCAGAATTGTATAAGCTTAATACAGGGCTTTCTCATAAGCATCTTGTTACTAGAGATTTATGGGATAATGTGAGGTCAGAAAAGAAAAACTCAGATCGACAAAGAACTGATACCAGCTCTCCAATTGCACTAGCTGAGAGACATGGCCTTATGACTTTCATGGCAATAAATGCCTGTCAGACTAAACTTACCAGCATTTGGAAAGGCCAAATAGCCCGCTATACACCTACATGGAAAGTAAGTACTAACAAGTATAGAACAAACACATGTAGATATGTAGTGTGCCGTTATTGCCAGGGATCTAGGGGGTTAGAATTTCGAAAAGTGTTAATTTAGGCTTGTAGCCAGAACTTGTCTTTCATTTTTCACTATACGGATTATGTTTGTATAAAGTATTGTCACTGTATGTAACAATATGGTGTTAGAACTTGTAGCATAAATGTTAAATGTACTGCTACTTTGTACGGCAAAGTCTATACATGCACGTGCACTATAAAAACTATCTACTATATCTACAGAATACCAGAGATTTAAAAGAATCGCAATGCTAGACGTAGCCTTGGAAAGTAAACGTCTTAATTACAAAAAAAATATACATAAATCTTCAAAAATAAGTCTTTTTTTTCATGCGTTTATTAGCTATTTATTAAATTCAGACAATGTTTCCATGTAAGATAATGACAAAAACGGGAATAGAAGTACATACATTTATATGAACATACCACAGTTGTTAATTTGATTTTTCCACAGATTCTCATCGGAGTATTTTGTCCGTTTTTCGTCATTCCGAAAATGAATTTTATAAATATCATCGAATCTAAAGATAAATCGGACGCACGAAAAAGAACGAATAGCATATTAAATGAAAGAACAGACCTACACGCTTGGAACAAAATCCCCCGAAATTCAGTTTCAAATCATCAGGATAACAACGACAATGATAACAACAAACACGAAGATGACAACACCGTTAAAGTCAGAAATTTCTTTACTGCTATTGCCTCATTTTATAGTGCACCTATTTCGAAATTCCTGATTTATGTGGTAAGATATTCATTTTCTACTAGTAAGAATTAATGTTGTACGCACAGGCACTGTGATAAAAGTTTATGTTCGAGTTGATACACAATTCGTAAACTTCTAAGACAGGGTTTTCTTCAGTCTATGTTAATTTCATTAAAGTATGAGACAAGATATCTTCAGTTAGATTTCACTTCCTTCTTGAATTCACACCCAAACAGACATGACACTTCACCAGACTCAACACTTCACTGGCAATGTGACGGATGCCATTAACGGAGCAGGACATACTATCCTTTCTGAGCACCTGATGTCACTCACGTTTTTAATGGGAATAAATTTACTTTCTGTAATACATGATTGAATGATTTTCCGTAGGAAGTCATATTTATGTCTTAGATTTCCAAGTTTTTCATGAGTAAAAATTGTCAGCTTGAATTAATTAATTTCAAAACAGTAAAAACCAAGCCTCTGACTCAGCATTTCGTAAATGTGTGTGTCATCGAGTAATGTTGGAAGATTTATCTTCAAGTTCACTGTCACAAAATGTTTTGAGTTTATGAACTGTAAAGATTTGATTTCTGTTTCTTTTTCCTTGAAGACAACCATGAAAAGTTTATTCCTTATAAAATACAAAATAAAGTTTGCAAAATATCTTCTTGGTGTTCATGGGTCTATATCATCTCTCTCTGAAGGCACTTAAATCATGTTCTAATTATTGGATTCATATTCTCAAGTTAAATCAGAGCCATTAGGTTTTTAACTCATATAAGGAAAATTGTCTTTTTAAAGATAGCTCATTCAGTAAATTGAAAAACCTTTTACAAAATATAGGATCTACACATTAATGGGAAAATCATGCTACATTTTCAAAGGGAAGAACTTTACCTGCTATTACAAATAAACTTCATGGGAGATATAATAATTATGGATACTCTTTACTTATCATTAGAAAATCAAGTGGAAACAAACTAAAAACTTATCGTTACGTTAAACAAGAAATTGGAACAAAATTGTACATATAAGCAAAATGTTAATTGTAAAAAAATTCGAATTTGTAATAGTAATTTAAATACAGAAAGAGTTCGATACAGTTGATCAAAGGATATGTCAGTTATACAATACAAATATGGAGGATAAATTACAGGTCTCATTGATTGTGTTAAATTAAATAAAGAGTGTGTTTTGTTTAGTAATACAAATGATGTTCTGCTTTCTTTTACAAATATGTCACACATTACAAAATTTAGATTTAAACAGCTACATGCAATTATTTTGATGTGCTCTGTGTCCTCAGTTGTGATGTCACTTGACACATGTTTTTTTATGTTTCATGTTGTTGTATTGATGATGTATTTATATTTTTATCTGTTTGTTATTGATTGATGATAGATCAATGATTTGGATTGAAATCAGTAAAACTTATTCTTAAAATTTATTTAAAAATTTACCAAGTGGTCGTCATAAATACATGTAATGACCAGGTTTTTCAATGGAACAGGATCGTTTGTATAAGAACTAAATATACAATACATTATAACTAGCAAGTATAAATACGATTGCACAAGTGATTTCAGAGGAGGAGAACGTGATTTGTGGTTTTAGCATGGTGTTTTTAATATCTATGTACCAGCGATCCACCATATTTGCAAACCAATCATTTTTTAATAAACTGTTATATTTAAAAGCATGTTTCCTATCAATGACGTTCTTTGAAAATTGACCATTTGAAAACTATGAATGAATCTGGCAACCAGGTTTTGTACTTGATCAGAACTAAATGAGCATACTTTATATATCAACATTTTTAGCAAATGATTTTTAATGCATTCAAATAATTGAAGAAGAGAAAATGTGATTTCCCGACATGGTTTCACCTGCAACTGTATGCCTGCGAAACTTCCACTTTTACATAAAATCTATACACATGATAAATTACGATCATTTGTGAAAGATGTCATAGTTAGTCTTTCAATAAAATTAACAGCGTTCACATTTTGCACGAATTTTCTCAAGGTTAGAAGATTTTACCGGGCGAAACCATATGATTAATAAAACCTTCTATTACAGGGTTTTTGGTCTTACTCCCAATGATTTTAAATTGATATTGGCCTAATACTGCCGTGTTATATTGACCTCTGTGATAAGAGAGAGCCTTAGCTAGTTTACAGTTTAAACGAGCACATTCTGGCCTGGCTACCTAAATTATGTAACGTTTAATCTTATTTTTGCATTCTAGAAGATTATACTATTTTGGCGTTGATAGTATGTTTTATACATCTAAATGTAAAAATATATAAGGGGAAGGTTTGAGTACCAATAAAACCGGTTTAACCTCACACTGTTTAGTGTCTTTAACATGCCAGACAATTCTGACCCTATGTTGTGTTTATATTTTCGTTTTGTGCTCATTTATGTATTTTTTCCCGGGGTCTGTCTGTTGGATGAGTTGATTGATTGGTATGTCACTGTGGACCTTTCCTCTTATTCATGACCACTTGTGACCAATAGTAAATTGTCTTTGGAAATCTAGTTTTTAACCCCCGAAGCCACAAAAGGTAAACCCAACTTAGTTATTATTAACCAAACCTGAAGTTACTATATCGAAGTATTTTGATTTCTCGACAATATAATAATATACTTACAATCCAGGTACTAATTGTCACATGTTTTAGGTCACATACATCATATTCCTGGTGATATTTAGTTATTTTATACTAACGGATTTACATGACATGCATACTGGTGAAATTTCATGGCTTGAATGGTTTACATGGAGTTGGAGTGTTATTATGATGATAAATGAAATCAGAGAGGTCAGTATTATCTTGAAGATCGTAAATAATACTTTTGAACGGACACTTCTTTTCAGTTTATCTTCTTGAGACGAACATCTTCAAGTAAGTACATGTATGTTGCGAAACAACTAAAAACGACAATATAAAAGGAGGAAAATAAATGGAAATGGTGAGCTTTTAAAACGACATAAATCTACAAAATATACAAGGACACATTATACTGACTTCGAGCCACACAGTCCTTTGCTCTTCCTCTAGATGCCGCGGGCTTGGCGGAGGAGCAGCAAATAATAATTTTAATCAAGTTATTTGTGGATTTCAGATTGGTGTTAGAAGTCATCTGTCTTGGCGAGATAAAGTCATGAACTGGATATCAGACAGTTGGAATCGTTTTGACATTGTCATGCTGCTGATGTTTGCACTGGCGGTTTTTCTAAGATTGACCCTACCACCAGACTGGTTTTCTTATGCACGAGGTGCTTACTCAATTACTCTCGCCATGTACATACTGCGGATGATGCAGTTATTTTACGTAACAGAAAAAATAGGTCCTAAAGTGATAATGCTGGGGAGAATGGTATGTTAAACTAGAACATGGAAAGCATAGAAATGTGCGATTTGATATGAAAGAATTCAGAACGATAAAATCGACGGCTTTCAGAAATCAATAATGCTCAACTGCTTCTTGTTTTCACAGTTTATCCTACTAACATCTCAATATACATGTAACCCATTGAATTTAATTTAAGCCAGGTGTATTATTTTGATCCATTGTATGCGAGAAAAGCACGCTTTTGTCGCATTTAAAAGAAGCAAAGGTGGATGATGTAAAATTTCAAATGTCATTTTGTTTGTCAGATTGTCCTAGTTAACTTTGTCAAATATAGATTTAAAGGTCGGGTATTTACCGTGAGCTGTCAAATGGATTTGAAAAATAATACATAATAATTATTTAAATGTAAAATATTCAGTTTCTATTAATGAAATCTTTTGAGCTATGGTGATCACTATTTACCAATGAGTAGGTTGTTTTTGACAGCTAATCATTTGCGTAAATAACTCAGGTATTCGCCAACCCAGTGGTCAGACTTGTCTGACATGATTATTCATTGATTTGTTACAGAAATTACCAGTATTTAGCAAAATTCAAAAATAATAGAAATACTAAGGGTTCATTCCTTGTATTGCACATGGTAGATCTCCTTAGCTGAAATTTGGCTTCCTATTTCGGTATTTTTGGTTGAGTACTTCTTGTTTAATATAAGTTTGGTTTTTGGTCTTCCTAATGTTTCGGTTTTAATGCTGCTGATGAGAGGTAACTCCTTGAAATGCGTCGTATACAGCATAGTATAAATTGACTATATCTAATATTAGTATCTTTGGATTGTTATTTTGAAACTCCTGGGATGATGCCTCTGCTGGTGGACCCTAGGTACGGGGAGTATTCGCCAACCCAGTTGTCAGACTTGCCTGACATGATTATTCATTGATTTGTTACAGAAATTACCTGTATTTAGCAAAATTCAAAAATAATAGAAATACTAAGGGTTCATCCCTTGTATTGCACATGGTAGATCTCCTTAGCTGAAATTTGGCTTCCTATTTCGGTATTTTTGGTTGAGTACTTCTTGTTTAATATAAGTTTGGTTTTTGGTCTTCCAAATGTTTCGGTTTTAATGCTGCTGCTGAGAGGTAACTCCTTGAAATGCGTCGTATACAGCATAGTATAAATTGACTATATCTAATATTAGTATCTTTGGATTGTTATTTTTAAGCAACTGTCATATAAGTGGGAGGTTTGCATGCCATAAAACCTGGTTTAAAATGCCAAGCCGGGAGTATGACTGTTGCTTTCCAGTCGTTCTGGGTATTTGCATATACCTCCCGGCTTTGCCATTTGGTCAAACATTAATTTTAACATTTCCATTAGAGGTTCACGTTTTGTTATGCAACCTCAATTATATACAATGTACCAGGACAATAAATCCAACTGAAAAAATATAATAAAATAAGAAAAGGTCAGTGGACCGTCGAATGGGATATTCAAAAACACACACACAAAAAACAACAAATAAACGAAACAAAAAAAGAATGTACATGTTTTTAACACTAGTAACACTATTTTTTCTTGCATGACGACTCTTGTTAATTCTTTAATGTCTTGGTCTTCTGTAGCATTATATTCTCAATTTAAAAATCAAGATAACAAGATAAATCAAGGCATTTTGTCTTGCAGCCCCATCAGGATCGCCGAAGACAAGTTTAGATCAGTCCAGCAAATGCACAGTTAAACGTTGCATAAATCATATACATGTATTCTTTGCTAGAAAATTGATAAATTGTTGAAAACTAAGGAGTATCTCCTCCCTCATGAATATCTCTGTCCTTAGATGGTTTTGGCTATCAAACCTTTGGTCATTTCTGGATTTTTTTAATTTGATATTCAATGAGTTGTAAATAAACGAAATGCGCACCTCCTTTGCATAAACTGGTTGTAACACGTTTCGATTGATTGTAGGACAATATTATCGTGTTCTGATGTTGATATATTGCTTTTGTTGAACATTTCAGAAATTTACAAAATTAAGGCAGGATAAAACAAAACAGTGTAAGGTTTAAGGTGGTTTGATGTTTCCAGATCACACTTTCATAATTTTGAACGTACAATGTATTTAGTCAAAATTGATATTGTGTTCTGCTATTTGTCCTTTACTTGTTATTTTTAAAAATATTTTTTGTCGTTTGTATATTCGGTATATTCCCCTTTAGCCCACTTCACGGCTCGCTGACCTTTTAGTAATTTGATATCCTGGATGTCAGTCGGATGTATCGTTTGTTGATTTACTTGTCATTGATAAGGATTCTTAGATCACTTAATGTAAATTATATACCAGATAAAATAATGCATGCAATATCAGGACCGGTGAAGATATTTTAAATATTGGAATCAAGTGTGACAGATGCAAGTGCGTTTTATTGTAATATTTATTCTTGTTTTACAGATGAAAGATATCTTATTCTTTGTCTTGATATTCGTGCTGTTTCTGTTCAGTTTTGGGATAATATATCAGTCAACTTTATTTCCAAATTCAGACCCAAATTTGGATGGCTTTGTAAATATCATCTATAAGCCTTATTGGCAGTTGTTTGGAGAACTGTTTCTTGAAGAAATACGAGGTATGGTTTTATGACACGTTACATATATATAATGTAAAAGACTGAAGTTTATTTTAGTTATATTTGAGCAGCAGTTTAGAGAGGAATAGAAGCTTTGGTTGGGTTATTCAATAATCTTACTTTAATCATCCACCCACAGATGGAAATGCAATTAAGTAAACATTTTGAATAACCGAGCTAAAAACAATAAGTAAATGTTTGATCAGAAATGGAGAAAATAATTTTGACAAAGACGTATTACGTAAGGAAATATGACACAGAAATGTTCCTGCACTGATTTGCACTTATATTTTAACAAAAGACCACTTTTCACCTTATATCCATTCATATATATTAATATATATTAAGTATCGTAATCCAAACAACATATATTCACTAAATGACCAGCATCGCGACTATGTACTACGTTGCCATGACTGATAGACTACAAAGCTTGAAGTCTTGAATTTTAAAGCATAAATTAAATTCTCATGAAATTGTAAAATGATAGTGTTGTGTTTGGATTGAAATCATCACACTTACGACCATATAGAATAATCCGTATGCCAGTTGTTATGAACAGCGAGATGTTTTAAATAACGACTCAGCAGTTTTGATGAAGGCTAAAATGTTTTAAAACCAAAACAATAATCCAAAGATATGACAAGAAAAAAAAATAAAATGTCAAAATGAACAAAACGGCAGCAAAATAAGTTGGTATTACTCTCGGGGACTAGCTTGCAATGAATTGTTAAGGCTAAATTTAAGAAATATCCAGGAGGTACGGCTTTATATTTAAATCGATATTTCCCTTCTCAGGGAACGAACCATCTGTATGCAGTACCAATCCAGTTCTGTACAAAAATGGAACGTTCGAAAGATGTCCAGAAAAAAATTCATTGAACTCCGTGATGCTTGGAATTTACATGATCATAGCCAATATAGTTCTGGTTAATATGCTAATAGCTATGTTCACGTAAGTACTTTATTGAATATCTGTAATATCTTATTTCAAGGCCTGTCAAAATGTTCTTATAAGAATTCATACGATGTAATACTTGTTTGTTTGCGATTAAGAATCTTTCATAAAGATTGTAAAAGTAAATATGAAATAAAAATATTTTGATGCACATTTAGTCGATTAGTACTTATCAGTTGTGCTCAAGGCATAAAATGTTGAAAACGAAAAACACAATCCGAAAAGTAAAAGAGGAAATGCAAAAAATGCAATAAAGACCGAACGATTTAAAGAAAAAACCATTTAAGTACATTATAACCCACAATGGAGATATTCTTTAGTGTCAACATGTTATGACTTGGGTAAATGTATATATCATGTACAGTTTGTGCTTGTACAAATGTACTTATATTATTCTGATAGCTTTGTACTGGAAAAAAAACTTACGTTTCTTTCTTTGAAAATAATGACGTATACATTATTGGGTTTATTGTTTCCATATCCTACAAATGGGCGTTTTAAATCTCTTACATTTGTTGCTACCTATAAAAAGGTAAATGCCTTCTACATCATGATTTCTTGTAATCAGTGCTAGCCTAATTTGAATGTGTTCGGGTATCTGCTGATATTATTATTATTATTTTTATTTGTTACGACATTTATTTGTTTATTACTGAAAATGTCAGTGTTTTTCAAGTGCTTTTGAGGAGGCACAAAATGTCATTACAATGTAACAGTCATACAGTTTGATTGACGGGAACGTTTAGCTCCCGTCGCCAAAGATCAGTGTCAGCTATAACCATCACAAGTTTTCCTATTTGACCTTCCTCCTTGAAAACTACTGAACATAATTTGACCAAACATGCCAGAGATGTTCCCTTTATTGTCCTTTCCAAATTGTGTTACTTAGGGGTCGGTGTTGACAGAGCCTATTTTAATTTCTGATTTGCCTATCTGTGAAAAACTTCATTTCAAGAGCGATATATCCAACAGAAACTGCTGGTCTAACATGACAGCTATGGTTCTTAGACGGATGTTTTCATCTGTCAGTGAAGATGGTTGTCATGGCAATTTTGAATAAAGATGTATGTTTTAAGGTCCTTTCCGCTGAAACCACTGGGCCAATCCTTCCATACTTGTTGTTCTTATGGACATTTGAGCGTTTGATTTTATTGATAACTTTAATACTCATTAAGCATTTAAGTTTGTCTCTCGTGCTGTTTATAAAAAAAGTTTTCAATGATTCTTAAAAAAATTTCCACGTAAATGTACGATCAACTCACCAACTGAACTTGCACATTTTTCAGGTACACTTTTGAAAAGGTCCATAGGAACTCTCACTTGGTATGGAAATTTCACCGGTACTCCTTAGTTCATGAATTTTATTACAAACCGATATTTTTTGGTCCATTTGTGATATTCTATTACATATATGAAGTTATAGTTGCACTTAAGAGGTGTTGTACAAAGAGTGGCTCTTCTACGTCAGAACAGCTTGGCGGTTTTGGTAAGCATTGTGTAATATAAAGTCAATAATATTAAGAAATATTAATTGCTTGAATGTTTATTAGAGGTAACAATTTTTCAAAAATTAGTCGAATGACAGACTCTAGAAAAAAGGATATGCTATTTTAATATATATATATATATAACAATTCTATATCATTCATAACAATTCTAAATAAAATTTAAAATCAAAGC
Source organism: Mytilisepta virgata (assembly GCA_028015205.1). Classification (NCBI taxonomy): domain Eukaryota; kingdom Metazoa; phylum Mollusca; class Bivalvia; order Mytilida; family Mytilidae; genus Mytilisepta; species Mytilisepta virgata. The sequence continues at coordinate 36,493,067 of CM051510.1, read as the reverse complement.
CTTTTTGAAGCTTGTATCGATCCCTTTACATGTTGTTGTACGTTTGGCATATTTTATCAGCTTTTCAACAATCTGGACCTTCAGAAAAAACTGAAACGATGAGGAAACTACATAACCACAAAATGAACTTTTAAAAATTCGAGGACTACCACAATAATACTAACAGAAAATGTTGTCTCCCGAAAGTTTCACAGGAAATTATTTTCAAAAGCTTTTATGATACATTTTCTTATTACATGACTGCCATAAGTCCAAAGTCAAGAACGTTGGATACAATATTGATAAGACAAACTAAGATAAACTTAGTGGATACATATATGCATATTATATTATTTAGGAATATTTAGAAGAATATTAATCTCCAATACATCTGCAGAAAATTAGTTTCACCCTTTCTGATAAACAAGAAATTAATAACAAGAAAGGTTAGCAATGACATGCTTATAAATCAACACAATCCAACAGTACAATATGATTACCAACAAAGTGACCACTTGATACAATGGTAAAAATTGTTGAGATAATTGATATGATAAAATATATTAGCGATTCCATTAGTGACATTTTTTGCATTTCAGTGTTAAAACTGACTGATGAACAAGAACGTGAAAGGATTATGCTGCATGAAAGAGATGCTCTCGATACCTTTTTGCAAAAGAGATACCTAGCAAACAGGTACATATACATGAACGGAAGAAATACACAGAATTGGTTTTTATAGTACTTTCTTATGTAATAATATAGTATTATTGGCTTAGTTATTGGTCCGAGGCAAGCCATATTGGACTGAGGCGAAGTCCAATATGTCATATTGATTAGTCCAATGTTACCCCAAACTAGGCCAATATGGACGGGTAGGTGTCGTATTGGCTTTATCATATGTAGGCTTATATTCTATTGTTAGTCAATAAAATCCAAAATGTTGAAAGTGTAGGTTTACAGCAACTCTGAATAGACTGAGCTTTTACATGTCCACATTGCAGGAAAAATGGCGATCTCTTTTTGAACTGTTTTATGATTTCTGTTCTGGAAAGTTTAACTCCATACACCTTTCATTTCTGTTAAGACAATACAATTTTGTTTTATCGGATTTTTTTAAATAACGAAGATCAACGAATGTGGATATAAAAAAATCTTAACTTTCAAAAATTCATTACACGTCACGAGGATTAATGATTTAGTTGTTACATGTATGTATCAACATCTTTTTACATATATAAATATATTTACCAATTGCGAAAGAAAACACCGTGACGGTTTAGTGTTTTGTTCACTTTGTAGGGTGGAAGAGGAAATTGAAGATCAAGAAGAACTAAATAACGTATCGTTGCTAGAGGCAATAGATAATCTAAATATTAGTCATCATACCTTAGTGGAAGAGTTAGAAAAGAAGAAAAAGTCAGTCATTATTCTTGAGGTGCCAGGAAAATCTGGTCGTAATTTTGTATTGAACGATTAAACATACTGTGTTCATAATTGTTTTTTAATTTCTGATACCTAAGAAACCAGTTCTACAAAAATTTATGTAACAGACGGACATGACGGAAGGAGGAAGATATTATTTTGAAAGAAAAACTATAACAGCTGTATTACTCTCATTCAAATTCAGCATTAACAGATTAACTAACAAAATTATTATGTTTAATGTATCGAGAAGAAAATTAATCAACAAATCGTTTAGAAAATTGTATTAAATGAACAAAACTATTGAAATAGCGTTAGGTTGAATATTGAACAGTTTTCAGCATAACTGTTTTAACGGAGCAGGACGTGCAACAAATTGAGAATCGTGTGCTACAATGTGCGAATCGTCTGCTTGTGGTTAGAAAAGTGCCATGAGAATCTTTTGACATGTATTACACATGTATGAGATTCCATTGGTTGAATCAAATGCAAAAACGTGTGAATTTAAGTCTGAGCAAATGTCGAACTCGAATTAAAAGATTGTATGTACAAACTTTCAACGGTGTCCAATTTTAAAAAAATGTTTATATCAATAATCCTGTACACTTTTCTAATTTTGTTTTCTAAGGAATGTAAATTATTCAATTATAGAAGATACTTTGGTTTGAAAAGAATAAATGACATAAAATGTTTCCTAAATTAAGTGATCATATACCTTGCATTAAAACTGTTGAAATAATTTTCCTCCAAATGTCATGTAACAATTTACACTTGTTTTATGAGCAGATGCTTGTGTTTTTTTTTAAGTCATAACACATGTTGTCTTTTGTTTTAGAGAAGTCATCAAATATTATGACGTAATTTTTGCTTTACTGATAACTTTATTAAGTCAATCATGATATCAATTTATATATATGTTATAGTTAATTAGGTGTAGGTAAAAATAACGTGAAAAGGTGTAATGGTTTTCCAAAATTAGAGATTAATACATGATCTTTTTCATATTGCCCTTGTTATCAGCCCGAGACCTTGTTATCGACCCGTGGGCTTTAGGCTGATAACACGGGCAATATGAAAAAGACCATATATTAATCTATTTCTCACATATTTTGCCACTACCAAGAAATAATTTTACTGTTGAATTTCCAGTCTTAAAGCAAGTTTGTCAGGTTTTTTTTACATCCCTTAATATAAGGTGCACTATTAATTATTATTAGCTATTAAACAGTGGTATTTCTTTCAAACAAATGAATGCAACTTCAGCTCCTGTGCTTTCCCCCCAATATCTACAAATAGATTTTATAAGCCCCTATTTGAAACTGCTTAGAACATTTATAAACGGTTACCTCACCGTAAATAATGATCAGACGATCATTTACAGCTGAGCGGAAGTGGCGTCGGTGAGGCTCACAAGAGGGCAGACAACACATCATACGAGGACAGATAACATGTTATCTGTCCTCGTATGATGTTATTGCCCAGGGGGCAAATACCATGCATCAAATTATGCTTTTATTTTATATGCAAAATCGGCGTCATTTCATCTAAACTTGCTGATAACAAATAATCCAGAAATATTTCAATTATTCAATATTTTAATTGTAAAGTATAATACAATTGTTGTAGTGCGTATTATATATATGCATGTTTCATTTCACTTATTTATCCAACCGGTAGGGCGCCTGCCTCTTTCAGTTTTTTAAGATTCTGTATTACTTCTGGGGTCAGGCTGTTCAAAGCTGAAAATAAATTCACTAAATTATACAGATTAAGTCTTAAAGTCAAAAAGTATGGCTTTTCATATTGATAGGACGATTCTAAACGATCCAATATAATATAAACACATCCAACCTTCTTCCATATTTCATCCAACATTGAACAGTGATTTACGTTTCATTTACTAGTTAAATATCACTTTCACCTAGCAAATTGACAAAAAAGGAGAATTGCAAATTAAACCTGACAAACCTAATGATCTTATTTCCCAATTTTCAACTTCATCAGTGGAAGCTTTCATCAGAGCCGGCTTACATTTCCGAACTAATTGGCTATTCCAGGGCTTGTTGTCTATAGAATGATTTCGTAGAAATTACTCGGTTGCTACTTACATGTAAATAGAGGTACAACGTATGTTATTTCTATAGCTGAATCGTCAATTCAATAATCCTGTGGTTATAACCACATAATCATTATAGAATATCAATTTCCTAGAATTCCATTTTTTTAAAGTTTTCTGTTACAGAAAAAGACATTTTACTGGGCTTTGGTGTGCAGGAACTGTCTACCTAACCTGAGCGCTATCCGGATTTTTCGTTTGTTAGAGTTCATAATTTGAAAATTGTTTTTGTTTGTCGTGTATTGTTATTTGTTTATTCCTCTTATTGAATTTTTTGTCTCCGGTTTCCTTTATTGTAGATGGTCATTCGGATTGTCCTCTTCTTTTCTTTCACTTTATCTTTGCTGCAAGATAAGTTAGAGTATGGTTTTGTCCGGTGTTCTTTACGCCATATACGCGCAGTAAAAATCACTCTATGTAGATAAAACAATATTTTATTCCAGGCTTACCTACACAGGAACCGGCAATCAATACATGTTGCACACAGCAAACTAGATCTTTTTCTGGACAGTCTAATTGCTGCACCACTTCAAATGTTTCTACATGATAGCTCGGTTGTTCACTTAAATGTTATTGTAAATTCATTTAGTAAAACAAATATTAACATAGTTATAATTGTCTAACTCAATGGAGTCGGTAAAAACCGGTTCTGCTCCGTTAATGCCACCGATCATTTTCCCGGTAAATAACATCCGGCGAAGTTGCAAGTCTGGTTAAGTGGCAACTCCAGGAATAATGTGACGACAATTTCGGTCTGCCGAGAAATTCATCGAATATACCATATGGACGCCAGTATTAAGAAATCAACTATGACATTTTCACACCATAAACTGGAGACTTTGGTTAATTGTCACGATAGAGATTCACAATTGAAAAGTTATAACAATTATATACTGTATTTACATATAGTAATTGCAGCAAGTATTCAATTTGTGCTCACTTAAGATATTTCCCAATCACAGCCTTTGACAATTTTTGTAGGTAATGTGGAAGTAACATTGGAACATGCTTCCATTTTGTATTATTCATCACGGCTAAACCATTGAAGTTTAATATGACATTTTTATATGATTAATTACGTGTATGTAAAAATGGCCATGTTATTGCGTTTCACTGGTATTATATGGGTACTCATTTAGGACAGTTACGTAATTGCATGCCACTGGTGTTATAAATGTTACTTACACATAGCGCAAAGCATACGTAGTACACCGCTTCCATCCACCGAACCCGCAACCTTTGGAACCGGAATTAAACTGTTTGGCAACTTTCACTGTACTCATTTTCACTCTCGTCTTTTGAACCGTAGTTACTAAGTTTCTGCCGCTTTTACAACACCAGCTACTGCAATATTTAAACACAATATGTTTTTTATTACAATTACTGCTGTGTTTTCATAAACATGTTTATCGACACATTATGAATTTATTCTTGTAAAGCCAGTCATTTTCTCTTGTCTACCTATCATTTCATGTTGATTAGATGTTGTCACTTTTGCCATCTTATCGAGGCCAACAATAGGAACAGATCAGACATGTCTTAGGGCAACTTCAAATATCAAAATGACCAAAACGGCAAAATGACAAAGCAAAATCTTTATATTAGGTATTACCCACAGAGACATTCTTCCTTTTAAAAACAAGGAGAAAAAAGCATGTGATTCAGTTTCAGATATTTGAAACATGTTGGCAAAGAAAGACACAAATGCATAAATCATCAACTTACATGTATGGTTCATCAGTAGTGCTAAAGATCGGAAATGTTAAAGCCGTAACAATAAGTCCCAAAATAACGGACAAGAGTATCATCATTTTTCTTTCACAAGTACCTTTTGTCTCCCAGCCGTTTACTTTTCTGAAGTTGAAATTGGAGCATTCTTGGTAAATCATTCATTGTCAAATTTCCGAAGACTTCCGTTTCTTCCTTGCTAAATTCGTATCCAGAGCATTCACTCAGGATTTTAAGAGCGAAAACAATGGAAACAAGTCTGCAGAACATTGTGAATATATATGTATTTAACTGCTTATAAGACCTATCTGAGAAGCGTTATATATTTAAACTTAATACGAGTGTTGATAGCTTATCAATCTCACCTACGCAATGGTTTCAAATTTGACATTTCTCCCATATTTCTGACCTCAATTACAAACACTCGATCGCCAGACTTAGTTATCCCCTGTCTAAATGTATGATATCGAGATATAATAGTAGTGGTTCAATCTATTCCCTTAATGTAAGTCTAATTAACCCTGTTACTATTAAAAACAGTTTTCTATCAACATGAAAGAGTTGTATTTTGAATAAACTGTTTATATCGTCGTTTTGTTCCATTCTCAGAATTTTTTTGATGATTCTATTTTGCATTTGTCTTGTTTTTGTTTTTTTAAGGGGTTCCAGATTTTTGCTCAGGTTAAAAATTGATCCAGAATTTGCCAAAGGCCAGTGAGCTTTTGTCATCACTTGGCGTCCGTCAGTCTGTTAACTTTTTACATTTTAATCTTCTCCTTTGAAACTACTGAGCCAAATGGATTTGAACTTGGTAAGAAGCATCTATGTTAGGTCAGTTATAACATTTGCTCATTTCGTATTGATCGGTCAACACAACATGACCTCCATGGGAAATTGTCGTTTCTGATTAGCTGAGTTTTAAAAAACTGAAACTGCTTGACCAAATGGAACAAAACTTGATAGGAAACATATAATGGGCAGTTCTTGTTTCTGATTGGCTGATATAAAAATATCTCTGAAATTGCTTGGCCAAATAGAACGAAACTTGACAGGAAGCATCTATGGGAGGTTGTTTACAAACATTCTTCATTTCGTTCTGATCGGGCAACAAACATGGCCGCTATAGAAAATTTATTGTTTCTCATTGGTTGATTAAATAAAATAAACATTTCTGTAGAACTACTGGGCCAAATAGATCGACACTTGACAGGAAGCATTTATGGGAAGTTATTTACAAAGTTTCCTCATTTTGTCCTGATCGGACTACAAATATCGCCACCATGGACATTTCTTGTTTCTGATTGGCTGATATTAAAAAAAACTCTTCTTCTCTGAAGCTGCTTGGCCAAATGGAACGAAACTTGATAGGAAGCATATATGGGAGGTCCGTTACAAAATTTCCTCATTCCATCATGATTAGGTAACAAACATGGCCACCATAGAACATTTTTGTTTCTCACTGCTTTAAAAAAAAATTGGCCAAATGGAATGACACCTCTGAGCCTCTAGTTTTTCTTTTTTTTTCATTTTGGAATAACGAATTGTTTTATTTGGATGCTTTTGTTAGGTTAGACTTATCATCCACTTACCCATTTCCAAGACAATAACAACCAGGGACTAAGGTACATGTGTATTGTAAGTGATACAATTTTAGATTCGCTTATACAGCAAGAACAGACGTGTAACAAGTAATTACTTTCATTCGGGATTGTGGAGGATTCTTAAAATTCTACATTAGAAAAGCCGATAACAATAACAGCTGTACAAAAAATTATGTTAGACATCTATTAGCTGTTCAATTCCAAGTTGTTGCAAAAGTAAAATTCAACGGTATAAACAATCGTGTTATATTGTCTTCGTACGATTGTATCCTTTTGCCTTTTCCGTTGCTTTCCAACTACCAATAAATGAGAGAAAAATGGGGTACAATTTGACGTTTTCTAATGTATTATCTATCATTTCTAATGCGTAAAACTGGGGTTTCAACAATAATAACATGGATTTAGAAACGTATTATGTTCATGATTCGGAACAGGATATTCATCCTTTATCGAAAATTACAACAATTATACTTTTATTCACTGAAATATGGACTTTAATGGAATAAACATAACAAACAACATTTTAAGATACAAGTTAGATTAAACCAAAAACTCTAGAAATAAAATTTTACATACATTACCCGATTTCGATCATATCCCTTTCCCTTTTCTTTCTTCGTTTTTAGCTTATTGTTATATACATTAATACATGTTTGCTCTTTTTATTATGAAATCGCCTTTCTTTAGGTATCACCTTGCGCAGTATTTCCCCTTTCATGTCTATCCTATTTCTTCTGTATCCTCAAGTAGTGGCCGATATTTAAAGAGACATTTATTGTTGGCAGCGGATACACCGTATTACCGGTTTTTATGAACGGAAAAAAGTAATGCTTATAAAGAATAGAGTTTTACACGTTTGAAATCCGAAACGATCAATATGGCAAAATTGTTAATCTAAGCTCAATAAATCTACAAGGAAAGAGGTTTTCAATTTTGCGTCATTTTTCGTGTTTAACATAAAGTTGATCGAGCATATAGTACAAGTAACATAATTTCGAGCTTTAAAAAAAAAGCTGTTTGAAATTAGTGATTTCGTTTATCCATGTAGGCACATGTAAAACACTGCCACTGTGTAATTTAGGAATGTTTCTCCTATTCCTGACGCGTTTAAACGGTGGGATGAAAATACATAATATCTTTAAGCACTTCCCGGTGATTAAATTTCTACGTGGGAATTACCGCCCTTTTTTGTACAGTTATTAGAACGATAAACTGGAGAAGTCCTGAAATGACGTCTATGTAAAAAAAACTACATAGCGACGACATTTTCTTGAGGTTTTTGTCGAAAATCATAGGAGAAAAAGATTCTCCTTCAATTTACTCGTGAGTTATAGAATTTCTCCAACCTCAATAGTTAAATTTTAGATCTTAACACGCTCGCTAAAGGCTCGCGTGTCGAAAATCGAAAATTTAACTATCTTGGATGGAGAAATTCCATAACTCACTCGTACCTGAATAGAATCTATATTTATCCACTGCAGTCAAAAATGATCCTAATTTATTTGTTATGTCTATATCCCATTAACAGCTCTTTCTGCAGAAAAATGTTCGGAAACATCAATTAATTAAAAAATTTCCTTAAAATGTACGAATTACTTAAAGTTTTTAGTTCAGCTTGATACACAAATTAATCTAAATTTAGAGTTTTACAAGTTTTTATCAAGGTTTATTAAAGTTATCTCACTTTAAATATGTTTTAATCTCACTTTTCCCTTCTCCTACATACTTTCTCGCTCTCCCGCCTATTCCCTCCCTTTTCCCGGTTCAAGGATACGCTTTCCACTCTCTCGATAATCTATAAAAGCATCATCCCTGGCCACGGATTGAGAAGCAAATATGTTATAAGATCAAAGTTAGCAACAGACATTAATGTCCGTTTTATAGAATTAACATGGCTGTGCTTGTGACGAAGCTTATCATGCCCAACTTTTTAATCAAAGGCTATTTTTCAATAGTAAATAATAAGGTTTTATCATAACCTACCCTCATAGATGAATGATGTAATTTAATTGTATAAATGAGTAACAAAATATTCGCGTCGGCATTGCAATTGATTTTTTAAACGCTTCAAGGCATAGTTTATTCACCTTGATTTGTGTAATGGACAAACACAAGGGGATTACATATGTGTTTGTATATTGACCATAACCCTCAGGCATCGGGAAAAAGGCAGCTGCTGTATTGAAACGAACAGAAACGTGTCATTGTACACATACATTTTTTTATACTTGTGGCAAAACATGTATTTAATGCAATAGAATGAATTGAGATTCAAATTTCATATTTATAATTTTGTATTTTATTTTCAAATTCACATATTACAATAATGCAGACTTAATCCTTTCGCTGAAACTTTTTTCAAAAGTGCCAAGACGTTATTATGAACGTTACAATATACATAACGTCACTGTAGTCTCTTTCTAGTGATGTTACACTTTACAACGCACCTGTAAATATAGTAGAATTATACAATTCTTGTCCGGTTTTTACTCCAATAAAATACCACAATATACAGCATGAAAATAAGCTTTTAATCGTATTGTTATTATTTCCTGAGAAGTAGTTCTGAAATGAGTTTATGCCCTCTATATGTTTTTGTCCGTAAATGAAAGTTATTCCCATCCTCATCTTAAGTTGGAAAATGACTGTCGATATCCGATGACTTGAGTGTGTACAAATAGAACCGGAACCGCAAGTATCAAAACCGCGGTAAACATACATGGTCATGTCAAACGAAAGAGATGAGCAAGTTTAAATTTGAAGGGAAAAGTAGCGATCAAATGGAACATAAAGCGAATGCGGGCCATCATTTCAGTCCATGCCGATGAAGATGATGAATATTTGTCGTGTGATCAAATACCAGTTTTCTGTTAAACCCTCGAACCATGTAGGGTTGTGATTTCCGATTGTAGAATAAGACGTCCCTGCGTCATCATTGAACAGTGAAATTGTAGTTATTTTTTGGTCTCGTCAGATATCTTTACATAAAATGTCAAAAACTACACGTAAAATTTCTGAAATATAAAACTGGTGGACAAATATACCTAAAGACCAAACCAAAAACGTAATCCATTGGACAGACAAACCCGGGAAGACAAATGAACAACAATAATCACATCAAATAACTACTGAAAAAAAACAAACAACACGAACTCCTAGAAAAACCATTGGTAAACTTAAAAGTTCAGAAATGGTAGTTCCTGCTCCGTTTACGGCACCCGTCGTGAAGTTTAACAAAGTCAACCCGATGGCAGTCACAAACCGGTGGAGGTACACGAAATGATTACGAAAGTTGAAACAGGTCCAACATCATCTTAGATATTGGAACACTGTAACGGTCCATCAATTCGTGAAGATGAGCATAAAATTTCCTAAATGATGACATCAACTTATCCTTAATAAAACCCTGGTCAAGAAGCTTTTTTGACAGCAGTAATCCTTTTTGTCGAAAGTCACGGCAACTTACCCATGCCATTGAATATCGGATAAACTGAGAAACGTAAACGCCATATGAAGGCGATACTGGTATTTTGCTACTCAAGAAGGGAAAGTTAAAAATAGGAAAGGCGAATCCATCACGTTTGTCATAAAGTTTTGTCATTAAATGTCCCTCATTATCTATTTCAAGAAACAAATCCAAATATGAAGCGGACTTCAATGTATCTGTAGTATCCTTAATTTCAAGCTCAAGGGGTAGATGAGATGTAGAAAGCCTTGGAAATTGTCGTTATTAAACAAATACACGTCATTTATATTACAAAAAGTGAAAGTAAAAAGATTGGGCTAGTTTATTTTTGTTTCCACGTAGTAACCCTTAAATATAGTCCGCTTCATATGAGAACAGAAACAGATCGGCGAAAAGAGGAACACAGTTGGTTCCCATTGGAAAGCTGATAGTTCGACCGCCAAATTAAACAAATATGTTGTCTATGAGAAAATCAAACATGTTTGTAATTTGATCTTCAAAATACTTTTTTTTCAGAATCAGAGGGGTTCTTCAAGAAGTAAGCATTTTCTCTACCTAAAACTTGAAATGTATACCTGCGTGTGCCATTTTTCTGGAAAAAAACCATTGATGAACTAGTTGTTTCAATCGATATTTTAATTGAGAATGTGATATGGTAATGCACAGAGTAGATAAGTCGAATGTTTTGATGCTGTTACATGTACAAATATAGATTTTGATTTTAGATATTGGTAGTAAATTTTTACAGTTTTTAAGAATCCGCATCTGATTGATGCCACTGGTGGAATATAATGTTTCACAGCAATTCTGAAGACCCTATTTTATACATGTCAATATGAATGTTAAAATGTTTGAAAGAGGTTTTGTAGAGCTGACCCAGCAATGTACCTTTGCTGAAACGGATTCTTATGTTGTTTAGAAATCAAATCTTCACTCTTTGTTGATATACCAAGGCATGAAGAATGACCTCGCGGTTATCAAGGACTTCCTGCTCAGTGAGTGTGGTCGGTCTATAAGTTGGGTTACCAGCAGTATTACTTATTCCCGACTCGTTTCTAAGACACCCAAAATAATAGTTCTTCCAGACAAAGACGATGTTATTGGGAGTTTTGACCATTTGGACAATCCCGTATTTGTAATTTCCGACAACTTTAGGATCTTTAAAGATGGATGTAGCTTTAGTGATCATAGATCCTTGGAGGTTTTTAATTCATTGATCATGACATTATAGCCTTCACCCACTCTGAAAGCGTATCAGCGGGTTCCTGTTCCTTTTAAGTACATTTTCTGGCAGTTCTCAACAGAATCATACATCAATTTTAAATTATATTTCCAATTAATTGGCTCGGTATTTAGGTCCTTTAGCTTTTGTTTATCAACTAGATTAAGATCTCCAGTGATAACATGACCCACAGGACTATAATTGAATGAAGAATCTCCAAATAAAAAATACATATTGTCATCCTGCATGATAGAAACCTTAGTTGTATATGTCGTAGGGAAATTTTTCTTCAAAATTTACCAAATCAGTTAAGTGATGAAACATAGTTCGATCAGGTCATATAATATCAGAAATAGTTCTTTAAAAAGACCGAAAGCTTTGTCATTATATAACTTTTCGACACCCTATACTATAATTATGTAAGTCATACTATTGAACAATGAATGAGCTTTGACTTCAATCTAATTATAAGCAAGTCATGCAACCTTTCATATATTTATTTAGAATTTATTTTTATAAATAACACTGATTTCATTAAAATGGTATGATAACTGCAAAACATTAAATTACTGTTTTGATTTGAATGATTTAAATTATTGTAATTATGTGGTCAGAACAAATACTAACAAATACATTGGAATAGACTTTGCGATCTATCATGACATAGGTATTTAAAAAGAAAAGAATACAAAAATGTCTTTGAGGTTATGACCCAATCCGTCCAATATTTATCCGTACAAATGGGCTATTTTTGCTTCAGATAAAAAATCATTTTTATGCAATAAATTCCTTACATTAGATATTTTAGATTCATGCATCATAAAGATTAAATAAAGTTTAGGCGTCCTTCATAATAACTGAATTTATGAACTGATGTTGTTTAAACAGAAATAGGATGTATGCACTATTCTATTGGTTCTTTCGGTTGGGGAGATTGTGTGGAATTTTAGACGAAAATGTGAAGAAAGAGGACAAATATACCTAAGGAGCAATCCAAAAAACGTAATCCATTAGAAAGACAGAACCAGGGAAGACAAATGAACAACCAAAGCACAACAAATAAACACATAAAACTAAAAAACAATGGAAAAGTGACCTACCACAGATAACAGATAATCCAGGGTGACAGAAATGACGTTTTAGTCCATCAATTGGTCAAAGACTGAACAATAACATGTCAGAAGCACCAAAGTAGAGAATCGTCTGTGAAATGTCCACAACATAGGATGGAGACATTTTTTTATAAGGAAACCGAAGAGAAGTCCACAAATGAAAAATTTAAATTTATTCTGGTAGATAAGATGCAGATATACCTTAGTGATAGGATTATTGAGACATAATACATCATCTACATACGTATATATAATGAACAGACTAATTTCCTTTAACATTTGGAATAGGGGACGGAAAATTAAAACGTATAATAGGAAAGATCAACAATTCAAACAATCAATCGAAGCTATCCAATCGACAACCAGAATATGGGCCCAAAGTTTTGAAAATAAAAATTCTTAAACTTTTACATCTACATATTAAATTATAGTATATAATTATACTGTAAATAAATTATATGTATACGTTGAAAATTGAAAGAGAAGTTTTGGACACAAGCTTAAATTCCCAATTACAAAATTCGACTCCTTGGACCCCAGGTTTTGAAAATGAAAAGTCTAAAATCTTATTGTGTATCTTCATACATGTATAGTGTATGACAGTAGAGTATAGAAATAAAATGCATAAAATTAAAGAGGACTTTAGGTAACAAGCTTAAATTAAGAATTTCAAAAGTGAACCCTGTGGGCCCCAAGTTTAAAAAAAATCAAAACTCTAAAACATCTATATACAATGTGTAACAATACTGTAGAGAAATAAAATGCACAAATTAAAAAATAAAAGAGAACTCTGGCCCAAAGTTTCCAAAAATTATAAAACCATTATTGCACATCTGCATACAGTGCGTGACAAAGTTAAAATTGAAAAGGAGTCACAATAAAGTGTGCCGGACGGAACGAAGAGATATATGTGGATGTTAACAATATCCCTGCCGAACTTTCATCGAAAGTGCGGGGATACAAAAATGTAGGAAACATTAAAACAAAACAAGAATCAACAGAGATTCAAAATGGATTATTTTGAATTTGTCTTACTGCATTGTGACTTTAAATTAATAAGTCAAACTAAGATTGAAATTTTCAAATGCTATGTTTGGAGTATCCATATAAGAAGAATTCTTAAAATTCTTACATTTGAGGAGAAGGTTTCTGTACGAATTTTCCCAAAAACCCCCCCCAAATAATAACTTCAATAAAAACTGCTTTGGGATTTAAATCTGCTTGTGCAGTAAAACACAAAGCATTGTTACTAATGTAATAATTATTTAATATACATACGAAGACACCTTTCAATGTTTTACAATTTAAAAGTCTGTTTGAATATATTGACAGGAAAAGGGTGATTAAGTAATACTGGTAATAAATGCTTCAATTCAGATAGAATTTAGAACAAAGTGTAAGTCGTATATTTTGGACGTTTTTGTGATGTTTTTTTTTACCTCTTCCGGATTAGACATAGACACTCTACTAAGTAATGGTAAGTGGATCCTGATATCCTTTATTGTTTATTCTTTTAAAATCGGCAAAAGACTGTAACGATGCAAGAAGTCGTAAATAATGTCACATGAACATGTATGCATGCTAGGAACAATAAGAAACGAATAGTTGCTTGCATTTCCATAGGTCAGTAAACTGCAGGTGCATTGCATCATCAGTATTATAGATCAGAATGTTTCGGATGCAATTGGTATTCCTAAAACAATTGTTAATATATTAATAAAAGTTTGGACAATACGAAGTATCATTTGCATACATCAACACTTAATCCTATTTTCGACTTTACATAATTTGACAACTTTCATGAATTAATTTTGGTCACTATTTCAAATTCTCGTTTTTGCTATCAAAGAAGAACACAATTGCATAGTCATATCCATATACATCACATGATCCCAAGATGCCACCCGATTTCTAAGGCTATATTTTATGGCGGATGTGCCAAGTGTTTTAGGGCGCTTGACATAATGCTAGGCGTATATGTTCCATTGTGGTTAAAGGGTGGGAGTTCAAGTTCAAGATCCGCTTTGGGTGGACAAAATCTTGACAGTATTTTAATCTAATTTCAACTGTGTTGAGGTAATATTCAGGCGTGTAAATTTAAATAGACGGATAGTTTTAAAGATAGATAGATTGAAAGATAGATAGATTGAAAGATAGAGGGAGGCAACATGGAAAAGCATAGAAAAAGATTGCACCAAACATGAAGGAATTCTTCAATATTTTATTTATCGATTTACTAATCTGTATTTTTCATTTTTTTCAAATATGTATCTGAATTTGAAAATAAACAAAATAAACAAAATTGTGTTTCAATTTCCGCTTAACTATGTAAATTGTAAAGAAAAAGTATAAATGAGTTGTCCTGTAAATGTTACAGATAAGCAAACTAATTTTATTTGAAATTATTAATTCGTTTTTCCCAATTTTTATATTGTTTGTTATATTATATAATGTGTTTATATTATTCACAACGAATATTTTCATTTGGTCATGTGAACGATGTTAGTTTTCAACGTTTCAATAAGGGATGAGAATCAAAGTTCAATGTAGGATAAAAAACTTAATTAAAATAGTTTGGGTGTGGGGGTAAAAATCACTGTTAGTTTTGTTATCCTACCTCGATTTTCGGATTAAAAAATACGGATTCAAGTGATGTCCAAGTCAGTATACAGAACAAACATACATTGTTGAGGAAAAACAGAACCCATGATACAAAAAGTATACTCTCAAAGCATATGCCCATATTGGTCAGTCAATTTTTCCCAAATTAAATTAAGAGGAGGGGGGGGGGGGTTCAGTGAAAAAACTATGTGAATTAAGTTTTTTATCCTACATTGAACTTTTGATAGCGTCCGTAAATAGCATATAATGCCGCTCAATTAAATTGAACACATAAGATCAAAGATAAAACTGCTGAATTTGCATTGGTTGTTTAGGAATAAAATATTCAACAATTATTACATAACTTAGTGTATACATAATCTAGTATATTGAAACAAAACTATTTGCTGAATAAGGTTCCAAAATGTATGGAAATATAATAAAATATAAAGACTATTTGTATTATCAAATGAACTGTACATTTGCCAGCTGTGTACTATTACCAAAGACCTTCAATAACTTTAATTTTCTGCCAAATTAGAGTTAATAAATCGTAATGACAGAAATTTCCTTTAGCCACAGAATAGACAAATTATGTACACACGTCAAAAATATCACTCATACAAAAGTTTAATTTAAGTGCCCAAGGTAATGATAAGGTTTTTAATACATTTGACAATGGGTGACAACGTTTTATTGCAGTAAACATATTATTAACTAATCGTCTTAATATTTTTAAAACCACATAATCTATCTGCCTTAGAAGAAGCATTAGAGATGGGTGGTTCTATATAATTATATTTCAGATAGTTCAAAATATACCAAAATCTATTTATTTGTAGTGCGGTTTTCAAAAAACAGAATTTAATGCTATAATTTTTTTAAGGTAAACCTCTATTCTTGTCGTATTACCTTTTATTTTAGATTACTGTTCTTATGGGGGTTGTCACTTTTTTAGTAAATGTTTAATTCAATTTTCTTGTTTTATGTAATGTCTCCAAACCGTTCTTAAAAAGACTTTAAAATGTATATTGTTCCTCTGATGAGAGAAATTTATACACCTACATACTATAAATATTTAGTTGAAGTATTAAGTACATCTACATACTATAGATATTTAGTTTAAACCTATTTATTAGTAGTGAATTGTGAAACAATTTAGACCAGTCTATGCTAATCCCTCTTCACAAAGAGGGTGCGATAGTGGCCCTTGTAGTGGGATTTTAGCCTATTCCTTTTCGACATCTACAGGGGAGTCTTCCACGTTCTAATGGAGTTGTTCTTCTTTAACACGGAATGGCCATTTTCCGTCCAATCCGACGGACTTACCACTACACCACGGTGTCCTTGGAAAGATGAAGACTACCGCATACTATAAATATTTATGAAAATTAAGGGTAATATGCTGTTGGCGTGGCGAATGATGCGAGCACGGCAATAGCCCTTTCCAGAAACTCATTTCCGGTATCACGATTCTGATTCTAAAATTATAATTTGAAGCAAGTTATTTCCCTTACTTTACTTACTTCCGTTTCCGGCGAAGGAAACTTTTTTCTACTTTAGTATGTAGCACAATGTGGCTGCCCCCATTTAACAAAGACTTTTCTAAATGACCCATATGTATGCATTATATGCTCTTACAGCGCTCGCTGCGCTCGCTATAAATTCAGATCAAATCATAAACTACACAGAGTTAATTACTACGTAACGTACATTCAGGAATCAGAAAAGAATGCATTTCCTACACTTATACAGACATTTTACAGTATTCAGTATGAAACTCTTATCCGGATTTTGTATAAATATTATAAAACATTTGGTTTTGGACGATGAATTTTAAAAAAGATTCAAAATATACTAGCCAACAAAAGAAACGATACAGGGTAATGAATTTATCATATATTCATAATTTCAAATACCTATATTAAGCGGAAAAATAGACTTTACCATCGTATAATAATAAAATTGTCAATATTGTTATGATATTGTATAATTATATTTATTTTGATATGGTATTGTAATTATTATATTATTTATCTTGGCCTGATTTGTTTTGCGTAGCCTTATAACATGTATAATATGTTTACATAATACTTATAGTTGTTTACCAAATAATGTTATAACTGCGCAGTTTAGAAATCACTGGAACAATAATGGATACTGGTGGAATGACTAGAACTTTCTATTTGACTTACGTAATAATTATGGTGTGATTCGAACTTTTACCGTATTCCAGAAGTTTCCGTTCTACAGTATATATACGGACAAGAAAGTTAGACTTTCAGAACATCATTTATCGGACCACAGATAGACATTCTTGTGCTCTCAGCTGTTGGATTTATTTACGTTTCCCACATCATCCTCGACATACTTTTATTTGCGTTGCATCATACTAGATTGTGACTGATTGGATATAATATTCCGTTTGGATTCAGGCAACAGTGACCAGAATTCCGGATCAAGAAAAAACAGGATTTTGAACAGTTAAGTTGACATTTTAGTGTAATATTTTTGTAAACTTTGTATATATAATAAATCTTGTTAAATTTTATTATTGATTTGTGTCTTTTGTTGGCTACATTTTAAAGGTGATTTCGGCCGTAACAGAAGTTGGGGGCTCGTCTCGGGAGAACGTTAATATCTTAATAAATTTTTTCAGAATTTTTATTAGAATTAGCCAACAAAATTCTACAAAATGGAATTTGATGCTGGTAAATTTTTGAAAACGCCAGACCTGGAAGGGTTTGATAAATTAAAGAAAGAAGAATTAGTGTTGCTTGCTAAACATCTAAAAATAGATTTTAGAACATCTATGAGAAAACAAATTATAAAAAATTTGGTAATAGACAATTTAGTTGATTTAGAAATTTTTGGTGAAGAGGCTCTTGACCTCAAGGTCGAAAAAGTTGATGCTTTCAAATTAAAACAGCTCGAATTAGAACATGAACTTAAATTAAAACAATTAGAAAAAGAAGATGAATTTAAATTAAAACAATTACAGGCAGAACTTGAAATGAGGGAAAGGTTAGAGATGGAGAAAATAAAAATAGAAATGGATAAGTAGAAAGCAACACTAAGTCAAAGTCAGAACATTTTGAGGCAGCAAAAAATATACGTTTGGTTCCGAAATTTTGTGAAAAAAACAGTTGATAAATTTTTTCCACAATTTGAGAAAATTGCTCAAAATTTGAAATGGCCAAAGCCTTATTGGACTACAATGTTGCAAAGTGTTTTTGTGGGCAAGGCCGCTGAAATTTACTCAGCTCTTTCTTCAGAAAAAAGTTCTGATTATGACACTGTTAAACAGGAAGTTTTGAAAGCTTATGAGCTAGTGCCAGAAGCATATAGACAGAAATTTAGGTCTTATAAAAAGTTTGAATCACAAACCTATGTTGAATTTGCTAGGGAAAAAGAAGATTTATTTGATAAATGGCTTACGTCAAAGAAAATAGATAAAAATTTTGATAAATTAAGACAATTAATGTTATTAGAAGAGTTCAAGCAGTGTGTTAATTTAGACTTAAAACACATTTAGATGACAAAACTGTTGAGACATTGCAAGATGCAGCTGTTGTTTCCGATGATTATACCATTTCACATAAAAGAAGTTTCAAAGGTCAAAATTTTAATACTTCATGCGGAAATTACAAAAATCAAAGCACTGAGCGTACTGATATTAAGCCTGTTGCACAGAATAAGAGTCCGTCTAGTTATAATATGTCTGGTCCAAAGTTTGATACTTTTGAGAAGAAGTCACTAACTTGTGCTTATTGTAAGAAAAATGGTCACCTGATGGCTGATTGTTTTAGACTCCAGAAGAAGAATGAAAGAGATCATAAGCCCAAGTCCAGTGCTTGTACGACACCCGTTGTTACAAATAAGTTGGAATGTCCTGCGAGTCAGGCTTTTAAGTCCAGTTTTTGTGATTACATGGAGGATTATAAGCCCTTTATGTCTGATGGGTTTGTTTCTATTGTTAATAATACTACTCCTCAGCCTATTAAGATTTTACGGGACACTGGAGCTTCTCAGTCTTTGTTGTTAGGTGTGTTGCCTTTGTCAGAGGAGACTTCCGTTGGTGCCTCCGTTTTGTTACGAGGTGTGGAGTTAGGTTGTATAGATGTTCCCCTCCATCGTATTTATTTGAAGTCAGATTTAATTACTGGACCAGTTGTTGTGGGTGTTCGTCCTACTCTCCCTGTTGAGGGTGTTTCATTATTGCCAGGAAATGATCTAGCTAGGAACAAAGTGGTGGCTGAACCAATTGTTACAAGTGAACCGGTGGTAGATGTTAAATCACCTGAAGATGATGCTGAACTGTATCCAGCTTGTGTTGTTACTAGGGCAATGGCAAGAAAACAACAAGATGAGGATTTACAAGAAGGCCAGTATGATTATATGGACCTTTCTGACACTTTCCTTGCCGACATTGAAGGACCTGGTAGCTCAAAAAAGGCCATAATAAGACCACCTGGTACTAACAAACGTGTAATTATGCCATGGCCAGACGTGAACAGCCATTCATTAGACAAAAGAACATTTAGGGAAGAACAGAATAAAGACCCGGAGGTTCTTCAGCTCTGCAAGAGGGCTCTACCCCAAGAAGAAGCAGACAAAGTGGCCGAATGTTACTACCATCAAGACGGCATTTTGATGAGGAAGTGGAGGCCCCCTGATGCTATCCCAGAGGAGGAATGGAGAGTGGTATACCAAGTGGTGGTGCCTAAAGTCTATAGGCAAGAAATTATTGGTCTTGCCCATGACACCCCCTTGGCTGGACATTTAGGTATAAGGAAGACTTGCCTTAAGATATTACAACATTTCTACTGGCCCAGACTTAGAAATGATGTCACAGAATACTGCAAATCATGCCATATATGCCAGGTTGTTGGCAAGCCTAACCAGAAAATACCACCAGCACCACTTCTGCCAATTCCAGCCTTTGAAGAACCTTTCAGCCGAGTGCTTATTGATTGCGTTGGACCTTTACCAAAGACCAAGACTGGAAATGCTTATTTACTGACGATCATGTGTACATCCACTCGCTTTCCTGAGGCTATTCCCTTAAGGAATATCAAGACACCAACTATTGTCAAAGCTCTTATCAAATTTTTCACATTAGTAGGACTTCCTAAGTCTATACAGTCCGACCAGGGTTCAAATTTTATGTCAGGTTTATTTCAGCAGGTCGTTTACCAGTTAGGGATTACTCAGTATAGATCAAGTGCTTATCACCCAGAATCTCAAGGTGCCTTAGAACGTTTTCATCAAACATTGAAGAACATGATTAGAACTTTTTGTCTTCAATTTGATAGGGACTGGGATGATGGTGTTCACTTTCTACTTTTTGCGGTCCGAGAGGCTGTTCAAGAATCCCTTGGTTTTAGCCCCTTTGAGTTAGTGTTTGGTCATACTGTAAGGGGACCTTTGAAATTGATTAAGGAAAAATGGCTTACTGAACACACTGACTTGAATCTTCTAGACTATGTATCTAGATTTAAAGAAAAATTGTATACTGCTTGTCAAATTGCTCAGAAAAACTTAAAAACTGTACAAAATAAGATGAAAATATGGTATGATAAAGATGCCAGGGACAGAGTTTTTGAGCCTGGTGATAAGGTACTTGTATTTTTGCCAGTCCCTGGGCATCCTTTACAGGCTAAATACTGTGGTCCTTATACAATCGACAGTAAAATCAATGATTTGAATTATATTGTAAAAACTCCAGGTCGGCGTAAACAAAATAGAGTGTGTCACATTAATATGTTAAAACCATATTTTGAGCGTACTAATGAAGGTGAGAGTAAACCAGTTGCCACTTTAGCCATGGTTAAATTGGAGAGCGATCATGACAAACCAGATATAATTGAACCATCTTTTGATTCCAAGACTATAGAACAAACTGTTAGATTGAAAAATTCTGAAATTTTATCAGATTTAGACTCAAAACTTGCACATCTGACTTTCGATCGCAGAGAAAAATTGAAAACTTTGGTATTTTCTTTTAAAAGTCTTTTTCCAGATGTGCCAAACAAAACCACTGCTGTTTGTCATGATGTTGATGTAGGTGATGCTTTTCCAATTAAGCAACATCCTTACCGGCTCAATCCACTTAAACTTGATGTTATGAGACAAGAAATTAGATATATGCTTGACAATGATATTATTGAGCCGAGTAACAGTGAATGGAGCTCTCCTTGTCTTCTTGTACCCAAACCAGATAAAACCTTTCGTTTCGTTACTGATTTCAGAAAAGTAAACTCAGTCTCAAAATCTGACTCCTATCCGATTCCAAGGATAGACGATTGCATTGATAACATTGGACAATCAAAATTCGTAAGCAAATTTGATTTATTAAAAGGTTACTGGCAGGTCCCCCTGACACCGAGAGCTCGTGAAATATCAGCTTTTGTCACACCAGACGGCTTATTTCAATATACTGTCATGCCGTTTGGTATGAAAAATGCTCCAGCTACATTTCAAAGAATGATTAATAATGTTATAAAAGATTTAGACTGTTGTTATGGTTATATCGATGATCTTATTGTATGTAGTGATAGCTGGGAAGAGCATTTAACACATTTATATGATACTTTTGATAGATTGTCACAATCAAATTTGACTGTTAATCTTGCTAAAAGTGAATTTTGTAAGGCCACTGTTGATTATTTAGGGCACACAGTTGGCCAAGGTCAAGTGAAACCTATTATTGCTAAAGTGGATGCAATTACCAATTTTCCTCCTCCTACAAATAAAAAACAACTTATGAGATATTTAGGCATGATTGGATTTTACAGAAAATTTTGTTCAAATTTTGCTACTGTTGTTCAACCATTGACTCATCTTTTACGGAAAGATTCTAAATTCATCTGGAGTGATAATTGTCAAAACGCTTTTGAAAAAAGCAAATCACTTTTAATTAACAGTCCCGTTCTTATCACTCCAGACTTTAAAAAGCAATTCAAACTTGCCAATGATGCAAGTGATGTAGGAGTTGGAGCAGTTTTATATCAAGAAACAGATGATAATGTTGAGAAACCTATATCATATTTTTCCAAGAAATTAGATAAACATCAGAAAAATTATTCCACTATTGAAAAAGAATGTTTTGCACTGTTGTCTGCACTTCAACATTTTGATGTATATTTAAATCCCACTATGCATCCTATTCTGGTTTATACTGATTATAATCCTCTCACCTTCATACATAAAATGAGAAACAAAAACCAAAGGTTGACTAGGTGGAGTTTATTGTTACAGGAATATGATATTATTGTAAAACATATTAAAGGTAAAGATAATGTAATAGCAGATGCTTTATCTAGATCTTATTAAAACACTGTATACATACTATATATTTTTGTATATATTGTTCATGAAGTTCTCGTTACACTCAAACTTCTTTTAAGGGGGGAGGTGTTATGATATTGTATAATTATATTTATTTTGATATGGTATTGTAATTATTATATTATTTATCTTGGCCTGATTTGTTTTGCGTAGCCTTATAACATGTATAATATGTTTACATAATACTTATAGTTGTTTACCAAATAATGTTATAACTGCGCAGTTTAGAAATCACTGGAACAATAATGGATACTGGTGGAATGACTAGAACTTTCTATTTGACTTACGTAATAATTATGGTGTGATTCGAACTTCTACCGTATTCCAGAAGTTTCCGTTCTACAGTATATATACGGACAAGAAAGTTAGACTTTCAGAACATCATTTATCGTACCACAGATAGACATTCTTGTGCTCTCAGCTGTTGGATTTATTTACGTTTCACACATCATGATCGACATACTTTTATTTGCGTTGCATCATACTAGATTGTGACTGATTGGATATAATATTCCGTTTGGATTCAGGCAACAGTGACCAGAATTCCGGATCAAGAAAAAACAGGATTTTGAACAGTTAAGTTGACATTTTAGTGTAATATTTTTGTAAACTTTGTATATATAATAAATCTTGTTAAATTTTATTATTGATTTGTGTCTTTTGTTGGCTACATTTTAAAGGTGATTTCGGCCGTAACAATATTACTGGCTCAAAAATTTACCTATGAAATATGCATTCGATAGTCCTCACAGTATGAATATTTACATTGGAATTTTTAAAATGACATTTGGTCCTATTAAAGATATGAAACAAAGAAAAAATGCTGAATATATAGGTATAAACATATATAGCAAATATTGTCAATAGTGGTCTCTATGGAAGAACCGCATGTACACGCTGGGCTCTCATGAAGTGATGACAAAGAAAGATTAACAAGACAAAGCCATGGTCAGCGGTAGAAAATCCCTAAAGCAAGGCAACTTCGACGGAGACAAGAAGTACATAATTATCCCACATGTATATTGGAAATAATAAACTAATATATTTTCAGGTTGTCAGTAAAAGCAGTGACGTAGACTGACGTTAAACATTATGAATAAGAGTAACAGGATTCGTACTGTTTCTGGTAGTGTTAGTGAGGAAGAAAAGGTATGCTGTTTTACTTGTAAATTGTTTGAAGTTCTATTATTTATGTTCGTATGGAGTAAGCATGTTTTTTTTAACTTATGCCATAAAAATCATTATGCTTCTAAACTTTATGTGATTTACTTGGGGTTTGATCTATCATTTTGATAGGCATTGTGGTATCCTTATGATTTGTCATTACGCATCATCTAAAAGGTTTTTAAAAAATGTGTGAAACTGGCTTGCTTCTTATTGGGTTGAACTATGGATTTTCGTGTTTTTCTCTTTTAGTAAAGAACTGCCTTGGTGGTCTTGTGATAGCAAGCTCGCCTTGAGTGCAGAATGTCGCGGGTTCGAACCCCCTCGTCAAACCTACGACATTAAAATAGGTAGTTTCCCCTTCTCCGCCAGGCACGGGGCATTTAGGAGTAAGAGCAAATGACAGGTTCGTTCGGAGTCTGTATAATGTGTCCGATTGGGATGATATGTCTTTCCGTGGACTGGTACCTCGCGGGCTAGCACGTTAATAATGACTGTGTCGGTCTAATACAAAGCCGAGTTCATATTCATATCATATCAACATGTTCTCATCCTGATATATGCACTTAATTGTTGCCACTGGACGTTAAACAAAATTTCATCTTTCCATGTATCTGTTTGCAAAGAACCGACAGTGAAGATAAAAAGTCTTTTTATATGTCTTTTTGCAGGTGTATCTGGCGAAAGCTTATGATTCGCATTATAACACAAATAATTCAAATGAAAAGTAAGTTTGTTGAATACGCTGTAAAATACAATACAATAAATGTACGTAATAGATAACATTTCTTTTAAAAGTTTATATAGAGGTACAATCATAAAACGATGATGCTTATGCATATGTACAGAATGTCTGATAATAATAAACGTATTATGATATTAAATGGTACAAAACTTTACTAGCAGGGCACATTGTCGAAACGTTGTAAACTCAAAATATGTGAGACATTAATTACATGTATATCTTAACAGACAGCTAAAATATAGAAATCCAAAAATTAACACCACATGAATATCACCATGATCACGGAGATAAAATTTGACACCACGATAAACAAAATTTAGTCAGTCGGGTGTGGATCAAATACGACTCTTGCGTATAACAATGTTTTTTATCTCTCGATTTTTCATGTTATGCATTGCTATTGAAGCACGTCTATTATTGGGCCCCTAATTCGATTAATTTTCTTAACCAGTAATGAATGGAAACACTCATATCTAAGTTTTTTAACGCCTTAACATTAAAACATGGAATAGTTCACAGAAAAGCATACAAATGCAGATATTAGTCTAATTTAATGTGTGTAATAACCAAAGAATTGATGTTTTTGTTTCTTCGTTATTTTTTACAGAGTTCTTAATGAATATGGAAGAATACGATTTGTTCCTACAGATAAAAGAAAGAAAGAAACTTCTCATAAAAAGAAAAACGGATCTCATTCAAAAAATGCTAAAAAAGATCAATTTAGAGACATCGATTACACTTTTCCTATAGATGAACAAGAGGAATACTATCCACATGTAATTTTTAGTTTGTAGCTTTCATTATTAGTTAAATTTGTACCCTTTCATGTTAGCTCGCCAATGGCTTAGGTAACCTAATACAGTTATAGCTTTTGTCTAAAGTTTGTTCACAATTTCAAATATTCATTTTACAATTAATGCGGTTTCAAGTCAGTTAGCCCAGGAGCAAGAACTTTTGTCCTGACATGATTTATGACTCACATGCCTTTAAATTTTCCGTTCAAAATTTGACAAAATTTACCAGAAATTTCTATGGCTCTTCCTTTTGATGCAGAGGTAACACTTAGCTGAGTTTGGATACCTGTTTGTTTTAATTGTTTTGATTTTTGATGGTTGCGCTTATTACATGTAATTTATCATTATATCTTAAACCGGTTTTCCAATATTTTGATCTCTGGCACTACTTTCAGTCAACGAAATTGCCATACAGTGCATCAGATTTATTTCGATATTTTTTAATACTTTTTTTTTTTAGCTATACTGTATTATAACGTCAGAATTATTTTAGTTTACTTGCACATGTTGCATGTCCAGCATTATGTTAAGGCATTCGAAATATATTATTTTTATATCAACTGATAAGACAGGAAAACTCGTACTGAATATCGATATTAGACTGACAATTTTAGGGCTGCTTTTAATTTAGGTATACAAAATATCCTTTAATTACCGTAATATATAAAATTATATATATCCATATATGCCTTAAATTATTTTAGTTTTTTCGGTTATCGAATGGAACGAAACCCCAATTTCTGCTTCGATTGTTTCTGGAGGCATGGCGGATCAAGGTACCAAAAGCTGTGATATCCATAATTGGCACTGAAGGGCACTTTAGTGAGACGGAAAAATATTCCTTGAAACGTCAGCTTTTAAAAACGGTGAAATCTACAGGTATATTTTATCGGTTCATCGCCTTAAAAATTATGTTTCGTGTATTTTGGTGATATATTCCTCTTTATATGTATTTGTGTGTTGCAGGTATTCCTACAGTAAAGAACAAATGCCGTCAGTTAAACCAAACGCCTTATTATATACAATTATGTCCTTCAGAAGAATGTAATATACATAATTATTAAATCGAGGAAGGAATATTTTACCGAGGGCCTCTGGTAATTATGGATATTACCGCCTTCTGAAGGACATACTGTTATTATTATACTAAACTAAACTCCTGGACAAATATCAGTTATTACGCTCTCGTCGATTCTCTCGAGAGAGGTAATTTGCTCTCATTGATTATCACGTGAATCGATGAGAGCAAAATAACAGTTAATTCCCGCTGGCAGAGAAAACTAAAATTATTTTATTTGCACGCTAAAAACAACGTACTTATTTTACCAGTAGTTGCTATAGTAACGTATAATGCTTGGTATTGCAACATCTTAGCATTGCCATCAGGCTCTGGGTGTCGGTCTTGTAAATAGGAGTGGCGTATTCATATTCATATCATATCAACATGTACTCGTCTTTATATATACAATGTATGTCGTTGCTGCTTGACGTCAACCAATAATCAATCAATCAATCAATTAATTAATTAACTAGTGTAGAACCATAAATTATAACAAAAATACCAAAATGCACAAAGATTAAATTCCAGGAAATATAAGACTCGACTGTGTTATAGGCGGACACCCTAAAGTGTCTGTAAATATAACAATCCAAAGATACTAATATTAGATATAGTAAATTTATACTATGCTGCATACGACGCATTTCAAGGAGTTACCTCTCATCAGCAGCATCAAAACCGAAACATATGGAAGACCAAAAACCAAACTTATATTAAACAATAAGTACTCAACCAAAAATACCGAAATGTAAATTTTATTTTCTACCGAACACTTTTTAGCCACGCATTGAAATAAAATGTTGGTATTGCTGACCAATTTTCGGTAGTTGATTCTATTAGTCTTTTGACCCACTTGACCCTTATTGTTTTGAAATAGATGTCAACATCTATCATATTTAACCTCCCATCTTTATAATCTTGAATAATTGTGTGTCTTTTCACTTTTTCTCTATTACCTCCCCATATAAATTTGAAAATTTCTGTTTCAATTTCTTTTATTTTGGTTTTATTTATGAAAGATACACTCGCTAAATAAGTAAATTGCGGAATGATTAATGTTTTAACAATTAAAATCTTACCTATCATACTTAAATTTCTTTTTTCCCAAGATTTTAAAAGATTTCTTGCTTTTTGTATTTTGGCTTCCCAATTCAATTTGTCGCATTCTATTCTATTAGTGCCAAAAAATATACCCAAAACTTTATTGGGCTTATCTGAAAATTTTATGTCTCCTATCTTATCCTTACAGTAATTTAGTTTTCCTATCCAAATTCCTTGAAAGATTTTAATCAATGGAATTCGACAGAAAATCAAGAGGTGAACCTGGAGACGAAGGTATTGTAACGCACCATTCTAAAACTGACTGCGACGTAACTAGATTAATAACTTTTAGTGTTAGGAGAACACTATGTGAACCTTACCAGTAAAGTTTTAGTACTTTTTCGAGAACAACTATAACTATATCTTTTTTAACATTACTATAAGATAAATATTCATGTATTATCATGCCTAAACACCATTTTTGTTCACCAGGTGCTTGGATCATAACCGACGGTAAAGATGAAGGCGTGTCTCAATTTGTTGGACAAGCAGTACATGAATACAGGGTAAAAAATGGTATGAGAGATATTGTCACTATTGGGTTTGCTCCATGGGACAAAACAATTGTGAGTACACAGAGTAATATTGATGAATTTATGGTATTCCATGTCTTCCATAAATATGATTATAAACATAAAAACACAAAATTGTCAATTTGCGTGCAACAAATCAATTTGAGTACATTATCTTCAAGTTTATAGTTTTTTTTATCCATTTCTGTCGATTTTTCTCTCGAATGGCTTCAACAAGATGGAACGTTTATCTTTTCTTTTAATTGATGTTTATAATATTTATTAATATTTTGTTACAATTACAAAATATAATCATCCATCCCACTGTAATTTGTATATAAGATTCAGGCATGTCCTCTACTCTGTGTCTCACGTATTTCGGCAACTGTTTCTTTTTCATGAAAATCTCCGGACTTCACTGCTATTCTGTACCATTAGAATAAAAATTAGGCATGCCCTAAAAGTCAACATGGACCAAACATTCGGAAACAGAACTTGAACATATTCTCCAACGTCACATTTGTTTGTGGTAACGTCATATATAAGCAAAAATCGATGAAATGCATACGAAAATTAGAAAACGAGTCCTCGTTAAATATTTTGGACATTTCAGCAGCGTAAAAGACAATAATTCATTATATTACATCTATTAGGAACAAAGGGTAATGTAAATAGTTTAATACTTTTTACTTTCATTTTTAAGAAAGATTTGAAAAAAAAACACTTGCAGTGTTTGGGAATATCACACAGCCTTACGTCTTGCATATGATATAATGATATATCGCAAAGTAAAAAATGAAATCAACAGTAAGAAGGCGGTCTAAACCCAGGACTTAGGTGGAGAGTTAAGTACTCAAACACACTCAACCTCGTCATTTTCCATGTGTATCTGTAAAGGGTCAGGACACTCATTTTTATATTATTGTCTCTTGTCATTGTATTCGCATTTCCAACATAGGACAATAACCCTATCACCTCGTTGTTGATACTTTGAACTAGATTTTATCAAACAGAGATCGTTTGAAATCTTCTTCCATTTTATTTTCACTGATAGTGTTTTTTATATCTACATTGTACATGTAGAGGTGAAGTGTTTACCTTTTCAAATCCGTCGTGTATATCTTAGTTCAATATTTACCAATTCAACAAATATATTAAGTGGAAACGTGAGGAAATATAGTTCGGTGAAAAGATCTGTTGACTCTTTCTGGAGATCAATATGTTACTTCTATGATAAATTGTATGGAATCAAATATGAATTACGACAGCCAATCATGTATTCGAGAGGGTTGTGGTACCTGCTATCCAAAGTATTAAACAATTATCCATTGAGACCGGTTTATTTTTGTTTTTTGTTTGCCTTATTCTATTCGTTACCAGCACTAATTCTAGATTTAGTTGAATACTCAAATTTTTCCTGCTTTATTTTATCGATGTCCGTCCAATGCCGTTGGCCTGTTGTTGCGTGTTGAAGACCATAACGCAGACACTTAGATATAATAACATATTCTAAGTTAGGCCAAGACCTATACAATGAGGTCTTATTGACGCCATTATCCTTTCATTTTCATGTTTGTCCTTGTTTAACAATTTCATCCAACAGCACATTTTTAATACTCCTGTTTTCGGTTACAGTTAAATACCGCCCAATGACCCAAGGATGTTCAAATCGTATTAAAAGTTCTTTCTAAAGGGATGTTACTCAAAAAAGTCTACCACATATTGTACCTCCTGTACTTTAATGTTATCAGGATTTAGTTGGGCATTAAACTATATTAAATATGTGCAAAACGGACTTGAAATACTGTATTACAATTGCTTGGTATTAATAAGGGAAGAAAATACCCTGTTTACAGAGCTATTTGCAAACTTGATTCACATTGTTTTATATTTATTACAGAAATGTGAGGAAAAATGTATATTTAAGGAACAAATAAAAAAATTATTACCATTTGAACCAAATCATTCTCACTTTATCCTGATCGATAGTGAAGAGAAAGTTAAAAAGGTGCGGTTGGAATTTGAACAGCATATATCCAAAATTGGAAAGTCAAAAATATACGAATATGAAAAGGGTAAGAAATTGTTAAAAAAGTGATGAAATAATTATACTGGAATGTGAACCATTAATACACTTATTATGCTGCCAAATATTACTTATATCAAACGGCATTACCGAAAGTGTTTCTTTTATATGTCATTTTGTTGTCGATACACGCGTGCTGCTTACCTACATGAAAAAGTAGAGAATCAGTAACAACATTCTATCAAATTTGAATTACATAACTTAACTGTGTTAATTGTTCATCTTAATACGTATTAAGTTAAATAATTGTCTTATGGAATACCTTCCAGAAACCCAGTTCACTAATGATTGTAAATTGGCCAATGCATTCTTTCTGTTAATTAAAACATAGAAATGAACAACAAAATGGATAACAGGAAAGGTCAATAATGATATATCAATCAATCAGACCAACCTACCAGACAAAATTCTGTACAAAAAATAACATTAAAAATCACAAAACACAAACATAAACACAGTCAGGATAGTCTGACTTTGGACAGAAATTGAACAGTGTTAAGATTAAACTGGGTTTATGGGCATCCGAATCGCCTACTTATTTATAAAACATACTATAAAAAGCAATAAAGTATGATTACCAACAAGGTGAACTGACAAATTAAACTGGACGGTACATAATTTGAATAATAGGGTCAACATATGTTCGTTTTAACTGTAAAACTAGAGTTGTAGCTAAAGCTCTCGTAGCTTCAGGTTGTATACGATCTCTGTTCTAAACGCAAAGGTATGATATAACACTTCCATAAAGGGTTTGATGCGATCACGCTATAGAGTTCAATAGAAATCGGCAGTATTCGTGACAGGCCAATATAAATTTAAAGTCTTCAAGTCATTGGGAGAACGACCAATTTACACTTAGTTACACATAATTTCATATCTGTAGCCCTTACTTTGAAAAGATCTTAAGTAACCATCAGATTTTGTGCGTAATTAGCGAGCCTTTGCATTTATTCACGATGTTACAATAGAAAATAGGATGGGACAACACGTTCATGATAAGTACACTTCTTTATTATCCGCCATAGAGTATTTGCATAACATAATATTAGTGAAGAACGAAATAACCAAATTTCTGACCAATATATTCAAAATACGACCAGAAAGAGCAGGGAAAATGCATGAAAGGTCAATTTACATTTTCCCCATTTTATAAGTAAAGTCAAGAAATACCAAATCGATAAAACTTAATTGTATCATTACGGTTTGTGAGAACGGTTTGTTTGAAAGAGTGAGAGAGAGAGAGAGCGACAGGCTTAAGATCAAAATTAAAATAGGACCTTCACTTTTGACCATGAGGCTTTTTTCTGACGTTCATCAATGCATGTCCCAAGTCTCTATGATAAAATTGTTTTTAAAATATTTACAGTTGAGATCATATAAATATGATTATAAATCCCAAAACAAGTTCTTTTCCACGGCCATATTATAAAAAAAAATTGATATAATTCTAGGTATTCCAGAAAAGCAGATAAAGCGTGGTAAAGATCAACTAGGTATGGTACAAATTTTAATTTATGAGACAGCAATACAATTAATGCAAAACACTGCCAGGGGGTTGTTGATTCTCTGCATGCTCTAGATTCAGCAACCCCCGATTTTCCTTTTCTTAATTTATCATACAGATATTAAAGATTTAAATGAGAAAATGTTATTAGATTATATATGTTAGTTTAATTTTTATACAACTTTAAAGATTCATCACATATTCCATTCAAATCAAAGGAAAAATGTAGAGAGACCTGTTTTCCCGCCAAATTTTAAACACCTTATATCTTAGAAACGAGTTCAGAAACATACAGTTTTCTTTTTATTATTTTGATATTGATTTCAACCTCTATATAAATATAAAATAATTTGAAAAGAGTTATTAATATAAATTTATTTAAATATTGAATATCTATAGTCACACTATTACAATATCCTCTTTGTAGATTGTTTTATTGTTCTAAAGTCAAACTGTTTTTTCTTGTTTTTTTAGAAATGGTGAAAATAACAGAAACAGAAAAGAAAAAGTCATTGAAAATTCCAGTTGTAATGGTTGTTATTGGAGGAGAACCAGATATAATGATTGACATAAAAACATCACTTGAAAATAAAATCCCAGTGGTTGTTATACAAAACTCTGGTGGGGTAGCAGATTTCATTGCAAGTTGTCGTTCAACTGAGCGCACTAGGTTTGTCACCCAATAACCAGTAAGGATATACAACCAATTTTATGGTTAAAAGATCAAATTTCATTTAAATATTTTTCTGATCTTAAAATGTTATACTAGACCATGCTTGTCAATAGCGAATTAATACATTTTCGTATTTTACCTCTATCGTGCATATGTTAAATACATGTGTAACTAACTTTTAAAAAAATTATACAATCAAAATCATTAAAAATCAAAATTGTATTTAAATAATTTTTTTATATTAAGATTGTATACAAGATGACGCTTGTCAGTGAAATACTAGCAAATTTACGTACATCTGGGCTTAGTTCTGACCTATCTTTAGAACTGTCCTAACCTGTCAGACGAACTGCTCTAGAACGGTTCTAGCGCTGTCATCCTGAAATTTATTTAAGCGTTCCTGACAGGGTGTGTCCTGACCTAACCATTCTGGACAGTTCTAATCTAGAACCATTTATGACATTTCTACCCTAGAACCATATAGAGTCACTTCTTCCATGGAACCATTCTGGACGGTTCTACCCAAGACCATTTATGACAATAAATTGGCTATTATATAGTTGTGATATATTAAAAACTAGTTATTTGATACCGTCACTCTTAGAGTTGAAATGAAAAATATTGCCAGTGAAGACAGAAATACACGGTATCTTATAAATTTGATATGAAATTATCTAGAATTTTTATGATTTCACTTATTGCGAAGTCTTAAAAATCATCATTTATACATACCGCATCAACTTATGGGGCAAAAATAGAAGTTTTGGAAGTGTACGAATTTTGAACATCAAAATTTTCAGAAATAAAATATTCAACTTCTTGCGATACTTTTCAAATTAACTTTTAACATACCATTATGGTTTACAGAGTACAAAAAAGTAAAACTTCACCCATAATGAATTGAAAATTAAGTTTTTATTAATTTAAAACATCAAAATCTTAAGAATTAATATATTTGATTTATTGTGATATATTAAAAAAAAACTACATTTTGTGAGATACTGTAATAACGGGTAGATTCTGAAATTAAACAAAGATCACGTACATAATCAGGAGTTTGGGGTGTTTTATAAATTTCTTACATCAAATTATCAAGATCTTTAGGACTTATTATTTCAAAATCTGAAAAATAATCTTTTCGACATATATCCTAACTTCCTATGAATAGCTGCTCTTCAATTAATTGTAAATCCTATATGTAATTCTGACCTATCACCGTTTATGATAGTTTTACCTTAGAACCGTTCTGGATGGTTCTATCCAAGAACCATGGTATGACGCTTCTACCTCAGAACCATTTATGACAGGCTTGATTCTACACTAGAACCGTTCTAGAGTGGTTCTAGGACAGCCTTCGCTGACCGATTAGTTGAGGGGTTAGAACTGATCTCAACTTTATTTTGTCTTTATCGTGCGTATGTAAAATATTACTAAGTTTCATGTACTTAAGGTTTTTGAAGTAAATTTTTAATTTTTTACTAGAAATTGATCTGCTACAAAACTAAAATAATATATATGTAAAAACATACAAAAACACCAAACAGCTAGACAAGTCAGATTTCTTTATATTATACATTATCCGTTTATGATTTATAAACGATCTGAATAATTCCTCCAAGAACACGGGCACCTTGGACATGGATCAAGTTTGTTGCATCCAGGTTTTTCCTAAGCATCTATATTGCAAAACATTTTCTTCATTGTATGAAAATAATATACACTGTGTCAGACTCTGGTGTGCAAATTTTATAAATATTAGAAATTTTGCAAGACAAAGATTCTCATATCAACCACGTGTCTAAGGATCTAATGTTAAATGACATTTAGAAAGCCGTTTCCATACGACTACCGTACTGTCCTTGATAAAAGAACGTAGCAGAGGAACAGCTAATATCGATAAGATATGGAAAACAATAATGCATTGCAATGGCGTAATCCATGCCGGATGTTTTGCTTTACTCATTCTAAACTCTCTGTTTGGACGAAAGACAATTATATAACATAGTTAACTTTCTTGCGATTATTATGGCTCTAAAGGAGCTGGACACGAATATAAATCAGAGATCTATGTAACGTAGAAAATATTTTACTAATTCACTGGTTTAGTTATTCGTACCGAAACAGCATTCATAGGAAACCCCAACGTATGGAAACGCAGAGCCAGAAACTTTCTCTTACATACTGTAGCAGTCTAAAAGATTTGGTCACGATTTGTTTTCTATAATAGGGTGACATGGCCTTTATTCTGTTTCATACAATGAAGAAACGGAGTATTTCCGAGAAGAAAGGGGCGAAGGAATAAAATGTGGGTACAACACACGAAATACAGGTCCTATATGCCCGTTTGTATGAAAATTAAAGTAAATGAAGAACTATTAATGTGATTTGTTTAGGTTAAAGCACAATATTTTAACGAACTCTCTGAAAGCTTCAGTTGAAAAGTTTTGTGCAGACTCGACTTCGAAGAAAACAGCTGAGGAGCAATTCATGGAAGTCAAGGAAGTCTTAAGATTAAAGGAAGATGTATGTATTCTTTAAGTTGAGGACGGTCTATCTAAACTATAGATGTTACTTATTCGATGTTATCAAGCACCGTGGCTATGCATGCTATAAAATGCTACGTTAGATACACTTAATCTCAGGCCGGTGTTTCTTTTTATCATTATTACATGTAAAACAAGAAAAACTATTTTGATTTGATAGATTTTTTATTGGAATCAAAATAGTTTATATTTGTAACAGGCATCCTTCATTTTTTGTGTACAATAAATACTTCTATTAGTTTCTTTCTTCGCTAGATCGTTTGAAATTGCTCTAAGGAGATGCTCAAGAAACTTAAAAAAAAGATACTTTTGGGATAAACGGTGAAAAAAGACATTACTTTTATTATAGGATTAAATACGATTTTGTATGAGTTTATCGATGTGTGAACTCAGCCAACTCACTCAAAACTAAATAAAGTCCGAATGACTTTATGTTGAGTTTGTGAGTGAAAGGCCGAGTTTACACATCGATAAACTCATACAAAATCGTATTTAATCCTTATAATTCCATTTCAAACAGCAAAAAGTTGTTCCTAACAGAAATTAAAAAAAAACAAACTTTGCCCTTTTCAGGCGAAATTCATCTTGAATCTGGTACTATTTTTGGCAACTGAGCAATTGAATAAAAAAGTCAACAAGGTCATTTACAAATGGAAAAAACAAGAAAACTTACTTTTTGATAGATTGTAACATAATCTGAAGCGTACAGAATCCACGCAATGCCCGATGTTTTTCCGTTTGAAGAATCCAACTTCCGTTGTTTACAAATATGACGTTGCAATCTTGACTGTGACGTACGTGCAGCAACTTTTCGCGGAATTTTCGAAAACTCAATTTTCATCAGTTTTTAAACCATTTCTCATTAAATTTTAACTATTATTGTCAGTATCAGCCTTAAAATTTATTCTTTTACATCATTTCACATTTAATGTTTTCCTGACATTTTTGAAACTTTAAATAACCAAGAAAGCGCATATACTTGCCAAATACGGGTTTATCGATGTATAAACTTTTATGAGTTTGCTCTTCCGACGAATGAAATTCTTGAATATCTTCATATGCAAATTAAAATGGTATTATATTAAAACGTGTTTTTAAAAACTAAAGGGATAATAAATAAATAAATCAGTAAACAACTATTTACATGAGAATGAATGAACACTTTTTCTTGTCTAAACGAAATGTGTTGTGAAGACAACTGGTTATTATATACAGTGAAATTTGGATTTTCATTTTTTTTCACAATTTTGATGAAAAATAATTTCCTTTCCTGACATTTTTGCAAGGTATGGACCAAATTGTTTAAAATCAATGCACAAACTAGGTAAAAATATACATTATTAGCCGTTTATTTAAACGACAATCGATTTGTATCTTCATTATTTCTGTTTAAAGGGGTGGTTAAAAAATATTTTAAGATTGGTTCTAAATTACTTTTTAATTTGTAGAATATATCAACGAGATTAAAAAAAAGTCTATATCATGGTAGGTGAATTTAAAGGATTCATTTAATTTCGTTTATTTATTACGAAACAGCTCTTGAAATGAAATATATTTATTATATCGTTTTAGTTGCATGTATACAAATTGGGTGAAGAAACAACAACATTATATAAATACATACAGGATATAATGTTTCAAACTTTACAAGGTAACAATTTGTAATGGAATATATATTTAAGAAATTGTATCTAAAGCAGTTATAGTGTTGACTAATAATAACTGAAATCGATATAGAAAAATCCTGAAGTTCTACGCATTACATGTAGGTTGAATTGCCGACTGTGCATTTGACCTCTGGTTTTCTAATGAACTGATTGATTGTCAGTTGGTTACGAGTTTGATATGACACCAAAACATGTCAATTAAATAACGAATTTATAGAATAAAACTACAGAATACAGAATTTCGAGACCGTTTATGGGTCAGTTATCAATTTATCAACTACATCGAATGAAACTCGACATTGTTTTCTGTTATGATGTATTTATTATTATGTTCCTCCAACGAAGTGGGGAGCATATTGTTTTTACTCCGTTTCGCCTGTCGTCCGACCGATCTTTATCCGCGAGTGTTCTCAAAAACGGCTGAAGAGTTTGCGACTAAAATTGACACAAAAATCAAATAGTCATCTGGAGATGTGCCTTGTCCTTTTAAGAACTTCCGGTCGATGGCAATTTTCAAAATGGCATCCGTCAAAGTCGAAAAAAATAGTAAAAATTGACAAACAAAACGTAGAACTCTAGTTCTCGGAAACCGTATACTCGATGATTTCAATAGTTTATAGCCCTAGTGTTTCTCCAAATGACAATCACGTTAAGATTAGGGATTAGAAAATACGTTTAGGGGGATCAAAAGATGTAGGGGTTTCAGTGGAAACGTAAATTGACTTGATAGTTGGTTTAAAAATAGGTCACCAGAAGTGTTTTTGATCGGCCATATTGGGAAATCCAAGATGGCCGCCATTCCAAGATGACAGCCACTCGAAAACTTTAAAAAATCATAAAAATTCAGGGAACCGTAGAACTTGATATTAGGAGGCCCCATGGCAACGGGAACGTCGGGGAACATCTGTTACGCTTTGTGCAATAATAATATACTGATCAACAAAAGTAACGATACACGAGTTCGCAACCAAATATCTTGGTAATTCCTTAAAAAACTTACGTATGAGGGCAACAGTGGTTTGCTATTTCATGTCCTGATCTAATGCGTCTCATTTTGAAATTTGGGAAAAAAAATATAAAATGGTGGAAAATGGAAATTTCCAAAAAGAGGATTAAATTAATTTTGTGGAAAATCTAGAAGAAAATCGACACACATTTTGTAAAATGAAAATCCAGTGGCTGAAATCAGTAGAAAAAATCGTTTGTCACCCAGACATATTGATTCACATAACGGGATAAAAGTATTGATTTTTTAATTTTGGGTTGAAAAATGTGATTTTTGAAATCTCAGAAATTGGAAATTTTTATTTCAAACTTTTTTTTTCACAAAATCATGCTTTTGGTGAGAAAATAATCTACTGTGAAAATCAGACTTGTGGATCTATTTTTCTGCTTAGTACAGCAATTTGAAATTATTAATATATGAACAATGCATTACTCTGTATCGTTTCTTTTGTTGATTAGTATATCTAGTTAAATTTAAAATGTAAGCCTTCATCACAACATTCATATCGACAACGATGTATTTCCAGATATTTTGTGATTTTAATTCCGAAAACGTTACGTAATAGTACATATAACTAAAACATATGCCACCATTTCGATTGATGATTGATTGATTGATTGAACTTTGTGTAACGCCGCCTTGGCAATAGTTTTGCCATTCATGTATCACGGCGAAACTATATTGGAACAAGGCTGAATAAAATTGGGAAAAGTCTTTAAAGCGAATGGACTAATAACACATTAATTAATATTAAACGCACAATAAACATCAAAATAAATATTGAATCACGAACTTTGCAAAAGAAACAATATCACAAATACTTTCTTTGGTAAAAAGATATCAACAAATATGAAAGCATCAGTTAGATGTTTACCTTAACAATATTTAATAACTGATTATAATCAAGAACTCATACATTATGTATTCCAAATTACAGTCCCACATCTTTAAACTATTGCAAAAGACGGTCGCCACTGTAAAAAAAATCTGTCATATTGCTGACTTTGGTACCGAGGAATAATGCTAGATTTATCAACAAAGTCAATTAAATGGCGTTTAACAATCTTTCGGCATTGGCAAGGTATTTCTACACTTTCGGAGACTTTTAGAAGTAGAATCCAAAAAGGAATAACCGAAAATGTGTTAGAAAATAAACGAAGGCTTACCAAAACAATGTAATTGTGTGATAAAACTAAAAACTCATGACACGAAAACATATAAATTTCATTAATGTTCCCATCGTTGATGTAAATTAAATTAATATTTAAGCTGCAGAAATCCATTATAAAGACCAGATAGAAATAGTGAACATGTGGAATAGAGGGGACATTATCCAAGAGATTTTTGAGTTTGCACCACCTGAGGTATATAATATCCATTTCAGGTATCCGGACCTTTTAAGATCATGACTGTAAATTATATTTTATTTTTAGCAAAAAGAACTTAGCCAGAAATTGACACTTTAAATTAAGTGTTACAAAATTATTAAACGAAGTACTATCTCCCTTGTGCATAGCTCTGTCAGATTTTCGTCATTTTCGTCATTTTTGCATTTATGAATTTACTCTTTAAGTTTTGGATTATTGTTTTGGTTTTCAACATTTTAAGCTTTGAGCAGAACTGATGAGTCAAAAATCGACGAAATGTGCACACCCGGTGCATCAAAACTGGAATCAAAGAATTTTAATATTACCAAAACTTTTAAGCAGGAATTATGCGGACATTTACTTGCCAAACCGACACACTCTTCGATTTATTTATGAAGTGTCCATGACAACAAGTTAGGTATATTGCGTTTACGATCTTGAGCGACAATTACTGAGGCAATTGACATCACGTTGTCTAAAAAAAACTGAGACATGTGGAAAAACTATGTGGGCATTTATGGATAGCTTGATCAAGTTTTACAATATACGCAAAAGAAAACGGACCAAAAAAGAGGACGTGTAAGATCAAAATCAATAGGGAAGTCGAATTCTCGATATAAGTAATACAGAGATCAAAAAATAAATCGATATAATAAAAGGAATAAGAACATTTATTGTTGTTTCATTAACATATTATAATAAGAAAATTTCATAACAGTTTGTCAAATAAAATTTTAAGGTATATATGATTGAATTATAAAAGAAAAAGTGGGGGTTCATGGGCAAAAAAATTCATGTTTAAGAAACGGATAAAACCCGAGGATTCCGAAAATCTGACAAAAAGATCAAAACATGACCAGCGATCATCCTTAAATGAAATATCAAGCTAAAAAGTCCGTTGCGTGAAAAAAAAAAAACACAACTTTATTTTGTAAAACGAAAGAAGGGTTTAAACATGAAAACGTCGAAACATTTTTTTCCTGGGTTAATATACTTGACTATATTCACCATAAAATTGTGATGGGTAAAATCAAAACGTTTCCAAATAGGACAGTTAATAATATAGATGCAGAAATCTCACACACCGTCGAATGAGATTTCCAAAGTTCTCTTGCCGATTAACATACACGTGAAATCATACCCGATTGTTCTGAAACTCGCGATATTGCACTTTCATTCTCGTTTGATTCTTTATGTTATCCTGGAACTTTAAACTACGAGGACATACGTGACCACGTGACAGATGTATATTTTGAAAAGCTACATGTACTTCACTTTTTATAAAGTCATAATAAACGGAACGTCACCAAAGAACTATTTAGATCCAATTATTTCTAAGGAGACATCATGGTAAATTCAATTTTAAATATTTTAGGAACTTCAAATTGATGAGACCTACATATGGCATTCGTTCAAGTCAGCAATACTTGAAAACAAAGTAGAGTTGACTGCAATGTTGGTTAAATACATAGTAAATATGGACGGTTTTTTGAGATACAACCTACAAAATCTATATGAAGAAGTAAGTTTCTTATATTAAAACTTCACATGCATTCAATCTGCACAGTTACGAAACTTTCAGTTTCAGGTCGTGAGTATTAACTTTTTCCTTCATTTATATGATTCGCAATTGATATTAGTTATTTAACGAAATTAATATTTTCTCAGGGTAGTTGTATTTCATCTCTGGTTCATGTCAATTATAGATCGAATAATGGGAAAATACGTTCCAATCAATTCATGTCATCAAACCGCCAACAAAACACGAAAACAAATCCAGTTTGATTTGACTCTTGGTACATTATACAGGCAATTAGTGTAGAAAATATGGAAGGTTTTTAGCAACACTACCTATTCAAAATATATGATGAAGTACGTTTATTAATTCACAAACATTCAATCTGGACATTAAATTTCCATTTCAGTTCGTCTGTATTGCTTTGTCGCTTCTTTTATACGATTCGCAATTAAAATTTGGCGGCTCATTGTTTCATGACAATTAATATCTCCGCCTATTTCTTCTTTGGTTCGGACCAATAATAAAAAATTAAAAAAATAATGACATGGCAATTAATTAACCCCATTAATCCCAAATAAGGAAACAGCATAAAAGTGCGAAAAACATAAACAACAGTCTGACTTGATACAAGCAATTAGTATAACGGCGGGGTTCACCGGGTGTACATTTTGGTAAGAATAATAACTTGCAATGACAAATATATTCTTATCAATCAAATTACATACTTAAGTCTTTATTAACTCAGATTCCTGTGACGTCAAACGGCATCTTTTATAAATGCATTGGGTCGTGGGGCCTTAAAGCACTCAATGTATACTACTTGTCAGATGTATTTCAAACCCGAAATCAAGATTCTGGGTTTCTTGAGCGGTTATTATTATGACTTATTCCTTTCTAAAATTAAGAGATGCGGCGCTGTAGTAACTAATGAATCAAAATAAATTACAACACAGATAAATCATAAATATTGAAGCGCGGATTTCAACTGGGCTTTACCAGATTAAAAAGATTGAAAACAGATTACGTGTGTAAATATTTTTAAAATATATTTTTACAAAATGTATGCTTTTTATAACAGACTATGAAAACTAAAGAAAACGAAGCAGGACGCCTGCTCAGCAAATCCTTGGAAGGTGGCAAGGTATGAAAATTCAGAAAGACATCGCTGGGATATGCAAAAAGCGAGTAAAACCAAACAACAAAAACAAACAGTTAACAAAAAAAAAAAAAAAAAAAATCCCAAAAGATAGGAGTCGAACTAAAAAAAAAATAGTACAGCTCAATTCATGAAGTTTGGGAGAAAAAAAAATTATCTGACCCTTATAATAAATTCTCGATGTTACTCACTGGTATATGTTGTAAATAACATGGATTATATAAACAGTTTTGATAGCTGTCTTAACGGTTATGTCTTCGTTTGCATTAATATTTGTACATACTATTTTCAATCCCTATTAAATCAAGAAACTACCGATGTAGCCTGACGTCTTGCTGGAGTACCATTTTAACTCTTTTGCATCGTTTGGCCGATATCTATATCCAAACGATTTAATTAAAAACTATTTAGCTGGAGAATTAAAGTTGGAAATGAAATAGTATTTACTTGAAATTATCTTTACACAATTATTTTCATATTTTTTTTCTGGCAGGAAGAAAAGTTTTTGAAACGGATTGGGTCTTTTGTGGAGAACCTATTGGGAGATAAAACATTAAATCCATATCCAACATGTCCAAACGAAAGTAGTTTTGCAGGTATATAACTTTAATGTTATATATGTTTAGGGTAAACTTGGTAAAATTGGTTGATAAGGAAGGACAAAATCGACTAAAATATAACAATGTTGTGAATATTACTTGTATGTAGGTAAATTGTTTCAGCATACCAGCTAAGCTCTTTGCCATGAATGAAAAGAATAACATTTTGTAAACCTTGAGAGCATACATTTCCAAAAGAGTCCTATCTAAACATTACATTATGACATAACAAAAAAATTCAATTAAATTTTAATTTTCAAATGCGTGTATTTATTGACAATCTAAGTATTATTGATATCTCCTTGAGCTTGAAGTCCAACACACAACAATGAAGATATGTTAGAACAAAAATGCCTTTGATTCGGTATTGGAGCAGTTTTATTATGCACTTGATAAACATTTTTGCTTTATCTCTCCCCGGCAATTAATTTATTGATTTTAATTATTTGGTTTCCGTGTTATGATCAGTTTTATCCTTAAAATGAAATTCTTTGATATGAATTCTGTTGCTCAAGATGTGCACCATTGGTTGATTTGCGACTCATTAGTTTTGCTTAAGGCCTAAACGGTTGAAATCAGAATAGCCAAAAGAAAACCGAAATACAGAAAATTAAAAAAATGCCAAAATGACCTAAAGGGGTAAAGCAAAACCCATCAAAGGACAGAGCTGTATGCACGAGGGAGATACTCCTGAGTTTTGTCACATTTACAATTTTGTAACAGTAAATGTTAAATACCAATTTCGGGAATCTTGCTCTAATGAACGGGAAGATGACAATTGAAA
Source organism: Mytilisepta virgata (assembly GCA_028015205.1). Lineage (NCBI taxonomy): Eukaryota > Metazoa > Mollusca > Bivalvia > Mytilida > Mytilidae > Mytilisepta > Mytilisepta virgata. The sequence goes on along the minus strand of CM051510.1, from coordinate 36,450,187 downwards.
AAGTGAGGTTATCACGTTTGTCGTAGAGATTATTTGCAATTTCCTTTAATTATCAATGTCAGTGTATACATGTTTATCAGGGTAGGAGGTCGGGTTTCGACTATTGTATCATTTATGTAAATTCATGTCATTTGGATGGATGAGATGTAGAAAATCGCTAAATATAGGTGAATAATAGATGTAACTGTTTTCGAAATTGAATACAATTTTATGATAGAATGGGCGGATTGTGATTCAACAAAGGTATATAGACTGTAATTCGTTATCAAGAATTCAGTGTATACATGTTTATCAGGGTAGGAGGTCGGGTTTCGACTATTGTATCATTTATGTAAATTCATGTCATTTGGATGGATGAGATGTAGAAAATCGCTAAATATAGGTGAATAATAGATATAACTGTTTTCGAAATTGAATACAATTTTATGATAAAATGGGCGGATTGTGATTCAACAAAGGTATATAGACAGTAATTCGTTATCAAGAATATGCCGTACAATGATTTCTGCAATCTGTTAAACTGTTTCCACTTTGTGCATTATGACGCAATTTCTTGTTAAGATCCTCGACACATTTTTGTAGTTTTTAAATTGTGTTACTTGATATTTAGAGACACCTATAGTCGGTGGAAATTTTAGTCATCTCCTTTTGATGTCAGTACTTACGAACAGGAAGGAAATGGCAGATTTTTTCTGGAAACAAGACACAAATGTTATCCGTAAGTAATCATAGAAGATTTGCATTACTGATAATGTATAAAGTTATCAAATATTCTTCAGTGCAAACAAAATAAAGGAATAAATATTTAAATGAATACAGCAGACTGCAGACAGAACAGTCAGACTTGGTACAGACACTTGATGTAGTCATCCAATTTAATCATCTCCAGCTTCAGATCAGGTATATCAGATAGAGGCAATAGAGATACATTTATACAAATTTAATATAGCTTTAGTGATGTTACCTAATTAAGATACATAGAAATAATTAATACATCCACTTGGCTATTCATTGTCTAGTACGGTATGATGTCATGATATATCAGAAGTTACATGGTATGTAGATTTCGTAGACATAATCAATTATGTACATGTTTTTAACAGTATATATTAACCTCAAGATATTGCCAAATGTTAAATATAAACAGGAATATACAAAACCAAAGCCAGATATGCTTCGTAGGGATAAGCATTTGTTGTCTTTTATTTACACATTGCAAAGTTTGATGAAAAGATTTGACAAATAGAATCGATCAAATTGTTCATGACGTCTACAAGACGACCATATTTCACAGCGATCTACAAATGTACCTGTTTGCGGTGACCATCATATAATTTTTATACGAAACAATATGCAATAATAATAAGAATGTAACCTTAAGTAGTTTTATATAGAGCAACTGAACACTGTCTAAATTACTGTACTGGCTACAAACACTGCAATAGTTTTATATAGAGCAACTGAACACTGTCTAAATTACTGTACTGGCTACAAACACTGCAATAACGGATTTAAATGAAAACCCCGTCACTGCGCTGGCTACAAACACTACAATAACAGATTGAAATATAAACCCATCACTGCACTGGCTACAAAGACTAATTAACGGATTGACATGTAATCCTTGTTACTGTACTGCCTAGAAACACTACAATAACGAATTTAAGTGTAAACCCCTAGACATATATTGCTACAAATGGATGGTATGGCGTCATCAGTGTCGTTGAAATTCATTTTTCCCCTCTATCGCGAAGGCAGATTAAACGGCCACCAATTAAGTTTACCCTTATCCAGTTTTCAATCAAGGAATTCCTTGACGGCTTCACAACCTTTTAACAATAGACTTTGCTTGGTAAAACAATTGATGGCTCCACATATAGCAGTGTAACAATGTTCCTATTGATGTTTCGAAGAATTTGATCTAACATTAACAGAGATAGTCACCTTTGTTCTATTCAGTGGAAGAACGAATTAAAAATGCTGTTGATGTGTAATTATCAAATCATTTGGTTTTCTAAATCAGAGCCCAAACTAATACTTAAAACTAGAATGACCACCGGAAGAGGTATTTCCTGCTCAGTCATCATGTTATATTTTAAGTTTTAAGACATTGCTTAGATTAGGTTATCGAGATTTTATCTTGAAAAATAACTTATGAAGATTATTTTGTTTAAAGCTTTTTGAAATGACATTATTCCTGTCTAATATAAAGTATTTATTATAAAAAAAACAATTCTAGACCTATTTTATATTTCAATGATTACAATTTTAAAGATTATAAGACAAAAAACTATTAGAACTTGAGCACGTTTGCGCAGCCTGAATACGCTAACAGTACTCAAGACTTCAACATTGTAATTAAGGCCTTGTTAGGTTTTTATTTAAATAAATTATTATATATTCGTATAAACAATTGTACCTTGATTTGATAAAAGCAGATATCAGGACATGTGATTTTCTACTGAAATACGGATAACATTTTTAAGAATGTAACCTTAAGGATGCTCGCTGGTCATGTTTTGGTCTTTTTGTCAGATTTTCGGAATCCTCGGGTTTTATCCATTTCTTAAACATGAATTTTTTTGCCCATGAACCCCCACTTTTTCTATTATAATTCAATCATATATACCTTAAAATGGTATTTGACAAAATTCTATGAAATCCTTTTAATTTTTTCATACATTTTTGAGAGACTGAAGTTGTCAATGCAAAGACAATGAAAAATCCAGAAAAACCCCATTTCCTGCAAATTTTCAAGGCCTTATAGCTCTAAAATGAGCACATGAACCTATATTTTTTTCTTGCTTATTTGTTTACTATTCATATGTTCTCTCAAACTAAAACACCTATTTCAAATCCTATTTATTTCCTATTAGACCAGTGATCATCCTTAAACTAAACCTAGAAAATATTGAACACAGAATAAAACATGAGAGAAATACTATGGCAAAATGTCAAATGTTTAAAATTGTATGACATATAAAAGTAAAAGGTTATTGAAGGGAAAAGTTGGACAATTTTAAAAAGGAACAAAACATCAAAGACATTGAGATATAATATTTGATATAAATACAGCCTTGCGTTATCCTTCGTAATATTCGTATATGCCATAAAGTTGGTTAGATCTATAGATCATATTAAACTTTTTATTTATATATTGATACTGTGATTTAATATTTTGCTTCACTCCTTTTCTCACGTTATGCTATTTAATATCATATTTTTTAGTGTCTGCCCTATATGTCAGTTCATTGTCTTATAAGCTTTCCAAACTTGCACTATCCAATGAAGATGTAGAATTGTATTTGTCATTTGAGGAAATTTCAAAGTAAGTGTAAGCTACTCGAATTTCTAACAGTTATACAAATTTTACTTCCAGAAGTAAAAATCTAAATAATGTACCAAAAGTTTGAAGATACTAATAACAAATAGTATTCATTTTAACTTCGTCTGAGGTTAGCTTGTCACTTAAAAAAGTTTCATTTTAATTTTGATATGTTGCATAACCTTCCTGTTTTAAGAAATAAAGTAAAATAGTTTCCATGAATTCAAAATGTAAATTACATACTGCGTATGCAAAGGAAACGGTTTAAACTAAACAAAATAAATTTAAATTTTGGAGATTGTCGTTTTTGTTAAAGGAAATGTTATCAAAAATGATTTAAAACGGAGTACCATTTTCTTTTTCGTCAATACCCCGGTACATTCTGCACCCGCAGATTTAAACAAAAATGGTAATCATTTTAAAATATGTTGTTTTGTGATTTTCACTGTGTTGTTTTATTTCACTGCATTCCCAGGAAGTAAAAATGCCTTCTTAAGATGGCTTTGCGAATGTAAATGTACTTTTGTTATTCAGAGACTTCGAATTTAAAGCATCGAATGTAATGGCAGAATTGTATAAGCTTAATGTAGGACTTTCTCATAAATATCTTGTTACCAGAGATTTATGGAATAACGTGACTTCAGAAAAGAACTCAGATCGACAACAAGAAAGCCCGACAGATTTAAGGATAGTTTCAGACCAACGCAAAACTGATACCAGTTCTCCTATTGCACTAGCTGAAAGATATGACCTTATGACTTTTATGGCAATAAATGCATGTCAAACTAAACTTACCAGCATTTGGAAAGGCCAAATAGCCCGCTATACACCTACATGGAAAGTAAGTACTGATAAATTTAGAGCAAGCATCCCCAGATAGACACGTAATGTACCTTTCAGGCTTGTAGTCTGAACTCATCTTTCAATTTTCTTCTTACCGATTATATTACTATTAAGTATTGTCAAACACAACATGTATATGAACATACGCAATAAGGGTTAGAATTTTAATGTTCAAACCTTGAAGTCCATTTGAGGCACATATGGGTCGAATTTTGAAAATTGTAAATCAAAGCTTGTGAACTGAACTCCACCATCATTTTAAATTTTATGCATTTTATTTCTTTATTGTATTGTCATACAATATATATAAATTACAATTAGGTTTTAATTTTGATTTCCAAAATTTCCCAAATGAAAATGGACCTGGTCCATTGATATTATCCCTTCCTCATACCGGATTTGACATGGGCAGCAGGGCGGGTGTCCTGAAGGAAGCAGAGACTGCTTACTCTTTCGGAGCACCTGAGTCTATCCCCAGATGTTTTAGTGGGGTCCATGGTGTTGATATGTTTTTAGTTTCCAATTGTAGTGCATGTATTTTTTTGGTCTTATCTTCGTTGTTCTCCGGAGTTTGTCAGTTGTTACGATTTTTCTCTCCTTCGAATATCCCTTTGGTATTTCTTGACTTCACATGTAACTAAGGATTCTAAGGAAAATTGTATATATGCTGCTACTTTGTACTTTTTCCGGAACTTGTTAGTAATATTATTTACTAAATTCGAGTAATTATATCCGTGTAAGATAATGAAAAGAAAGAGAAGAGAAATTACATGTAAGATAACAAAATTGTCTATTTGTTGCTTTCTGCAGATTGTCATAGGAGTTTTTTTCCCGTTTGTTGTCATTCCTCGATTGAATTTAATAAAAATCATCGAATCTAAAGATGAATCAGACCCCGAAAATAGGACGAATGACACCAAAAAAAGAACCTACCTAAAGTATGTTGAAGATGAAGGGAAGAGAATCACCCGAAAACCAGTTTCAGATCATCAACAAAACAACGGCAACTCAAAGAAACACGAAAATGACAATGCAACTGAAGTCAAAAGTTTCCTTACGGCTATTGTCTTATTTTATCGTGCACCTATTTCCAAATTCGTAATCTATGTGGTAAGATATTTATTTTCTATGTTGTTTCCACTTGCACTGTAATCGTGGTTGTGTTTTATCATTGAAATGTATTTCTATATTGGAAGATTAGGCCAATACAGAGTGATCCGATACTCTCTAGACTTTGGTTTCAATATGTAGGAATATTTACATTTCACCAGATGATGAAGTCCAGTTTTCCGTTTGAGGAAAATCAAACATTACATGCGCTGGAAATACAAGGACAGTATTTTTTAAATGATAAAAAAACAAAGCAGAGGGAATTACTTTAAAACATTATTAAATTTGAATAATAAGTTTGAACATATTAACAGTTCTCTGGTCGATTTGATTTAGGAACAGTGGATTCATAGTTTGCTTTACACGAATTTACTATAATTAACACTAGATCGTCGACAAAATCAATCATCTGAAAATGATACTTGAAATTAAAAACCGAAAAAAGTAAAAAATACAACGTTTTAGACCTGTATTGATTCTTCAAACGCTCGAACTGGGAAATCCCATCGATTCGTTACTAAATATAACCCAATGGTTAGTTATAAAAACATAGCTGGTAAGTCGAATTCGCCGATATGGATAACATACTAGCTGATTATCTTCAAATGTTTTTTTTAATGCATATAAACTCTGTAAAAAACTCAAAAATACCTTTAACAAAAATAAGACATTAGCTACAGAGACTTTTGAGTTGAGATCCTTGCTCAATATTATAAAAATAGCCACGAAAGGCCAAAATATATATTATATATTTTTGATTCCAAAACCATAAAAAGGTAAACATATTTCAATTATTATACAGCAGAACTGAAATTATTAAGTATTTTTTTATATTCCTGAAAATATTACAAAACACAGTTACAATGTAAGTTTAACACATGTTTTAGATCACATACATCATGTTCCTGGTGATATTTAGTTATTTCATACTAACGGATTTACATGACATGCATACTGGTGGACCTTCATGGCTAGAATGGGTTACATGGATTTGGAGTTTCATTATGATAATAAATGAAATCAGAGAGGTCAGTATTATATTGTAGACCATACATAGTACTTCCGAATGTCTTTGAAGTTTCTTTGTTTTCCCTCAAGTTGTATGTTTAACATGAAGCACTACTTTTAGATGCAATGAACTTTATTACTGAATTAATATGTAATGTTGAGTTAGCTGTATTAAAATTGAAGATATGCTGACAAAATTCGCAAAAGACAAAAAATGTATACGAACGTTTAAGAAAATCATATTAGACTTTTAATATGACAATCAAAGAATATATTACAGTTAATAGCATACATAATATCTTGGAAGTCTGTTCTGATGTACTTTAAATTGTTTGTATTTCATTAAATAATGTACAATGAAGGTCGTATAGAGTACATGTTAATTAGATATATGTTACATTGATCAAATCAAATAAACTGGACATTTTTTCAATAGGCTAAATTAAAAATTTATGGAATTGACCAATACGTTATTGCAATGACCTTAGCAGTTTAAGTTGCATAGTTCAATTAATCGTTTACACTGAATCTTCTTTTCCCTCTTTGTATTCTAAAAAGATACGAGAGTGGATTGTATCCTTTTTTCGGGCATTTCAGATTGGGGTTAGAGATTATCTGTCTTGGCGAGATAAATTCAGGAACTGGATATCAGACAGCTGGAATCATTTTGACATTATCATGTTTTTGTTGTTTACGATATCAGTTTTTCTAAGATTACTTCTGCCACCATACGCTTTTGCTTATGCACGTGTTGCGTACTCAATTACTCTCACCATGTATATACTGAGGATGATGCAGTTCTTTTACGTGACAGAAAAAATAGGTCCTAAAGTGATAATGCTGGGCAGAATGGTACGTAGAATTTGAAAATTGATTGAAAAAAATGTGCCACTTGCCACTTGACAAAATCATGTGACAGAATTCATTGTATTGATTTAATGTAGTATCATATTCCCAGGTGAAAATCAAGATAACAAATTCCAATTCAAATTTTAATGATTAAATCAAAATAAAGGATTATTATCGATGACAATACAAACATAATATAATAACAACCACAAAACAATTATAATTACATACAAAATACCTTGATTTGGTTGAGGGACACCATTTAAACATTATATATGCGTAACCTAAAGATACTTATTATGATTATAAAAATATCTATAGATAAATTATTTATTTGTGATATAAATTGTTATTGAAAATCGTTAACATAAATTACTACATTTGCTAAATTTTCGCTTGAGTTGAAGCATTTCGTTTAATGTACATTTCGCTAATATTTTGAACACAACAAGATAACACGAGAATTGCATGTTGTCTTGTAGTCACCCAGGATCCCCGAGGACAATTTTATATCAATTCAGCAGGGAAACAGTTAAACGTTCCATAAATCATATATATTATTTACTCTTATAAACTGGTTGTAACACCCAGACAAACTCAAACAAGGAGGACATATTCGTTTAAAGTTTACTGCTTAATCATTTTTAACTAAATTACCCAGAACTGAAATTAAAAAAAAAATAGCAAAAGGGTAATCTCTTTTTATATTCCATGACGTAAAATCCAATATGTAGGCACAAAAATGAAAAAAAAGGTTAATGGGCTGTCGAATAGGATATTGGTAAATAAAAAAAAAACAATAACAAGAGGCTCAGCAGAGCCTGTATCGCTCACCTGGAGTCTGGTTTTCATTGGACAATTAATCAACTATTTGATCCAGTTTGTTGCAATTGGTTCAATTGTTCAGGGAATATTTGCTGAAGATTTATTTTTCATAAGGTTTAATGTTAAAATATGTTCCCTGATGGTGGTAGTCCTGGCAGGAAGTTGATAAAATTGACCAGGAATAAAGGTGAACCTTAAATAAATGTAACAGAACCCGACCTCAAATTACAAAAACCGATAACTCCTAAATAGAATTTGAAATTCCCTTAAATTTCAGGGTAGGTAGATCCCAACATGGCAAACATTTTTCAATTTACATTTCACTTTTATCTCAAATAGTTTTGGAGATAAATGCAAAAATGTTAAAATTTTGAAAATTTGACAAAAAAGGGCAATAACTCCTAAACCAATCGCTGCGCCGATCTTTTTTTTTGTTAGTCGTTTGGTCGTCTTTACATTTGGTAAATTCATCTTAACAGAATAGCGAATGGAAACGGGGAATGTGTCAAAAAGACAGCAACCTGACCAAAGAGCAGAAAACAGCCCGATACTACCAAAGGGTCTTAAACGCTGCGAGAAAATTCCGCACCCTGAGGCGGGCTTCAGCTGGCCCCTAAACAATAATGCATTAAAAAAACACACAAGACTAACAAAGGCTAGCCCACTTCACGCCTCACTGAACCTATTGTAAGTTGATATCCTGGCTGCCTCATCGACGATGCCTGTTGAATTTGTCGATTGTTGATTGACTTAGAGCTACGGTTTCTTAGATCACTAAATTTAAATATTGTACCAAATAGAATAATGCAAGGAAGATCAGAACTTTCAATTCAAATATTGGAATCTAGTGTGACAGCAAGAATGCGCTTTATTGTAATATTTTTGCTTGTTTTACAGATGAAAGATATCCTTTTCTTTGTCTTGATATTCGCGCTGTTTCTGTTCAGCTTTGGGATAATATATCAGTCAACCTTATTTCCAAATGCAGACCCAAATTGGCAAGGTTTTGTGAATATCATCTACAAGCCTTATTGGCAGTTGTTTGGCGAACTGTTTCTTGAAGAAATACGAGGTATGATTGTATGAATCGTTAGATATATAGGGCTAAAGTTTATTTTAGTTTAGATTAAGTATTGGTTTAAAACGGAATGGTAATTTCGGTGCGTTATTCAATAATCTTAATCAGCGATTAAGTTTAATCATCCATCCACACATGTAATTGCAATTGATTAAACATTCTCGTGAGAAGCAGAAGAAAACACAGACATTCTTCTCTACTTTCCAATTTAAATTTAACATAAGACCATTTTTATGACTTATTTTTTACTGATATTTGTATACGTGTATTTGAATGACCGTCTAAAACTTCAATAACACTACTTCATATTTATTTTGTTTGTATTGATGCCGTTTCATATATAGTATGGTTAAGAATTTTTATCAGAACGTCTGATGTTCGCTAAATGACCAACTTCGCGCCTATGTACTACGTTACCATAACCACATGGCTACAAAGCTGAAATCATTGAATGCTAAAGCATGGATGAAATTCTCTTTGTTCACAAATAAAAATACATACCATAGTTTAAAATTGTAAATTGTAAAAAAAAGAACATATTCTCGTTTTGATTGAAACCAACACGGTCACGACGGTATAAAACAATTTTTGATGCACAGCGAGATGTGTTGAATTATGACTTATCAGTTCATTGAAGGCCTTACATTTTGAAAACCAAAACAATAATCTAGCGGTGAAGAGAAAATTTCAAATGTCAAAATGAACAAAAGGATAAAGCAACTGAGTTGGTTATGCCTTCGGGGACTAGCTATGAATTTCTAAGGCTTAGAAATTTCCACCTACTCAGGACTTGCGTCTTTACTTTCAAATCGATATTTCCCTTCTTAGGAGAAGAACCATCCGAATGCAGTAACAATCCGACTTTGTACAAAAATGGAACGTTAGAGAGATGTCCGGAGAGAAATTCAACGAACTCCTTGATGCTTGGAATTTACATGCTCATTGCCAATATAGTTTTAGTGAATATGCTCATAGCTATGTTCACGTAAGTACCTTGTTTCAACATACTAACTATCAACATTTTTTTTAATGTTTTTTTTATATTTTTCAATAATAATTTATACGAGTTGTTAATTTGTTGTTGTGATTTAAAAATCTTTGATAAAGGTAGTGGTTTAAAGTACGTTATTTCTATGTAATAGTAAACTGCAACTATGTTATGACTTAGATCAATGTATATCATGTATGTGATGATAAAGTTTTGTAGCCTTCAGCAAGATTGATATTTTTTCATCAGTGGGATGATTTGTATTTTTGATAAAAACAAATCAGACGTTATTTGAAAACAAGGACGAAGACATTCAGATGTTGTAACATAAAACGATGTACATGCCTATGACATTAGGATTTCTGCTAATACAATGATAAGCCTTACTTACATGTACAGGCGTCTGCTGATCGCCTGATTCTAGTTTTTTATTTGTCATTAAAATGTCACAGTGTTTTTAAAATAATTTAAGAAGAAGAATTTGCAAAAACGCATGACTTGGATAGTACATTTCATCTCACCTGGCCAAAGGCTAGTGTGAGCTACTACCATCAGTCTGTTAAATGTTCATTTTTGACCTTCTCTTTAAGAACTACTAAACGGAATTTGACCACAATTAACAGAGATGTGCCCTGTAATGTCCTTTCCAGATGTTGTTACTTTGGTATCGATTGGTGAAGAAACATGTAACAAAGAACCTATTTTAATTTCTAATTTGCTGAACTTTGACAAACTTCTTTAGAACGATATTCCTGATAAAACCCAAACTTCATTAAAACCTCTTTCAATTTTTTGTCTGAGAGAGACTGTCAACCAAGATGGCTACCACGTCCATACTTAGTTTAACATAGGACCCTATGGGAAAATTCACTTAAAAATCTTTTTGTCTGAAACCTCTTGGCCAATTAGAATCAGACCTGGCACTATTGGTTGTTAGATGGTCCTCTTTCAGAATGATGCCGATTGACCCGGTCTATAGATCAAGATGACTGCTACAATCAAACTTAACTCGACCATAAGGAACAATTCATCTAAGAAACTACTTGTCTGAAACTACTTGTTTAATAGGAACCAGACTTGACAGCAATAATCCTAAGTGGTCGTCTTTAAGTCTTATGTAGACAAACCTCACCATAGGAAAAACGTATCTAAAAATCTTTTTGTTTGAAACCTATTGGCCAATTGGAACCAGATTGGTAGCAATGGTTCTTAGATGGTCCTCTTTCAGACTTATTTTCAGTGACACGGATTGTCAGCCAAAGAAGCTGTCACAACGTAGCTTAATATAGGAAAATTGTTTGAAGGTTTTTTCCTCTGACACCGCTGTGCCAACTGGGACCAAACTGTGGTAGAATTCGTCTTTGATGATTTCGTTTCAACATTATGTCCAGTGACCAACTGGCTCACCGACCAAGTTGTCCATCATAGCAAATGTTATTTAGACATAGGACCATTGGAAAATTTACTTCCAGATCTTCATGTCGTAAACTACAAAGCGAAACTTAACCAAAGTTGGCAGCAATTGTTCTTAGATGAGTCATCCAAAATTGTGTCATCAGCCAGGGAATATGGTCGCCATAGCCATCTTAAATAAAGATAAAATCCTTTTGAAAAATCTTTTAAAGGTCCTTCCTCTTAAACCACTGAGTCAATGGAGACCAAACTGTGGTAAAATTCCTGATCAAAAGTATCTATGGTGACCCAGTCTGCCAACTAAGATGGCTGCAATAGCAAATGTTAGATTATCACAGGTCCTATTGGAAAATTAACTGATTAAAATTTTTTGTCTGACACCATAATGTCAAATGAAACAAATTTGCAATAAGATGACACTGGTTACCCGTTACCCACACAAACCATTAGCACCACACCAATCAGTAAATTTTTTAGTTCTGCTGAAAATGTAAATCCTGGTGACGGATTTAGGGAGCCTCCAGTTTTAAAACATTTTGTTTTATTTTTCTAAAGACTTCAAACGATTTACTACCTTTTTTAAAGTTTAGAAATCCAAAAACCAAATTGAATTGGAACTGATTTAAATAGATCTCGAATATAATTACACGCAGTCTTCAAAAATCAGTACCAATAATTTTAAAACATATGGCTCAAGACCTGCAATGAACTTTGAACTGAGGGATACAAAAGAAGTCCATAAAAAAATATTGCACCATGATATATGGACCTACTGTAACAAAACCAACCGTGATAATTGAACAACTAGTGTTGTTTTAAAACTGTCTGTACCTGTGGCTTTGTCATAGAAAGTTTGAAAGGATTTTATAAATAAAACCAAGAAAAGTTTTATTCTATATGGAGAGCATGAAAGAGGTACATTTTGCTTTGCGGAAGAATATTTTTTTCTATGTCTCGTGATTTGTAATATTGCGGAAAAGTAATCTGACATCAAACACCGAAATTTTAACCGGATATATGTCAGTGTATATCGATCATTTTGAGCAACATCCCATGTCTCAACGAAACTTACAGACGTATTGACTTAACAGCCTATTATTTCATGACTTCAAAAACACAATTGCGCGTCTTGTCCCGTATGTTAACTTTTGGTGTATGGTGCCACTTGCCATCCATGTGATAATTGGTATCGGCTATCAGATAGATGACATGAGGTTTTATTTAGTATATTGTTTATTTTCCTCCCATCTTTTCTGTTCCCATGGAAATTTTAGCATTTGATACTCCTGACAACTTTAATACCGATAAGAATTTCATAACGTTTGTCTCTCGTGCTGTTTTGTCTCTCGTGCTGTTTGGAAAAAGTTGTAACCGCTGTTTCTTTGCTTAAAGTTTTGTCACGTAAATTTAGGATCAACTCCCCAACTGAAAGTGTACTTTTATTTATTTCAGAAACACTTTCGAAAAAGTCCAGAGGAACTCTCACATGGTTTGGAAATTTCATCGGTACTCCTTAGTTCATGAGTTTTATAGTAAACCGATAACTGTTGGTCCATTTGTGATTTTCTATTACATATATGAAGTAATACTTGCAGTTCGGAGGCGCTATACCAAGAGTAACACTTCTCAGTCAGAACAACTGGGTGGTTTTGGTAAGCATAAATTGTGTACTAAAACATGTGTAAAGGTAAGGAATAAAAGTATCTTTAAAAATCTTATTTGAATAGCATAAATATATATATGTTTTATATTCATATTAATTTTACATATAATTTTAAATCAAAGTCTTTTTGGGGCTTATAGTGTATTTGATATATCTTGTCAGCATATTAACATTTATTACCTTTAAATTAAAGTTGAATAGATAAGAAAAACTATACAAGACATTAGAAATATCGGTAAAAGTATACCGAAGACACAAAAAGTGGGAAAAGTCCATAAATTGGAAATCCAAGGCAAAGACAGAGTCAGGAGAATATAACACAACAAACAAATGCAACAAGAATACATGTATAACTTAAAGAATAAAAACATATAATAAACTAAACAAAACTTGAACAAGACAGCACAGAAACTAAAGCACTAGCAATGTGAATTCCCATTAAAAAGTGGATTGACGTCAGTTGCTCCGGGAGGGTAAGTATGTCCTGCTCAATAACGCACCCGTCACATTGCAAGTGATGTGTCAAGTCTAGTGAAGTGTCAAGTCCTGTCACGTATCAATTCCAGAAGGACGTGAAATCTAACTGAAGATATCTAGTCTCAAATACTTACTTGTCAGTAGTTAGGATTTTTAAAAGTTTTTCATCCCATTTTCTTGAAGAAGTCATGTCTTAGTAACAAAGGCAAAGATAAAGACTACAAAACAAATTGTTTTACGTTGATCATTTATCTTGATTTTAATATTAATTTTAAGACCAGAATGGTCGTGTAAGATCAAAAGTTTGTCACTAGTGACACAATATTAACAAGACACGAATAAAAAAATCTCCTTAGCTTTTAACGACAGTTATATTGTTCAAAGTTCAGGGAAAATGGGCACACATTTTAAAGATGCGTCAGGTCTTACCCTTATTAATACTTATATTTTTATCCTTTATAACTATTTGTTGCTTCATTGGACGAAAAGAGGCATTAGTTTATATACGAAAACAATTATCGTTTTGAGTAAATTACAGATTATACTTAATTTAGCCAAATTTACTTTTTGACATAGTCTCTCTCCCCCCCCTCAAATCGACACAGTGTTGTCCCTCTCAGGGGCTACTAATTATCCTACTTTTCTTTTATTTAGTGTATATACAGGAATCGATTGTTTATACACAGTCTTCGTAAGATTAATACGTCTCCTGGTCTATAAGACTAACATAGCGTGTTTTGTGTTATTCGTCATCTTGAAAGTTGATTTAATGTCTTTAACAAAGAGTCAAAAGATTGGTTTTACATTATGATCATAGTGTACTCAAATCCAAATTTGTGCGAAATAATACAGAAGCAATGACGTATGGAAAATGGAAATATTTCTGTAAGGTCAAATCAAAAGATAAATGAAATTCCTAAGCAAATTCGACACGATATATGCAACATTTACCCGACTAGAAAAAAAACAAAGAAAACCAAAATTGAATTAGAATTCTGCACCAATAATAATAGTAAAAGATCTCATAATCTTTCAAATGCTAATAAACAACAAAATGGATAACAGGAAAGGTCACCAATGACATGCCAATCAATCAACGCCACCCATCATACATATCCACGGCCATTAAATAACATAAAAGAGCACAGACATAAACACAACAGAGAGTCCGGATATTCTGACATACTATAAAAGCCAATACAGCATGATAACCAACAAAGTAATCGCTTACTACTACTGTAAAAATTTGTTGGACGATTCAGAAATCAGATAACAGTGTCAGATTTTCTAGTTCCATCGGGACTTGTAAGATCAAAAGTTTGTCACTAGTGACACAATATTAACAAGACACCAATAAACAAAATCGCCAGTAAAAATATGTTGGACGATTCAGAAATCAAATAACAGGGTCAGATTTTCTAGTTCTATCAGGACTTAGCTTGATCAGATTATGATTTCCACATGTCTAGTTCAAAAACGTAAAGGTTATATATTAAGGTATCCGGACCATAAATGACCACTTGGTTATTCAAAAGTTCCCGGATGTTCCATACAACGCAATTGAAATTACCTCGGTAATTATCGGCAAACTTCGGAAATGCCAATAGAACTAACTTATTTCTACAGACTCTGCATATAAGCAACAAAGTGTGTTTCAACTTGAGAAAATATTATATACAAAATCCCAGCTTTAAATTGTCTGGTTCAGCCATTCACGGTCAAAAAGAGATATAATTTTCGATCATGATCTATTATGGTCCGGATACCTTAAACAAGGTTCCTCTCAAATTTATTATCATTAACCATCGTACGAAGATATAAAGATATCTTATTTGACTAATGGATAGAATAAAAAGAAATTAGCACTTCTATCTATGATTTATTTCTTATTTCAGTTTTAAAGCTGACCGATGAACAAGAGCGTGAACGAATTATGTTGCATGAAAGAGATGCACTTGATAGTTTTTTGCAAAAGAGATACCTGGCAAACAGGTACGTGCACTTGAAAACAAGTACGAAAGGAACAAATACAATGTACACAGAAATGGTGTGATACTTGGAATTTCTGATAAAATAAATCCTTACAATTTTCTGTAAAAAAAAAAAATCAAGGATTTTACTTGTAGATGTAAATCAATAGTGTATGCTTCTAAATGTCCATGTTGTAGGCTAAATGGCGGTATGTTTTGAAATTTTTTATTCGGATTCCCTTTCTAGATAGTTTTACTACATAATCCTTTTTTTGTATTTATATATTAAATTTTAGTTTCATAATGTTATTGAATAATGAATTTCGACATAAATAATATTAACGTTCAATAATTAATCGCACGTCATGAGTATTGTCGAAATGAGTTGTTAAGTAACAAACACTTGAAGAGTAGTAACTACGAATTATGATTTATAGTTACAATTAAGATATGTTAAAGCCTTGCTATTTTATTGCAATCTGTTTCCACTTGTACAGAACAATTTTAACATGTAAAGTATGTATATTGTCCTTTCTAACGGATTTTTATCAAAAGAAAGCACGACGTAGTTTTTCGTTCTCTTTGTAGGACGGAAGAGGACATTGAAGATCAAGAAGAACTAGGTCACGTATCGTTACTTGAGGCAATAGATAACCTAAAGAAAAGTCATAATGAATTAGTGGAAGAGTTGGACAAGAAAAAGAAGTCCGTTATGGTTCTTGAGGTGCCAGGAAGATCTGGTCGTAATTTTCTAGTGAATGATTAAATATAATTTAATCACATTTTTTTTTTCAAATTAATGATACTTTAGATACATATACGACAATTTCAAAAGGGTTCTGCAAGAATTTGGATAACGGACAAAAGAAGAATAAGTGACTTTAAAGGAAAAAGTATGACAAATGAACTGTTTTGAATTCAGATACAAGTATTAACTAACAAAATCCCCCTACACATTTTGGTACATCCGCAAGAAAAATAATGAAAAGAATTCTAGGAGATCTTAGCTATCTTGGTGGTTTCAAAATACACAAACCGGCTTAAGCTTGAACACACGATTTTGTAATATTTTTCAGTTAGATTTTGTCATTTTTCTTACAAGGTAACTTACATTGGTGTAAAACACATAAATCAATGATCAAGCTTATTTTCTGTCGTGAAATTCGGAGAGATTTTCAGATATCTAGAACCATTTTCTCTGTATCGACTCCCTCAAGTGAGGCAAGATCATAGAATACAATTATGGTTGATCCATAGCATTTGCAAATGTGGTCCATCTATTTGCATTTAGTCATAAAATTATTAAGAATTCCTATAATTTTCATATTTTAAATTAGGAAACCTCGGCGAGCTTTGGCTCTTTGGATCCGTTTCTGTACATCAGGGAACATTAATTTGATTTTAGGATGGTGCAGTAAAAGAATCTGAAAGAAAATTCCATACCTAAACTTTTGTTAAAAACATAAGGCTAAATATATTGTGGAAAAAATCAGGGCTAGAATCAGTTAAACAAAATATTTAGACTAAAAGATAAAGTTCTTACATTTGTGTAGCCACCCATCCCCTTTTTTAGAAAAAAATTTATATGCCACATGTTACTCTAAAATATATAAAACCTTTATGAAACTAATGTAAATGAGTAAATACATAGCAAAACTTTATTTGTTGGGGTTTTTTTTTGCTGTTTATATGGAGTATTCTTCTAACAAATAATTATTCCCTTTCCATAAACCTTAGTACATGTATTATTCAAATAATTCATAATTCTTTTATAAACAATGTGCATTACCCGCAAATAGGACTCGATAATACATGTAATAAACATGATCTGCTCACATATGTGCGTGTTTGTCTGCGTGTCATGTAAATGTGTGTGTGTCATTTTTAGCTCACCTGGCCAAAGGCCATGTGAGCTTTTGCCATCACTTTTCGTCCGTCGTCCGTCGTCCGTCCGTCCGTCCGTCCGTCCGTCGTAAACTTTTCTTTAAAAATCTTCTCCTCTGAAACCGCTGGGCCGATTGGTTTGAAACTTAATAGGAATGTTCTATGACATGTCCTCCACAAACGATCCTCATTTTATATTGATCCGATGAAAAACATGGCCACTGTTGCTAAAAATAGAACATAGGGGTAAATTGCTGTTTTTTGCTAATAACTCAAAAACCGTTACAGATATCGAAAATCTGACATGGGGTAAAATTGATCAGCATGACGAGATCTACCTACCCTGAAATTTTGAAGGAAATTCCAAAACCCATTTAGGAGTTATTGCCCTTTTTTCGTCAAATTTTCAAAATTTTAACATTCAAAAATCTTCTCCTCTGAAACCGCTGGGCCGATTGGTTTAAAACTTAATAGGAATGATCTATGACATGTCCTCTACAAACGATCCTCAATTTATATTGATCCGATGAAAAACATGGCCACTGTTGCTAAAAATAGAACATAGGGGTAAATTGCTGTTTTTTGCTAATAACTCAAAAACCGTTACAGATATCGAAAATCTGACATGAGGTAAAATTGATCAGCATGACGAGATCTACCTACCCTGAAATTTTGAAGGAATTTCCAAAACCCATTTAGGAGTTATTGCCCTTTTTTCATCAAATTTTCAAAATTTTAACATTCAAAAATCTTCTCCTCTGAAACCGCTGGGCCGATTGGTTTGAAACTTAATAGGAATGAACTATGACATGTCCTCTACAAACGATCCTCAATTTATTTTGATCTGACGTAAAACATGGCTGTCGTAGCTAAAAATAGAATATAGGGGTGGATGTGTTGTTTTTGGCTTATTACTTAAAAACCGCTACAGATATCGAAAATCTGGCATGGGGTAAAATTGTTCAGCATGACGAGATCTACCTACCCTGAAATTTTGAAGGAAATTCCACAACCCGTTTAGGAGTTATTGCCCTTTTTTCGTCAAATTTTCAAAATTTAACATTTTTGGTCATTTATCTCGAAAACTATTTGAGATAGAAGTGAAATGTAAATTTGAAAAATGTTTGCCATGTTGAGATCTACATACCCTGAAATTTTAAAGGAAATCTCAAAACCCATTTAGGAGTTATTGCCCTTTTTTTGTCAAATTTTCAAAATTTTAACATTTTTGCATTTATCTCCAAAACTATTTGAGATATAAGTGAAATGTAAATTGAAAAATGTTTGCCATGTTGAGATCTACATACCCTGAAATTTTGAAGGGATTCCCAAATTCTATTTAGGAGTTATTGGTTTGTGTAATTTGAGGTCGGGTTCTGTTACATTTATTTAAGGTTCACCCTTATTTCTGGTCAATTTTGTCAACTTCCTGCCAGGACTACCACCATCAGGGAACGTATTTTAACATTAAACCTTATGAAAAATAAATCTTTAACAAATTTTCCCTGGACAATTGAACCAATTGCAACAAACTTGGTCAAATAGTTGATTAATTGTCCAATGAAAACCACACTCCAGGTGAGCGATACAGGCTCTGCTGAGCCTCTTGTTATATTTCACAGAGTCTTATAAAATAAATGTATATAGTATGGATTAATCATTTATTAATAACAGATGTGTTTAAACGGCTACGTGTGTGTATTTATTAATTTTTTATTTGTGTATTTTATTTCCTTTGTTTTTGATTGAATTTCACTCATTTTTTCAAATGTTGCTTAGAGTGATGATCAGCATTTGTCAATTTTTTATATATTTTTTTCTCAATTAAAAAGTTGACAATACATTTACTTGTACAGTTTGTACAGTGGTATGATGTTTCGTTAACTTTAATACCTCAATGACATATCAACCAATGTTGTATATTGCGGAGACTTTTCCTCCTTGTGTCTTCAGCTTCAGGAAACTTCTTAAAGGCCAATTGGGATAATGTAATTTCCATTAAAACACGAAGTAATATGTCTCTCAAAATAACGAAAGGTCTTACAATTTTTTATCCGAATAACTATTTTGAGTATATTTTTAGTATACAATACTCATATATACACTTACTTGTATGTATATTATCAACACCAATAGCCAGCTGACCTATGAGGAGTTTAGTTTACGAGTAATACAAACATGAAACATGACATATAGTTGTTTTGTAATAGAAACAATAAGCACATCATCAACTTTTTTTTCAACAAATTTATAACATTAAATTATTGGTGGTTCCTTCATTGGGTATATGAAATACACAAATTCTGCTAAGATTCATTAGATAAGTATAGTACAATATTTTTAATATTATCATCAAAACATGCAGATAATTAAAAATACAGTTGACTCTCGTTATTTCAAAGTGGAAGGGACCAACAAAAATTGTTTGAGATAACCGGAGTTTGGGATATCAGGAGGAATTATAGTGCAAAGTTGAATCTACGGACTAAACATTACTTTGAGATATGAGGAGTTTTGAGATAAAAGGATTTGAGATAACGAGAGTCAACTGTAGTCCAAAAATATTTCAATTAATTATTCAATATTGTAATGGTAACTGATTCTACAGTCTTCGTACCTGTATGTTTCATTTCACCTTCTTATCCTACTGGAAGGAACCCGAACCTTTCAGTTTTTTAAGATTCTCTATAACTTCTGGAGTCAGTTTGTCCAAAGCTGCAATGGAAATTCAAAATAGAATCACTAAACTGAACAGATTAGGTCATAAGGTTAGTAGTTTCAAATTGAAATGAATATCTAATACGATCTAATATTATATAAACATACATCTACCATAACACTTCATCCATATTATACAATTTAATCACGACAAAGTGGAATTGCAAACGTTACTCTAGGACTATCGTGATGACCTTACTTTTCCAACTGTCAACTTCTTGTTTACCATTAGCAACTGCTATTTTGTTCACATTTCCTAAATAATTCGTTTTTCCAGGGCTTGTAGCCAATACAATAATTTCCTTGAAATTACTCCTCTGCTACTGAAATAGGGAAGTGTTGTTCCTAAGGTTCAAACGTCACTTCAGAATACAACGGTCGTCATCACGAACATGATCGTTATGGAATATCAATTTCTTAGATGGAATTTTATTTCTTCAATTTGTCGCTGTTTCACTGGTTTTGATGCGAGCAACATGTAGGTGTCTTACATGTCTTACGAGGCAGGAACTGTTTACCTATCTTGAGTTCAATCCCGTTGGTTTTTTTTTTGTTTTTGTTTTTGTTTTTGTTTTTTTTTTTTTTGGGGGGGGGGCCATGTTTCCATGTTGCTCATCATTTTAAAGTTATGTTGTCGTGAATTTGTGTTTTGTTAATTTTCGTCCTTTCGGCTTAGTATCTGGATTATTTTGCTGTTGGATGGGAATTCAGATTTTCCTCTCTTTGTCTTTCACCGGATATTTGCACAAAGACATGAAAGTATTTACACGACTATAGTTAACATAAAGTTCGTTTTTTTGATACAATTAAAAACTACAAACATATTGTTCATATGTTTGTAGTTTTTAATTGTAATGCATGTATTGTTTTGGTCTTGTCTTCGTTGTTCTCCGGACTTTGTCAGTTGTTTCGATATTTCCCTCCTTCGAATATCCCTTTGGTATATCTTGACTTTATTTCAAATTATGGTCGTAGTATATATATTCTTTAGGATCAGTTTTTGTTTAAAGTTTCCAGTGGACTGTTAATATAATTAAGGATAAAGTTATGATTATCCCATCTCATCAGCTTTTTTTGTATAAAATCGCTTTAGTTATTTGTCACATTTGGATATCTCCCTCAAAAATCAAAGGCGCTTGCTTATACAGCATTAAAGCGATGTTTACTTAGAAATGGACGGGCTCATAATCTATTGATGTGATTTATACAGCGAAATTCTCGGCAAGGCGAGATTGCTATCACATAAACTTCTAAGACAGGATTGTTTTCAGTCTCTGTTAATTTCACCACTCCAAAAGTTTTATGGTCGTCATAACGAATTGATTGGTCGATACGACGTTTCTGTATCACGTATCTGACTAGGCATCTTCAGTTGTATATAACGTCCTTCTGGAATTTACACCTCACCGGACTTGAACCTACACTGGCTTTTACTCACTGACAAAATGACGGGTGCCGTTAACGAAGCAGGGCACGATTGCCTTTCCGGATCACCTGATGTCACTCATGCTTTTTAATTGGAGTTCACACTGCTAGTGTTTTAGTGCTGCCTTGTTCTAGTTCTGTTTAGTTTATTACACGATATTTTTAGTTATACATGTATCCGTGTGCTGTTTGTTTGTCGTTTTCTATTCCGCTGGACTTCGAATTTGTGGACGTTTCCTACTGTTTTGCCGCTTCGGTATTCTTTTTCTGATATTTGTTAATGTCTTATATATTAATACTACTAAAAGAATGAGACAAATTTTTGTTAGCCGGGTTGCCGTTTCAACAACAAATGCGACGTACGATCTGTATATATCAGAAGTATGAGACCATTGTGCAGTTTAAAACTTTTATCAGTACATACGCAATTGTTTCCGCGTTTTGCTAATTACCCCTAATTAATTAATCCGGATCACGAAAACCGATACCGTTCCGGAAGTATACATCACAAGAAGTTTCCGGTATCGACCGAGGAAAAGTTTGTCTAAAGACAGCTCGACAGAAAACGGTTTAGGATTTCGTTGCGTAAGTGTAAAGAAAAATGCACAAAAGAAAATGAACAATCGTCTTTCTATTCAATCATCTGCACTGGGAATTTAAAAAGCGACCACATGCCCAAAATGAATGAAAATAAAAAAGGCAAATATGCTTGCTTCCCCGTCTTATAAAGAACACTTCACCCAAGGCTCCAGGGATTAAATATCCAAAAAGAGAAGATGCACATCGCGTCTTTATATTTGTAAAAACAAACATTTTGTCGGCAACTGGAAATTTTAAAAACAGAAAGTGACCACATGCCCAACTTGACATGCATGAAAATAAAAAAGGCAAATCTACTTCCCCGTCTAAAAACACTTCACAGGTTACTACCCAAGACAACAGAAGATGCACATCACGTCTTATTTATTATATTTGTAAAAACAAACATTTTGTGGGCAACTGGAAATTTTAAAAACAGAAAGTGACCACATGCCCAACATCACATGCATGAAAATAAAAAAGGCAAATCTGCTTCCCCGTCTAAAAACACTTCACAGGTTACTACCCAAGACAACAGAAGATGCACATCACGTCTTATTTATTAAAAAAACTATCGTCTGCAATAATGTGCGTACACTTCGTAACTTGAGTTAGGGCACCATAGCCTAAAATCAATTTTAAAATTCACCATTTTTAAACGAAAAAGTAAAACCATGAAATTTTCTCTTCACTCGCGATATTGACCTAAACGACGTTACGTATATTGCAGATTTGACAATGATATACATGTGTTCAGGTATAGTATATCAGCCTGTAGTAGGGTTAGCCTACAGGTTGAAAAACATACACAGACTAACCCCATTTATCTCGACAAAATTTAGTGGCAGATGAGAATAGTGATCAGATAGATGTGGCCAAGTTCCCAATGGAATTGGCATATTCAGTAAAATCACATGTATGATTTTGCTTCAAACCTATTTTTGTTTGGGTTATAAAATGGTGAATGTTGGGCGGGCAGGGAAAAACAGACATGAACTTCCATAACAGTTTTCTCAGCAACTATCACTCAGAGGCTCCTGATATTTGGTATGCAGCCTCAGGTGAGTGACCCATACTATATATGCAATTTCAGGTCTGTCACTCATCAACTTTCTGTTTAAAAAAATTCAGCTTTTTCTGACTTTGACCAATTTTTTTTTATTTATCCTACTGGAAATTACATACTTATTGCAGATAGAAACATGAAAAATTTCAAAGGAATTTCTGGCATTTTATCAGTATTTGTTATTAACTTGACTAACACTGGAAATTGCGTTTTCTTTTACTTAGGTAAGGCCAAGGGAAAATGATGGTTGGTTTCCCCTAATCTGCTCGGGTCAGTTTTGTGGTGACAGGTTGTTATTTTTTTGCCACTTAAAAAAAATAAAATTAAAGCCTAATCTGCCAGGTCCTTTCCAGATGCTAAGTTTTTATTCAATGTAACTTTAAAAAAATAATTTTAATTACTTTTGAACTTTAAAGTGACATTACATCGAAAAAGATTAAATGTTTCTTTTATTCAAAAGACATTTAATTTACTGAATTCATTGAAAATATTTTCATTACAAAAATTTTGAAAATGAAATAATTTTACAGGCAACAGGGTCTATTACGATACATATTGTCGCCGCCATCAATTTGTACTTATTTTCATCTTGCACATGTGCTGCAAAAATTGACGCCATGACAATATGTACCGTAACGGTCCCTGATTTGAATACCCATACAAAAAAAATGTAGTTAATCTTATGACAATATGTACCGTAACGGTCCCATGTTCATGATTTTCCATTTATTTACTCACATTTTATTTGGTAAAGACAAAGCATTTTATAAAGATAATTTGTATCATGTGTACCAGAAACATTTTAGGCACAACCATGAGATGATCCATTTTGTTTACGTTAACGTTAAGTTTTCTGATAAGGTCCATATCTCAACAACTAGAAGTGGTAGGTGTATTATATTTAGTCACTGCATGCATCTTAGGTAGTACAATGTACCTAACATCCGTACCAAAAGTAGGTCGCCGTGGCCTACATTTTCCACATGACTGATGAGTTCATCTATAGTGACAATATGGGTGACCACAAGACTCAAGATCGCTCTGTGGTATCAGTTTATTATTTGCAAGGAAATATTTTGCGTTTCGAACTGTTTAAAATGACCCCTCCATATTGTTAAATATAGTTGGAAGAAGATTTATATTCCCCTCAACAAAGTTTAGTAAGAATTATTTTGAGTCAGCCCATGTCTGTGTCCATCCTAGGTTTAACTCAGAAACTACATGTACATGAGTCCTACATGTATAAACATGCAAATAGATAAATCTGTGATGGTTTCTCAGCATCCAGGTGAAATTAGATCATCGTGACCTACATTTAACGGTTGAGTGACTTGATGGTTTACAATCAAACTAGCTACACCTAAACAAGTCATTTAAACTTGCATGCAGATGCACTAACGATGGTCTGTCAGTATCCAGGTGAACGGTAGAGTGCTTGGGTTAAGGTTTAGGTTAGACCTGATCAGACCTAGGTATAATTAAAAAACTACATGTACAAGAGTCATATAAACTTGCATGTAGATGTATCTATGATGGTTTGTCAGCATCCAGCTGGAAATAGATCACTGTGACTTGCATTCCACGACTGAGTGACTTGCCAAAAGTTTACAGCCAATTTATCCATAACTCGGCAAGTACATGATCTAGAGAATATAAACTGTCATGCCACAACATATATGGTGATTTGTCAGTACTCCGGCAAATAAGTTCAATGTGACCTCATACTGTTGCATTTATGGTTGATGGACAGCATCCAGGTGAACTTAAGTAACTGGGAGCACTTTTACTTCTTCAATTCATGGCTTTGTGCCTTCCGTCCAAAAGTATATTACGTTCACTGCTTAGTACTGCAGCTATGAATGGTGCATTAATCATATATCATCATTAACCACAGGTTTCTACTAGTTTGTTTGATAAAATCTTATATATTTGTTTGATAAAATTGTTAGACCTCGTGCTTTGTACGGAAGTGAAATGTAGGATTTAGGTGAAAATAATAGTAAAGAACATATGAATGTATTGAAATAATTACTACATATGATAAAAAAATAAATCCCAAATTTCATCCGAAATGTACCCTCAGAGATTACGATTAAGTCAAGAATGAACTTATATTAGTGTATCTTTTGAATGGAGAAGATGTAAAAATATGATCATCTTGGATATTTTGATTTCATTATTAATGGTTTTAAAGACAACTCAGAAACAATAGATAATTGTGGTAACTCCGATGTCTTCAACTTTCAGTATGGACATTTCGCAAAATGATTGACTTTATTAAATAAAGACATGCTATTCTGAAGTACAACATTAGCAAAAGGTATTATACAGCTGTTATACACAGATTATTTAAGGAAAATCTAAATTTCAAAACATTTTATTTATAATTTATAGTGACTTTTTAGTTTACCCTTAAAATGATGTTGGAGAAATAAAACTGTCTTTTCTTGTGTTTTCACACAAAACCTTTCTTGGATTTGAAACATAAGACTTGGCTGGATAACAAAATATGTTTAAAGACCGTTACCGCGTGTGGTTGCACTCTTGAAATTGAAAGCGATATCCATTTTCATAAAATGTCAAAATGTTTTAGTTCTGTGTTATATACGTGTTATTATAGCCACTGGATGTAAAACAACAATCAAGCAAGCAATATTGTATTCAGTACTTACCTAAGCATGAACCAGCAACCAATACATGGCCAACACAACAAACAAGATTCTTTTCAGGGCAGTCCGTGAAGCGCGGTACTTCAACGCTTTGTACATGATATCGTGCTTGTTCACTAAAATGTAAAATCTACCTTCGTAAAAACATATTATATATATATATATATTTATTTGTGATGTATTCGTGCAACCTCGTCGAAAAAAAATTATACTGAGTATATTTTTCACTCATGCTGTATAATCGATAAATAGATGACTAACACGTCTCCATTTTAGATGGAACAAAAGATTTACAAATATGTCGAAAAACTAACAATTCCTTCCCTAAAATCAGGATCATTTTCGCGTCTTGATATGCGAATTTCATCATTTTTTGCATTTTACATATTTTACATTTTGCCGTTTTACATACAAGGAACGATTCAAGATTTGTCGGTATAATGTTAGCTACAAAATTCCGATCTGAAACTTGGCGGGTGTTAATTTTCTTCCACCTTCTTATAGAATGTGTAGGTGGGTGAAAAATTAAGAAACCAGCCCATTGAAATGAAAATGTATTATTTACAAAGTATTTCGAAAAATCAATACTACCCCAGCACTTTCTAGTAACTTTGGGATCAGCTTGACCTACAGCTGAAATTTCGTGGTAAATGATATATGGAAAAGCGTGTGCTACCAATTACAACGGGCCGTTTTAATGTTTGGAAAATACGCCTCGCGGGATTATATTCTGGCTTGGGTTCACATTTTGAAATGTATTATTAAGAAAGAAGACACTCTTTCTTTTTTATCCCTACTGGTCAACATCAGTTGCAAGTTAATGTTTAGTGACATTTTTTTTCGTTCCCCTTGTTTTATAATTTTGCCAAAGCGACGTCCTTAATGTTGGTGTGAACTAAATTCCACTCTGGCGATCATCTTGGTTGATAGTCCGGGTCATCGGACAGAAGTCTGAAAGACGACTATCTAAGAACCATTGCTGCTATGTTTTGTTCAATTTGGCCATTTAGTTTCATAGAAGATTTTTTTAAATTCATTCCCGCTTTTTTATAATTCTGGTAATAGCAGCCATGTTGGAGGGAAGTCGTAGAATGTCGGACACAATTGTGCAAGGTGGCCACCCAAGGACAATTCCACCTAAGTTTGGTACCAATTTGCCCAGTTGTTGCAGAGGAGAAGATGTTTAAAAGAAAGTGTTCCCCGAACGACCACGGAAGACGACGGACGCCAAGGGATAGTTACAACTCACATGGCCCTAGGGGCCAGGTTCTCAAACATATCACATGCACGACAGCAACGAATCAACTGTGAAATGTTCACATCATTGGCTGTTCGCAATTCGAAAGTTAAAATGTTCATCTATTCACATATTAGTTGCAGCAAGTGTTCAATGTGTTCACATTTGAGACATTTATCAATCTGTTCTTTTGAAAACTTTTGTTCAAACTTTATATGTAGTGTACATGTACCAGCTGAGGATGCTTTGATTTTTCATTATTCATAAAGGCTCAATCCAAGGTAAAACTGTCTTTATTTGATTAATTATCACTAATTAATTGCATGTCACTTATACTATAAGTGGATACTTACATGTACATGTAACGCAAAGCATACATGGAACACCTCTTCCATCCACCGATTCCGCAACCTTTCGAACCAAATTTAAACTTTTGGTTAACTTTCACTATGCTCATTTGCAATCTCGTCTTTTGGACGGTAGTTACTAATTGATTACTAATACAACACCAGCTACTGCAATATTAAAAAATATATTTTTTTATTACAGGTTTGGTTTTCATAAACATGTTCAGTTTTGTGTCAGTTTCCCCCATCTTTAATCTATCTGACCAAAAATCATGAAAATATGGAAAGTTGAAATAGGAACAAAAAATGTTTTAGAGCAGCTTCAAATGTCAAAATGACCAAACGGACAAAGCAATTTTAAATAAAATATATGTATTAACGACAGAGATATTTTTCAGTTTAAAACAGAAGCTATTTTATCACACAACATCCGATTCAGTTTAAAATTAAAATCGAAAAACTATTAAAAGAACTGATGATATACTCTCAGGACTTCACCAACAGACATTTCAAAGATGTTGGCAAGAAATATTCCATATGCATTAATCGTCAACTTACATGTAGGATTCATCAGTAGTGCTAAAGACCGAAAATATTGAAATTCGGAACAATAAGTATCAAATAAGGGACAAGAGCATCGTAATTTTTCTATCACAAGTACCTTGTTTCTCCAAGCCGTTTACTTTTCTGAAGTTGAAACTGGAGATTTCTTGGTAAATCATTCATTGTCAAATTGCCAAAGACTTCCGTTTCTTCCTTGCTGAATTCGTATCCAGAATATTCAGTTAGGATAACCAGAGCGAAAACAGTGGCAACAACTTTGCAGAACATTGTGAACTGCTGATAAGACCGATCTGAGATGGCATATATATTTAAACTACGTACTAGTGTCAATAGTTTATCATTCTTACCTACGCTGTGGTATTACTTTTCCCTATATTCCCTATATTCCACTGACTCTAATCACAGGCACTCGGTCATCGGTCCTAGTTCTAGTTCCCACTTTTCCGCTTGATAATAATTTAACAGCGATACAGGAGAGAACAATCCATTTCCTTGAAAATATAGGTCATCTACTTTCCAAGGCTGCAACAACCTTTGTCCAAAGTAGATGAGGCATTTTTCGACACGCTCGAATAGCCGTGTGTTTCATGATGTGTATTAGATACGTCACAGGGAATTAATCAAACTCGAGACTTTAGATGTGTTTTTAAATTTTATATTAAAATAACAAATAAGAATAACTAGATGTACAAAAATATAATTCTGTTAAATGTCTATAAGCTGTTCAATTACAAATTGTTAATATGGTAATATTCCACTCCTGAAATGTCACTAATGTCGTATGCTTATTGCCAATTTTGGCTGTCCTTTGATTTCCAACTGCCAATAAATGAGAGAAAAAAAGTTTGGTTAAATGTGACTTCTTCTCATTTATTTTTACTTTCTATATATCTATTCTCATTTATAATGAGTAAAACTGAACATTTATCACAAATCCTATATCGAAAATTACATGAATTAATGTATATCGAATTTAACGAAAAATATTAAGAAAGGAGTTTTGAAGAAAGAAAGGGATAATATAGCAATATCAATACATATTTATATCAATTTTCAATTTTTCTTTTATGTTTTTTCTTTCCTTTTATGTTAGCTTGTTTTTAATTTAAATAGACTTTGTGAAAATATGTTAGCTTTGTCCTTAAATGGTTTCAGTTTTATCCCTTTTGGCCATTTTGGCATTTTTTGAATACGCTCTTCAACATTTTAGATTGTTTTGGTTTTCAAAATCTTAAGCCTCGAGGACGAAAGATGCAGATCTTGTGCATCAGAATTGGTATCAAATAATTTTATCTTAATTAAATTTGATTTTATGGAGATTCTCCCCTCATTGTCCATCTCATTTCTTCTGAATTCTCAGGCTGCTGCTGACAGGCAGACTTGAAAAGTCATTTATTGGTCGCAACGGATATTCTGAAACACCGATTTTTATGAACTGAATACGTGTACATTTCGCAAAATTACCAGTGTGGTATTACTTTTCCAGTAGTAAAAGAAAAAATAAATGTTGCATGTTTGAAATCCGAAAAAAATATGTCATAGTCAAAATTAACCTACACAGATACGGTCATTAATACATATAAAACTAACTGTGCCACTTGTATTAACTGCAAAATGAATTTTTTATCTATATATTGTACAATACAGTAGAAAATATATGTTCATTCAAGCATACACAGACTAACACAGAACATGAAATGTAGAAACTTAACCTCATTTAAAACTAAAAATTGAAATAAATGTTTGTTTGTTTATTTTGGGTTTTATCGGTGGAGGAAGCCGGAGTACCCGGACAGAACCACCGACCTTCGGTAGGAAAATTGACTTAACCTCATTTTTAAACTGAAAATTACACGTGAACATACATGAAATAAGTACACATTAGGCAAAATGTCGGAATAAAACGCTTCAGTAATATCCAGAGTCAATGTGAAATATTAAAAGTAAAACAGGAACAAAAATTTCATATTAAAACTACATGTATTCAGGCAAGAAAACGTATTTTGTAATGCATATTTCGCCGAATTGCGACTCAGTAGCTCTTAAGGTTGACATTGTTGAAAGCATTAACCCAAAGTTACGGAAAATGGAAATTCGAAAGGATATTTAACCGTTAGAGAATACTATTTCGCTAAAATAAATTCTACAGCCAAAGTAAAAATTATATCAAAAAGAAGCTCCTCAAACCCAAACGATTTTATAATCACAATTTCCTTTTAAATAAACCATAAGACATTGGCTTCCTGCAAAAAGAATTGGATACTTCATATAAATCCTTAAATAGATGTAACCAACTTACAGTAGAGCATGATTTGTCTCCCAAATTTACCTACTGCACCAACCGGGGATCGAACCCGGAACCTTTGGTTCACTAGTCCAACGCTATATCAACTGAGCTGAAGGAGTACTCCACTAACGCAGCTAATGGAGGTTGGTTATAAACCAGTTACGGTTCTGTAGCTTCTATATTAATCAAGGGAAGTTTCTTTGTATAAATAGCCAAGTCATTTTCACTGTTAAAATTGGTACGTGCAAAACATGCAAATAACGCGATAACTACTCAGATGTAGAAATCGTCATAAGTCTTGCTTCATGGTTAATATGATGAAACGGATCACATGGACATCCACATTTACATTTCATTGTAATGATTTGTGTGTTTGTTTAGTTGGAGTTTTACGCCGTTTTCATCACATTTGGCTATTTCGCGGCGGCCACTTTTTATTGGTGGAGGAAGCCGGAGTACCGCAGAGAACCACCGACCTTCGGTAGGAAAATTGGCAATCCTTGTCGATTTAGATAGGAGTCGAAAACACCCCGCTACAGGTGAGATTCGAACTCGCAACCTCTGTGTTGACAGGCTAGTGATCATTAGTAGTCATGACGAACTACCTAGACCACCCGGCCACCGAGGCCCCACCTGTAATGAATAATGAATGTAAAAACAATTAACTGCATTCGAAACTAGTAATTTCAAATATGACCAATCAATAAAAAAATTTCGAATTCCGGTGACATATATTTATCTATATTCTAATGTCATCTAATTTATTGTACAAGGACAGAAATTAATTCTCAGGCAGCTGATCAGTCATTTTTCTTGTTTATCATAAGTCCACCGAGAATTTAGAATAATTAGCTTAATTAAATAAAATAAATAAAATAAATAAATAAAAAAATAATCTTTATTTAAAGAGGATTGCCTCATTAGCCTAAACTAATCTTCCTGGGGGTCCTTGAAATATGAAATATACAAACATTAACATGTATACAAACGAAAATTATCATACAATTAAATAATAATAAATTCTGTTTACTTAAAAAGAATTCAAAACATTTCTGTTTGAAAATTTAAAAGATGTACCGTTTTTAATTTTTTCTGATAAACTATTCCATATATGAGATCCAGACTACAAAAATGTTCGCTTCAAAAATTCTGTGTTTGGTCTAGGTAAATGCATAAAATGTGCATCGATTGAACGTAAATCACAATTTTGATTTATGACCTCTCAAACAATTTGGCACCATTTTGTTGAGTGATTTAAATACAAGAATTGCTTTGTGATATTGTATTCTCTTATCAATATTAATCCATCGTAAACAATTAAATAATAGTTTTGAAGAAGTATATAAATCAGCTTCTAAAATAACCCTAGCCGACTTTTTTAATAGCTTCTCCAGTTTTTCACTGCTGCTTAAATTACAGTTACCTCATATGGTGCAGCAGTAATCAAACAGTGGAAGAATATATGCGTAAAAATAAATTAAACGAATATGCATAGGTAAATACTTTCGAATATTTTGTAACAAATTGATTCTTTTTGAAATAGTACAAGACATTTTATTTACTTGTTCTATCAAGTTCAAATTATTATCAATTCCGTGCCTTTAAAAAGATATTTGAAATGCGAGTTATCTATCATTGAGGTATGTAAAACACTGCCTATGTAATTTAAAAATTGCATTATTGTTATAACTGATAAGGAATTTCAATCCACTGCAGTCAAAAAATGTTTAAATTCATTCGTTATGCAAAAACGCCAATCGCAGGCACTTTCTTCTCCAGAATCATTTTAGGATACATCAATTACCGGGTAAAATTGTCCTTTTGAATACTAAGTAATTACTGTATTGGTCAATTTTATGGACTGATTTATCTGAATTTGGAGTCATAACAGATTTTTTTTATGGTTTATTAAAGTAAACACTATTATATTTATCTGACATAAAAGGACGTGACTGTGCTTGTAGATTTTGTGTGTTTTGCATCTTGTGGAAGAAGCTTATTAAACTTTTATATCTCATTAAATCGGCAGTCAATGAAGACATGTAAAAGGTACTTTAAATAATACATCTTTAATATTAATTGTTTCTGAGGCTGAGGACAGGGCTTCATTCACTACGTATAGCACCTGTCTGCTACAACGTATATATCTTGTGACAATTTAACTCCGAAATGAAAACGAAAGAGAAATGAAAATGGCACAGGAGCTATATAATCTGTAC
Source organism: Mytilisepta virgata (assembly GCA_028015205.1). NCBI lineage: Eukaryota > Metazoa > Mollusca > Bivalvia > Mytilida > Mytilidae > Mytilisepta > Mytilisepta virgata. Next base: position 36,417,643 of record CM051510.1, on the reverse strand, counting down.
ATAAGCCCATAAGTGCTAGACGATATTTCTTATATGCATAAAAGTTTGAGTGTAAAGTTAAACAAGAAAATATATGGGTAAAACCATATCGAACAATACTCGATTCACTTGCTTGATTGTGAGCAGTTGTTGAGAAGTGAGAAAAAGTATTTAAATAATATTTGTTCTGACTTGTTGGAAAAAAAAAACAAAATTTGTATCTGAATTTACTGGTTTAGTAAAGAAAGAGTTATGGTAGATAGAAACGTTTCTAGTAGTAATGCAGCAATGGTTTTACATGTTTAAGTCGATATATAATTAATTCTACATTTATGGGGGTGGAATAAGTTGAGAGGTAACTCCTTGAAATGCGTCGTATACAGCATAGTATAAATTTACCATATCTAATATTAGTATCTTTGGATTGTTATTTTTAGACATTAAAACGCAAATATAAATACTAGCAAGGAGAACAATTATCATAACCATAGATAATATTTTAAACATGGAGAACAACATAGCATTATGAATTGTCTCAGCTTGAGTTGTTCTAACTATTATGTTGAGTTTTAGATAAACAAAATGACATGAAAATGGATAAATCAAAAAATTGAAAGACACTTTTTAATTCAAAAGTGTTTAACTCCCAAAAGACATACAAAATAAACAATAAACATAAAAAAAGCTATATATATATGTTGTTACTGAATATGAACACTAAATATTTTCAAAATTGGGAGTTCCTGTGCTCGGCTCTGTTTGGTTACGAAAGGTGTTATTCAAGCCTCTTTCTGTACGCCGGTTAGTCGAAACTCGGCCGTTTAGAGTCGGGTGATGTCCCCCACATTTTAAACATTTATGCCGATAGCGGCAGTAAGGATGAAAACATTTGCCTCTATTATTAAATTCATAGAATTTGCCCACCAATGGTCTAAAAGTAGGGTATGCGTAAACATATACTTCGATAATCCCTGAATACTGTCTGGGTGCGCCAATGAGTAAACACAAGTGTAAATAAGAAAGGCGTCGATCCGGGTGTTAATATCAGTGATATTTTTTCCTGTCTTGGGTTTAACGAACAGGTGGCCATTTGAATCTATTACTAAAGGATTATTATTATCAGTAAAGGAACCAGATTTATCGAGTAAAATACCCAAATCAAAATATTCGCTGTTGATTATTTTGTCTCTTATAGGCTTGGGTATATGAATCCCCAACTCATCATTAATACTTGACATAACTAGATTAGAAACATTGTTATTACATAAGTCAATTCGAGGTATATATGTATCCTCAGTATGTGTCTCATTCTGCCGGGACACTGAAGAATTTCTCAGAGAATGGATAACATCAATGATTCCCCCTCGCAACTCAGGAACAAGCTGTGCTGTAACTGAAATGGCAACCCGTTGTACCTCCTCCTAGTTCAAACTTGGACCGTTACCAGATGACGGAGAGTCTCTTTCTGACTGACAACCGGTTCTGGTCCAACCTCGATGTCCACTGGTCCAGATGTATATGGCCTCCTCCTGGCGTAAGGGCTCTTGGAATTGCGCCGAGACATTCTTAAAGTCTTTCCCATAACAGTGAAGATCTCAAAAACTTAGACTTATAGTCTAAATAAATTGAAACTAAAGTTAAATGAAGAAAATATCAATAGTAACAATGAACATTTTAACTATGGCGAAGAAGATTTATGTTTGAATAAGTTTTATAAATAGAAAGGTATTTTCATCATTCTTTTACTAAATAAATTTTATAAACAGAAAATAATGCATAAGGCAACTCACAGCAATTCACTCAGATAATCGGATTTATTCATTAAATAAATAAATCGCGTTATCATAGATTCATTGGCAAAAAACATACTAGCAATTTACAGTTAAAGATTTATTTCAGTTTTATATATTGGCGAATGTACATTGTACGACCACGGCTTAAACAATTTTGCAGGGCTGCCGCATATAAATATAAACAATAGTCCTCTGGTCCAGATTATTGGGCCTCCTCCTGGCGTAAGGGCTCTTGGAATTGCGCCGAGACATTCTTAAAGTCTTTCCCATAACAGTGAAGATCTGAAAAACTTAGACTTATCGTCTGAATAAATTGAAACTAAAGTTAAATGAAGGAAATATCAATAGTAACAATGAACATTTTAACTATGGCGAAGAAGATTTATGTGTTTATAGAATATTTCAAAGTATTTCATCAGTCAGCTATTTCAGCCTGTTGCATCAGTCCATAGTAGGCCAAGTATGTCAAAACATGGCATCGTTTTATTGCGCGTGTGCTCGACGGTAAAATTGTAAACAAATCTAATGAAGTAAAAAAAAATAACCCGCTTTATGAAATAAGGGTCTGCTGAAATACGTGTGTAATTCAACCGAACGGCGCCAAATACAATAAAATATCGATCTGTTTCAGCAGGTCAATGAAAAGGTGTAAAACACACATAATGGAAATTGCACATTATGAAATCTTTTAACGACATTTGTTTGTAAAACAAAGCTACTTAAAACAAAACAAAAAATTCCTATGCCTTATACTATTTAAGAAATACGTTACGAGATAGTTAAATGCCTTCTTCTCTTTGTTTTGGTCAAGCATCTAATGAGAGAGATAACGATGACCAACAGAGTCACGTGGTATGCATAACAACTGTTGCTATGTTTCATCATTCTTTTACTTTATAAGTTTTATAAGTAGAAAGGTATTTTCATCATTCTTTTAATTAATAAATAAAATAAATATAAAAATAATGCATAAGGCAACTCACAGCAATTCATTCAGATACTCGGATTTATTCCTTAAATCATTGTAAATGAATCAATCGTGTTAAGATACATTCAGTGTTCATTAAATCATTACATGTTTGACTTAAGTTAGCATAGAAACAGATTGTTATGAGAAAAGTTAATGTATTATTCAATAAATCATGACTCCATTTCTGCAAAATAAGTCGCTGCGCCATAAATGCCTTTAATTACGTATATACAATGGTAGAACTGAATGTTTGTGTATGTATATATATATACATCTATATACAATTAACATATGTGGTAGTAGATGATATAAAAATATTAATATAAGATTTATAGTGCAGATTCTGAGCAGGTGCAAATCTTCGAGTGTTGAAACGCGAATTAATGCTACGTAATCCATACCACATCTGAATCTTGAAAGTCCTATATCACAGACTGAGTTTTTCAAATATGAATCCCTGAAGTTTGCATTGTTGTTGCAGAGAATAATAATAATGGTATTTGTGTGCGTGTCACACAAGTAGGATGATTTCGAAGAAAGGAGACTGAAACTGGTTTTATACCTACTGATTCTTGGAGATTATTACTTATTGATGGAAAGACATTTCTATCGTCGAATATCACACTAACACAACGCGGCATATTGTCCTTGTGCTCCATTAACTAAGCCATTAGGTGTTTCCAAGTACCTTATTAGCATTACATGTACATTTCTGCAGAATGTTAATTTCCTCGGCAGTCCTGAACATTTTTGATAATTATCTGGTATGAACTTTTCTTGTAGATTATGCTCGGCGTGATTTTCGCATATCTCTTATTTTGGGGCTAGTAATTTTATAAGATCCATGTTATGTGAATTGCGTCCGATCTCAATGCAAATATATGCAATATATTCTTAATATCCTTGGATTGTTGTTTAACAACTCGTGGAGGTAGACATTCTATATCTTCTTATGTGTGTTCTCCAACTTTTATCCTGTTAAGAATAGAAGAATATTTTGGATCTTTTGACTGACGTCTATTTCCTGAAAGCTCAGGAAATAGATGTAGATAGTTGCTGGTATCTTTTGCATAATTGTTCTTTGTTTTCCTGAAACTGTGAATGTTTATTTTGGTAATGATTGTTTATTTGATTTTGGGATAACATTGGTTGATTTATGCTTTGTGACAAATTCTGCAAGGCACATATTTTAAAAGACACAATGATTGATTCACGAAAGCTATATGCCATTTGTAATCCTAATATTCTATATGCTGTTTCCTGTAGCCTATTGTTCTACTCGTGAGAATGATATTTCCAATGTTTGACATCAGTTTGGGATGTTACGTGTGTGTCTATGACAGGAACAATGAAGGGTTTGTCATCTTCATTCTCAAGACTTGGTGCATCATCTATCCAAAGAAGGATGTGTAAGTGGGGATTATCACGCATTTTAAATTCTATTCTTGCAAAGTAGTGTGTTATGTGTCCATGTATGTATGGCATTTTTAAGAGATAATGATATAAAAATCCCGCAACAATTATTAAAATGTATTAAACGGGCTATTGGATTGTTACGGACAAGTTTTGCAATATCTTCTGCAGATAAAGTTGCACCAATAAACTGTAAATTGTGTGTCAGATGTAAATTATTTGCACTCAATGATAAAGTTGATGGTCCAAATGTTCGAATTTTTTTTTATTAATTTGGAAAGTTCATTCTTCCAGTATGCAGCTGTTCCACGTATTTTGTTCATGAACATATAATTGTCTGTTTTTCTTTCTATATTTTTATTGTTTAAAAGATCTTATACGGAAACTTTGGTAGTAGTTTTCTTTTTTCTTAAGGCTGTTGAAATAGCTTGCTGCAATTTGTCCTGCTCTTATATATGTAGACCCCAGAAACGTGATATAGCGGATTTGTTGACCACCTTTTATCATTATTCAGTAATTAATCGACATTTGAAATATTGGGTAATGGTTGGAATTATTTCTCTTTCATGTCTAAGGCATGATACTATTTGGAAAAGCTAGTTCTTCTTAGTATGGGGAATTGAAAATATTTCATGATTGGCATTCCTTTCATGATTGGCAGTTTAAAATGTTGGAAGGTAGTAGAATCTGTCACTTGATAATCTGACGGTATAAATGATATTTCTTGCATTTGTGTATTATCTGATATACTATTTTCTTGTTCATCTGTAGAAACAGTGTCCACTTAATTTTTTTTTTCATTTTCCCTCTTCTTTCCTTTAAAAAACTGAAGCTATCAGACAGTTTTTGTTACAAGGTAGTATTTAAAAGGTATTCTATTCGCGCATCATCTTTTTTCATTATATATGCAGTGAGGGTCCCGGTATGCAGTTAAGATTCAGAAATGTCGAATAACATCAAGATGAAAATAAAAAATCAATTATATCACATTTTCAGGAAATAGAAAAAATCAAGCCATGCAGATTAGTTTTGACATGCATTCAAATTGTTTACTTCATCAAGCCTTATTGACAAATAAGGAATTATATCACAATAACATTGACCGCTGGTATAGTTGAGTCATTTTTTTTTATCACAGCAACTTAGAATAGCAGACCTAGAAAATTTTCAAATTGAGAAAGTAATAAAGAAAAATGTTTTTGATAGAAAGGAATCATTTTGGTACAAATGAGGGAAAACTGAGAAGATGTATTTCAAATTTAAGTTCATTTTTAATAGGGAAATTTACTTAAATGTTATTACAGATATTGATATACGCCGCACCTATACTAGATTTAGAGTTAGTTCTCATGATCTGGCAATAGAAAGGGGTCGATACAGAAATTTAAATAAAGACCAAAGGTTGTGCATTTATTGTAAAGCCGACTCTGTTGAAGATGAAATTCATTTTCTATTAAATTGTCCTGTGTATAAAGATAAACAGAAACTGTTTTTGAACACATTTTCAGAAAAATATAAAAATTTTGAATCCATGAACATAGATCAGAAGTTCATTTGGTTGTTATCATCTGATGATGAATTTTTAATCAAGTTGGTTTCTTGTCATATATTAAATTGTTTAAAAATTAGGAAGAATTTTGCAATGTAAATGCATAATATTTGTCACCAATGTGATTTTAATAATCGATCATTATTTATTTGTTTGATGAAATGTTTAATTTATTATATTTAATGTATTATGCCCTATATAGGGCCCTTTGATTTGGAAAATAAAATATTCCGATTCGTATTCGTATAACACGCGGGAACAGTTTAATACTAGTATACAAGCCCAGTATACATATGGCAAAATGCTGGGTACTTTATTCATGGCATTACATCACGTGACTTCAGCCCTTTTAATCAAAATTACCTCCCTTAGTTGTAGATTGAAGATGATAAAATTGTTTGAAAATTGCTTGTTTAATTCTGAAGGGAAAGGCTTCTGGTTTGAATGATTACGCTATAGGAGACTTGGAATTAGCATGTTTTTAAAAAAATTTGGCAAAAAAGTTATGAAAGCAGGTGGGATAAAAGGTATTTCCTCATAAAATTCATCTTCCAAATTAATTCTCCATATGCGGACAATTTATGTATGATCTCGCCGTATATATGTATTTGTAGTTTGAATATGCAATTTTCACTAATATTGGTTAATTTATATAGCAGTTATATTACGGTTACGCTTCAGTTTTTAACCTGAATAGGCAGAGAATTTTCAATACTGACAATGTTCATTTGCACACGAAAAGAAATGTAATATTGTGTAGAATTTACCTACATGCGGACAAAATGGTTATGAGTTATAAGAATTTAAATATTTGCATTTTTATTTTTTGGGCAAGTATAATGCTTTGTAATAAATGTCGTCAGAAAAAATCCAAAATGGCCCCTATGCAAATTTGCAAAGTACCCGCAATTTTGCCATATGACAAGGATATAGCTATATCGCAACTTACTGCGATTTTGTGAACTTTTTTGTTCAAATGCCATTTATGTGTTGTTTATGATGCTTATTTAGGATATTGCTACTGTATTACATTGGGCTTAATTTACGGATTATAAAATTGTGTTTGTGTCAAAAATATTGTCTAAGATCCCCACTTTAAATCAGGTCTGAAAAAAATATTCATTTCTATTCCCTATTCAAAAAGTCTCTAAATAATAACAAAATGTTTACATGTTTTTTAACAAATCAAGCCTGGAGCTAATGATCATTCTTAAAGGTATTAGGGAAACTTCGGGCAAACGGGTGTTATAAATAATTACACCTCTCTTCACTAATCTGTTTTGGATTCTGCAGGTTGGACAGTTGGAGCAACCCTCAATCAGGTTGGGAATAACCCCTAATTGGGATATAATATACCCCAGATGCGTATCAAGACACTTTGGTACCTGGACATTTCGGTACCCGCTGAAAAAGACAATTTGGTACTGGGACATTTTGGTACTGAGACATTTCGGTACCATATGTAAGACATTTCAGTACCATATGCAAGACATTTCGGTACCATATGCAAGACATTTCGGTACTAGAAAAAAAATATTGTTGACAATTGTTTATTGTTTGAATACATTTTTTTCCCAATAAAGAATGCGTTTTTGTGTTATTTATCAATAAAATTATATATGAACTGTTATAAAATGACAACTGATCTGAATTTTGATTATGTACTTTTAACAATTTGTAATAAATCGTGAGATATTATAATTGTATAATTTATGTATGTATCAATAAAGAACTAATAATGTTGTTATAACTGTATAATGAGATATTTGTTTGATGTCAATTTCAATAAAGAATTGTTGATTCTGCAATTATCATTATTTAAGCAATCATCAGTAATTGAAAAAGTTGTTAATAAATATATTATTGGTAATTGTTTTTTTGTTTTCGCAAGTATTTTATCTTGGACCGTTTTCTTTTAATCATTTAAATAACATTTTAAATATCAAAGGAGATTGGCCGATACGCAAGCCAAACTTCGAATTTGAGAAATCATGGAAGCTCTGAATTTTGTTATAAAATTGGGTGGAATACTAGATGGCCAGTGACACCACCTATAGGTTCCTGCACAGGATTATGGCACTGCCTTTTCTTCCACCCGAGCACATACCACCAACTTTCCACCAGCTAGATGAAAGAGCTCCAGACCAACTAAAACCAATATTCGATTATGTATACAACACATGTATAAGCAGTCACATCTTCAAGGTTGAGTTTTGGTCCATCTTTATGATTGCATTCGCACCAACAATGATGTCGAGGGCTGGCACAACCGTCTAAATAGTCGTGTCCATACCAGGGGACCAGTGCCATTCTACCTATTGGTGTTGAAGCTTTTCAAAGAGGCAGCTGACATCCCAATGCAGCTCAGACTAGTGTCCGAGGGTAAGCTGCAACGACACCAGAAGAAAAGCTCCAAACAGACCCAAGGACAACTTTTCAATCTCTGGCAAGAGTATAGTGACCTACAGATCTCCGCAAGCCAGTTGCTTAAACAGTGTGCCTCCGTTTACGGACCGTCTGTGATGTAGACTTTGAACAATGTATGAACTTTTTTAAAATAGTGCCGTTACTATTGTGTACATAAACTACATTCAAATATTGATGTTTATAAATATTAAATATTTAAAACGATTATTTTATTTGTTCTTACTATACCTTGTAGCCTTATAAAGAATCCCGTTATTAAAATTCCACGCTTTTAGTGCAATGCCCTACAAATAAATAACACAATATACTCAGTACCGAAATGTCTAACCTCGGTACCGAAATGTCCTTATATATAATGGTATACCCCAATTGGGGTATTTGTATGAAAACTTGCACACATTCAAAAATATTAAGTCTGTAATTAATAATAGATTAATGCATGTAAATTAAATCCAATCAAAGTTTAAGCCACCCTCTGAGGCTCTGTAAATGCCAAATGTTGTATAATTACTTTTTGTCGAGCCTTCGACTTTTGTCGAAAAAGCGAGACATAGCGATCCTACATTCCGTCGTCGTCGGCGGCGGCGGCGGCGGCGTCCACAAATATTCACCCTGTGGTTAAAGTTTTTGAAATTTTAATAACTTTCTTAAACTATCCTGGATTTCTACCAAACTTGGACAGAGGCTTGTTTATGATCATAAGATAGTATCCAGAAGGAAATTTTGTAAAAAAAAAAATTCCAGTTTTTCCGTATTTTACTTATAAATGGACTTAGTTTTTCTGCCAGGAAACATTACATTCACTCTGTGGTTAAAGTTTTTAAAATTTTAATAACTTTCTTAAAATATCCTGGATTTGTACCAAACTTGGACAGAAGCTTGTTTATGATCATAAGATAGTATCCAGAAGTAAATTTTGTAAAATAAAAATTCCAGTTTTTCTGTATATTACTTATAAATGGACTTAGTTTTTCTGCCAGGAAACATTACATTCATTCTGTGGTTAAAGTTTTCAAAATTTTAATAACTTTCTTAAACTATCCTGGATTTGTACCAAACTTGGACAGAAGCTTGTTTATGATCATAATATAGTATCCAGAAGTAAATTTAGTAAAAAAAGAAAAAATTTTTCCGTATTTTACTTATAAATGGACTTAGTTTTTCTGCCAGGAAACATTACATTCACTCTGTGGTTAAAGTTTTTAAAATTTTAATAACTTTCTTAAACTATCCAGGAATTTTACCAAATTTGGACAGAAGCTTGTTTATGATATAAAGATTGTATCCAGGAGAAAATTTTGTAAAATATTTATTTCTGTTTTTCAGTTTTTTACGTATAAATGGACTTAACATTGCATTCACTATGTTGTGAAAGTTTTTAAAAATTTTAATAACTTTATTATTTTTATTAAGTTTGCAGAGAAGTTTCTTCATTATCAAAATAGAGTATCCAGACGATAACTTTGGAATTGATTTCATTATTTCATTGCAGGAATTTATTTACTGTGTTTCAGAGCCTATATATATATTCTACTTTTTTAATTAAAGGCTAGATCATTAAGCACTTTAAAATTTGTCTTCTTTAACATTTGTTCATTCAATAAATTTATGTTTCTACTCATTTATAAATCTATATATATATAATTGCATACTATATTAATTTTTTACAACAAAATCTTTTTTCATACATTTCAAATGTTTTATTTCATTAACTGCAAATCTATTATGTGCATTCACCTATCACACTGAAAATATAGACAACATCAAAAGTAGGCGAGACACTGGGTTCCGCGGAACCCTTACGAATTTTGTATTTCACTTAAGTTGTTTCAAAAATATTTTTGAATTGCTCATGTAAGATGGATTTCAAATATAAACATTTTTAGATATTTTATTTGCACAATGATTATTATTATAATTGCAAGTATTGTAGTGTTTAAATGGCTTCTAAAATGGGTATAATAGCTTTTAAGTACTGGTTTGTTTCTTTTTAATGCAATTTTATTCCGTCTAGTTCGTATTGTATTTTCATGACAGTTTATTGAGCCTAAAAAGTTTTTAGAGAAAAAAGCTGTGCGAATACACAATAAAAGAATAACAAATCTAAGGGTCTCTAGATACATTGTACCTCAATTGAGTCTTTTAAAAACATTACAGAAAAATTAAGTTAAATAAAAAGTATTTACGTATGCACATGTTATTTTTCGTAGTTGCTCGTTTTCATATCACACTGTTCAAAGAGAGCTAACCTAATTTTATTTTTTCCCAAAACAATTGCAAAAATAGGTAAACACAAACTTCAAAATGATAATTGAATTCATTTTTCTCCGTGATGAAAAGGTAGCAAATAAGAAAGGTGTCTGTTCCTCTAAAAGTATTGTCATCATACAATGACTTATAGGAAACACAACATATATAGGAGTGGACAACACTTGAGATTTAGAGAGTGTGGCTTTAAATTGGAATGGATTGTGTTTCAACGCAGTAACATATTACAGAGTAACCATCATAGTTATAAATGATATACCCATTGTGTTATAGTTAACAAATAATTTCTATTCGTTGGTAATACATTGATGAATGAAACGCAGCAATCGGAGATTGCACATCCCTTCGCTCCCAGCAAAGTCGGAATGCACAAAGTCTGAACCCCTCATAATTTCAAATTGCATAAATAGAGAAAAAGTTTGACACTGATCTTTGGATATCAAGAAACAACACAGAAATATGAAATTGGACTTCTACTGCTCGGACAAAGTCGAATGCAAAAGTTTTAAGATGGATAAAATTGAAATGGCCTACATCAAATGAATGTAAGTCTTAACTTGTCATGTCCATTAAATATATATATTGTTTAGGGGTGGGGATCTCAACTGTTTTTGAGATAACTTGTAATTTTGTAAATGAGGGGGGTGGGGCCGACCCCCGGGGATGACCATTCAACTGGTCTTGTCATGCCCACTAAGAATATATATGGTTTAGGGGTGGGGATCTCAACTGTTTTTGAGATAACTTGTAATTTTGTAAATGAGGGGGGTGGGACCGACCCCCGGGGATGACCATTCAACTGGTCTTGTCATGCCCACTAAGAATATATATGGTTTAGGGGTGGGGATCGCAACTGTTTTTGAGATAACTTGTAATTTTGTAAATGAGGGGGGTGGGGCCGACCCCCCGGGGATGACCATTCAACTGGTCTTGTCATGCCCACAAAGAATATATATGGTTTAGGGGTGGGGATCTCAACTGTTTTAGAGATAACTTGTAATTTTCTAAATTAGGGGGGTGGGGCCGACCCCCGGGGATGACCATTAAACTTGTCTTGTCATGCCCACTAAGAATATATATGGTTTAGGGGTGGGGATCTTAACTGTTTTTGAGATATCTTGTAATTTTCCAAATGAGGGGGGTGGGGCTGACCCCCGGGGGTGACCATGTAACTCGTCTTTAAATGTGGAATAAAAATATATATGGTTAAGGGGTGGGGATATGAACTGATCTTACCATATTTTGAGATTTTACATATTAGGGTGTAGCCCCACCCCCCGGGCAAAAATCAAAATTCCGAAACCTTTGGCACAGACAACTCTTCAAGTGTTACTAGTGTACCTAATTTCATGTTTCTATCTTCTACGGTGTAGGAGGAGTTCTTGGACAATCGTTTTTAGACATTTTTTAACTCCTTAGGGCATTGCCCCTAGGGGCGGGACCAAAATTTTGATACCCTCTTTCAACTTGGGAAAGGCAATATAAGTAGTGACATAAGTTCCAATATCCTAGCTTTAACACTTTTGGAGATATCTCCATTTATTGGATATCGCGAAATTCGTTTTTCGCTCATAATTTGGCCCCAAGGGGTCGAATTCCAATTTTAAGGGGTCTATTCCCTAGTGGGTCATATACTCTTCCATGATGCCAAATTTCAAGTTTCTATCTTTTACCGTTTCAGAGATATGCCTTGCCACTACAGACGTACGTACGTACGTACGTACGGACGGACTGTATTACATGATCCCCCCGCTTTCGCTAAGCGGGGGGATAATAAGTGTGCGTTTTTGTCCAAATACCATTAGACCCCAGATATGGTATTATACTCCAACTGGATTACAGTATGCCAATTAAGAGTTACCCTCTATTAACCTGTTACATTGTAACTTGTGATACCCTAACAGTTGATCAATAGCAGTGAATTCCCAAGTGGTACCTGTGGCACCCATCAATGAGTGAGATAAATGACCCTTCTTTTAAAACAAACTTACATGGGCTGTTTGGTATAAAGTAATGGTATTTGAAATAAAACTTTCCTATAGAAATCTACATGTAGTTAATTTGCTCTTTGTACTTACTTAATGTGCAAATAAAATCAAATCAGAAATTTTATTGAAATGCAATTCCAACAATTGGATTATTGGCCTTCTTTTAACTTTAGGAGTCCCACCCCATATAAGAGTAACCTAAATCCTGACCCTACAAGATTTTCCAAATGAGACTTTATGACCATAAGACAAAATAAGTAGACATTAGAGTTATCCTTCTTTGAACTGATTCTCTCCTCTTGTGTATACTCATTTTGTTTTTGTTTTTTTGTTTTGTCTTAGTATAATCTGAAATCACTAAAAAATCAGTGTGAATTGTTGTTTGTATGGCATATGTATGTTTGGGTTGTGTATGCTTGATTGTCATGATTTATATATTGATTTACATATTCATAATTGGTCCTTTGATCAGGAAAAAAGAATTTAAATTTTTTATAAGGTAACAATAAACTCTAACTCTAACCATACCCTAGCTCTAAAGACTGCCAGACTATCATCAATGAACAAACATCATACATATACATAAGGTACTCAATACAGGAACACGTCAACATAGTTCATCTGCATGTATTAAACGCAATAACAATATTTCAGAAGAAGGGACAAATATACCTAAGGTGCAAACCAAAAACCACAATCCATTAGACGGACAAAATCTGGAAGACAAGTGAACAACCACAAGCACAACAAATAAACACTGAAAACTAAAAAATAATAACACGAACTCCTATAAAAACCAGGAGTGAACTCAGGTGCTGTATATAAATTAAGATCAAGACAGAGATATTTTGACCATAATTGATCATGTGATTATTCTTAATATACAAGGTGTTAGATACAATGTAATGGCAAAAGACCTTGGTAATGTTAGGCGAACTTCGGGAACATTATATATGTAATTTATTTAAAAAAATGTCGTAAACAAACTACGAAATGAGTTTCCTGGTTTAAACTTTTGGTGTAACTTATTTTCTGCCAAAAAGAAATCTAAAATACGGACATTATCTATTATTGTCCAGATACCATAGAAAAGTTGCCTTATACGGAGCAGGAACAGCTTACCCTTTCGGAACACCTGGGTTCACTCCTGGTTTTTATAGGAGTTTGTGTTGTTCATTGTTTTTTAGTTTTCTCTGTTTATTTGTTGTGCTTGTGGTTGTTCATTTGTCTTCCCGCGTTTGTCTGTCCAATGGATTACGTTTTTTTTTATTGTTCCTTAGGTATATTTGGCCCTTTTTTTTTCCTAACCAGTGACAATGAAGATTTTTACTGGAAGCATTTTGCTATAGCGTTAGTGTGTTGTTGTCGTCCAGAACAGCAGGTAAGGATTGAAATTTTCAAAACATCATATAATTTTGTTTATTTTCTAGGTTACGCTGTTCCCCATCTCTATGTACAGAAAAAAAAAGAACAAGGCAAAAAGAGCACTAAAATTTAAAGTCAGATAAACAGTATGAGTATGGAATTAACATTCCTGGGAACAGCATCAGCATATCCTACACCAGACAGGGGAGTTTCTTGTATTGCCTTCAAAAATGGTTAGTATCTACTTTCCTTATTTACCATATGTTGTTGTATTTGTGTTTGTTTTAAGAATCAAAACAGAAGGGGTAATTGATTTATAGCAAACAATTTGCTTTTGTGTTCTTATTGTGATGATTAAGTTTTTTGATGACTGGACATTCATTGCTTCAAAGCAAAAATAGCATAACCACATACGTGTACTACTACATGTAGTGGACTAGTATTTGTTGACATGCATTTGACATCAACATTAATTGATAGTGATCACCACTTTTCCTTGCTAAATGTCGATAAACAGCTCTGAATACTTCAGCTTCATTTGAATACCCATAAGATATATTAATTATTTCACGGGTGGATAAGGGAAAATTAAGATTTGGGAAAAATTGGACAATTCTAACAATTCACTATGTGAAAGAATTTATAATTTGATCATTAAATTTGTTCACTTAATGTCTTTACAATTCCATAAAATGTATTAAATACATGTACAGTGAAAGACTAATTATTCATGGTACACCAATTCAATCCACCAGTTTAAGAATCTAATGAAATATGAATCTTCAGACAATTTTAATACATTTCGTAAAAGGAAATATTGAAATGTTAGTTTTAATTAATTGAATTTGTTGGTTACATTTGCTCATAGGGGAACAAAATCTAAGTGTTGATGAAGCCTTAATAAATGGTCATAGGTTGAAATTAATCTAATCTTATGAGATTATAACCATATCAATTTGTTTATTAATATTTTCCAAATTACAAACAGCTTCTCATTTCAACATCTTTTAAATTTGAAATTAAAAACCTATGTCCCCTTTCCCAAACACATGAAAAACTAAATTCACAGTATAGAGAATGGAAACGGGGAATTTGTCAAAGAGACAACAACACGACCAAAGAGTAGAAAACAGCTCAAGGCTACCAATGAGTCTTCAACGAATCGAGAAAATCCCACACCCAGAGGTGGGTTTCAGCTGGCCCCTACAGTGTAATATAGATTTTTTTCTTCAGAGAATTATGTATGGTTATTTGATTGTGGAGAAGGATCCCAGACACAGATAATGAAAAGTTCAGTTAAACCTGGAAAAATTAGCAAAATATTCATATCTCATCTCCATGGTGATCATGTAAGTATGGATTTTCACTTTTTAAAGGAGGCCTAGGGGTCATTTAAGTGGTTTTTACATCACACTTCTGTGTGGTACATGTACATGTGTCTTAATTAATAAAAATAAAAAAAGACATTGAATGCAGATTTTTATATTTTTTAAGATATTTATATTAACCATTATTTGTTTTATTGGGGTTTACGCCGTTTTAAGCACATTTGTCTATTTTGCTGCAGCCAGGTTTTATTGGTGGATGAAGCTGGCATACCCTGAGAGAACCAATGACCTTCAGGAGGAAAATTGGCAGTCCTTGTCAATTAATATCAGAGTCAAACATGAGTTTCGAACTCACAACCTCAGTGTTGATGGGCTAGTAATCATTTTTAGTCATGACAAACTACCTAGACCACTTGGCCAATTTGGCCTCCATTATAATATATGTGTGCATGCAATTGTTGATATATTTTGTAAAATTAACAATGATATCAGAATGTTCCAAATGGAAGTAAGTAGCAATAATCAGGAGTCTTGTCAAAGGTAAAAAGCTGGATCTTTCCCAAATACATTTGATATATATGTAAGACTCAACAAAAACATTGATAAAAATTGAACTTTGATATTGAAAAAGGAGATATGATGGATTAAGGGGGTAGGCCTGGGGTAAGGGAGATAACTCCTATTGATGTTTTTTTCTTGACATCAAACAATAGGAATGAGGTGGCATTACTATGACGTAAAAAATTTCCTCGCATTAGACGAAGTGAAGAGGTTTGGTAAGGGGCATCTCCCTAACGAATCTAAAACTTTTTCAAAATATGTGCAAAATCGATAATTACGTCGGATTTGATATATTGATGAATTATTGCATATTACGATGATTAAAAAGCCGCTCGAAATGAAGAAAATGCTGAGTCAATATTTGCAATAATTTCATAAATCCTTACAAGAATTTTCTACTCGTCCCATAAATTTGTAATATATATAATCTAGACTTAGCCCTCCCCTGAGAAGTGTGTGTTTGTAGTGTGTGCTTATCTCGTCCTCATCTCAGTGGGCGGTTGCTTATATCACATTATCCTGTTAGTCTTATACTGTAATAGTAATAGTCCATCACACATAAAATGTTACACTCCTGACATTTTCAGGATTTTTCAAATAGCATTTAATTGATGAATCAATGTTTTAGAGATACTTTCTGCCTTAAATCATATACTAGTAACCATGATTTGTTGTATAGCATATATATACTACATATAATGAATGATAATGCAGCTTCAAATAGTATTATGGGAAAATCTTTATTTTTTTCAATGTCTTAATATCAAAATTGATCGAGTATTTTGTGAAAACTTGTGGTTAAAATTTCATAATTTTTTGTCATATAACACACATATATGATATTTGTTTTAACAGTTTTTTGTTAGAATTAAACGACAGAATTTTTTTACAGCAGTTTTTGAATATTTAATGAGGCAACTGAAAATGAATGAAATTCCTAACTTGTCTGGTACTTTTTACCTTTGAATTTGCATATAAAGAATGAATTTTACCATCATATTTCATTTTTGATTAAGACTATATCCCTGTTCTTCAGTTCAACAATTATAACTATTTTTTATCAAACATATGTCCTATAAGATGTTGTAATATTCATTAACTTGTGTCATATCATGGAATGAAGTGTACCCCTTAAATGCCCATTTTCAATGAACCCTGTGAAGGAAACGCGTGGTTGAATTTCAACAAAATTTTCTCAGGTGGTGTATTGAGACATATATAATGAATGACGAAAATATAAAAAAATTCAACGAGTGGAAAATTTTGGCCTAACCCAGGCCTATCCCCTTAATTCTTGACATAAAATTCCAGCAAATATTTAACAAAAGTTTAGCAAAGTAACAGACCTACTAATCAAATTTGTTTAAATTATAATATTTCAGTGCTTTGGACTACCAGGGTTAATGTGTACAATAAGCCAAAACAACCAGAGGTCTGAACCAGTAGAAGTGTATGGTCCTGAAGGTCTGAAGAAATATTTACAAACCTCATTAGCTTTGTCACAATCTCAACTAGGATTTGATTATGTTGTACATGAACTAAAAATATTACCTGACCAGTATATATTTGAAACAAGTGGTGCTATTCTCGTAAGTATTTCCTAATGTGAATGTCACACTACAATGAGTATTATATAAAGGAAATAATAGAAATTTTCATATTCAGAAATGAGCTCTCAAAAAGTATGACACCATATTTTAAGATCGAATTGCAGTGTAGGAGATTTTGGTAGCATCATCACTCACTAGATCAATAAGTATAACTAATCAGAAGCCACAGTGTAAAATAGTGTAATGTTTAATCAGCCATATCTGAGGTGAAAATAAGGCATATGATCCTCTAGATTTGTCCTAGGAACTATTTAAAATTTAATTTTAAAAATGTTATCTAACCAAATGATAAAACTTCGTCCTGACAAAAGATAGAATAATTTAGATATGCAAGAAATGTAAATTTGGATTTTTGTTTTTTAAGAATATATACATATGGATTTTGATTAAATTGCCATTTAAATGTTTAACTTTCATAATGGAAGTCAATGATAAATTCCAAGGATTCAGCAATGCTTTCACCTTAATATTTTTTACTCCCTGTGGTTCCAAAATATCTCTTATTGCAATTACTATACCACACACTGTATGTTACTTTTCAATTTGAACATTCCAATGTTATTATATACATGTATACACATTTTGTGCATGTAAAGTGTTCTGTTGGATAGATTTTATCTGGAATGTGGTCGTGCTTACAACATGACTATTGCCGTTTGGAATTTTTACCACTTTCAATCCGTCCTCATGTGAAAACAATGTTAGAAAAGCTAAACAATTACCATTGAGGAATAACCCACCCAAAGTCATTCACAGTTTATTTTGTCTTTCGGTCAATTCATCAGTGTTCATTCCTTTCTATAATTACATTTTTTGCTCACCTGACCCAAAGGGTCAAGTGAGCTGTTCTCATCACTTGGCGTTCGTCGTCCGTTGTTGTCCGTTTACTTTTAAAAAAATCTTCTCCTCTTAAACTACTTGGCCAAATGGAACCAAACTTGGCCACAAGCATCATTAGGGTATTTTGTTTAAAATATGTGTCTGATGACCCCACCTGCCAATCAACATGGCCGACATGGCTAAAAATAGAACATAAGGGTAAACTGCAGTTTTTGTCTTGTATCTCAAAAACTAAGGCATTTAGAGCAAAACTGACAGGGATAAAAATGTTCATCTGGTCAAGAAATACCTGCCTTGAAATTTTCAGACGAATCGGTCAACCCTTTGTTGGGTTGTTGCCCCTGAATTGTTAATTTTAAGGAAATTATGCAGTTTTATGCAGTTTTAGGTTATTATCTTGAATATTATAATAGATAAAGACAAACTGAAAACAGCAAAAATGTTCAACAAAGTAAGATCTACAAATAAGTTGACATGACCAAAATCATTGATTGACCCCTTATAGGAGTTTTTGCCCTTTAAAGACAGCATTCAAAAAAAAGGGGGGATGAGTTCAAAAATTTTTTTCTATGAAACTACAAAGCCAATTGGAACCAAAGTTGGCAGTAATGGTCCTGAGGAGGTTCTCTTTCAAAAATATGTTCAATGACCCAGACTTTTAACCAAGATGGCTGCCACAGCCAAACTTAGTTTAACATAGGGCCCTATGGGAAAATTCATTGAAAAATCTTCTTGTCTGAAACCACTTGACATATTGGAGCAAGACTTGGCAGCAATGGTCCTTAGGAGATCCTCTTTGAGAAATTTGCTCAATTTCATGAACTGTGAACCAAGATGGCCACCACAGTCGAACTTAGTTTAACATAGGACCCTATGGGAAATTCACTCAAAAATCTTCTTGTCTGAAACCACTAAGCCAATAAGAACTATACTTGGTAGCAATGGTCCTAAGATGGTCCTCTTTCAGAATTTGTCCGATGACCCAGACTGTCAACCAAGATGGCCACCACAGCCAAATTTTAACATAGGGTCCTATGGGAAAAATCACTGAAAAATCTTCTTGTCTGAAACCACTTGACATATTGGAGCCAGACTTGGCAGCAATGGTCCTTAAAAGGACTGTGAACTAAGATGATCACCACAGCCGAACTTAGTTTAATATAGAACCCTATTGGAAATTCACTCAAAAATCTTCTCGTCTGAAACTACTGAGCCAATTGGAAAACCAACCAAATTGACTGCAACACTTAAATTTTTAGTCCTGCTCAAGGTGAAAAGTTAAATTCAGGTGAGCAATACAGGCTCTTGAGAGCCTGTAGTTTCTCTGTATGTGGTTTGATTTTTCTGTTTATAGACTTTTGATGTAGATCTAACATGTGGAGACAGATTGCATCCAAATGAAAAACTAGGTCAACTAATAGAATGGGACAAAGAACAAATCTGGCATTTGTAAGTCTTACATGTAGATACATGCATGTGATATATCATGCATTGGGCTTGAGAGTCATTCAATTTAGACCAATCTCACAACCTCACGTGCACACAACAATTTCTCACACATACCTCAACTTCGGTGGAAAAATAAGATGTTTGAAAAAAGCCATTCAGCTTTAAATGATTAAAATATTTTTTTCTTTCTTATATCGCCCTCGACATGAAAAATAGAGAAATGTTTGTTAATGCCTTAATTTCATAATGAAAGTATCATTTTATGGCTATTATACGATTTTGCCCTGCAGTAGGGATCGCTCTCATAGTTTACTTTTCATTATTTACGTAAACAATTTTGTGTTATCTCCCTTGTTTAAGTCAAATTTTCCAAAATTTGCCCTTATGTTATATGGAACATCCAGGAAATTTTGAAGAATCATGTATTCATTTATGGGCCCAATACATTAATAGTAAATTACTATCAAATAGTAAAGGTTTAAATTTTTGGCTGTGTTACACTGAGTGAAATCCGAGTTATAATATTGCGACAAGAAAAATAAATGGAAATGGTGAGCTGTCAAAAGGGGCGTAAAATAGTTTCAAAGAGTCAAAACATTTTTATTCTGCAGCGCTGCTGCAGCAAAGATAAGCTTTAGCTTATCTAGCTGACGCTGTGCGTAAGATTGTTAACACGCTGGTAATGACTTTGTACTGAGCCATCTAACCTCTTTCTATGAATGCTTCCGCATTTTTTACTGTTTGTGTATTGATACAAAGTTAAAGTTTGAAAGTAGTGCAGTCTCCATTATCAGGGCCCCGTTCAACCTGAACCAGTCTCTGTTGTAGGCTTGTGGATTACCTGGGGACATTTTGATCTCTTTCTTTTTAAATAGATTTAATTACATAATTCTTGTACAATACAACTCGGTATAAGCCTTTAATTTCGATGTTTACAATCCAGAAAGCGTGTATCAAAGATAGGTCAAGTCCATCACCTAATCTATTAATACGATTTGATGCTACGTCACATCGACCAGTTGAAAATTTAAACAAAGTTCATGGTCAATATCGGTCTTCACATATATGAATTCCCATGCTAAGGTGTGCTGTTGCGAGTTATTGATACCATAATATTTTCATGAATATTTTTGCGTATGACCAAAAAATAAATAATTGTTTGTTTCCCCAAACCGGTATCAATTTATCAGGTTCGTACACATCTTTCTAGACTATTTAGTGTTTTTCGGAGAGGGCTTTTATAGGTTTAGCCTGTTGACCAATCTTATTCATGATAACTTTTATGAATAAAATATTGTTTATATTAAATAATTATAAACAAATTCGCCTTTAAGACGGATTTTGCAGGCGTGCATTTTAATCAGATCGTGGACAATTCATCGCGCATGCTCAGAAATAGTAAGTACACGGAGAATGTCTAAATATAAATTCTCATTATATGAAGGAAAAAAAATATGTGAAGTGTGCAGTACATTCTTATATTAACCCGAAAGGGGTATTACTAAAAGGCGGAAACGGAAACCGAATACGGAAACGGGAACAAAAAAAAACGTGCAACCTTCAGTTGTTCTTCAATTGTAATAATAAAAAAATAAGGCCACCTAGTTATATATCAAAAACAGTTGATGTTAACGAACAACAGTTGGACAGTGAGCCGATGTTAACGAACATCATCGTCGGACAAGAGAATTAAAAATGACCATTTAAGATTATTTATCAACGAATTGCAAACGAGGAAGAAATATAAAAAAAAGTGAGGACGATAGAAAAATAAGGGATTTGGGGAGAATTTACCTACTGCATATAGAGTATTAGTACATAACCCGGAAGTGTGGGGATATAACCCCCCTCCCCCCTTGAATCCGGAATACGCTATAAATTTACAGCTTGAATCCAGCGTACGTTTAAAATTACTGTTTGAAAACCGTTATTTTGTGCAAATATTCCAAAATTTGCATCTGCGTACGGTATACTGCATGTGTCGCGTACCGCGTACCATGTCTGCGTACGAAATACGCTCTTGGTTTTATTTTCACTTTCGATTGCTACTTTTTGTGCACTATGTTTGCAAAAACTGCTGAATTGCTGAAAATACAATTAGCGCCATTTAAAAGTGAATGGCTGAAACTATAAAACTTCGACTATTGATGGGCAAAATAATTGCAACTGCAGATGTGCAATTTGCTTCCTTAGTTTACCTACATTTTTCATATCCGCACGTCTTCAAACTAGGCGTGTTAAAATTCCACACGTCTTCAAAATGGAATAAATGGCCGGGGACAAAAAGAAATTTAAACCTTTAGTTAAACTTTAAATTATCCCCCGTTTTTGGAGGTCAGTGATGCATGAAGTTGGTGTAAGGGTGGAATTTTATTATAAATTTTTTAGGGATGGCAAAATAGATGAAAAATGCTACTCGGATACTCGTAACTAATACTCGGCAAGTACCCGAATACTCGCATAAAACAGAAATTACATGTGACGAAAACAATTGCCCTTTCAATGTTTACTAACTTTGAAAATTGAATGGTAAATAATTTGCATAAACTGCACAGTTTCAATGAACGTAGATGTGCGTCAAAATAATATCTTTGCAGCCGTAGCATTTTTTAATGCATAAAACTAATAATTTGATATAAAAAAAACTTTTTAAATTTTCTCAACGGTTCAAAAGATATTTAGAATTTTCTTTTCCAACAGAATATTAACTTGCATCTGTGTTTGTTTTTCGGCCATAATTTCGAACAAATGTGTTATGAAAACGTACAGTAACCAAACATCAGTGGTCTATAACGTTGAAAATGTAAATTATTACTAATTAGAATCACAAGAAATTAATGACCATTTGATTAAATATTGCTCAAAATTATTTCAAGGGTCTAGGTTTGTTAATTATGAAATAAAGAATAAACAGCACACTGATTAGTTTTGTTTATTTAACTTGTGATGTGTACACAGTAAAACAGTTAATTATCTGGACAATTAGACGCATAAAAAGTCAGTATGATCTGTTTATTGTTATGTAACAAATTTCATAACAGTTTTCAGAAACTGAAAGAAATATTTAAAAAAAGAAAGATCGTAGTACTAAAATTGGCACTCGATACTCGGACCTTACGAGCGATACTCGAGTATTCGGGTACTCGTTGCCATCCCTAAAATTTTTATTTGTTCATATCTTGATGCACATATATGATAAAGCTTGTTGATGATAACATACTTTCTTTGCGGAAACGAAACTTAAACCCGTAGGTAAACCGGACTTGGGAAGGAAGAACGGACGGACGGATGAACAGACACAGAGACCCGAAGGCTATGCTTTTTAATTAAAGGCAGGGCATACGAAGCACGATTTATCCCAGAGTACCATATATATATTCTGGCTATTCCAACATTTTAAAAAATAGTATTCTGGCTATTCCTACATGCAAAGAACAATAGGTGTTGTTGTAGTGGGTTATGTTGTTTTAGTAATTAGTCACTAATTAATTTTACAGGTAAATTTACCTGAGATTTGTTGGATTCCAAATATTTACCTACATTTTTAATTGATTAAGATAAATAATCATATGATAAATGATGTAATAAAATTTTGTGTTTGGCAACCAGAACTTGATCCACAATGGATTCAAGTTTCATGTAAAAACCAGAAGAGGTGACAGAATATACTGGAAGTGTTCTACTCCTAACTGTTCCGCGACGATAAACACACTGAACAACATACCTACCAAACCAGCTGGAAACCACACACATGAACAGAAAATGCACAGAAACACGGTTTACAGATTCCTTATAAAGACAACAACGACATCCACTCACTTGTACGACGTGCTGCTGTCCTACCTCTGTTACAAATGTACCTCCTGACTCAGTTGAAGACGTTTGGTTTGAAGCACTGCAAGACATCGACAACTCAGACACCAATGTACCAACTCTCCCGTTCACAGACTACGTCACCAGCTACTGGGTAGAGACCTTTGGAACCACTATGCAACAGATGGGCCTATAAGTACAAATCATCTTGAAGGCTGGCATGGGAAGTTAAAGAAAATTGTAAAGGCCCCGCACCCAAACATCTTCAGCATGATTTCATTACTACAACGCGAGGAAGCTGTCCATGCCTGTACTTTATTACAGTACCAAGCCGGGGGAAAACGTGTACCAAGAAAACGCAAGTACAGAGAAATCGACTCAAGAATAACCACACTCAAGACCCGCCTACAGAACCAGGAGATTACACCTCTTCAGTTTGCTGATGCTGCATCCCATCTTCTGCACTTAGACTAAGTTAAAATTTGAAATTTGAAATAGTGCTCTCTCATATATGCTTTGACATTTTAAAGACTTCAATATATAATTAATATATTAATATGTGCTGTAAATGTTCATTGTGCTCCATAGATATGAATGTCATTTTATTTGTATTAAAATAAAGATATCTATAATTTACTCTTGTATTTGTTATAATGAATAAGAGAGACTCAGAAACCAGTGTAAGAAAAATGAATTATTCCCAAACACCATGCATGCCAACACACATTTACCTTTGAAAATATCACATCTTGTTTTTACAGTACAAACAGTCATAATCCATTGTTTATACAAACATTCTGGCTATCCCTACATGAAATTCTTACTAATTAAGGTCTAGAATTTAAAATGTTGGAATAGCCATAATAAACCATAAACAGTTAAGAATTGAAAAGTGGGGAGGAGTCGTGTCTCCTACTAGTTCAATATAATGAAATTTTGCACAATGACGACCCTTTCTTAGCTGAGCAACTTTTATCCTTACATTGATTATTTATCTCCATTTGTTTGCATTGAAATGGTTAAGGCAATTAAAATTTACAAAAATTGTTATTTCAATGGCAATAAATCAATCTGGATGTCCAATTGAAACGGAGTTTTGCACAATGACAGATCTACGTAACCAAAAAATAAAGTTAAAAATGTCTATGTGAAAACTTTGATAGTTGCCTTCGTTTTCAAATTATTTGCAGAAAAGGTTGACTATTTTTACTATGATTTTACATGTAGCCAGCATCCCATGATGGAGAGACAATGTATACAAGTTTCAGTGGTTTCAGAGAAGGTTTGTTTTCTTTTTTAAAACTTAACTGACCACGACGGCAACGGGTGATTGCAGACGGATGCATTATGATGGCATTAAATCTTGATTCATGGCCAGGTGAGCTAAAAAACCAACAAGAAGCTATGAAAGAGCCTAAATCACTCACCTTGAACTTCAAACTCACCACAAATACAATAACCTTGAAAACAGCTGCATGCATATATAAATTAATTTTCTTTATTGAATATTTTGCACTCTGGCAGATAAACGTCAAAAATTTATTTCAGGGTCTGACTTAGGTCGATAGATCATTGACATGTCTTTGTCATAAACTGTTTATATATGTTTCATGGCAATAAAATTGATTGTTATTGTTTTGCAGGTATACCTAAAGAACAACCATGCATGCAAACTTTCATTGAATTATGCCCAGTAGTTTCAGGGAAGATTTTTGACAAATTGTTTTAACCAAGTTTTAAAATCCACATTTTCACACTTGTATATAGCTCATAATTTGACATTATACTGATCTACATTTGTAGCCAGAAACCAAATACCAATGGCATCAGACCGAACGGACTGCAGACGACGACGGATGCCAAATGATGGCAATGCTCATGGGCTTTTGGTCAGGTGAGCTCAAATTGCTTTCTTAAAACAAAAACTGTCTGACAAAATCGTTATTAGTACCGATTGGTATTAAAGAAAAAGTAGAAAGTTGACACAGTTTCCCAAAGTCTAAAAAGGCATGGGATGAGTACTTTTATTATAGGGCCCTAAACCTGCATTTTAAATTTTTGGAAAACTTCAGCAAAAAATTGATTTTTATGCATATTTTCCGAAGACAATAAAACAATAACAGTGAGTTTTGTCACAGTTATAGTTTTAACGTGGTATTTTAGAAAAATGCCTTTTTTATATAAAAACCACAATTTTACTCTTGATTTTTGAATGCTTACTATAATATATGTGTAATTATCTTATGATTACTTGTGAAATACATTTTTAATTTGACAACTGACCATGTTGTACGGTCATAACTTGGAATAACTTAGATTTCAAAAAATAATAGGAAGTTTTGTATATTTTCCATCGAGTTCTATGTCGATATGTGCCGCTACTTTAAAAAAAAATTTTAACACTTACCCTTGCAAGAACTTTTTAAATTGTTCTTCCCACATGCCTATATGGGGTCGGTGGCAGATATGAGCAGAATGAAGTACCGTTGTCTTGGAGGGCAATTTTATTTAAAAAATGTCTCGAATGATTGGTTATTTAAAAATCTTTAGAGTAACAACGATAAAAAATTCTCAAACATACATGTCATCTGACAGTTCTAATGGATTATCTTCATTTATTATATATTACTCTAACACCGCTTCTAGTTTAAAATTATCTTAGGACCGTTATGCCATGGGGGATATAAATGATTTATTGGATTCTCAATTAACACATTTCGACTTCAGTCCCTTTAAAGGATTTAGATAAGACCAGATATTTATCACGGCAAGCAAATCCTTGTTAAAAATATATTAAAGCATCAAAAGACTTTCGGTGGCAAATACCTAGAAGCATACCACGTGTACTTTGCTTGTAGTAAGAGGATATCGCGGCCGGGGCTAGTTTTTCGGCTTAAGTCGGAACAGTTCTTTAAAAATGAAATTACAGTACAGAGGACCACGTAGTATAAAGATATGCATAAGCGATCTATGATAATTCAAGTTGTTCAATACAATACAGCATAAACATGACTGTTAATTTTACTAGAAACCAAATGTGCAGATTATACGTAACAACAGACAATGCAACCAAGTCCCATACTATGTCGATTATACCCGGCTTTAAGAGTATATACATGTAACCATGTAACATTCATTAATTAAGAATTGAATGCATCTTTTTGTAGCTTCATTGGCATGTAAAAGTGTGGACCGAAGCGCTTCATACAAAAAATCACGGTGCCTTCGGTCCACACTTTGACATGCACATAAACTTTAAGCTACAAAAAGATGCATTCAGTTTTTATAATTACATTTTAGTGCAAAAATACTTTAATCTGATAATATTAAGTAATGCACGCGGTAATAATCAATTTTGCTAGGTGTCTCGTGCTGTTGATTTTCATTCTCGGGGGGGGGGGGGGGGGGGGGGGGTTCACTTCCAATATATGATGAGGTAGGGATGAGCCGCTGGAATAGGTACATTTTTCACGCTTCGTAATATATGATAAGGGTGATGAAAATATGCGATAAGCATAGGAATTACTGATGGGATTATGTGATAAGGTCAATATGTTGCATCTAAATAAAATATCATTCAGTCTGACAGTTTATGTGTAAAATCAATCATTGCAGTATAAATCAAACATTGTTTTTCTTGAAAATAAAGAATTTCTGTTCATTGTAATCATTTTGATCCAAATATATGAAAAGGTATACTTTTCGGCATAAATATATGATTAGGTATACTTTTCTGCTAAAAATATGAGATAAGGTATACATTTTTGAGATTTTTAATATATGATAAGGGTGGGGGTCCTTGTGTGCCAGCTGCTCACCCCTACCAAAAAACATATTGAGTGAACCCCCCCCCCCCCCCCCCCCCCCCCAAGTTTTCATTTAGACATAAAAGACAGCTTGTTAACTACATGTCGCAATGTTATTGGTTAAGAAGCATGTTATTACGTCACAATGTAATTATTATATTTTTAAATAAAAATCGTGAAGTTTTCCGTTTCCGTTTCCGTATTCCGTTTCCGTTCCGTTTCCGCCTTTTAGTAACACCCATTAGAAAAGTACACCGTTGTTTTATACGGAATGGAATAAAAGAAACAACAATTAAGTTGAGAGAACACGAGGATTATTAATACAGCACATGTATTGTTTTTATAATTATTAATTGACCCAATTAATTTTTTTCGATTCCATACTGGATTCATCTAATTTGACCCCCACGAAGATCGTACGGCTATTTTCGACAATTAGTAGAGCATATAAATTATCTGAACAGTGTTTGGTCGTAATATCGACAATCTGGCAACACGGGAAATTCATATGGAGCGACCATTTGACTCGATGGGGTGGTTTTGGGTGACGATATATATGTCCAAGAACAAGACTTATCAATCGTTTTTGAAATTATTATTTGTTATTGAACGATTTTGGAATGACGTTACATCAGAGACATATAAAACATGTCTCTGGTTAAATATCAAATTTCGTTCTCACTTATCCTCAACAAAAACAAAATAGGCTATATCGTCAATTTTCCCCGTCCCGTCCCAAATACGGGGATATTTAAAAAAAATGCATTCGGGATCTTTATAAATCTGAAACTATCTTATATACTGTTCCTCAAATATTCCCGTGTATCTCTGAAACACTGTCTTATATATACTGTTCCTCAAATTTCCCCGTTTAACTCTTTAACGCTGTCTGTCTGTCTTTTATTTCGTTATTTTCTTCAAATTAAATTACAAATTATTACGAAATAAATGTCATCAATTGAGATATTTTTTGTTTAGTCTGTAGTACTTTTTTCTTAATGCATATAGTCAAATTGCACGTATTTGGTTATTAAAAATGTTATCTTTTGAAAAAATGTAATGATAACAGCATTTTATTTGCTTCCTATACTAATACATTTTGTACATAACGGAATAAATGTCATTGATTAATCTTTGTTTCGTTTTAAGACGAAATCAAATTTCGCCGTCTGTTTACAAAATGTAACGTTTCCTGTGTTTGGAATTTTCCTCAAGTACAAATACAACAATTAAAAAAACTATTGACAATCTATATATTATCCATTTCATTCGTTCTTGGTCGGTCTGCAATAGGTCATATCAAATTTCCCCGTTGACGATATAAGAAAATTCAATATTTGTCCCGAACATCCGTAAGTCTACCTTTTTATGGCATTCATTAGTTATTTTTCCAAATTGTATTGATTGAAGATTTTATCGTATCGTGGTATATTTTCCCGCCAGTTTTTGCACGAGATTTTTGTGATCTTTTCAAAGACACACGTACATACTTTGACACCGTCAGTTCATGTTACACAACCAAGTTCATAATACCCTGACCGTTACTTCAAACTATATACCGCGGTCAAGATTATTGTCAATCATTCACTCGTCTACAGGTGACTCATTTATTTATGCTGACACTGATGTTGGACAAATCAGTTATTACGAACGTAAAAAGAAACTCCCGACTGTATAGGAATAAAACGTATCACAAAATACCGAAATAAATTTGATGCACAGTATGGCCATTTCGTTGATTGACAACTCAACAGCAGTGCTCGAGATCAAAATATTAATAAGCACAAACCATCAAAAATCAAAACAATTAAAACAAACAGGTATCCAAACTCAGCTAAGAGTTACCTCTGCATCAAAAGGAAGAATTATAAAGTTATGAAAAAGATTGGAATTAAGTTAATAAGAAACCATAACGTTAATTTTTAACCGTTTTATTATATCGATCTGCTGACAATCCACTGTGTTTTTCCACAGTCAAAATGAAGTTTCACCAGAAAAAGGATGCCCACGTTCAACGAAGTCAATAACAATCCGACGTGGATAGGATAGTTGGTGGGCAATTCTAAAAAAAACTTTGGCATTGCGCGGTCCATTATACTTATTCCGATTGCTCCTACGGGAAATTTCATACAAAAATCTTCATCTAGAGAACCACTGAATGGATTGAAACGAAACATAGCATGAATGTTCCTTATGACGTTCTGGCCAAGTGTTGTTACTTTGGTGCCGATCTGTCGTCTATGATGACCTTCTGCGGAAGACTTAGTTCAACATAGGACCTTATGAAAATACATACAGACGGCTTCTTGAAAATATCTGAATGGATTGAAACCAAACATGGCACGGATGTTAATCTCAAGGTCCCTTATCGATGAACAAATGGAAATATCAGGTGAGCGAGGTGGTTTATTTACTTGCATATGTGATGTTTTGGATGCCACTCTCTGCTACTATCTTTAACTTTAGTTTTGTAAACATAGAACTAATATACAACTGTAATTTGTTTTTTGAATCAATTTAATTATCTATGTTAATTCTTTGTTTTACTTGAACTCTTTTCCTTATAGTATCTCCCTTGTTCAGTGATTTGACCTTTGATAGTATTGGCATAACCCTTTTTGGTCATTTTGGTGATTTTGAATTGCTTTTCAACCTTTTGAAATGTGCTCATCTTGTGCATCAAAATTGGTATCAAAGAATTGTATTTTTACCATTGGAGTCGATATGCCACTGCTGGTGAATTCCAAGTCCCCGAGGATATCCCCAGCTCAGTTGCTAGTATTTTGATACTGACCCGAAACTGATACTTAGAATATACTGTTGCAAAAATGTAAAATTTTGCAAAAACCTATGGAGTATCTCCCTCGTGCGTGCTATATCATTAAAACGTTTTGGCATAACCCCTTTTGGTAATTTTGGAAATTTTGAATTGCTCTTCAACCTTTTGGATTATTGTTTTAGATTTCAACATTTTATGCCTTGAACACAACTGATGAGTCGTAAATTACATCTTGTGCATCAAAATTGGTATCAAAGAATTGTATCTCTGATGATTCATAATTCAGAAAGTGATTATTTACTCTTACACTGAAGAATATGTTATGTTGTACGATAGTTTAAATGTTGTTAGCCTTTTGGACAGAAATTCAGTCTGTCCCCCAATTAAAAAATGTTGTTACCCTTGTGGACAGAAATTCAGTCTGTCCCCCAATTTTTTTGTACCCAGTTTCTCAAACATGCCTTTTCAGAAGTTAATGAAACTTTGCATACTGTTAGATCCTTGTCCATAGATGTGCGCATGCGAAGTATGTCCTGGTCCAATACTTTTCCCATAACTTTATACCATTTTGTTCCCTCAGTTATACCCAGTTGGACTTAGAAATTATGAGACAATTCACCATGATAAGGATGCCCTGGTCCATTAAATTAAGGTCCCCTCACAGTTCTAGTTTTACCTGTTTTTGAACAAAATATTGAACTTTATTACTTGTTCTAACTTCACAGTTACATGAGTTATTTAAGTGAATTACTGAATAAGTGAAAATGGTCAGAATGTAGCATTTATTATACCCCCTGCAAACACAGTATTTGTTTTTTTTTGGGGGGGGTAGATAGGAATTGTCCATCCGTCTGTCTCTGTCCATGTACATTGTAAGCGCAACTCCTCCTAAACCGTTCAATTCATTTTGATGAAACTTTATATGAAGGTTGGGTATCATATGTAGATGTTTATGATGCAAGATAATTATAGCTGGATGCTTGCAAAGGGAGATAATCAAACTTAAGGGTTTTACAAATTTAAATCTTGTCAGCGTTACTCCTTAACCGTTCAATGCATTGTGATGAAACGTTATATGAAGGTTGGGCAGCATATGTAGATATACATGAAAGAAGACAATTATCGCCGGATGCTTGCAAAGGGAGATAATCCTACTTATAGGTTTAAAGTTTGTAAGCGTAACTCCTAGTATTGCAAATGAGGTATCACTCAGTGAGGTCACTCGTAGTTCTAGTTATTCATGGATTGTGATGGTCTTTAATCAACCATTCAGCTTATCCATTAGTTGAATTACTGGTTAAAGATATCCGTTCTAAATGGAATAGTATAAATGTCTCCAAATTTGTTCAATGATCAATTATTCTATTGCACAATGGTAGATTTGAAGTAAATTTAATATATGTTAGTGCAGTATCAGAAACCCTGTTAAGACTCAAAAGAACAATAAGGCATAGGAAAATGAGGTTAGGGCGAAAAATTTAGCAGCAGCGCTGCAGATCAGCACTTCAGTGCTATGTTTTTTATTGGTTTCAAAGAGTCAACACCTTTTTATTTTTATTGGTTTCAAAGAGTCAACACCTTTTTATTTTTATTGGTTTCAAAGAGTCAACACCTTTTTATTTTATTGATTTCAAAGAGTCAACACCTTTTTATTTTTATTTTTTACATGCTCATGATCAAGACCATATTGGTCGAAACGTTGGGTATTTTTATCTCTTTAGTTTGTTGTTTTTTTACAATTTTATATTTGATTTTGTTCGACTTGTATATTTCATACATTTTAGTCGTTTTATGCCCCTTTTGACAGCTCACCATTTCCATTTATTTTCTTGTTATCTATTGTCGCATGAGCTGTTTCGCAACATACTTAGTTTTTTATAATATGGTGAATGTTGGGCGGGTGGGTGGATAGGGGGTCAGTTAGTCAGGCGGATGAGAAAAGTAGGGTACCTATTTTGTGTAATCAACTCCTCCTACAGTTTTCAATCCAGAGTCCTCAAACTTGGTAGAATGTTTGTATATAAATTGGACATGTGCACCTCCTATTATGGATACATTTGGAATATTTTTGAGGAATTTTCTCATTGTGAAAATTAGTTTTAAGCAACATTCTTTAAGGAGGGTACCTATTTTGTGTAATCAACTTCTCCTACAGTTTTCAATCCAGAGTCTTCAAACTTGTTAGAATGTTTGTATGTATATTGGATATGTGCACCTCATATTATGGATAAATTTTTGATAGTCCAGTCAATCTAGCATAAATTTGACCCTAACCTTAAAGTAATTGCAACAGAAGCTTTTTAAGTTTTAATCTTTAGCATTATACCCCAAATATACACAGAAAAAAGTCCAACAAAATCTAACTTGAGAAAGACTAAAAAATTACGATTTTAGAATTCTTATGGAGATTTGCATTGAAAATGGGAGATAACTCTGCAAAAAAGGCAGAAATATCAATAAAAATTATAACTTTACCGCTTCTTTTCAGCAGAATGTATTGATTCTTGATATTTTAGCCGTCTTTAGAGTATAACAAACAACTATAAAGGTGTTTTCATATCTTTTATCAAGCTACAACCTAGATTTTGTAATTCATTAGTTGACCATTTATTAAATTTTTCAACATGTCAAGGTAAAGAATCTCAAATTTAATAAAAATAATTAAGCATACATTCTTCTTTTTGTGGTTTAAAGTTTCTTTAAACAAAGTAGATGCTGAACAAATATAATTTACATATATAATAATACCAAAATTTCACATTATTTTTTCAAAATGGTCACAAAGCCACAAATTTGCAATTTCTTTAATGAAAAATGTGCAAAAAAAAAAATAAAAATACCCATAACACTTCAGTTTTGTACATTTCATGAGCAGAAGATTATATAATTTAGTCAAATACGAACTTATAACCCCATCAAAATATCATACTTTACATGAATTTTAAGAAAATCAACCAAAACCTGACAAAAAAGACTCATTTTTGCAGAGTTATCTCCTCTTTCCAATGTTAATTTTCATAGGAAATTAAAAATGCTGATTTTGAGTTTTCCTCAAGTTAGATTTTATGGGACTTTTTTCTGTGTATATTTGGGGCTTAATGCTATAGATTAGAACTAAAACATTTTCTTTTGCAATTAGTTTGAGGTTAAAACTTAGTTTGACTCGACTATGAACATTTTGCAGAATTTCCAGATTGTGAAACTTAGTAAATTTTTAGCAACATTCTTTAAGAAGAGTACCTATTTTGTGTAATCAACTCTTCAAACTTGGTAGAATGTTTGTATATATATTGGACATAAACACCTCCTATTATGGATACATTAAGAACACTTTTGCATAATTCCCAGTTACTGTAACATTACATATTCTTATAGTCTTCATTTCATAAATTACAATAACATTTACAAATTTCATCTCCTTAGTCATTGTTAAGTAAATGTAACCAGGCCATTTGATTCCTTGACCAATTTTTATAACTATTTGCAATAATAACCTGGGACATTTTTATTTTTTCTGTTACAGATATGAGGACAATAAAATAGATGTCAAAGCTGTATGGTTACGTCACAGGATCCCTTCATTTGGATTTGTCATTCAAGAAAAACCAGTTCCTGGAAAGTAAGGTATTTTTGTTGAAATTAGTTCAGTAGCTTTCATATCAGTCTCTACAAGAATTGTATGAAGTAGTTCATTATTCAAGGTTTTTATAGATAGATATAAATTTGAATGGTTTTCAAAAACAATATGAGATATTCTGGAACTTAAAAAAAGCTTGTAATTTGGAATCATTCGTGATGTAGTGTATCTGATTCAGGCATTTCCTTTTCTATTTTAGGTTAACATAGTCATTAATCGTCTATAGTCCAGGGTACCAGATATGTGTAAATTTGTCAGTAAACCAACTGCTTTATAATCAGCAGGTTTACCGGAGCAGATATAAACCAATGTCCAGAGTTTGTGTCATAAAATATCTCCTTTATTCTTACGTGTAAAAAGGCCAAGACTGGAATTGAATAAATAGCATTTAAAAAATATTTCAACACATTAGATCAAAGGCAAACTTTATAGTAACACTGTAACATTTTTTTTAGCTCACCTGACCCAAAGGGTCAAGTGAGCTTTTCTCATCACTTGGCGTCCGTCGTCCGTCGTCCGTCGTCGTCCGGCGTCGTCGTTAACATTTTACATTTTGAACTTCTTCTAGAGAACCACTGAATGGAATGAAACCAAACATGGCATGAATGTTCCTTATGAGGTGCTGACCAAGTGTTGTTACTTTGTAGCCGATCCATCATCCAAGATGGCCGCCAGCGGGGAACTTAGTTTAACATAGGACCCTATGGGAAATGCATACAAATGACTTCTTTTAGAGAACCACTGAATGGAATGAAACTAAATCTGGCATGAATGTTCCTTATGAGGTGCTGACCAAGTGTTGTTACTTTGTAGCCGATCCATCATCCAAGATGGCCGCCAGAGGGGGACTTAGTTTAACATGGGACCCTATGGGAAATGCATACAAATGACTTCTTTTAGAGAACCGTTGAATGGAATGAAACCAAACATGGCATGAATGTTCCTTATGAGGTGCTGACCAAGTGTTGTTACTTTGTAGCTGATCCATAATCCAAGATGGTCGCCAGCGGGGGACTTAGTTTAACATAGAACCCTATGGGAAATGCATACAAATGACTTCTTTTAGAGAACCACTGAATGGAATGAAACTAAATCTGGCATGAATGTTCCTTATGAGGTGCTGACCAAGTGTTGTTACTTTGTAGCCGATCCATCATCCAAGATGGCCGCCAGAGGGGGACTTAGTTTAACATAGGACCCTATGGGAAATGCATACAAATGACTTCTTTTAGAGAACCGTTGAATGGAATGAAACCAAACATGGCATGAATGTTCCTTATGAGGTGCTGACCAAGTGTTGTTACTTTGTAGCCGATCCATAATCCAAGATGGCCGCCAGCGGGGGACTTAGTTTAACATAGAACCCTATGGGAAATGCATACAAATGACTTCTTTTAGAGAACCACTGAATGGAATGAAACTAAATCTGGCATGAATGTTCCTTATGAGGTGCTGACCAAGTGTTGTTACTTTGTAGCCGATCCATCATCCAAGATGGCCGCCAGCGGGGGACTAAGTTTAACATTGGACCCTATGGGAAATGCATACAAATGACTTCTTTTAGAGAACAACTGAATGGAATGAAACTAAATCTGGCATGAATGAACCCTTATAAGGTGCTGACCAAGTGTTGTTACTTTGTAGCCGATCCATCATCCAAGATTGCCGCCAGAGGGGGACTTAGTTTAACATAGGACCCTATGGGAAATGCATACAAATGACTTCTTTTAGAGAACCGTTGAATGGAATGAAACCAAACATGGCATGAATGTTCCTTATGAGGTGCTGACCAAGTGTTGTTACTTTGTAGCCGATCCATAATCCAAGATGGCCGCCAGCGGGGAACTTAGTTTAACATAGAACCCTATGGGAAATGCATACAAATGACTTCTTTTAGTGACCCACTTAATGGAATGAAACCAAACATGGCATGAATATTCCTTATGAAGTGCTGACCAAGTGTTGTTACTTTGTAGCTGATCCATCATCCAAGATGGCCGCCAGCGGGGAACTTAGTTTAACATAGGACCCTATGGGAAATGCATACAAATGACTTCTTTTAGAGAACCACTGAATGGAATGAAAGTAAATCTGGCATGAATGTTCCTTATGAGGTGCTGACCAAGTGTTGTTACTTTGTAGCCGATCCATCATCCAAGATGGCCGCCAGAGGGGGACTTAGTTTAACATAGGACCCTATGGGAAATGCATACAAATGACTTCTTTTAGAGAACCGTTGAATAGAATGAAACCAAACATGGCATGAATGTTCCTTATGAGGTGCTGACCAAGTGTTGTTACTTTGTAGCCGATCCATAATCAAAGATGGCCGCCAGCGGGAGACTAAGTTTAACATAGGACCCTATGGGAAATGCATACAAATGACTTCTTTTAGAGAACCACTGAATGGAATGAAACTAAATCTGGCATGAATGTTCCTTATGAGGTGCTGACCAAGCGTTGTCACTTTGTAGCCGATCCATCATCCAAGATTGCCGCCAGCAGGGGACTAAGTTTAACATTGGACCCTATGGGAAATGCATACAAATGATTTCTTTTAGAGAACCACTGAATGGAATGTAACAAAACATAGCATGAATGTTCCTTATGAGGTGCTGACCAAGTGTTGTTACTTTGTTGCCGATCCATCATCCAAGATGTTTAGAAGTCTATCAGAAAATTGTAAAAAAAATTCTGAATGGTCACAACTTGACCACATATTCAAAAATAATAATGATAAGATGTCTTCAGTAGCTATTGTAATCACATTAGATACAGGTGAGCGCCACAGGCTCTTGAGAGCCTCTAGTTCCAATTCTGAACAAAACCTGTATAAACATTCCCAATCTTATGAGTACAGGACCCTGTATACAAAAGGTCAGATTAACCCTAGCAGATATTTTATTTATGTCTATGAGCATCAGTTTTTTGCCGGGTTGCACAGAGTGCAAATCCGGGTTATAGTATGGTGAATGTCGGGCGGGCGGCGGTGGGCGGCGGGCGGGCGGGGAAAATGGGTACCTATTTTGTGAAATCAACTCCTCCTACAGTTTTTCACCCGCACCATTGAAATTTCGCAGAATGTTTTAATACATATTGAAGATGTGCACCTCACTTTATGGAATTATTTCAGGAATTATTTCCCATTTTTCCAAACTTTGGAACTTAGTCGTTTTTTTTTATTGACATCTTCAATAGAGGGGACCTATTTTGCAAAATCAACTCCTCCTACAGTTTTTCACCCATATCCTTGAAACTTCATAGAATGTTTCTATATATATTGAAGATGTGCACCTCACTTTATGGAATTATTTCAGGAATTATTTCTCATTTTTCCAAACTTTGGAACTTAGTCGTTTTTTATTGACATCTTCAGTAGAGGGTACCTATTTTGCGAAATCAACTCCTCCTACAGTTTTTTCTCCCACATCCTTGAAACTTTGCAGAATGTTTTCATATATATTTAAGATGTGCACCTCGCCTTATGGAATTATTTCAGGAATTATTTCCCATTTTTCCAAACTTTGGAACTTAGTCGTTTTTTTTATTGACATCTTCAATAGAGGGTACCTATTTTGTAAAATCAACACCTCCTACAGTTTGTCACCCGCATCCTTGAAAGTTGAAAGAATGTTTCTATATATATTGAAGATTTGCACTTCACTTTATGGATATGTTTTGAGAAATTTTTTGCAATTCTTGAAGACTTTCATTATTCAAGCACTGAGGATTTCTTCCCATTTTTAAAAGAGGATACAATTTGTGATGTCACTTCTGATTGACTTTTGTCTGTATAAATATTCATGACTGCCAATGTGCAATATGATCTTGTAATCACCTTTGTCACCACTACAGTAAACACCCAGTAAAGCAACCCGGCCATTTGTGTCTTTGACCCATTTTTTTGTTTATCAAATATGAAAATATTCTTGATAATCATTAAAGAAACAGAATCTTACATCATTTCTGAATGATTATTGGATTTACTAACTGTTGATAGTTCAGTTGTCATATTTTATCTATCTTGGTTAGATATATCTGATAATTCACCACTACAATGTATCAATGTACATGTTAAGAATCTATATTGCTCTGATTTAGTGAAAATCAGTGAAAAATTCTACCAAGGAAGTAAAATTTTATGGTTTTAAATTTTTTTACTTAAAATTTAACAGAAATATGAAAGGATATGTTGTAATGGTATTACATCAATGATACAGCATCCAGTCATATTATTTATAGAGGCTTACAATAAGTTACCACAATCAAAATTTTTTAGTTTGACTACAAGTTTTAACAAATGAAATGCACTGTAACGCATGATCGATTGAAATTCTTTTTGCGTAAATTATTTTTGGCAAGGTTTAAAATTCAAATATCTGATGAAAAATTGATAGATGTTTATATCAATAAACTTTAAGGTTAAAGTTTGAATTTTGAGAGAAAAGTTTAGTAAAGAGTTAAACTATAAAAGATATTTTGAATATAAGCAATGACATTATAATTGTCACTTTTGTCGGAATATGAAATTCTAATCACAGACATCATAGAATGAATAGAACAAATAATTAAAATTACTTTTGAAATACGGTGCAGATTTTTAAAAAATTCTGTGTCAAATATTTCTCTTGATCACCTTCATTTGCCCCTTTGTACCTGTTCATTGAAGAAATTGGCTAACAGGTTTAATTGTTACGTATTACTATTGAAAATCACCAATTGAAACCATGTTTTTATTGTGTTTACATATTTAGCCAAGTGACAAAATGGTAATTCGAGATGTAGCAATTTTCTTATAATGTATTTTAATTCTTTTAAAACAATACAATTTTATTGCCACATTTTACAAAAATAAAGGTTCATATTGTAGTGCAAATGTGCAAGACTTTTCACGAAGATATCCGCCTTGGTCATTGAGAAATAATGAAATTATAATTTTACGCCAAATACAAACAGTAAATTTGAGTTGAAAAAGAATCAGAAAATGGCTTTTCCCCCCAATTTCGACACAAGAACATCATTGTTTGTATTCTTATATTCTCAAGCTTCAAATTATATAAAGATATACATCTTAAATTATAATTTGTAAATTTGTGCAAACATGATCGTTTCTTACGGAAGTTTGCTCAATATTGTAACTTGTTGTTAGTCTCTATAGATTGTAAACATCATTGTTTTAATTTTCATAGCTACATGTATCTTATGAAAAACATGCAAAATTGATTTGCAGATTAGATCCTGAGAAGCTTAAAGCTAAAGGCATTCAACCAGGTCCCTTGTATGCTAAAATAAAATCAGGAGAGACAATCACATCATCAGCAGGGGAAAAGGTTTGCATAGAAGTTTATTTGCTAGACCAAAGAGTTAAAAATCAAATACACTGCATAAAGGAATAACAAAATGAAGTACAGAGATTTTGTCCATTATAAAAGTTCAGAAACCTCAGTTTCACACCCTAATATTGATAATTTTATTATACAGCTGCAGTATTTAGTTTCAAAAGAAATTGCAGACATGATAAATATTGCAAAGAAAGTTTGTGCAATTTTGAAAGTCTAAATGCTAGAATAATAATTTTAAAAGATGTCACTTTTATATAGTCTCAAGGAAGTATTTCTTTAAAATTGTTTCTGGACTCTTAATAAATATGTATTTAAAAAATTCCAAATATTGAATATCAATTTCAATTCTAAAGCAGATTCCATAATTTTTGTTTTGATTTAGTTTCATTAAATATTGCTGTAACAGGTGTTATTCCATAATACATTATAAAGGCTTAATTCTTTTGAAAAGTTATCTCCCTTTCATATTTTGAATTTGAAAAGGGAGTCTGTTTCTTCTGAGGACATGTTTGGAAAAAGTTATGTCCCTTTGATTTATTTAGACACTTTCAAGAAAGAGCTAAGTCATTACAACTGCAGGTCTGCATATAGGATGTTCTTGAGATTTTAAATTTATTAAAATATATCATCTTTCAAACTAATCATTGAACCTAATTTGAGTATTTGCTTTCCAGTTCTTTGGACAGTTTTAGTAAAAAAAGTTAGAAAAATTCCTGAAATAATCAAAATGTAGATATATTTTGACATAAAATGAAAATTGTATGCAGGGCCAAGAAATGGACCTTGAAAGATAGAAAAAAATCAAAATCTCTAAGCCCATTGCTTAATTCTGAAATATTTGAAAAAAATCTTAAGCACCTATATTTAAAACAAAATAAATTTTATATCATTACTACTATGGTATATAAAAGCTTTTTAATATAGTTACTTACTATATAATACATGTGTATGTCCCAAAATAAACAATTTATTTTATGAAATGATGAGAACCTTTCTTCGGTTCATTCCCGTTTAGCCAACTTTTTGAATTTTTAGGTATTACAGGTAAAAAAGGAAAGTTGGATAGATGAGATCAAAGTTAATTAGGAACAAAAGATTCTTGATTAGGGCTTGGGTTGGATGACAAAGGTAATAATCGACTGAAAATTATTCCAGGAACATATTTCTTAAGTATATAAGTATATAGTGCACTACTGACATTTGCAAATTGTAACTCTAGTATTTTTTTTAGGATTTTTGGGTGATTTTTTAAAAAATATATTTTGTTTCCAGTGTTTATCTTGATACAGACATTTATTGTAACTAGATAACATATTTGTTATAATGATTTTTTATTTCTTGTTGTTAAGTGACCAATTTCATTTTCATAAATGTGCATCAAATGTTGTTCTTAATTCTGTAAGTTTTTGTGTGTATTTGGTGATTTAATGATTACTGCTTGGTGAGTATTCAACCTATTGAAGATATGTATTGGCTTATCATTTCTATTTGCTCTTATATTTTTTACATGTCCCCAATATTCTCATATCCTTTTTTCTGATTTCTATATTTTATCATTGTATACTATAAGAAAGAAAAACTATTAAATTATTATCTTTGTTTTATTATATACAAGAGAACGTATAAATTAATACAATATTAGCACATTTTGAAGTAGCAATATATATTTAGCACAATAAATGGTAAACAATAAAAGTGTCACAAATCAAAAGCAATTTTCAGCACAAAATGTTTCTTGTATCTTCTTCCGAGTTTGAGTAGGTGGGAAACAGCATCTGTGTACTGGAAAACGTCGATCTGTCCTTGCTGCAGTCGCTCATTAAGATGTCCTAGTCTGGTGTCGATGTTGCGGTATTTCGGCCTGCGAGTCTTGTGTTTACCCCCTGCAGCATACTTAAATTAAGTGGCAGCCCGAGTATTCTGGAGTTTCTGGATGATGAGGAACAGATTTGGGTGAGCCTTGTTTAACTGGTTGTTGAGTTTGTGGTGCCAGCCTTCCAGATGGTTAGTGGTCCTTGTTCCGACGGTTGAGTAGTGGTTCCAATTCGCTGGTTCTCTGTCAACCCACTGTTCGGTAACATAGTCGTTTAAACTGGTGGTCTTTGCGTCGTTGGTTTGGTAGTATCGAGTGCATTGAACCATACTTCTTCTACTTGTTGAGGAGGTACCAAAGGTAGTGCGGAAGCTCTTCTTACATGCTGGTATGTGATGATCAAGCATAATTAAGACTGAATACTAGTTGCTCATAGTGATTTTTCAAGCCACACTTTCTCAAGTGTCCTCACAATTTCATAAAAAATGTGGTTTTTTTTCTTTTTTTAATTTGCTTCAATTAATTTTAAAATAATTTCAATATTTTCATAAATATTTTAATCAAATCCTAACAATTTCCCCCATATTACTGTTCTATTTACATATAATGTTAATCCAAACAGGAACAAATTTTCAGTCACAATTTAAGATGACACCTAATAATTACTTAATAAAGAGCCCACTAATTAACTACAAACTAAAGTTGGCTAAACGGGAATATTGTATTATACCTGATTTTCAAAAGTTGGCAAAACGGGAAGACACCCTTTCTTCATTAAAAGATCTGCGCATTTGAATTTGCTGAAGACATATAATTTCGTTGCAATTTAGATTTCTCCAGAAGATGTTGTTGGTCCACCACGACCAGGAAGGAAGATAATAATATGTGGCGACACTAGTTACTCAGATGAATTGATGAAGATAGGAAAAGATGCTGACATACTGGTCCATGAAGCTACATTACAGAATAGTTTAAAGGAAACAGCATTGATGAATGGGCATTCTACACCTGGTAAGTGCTACATCTTTTTGTTTTATTAAGTCAACTTCATTAGAAGGATTTTCTCTTTGTCAATTAGGAATGTTAGGTCTGTTAAGACTGATACGTAGATTTCCATCTACCTAATCCGAAGAAATATTTGGGGTGGGGTGGGAGGATTTCATTATTAGCTCACCTGTCCTGAAAGGACTTGAAATAAATTAAATGGTAGCTGTACAAGTAAAATGGAGGGTCAAAGGTCAAGGTCATTGAAAAATTCCATAGCAACCAATGAAAAAGTCCCTAGCAACCATATATATTTGGGTTAAGGACCTTATAATTTACCTGTAAAAGTCAAAAAGAAAGGTCAAGAATCAAGGTCATTGAAAAAGTCCATAGAAAATTGAGACAGTATACATAAAATAGCAAAAATAGTCATTGATGCAAGATCTACACAAAATATAACAGGTGAACCATTCAGGCTCTTGGGAGCCTCGTTATTTTTATACAAATTATCACAAAAAATCAAGAAATTACAGAAATTCATCTATAAGATGAATCTGCATGAATGTTTTGTTCGTAGATAAACATGAAGAAATAGTTATTGGTTTAAGTAAATGTATTTTTTCTATAATGAACAGCTATGGCAGCAGATATTGCCAGTAGACTGAATGTTGATAAACTTGTATTAACACACTACAGCCAAAGATACAGAGAAGTTAGCTCAAATGTAAGTTGTTTTTTAGTTGAAATCTTTTCTACAGATCTTGTATGTACAAATGATTAGAGGAAAATAATCAAGAGTTCCTGAAAAAAACAATTTCATTTTTTTTATGCAAAAAAATTGAACATCCACAAAATATAGATTTTATGTTCACACATATTATGAGTTAGTTCTTTGATATCAGTAATCTTGCACAAGATGTCCATCAGTTGTGCTCAAGCCTAAAATGTTGAACCATCAGTTGTGCTCAAGCCTAAAATGTTGAACCATCAGTTGCACTCAAGCCTAAAATGTTGAACCATCAGTTGTGCTCAAGCCTAAAATGTTGAAAACCAAAACAATAATCCATAAAGATAAAGTGCAAATTTAAAAATGCAAAAATGACCAAAATCAGTTCTTGAATTTATTGTTCATTACATAATACTAGATGGTTGCCCATGCACAGTACTGAAGTTTCTATCCAGTAACTACCTTTTTATGGCAATAAACCTGATTAAATTCTTACATACTCAAAGTTGTATCTTTCTGGTGATTATTTTATAATACTTGCAATTAATGCTGACCAGCATAAAACAGCTTGTTTTTGCTTAGATATGTCTGGAAGGTCAACACACCTCATTATATTTACAAAAGGGTATGGCAGATAAAGTTTTTCTTAAGAGATAAAATATTCATTGTTAAATAAC
The DNA here is from genome assembly GCA_028015205.1 of Mytilisepta virgata. NCBI lineage: Eukaryota > Metazoa > Mollusca > Bivalvia > Mytilida > Mytilidae > Mytilisepta > Mytilisepta virgata. The sequence goes on along the minus strand of CM051510.1, from coordinate 36,374,525 downwards.
AACACTTTTACTGCTGTTCCTCAGCTTAAAGGCACTTAAGTGAGATCTTCAACACAGAGGAAGTTCTCATACAGTACCTCTGCTGGCACCAATCAGAGCCGAATGGATGTATTGGCAGTAAAGGTTATTCTCCAGTTGACCTAATGACATTATAGAAAATTCCTTTTCAAAAATGTTGAAAACTGGAAATTTGTATGAATTTTAGTCATGATTATTCTCTCAATAGTATAAATTCTGTTACTTCTGTGAAATTGGAGCCGTGTACAGTAATAAACAAACATGCAAAATATCTGAAAATGCCTGGTTATCTCAGTGAAATATTACTTGTCATAAAATTGCATTAATATTGATACCTGGATTCTTAAATATTTGATATAGTTGTGTCGATTACATTGTCTTATTCCAGTCAGAAGAATCTGTTAAGATGTTATTAATTGAAGCAGCCGAAGTGATTGGTAAAGACAAAGTTTTGGCTGCGTCTGATCTATGGACTCTATCTATTCCACTTAAAGATGTCGCTGATACAGATAATGGGAAAAACAGTTGATATAGGAAATTATTGTATATTCTTAGATCAGCGTTTTTTTTTTTAGCTCACCTGGCCCAAAGGGCCAAGTGAGCTTTTCTCATCACTTGGCGTCCGTCGTCCGTCGTCGTCGTTAACATTTTACATTTTGAACTTCTTCTAGAGAACCACTGAATGGAATGAAACCAAACATGGCATGAATGTTCCTTATGAGGTGCTGACCAAGTGTTGTTACTTTGTAGCCGATCCATCATCCAAGATGGCCGCCAGCGGGAAACTTAGTTTAACATAGGACTCTAGGGGAAATGCATACAAATGACTTCTTTTAGAGAACCACTGAATGGAATGAAACTAAATCTGGCATGAATGAACCCTTATAAGGTACTGACCAAGTGTTGTTACTTTCCAGCCGATCCATCATCCAAGATTGGCGCCAGAGGGGGACTTAGTTTAACATAGGACCCTATGGGAAATGCATACAAATGACTTCTTTTAGTGACCCACTTAATGGAATGAAACCAAACATGGCATGAATATTCCTTATGAAGTGCTGACCAAGTGTTGTTACTTTGTAGCTGATCCATAATCCAAGATGGCCGCCAGCGGGGGACTTAGTTTAACATAGAACCCTATGGGAAATGCATACAAATGACTTCTTTTAGTGACCCACTTAATGGAATGAAACCAAACATGGCATGAATGTTTCTTATGAGGTGCTGACCAAGTGTTGGTACTTTGTAGCCGATCCATAATCCAAGATGGCCGCCAGCGGGGGACTTAGTTTAACATAGAACCCTATGGGAAATGCATACAAATGACTTCTTTTAGTGACCCACTTAATGGAATGAAACCAAACATGGCATGAATATTCCTTATGAAGTGCTGACCAAGTGTTGTTACTTTGTAGCTGATCCATCATCCAAGGTGGCCGCCAGCGGGGAACTTAGTTTAACATAGGACCCTATGGGAAATGCATACAAATGACTTCTTTTAGAGAACCACTGAATGGAATGAAACTAAATCTGGCATGAATGTTCCTTATGAGGTGCTGACCAAGTGTTGTTACTTTGTAGCCAACAATCCATCATCCAAGATGGCTGCCAGCGGGAGACTAAGTTTAACATTGGACCCTATGGGAAATGCATACAAATGACTTCTTTTAGAGAACCACTGAATGGAATGTAACAAAACATAGCATGAATGTTCCTTATGAGGTGCTGACCAAGTGTTGTTACTTTGTTGCCGATCCATCATCCAAGATGTTTAGAAGTCTATCAGAAAATTGTAAAAAAAATTCTGAATGGTCACAACTTGACCACATATTCAAAAATAATAATGATAAGATGTCTTCAGTAGCTATTGTAAGACTACACTAAGATGACCTGTTTTTAATTTTAAATACTGTGTCAAATTAAACCAATCTTGGTCTCAATCATTATATAATTTTACATAATTTCCAAAATCACATTAGATACATTAGGTGAGCGACACAGGCTCTTGAGAGCCTCTAGTTTTATATTAAAAAGTGCTGTCATATATGTTGATTTTCTGTTAAAGTGTTCTTTCAAAGTTTAGGGGAAATTCAATTATTGAAGGTTAAGACATGATTTAAATTCTAAACAATAAAAGCAATCCAAACTGACTGTTCAAAATATTTACAACTTACAAAAAATTACACAGTCAAATATATATATAGTTTGACATTTTTCTATAAAAAAAAAAACCTCAGCCTGCAGCTGCTGCAAATTGTGAGATTATGATACCAATGGTTTTTTCCTAACTCCCTTATTACGTAATAACAAAAAAATTGTAGGAACTCTAGAACTAAACTGAGAGGTAAAAGTTAACAAAGTGACCTGCTGTAGATAGGATATAGTCAGACATTCCCACAAATATCTCCTTACCAAGTAAACAATCATAGGTATCATATCACGTTAGAACTACATTTGTTCACCTTGACATAGATATTTGTCAGAGTAAGTAAAGCATGGCAAAAGGATTGCATTTGATCAAACTCCCAGATGCAGAAGTAAATGACCAGGTCTCATAGCATATTTAAATCCGAGACCTAAATCCTGAAGAAAGAAAAACGTAAATGAGTTGTGATAACTGGCTAAAGATGCATATGTCAGTGGTACTCAAATGCATGTAGTTGTTCCTCAATTTTGTTGAAGTGAACTAATGACTTGCATTGTTCTATTGAGGTTAAGTTATCTGCTCATGAGCCTCCCATTTATACACAAAATAAGTTCTTCCCATCTGATTTACTAATGGGATGGTGCCAGATGATGTGAAGATGTCTGCACTAGTCTTTGTCTTAGTCTGAATCTATTATATGATTTAACATTTACAGTAAATCTCATATATACATTTCATACTTTTACTTCACACATAACCAAACAGAACAGGTCAATGCACATTACATTCTATGAGAATTTACAATGTTTGACAATATATAATTTGATACTTTATTGTGACATCAACATCACGGAAATGCTCGAAATACCCGAGTTGTTATCTTGACTGTCACTACTGTACCGGGATCAGCTGTGTGACAATGCCGGTTACGTCCTGCCTGGAAGTTAGAACCTTTCTGTAGAACTGTTGCTGAACACTTTGTTGTCTGGTTTCGTACAGAGGAAAGTAGTGGGGCGGTCAGAGTGAACTTTTTAGCTCACCTGTCCTGAAAGGACATGTGAGCTTTTGCCATCACTTGGCGTCCGTCGTCGTCCGTCCGTCACTCCGTCCGTCGTAAACTTTTTCAAAGATTGTCACCTCTGAAACCACTGAACCAATTACAGCCATACTAAGTCTGAATGATCCTTTGGGTACCTAGACTAAATGTTTTGTTTTATTTTCTTGTCCGTCAAGAAACATGGCCGCTATGGCAGAAAATAGAATATATGGGGTAAAATGCATTTTTTTTCTCAAAACCCAAGGCATTTTGAGCAAAACTGACAGGGGTGAAAATGTTCAACAGGTTAAGATCTTCCAGCCATGAAATTTTCATATGAATTGACAACCCTTTGTTGGGTTATTGCCCCTGGATTGTTAATTTTAAGGAAATTTTGCAGCTTTAGGTTGTTATCTGAATATTATTATAGATAAAGACAAACTGTACACAACAAAAATGTTCACCAAAGTAAGATCTACAGATAAGTCAACATGACCAACATTGTCAATTGACCCCTGATAGGAGTTTTTGCCCTTTAAAGACAATTTTTCACATTTTTTTCGTCATCGTTGTAAACTTTTAAAAATCTTCTCTGAAACTACAGAATCAATTTCAGTCAAACTTAGGCTGATAGGTTCTTAGGGTATCTAGTATAAATTTCATGTTTTATTTTCTTGTCCATCGAGAAATATGGCTGCCCTGGCTAAAAATAGAACATAGGTGAAAGTGCACTTTTTGGCTTATATCTCGAAAACTAATTAAAAGCAGTTAGGGGAAAACTGACAGGTAGTAAAAATGATTATGAGGTCAAGATCTACCTGTCTTAAAATTTTCAGACGATTCAATCAACCCATTTTTGGGTTATTGCCCCTGAATTGTTAATGTTAAGGCAATTTGGCAGTTTTAGGTTATTAGCTTGAATATTATTATAGATAAAGACAAACTGTATACAGCAAAAATGTTCAGCAAAGTAAGATCTACAAATAAGTCAACATGACCAAAATTCACCCCTTGTAGGAGTTTTTGCCCTTGAAAGATTATTTACATGTAAACAGAAAATAATAGTCCGACATTGTCACAGATGTTTAGGGTGTTACTTGAAATAAAATAAATGGTAGCTGTACAAGTAAAATGGAGCATCAAGGATCAAGGTCAAATGAAAAAGTCCCTAGCAACAGATGAAAAAGTCCCTAGCAACCATATATATTTTGGTTAATGACCTTATAATTTACCTGTAAAAAAGAAAGGTCAAGAATCAATGCCATTGAAAAAGTCCATAGCAACCGATGAAAAAGTCCTAGCAACCATATTTATTTGGGTTCAGGATTCTATATTTTAGCTGTACAGGTCAATATTAAGGAGAAAATTGCGACGGTATACATTAAATAGCAAAAATAATCATTGATTCAAGATCTACTGGTACACAAAAGATAGCAGGTGAGCGATTAAGGCTCTTGGGAGCCTCTTGTTTAGGATTTAATGTACCCAAATAAAACACACCTAAATTATATAACAATGGAGAGAGAAAACTGTGTACTATTCAAATATATTGGTCGTAAAATATGGCCACATTATTTAAAATTCAGGGTCAAAAGTCTCTACCCTGAAAAAATGAAAAAAAATACTCATGATAGGAACAAATGTTAATTCCCTTTGATACCCCTGTAAAAAGAATAATTTTTTACTTTATACTTTTCACCTTGCATTTAGGGATTAATATTATATAAAAAATATTTTGGTGGCAGTGTGAAAAAAAAAACAAAAAAAAAAAACGCGAAATTAACGTTTTTTGAAATGTTACCGATAGAATATAGGAATTACTAAGGTAACTAATTCAGTAACTAAAAACCATGTCGTGTGCCTTGATGGCAATAGTTCAGTAATTCTGTTGTACATAGTTTCATTTCAATTGTTTCTTGCTTTTTATGGAATTTGACAGGGAAAATGTCGAATGTGGTAAGAAATGTAACCTTAAAATATCTAATGGGATCCTCTAGAACTATCGCTTATGTTTGATTATGGATTACGTGCAGTCAGTCTTTTACCATTTAATGTTTCAGTATAGCCCAAGTGTTCTCTGCAATCAGATAACATTATTGTTTGGAATATCTTGATGGGAGTTGTTTATCGATTTCATTGTTATCCTGAGACTATGTGATGTTTGTATTTGTATATTTACATATATCGTTTCCTTGAAAAGGACAATGGTAGGTACAAAAAAAGTTCTGTTCAAATAAGACACAATTCTTGTGACAAACTGATTTGCCTTTGCACGTACATACAAGATCCTGTAAGTCGCCTGTCAACTTCCCACTCAACAATCATTGGACTTGGGAGGATAACTAAATACTTAGATGCCTTAAGAACATGTTTTTCAAATTCCGATTGTCAAAGTTTCAATATTAAACAACACAATGTATAACATGTAAGGTCAACAATGACTTATCAAATAACGCTTCCAAATAGACAGAACCCCGGACAGATACTGAACACTGGTGGGTTACATGTAATCCGGTTTTATGGGTACCCAAACCTTCCCAAGAATGATCAGATCGAATATTCCCATTTGATCATACAGCCTGAGCCGTGCTGCTATATTCCTACTAGCAGCTACCGATTGATCTATATGACCAGGAAAAAGTTTAACCGAATCACTGAAATCGACCGGAATGTTCTTTAAGACTTAATCACTTTCCTTACCAAACACAATTGACATGGTATCATACCCCGTTTGTGCATATGCAGCGTTTAGAATTTTGCGAAGTAAAGGATTTAACATATTTCATATTTCACAAATACGAATGAACCTGCGATCGTCCTTTGTATTGTCTGAAACCAAACCACCTGTGTGTGTTGTAGAGTTTGAAAAAATGTACAGACAGAACAATAACGTATCTGGAAACATAATGGTGAAGAAAGTGAAGATCTGGCCAATCTGTTACAGCCGTGAGAGAATTGTTTTTACAACTAGTGTGTCACAAAATATACCAGCGACATATATTTATCATTTTCCGACATTGGAAGAGGCCCTACGTTTTTAGGTTGTTGTGTGAACATCTGAAATCACGCAGAACTGAACTTTTAGGTGTACTGTCCAGAAGTCCTGAACAATCTTTCTAAGGCTAATAAATTTTGTTGAGCAATCTCAGTAGTATATGGGCACAGTTCAGTTATTATTTGAGGAGCCGTGAGGAGGAGCGGGAAGTGACGTCAACCTGAACCGGAAATGACGTCACCGGAACCGGAAGTACCCGGAAGTGGTTTGCGCGCATGCGCAACCGGAAGTGATGGGTTTTCCCGCCATTTCTTTACGGAAGTGACGTAAGTCACGTTCTAGGACCCGGATGTGTGGTCTGCGCATGTCTAGGAACCAAAAGTGATTTGCGCGCATGCGCAACCGGAAGTGATGGTTTTTCGCGCCATTTTACCATATTTTGTTTACGGAAGTGACGTCAGTCACGTGCTAGGACCCGGATGTGTCGTCTGCGCATTTTCAGGAACCGGAAGTAGTTTTTGCGCGCATGCGCAACCGGAAGTAGGGAATTTTCCCCATGATTTGTTTACGGACGTGACGTCAGTCACGGACCAGGATGTGCCATGCTTGACCAGATTGAATTATCTCCCTTTTCCCGCACTTCTCGGTCGTCTCTGGATCTTTCATCGGTCTCTAGGGTCTGATACTCTCACTGATATGTCGAAGTCCGAGAGTATACGTTTGGATTATCTCCCCTTATCCCGCCCTTTTCATCTGTGGGTGATGTTTTCTGTGAGGACCAAAGGTAGGATTGGATTATGTCCCCTTACCTCCAAGTGATGCTTGTCACCATTAGATCAATGGATGGGTGTCCTTAGCATCGGACGTCATGGAAATTTCAGAAGTGACGTAAGTCACGTGCTAGGACCCGCACGTGTGGTCTGCGCATGTTCAGGCGGAACCGGAAGTACCCGGAATTGGTTTCGCGCGCATGCGCAACCGGAAGTAGTGGTTTCCTCTATTGACGGAAGTCCAAAGAGAGCTCCTCCAAGGGGAGATAATTTAAAAATATAAATGGGGAGATAACTTTCTCGTATTCCCTCCATCAAGGGGAGATAATTTTTCCTTTATTCTATATATTTAATTTTTAATTTTAAACAATTTTATTTACATAATTTTCTAATTTTTTTATTTTCTTTTTTTTATTATTCATTTTTTTATTATCATTATTATTATTTGATTTATTAATAATTTTTTAAATTTTTTATTTTTTTGTTTATTTTTTGTTTATTATTATTTTTTAACAAGTCGTAATATATTTACATACTTTTTCATTAATTTTAATTCCTTTTTTTTGGTTTTTGGAACCATTTAGTAAAAAAATTATAGTTATGTTAATAATTCTTGGGATTTTCTGAAGAATTCAGTAGTATATTCTGGCTTTTCGCCAACATTCGGTTGTTTTCGCCAACATTCGGAACCATTTAGACGTCTTCGGAACAATTTTTCACCCTTCGTAAGTGTTCGGCCATTTTCGGAGGAGGGTGCTCACATACAGGTCCGCGTTCGTGGAGGCATCCATGTTGGATTACCCTTAATGTGACGTCATGGAAAATTTCAGTGGAAATTTCCATTAGAAAACGGATTGAAACATGTCGGTGAACGCGACCGTTAGACACGAGGTAGACTCAAGGCTTTTATGCGCCTGCACAAATTGAAAGATAAAACTTAAAGATCAAATTATCTCTTTTCGTTCTTTTAGCATATTTTAATTCTACTTGTCATATCGTATCTCCACACCATCCCTAAGTTTTGTTGCCACACATTCACCTTGTCTCTTCCATAACCTTCAACAAATTGAAATAAAAGTCATGAGAAAATAACTTAAAGACAATAGAAATCTAAGCTAAGAAAAAAAAATTACACGATTTACACAATTTTTAACATCTTTTTGGAAAATTTGGTGGCCCTTAAAAGGGCCGTTTTGTTGTTGTATCCCCGTCAACAGGGATACAACGTCTTTATCTTTTTTTGCTGACCTGCAACTGCAACAATACCCTCGTATTCTTTAGTAACGGCCCAACTCCCGTCTTTGTGGGTTACACCCACATAGAACGGGAGTGCACCTCTAATGTAGAATGTCGTCTGGCAGCCAGGGCTTGGTGGGATTTCCCTGGCTTTCTCCACCACTCTCGCCAAACAAATCTCTATTTCTTCCGCCGACCAAAAGGTGGACTTCAGTGGAAATTCATGGTGAATTTCCACATGAAGTGCCACGATATGGGGAACATCAATGGAAATCTCCATTGTCCACACTAATGACGCTGTGACGTCAGCAGGACAGAAACGTGTATACAAAATGAATTCCGGTTATAGAAACGATACATGTTTCGGAAAACATGACAGGAAAAATAACTCTGCATTTATCCAGGTTTGTGGCTGGCTACTTCTATAGGCTACATTAAACCCTCCGTTTTTTATTCCTTTTTTAATTTCTTTCTTTCTTTTTATAATTTTATATATACCTTTTGCTGTAGAGGTAACTCTTGGCTGAGTTTGGATACCTGTTTGTTTTAACTGTTTTGAATTTTTATGGTTATGCTTATTAATTCATCATTATATCTTTAACAGGTTTTCCAATATTTTGATCTGGAGCACTGCTGATGAGTTGTCAGTCAACGAAATGACCATACAGTGTATCAAATTTATTTCTGTATTTTGATTTACAAAAATTGGACGTGTCGTCTGCGCATGTTCAGGTGGAACCGGAAGTAGTTTTGTGCAAACCGGAAGTAGTGGGTTTTACTTACGGAAGTGACGCAAGTTACGGACCCGGAAATGCCATGCTTGACCAGAACTCATATTTAATTATCTCCCTTTTCCCGCTTCTCTTCTCTTGCTCATCGCTGCTCTTCTCTTGCTCCGTGCTGCTCACCACTGCTCTTCTCTTGTTCTTTGCTGCTCATCGCTACTCAGGACCTTACTCGCGTGCTCATTTCGCTCCTGTTGCTTGTTGGTGTTCGTCATCTCTTGCTCATCGCTGCTCATTGCTGCTCATTTCTTGCTCATCGCTGCTCATTGCTGCTCATCTCTTGCTCATCGCTGCTCATCTCTTGCTCCGTGCTGTTTTTCTCTTGCTCTTTGTTGCTCATCGCTGTTTTTCTCTTGTTCTTTACTGCTCAGCACTGTTTTTCTCTTGTTCTTTACTGCTCAGCACTGTTTTTCTCTTGGTTTTTTGTTGCTCATCGCTGTTTTTCTCGTGCTCATCGCTGTTTTTCTCGTGCCCTTTGCAGCTCATCGCTGTTTTTCTCTTGTTCTTTGCTTCTCATCGCTGTTTTTCTTTTGCTCTTTGCTTCTCATCGCTGTTTTTCTCGTGCCCTTTGCAGCTCATCGCTATTTTTCTCTTGCTCTTTAATGCTTATCGCTGTTTTTCTCTTGATCTTTACTGCTTATCGCTGTTTTTCTCGTGCTCATCGCTGTTTTTCTCTTGTTCTTTGCTTCTCATCGCTGTTTTTCTTTTGCTCTTTGCTTCTCATCGCTGTTTTTCTCGTGCCCTTTGCAGCTCATCTCTGTTTTTCTCGTGCTCATCGCTGTTTTTCTCTTGCTCTTTACTGCTTATCACTGTTTTTCTCTTACTCTTTAGTGCTCATCGCTGTTTTTCTCGTGCTCATCGCAGTTTTTCTCTTGTTCTTTACTGCTCAGCACTGTTTTTCTCTTGCTCTTTACTGATTATCGCTGTTTTTCTCGTGCTCATCGCTGTTTTTCTTTTGCTCTTTGCTTCTCATCGCTGTTTTTCTTTTGCTCTTTGCTTCTCATCGCTGTTTTTATCTGGCTCTTTACTGCTCATCGCTGTTTTTCTTTTGCTCATCGCTGTTTTTCTCTTGTTCTTTGCTTCTCATCGCTGTTTTTCTTTTTCTCTTTGCTTCTCATCGCTGTTTTTCTCGTGCCCTTTGCAGCCCATCTCTGTTTTTCTCGTGCTCATCGCTGTTTTTCTCTTGCTCTTTACTGCTCATCGCTGTTTTTCTTTTGCTCTTTGCTTCTCATCGCTGTTTTTCTTTTGCTATTTGCTTCTCATCGCTGTTTTTCTCTTGCTCTTTACTGCTCATTGCTGTTTTTCTCGTGCTCATCGCAGTTTTTCTCTTGTTCTTTACTGCTCAGCACTGTTTTTCTCTTGCTCTTTACTGCTTATCGCAGTTTTTCTCTTGCTCTTTACTGCTCATCGCTGTTTTTCTTTTGCTCTTTGCTTCTCATCGCTGTTTTTCTTTTGCCCTTTGCTTCTCATCGCTGTTTTTATCTGGCTCTTTACTGCTCATCGCTGTTTTTCTCGTGCTCATCGCTGTTTTTTTCGTGGTCGTCGCTGTTTTTCTCTTGTTCTTTACTGTTCATCGCAGTTTTTCTCTTGTTCTTTACTGCTCATCGCTGTTTTTCTCTTGATCTTTACTGCTTATCGCTGCTCTTCTCTTGCTCCGTGTTGCTCACAACTGCTCTTCTCTTGCTCATTGCTGCTCATCACTGCTCATCGCTGCTCTTCTCTTGCTCTTTGCTGTTCATCCCTAGTCAGGACCTTACTCGCGTGCTCATTTCGCTCCTGTTGCTTGTTGCTGTTCGTCATCGCTGCTCTTCTCTTGCTCATCAGCTCTTCTCTTCCTCATCGCTGCTCTTCTCTTGCTCTTTGCTGCTCATCCCTACTCAGGACCTTACTCGCGTGCTCATTTCGCTCCTGCTGCTGCTGCGCAAGGAATGGGGTTTACTGCTGATGATCGGAAGGCCACTCGGTACTCCTGTTGTCGGTTTGAGTGGTAGATCAAGACTGATCGATGTGATTGTATACTGGGATATTTATCGTGTAATGATGACAAACACATATGAAACAGTTTCATATTTTATTTTACATTTTTACAAAATCTACATCAGTCAATGTTTTAAGTTCTGGATCTTTCTCTTCAAACAAAGGTATGACCTTCTTCAGTTCTTTCCATTCGAAGGTGTCCAAGCCGATTCCTCTTTTTGTTGGACGATAGGTCCAGTCTCCCCGGGGTATAAAGTGCTTTCTTATCCAAATCGTGGGGTATGGGGATTTGACGGTGACGAATACATTGTCCCCAATGTGATATCTCCAGTCCACTAGTTGTTTATCCTTTACTCTACCGATCAAATCATCCAGAACATCGGTAGTCTCGCATAAAGCTTTCCATTGTATCAAAGATAAGCTAACTCCGTTCTTGGTGGGCACCGTGTCGCTTTCCCAACACCTCAAACATGTCAAATCCACTCTCTTGCTACCTTTCCATTCTGTCAGCTCTGCATACGTTCCTCCACCAAGTGGTACTTTCAATGGAATATTGGAAGCTGTCATGGCGTCTTGGACGAGATCGTTCTTGGTCTGGTCTTTGGTTTTCTTTTCTTTACTAGACATATCGGCTGACTGTAGTCTGATTCTTCTTCTTACTGATCTGGTCTATTTACATATCGGAGCCTTTGTGAAGATGGATTGGATTGGTTCTTATATTATGAAACGTGAAACAGGATTGGCTATCTTTCCGACATCGTGATTGGTTAACTTCTCCCGTTCCGATTGGTCGAAAATCTGGCATTTTCATTGGTCAATTCCAACCGTTTCGATAGATCAACACGATGATATACTGTCCAAATATGTGGCGCCCAATCCGGAAACTCCTCACAATAGGTACGAGTAAACCCCGACAATACGATCAGTCTTCCTTGGTTCACCACACCGTCTTCGAACATGGCAGAGACGATTCTCTCGTATACTTGGAAGGGGTCCATCGTACGAATGACTTCTCTGACTATCTTCACTTCCTTTTATACATTTAACGCGGACCTGAAAGAGAGCACCCTAATGAAACGAAAATTTCAGTCTCCGGACGGGAACGAATGTTCCCGGTCTCGTCGATGTTACGATGGACATCAAAGATGGCTGCGCCCAAGTAACGCGGACCTGAAAGAGAGCACCTAATGAAACGAAAATTTCAGAGTCTTTCCGGACGGGAACGAACATTTACGGATTTCAGTCCTAACTATAACCCTAACTCGAGTCCTAACCCCAACTCTAATCCTAGCCCTAGTTCTAACCCTAACCCTAACTCTAACCCTAACCCTAGTCCGACCTCTAACCCTTATCGTAGGTCTGTCTCGCACTCCTACTCTTAGCGCTCATACACCACGCCGGTGGTTCACTGGTGCAAGCTTGACAAACATGAGGCAAACAGTCACGCTTGCTTAGGTGAATCACCGGCGTGGTGTATGAGCGCTAAGAGTAGGAGTGCGAGACAGACCTACGATAAGGGTTAGAGGTCGGACTAGGGTTAGGGTTAGAGTTAGGGTTAGGGTTAGAACTAGGGTTAGGATTAGAGTTGGGGTTAGGACTCGAATTAGGGTTATGGTTAGGGCTGAAATCCGTAAATGTTCGTTCCCGTCCGGAAAGAATCTGAAATTTTCGTTTCTTTAGGGTGCTCTCTTTGAGGTCCGCGTTACTTGGGCGCAGCCATCTTTGATGTCCATCGTAACATCGAGACCGATTCGTTCCCGTCCGGAAAGACTCTAATTTCGTTTCATTAGGGTGCTCTCTTTCAGGTCCGCGTTAAATGTATAAAAGGAAGTGAAGATAGTCAGAGAAGTCATTCGTACGATGGACCCCTTCCAAGTATACGAGAGAATCGTCTCTGCCATGTTCGAAGACGGTGTGGTGAACCAAGGAAGACTGATCGTATTGTCGGGGTTTACTCGTACCTATTGTGAGGAGTTTCCGGATTGGGCGCCACATTTGGACAGTATATCATCGTGTTGATCTATCGAAACGGTTGGAATTGACCAATGAAAATGCCAGATTTTCGACCAATCGGAACGGGAGAAGTTAACCAATCACGATGTCGGAAAGATAGCCAATCCTGTTTCACGTTTCATAATATAAGAACCAATCCAATCCATCTTCACAAAGGCTCCGATATGTAAATAGACCAGATCAGTAAGAAGAAGAATCAGACTACAGTCAGCCGATATGTCTAGTAAAGAAAAGAAAACCAAAGACCAGACCAAGAACGATCTCGTCCAAGACGCCATGACAGCTTCCAATATTCCATTGAAAGTACCACTTGGTGGAGGAACGTATGCAGAGCTGACAGAATGGAAAGGTAGCAAGAGAGTGGATTTGAGGTGTTGGGAAAGCGACACGGTGCCCACCAAGAACGGAGTTAGCTTATCTTTGATACAATGGAAAGCTTTATGCGAGACTACCGATGTTCTGGATGATTTGATCGGTAGAGTAAAGGATAAACAACTAGTGGACTGGAGATATCACATTGGGGACAATGTATTCGTCACCGTCAAATCCACATACCCCACGATTTGGATAAGAAAACACTTTATACCCCGGGGAGACTGGACCTATCGTCCAACAAAAAGAGGAATCGGCTTGGACACCTTCGAATGGAAAGAACTGAAGAAGGTCATACCTTTGTTTGAAGAGAAAGATCCAGAACTTAAAAAATTGACTGATGTAGATTTTGTAAAAATGTAAAATAAAATATGAAACTGTTTCATTTGTGTTTGTCATCATTACACGATAAATATCCCAGTATACAATCACATCGATCAGTCTTGATCTACCACTCAAACCGACAACAGGAGTACCGAGTGGCCTTCCGATCATCAGCAGTAAACCCCATTCCTTGCGCAGCAGCAGCAGGAGCGAAATGAGCACGCGAGTAAGGTCCTGAGTAGGGATGAGCAGCAAAGAGCAAGAGAAGAGCAGCGATGAGGAAGAGAAGAGCTGATGAGCAAGAGAAGAGCAGCGATGACGAACAGCAACAAGCAACAGGAGCGAAATGAGCACGCGAGTAAGGTCCTGAGTAGGGATGAACAGCAAAGAGCAAGAGAAGAGCAGCGATGAGCAGTGATGAGCAGCAATGAGCAAGAGAAGAGCAGTTGTGAGCAACACGGAGCAAGAGAAGAGCAGCGATAAGCAGTAAAGATCAAGAGAAAAACAGCGATGAGCAGTAAAGAACAAGAGAAAAACTGCGATGAACAGTAAAGAACAAGAGAAAAACAGCGATGAGCACGAGAAAAACAGCGATGAGCAGTAAAGAGCCAGATAAAAAACAGCGATGAGCACGAGAAAAACAGCGATGAGCAGTAAAGAGCCAGATAAAAACAGCGATGAGAAGCAAAGAGCAAAAGAAAAACAGCGATGAGAAGCAAAGAGCAAAAGAAAAACAGCGATGAGCAGTAAAGAGCAAGAGAAAAACAGCGATGAGCACGAGAAAAACAGAGATGGGCTGCAAAGGGCACGAGAAAAACAGCGATGAGAAGCAAAGAGCAAAAGAAAAACAGCGATGAGAAGCAAAGAACAAGAGAAAAACAGCGATGAGCAGTAAAGAGCCAGATAAAAACAGCGATGAGAAGCAAAGAGCAAAAAAAAACAGCGATGAGAAGCAAAGAGCAAAAGAAAAACAGCGATGAGCACGAGAAAAACAGCGATAAGCAGTAAAGAGCAAGAGAAAAACAGTGCTGAGCAGTAAAGAACAAGAGAAAAACTGCGATGAGCACGAGAAAAACAGCGATGAGCAGTAAAGAGCAAGAGAAAAACAGTGATAAGCAGTAAAGAGCAAGAGAAAAACAGCGATGAGCACGAGAAAAACAGAGATGAGCTGCAAAGGGCACGAGAAAAACAGCGATGAGAAGCAAAGAGCAAAAGAAAAACAGTGATGAGAAGCAAAGAACAAGAGAAAAACAGCGATGAGCACGAGAAAAACAGCGATGAGCAGTAAAGATCAAGAGAAAAACAGCGATAAGCAGTAAAGAGCAAGAGAAAAACAGCGATGAGCTGCAAAGGGCACGAGAAAAACAGCGATGAGAAGCAAAGAGCAAAAGAAAAACAGCGATGAGAAGCAAAGAACAAGAGAAAAACAGCGATGAGCTGCAAAGGGCACGAGAAAAACAGCGATGAGCACGAGAAAAACAGCGATGAGCAACAAAAAACCAAGAGAAAAACAGTGCTGAGCAGTAAAGAACAAGAGAAAAACAGTGCTGAGCAGTAAAGAACAAGAGAAAAACAGCGATGAGCAACAAAGAGCAAGAGAAAAACAGCACGGAGCAAGAGATGAGCAGCGATGAGCAAGAGATGAGCAGCAATGAGCAGCGATGAGCAAGAAATGAGCAGCAATGAGCAGCGATGAGCAAGAGATGACGAACACCAACAAGCAACAGGAGCGAAATGAGCACGCGAGTAAGGTCCTGAGTAGCGATGAGCAGCAAAGAACAAGAGAAGAGCAGTGGTGAGCAGCACGGAGCAAGAGAAGAGCAGCGATGAGCAAGAGAAGAGAAGCGGGAAAAGGGAGATAATTAAATATGAGTTCTGGTCAAGCATGGCATTTCCGGGTCCGTAACTTGCGTCACTTCCGTAAGTAAAACCCACTACTTCCGGTTTGCACAAAACCACTTCCGGTTCCACCTGAACATGCGCAGACGACACGTCCAATTTTTGTAAATCAAAATACAGAAATAAATTTGATACACTGTATGGTCATTTCGTTGACTGACAACTCATCAGCAGTGCTCCAGATCAAAATATTGGAAAACCTGTTAAAGATATAATGATGAATTAATAAGCATAACCATAAAAATTCAAAACAGTTAAAACAAACAGGTATCCAAACTCAGCCAAGAGTTACCTCTACAGCAAAAGGTATATATAAAATTATAAAAAGAAAGAAAGAAATTAAAAAAGGAATAAAAAACGGAGGGTTTAATGCAGCCTATAGAAGTAGCCAGCCACAAACCTGGACAAATCTCCATTTCTTTCGCCGAACAAAAGGTGGACTTCAGTCGAAATTCATCTTCAGAATAATTAAACTTAATTAAAAATATATTACGACTTGTTAAAAAAATTAAGAAAAATTAGAAAAATTAGAAAAAGAAAAACATTTAAAAAAAAAAATTATGTAAATATATTTAAAAAAATTAATAATAAATTAAATAGTAATAATGATAATAAAAAAATTAATAATAAAAAAAAAGAAAATAAAAAAATTAGAAAATTATGTAAATAAAATTGTTTAAAATTAAAAATTAAATATATAGAATAAAGGAAAAATGATCTCCCCTTGATGGAGGGAATACGAGAAAGTTATCTCCCCATTTATATTTTTAAATTATCTCCCCTTGGAGGATCTCTCTTTGGACTTCCGTCAATAGAGGAAACCACTACTTCCGGTTGCGCATGCGCGCAAAACCACTTCCGGGTACTTCCGGTTCCGCCTGAACATGCGCAGACCACACGTGCGGGTCCTAGCACGTGACTTACGTCACTTCTGAAATTTCCAAGACGTCACATTAACGGGATCCAACATGGGTGCCTCCACGAAAGCGGACCTGTAAGTGAGCACCTCCTCCGGAAACGACCGAACATTCACGAAGAGTGAAAAATTGTTCCGAAGACGTCTAAATGGTTCCGAATGTTGGCGAAAACACTGAAAATAGTTAAAATAATTATAATTTGTTTACTAAATGGTTCCAAAACCCCCCAAAAAAGGAATTAAAATTAGAAAAAATTATGTAAATATACTACTTGTTAAAAAGATTTTTTAAAAAGTTAAAAAAAATAGAAAAAAAATTAAAGAAAAATTATTAAATTATGTAAATATATTACGACTTGTTAAAAAATTAAGAAAAATTAGAAAAATTATTAAATTATGTAAATATATTTTAAAAAAAATTATATAAATAATAAAAAAATTAAAAAAATTAAGAAAATTAAGAAAAATTAGACAAATTATAAAAGAATAAAATACTTACCTAACCCTAAAATAATCTTATCCCTAACACTAGTACCACTTCAAAGTCATAAGGGATTGAGCCCAATCCAGCATTTGAAACATGACTTTGAAGCAGGCTGCTAAGCAGAACTAGTGTTAGGGTAAACGATTGTCTTTATGGTGCCTTCAGGTCTGAGTACAGTGCAGAGCAGCGTTGAGCAGCAAAGAGCAAGAGAAGAGCAGCGATGACGAACAGCAACAAGCCTGTGTAGCGATGAGCAGCAAGGAGTAGCAAAGAGCGGAATGGAGCAAGAGAAGAGAAACTAAGTGAATGCAATGAAATGGACCGCCGTTGCTAAGGACACCCATCCATTGATCTAATGGTGACAAGCATCACTTGGAGGTAAGGGGACATAATCCAATCCTACCTTTGGTCCTCACAGAAAACATCACCCACAGATGAAAAGGGCGGGATAAGGGGAGATAATCCAAACGTATACTCTCGGACTTCGACATATCAGTGAGAGTATCACCCTAGAGACCGATGAAAGATCCAGAGACGACCGAGAAGTGCGGGAAAAGGGAGATAATTCAATCTGGTCAAGCATGGCACATCCTGGTCCGTGACTGACGTCACTTCCGTAAACAAACCATGGGGAAAATTCCCTACTTCCGGTTGCGCATACGCGCAAAAACTACCTCCGGTTCCTGAACATGCGCAGACGACACATCCGGTCCGAGCACGTGACTGACGTCACTTCCGTAAACAAAATATGGTAAAATGGCGCGAAAAACCATCACTTCCGGTTGCGCATGCGCGCAAATCACTTCCGGTTCCTAGACATGCGCAGACCACACATCCGGGTCCTAGCAGGTGACTTACGTCACTTCCGTAAAGAAATGGCGGGAAAACCCATCACTTCCGGTTGCGCATGCGCGCAAACCACTTACGGGTACTTCTGGTTCCGGTCACGTGACTTCCGGTTCCGGTGACGTCACTTTCTGTGACGTCATCTCCGGTTCCGGTTGACGTCACTTCCGGCTCCTCCTCGCTCCTCCTCAAATAATAACTGAACTGTGCCCATATACTACTAATCTCGCATTGAATGAATATTAAAATTTCAATCAAATAATCAACTTAACGAATTCTGATAAGAACATGCAAGCTTTTTGGATTTATTTTAAGACATAAAAAAACTATTTGAAATGAATTAATAGAATATATCCCAAACATTAAGGCATGTGTTTTCTAATCTGTTATCCTCGGGGATTTGGTCATAGATACAAACAATGGAAGCTGTTTTCAATAAACCATATCTTTCCTAATTTCCATTGTATTAAAATCTCCCGGAGTTTACATGCACTGTTAGTGCTTTAGTTTCTGTGCTGTCTTGTTCTTTTATTTATACTTGTATCCTTGTCGCGTTTTTTTTTTTTTTTTGTTGTTGTTGTTGTGTTCCATTCTCCCGACTTTGACTTCTCCTTGGACCTTGGACTTCGATTTTGTGGACTTTCCCACTCTTTTGTCGATATCTATCCTTCCCTATATTTCTCATGTATTGATGTTTTCGTAGATCAACATTGCCAGATAGCAGATTTGTCCCAGTTTATTTCATTTATACCCTTTTTAGTGCTAGAAGGAGAGGTTTAAGTGGGTAACAAAAGCAAGGCCATAATATTTCGGATCCTTTACGTGTCCGCCGGTATCGGTACAAATGTTATTTACTGTAACATCAACAATAAAACCTTATGTGGTAAAATAATACTAAAATAGCGAGTTCTAGTTACTAAATAAATTTAGTATAAAGTAATTCTTGAAACAGACAATATTCAATGTTATTATACCGTAAATCAAAGTTAAAATTGCATGAAAATGGTCCTAGTTTAACACTGGGAAACATAAATACAACTAAACACGAGACGGGTAGTTTTTTCCGGAAAATATCTGTATTTTATACGAAAAAGAAAATGATTGATGCTATTGCTATTGTTCGGTGTTGTTCGAAGTTGTGAGGAACTCGGGCCGGGTAGTATATAGGCCAGGTAGAGTAATAAGAAAGAACGACATTGCAAAAGTAAAAGATGTAACATCTAAAACTGTGATAATTATATTCAGATTTAAATGTTATTGAAAATATTTACTGAACGATTTTTTATTATAAAATTTCAAATCTTTAGAATGTAGGTCAGGCCAAACAATTCTTACATAACGGGTCAGAATGACGCACGTAGAATTAATATTAATTAGAATTAATCAATATTAGTTTAACACATGTAACAGCGATCATTCTTTGAAGTATATAGTTTAATTAGCTTGACCATGTTCGACCTGGGGCACTGTGTGTATTCAAAAGCATGTCAACAGAATGGGACAATTATATCAAATATAGTAAAGTTTAAAAATATTATAATCTTATATCAAAAAGTTCAAAAAATATTTTCATTCAAAAACAAGAACAATTTATAATGAAACTGATCGTATTGTACACGGAATTTTATGTAACATATCCGAGTCAAAATGTGTTGACCATCGCAATGATATTTCGCTGTAGTTTGTTAATTCTGTAGGTTGAAAATTGGTTTTGGAATTGAGTATTCTATTGTTTATTTGCAACCTTTTATCCACTGGAGTCAATAACAACAGGATTTTTCTCTTTCATTTTCATTCATTCGGTTCGTCTTATCATGGGGAAAAGAAAATAATATATGATTTAGGGACAGGGATTGCAATGCCTTACTACGACATAATTAAAGACTAATGATTCCATGGGGGTGGGGATGAACCCTTGAGTGAATGAGGTATATATCAGTCGTCAGTTCATGCGTCTTGTCATGGAGAATAAGAAGATGTACGGTTTAGGTGTCGGGTGTCTTCCCCGCTATTATGACTTTTCTTCGTTATATGACGTCTCGCTTGACCGTCGAAATTTTATGAGATAATTGAACATTATTTATTTGATGGGAGTGGTGATAATCCGCTACTGAAGCGAGGTATGTGTCATTTGGTGCGTCTTATCATGGGGAATAAGAAAATATATAGCTTAGGGATGGGAATTTTAACGGTTTATGAGATAGTTGAACATTATTGATTTGATGGGAGTGGTGATAACCCCACGGGGAAGCGAGGTGTGTGTCATTTTGTGCGTCTTATACCATGGGGATAAAAAATTATATGGTTTAGAGGTTTATGAGATAACTGGACATTATTGATTTATGGTGTTAGGGTCACATTACTGAAAGAATGAGGTACATATCATTTAATGCGTCTTGTTACGGAGAATACTAAAATGTATGATTAGAGCTATGGATTTTAATTGCATATGAAATTTTTCAAAATGATCAACTTTGTGGGGCGGGGATGACCCCCCATAGAGGAACGAGATATATGTCATTAAATATGTGTGTTCACGGTGTATAATAAAATATATTATATAAGATGGTTATTGGTCACTCTAGTAGAGTTTTTCGATGAAAAATAAAATTCCCCATAGTTTCCTTTGGTAAACCCCTAGCATCTTTGAACTGCTCATGATACGTCTCAGTGACCCCCACCAAAAAAAATGAATAGTATTGGGCACATCTAGAAACATTGATCTTTCATCATGGAAGATCTCAGATCCATATCTCTGACGATAATTGAGAACTCGAACGAACAACATCGGAGAGGAAGAACAAATTGTTCGATAAAAATCGCAAATCAAAATCTATAAGTCACCCAATTAGTTTTTCTTCAAGCTTAAGATATACATGATATAACCGTTTTGATAAAGACAACCGCGTAAATTACAGCGTAAAGATATGCAAACCTACAACATGTCTCTTTATACCATTTAATGTTTTTTTCGATAATTTATTCATAGCAGTAAAAGTAATCTATAATTTGATTTTACGCTTTCAAAAGCAAAATGTATTCAACCACTCTATAATGGGCGAAAACAGGAACAGCAGCTGTCATTAATTGAAACTTATTTTGTGTTTTTAAATTTCACTACTACCGATAACAAGGTTGACCAAATTCACTGTGTGGTAAGTTACACAATGTTTAACCATTTACCCCATAACATAAATTATTGTTTAAAATTTATTTTATTTTATTATTATTTTTATTTTTATTTTCGATGTACATTTATTCTTATTATTTTGTCATGCAGAAGACCCAAAAATTGATTGAAAAAGATAGTTCTGTTCGCACCGTTTCTAAAACTACTGCATGTTGAGATTGCAAACCTTTCAAAAACTGAGTACTATCTTTGACTTGTATAGCCCTATATTCTTTCATGATTTGGTCGTTTATAATATATATCGTAAAGCTTTACAAATACATTAAGTATAGAACGTGTCGCAGTATGTCCAGGGGTGGATTGAAGGGGAATCTTGCGAGCTGCCCCGAAAATCCGCAAAATTCGAACCGAATTGTACCATAAAGATATTTACCTGGGAACGTTAGACCTAAAATATCAGGTCTTCATCTTTAGAGCAGTTACCACGCCTACCGACGTTCAATTTATGAAATGATAATAAAAAATCCCGATTACCTACATACGATGGATAATAAAAAATGTAACGAATCAAATGACGCGTTACATCCGGTGTGAAATTATCCTTACGATTTTTTTTTAATATAAACAAATGAAATATATGAATAGGGTAACTACATTATTTAAGACAAAATTACAATTTTTCATACAAGGATGGACAAAATGAGCAAACGAACGTTTACTTAAACTCTAACTGACATCGTTAACATTGAATATATAACATATATAAACGAATGTTATAGTCAGGTGGGAATTAACATGATTGAAGGTATTACTAATTTATGATACTTTCCGGTTGACTAACCAATGAAATAACAATCTTCTATGATAACAAATAAAATGGATTTTAACGCATTGGTAGAATTTATAACGATCTTTAAAACTCTGACATTGTCTATTGATCTGTACTGAAGTAGCAGGTATGTAATTGATTGAGTATCGTATCTGCATGTTTCATATTTTTTACAAGATTATTATTTGTTGAAGACTATCGGTTATAGGTTAATTGAAAAATGTTACATATTTATTCTGCCATATATGATAAAATCTTGACGATAAAACAACATTGTTCTTCACTATTATTACTATTATTACCAGCCGATTAGTTTTTCTGTTTTGATTCTATATGGGAATTTCGAAAGAACAAGCCGTTTTTTTGTACAGAAGCGCCTTAAAAAAATATCATACATGCAAATTCCTAGATCAATGAAAAATCATGAACACAAAATTTGTTACGATCACTTTTCAACTCGGCCGGCTGCTATCTAAATTATCTACCGTCCAACCTATTTTAAATTTTCTGACAATTGCTTACCTTATTGGTAATCACACTATTGGTTTTCAGATTGATTTTACAAATGTACGCCAGTGGGTCAGGATAGATAAGGAGAGGGTTTGGGTACCCATATAAACAGAAAAACGGTTAATTCCCGCGACTTCTTAGTGTCTGTACGAGCACTCTCAAGATGTTTCCTTTGGTTTGAATGGAAAATGTGATGAACTTTAAATTTGTATAAAAATTAAACTAATATAAAGAATTTCATAAATTTTTCTCATTTAGATCTTAGGATGTGTAAAATTAATAAATAAAAAGTAAATAGGGTGTTGCTGGTGAACAAATATACCATACTATAAATGGATTAATCCTGAGGAGTTCACATAATCGGACCAAAATTCAAAAATCTCACATGTGACGATCCTTAAGTGGTTAAGTTCTTACCATTTCGATTAGTTTGTATAAGAATCTGCTTTTCAACATTTTCGGTCATTGTTAAGATTTTATCAATAATAGAAGTATTGACCACACTTCGTAGTTCGTCGGAAAATGCATATCATGTGCCTCAAAATAATTAACTTAAAAAGTAGAAAATAGAACGTTTATGACGGTGATGACTCTGCTGGTAAAATAAGTTCTCCAATGAGTATGGATCCCAGTCCAGTTGAAGTTGCTATTATTCTGAACCCAGCGTATAATAATTTTTAGCCAAATACCCTTTTAGCATTTGTACATTATTTATCTGCTTTTATATATTTTGGGTGATAGGGTTAGTTTAAATAATAATAATAATGATAATAATTGACCATAACTAATGAGTTGTAATTCTAAGAAATATGCCTATATTTGCATCGAATTTAGAATAACAGAATATTTAATATTGACTGAATTATAATATTGTTAACCACTTTATACAAAGGAGAATACGGATCATATACTACATGAATTATATAGACAAACTGAAGATATACTAGCTGGCATTTACCATTATTTTTGTCTGGGATTCTATGCACTAGGTGTTAGGGTTACCCCAACTTGCAGGTAAGGACAACTTCGGTTCACATGATTTCATTGGTCGGTAGTTTCTTCTTGCCAACGATAGTTTTAGAACAGAAAGTTTTTCGAATTTGCCCCTGCCATATCTATAATGATCGTACATGTATTCTTTTTACAATGTAATAAAAATATATATGTTTTACAGGCTGATGAATGGAAAAGATAAAGAGTAAATGGATCTTAGCATGTTTTCTTCTATTACCTCTTTATCTGGTTTCTCGATCTATTTCTAGATACAAAAATGTTGTTTATAGCATAGTACCAACAGAAAACCCTGTGATATTCTTGTACGAGAAGCACGTAGCAGACTGGTTTCCGGTTTTTAATCTCAGTCAGTATTGTCCAAATTATTGCATATTTACTGATGATATGAATTTATACAACAAAAGTCGTGCAGTTATTTTCTTCAGAACATTAAAGAGACCTCCACCACTAAAGATTAAAGATCAAATATGGATATTCTTTACCTTTGAATCTCCGGGTAGAACTTGGTTACCCCGAAAAAAATCACCGTGGAGTCGAGTTTTAAATAAATTTGATTGGATTATGAGTTATAGACCAAACTCAGATGTTCATGTCCCATTTGGAATCCTGAAGAAAATTCCGAGTGGTTCCGTTTTAAAATATAACTTTTCAAATATATATTTACAAAAAAACAGAGAAGTGGCTTGGCTTGTTAGCCACTGTGATACACAATCCCGACGTGAAAAGTATATAAAAGAATTACAAAAATATATAAATGTTGATATATATGGGTTCTGTGGAAACAAACGATGTCCTCGTCCATCTGTCAAAGGAACAACGTATGTCAATGCTATGACAACATGCAAGTCTTATATCAGCAAACGGTACAAATTTTACCTCGCATTTGAGAATTCAATATGCGACCATTACTCTACTGAAAAGGTGTATGCTGTGTACGAGAGTAATAATTTCATGGTACCGGTTGTCAGAGGAGATCCGAAAGCATCACAGTACTTGCCTAAGGGAACATTCATATCAGCATACAACTTTACATCACCGAAACGCCT
This sequence comes from Mytilisepta virgata, assembly GCA_028015205.1. Classification (NCBI taxonomy): domain Eukaryota; kingdom Metazoa; phylum Mollusca; class Bivalvia; order Mytilida; family Mytilidae; genus Mytilisepta; species Mytilisepta virgata. The sequence continues at coordinate 36,350,179 of CM051510.1, read as the reverse complement.
TGGAAAATACTTAAAATATGTTGGACATTCTGAAGAAAGATACACAGCATATCTTAAAGAAAAAATGAGATACAATGTTACATTATGGACGGAAAATTATATACAATCTGTTTGTCAGTTATGTAGTAAAATGGTCAAAACAAATGGAAGGCTGTCCAGGGAAAAGGACTTTAACTTAATAGACAGATTGTACGAAGATAGGTGTTATAAACCCTTTGACATAATGAAACAATTTTAAAATCAAAATGAGATGTATTATTTATTGCAAGCTGTGTACTTATAATGTTTTATCTATGTCCATCTGTCCACCAGAAATCTTTATGCAGATTTGTTTGCTCTCAAATATTTCGTGACAGAACAGTTGTGATGTCGGGAAGAAACGCAAAGATCATTAAAAAATTTACAAAAGCGCAGGTGAACTTTCAGTTGTACAATCTTTCAGTTTAGACCATTTCAGCTTCGTTTCCAAATGACTAGGGGCCTTTCACAATTCTCTCTCATGTATATTTTCATAAATAGAATAAATGTAGAATGAGCTTCAGATTCGTTAATTGACCCGTTATAGGAGTTTTTGCCCCTGCATTGTTAATTTTAAGGACGTTTTGCAGTTTTAGGTTATCAAATATCTTTTTAAATAAAGCAAACATGTTCAGCAAAGTAAGATGTAAAAATAAGTCAACATGACCAAAATCGACGATTGACCCCTTTTAGGATATTTTGCACATGAAAGATTATTTACATGTAAACAGTAATCAATAAAACTAATGCTCTGACATATTGTACAACATGTGAAGAGCATAACTCGAAATAAATTAATTGGTAGCTGTACAAGGTAAATGGAGTGTCGTGTCAATGTCATTGAAAACGTTCATAGCAACTGATGAAAAAGTCCCTAACAACCATCTATATTGGGATTAAGGGCCCTATAATTTACCTCTACAAGTAAAAACGAAAGGTCGAACGTCAATGTCATAAAAAAAGTCCACAGCAACCGATGAAAAATAGGAACAATAGTCATCGTTGCAAGATCTACAGAAAAAAAAACAAAAACAAGTGAGCGATTCAGGCTCTTGGGAGCGTCTTGTTTACACTAGCATTTTAGATGACATGTCTAGTTAAACTCGTTTGATCTTAAATGGGCATTATGAAGAAAAACCCCAAATTACTCGATCAGCTTACTTATATGATTTGATATTTTTTTATTTATATTTCATTACCCTCCCCGTTTTCCTGCTAGAGTAACTATTAACGACAGAACATGCTTATTTTTTCCGGATTACCTGATGTAGCTCACTTTATTTTTTTTATATGGCAGTTGACATTGCAAGGACCTTAGTTTTTTTCTATCTTGTAATGATTGGCTTTAATTTGCAATGCGTTTTTGTATTCTTATAGTTCTTTTTTGCTATTTTAGTGTTCTAACAATATCTTTTGATTTAAGTCTGATGAATTTTGCCTAGTCTCTTATCGATTCGATGCATTCATGTTGCCGACATTTCAAGACAAAGAATCACAGGTTTAGAAATTGCAGTTACTGTATTCGGTAGTTTCAAAATGAAGGCTACCGGTAAAATTGGAATCTGCTTAACAACTCTTCAAATTTCCTGTCTCGAGTATTGCGTCCGAGAAATAATCTTTATGATAAGCACATATGTGTATATTGAATTAATTGTGGAATTATCCATGTGAAAAAGATGTAATGTTCTTTTCCTTCCTCAATTAAAATATTAACAACATAAGCCATATTGCATAGTAATCAAGGTTACCTTTCCTAGTCAGTTTATAACTGACCCCCCCCCCCCCCCCCCCCGCCCCCAAATAGTGTTGTAATTTTATTGTTGAATTGAAATAGCTTTCGACGGCATCGCTCTCAAAAATGTTCATTTGTTCACCTCCTCATAAGAAAAATCCTGTTCTGAAATAAAGAATTTATATTTATTAGATGGCCCATTTCGTAGATTAATATATAATTTTAAGACATTTTTAATTGTATAAGATGAAGACAAAAATGGTGGTAATTGTGGTAAGTACTATATAGGAGGTTTTCAAGTCAACCGGAAGTGACATTACAGGAAACGGAAGCCCCTAACCGAAACTGGAAGTACTCGGAAGTTGTTTGCGCAACCGGAAGTGACGGATTATCCCGCAATTTTTCGTGTATTGTTTACGGAATTGACACGTGTTATGACCCGGATGTGTCGACTAGGCATGTGCAGGCGGAACCGGAATTACCCGGAAGTTGTTTGCGCACATGCGCAACCGTAAGTAGTGTTTTTTTTGTGTATTGTGTCCAGACCTGGATGTGTCATGCTTGACTGGAATTCGGATTGGATTACCCCCTTTTCTCGCGTTTTTTCATTCTTGGTCGTCTCTTGGTCTGTCATCGGTCTGTATAGGGTAAGGGTCTCACATGGAATCTCTATGGACTGATACTCTCACTGTTTTGTCGAAGTCCGGTTGATGTTAAACGGAAGGCCAAAGATATGATTGGATTTTGTCCCCTTACCTCCAGCCGTCACAATTAAGTCAATGGAGGGGTGTCCTTAGCAACCTTTTTATCAACGGCGGTCCGTTTCATTGCTCCATGCTGCTTTTCGCTGCTCTTCTCTTCCTTCGTATTTCTCAGATAGCACGGTTCATTTATCTGGATGGAAAGCCATCAGATGATCCCCTTCAAACTAGCTGCCGCATCCAGATCTACTTAATTGGAGTTTTTTACAGTCACTCTGGGATGTATATTATACTATCATCTGCGAATAGCCTGAGCTTAATGTGGGTCAACTTGTCTGGCAGGATTCAATCCGAATTCCGGTCAAGCATGACTCATCCGGGTCTGGACACGTGACTGTCGTCACTTTCGTCAACAATACACCGGAAAATGTCGGGAAAATACACAACTTCCAGTTCTGCCGATATATGCGCAGTCGACACATCCGGATCCTAGCACCTGACTGACGTCACTTCCGTAAACATTCGAAAAATGGGGCAAAAATACATCCGGTGCGCGCAAACAACTTCCAGGTATCTCAGGTTTCGGTCACGTGACTTCCACTTCCTGTGATCTCATTCCCGGTTGAAGACGGAAACTGCCAACAACGGTATTGTATGGATTTTAAACATCAAACTACACGGTTCTCTTCATTATGGCAGTTGAATATCGATAAACAATTCTCACATTATAAGGTTTTTGGGGCAGTTTTTTCTGCCTTTATGCTACACTTGGTTGAGCGTGTAAATCACAAAAAATATCGTGTAACTTGCGAACGTGCGCGTGTAACGTGTGAACCATGTGCGTGCAACGTGCGAATCGTGTGCGTGTGTCATCACTTAGGAAATTTTACCGTCGTCATCACGAATTGATTGACTATTACAGTTTTCCATTATCTAAGATGATGTTGGACCTGTTCCCACTGTCGTAACATTTCATGTGCCTTTGCGATTTGTGTTTTCCATCGGATTGACTTTTTTGAACTTCACGACGGGTGCCGAATACGGAGCAGGAACTGCTTACCCTTCCGCAGTACCTGGGTTCACTCCTGGTTTTTATAGGAGTTCGAGTTGTTTATTGTTTTTTAGTATTCTGTGTTTATTTGTTGTGCTTGTGGTTGTTCATTTGTCTTCCCTGGTTTGTCTGTCCAATGGATTACGTTACTTCGATTGCTTCGTAGGTATATTTGTCCTTTTTACAAAAGTAAAACATGGATGAATTTCTTCATCACTCATCATCTTCAAGAATCTATATACAAACTGGATCCTGAAGTCACGAGTTCTTGATAAAATATGAATTAAACCTTGACCTCCTGTATTTAAAGGGAAATAAAGCATGTCTTAAGAAACCCAATGCTTTCCCTGCCACAAGAAATCAACAAATTTATTTTGAATGGCACATATTACTTCCTCTGGTATTGTCACATAATTTAATCTATGCCATAACTTAGAAGCAGATAGTAACATAATAACCAATGTGCGTCCTCTAAGGGACAAACCACGTGCAAAACGCATCCATCTATCAAGTTTATTGGAAATATCGTTTTCCATATCTTTCCAATTTTCTTTATAAAAATCGTCGGTGGTGCCAACAGATACACCTAACTCTTTTAAACCCATGTTGTATCATTTTCTATGAAGAGGATGATCTTTCCTGTCCTGCTAATTTCCAATCCACAGACCATCGCTTCTTTGAAAATTAACTTTAGAATTGGAAGCCTTTGGTAAATGTTTAACCAGAAAGACAAGCGTTCCAAGTCAGAATCTGAAGTCAACAGGGTACTTAGGTCATTTGCATAGGCAGAAAATCACGATTTCTGTCCACCGGAAAAAGTTAATGTGATGCCGGCTAAACCTTCGCTAGATCTAAGTTAATGAAGTAAGGGTTCAAGACATATAGAGTACAATTGACCGGACAAGGAGCATCCCTGACGTATACCGCTGTTAAATTGAAAAGGTGGCGTTAAGGAGTTGTTAATTTTAAGCAAACCATGCACGTCACAGTACATTGTTTTGATGCAAGATACAAAATATTACCAAACCCAAAAGCCTTTAAAGTTTTGATCAAATATCCATGATTGATACGATCAAAAGCCTTTCTTGATCAAGTGAAACAATGGCAAGGGTGATATTTGCCTCTTTAGAGTAACTGGTAGCGTCAGAGATAAAACGAATATTGTCACTGATATGGCGACCAGGAACACAGTAACTTTGGTCGATATACAAAATATCGGGCAGTTCAGTACGTAGTCGTAAAGAAAGACTCTGGTTAATATTTTGTAATCACAACACAGCAGAGAAACTGGTCTCAAGTTATTCAATAAACTTGTATCACGTTTTTAGGAATAGGCAATACAGCTCTCCCACACGGAAGTGGGAGTTTATTTTCTCCAATAGTAGAAACAAATACTTCGTGCATGTCACTTCCAATAACCGACCAAAACGTTTTGCAAAATTCACTCGGAAGACCATCTAAACCTGGGGAACGATAATTTTTCATTTGTAAAACAGCAGAAGACAGCTCATCAAGGCTAATAACACTGTCTAGAAAAAATATTTCTGAATATCATTCAATGTAGGAAGATCTTTTAAGATTTTATCTTGACAATCTACATCAACAGCGTCTGGACTATACAAGTCAGAGTAAAAATTCCAGCATGATTTTTTATTTCATGCTCGGAATCTGTAATACTGCCATCAGGCAATGTTAAGTTTTCACACCTCTCTTCTTTTCGATGTCAAAGAAATATTTAGTTGGTTTATCGGAATCATTCACATACTGGAACCTAGAGCGAACCCTGGCACCGCCAGCTTGAATTCGCTTTAGTTCAGAAAATTTGCGTTGTTTATCGATTAAAGCAGAATTTATATTAAGATACCTGCCAGCGTTTGCTTTTAACTACATAATTTCAGATTGTAGATTATCGAATTCCAATTTGATACATAGTTCTTTTTAAGAGAGAATTCCTGTGATATTTCTTTCATTTTATATTTTCCAGAGTCCCATCAATCTTGAATATTTTCATAATTACTTTTCTTGGATTTCCATGAATTCCAAAAAGCTGTGATTAGCTCTACACAACTTTTGTCCTCAAGAAGAGAAGTATTTAAACACCAATGAGCACTTCTTCGACTTACTTTCTTTCCTTTTAAGAAAAGAAAAGACGCGCATAATCATGGTTTGAATAAGAACAGTGTTTTATGTTTTATTATAAACTGACTAAAATGTTTGGAAACATAGATTCGATCAAGGCGTGCGGCTACACCATCATTTCTTCGCCAGGTAAACGCGCGGTCTTGGGGGTGGACGTTACGAAAAGTATCAATTAATTTAAATAGTTTGATAATATTAACTAATTCGTTGCAAACGTTTTGATGAGGTTCATTATCCCCGGTTCTGTCTAACAGAGGAACTGTACAATTGAAATCTCCTCCTAGAACTAGAAGGATTGGAGTAGTTGGATCAAGTTGATTCAAATGATGTTTTAAACATTTCAAGAAATCAAGTATTTTTTGGGGGCATGTTGGGGAATAAATATTGAGCAAAAAAAAAAGAAATTTTGCTTCCGTATATTTACAGTTGCATGTAATATCCGACCTGGCAAAATTGTTTAGTGGTCAAGAATTTCACACTGCAATTTATTCGAAAAACAAATTGCCTAACTAACAGGTTTGACGATAGATGAGAAAAAAATATCTCCTCGCCATATTAACCTCCATACACCTTCATCACAAGGGAGAGTATGCGTGTCTTATAAAAAAAAAACTATGTCAGATCTAAGCTTTGATTCCAAAGCGTCTAACATAAAATACCTTTAAATGAATCTCTAGAACCTTGAGTGTTCCACGAGACGACTGAGAATCCAGACATTATAATCAAAACTGGAAAGAAAAAGAAAATTCCAAAAATAAAAACATAATTCAGAGAAACAACTAGGCATTAGCTTGAATGTGATTTCGAATTTTCGAAAATCAATCTGTTAAGACGAGCTTTGAAAGTTGAAGACTGGATTTCTCCGAAGTTCAACAAAGTCCTGGCACAATTGTTTTAAGTTCGTCGTATATTCAAGACACTTTCTTACAGGCTTTTTATGTCAGCTCCGCTAAAAGCGACTTCAATTCAGTTTGAGAGAGTGTGCTCTCAATGTCAACAGAAACTTGTGACATTGTTTCGGACGTGTCTGAAGCAATGGACTCCATATCCGCTTCTTCATCCTCATCTTTCATGTAATCTTGAGATGCCTGCTGAATCCGTGTACTAGGAGGAATATCCCGCACTGATGTAGCCTTGTTCACCTTGTTAGATAAGGTTTCACCGCGTGCCTTTGTATCATCTGGAACTGCAGATGATTTATCAGAAACCGGAGTTTTAGCAGGTTTAGATGTTTTTGATTCATATTGAACTCTCATTATTATCATGGGTAGACTTTCGTATTGTTGCAGCCTTCGATGATTTCTCAGAATCCACTGGATCAGTGGAATGACAGACTTGCTGCTCTGTAAACGCAGATTGAATTGACGGTACAGAAGCCGAACTTGACATTGATACATCTGTAGACGTGCTGACAGGTGCATTAGATGAGAGTGAAAGAGAATCAGTAACAGCAACTTCTGACTCAGAAGTTTTAGTTGGTACATACGAAATATCAGGATCTACAGCATGTGAAAGTGTCTTTCCGGAAACAGTTAAAACAGAGGGAGGAGGGTCAGAGCCAACATCATTATCCTTCTGATTCTCATTGTTATTGGTGACGAGGGGCTCAGTTACGGCGATAGACTGATCATTTTTGTTATTTGGATTCCTTGTTTTATTTTCGGGACATTTTTTTCTGAATATGACAATGTTTCTTGCATTTGAAACCTAAAACGTCATCATTAACAAATATGCGATACCTTTGATCAAGATAATTGATATCGAAGTGAATTCTTTTCCATTTTTCAGCAGAACTGAAGTCTGGCGTCGGAAAGACTTGACGTGTTTGAGAGATGGATGTTTAATTCCTAGAAGAATATGCGTAATTTTTGCTGATGATGAGAGGTAACTCCTTGAAATGCGTCGTATACAGCATAGTATAAATTTACTATATCTCATATTAGTATCTTTGGATTGTTATTTTGAAACTCCTGGAACGATGCCTCTGTATGGTGGAATCTAGGTCCCCGAGGGTATTCGCTAACCCAGTCGTCAGACTTGTCTGACATGATTATTCATTGATTTGTTACAAAAATTACCAGCATTTAGTAAAATTCAAAAATAATAGAAATACTAAGGGTTCATTCCTTGTATTGCACATGGTAGATCTCCTTAGCTGAAATTTGGCTTCCTATTTCGGTATTTTTGGTTATGAGTACTTCTTGGTTAAAATAAGTTTTTGGTCTTCCAAATGTTTCGGTTTTAATGCTGCTGATGAGAGGTAACTCCTTGAAATGCGTCGTATACAGCATAGTATAAATTTACTATATCTAATATTAGTATCTTTGAATTGTTATTTTGATAAGAAGAAGAAGAAGAAGAAATACTACAAAATTAATATATCTCCCTCCTACGAAGGGAAGACACAATAAAATGGAAAGGTTAATTAATTTTTAATAAATTTAAATATTGGATACAGTACCTTTAATTTGTTGCTTAATTTCTTTTAGATACAATAAACTAACATAAAAATACGACACAATGTAAATTGTATTTAAAAGAAGGAAACACATGTGTAGGACTGGACAACATTCACAGAGGTTGGCTTTGCGTTTGAATGGATTGTGCTTAAACACAGTAACCTATGTGATAGACCCATTCTGTTATTTTTAACAAATACTTTTTTTTGTTTCATGTCTGTATATGTTCACATATAATTTGGTGTTATTGATGTTCAATGTTTTGCAGTAAACCCGCACTAAATAGCAAATCACTGCCTATATAGATCACAGTGTCCTATTCATAAACATGGCATGCACAATAAATCTTTTTATAGATGGCGCATATTCATAAATGACACTTTTCCCTGGTCATCTATAGACAGGTTTGACTGTATATGTATAAATTTAAAAGACTTTCGAATTGTTAATGCTATCATTTATAGCCATTCATAGTAAGAAACAATAATATGTATTACATTGGCTACAATAACCCTCTGTGCACCCGTATACACTTCTCCCCCATTATGATTTTTAGATGCCCTAAAATATCTTCTTTCATAAAAAATGTTAACATAACAATTTTCGGAATGCTTTGATAGACCTAGGGCAATTTTTATATCCTTATATTTTTCAAGATTTTTAAAATCTCTTTATAATGTGTCTTTTTTTAGCTTTACAATCATTCTTATCATGCCTAGTACAGATCTGGCATCAAATTAAAGCAAAGAGTGTATGTGTTTACATGAATACAAAATTTAGGCACTTAACGCCTACTGATATTTTCAGGAATTAAAATTGTACCCTTACCCCAACGACAAAAAGGCATTGTGTGACAATAAATTCTACAAACCGGACGACCTACCCGCCACCTAATCACGCACTGCTATGTGGGCTGAGCTTTTGTACCAACATTGACACCTAGTAAAGTTTTATGAAAGTCGATTTACTCACCATCTTCATCACTGCCACTGTCGTACAACGCAAACAACACATCCTTTTCCTCGTCACTTTCGTCATCACTCGCATCCGTTAAAATGTTTTCTTAAACTATGAGAGTTTGGGGAATAAACTCGCCGTCCAACCACTTTGGTTCTAAAACAAAATCAACAAAATGTCATCTGTTATTGTCGAAAAGATCAAGAAATTCTCGTGTCGCAATGTTCGACCATTTCCAGATGCAAATCTGATAGTAACTCTGCAGATGTGCTATGCAAGCATTTTACAAGAAAGTAAAACGCTAATAACACTGTTCCTGGAAGAATCAAACGTTTGCCCAAATGTTGAACTTAATTTTGTCATATACTGCATTTAATTCACATCTTTAAAGTATTTGCCACCATACATTAAACAAGTGAAAGCTTAAAGTTGTAAAAAAATCCATGGTAATTCACTAGTATCACCTAATGAATACAGCGCATTTCAACTGGACATTACTAGGCTCAACATTATTAATACCTTTTAAAATCAATATCACAAGGTGGGAAAGCGTGAAGCCCAAGTATTTTCGTCTGTATTCCTAAATAATCTGGATTATATTGATCAATATTTGGTTGTTTCCTACTCCAGTATCAAATAAAACTTGCCGTCTTTCAAAGATAAAGCATAATGGAGAAGAATGAAGAAGATATCATTGTCTGGACCTTTGACCCTGGTATAACTATGGCCTTGCTGCTTACCATAAGAGTAAAGAACGAAGTGTCCGAGTGTCAGTTTCTTCTTGTGTTGACCGAAGAGATTCTATTCCTGACTGATAAAATTTTCACCGTCTTCACTTGTCAACAGATATGAGTGACCTTCGGAAACTGCAAATATTTTTTTCCAATGAAGTCTTTAACTGACACCGTCACTTTCCCATACCGGACGTAACATTTGTATAAACTCTGATATGTGTAAGTTTAAGTCTTTTGCTATCTCCTAGACTTCCTCTCAATTGATTTAACTGAATGTTCAATATTCATATCCGAGCTGAATACAACATATGATATTCTTACAAAAATTCTACAGCAGATATCTCTAAAGGTGAGCGGCATTTCCATCCTCAAAAACGAAGGTTTTATCATCAGGAAGAGAGAGAAAATGTTCTACGTTTTAGACAAATAATGATATACCTTCGATATATCAGTTTTGTTTAGAAAACCGTCGCGTGTAGTACCGACAAATAATGTCTGATTTATCTACACAGTCAATTATTAAAAAGGTGTTTAATACTATGTTGACATTGACACAGGAAGCTCATTATCTAAATGAAAAAAAACGAGTCGTGGCCAATAAACTAATGCGACATCTAGTTAAACCAACTTGGTCTCTTCGGCTTTTGGCGAAAAAACAAACATTCTTGCCAACAGTTGGCTCTATAGAATGTAATTTATTGTTTGTAAGCAGATCCCACTGGGACTGCCACAGACGTAAAACATATTTGTCTATTAAAGTTTTAAAATCAGAATAAGGCACTGACATATTAGTTATGGGGTCATCTAAAATAACAATCCAAAGATACTAATATTAGATATAGTAAATTTATACTATGCTGTATACGACGCATTTCAAGTAGTTACCTCTCATCAGCAGCATTAAAATCGAAACATTTGGAAGACCAAAAACCAAACTTATTTTAAACAAGAAGTACTCAACCAAAAATACCGAAAAAGGAAGCCAAATTTCAGCCAAGGAGATCTACTATGTACAATACAAGGAACATCCTTCGCTATTCTATCTACGGCTGTGTTTCCCTTAATACCAATATTACTTGCTACCCAAAGAACAGTGATTTCTTTGCTCATTTGGGCAAGTCTTTTATAAGATTCAATAATATGGGCAATTAAAGGTTTTTTTTTTATATTTCCGACCTTCTATAACCAATAAGCACGAAAGTGAATCTGAACAAATAAGAAATTTATTTTTTTTCAGATGTTCTATCAAACTTTAAAACAAGAATTATGGCTCTGGCTTCAGCAGTAAAAATTGAACTGCAGGATAGAAGACGGAGAGTTGCTGCTTGCTGTCAATAGACCGATCCATAAGTATAAATACAGTCATGATATTCAAACTTTGATTTCAATTCAGCAAAATGTTGCTGAATAAGAATAGGGTTTGTTTCGGACTTAGCGGTTGCGATTGCGGTATATTAATAGGGGCTATTTCATCAAGGCTTTTGTTAGAACCGGAAATGTGTTTCTTCGTCCGGATAACAAAAGGAGGAATTTTGTTTTCATGCTCTTCAAATACATCCTCATAAAGACGGTTGAAAACACAGTCGTAGGCAGGATTTGAATGATACGCCTTCAGCTTGATTATATATTGTAGACCAAGTTTGTTTGAATTTAAACCTATTACGTGTTGGCTATAGCAGGTTTCTGACTGATATCTTGATTGATTTTCCCATAATGTTCAATACGGAAATTGTTCGAAGTTGCAAACACGTAAAGTTGTACAATATAAGGATAATTGGTATAATCAAGATTATACCCGGAGCACCTGGGTTCACTCCTGGTTTTTATAGGAGTTCGTGTTGTTCATTGTTTTTTAGTTTTCTGTGTTTATTTTTTGTGCTTGTGGTTGTTCATTTGTCTTCTCGGGTTTGTCTGTCGAATGGATTACGTTTGTTTTGATTGCTTCTTGGGTATATTTGTCCTTTTTAAAAAATCGTTTTTCAATTTCTTTTCTAATGTTTAAAATCATGGATATAGTTAACGAAGATATCTTTAAATGTTTTCAATATATTTGTTATGAGCAATTGGTAGATAATATTAGGACGGTCTTACATGTATGACAAGACTATAACTGTAACACAACTGTCTTAGGGTGATCTTAAGTTACGATACCTACCACATATAAGTATATTTGTTATAGTTGCTGTGTAACACAATCTTATAATATTTAACAGATAAATATATGTATTAATAAAAAAATTCAGCACATTTGGCTTTTTCGCGGCGGCCAGTTTTTACTGGTGGAGGAAGCCGGAGTACCCGGAGAGAACCACCGACCTTCGGTAGAAAAATTGGCAATCCTTCACAATTAAGATCGGAGTCGAACACACCCGCCACTGTTGAGATTCGAACTCACAACCCCAGCGTTGACAGGCTAGTGATCATTAGTAGCCATGACGACTTGTAAAAATCAACTACGATATCGATATACTGCAGTAAATCACTCATTAACATTTTTTGTATTTTACATATTTATGATTCTCTGTTCAGTTGTACTGGACTATACCATTTTGCGACATTTTTTTTATATAACGAATAAATTTATTAAATTAAAATGATTCGAAGAACCATTGAAGAAAAAAACAATCTCTCTCATTAATTACCCCCGAACTCATAGTCAAATTTCTCCTAATGGTCAACGGATAGGGCTGATTTACAAATGGCCTTCCTAAGCCAATGGGCCTATTTTCCTGGATATTTATTCTTTGGCTCAAATACATGAAATAAACAAAGTATTTTAGCACAAGTGAAAAATTTTTCAAAACTGGCCGAAAAAGTCATACATCAATTGTATCACTGCAATGAGTCTGAATGTGATCTGCTTTCCGCGTTTATCGATTTTGGTCCTGAGAATGTTTGTGAAACGGGAACCTGTATTTTCATGCATGTCCTTTGTTTCATTATTAAGGTCTTTTTTTCATACTGTCTTGATTACACGTTATCAGTTCATTTGTATTATGAAATATATATTGGCAAAAGTAACGATATTATGATCGAAAATAGAATTTATGAAAATGGATACTGATAGTTAGTTCATTTCCATATAAAATCCCGATTTTTTTTGCACTTCGAGAATTTTTTTTTTTTTTCACATTCCAAAATCTAAGTAAGCTTGAGTTACTTTTGTACATTTTAAAATTATAATAGTTACCACGTTTTTAACGTAAATTTGGGGATTAGTGGTCTGTTTAAATGATCTTTTGATAACAGACTTTCAATATTTTTTCTCAATAATATGTTACCCAAATAACCTATAGTGCAAATAAAACTTTCATTTTTTCAATCTCACTTTTTTCATTGTCAACATCAAAATATGATAAAGAAACCAATTTAACTTTCCGATCACTTTAGAAGACTATTACATCCATTACTATCGTCATGTAATGTAGAAACCAATTTAACTTTTCTATCACTTTAGAAGACCTATTACATCCATTACTATCGTCATGGAATGTAGACATCAAAATTTGTATTACATTTGAATTTGTAGTAGGTAATAATTGTTCGTTTGTCATCCTCTTGGAGAATCCAAAACAAATCCTTCGTTATGAGCTCTTTTACACACTTTGGATTCTTTTAAAATGGCAAGTTCATTATTGTCAGAATTTAATTATATCGCACTTATATGAATTATGTTTTTGATTGGCTGGTGATGTACTCAAAAGCATCATTTTCCCGCTTTTTACTTGTGTTGAATGCATGTATTGAAATTTGCAATGAAAATTACTTTGTAAATCGTTAACAATGCTTGATTTGGTTATCTCCCTTATTATATATATGTATCTTTAAATTTAATGGCTCTTCTGTGTTTAAATATTTAAGAAAAGAAATGTTGAAATAATTCTTGAAACAAAACGTTACATATACTGTATACTTTGAAAAAGTTTAAGTAAAAGAACAGCGCTTGTACACTTCATCTGAAAGGTCACAATTTCCTGTTTAATGTGAAGAAACACTGTGTAAGCCTAAGTCAACAACTATTCCTTTCGTCATTTTGACAGTTGAGTATTGTGTTTATACGTAATAAGTAATTTTTTAGCCAAAGGGACACATCTTTTCGACATGTTCACTGTTTGGTTCGATCTGTCATTGTTAAATTTTCGACCTGTTTAAATTATAAATACTACTCACAAGTTATTTTTTAATGGTTTAAAACCCATTCTTTGTTTTCTTTACTTTGTAAAATTTGGAAATCGATCTGAATTCATGGTGGAACAATATTCTAACATAAACATATATTTAATTTAAAGAAATATCTTGGGGATACATGTATTTCAGAAAAAAAACGCGGGAGAGTTAATGAAAGAAAATGTATTAAATTCATCTACTAGTTACATGAACAAGAAATAATTTTCTTTCAGTCAAAATAAAGATTAGTGTTTTAGATGAAGTGCAAAAAGTTAAAAAAAATATCTCCGAAACAAATAAGAAAATAAAAAAAGTTAAGAATCTAAAATAAAATTCTGCTATCTGGTATTTTTTAGGGATCATCAGCTCAATTGTTAACGATCATTACCGGTGTAAAATTGATAACTTGTATAATATATTAAAAGAGTACATACACGATTGGTCATTAGGGGAAGAACTTGTGTTGTAGTTAGTAGATCAGATTAATAATTTCCACTGCACCAGGTAAGTAACTGAAATGAAAGATAGAAAAATTTGGACGGTCATACATGTAAGTGAATTAATTATATAATAAATATACTCGAAAACCGTATTGGACAAATGAGTTGCAAGATTCGTGGAAATTAGCTTGCGAAGCTGAACGAAAATGGAAACGTTGTAAATCAGGCTCCAAATCAAGGCTAAAAACCGAGTTTTTCATGAGACGAAAAGACTTTGACACTCTTAACCGCAAGATGAAACGAAAATATCAACACGGTCAGCAAAACGAATTACAGAATCTATGCGAGCAAACTTCTAAAGAGTTTTGGAAGTCTATTGGTAAATTAGGGCCTGCAAATGATCGGAAGTCAAAACATATATTTCAAGTTAAGGTTCCGCTAAAGTCAAATTTGACTGAATTTTCAAAACCAAAATTCTAACTAATTTTAGAATAATATACCATGTTATATACATCAAAATTTTCGGAATTTTGTTCTGAATCACAATATCATAAAAATGAAGCCAAACAATGCTTGTGTAGTAAGGACTTTGCAATTGTATCCATTGCTGTTTTAAAAAATTGTGGACATTAATTGACTAATCTGTTTTCCCTAAAAATGAAGCAATATCATCCTTAAAGCCATAAGGGGCAAGCTGGGGCTTTATAGTAAAAATAATATAAAACAAAATAGATAGGCAACTCTAAAGCATGATAGGCAAATCCAAAAAGGGAAGCCATTTTTCCCAGTGGGAACTACTTTCACAAAAATGTATGGAGGACCATACCTGTAAAGATACTATTGGACATACAAATACCAATTTCAACATACAGATATCATACCATTAAAATTAAACAAATTTAGTGCTAAAAATATTTATTATAATAAATTCTACTTAATTTATTACCAGGATGTAAAAATATATATTATATCACAGAATATCACAAGTGAAAAATGGGGGATTGAATAGCATTAAGGTAAAATTAATGTTAGATCATTTGCAACTTATTCTCTGGTTATCATGTCTTTTTTTCTAGAAAGAAAATGGATATTGAGGTTTTAATCACTGTTTTTTTTTAAATTCCTCTCCTGAAAAAGTGAAAGAATTAAAAAAAAAAGTTACTCTTATTTCCTTGATGAAAAAGAGAGTAAGTAAGTCAAATGGATAATTTGATTTTGTGCGAGTACAAATACAATTTTCTTTTTAAATGTTTTGTTCAATATGTTTTCAAACTGCTTCATGAAATTTTTTTGAAAGGCGCATAGAAATGAGGGAGGACCTGAGACCCATATATTTTTTTGGCATACTGCTTATCAAACTGTAAGGGAAAATATACATGTATAATGACATACAGGTATATGATTGTAATGGGGAAGAAAAATTAAGCTACAAAGTAATATATAATGTAAAAATAGAAGAAATGCCATCTAATTCACAGTAAATTAGTTTTTATATTTTCATCATGCTCTGACGTTTTTAATTGCCAAAAAAAAAAAAAATCAAATGAATAATTTACTTTCCTTCTTTTTTTCTAAAACCTCTCTGAAAGTTTATATTTGAGTTTGTAAATTTAACAGTTTATGAGTAGCTATTCAAATTTTGAGAATGATAAAGAATATGACATAAATATAATGTCAAAGTAGTGTTGCGTTTCTTTTGATGGTCAATATATATAAAAAAAACAATCAGACATGTACTGCTAATTAATCAAAATGGAGCAATACTAAAAAATCAATCGTACACTTTGTTGAGTACAAAGGACCATGCAGTAAAATACAAAAATATCTGCTGCCTATAAAATTGTAGCCTTGGATATCAACCAGTCTACAGCACATGATGATGACTACTACAACATATATCTGAGGTTGTAACATATAATAAAACTCAATATATCCACATTTTTTATCATTCACAATATCGAAACCATTGCTGTCATCATAAAAGCAACAAATCTTAGGATTACACAACTCATTCATCAATTTTCTGTTTGTTTAGCTGATTGATGTGCTGTCTCTTAGGTTTTCAGACATGTTCACTGTATATGTTCATCAAAAACATCATGTAGTACTTCATTTCATTGAATATCCTCAATAAAACTGTAGTCTCTTTTTCTTTCTAAGCATGGATAATTCTCTGAAACAGAAAGTAAAGCCCCTGTAGGGAATAATTTCAGTGAAAAACAGTACTTTCCTATGACAAACAATTTAGCTTATAAAACAATTAAATTAAGTATTAAATGTATTTCAGGTTCTAAAATATTACAGCTGTGATTGCTTTACATTTAATATGGCAGAGTGTTCAAATTTTTAAACAATAAAAACAAACTGAAATTACATGTGTAAATAAAGCTGGTATTAGCTAGTACTCAAACATACAGAGTGCTTTCTTGACAAGGAATTGAACAACTGTTCCAATTTTTCTCTAATCAAGTGACATTTGAATTTTGTAAAGCAAGCATCAAATATGCTTGTACCTACAGATTCCTTTCTTTTAAAAAAAGAAATGCAATTTTCCTACAATTTAGATGAATTTTCGGCCCAATTATAAAACCTTACATTTGTCATGTTTGTATATTATGAGAAAATTTTGCTAATGCAAGACTATTTCATCAATCTATTTCATATATATCATACCTTTTATGAAATATTTTAATATCATTGGATGAACAACATAACGTGTAAGCCTAATATATACTATAAACTATCAGTAGAATCTAATCACGGCTTTATCCTAGTGATATTCGATTTTGTTACAAGTAAAGTTGGTAGGGTATAAATACTGTGTAAATACAATTTTTTAGTGACCTAATATAGTATATATTGGGTCAGTAAATCATATGGGACTTGAGCTTCGCTCTTGCCCCAGATGAAATTTTCAGAACCAATAAAAACTATGTAACTTATAATATTGCCACTCCAAAGGCTGAATACTATTATATTAGGATGCACAGCTCTTTTTTACGGCATTGTTAGCAATTTTTCTAAGCCAAAGACCTAAACGTTTATTATATAGTATATTCTTGAATATATATCTTTGATGGTGGGGAACTTCATGTATAAACTAACATCCTTGACACCTCTGTCCACTCGTCAAATCACTAAGCAGCTTTCAACTGCATATCATAATATATGTAATTACATGTTTTGAATTTAATGAGGAAAAAAGAAAGAGGTAAGGAATATCAAACTGGGAGCAATGATCCAAATGGGGTATAATTGTCTCAATGCAATATAGATTTTATGTAAATTTGCAGTTCAAAAAAAGTTTGAGCCAAAGTGAACAGATGTATTTAAATGTGCATATTTTTAGTTCATTTGCTACACTTCTTGATTAGCAAATTTTCAAGAAACTTCTTTGGTTGCAGTATGTAAAAAAACTTGATTTTCTAAAGGAACAATCTCTAAAACAAACACTTTATAAAAAACTTGCTAAACCTAAAGATCTAATTTCAGTCTGCAAACTCAAGAGGGATTCACCATTTGCAGCTATCTATATGGCCTTAAAACACTGGCATGCATGCATTGTAATGTTTGTTACATGTGATTGCAAGCAATCTAGATTCATGATACGGTATCCATTTTGACTTGTATCCAACACCTTTTGAATTTTAAGTTTAATAGGAGGCCTAACAGTACAACCAGTGTCGTCAAAGAGTGTATGTGGTATGAAAACAGGCTTCTTACTAACTGTCTTCTTTGGAACAGTTTTCTTCGGTCTCTTGACACATAAAGAAATATTTCTAGATTTTGAGGATGTGATACGCTTGACAATCTTATATTTTGGTCTTCCTGTGTATTTTTCACTACGTAATCGCTTATTAATGCCAACAGATTTTCCAAATATTCTCGAAGATCTCTTTTTACTACCCATACTGAACTTTCACATTTACAACAAAAATCAAGTGGAGACAATTTAAAATTATCTCCCTTTGATTTTTTTGTGGAAAAATCTGTGATTCCACATGTGGCCTTCCATATAATTTAGTGTTGGAAACATAGGGTTTAAACTATTTATTTTTATTAACTATATGCATATATAACTATTACTTATATGGTTTATCATATCATTTTCATTGAATATTAAAAATTAAGGAGTTTAGAAAAATGTTTTTTCAAAACATTTAGCTCATGGCTGACACGACAGATCGGTTAAATTGTTTGTTTTTGATCGTCAGATCTGGTCGCGATCTTTGATACAACATTAAAAATGGGTAATGACCAACTAAATTGACAAGTATGTGTTAGTATTACCACTTAATATCTGTACGTCTTCTGAAAATTTGTCTGTTTACGTCTTCGTGGTCAAAGATCAGCCGAATAACAGTCAACCGGAAGTCGCTACTACAAAAGTTATCTGTAGCAAAACTTAAGAAATAACGATGTGTCATGAACGGAATATTTTCCTAAAAATATTGGAAACTGTTTGTTGGTTAAAATAAACTTATGATTTGAACAAAAAATCTAAATGTTTAAATAAAACAAAAATACGAAAGTGCGTAATACTTTACTTTCACTTTCACTTTCCAACAGCAACAAAAGCAGATAACAGTGGTCAGAATAATCCAGGAAAATGTCCTCACAATACACAAAGAGTACACGCATTAAATACTTGTTGACTGGTACATATCATATGTATATTTTACAACCAAAGAGAATAATAATTTCATAATCGATCTCTCGTATGAAAGCAAAATTGTAGCATACCGTGATCTTCAAAAATGGCGAGGTCATCAGCAGGGAGACACGAAGGAAAAATAAAAATATCTCTTAAAATTCGCATATTTAGTTAAAAAGATGGCCCGCTTGCCCTTAATAGAAAACCTGAGTAACAGCATATGCGTATTATATTATGTAAAGTGATTCTTATAAAGCTGTGTATTTTTTGGAAATTTTACTTTATTTTTTCAAATAAATTCGAAGCTAATACTATTTCTAACAGTACCAACAAGTCAAAACCAAGACAGACTGGAAGTCTGTAAAAACCTTTGATAGTATACCAAATTTCTAAGTTGTATTCCTCATACTTGGGGAATAATTGCTTGGTGTTTGTCATTCAATTTTTTACTGAAATTTGACTTTAGCGGAACCTTAAAACTGATACAGGCGAAATAACAAACGACTTTGAATGCGTTAGTAGCAAATGGAAAACGGATTATGAACATTTATTCAATGATGCAGATTCGACGACGATCATTTATCGGATATCCGCGGTGTACTAAACGAAAATGTGAACTTTGGAAATGATATTGACATTACCGAGCTTAATAAAGATATAAGTAGAGACGAGGTTCGAGATGCAGTTTTTCGGACTAAAAATGGTAAATCTGTCGGCATAGATGAAATACCGAGTGAAATTTTACGGAATGATTCATGCATTAACATGCTACATCAGATTATTAATTTTTGCTTTAGCGAAGGCCAAGTTCCAAGTGAATGGTTAAAAAGCATTATTACATGAATTCCAAAGCCGAAAATGGACCCACTAAATCCATTAGAATATCGTCCAATTTCTCTAATATCGGTACATTGTAAGATATATGCAGATATTTTGAATAAAAGACTTTCCGATTGGTTAGAACTTAATGATTTGTTGTCTGAGGAGCAAAATGGATTCCGACGTAATCGTAGTTGTATGGACCATTTATACGTCTTGTCTACAATTATTAAAAATAGGAAATTACAGAAAAGAGATACTTTTGTTTGCTTTGTAGATGCCAAAAAAGCTTTCGACAATGTAAACCGCGATTTGCTGTGGTATAAATTGATGAACATCGGTATTCGTGGATCGTTTTTTACAGCTATTCAGTCACTTTATAGTGCAACACAAAGTTCTATTAAATTAGGAAATTATTTGACTGACCTTTTCCCTGTTCGATATGGAGTTAAACAAGGGTGTAAAATGTCACCTACTCTATTTTCAATATACATTAATGATCTTGCAGATGATATTCGATTGTTAAATGCTGGCGTGGATTTAGATGACTTAAACGTTTCTATTTTACTTTATGCGGACGATGTTGCATTGATTGCGCAACGAGGAAAAGTTACAGATAATGTTAGATTGTTTGAATTCGTGGTGTCGAAGATGGAGAATGACTGTTAATAAAGCCAAACAAAAGTGTTGCATTTCAGACATAAAACTATTACTAGATCTGAATCTGTTTTTAAGTGTGGAGAAACTATAATCAACTATGATACTTCATATAGATATTTGGGACTTCATGTGAATGAATTCTTCGACTACAAATACTCTGTCCGTGAAATTACTAAATCGGCTAGTAGAGCACTATCTGCTTTGTATACAAAATTTATTTCATGTGGAGGGATGTCTTTTGATGTGTTTTCTAAACTATATAAATCTGTAGTAGAACCTGTTTTATATTATGGTGCTGGATTATGGGGACATACGAATTGGAGAGAAGTGCGTTCGATACAAAACAAGGCTTGTCGGCTGTTTTTAGGAAGTGCGTCAAATGCATCAAATATTGCAGTTCAAGGAGATATGGGATTTTATAGCTCTAAATATTGTGAAACACTCGAAACATTTCGTCTTTTTCTCCGAGTCAGTAATTCTTATGACTATCGGTTAACATATAAAGTTCATATGTGGAGTAAGAATTGTTCTAGATCATGGGATAAAAAATGCATTGAAAAATCATATAATTTAGGTATTAATAATATTATTCATGATAATTTTTCATTTAGGCATAACATGTATAATATTAAATGTAGACTTAAAGAAAAAGAACAAAATGAATGGTATGAACAATTATTTAATGATAGAAATAATGAAAATGGTAATAAACTTAGAATTTATAGAGAATATAAAAATATTTTGGATACAAGTAAATATGTAAAATTTGTCTCTAATCGACAACATAGACGTGTATTGTCAAATTTCAGAAGTGGTAGTTTACCACTTTCTGTTGAAACAGGTAGCTACACCAAGCCAAAAGTTCCCCTAGAAGATCGTTTATGTATATATGGTACAGAAAATTGTATAGAGGATGAAAAACATTTTTTATTACATTGTGAATTTTATTCGG
Organism: Mytilisepta virgata; assembly: GCA_028015205.1. Taxonomy (NCBI): domain Eukaryota; kingdom Metazoa; phylum Mollusca; class Bivalvia; order Mytilida; family Mytilidae; genus Mytilisepta; species Mytilisepta virgata. The sequence goes on along the minus strand of CM051510.1, from coordinate 36,328,696 downwards.
ATTTAAGATACACTTTAGCTTTAAAAGCTTGTGATATTTTTAATGATTTTTCAAATCTCAGTAATCAAGATAAATTTTATTTTTTATGACAAATGACATAATTCAGCCTTTTTTAGCAAAGACTTTACATAGTATGTTTTATCGTAGAAAGTATTGTTCTTAGCTGATTACCATTCTTTTCTTTTACACTTTATTTATCAGTTTTTCAAAAGGCAAATTTTATTTAAAAACTTACTGGTCTTTGAAATGTTCTATGATAATTTTATGCATTTTATGATATATTTGACATAATTGCATTTTATATGTTAAGTGTCTCGTAAGCCAGAAATTGGCTGGGTACCAATATTTTTAAAAATGTATATATATATATATATTATAACTGTAATTGATAATTGTTATATTGGTATGTGACACTATAATAAAATATTCTGATTCTGAATAATTTCCACTGCACCAGGTAAGTAACTGAAATGAAAGAAAAATTTGGACGGTCATACATGTAAGTGAATTAATAACTTTTAATCACATCACATTCTTCTTGGTTCAATACAATTTATTTCTAATAGTAAAATGCACAGACGTACGTGTATTTCAATCATTTAAAAATGTCTTGCAAACAAATAACAAAAGTCAGAAGTTAACACAGACAAATCGGCCGAGAATAACAGAAAAAAGTTGTTAGATCATAAATACAAATAACCGGTTGATTCCTACTAGTTTATTTCAAAACATTCTTCAAACTTAATAATTGTCGACGTTGCAATGCCACTCTTCATCGATATGTACTACATATATATGTATGAATTGTATACAAAATCTTTCCTAGAACTGGAAAAGGTACTGGCCAAACTTATTTACATTTATTACTTAGTGTATGTTAGGGTTTGTTTTTTTTCACAAATTTAGTCACCAACAGAATATTTCATTACGTTAACATGCTAGAGGTAATGTTTATACCACTCCTGTATTGTATACCAAAACTTAACAGCACCTCTGATAAGAAAATCCATTTAAAAGGATCCCGAAACAGTTTTATATAAAAAAAAATCAACAAAAGAAACTAAGTACATGTTTTATATTATCATTGGTGCATCTGAATTGTAGAATCGGACATCATTTTACAACCGTACATTACCTGTATGGTATTCAGTTAGTAAAATCCGTAGCAGATTTATCTTTATAAATGGATGAATGGATGGATGGATGAATTGTTGTTTAACGCCCAGTGGCAGCCAGGTGCATATCAGGACGAGAACATGTTGATATGAAAATGAATATGATTCCTGCTTTGTACTAGACCGACACGTGGAGCCGGATTTGTAACGTGCTAGCTCACGAGGTAACTGTCCGCAGGAAGACATATCATCTCAATCGGACACATTATACTGACTCCGAGCCCATCACTGAATCTTTGCTCTTACTCTTAGATGCCGCATACTTGGCGGAGAAGCTTCAAATACCAATTTTAATGTCTTTGGTATGACCTGGCCGAGGATCGAACCCGCGAACTTCCGCACTCGAGACGAGCACGCTATCACGAGACCAAGGCGATTTCTTTATAAATGGCACGGCAATTCTTTGTAATGATCTTTCTAATTGCAACACTTTATTCCAAACTTTTTAAGACGAAAATACATCAGTAAAAATAAATCAAAGACATTTTACAAGAACTCTCTAAAAATTTACATAATTTTCCATGTTTTTTTACTTCTATTAGATATAATACGGCTAAGATATGTTCGAAAGAATAAAAACAGTAGCAAATAAGATTTTTTCTGTGCATACGTATTCTCTTATTTCGTTACACTATATTTATTTAAGCAGGAGTCATTCTAAAACGTTTTGTTCAGATCAAGGAAAGTAATAACCCAACTTTATACTTGGCTATGCAATGTACATGATGTAGAAATTTAGTTTTTAACCAGTTATGAATATTGTTTTGTTTCTGCTTTGATTCTGTCAGTTCTTATGTATATTCTCATTACATTTGTACATAAAAGAACTTATAATGATTTTTTAATAATAATAATAGTAATGTTATGATATTGTATTATTATATTTATTTTGATATGATATTGTATTATTATGTTTATTTATCTTGGCCTAATTTGTTTTGTGTGGACTTATAACATGTATAATATGTTTACATAATACTTATAGTTGTTTACTAAATAATGTTATAACTGCGCAGTTTAGAAATTACTGGAACGATAATAGATACTGATGGAATGACTAGAACTTTCTATTTGAATTACGTAATAATTCTGGTGTAATTCAAACTTCTACCGTTCTCCAGAATTTTCCGTTCTACAGTATATATACGGACAAGAAAGTTAGACTTTCAGAGATCAGAACGTATTGGACCAGACATTCTTGTGTTCTCAGCTGTTGGATTTATTTACGTTTCACACATCGTACTTGACAGACTTTTATTTACGTTACATCATACTAGATTGTGACTGATTGGATATAATATTCCGTTTGGATTCCCGCAACAGTGACGAGAAGAATTCCGGATTAGGAAAAGACGAAGGATTTTGAACAGTTAAGTTGACATTTTAGTTTTTTTTTGTAATATTTTTTGTAAACTTTGTATATAATAAATCTTGTTAAATTTTATTATTGATTTGTGTCTTTTGTTGGCTACAATTTAAAGGTGATTTCGGCCGTAACAAAAATTGGGGGCTCGTCTCGGGATAACGTTAATATCTTATTAAATTTTTTCAGTATTTTGATTAGAATTAGCCAACAAAATTCTACAAAATGGCATTTGATGCTAGTAAATTTTTGAAAACGCCAGACCTGGAAGGGTTTGATAAATTAAATTATGGTCTAAGTCCACTATGTTCAAACGACCATAAATTATTTATGTGCGAAACCCGTCACCTGCATATTTGAGAAATCCCAAAATCTCACACACAGAAGGGAAAAAACAAACACAAACAAAATATGATTTTGTCAGGCACGATGACCATATAATTTTATTATGCTGTCATAATACACATACTGATCAATGGTTTGAACATATTTTAAAGTCCATAAATTTGAAACGTTCCACTAAAAATCTCCGTCTTGATAGTATTCGAAATCTATAAAGACACAAACATAAATACATTATTATACAATTTTATATACCTGTATATATAATCATAATAAATTTGACTACTTATCTTTTACACCGACTTGGTCACCGCCCTAAACCTCGATAACTAATTTTCGTGCGTCAATTTCTTATATACCACCCGCCAAATCCAAACCGGTTTTAGTATATAACTTTACTCATTTCTCAAATATTCATGCGCGGTAGTACCGCACATAAATATATTTATGGTCTAAGTCCACTATGTTCAAACGACCATAAATTATTTATGTGCGAAACCCGTCACCTGCATATTTGAGAAATCCCAAAATCTCACACACAGAAGGGAAAAAACAAACACAAACAAAATATGATTTGTCAGGCACGATGACCATATCGATGTACAAAGAAAGCAAGTGCTTATAAACCAAGATTCTTTGATACGGATAATCTGTTCTCAATATCTTCGGATATATAACCATCTTTAGCTTGCTCTGATCGCCATCGACCATGTATTTTAAATAACCTATCTGACACGCCATTTCTGGCGGCCATAGAAGCGCCTCCTGATCTGAAGCTGTGTAAACCGAAATTCTGTTCGGAAACACCTATATTATGAAGTGCTTCTAACACAATCTCTCTAGTTCTAGTGTACGACAGTTTTTCGTTTTTTGACCTTAATACAAATGCACCAGTTTTCCTCAAAAAAGTTATAGCCCTAAAAATGTATACATCTGATTTTGTGTCTATATGAGCTGCTAGTAAATATTCATGTAAAATTTTTACAGGACATAAAGAACTGGTAATCTTTGAGATTAAAACATTTTTCCCTTTTCTGTAACAATCAGTTTTACTTTTTTCTATGTAAATTTCAACGTATTTTTCATAAAAAGTAATATTCTTAGCTTTAATATCACATAACTCACTATATCTCAGAAAACCAGAATATGCTAAAGAACATAACGTTAATAAGCGTAAATCTTTGAGTGTACGTGTTGTTTTGTTATACATAGTAAATAGCTTAAACATAATATCTGAACTGATCGGTTTCTTCTTTTTTACAGGTCTAGATAAAGTACGCTTAGATGCTTCTACAATACACCTCACAATATCTGAATCACAGGGATTAATGACCCCTGCTAAATTGTGTGCCCATCTAATACCATAAAAAGCGGACTCTATAGTACTGTAATGTTTGCTAGTATTCATCAGATATTGCAAATATAGACTAACGTAAAGTTCTTTACAAGGTAAAACAGATGATATCTCTGCATATCTCTTGCTCCATAACAAAAATCTTTTAAAAGCACCGGCATACTTTGACACTGTATTTTTAGCCTTAGAATCAATTACTGTTACTTGCAACTTATTAAAGAGTGATCTTAATTCTGGATGTGTAATAACATCTTCCTGTGACCAAAACCCGGCTTCAAAAATGTTCTGTAAATAAAACAATTCACCAAAATCACCAGTGTCAAAATACTATATATATACAATGTATGAAAGTAAAATAATCTTATATTACCTGTAAATATCCAAATATTTCAAAACGGTCCAGTGACCTAATATGTACAAAACGTCCAGTCCAGTGACCGACATATGTCCAGTGACACATCTCCTGAATGACCACCAGTGTGTTCTCTTATTCACATTCTGTAAATAAATATCAGTCTGATGCATCTAATCGTACAGCTAAAATACACCCTTTAAAATCTCCTCTAGCAAAAATAGAATTTACATTCTTTCCAGAAACTAAAATTCTATCAACTTCGTTAAACTCTAACACTTCTTTTACATAAGATCTATAAATTAAACCGTCATCAAATATCAACGGCCAAAACGGTGAAGATGGCCATTTAGGGACTATCAGGGTCCCCCTAGCTGTACATTTTACTAAATGATTTATAGCTCTAGACGCTTGACATACTGGGGGTACAAGCCAGTTGTTTTCATCTTGCCAGTTACAAGTTAAGGCGTCAATAGCTTCTGATCCTGGATTCCAGTACAACGAATTAAATCTACACAATTTTTTGTTATCCATATTAGCGAATCTATCAATCGTATGTTTTCCCCATAAATTAGACAGAAAATCAAAAAACTCTGTAGATATGCCCCAGTCATTGATATCTATAATTCTACTCAGAAAATCAGCTTGTTCATTTTGCTCTCGAGGTATCCATATAACATTTATGGATATTCCGTATCTGATACATGTATTAAAAATTGAAAGTGCCAAGTCCTGTAACTCTTTTACTTTACTACCCTTTTCTATAATGCTTACTGCGTTTTGATTATCTGTATACACAGTAATTGTACTATTACCAATCAATTGCACAAATGAAACTAATGAAAGCTCAATAGCCCTAACTTCTCTCCAAGTGGAGCTCTTATATTTTTCTATGTCATTCCATGCTTTATGCATAATATGTGCAGACCCTTGCACATATCCCGCTGCACCTGCATCACTAGCATCCGTAAAAATGCTAAATTCATCTCTTTTAGGTACTAAACTAACTGGTTTTAAAATATCTAAATTATTTTTCCAAAATATCAATTCAAAAATTACTTCATTATAAAAATTGATGTTTACCAATTCATCCCAACTTTCTTTCTGGTTTATAACAGAAAATACAGCTCTAGTCATGATTTGCGTAACATTACCTACAGCTGGAGTTAAAGAAATTACCTTCCCACAAAATTTAGCTAACATTCTTACCGCGACTTTCTTTGAATTGCTCAGAATAACAGTTATAAGCTCTTTCAAATCAGTCACTTTTGTATGCGGCACTTTTAGAAAACAGTTTTCTAAATCCCAGATAAAACCAAGCCATTTCACTTCTGATGAAGGTACCCAAACGCATTTATCTTTATTAGGTACAAAACCTGACCTAATAATATCAGCTTTAACTATATCTGAATGATCTTTACATACCTCAAAATTATCCGCAACTCCAAAACCATCGTCCAAATAAACAACAATTTTGATTCCCTTTTTTCTCAAGTGAGCTACTAATGGTCTAACTACTTTAGTAAATACATAACCACTAGACTTTAATCCAAAAGGTAAAACAGTAAAAACAAAAAATCTTTCAACATCTTTAAATTTCCATGAAAATCCTAAATATTTCTGATGAGGGGGGAACACATCGACATGATGATAACCGGATTTTAAATCAAATAAAAACCCCGCAGAATTGCTTTTTATATACTGTTTTGCCACTTTCCAGTCTTCAAACTTCACCTTGTTTACAACCACCTGAGTATTAACATGTCTCAAATCTAGTACAAGTCTATGTTTACCTTTACAGTTAACAGATACCGTTAACGGATTGACTACGTGCGGTCTACTCGATACCTCCCGTACTAATCCACCTTTTAAGAGATCATTAATAGCATCACATACAAAACGTTCGTTGTTCAAAGCTGATTTGTTATTATTTAATTTTACAGACTTTGGTTCATTTATCAAAGGTATTTTATAACCATATCTAATAATATCTAAAATAAATTCTGAAGCATTTATACTTTCCCAAAACTTTACAGAAGATTTTAATCTGCCTTTAACATTTATATCTGTTAAACCTTTCTCATATTCAAAATAAGAGTCTGAGTTATAATGTTCTAATACCTTAAATGTCTCTTTATGTGATGTTTTACAGGGAACCCGGCTTGAACGTTCTGCTTTTGTTTCCTCTGCGACACTCTCTTGCCCAATGTCCGTAGAATCCACAATCGTAGCAAATATCAGACGGCTTTGCTCGGCTCTGCTGGTTTTGGGCTCCGCCAACAGACGCCCCTGCTCGAAAGGGCTGCAATTTAGAAGAATTACCATTAGAATCTCCACCATTATGTGTTTGCTGAGCTGACGAACCTGCCGCCTCCGCTGGCCGCTTTCTACTAGATTTTTTCTCCTGTTTTGCTGCTTTAATTTTCCGAACTGCCCTATTGTCAGCTGCCCGTATTCTTTTTTCATCCTCAGAATCACTGGCCAACTCGTCCGACAAGTATTCGTTCACGGTCTGCCAACCACCTTCAGATTTATCGGCTATACGTATCAGCTTATTACGCTTCTTAAGTAAATTCCTCGAATCTTGCAAACGAGCTAGTGCTTTTCTCGGACGCTCCTGCTTTAAATATGAAATGGCGGAATCAATATTATCCAACAAATCTACATTCAACTCAAACTGCACTTGATGCCCTTTAAATTTTAAATTAGTTTCGGACTTTTTAACTTTCTTGGCTAAACTATGAGTAGTTTCATTCAAATTTTTCTCCAATCCCGAAATCTTGTTATTCATATATGTTTTAAACAGAGAAAATAGATCAGCATTTGAAACTTCATCTGAACTTTTACCTCCTTTGGGAGACTCCTTTACATGTTCATCGAAATCCTCTAAAACATCCTTTTCAGAATCTGACATAACTACACAAAAGCTATCAGAAAAACTTTTTAAAAGAACGTTCAGTCGAATATTACACGTTGACTACTTATCTTTTACACCGACTTGGTCACCGCCCTAAACCTCGATAACTAATTTTCGTGCGTCAATTTCTTATATACCACCCGCCAAATCCAAACCGGTTTTAGTATATAACTTTACTCATTTCTCAAATATTCATGCGCGGTAGTACCGCACATAAATATATGAAAGAAGAATTAGTGTTGCTTGCTAAACATCTAAAAATAGATTTTAGAGCATCTATGAGAAAACAAATTATAAAAAATTTGGTAATAGACAATTTAGTTGATTCAGAAATTTTTGGTGAAGAGGCTCTTGGCCTCAAGGTCGAAAATGTTGATGCTTTCAAATTAAAACAGCTTGAATTAGAACATGAACTTAAAGTAAAACAATTAGAAAAAGAAGATGAATTTAAATTAAAACAATTGGAAAACGAAGTTAAATTAAAACAATTAGAAAAAGAAGATGAATTTAAATTAAAACAATTGGAAAACGAAGTTAAATTAAAACAATTAGAAAAAGAAGATGAATTTAAATTAAAACAATTACAGAACTTGAAATGAGGGAAAGGTTAGAGATGGAGAAAATAAAAATAGAAATGGCTAAAGTAGAAAGCAACACTAAATTTGAGTCAAAATCAGAACATTTTGATGCAGCAAAAAATATCCGTTTGGTTTCGAAATTTTGTGAAAAAACAGTTGATAAATTTTTTCCACAATTTGAGAAAATTGCTCAAAATTTGAAATGGCCAAAGCCTTATTGGACTACAATGTTGCAAATTGTTTTTGTGAAAAAAGTTCTGATTATGACACTGTCATGACTGTTAAACAGGAAGTTTTGAAAGCTTATGAGCTAGTGCCAGAAGCATATAGACAGAAAATTAGGTCTTATAAAAAGTTTGAAACACAAACCTATGTTGAATTTGCTAGGGAAAAAGAAGATTTATTTGATAAATAGCTTACGTCAAAGAAAATAGATAAAAATTTTGATAAATTAAAACAATTAATGTTATTAGAAGAATTCAAGCAGTGTGTTAATTTAGACTTAAAAACACATTTAGATGACAAAACTGTTGAGACATTGCAAGATGCAGCTGTTGTTTCCGATAACTATACCCTTTCACATAAAAGAAGTTTCAAAGGTCAAAATTTTAATACAAGCGGAAATTACAAAAATCAAAGCACTGAGCGTACTGATAGTAAGTCTGTTGTACAGAGTAAGAGTCCGTCTAGTTATTATATGTCTGGTCCAAAGTTTGATACTTTTGAGAAGAAGTCACTAACCTGTGCTTATTGTAAGAAAAATGGTCACCTGATGGCTGATTGTTTTAGACTCCAGAAGAAGAATGAAAGAGATCATAAGCCCAAGTCCAGTGCTTGTACGACACCCGTTGTTACCAATAAGTTGGAATGTCCTGCGAGTCAGGCTTTTAAGTCCAGTTTTTGTGATTACATGGAGGATTATCAACCCTTTATGTCTGATGGGTTTGTTTCTATTGTTAATAATACTACTCCTCAGCCTATTAAGATTTTACGGGACACTGGAGCTTCTCAGTCTTTGTTGTTAGAAGGTGTGTTGCCTTTGTCCGAGGAGACGTCCATTGGTGCCTCCGTTTTGTTACGAGGTGTGGAGTTAGGTTGTATAGATGTTCCCCTCCATCGTATTTATTTGAAGTCAGATTTAATTACTGGACCAGTTGTTGTGGGTGTTCGTCCTACTCTCCCCGTTGAGGGTGTTTCATTATTGCTAGGAAATGATTTAGCTAGGAACAAAGTGGTTGCTGAACCAATTGTTACCAGTGAACCGGTGATGGATGTTAAATCACCTGAAGATGATGCTGAACTGTATCCAGCTTGTGTTGTTACTAGGGCGATGGCAAGAAAACAACATCATGAGGATTTACAAGAAGGCCAGTATGATTATATGGACCTTTCTGACACTTTCCTTGTCGACATTGAAGGTCCCGGTAGCCCGGAAAAGGCCATAATAAGACCACCTTGTACTAACAAGAATGTAATTATGCCATAGCCAGATGTGAACAGCCATTCATTAGACAAAAGAACATTTAGGGAAGAACAAAATAAAGACCCTGAGGTTCTTCAGCTCCACAAGAGGGCTCTACCCCAAGAAGAAGCAGACAAAATGGCCGAATGTTACTACCATCAAGACGGCATTTTGATGAGGAAGTGGAGGCCCCCTGATGCTATCCCAGAGGAGGAATGGAGAGTGGTATACCAAGTGGTGGTGCCTAAAGTCTATAGGCAAGAAATTATTGGTCTTGCCCATGACACCCCCTTGGCTGGACATTTAGGTATAAGGAAGACTTGCCTTAAGATATTGCAACATTTCTACTGGTCCAGACTTAGAAATGATGTCGCAGAATACTGCAAATCATGCCATATATGCCAGGTTGTTGGCAAGCCTAACCAGAAAATACCACCAGCACCACTTCTGCCAATTCCAGCCTTTGAAGAACCTTTCAGCCGAGTACTTATTGATTGCGTTGGACCTTTACCAAAGACCAAGACTGGAAATGCTTATTTACTGACGATCATGTGTACATCCACTCGCTTTCCTGAGGCTATTCCCTTAAAGAATATCAAGACACTAACTATTGTCAAAGCTCTTATCAAATTTTTCACATTAGTGGGACTTCCTAAGTCTATACAGTCCGACCAGGGTTCAAATTTTATGTCAGGTTTATTTCAGCAGGTCGTTTATCAGTTAGGGATTGCTCAGTATAGATCTAGTGCTTATCATCCAGAATCTCAAGGTGTCTTAGAACGTTTTCATCAAACATTGAAGAACATGATTAGAACTTTTTGTCTTCAATTTGACAGGGACTGGGATGATGGTGTTCATTTTCTACTTTTTGCGGTCCGAGAGGCTGTTCAAGAATCCCTTGGTTTTAGCCCCTTTGAGTTGGTGTTTGGTCATACTGTAAGGGGACCTTTGAAATTGGTTAAGGAAAAATGGCTTACTGAACACACTGACTTGAATCTTCTAGACTATGTATCTAGATTTAAAGAAAAATTAATTTTGTATACTGCTTGTCAAATTGCTCAGAAAAACTTAAAAACTGTACAGAATAAGATGAAAATATGGTATGATAAAGATGCCAGGGACAGAGTTTTTGAGCCTGGTGATAAGGTACTTGTATTTTTGCCAGTCCCTGGGCATCCTTTACAGGCTAAATACTGTGGTCCTTATACAATCGAGAGTAAAATCAATGATTTGAATTATATTTTAAAAACTCCAGGTCGGCGTAAACAAAATAGAGTGTGTCACATTATTATGTTAAAACCATATTTTGAGCGTACTAATGAAGGTGAGAGTAAACCAGTTGCCACTTTAGCCATGGTTAAATCGGAGAACGATCATGACAAACCAGACATAATTGAACCATCTTTTGATTGCAAGACCATGGAACAAACTGTTAGATTGAAAAATTCTGAAATTTTATCAAATTTAGACTCAAAACTTGCACATCTGACTTTCGATCGCAGAGAAAAATTGAAAACTTTGGTATTTTCTTTTAAAAATCTTTTTCCAGATGTGCCAAACAAAACCACTGCTGTTTGTCATGATGTTGATGTAGGTGATGCTTCTCCAATTAAGCAACATCCTTACCAGCTAAATCCACTTAAACTTGATGTTATGAGACAAGAAATTAGATATATGCTTGACAATGATATTATTGAGCCGAGTAACAGTGAATGGAGCTCTCCTTGTCTTCTTGTACCCAAACCAGATAAAACCTTTCGTTTCGTTACTGATTTCAGAAAAGTAAACTCAGTCTCAAAATCTGACTCCTATCCGATTCCAAGGATAGACGATTGCATTGATAACGTTGGACAATCAAAATTCGTAAGCAAATTTGATTTATTAAAAGGTTACTGGCAGGTCCCCCTGACACCGAGAGCTCGTGAAATGTCAGCTTTTGTCACACCAGACGGCTTATTTCAATATACTGTCATGCCGTTTGGTATGAAAAATGCTCCAGCTACATTTCAAAGAATGATCAATAATGTTATAAAAGATTTAGACTGTTGTTATGCTTATATTGATGATCTTATTGTATGTAGTGATAGCTGGGAAGAGCATTTAACACATTTATATGATACTTTTGATAGATTGTCACAATCAAATTTGACTGTTAATCTTGCTAAAAGTGAATTTTGTAAGGCTACTGTTGATTATTTAGGGCACACAGTTGGCCAAGGTCAAGTGAAACCTATTATGGATGCAATTACCAATTTTCCTCCTCCTACAAATAAAAAACAACTTATGAGATATTTAGGCATGATTGGATTTTACAGAAAATTTTGTTCAAATTTTGCTACTGTTGTTCAACCATTGACTCATCTTTTACGAAAAGATTCTAAATTCATCTGGAGTGATAATTGTCAAAACTCTTTTGAAAAAAGCAAATCACTTTTAATTAACAGTCCTGTTCTTATCACTCCAGACTTTAAAAAGCAATTCAAACTTGCCGTTGATGCAAGTGATGTAGGAGTTGGAGCCGTTTTATATCAAGAAACAAATGATAATGTTGAGAAACCTATATCATATTTTTCCAAGAAATTAGATAAACATCAGAAAAATTATTCCACTATTGAAAAAGAATGTTTTGCACTGTTGTCTGCACTTCAACATTTTGATGTATATTTAAAGCCCACTATGCATCCTATTCTGGTTTATACTGATCATAATCCTCTCACCTTCATACATAAAATGAGAAACAAGAACCAGAGGTTGACTAGGTGGAGTTTATTGTTACAGGAATATGATATTATTGTAAAACATATTAAAGGTAAAGATAACGTAATAGCAGATGCTTTATCTAGATCTTATTAAAACACTATATACATACTATATATTTTTGTATATATTGTTCATGAAGTTCTCGTTACACTCAAACTTCTTTTAAGGGGGGGAGGTGTTATGATATTGTAATTATTATATTTATTTATCTTGGCCTAATTTGTTTTGCGTAGCCTTATAACATGTATAATATATTTCCATAATATTTATAGTTGTTTACCAAATAATGTTATAACAGCGCAGTTTAGAAATCACTGGAACAATAGTAGATACTGGTGGAATGACTAGAACTTTCTATTTGACTTACGTAATAATTATGGTGTGATTCGAACTTCTACCGTATTCCAGAAGTTTCCGTTCTACAGTATATATACGGACAAGAAAGTTAGACTTTCAGATCAGAACGTATTGGACCAGACATTCTTGTGTTCTCAGCTGTTGGATTTATTTACGTTTCACACATCGTACTTGACAGACTTTTATTTTCGTTACATCATACTAGATTGTGACTGATTGGATATAATATTCCGTTTGGATTTCCGCAACAGTGACGAGAAGAATTCCGATTAGGAAAAGACGAAGGATTTTGAACAGTTAAGTTGACATTTTAGTTTTTTTTGTAATATTTTTTGTAAACTTTGTATATAATAAATCTTGTTAAATTTTATTATTGATTTGTGTCTTTTGTTGGCTACAATTTAAAGGTGATTTCGGCCGTAACATAATCTCAAGAACTTTGAACAAGGAAATATCAGGTGAGTGGTTTTTCTTTAGAATTAATAACAAATATTTTATTTTGTTCTCATAACGTTTTTTATGAAAATAGGTAGAGAACCTTCAACGTGTACAGATAACCCAGCCCTTTATGCAAATGGTACGATAGAGCGATGTCCAGAATCAAATTTCATGAATCCAGCAGCACTGGCAATTTACATGATACTGACGCATATTATTCTCCTCAACCTTCTTATTGCCATGTTTGCGTAAGTTCAAAATCATAAACATTTAAGATATGCATATGTCTTTTATTTACGACTCACTTAATCTGTTCAACATGTGCCATGTCAAAACTGTAAAAAGCCAAAAATAATAGTAATAATAAAATAAATAAAATTTGTAATAACCTAAACTTTACTAGATCAGTCTCAAAATGGCCAAAGTACAAAAATAAATTAAGGGAAAATAAATGTTAAATTTTAATTTCTCGCTCGTTTCAAAATATTGAACTGGCAAACACTAAAAAATTCAATGAAAGAATAAATATATATTCTACGATATCAATGTTGCAGTAGAAGATGTAATATTTCGTTCAACGACAACTCATCATTGATGCTTAGCCCACAATATGAAAAAACCTTAACGTTAACCAAAACTGATGAAAACCAGGTTCTAAGGCCAAAATATTTCTCCAAAGGATCAATTAACCTATTTTACAAAATTTTACATAATGTGTATAGAATAAAATACGAGTGCCTGACAATTACAGTCTCTTTGATACATGTAAAATTTCGTTTATCTATGATAGTATTTTACATGATAACATATACGTCTTTCTGTAGATATACATTTCAAAAAGTACAAGGCAATGCTGATATTCTTTGGAAGTTTCACAGGTATAAACTTGTTTATGAATATTATGAGGCACCATTCTTAATTCCGCGTTTGATACTTCATTTAAAGAGAAAGTGGTCAAAAGACAAGGACAAAAATATACATCACGAGTTTGGTAAGTTGATAAATATCTAAAAACTTTTTATGATAAGTAATTGCTCTCAAATATTCAAATGTTATTATTTCCTTCTGTAGTTTTTTCTTTTAACTGCAGATAGAGGGTTCTTTTTCTTGAAGTTAACAATAGAAGTTTAGTTTTGTACGGTTCCTTGTTTGGTGTGTTACTGGGTTCAGGAATTCGTCTTGTCTTTTGATAATCGCAGGGGTTTCGGGCCAAGTTGGCTTCTTTGTGACATATGGCAAATCTTTAGGAAAATGGACCAATTTTAAATGACTATGACTAATATGTCAAAGTATTCAGGAACTATTGTTATGTATCATATGAAAGGGGTGTCCATCTACTTTAAATAAATACAAACAGTTAGGTTCCGTTTGATCAGGGTCCGAAGCTGTAACGTCACCAAATGAGGCCATGTTTGGGACAAATAATTAAGATTTGAAAAAATCGCAAAAAATATATTCTGGCAAATTAAAGTATGAAAGCTTTTCTGCAAGCTATACTAAATATTATCAAAACAAAGTAAACTGACTTTCAAATGAGAGTAAAGGGGCTATTCAAAACACGCTGCGCGAGATGAATATACCATATTTTTGCAGGAAAATTTAAACTAAGAACACAAATTTCGCCTGAAAGATTGAGAAACTTGGTGTCGCTGGTCTCAGACCACTTAAAATTTACGCACCCAAAATCCGGATTAGTTTGGCTGCATTAAAAGGGTTTCATCCATGATACATAAATTAATACCAATGCTACGTCTTCACTTTTACATTTACAAAAGAAACACGGAACTTCAATTTAATAAACTGGTCTTTGAAATTTTATTTGCATTCCGACTTCAGAAAATCAACACTCTTAGACTTTTATTTTGGAAACAATCTTATGAAATTGCTAGCAAGATACATATTATTGAAAAGCATTTTTCCAAAATTATAGCATAAAATTCCGATGCATTTTCCTTCCGTGTTCAGTTTCTGAATAATTATAGTAAAGATAATCGCTGGATTCAAATACCAGAAATAAACAATTAATGCATGGCCGAACTACGCAGTAAATCACGAGTGAGCAACATATACCAAAGAATATACAGCAAATACTTTTTGCTTTCTTTTTTATAAGTCCGAAAGGTCAACGGACTAGCAATCGGAAGTCGAAATCCACCATATACTTATAATGGGTGACTAAATATTTGGCCATTTAGACGATGGTCACTGGACTTTTTTGTGCTATTCCATAATTTGGTTATTATGTCCCCATTTCACCATAGATCTTTTCAAGAAAATAAAAACGACACATTAGATTCGCATGAAAGGCAGATTTTCGGAGGAGCTGATACTAAAAATTTCGACTTTTGACCAGTGTTTCTAAACAACCATGGTAGATTTTACTACCCAAATGTGACTTACACGTCACAGTGGTGCTGCTCACATACATAGAAATATTTTGAGTTACTTTATTAAAAATTACATAAGATTCTATTGTCTTCTATTGTTTACATGGATTGATATCGAAAAGACGCAAGAGCAATTTAGAACTATTTCCGATGACACAATAACAATTATTTTTCGGTAATTCAAACGGAATGTCAACCATGAAATCCTACCAATAAGCAAAATTACAGAATGTGTCAATCTACACACAAAAAAAGGAAAAGGTGAATATAAATAAAACAGCTGTTGATACCCAAGCTACATGTAGTAAAATCATGCAATTAGTTTATTGTCCAAAACAGAAATAATCACTTTGAAATTCTAATGTCTTTATCACGAACTTGTAAATCATTTTGTAATACAAGTTTTACAGATATATCTGACAATCTCTACATTTCTCATTGTTTTGTTCTTTCTGTATCTCAAAATACGAAATTTTACTTTAAATGACATTAGCAATATGTGGGGTGTCTTTAAAAAGGCAGGTACGGATACAACCCGTTCGTACCACCTGAGTTCATACCAAATTTATGTAATACTTTTGGTTTATTAGCTCACCTGTCCCGAGGTGTCATGTGGGTTAATGCCATCACTTTGTGACCGTCGTCTATCCGTCAGTCCGTCCGTTCACATTTTTACATTTTCACCTTCTAGAGAACTACTGAATTGATTGAAGCGAAACATGGTTGAAATATTCCTTACAAAGTGCCGACAAAGTGCTGTTACTTGGTGCCGATCTGTCATCTAACATGGCTGCCAGCGGGGGACTTAGTTTAACATAGGACCTTATGGGAAATACATACAAAAATCTACTGAAACCCGATGAATGGATTGATTGTTTGTTTGTTTAGTTTGGGTTAAACGCCGTTTTAAGCACATTTTGGCCATTTCGCGGCGGCCAGTTTTTATTGGTGGAGGAAGCCGGAGTACCCGGAGAGAACCACCGATCTTCGGTAGGAAAATTGGCAATCCTTGTCAATTTAGATCGGAGTCGAACACACCCCGCCACAGGTGAGATTCGAACTCACAACCCCAGAAATCAAACATGTCATGAATGGTCCTTACGGAGTGCTGACCAAATGTTGTTACTTTGTTGTTGATCCATCATCCAAGATGGCCACCAGCTGGGGACTTATTTTAACATAGAATCGGATTGAAAAACATACAAAAATCTTTTTTTAGAGAACCACTGAATGGATTTAAACGAAACATGGCATGAATTTGCCTTACGGGGGCTGCCCTAGTGTTGGTACTTTGATGCCAATCCGTCATCCATGATGACCATCAGTGGGGTACTTAGTTTAACATAGAACCCTATGGGAAATACATATAAACATCTTCTTCTATAAACCAACTGAATGGATTGAAATCAAACATCATGAACATGATGAATGTTCCTTATAACGTTCTGAACAAGGTTTGTTACTTTCGTGCCGATCTGTCATCCATGATAGCCGTTAGAGGAAGACTTAGTTTAACATAGGATCCTAAGGGAATTACATACAAAATTCGTCTTGCAAATTACTGAATGGATTGAAATCAAACATGGCATGGATTTAATCTCAAGGTCATGTATCAATTAACAATCTCAGGTGAGCGATACAGGCTCCTGTGAGCCTCTGGTAAGTAGGTGGTATTGATTTTTGTTAGTTCGCAACTTTAGTTCTGACGAATAATATAGTTTTTTATGTCACATATTCGAGTTCAAATGTATTTCGTTTGTTTGGTTTGGTTATTTGCCTTCTATTTTGTTATTCTGTAATATTTATACTAATTCATATACCGTTTCTTAACCACTCGCACTGTTGGTAAAACAGAAACAAATATGAAATTAAAAACGTGAATTGTTGAGTGATAAAACATCATCTATTAGCGGAAGATGAAATTAAAGGTACGGGTGAAGTTCTTATGTTTTTCCTTAAGAAGCCCGTCAAGGAAGTCTGCCTTATATGAGTAAAGGAACAAGTCTTCCAGGAGTGGCGCACAATTAGTAGCCAATTGTCCACCAAATTGAACAAATATGTTGTCGATCAAAAATTCAATCATCAGGACAATTTCGTCCTCTGTATATTTTGTGTTAGATTTAGGGTGGTTTTTAACAAAGTATGATTTATCGCTACCAATGACAAGGTATGTGAATCTGCCATATTTATTCTGAAAGCACCGACGGATTACATCTTTCAACTTCTCCTTCAGTTGTAAATGAGGAAAAGTGGTATAGATGGTAGATAAATCAAATGTTTTTATGTTGCGCGTAGATATTAAGTATGCATATATCCTGCGCTATCGCTACGTTTTTCTGGCAGTACAAAGTTTAATATTTTTAATTTTAAGGTACAAAATGGAAAACAAACCGGGTTTGTTTGTATAAACCATCACAGTGTACACATACGACGACTTAAGTAAAGGAAACGGACACTTGTCAACCTTAAAAAATGCTACGCATGCGCACAAAATGTGTTTACATGTGACAAAATGAATTTAAACAAATACAAAAGTCAATCGAGAATGCCGGTCATCATAATTGGTATGGCAATCCTAATAAGTAATTCTACCCGAATATAATCAAAGACCTGCATATATGAATTAAAATTTGGGCGCTGCAAAAGTCTTCTTCACTATGACTGGTAAGAAAATTCATACGCATTACAGATTGGAACTAGGTTTCTTCTCGGCGGCATACTTTCTGTATGCGTACAACGGTCGTTATTTACAAATCCCGCAAATACAAAATTTCACGATTTAACCACCTTAGCTTGCATAAAAGAGGGCATTAAATTATAAAAAATGATACTATAACCATCATAGATGACTTTTCATGCATTGCGTCAATGCATGTTGTTGTTTATGACCTCAAAGCCAAACCATGGCCAAACTGAGTGGTACACATGGTTGAACGTGTTATGCACCAAACCACACTCAAACGATTCGCACGATACACGCACACGATTCGCACATTAAACGCAAATCACACGATGCACGTTACAGTTTCATGATTACCGATCGTGTGATTTCTAAAACTTGTGATTGTAAGATACGAACGGAAAATAACGGAACGACGTAATAGGATTTTATGTCGGATAGGAATAGCAGGGAAATATTTAATATAATTGCATTTGATTTTAAATAAATAAGCGCGAAAAAAATTAATTCGTTGTAATACGATCGACATTCAACTTTTTTCATAAATACAAAATGTGAAATTTATCAAACTTTAATGACGGATCTGTGAAAGTATATTGTAAATTCATTAAAACTCAATAAACCGTCTCATGTTGTTTTTACCTAAATAACTAAAGCTTATTAACCAAAATTGATATGATGATAATAAATTTGTCAGTTAAATATATATTACGCCGCAATATTTTATGTCTTCTTTAAAACAAAGGACATTATATTCTTGAGGTTTATTTCCCGAATGATTGCTGGTCTAAACAAGGGATTAAGAGATAATCTGAAGGGGAAAATATATATTTATCTGAGGTGAGCTTTTCTATTTTAAAAAGGAATAATTAAGAAAACTGACAAAGTTAAATATTGTTTTGAGGACGTGAAGCATACTTATTTTAAAATTGAAATTAAAAAAAAAATAATTACAATGTTCTTGGTCGAATTACATTTTGAATAAATAATAAAATATAATATTTATATCAACCTATATATATTAACCTTTAATATTTTAAAATATGTTTCATAATTTTATAAAAAAAATATTTTTTATAAATTAAAATTAACTTACATGTTTATTGAATCCACATACATTTTAGTTTATAGCATATCATCATATAAAAAGCCACGAAAACCCACTACTTCCGGATGCGCATGCGCGTAAACAACTTCCGAGTAATTCCGGTTCCGCCTGCACATCACAGTCGACACATCCGGGTCCAAACACGTGTATCACTTCCGTAAACAATACACAACAAATTGCGCGAAAATCCGTCACTTCCGGTTGGGTAAACAACTTCCGAGTAATTTCAGTTTCGGTCAGGTGACTTCCGTTTCCTGTGACGTCACTTCCGGTTGACTTGAAAACCACTTATATAGCACTTGCCACAATTACCACCATTTTTGTCTTCATCTTATAAAGTTATAGGTGTCTTAAAATTATTAATCTACGAAATGGGCCTTCTAATAAATATAAATAAATTCTTTATTTTAGAACAGGATTTTTCTGATGAGGAGGTGAAACAAATGAACATTTTTGAGAGCGATGCCGTCGAAAGCTATTTCAATTCAACAATAAAATTACAACGCTATGGGGGAAAACAGTTACAAACTGACGAGGAAAGGTAACATTGATAACTATGCAATATGACTAATGTTGTTAATATTCTAATTGAGGAAGGAACAGAACATTATATCTTAAATCAGCATTTCACATGCATAATTTCACAATTAATTCAATATACACGGATGTGCTTATCATAAAGATTATTTTTCGAACGCAATACTCGAGACAGCAAATTTGAAGAGTTGTTAAGCAGATTCCAATTTTACCGGTGGCCTTCATTTTGAAACTACCGGTAACTGCAATTATAAACCTGTGATTCTTTGTCTTGAAATATCGGCAAAATGAACTCATCGAATCGATAAGATAGTAGGCAAAATTCATAAGTCTAAAATCAAAAGATTTTGTTAGAACACTAAAATAGCAAAAAAGGAAGTAAAAAACGCTTTGCAAATTAAAGCCAATCATTACAAGATAGAAAAAAAACTAAGGTACCTGCAATGTGAACTGCCATATAAAAAAAACAAAAGTGAGCTACATCAGGTAATCCGGAAAAATAAGCATGTTCTGTCGTTAATAGTTACTGTAGTAGGAAAACAGGAAGGGTATGAAATATAAATCAAGAAATATCAAATCATATAAGTAAGCTGATCGAGTAATTTTGGGTTTTTCTTCAAATTCAGCAAAAATCAAAATTTTATAAAGAACAAAATGCCCATTTAAGATCAAACGAGATTAACTAGACATTTCATCTAAAATGCTAGTGTAAACAAGACGCCCCCAAGAGCCTGCATCGCTCACTTGTTTTTTTTTCTGTAGATCTTGCAACGATGACTATTGTTGCTATTTTTCATCGGTTGCTGTGGATTTTTTTATGACATTGACGTTCGATCTTTTGTTTTTACTTATATAGGTAAACTATAGGGCCCTTAACCCAAATATAGATGGTTGTTAGGGACTTTTTCATCAGTTGTTATATACGTTTTCAATGACCTTGACACTTGACACTCAATTAAACTTGTACAGCTACCAATTAATTTATTTCAAGTTATGCTCTTCACATATTGTACAATGTGTCAGACCATTAGTTTTATTGATAACTACTTTTTAAATGTAAATAATCTTTCATGGGCAAAATCTTCTATAAGGGATCAATTGTCGATTTTGGTCATGTTGACTTATTTTTATATCTTACTTTGCTGAACATGTTTGCTTTATTTATAAAGATATTTGATAACCTAAAACTGCAAAATGTCCTTAAAATTAACAATTCAGGGGCATTAACCACAAAATGGGTCGACCAATTCGTCTGAAAATCTCATTACAGGTAGACCATTATCTCAAAAACATTTTCACTTTCCGTCAGTTTTGCTCTAACGGCTTTAGATTTTAAGATATGAGCCAAAAAGGACAGTTTTCATCTATGTTTTACGTTTAGCCGTTGTAGTCATGTTTCTCGACGGACAAGAAGATAAAATAAGGTACATAACAGTATTAACAAAACTCGCAAGTCCATAAGACGTGTGACAAAACTGGTATCACACCACTGGAAAATTGCAACCGTAATGGTCCTGACTTGGTACAGGCATTTCAAAAGAAATGGTGGGTTGAATCTAGGTTTTACAGCGCGCCAAACCTCCCGCTTCCATTACGGCATAAAAGTAAACACACTTTATACAAGATACCCTTAGGATCTTTCAGTCAAAGCTTGGTTGAAATTTCAGAGAAGATTTTTGAAAATTTACAAAGATGACGAGAAAAAAATGAAAAATTGTTCTAAAAGGGCAAAAACTCCTATAACATGTATAAGGGGTCAATTAACCTTTTTGGTCATGTTCACTGATTTGTAGATAATAACCTAAAACAGCAAAATTTCCTTAAAATTAACAATTCTTGCGCTATAACCCAACAAAGTGTTGACCAATTCGTAGATCTTGACCTGATAAACATTTTTACTTCATGTCAGGTTTGCTCTAAATTTTTTAGTGTTTGGGACATAAGGTAAAAACTGCAGTTTACCTTTTAGGACAGGTGAGCTAAAATAATAAAAGTCATTAAAAACCTATATTCTGTTATCCATATATATCACAATGAAACCAGAATATAAAATCGTCGAGAGTATATCTTTTTTGACTGACAATGTTACACAATATCTCTTAAAAAATGACTATTTCAAGTAAATATTATAAACGTATATTACATTTAAAATATCTATACTCTTGTATGTAAAACGAATAAAACTGAACAGTTGTATAAAACAAATTCATAAAATGTTACACTTACTACAACTTTTTGTTTTCTGTTGTAGCTTTGTAAATGACAACGACTCTGATACTGAATTAAGTGTACAAGAGCAACTTGATACATTAAGTCTAAGAATAGCAGAGGCAACAGATGAAATGAAGAAATGTCAGGAACATATGAGACACCAGCAGATACTGCTGAGAAAAACAAAACTTCCACAAAATCGTGACTTAAGTAAAACAATGTAAAAACAAAATGTTGGAATATTATGATGGTTTTAGTGTGGTGTGTTAAACAAATGTAAGTAGTGGAGTTTTAATGATGATCAATTAGTGTTGTTCTAACGTGTACAAAATGGGTTTTGTTGTACATATTTACACCTTAGAAAGCCATTTTGGGACTGACAAAGAACTACAGCAATTTACAGAAAATACATGCAGATTTTGCATGATATACATGTAAACCCGGGATATACATGTTAATGAGATAAAAAACATTTGAAAGTGATAATAGTCATAAGGATGTTATGTTGTAATATATACATGTATGTATATGATCGGAGATATTTATTTTGAAACTAGAAATCTACAGTCACAATCAAAATTTATCTCAACACATTATGAAAATAATTGGGACACTTACCCAAAGACAAAATATATAACTCTACTGCTTACATGTATCTACAGATAGTATGCAAAATATCATTCTATCAAGAAATGAAATCACCCAAACCAAATAAAAAATGGAAAGGTTAAGGGGCATACAAAAAAGTCACGAAGAATGGGAACGTAACATTTGAGATATCCGGAAGACTTTGAAAACAAATTATATTCTTTGGTTTACTCATACTACATTAAGAACCTGCGATTTTTTTTCCACCATCAAAATACATAATATACATTAAAGGTGAACTATTTCTAAGTTATTATGGGAAATACATTGTATTATGAATTTGGGAGTGGGGGGAATAGAACGAACGGAGACAATGCAAATTGCAGCGAGTCAAAAACATTGACCTGCTCACAATAGTTGTTACATGTGTAACACGTGATTATTTCAGGGGTAGACATATTTTTTGTTATGAAGTCAACAAACATAAAGTAATATCAAACTATCCGAAACGGAGCCACAGATTACTTTGCAGCCTTTATGGTTACTTTTGCTGTCAGAATATATATTTGTGGGCAAATGATAATGAAAACTATGTGCAACAGATTTCTGTGCATTTGACGGAAATATTTACAATAATTGTATTTGTTTGATCGTTGATATACATATCGATGTTCTAATTGGAGGATTGTTTTAGTATAACTTCCTTTTATTATATCTACTTATAAAAAATGTGTTCGTCCTTTTTTAAATGGGAGAAATCAAGCTCAACAACAAGACGTTGTCGTTCATTTAACCTTCTATATTAGCACATGGTATCAATTTATTGTGCTGAGGAAATCCAGTGGAATCTATCTAATGCAAATAACCATTAAACTGAAAAGTTTTCCTACATAATTTAGATCTTTGCAGCAACTTTTAGATGAGGCAACTGTGATAATATACTTGTACATGCATAACCAGGCTATTAGAAATTAATATTAAAATATTAAATAATTAATATTAGAATAGAGTCTTGCTCTGGGTTTCAAAGAGTCAACACCTTTTTATTTTTATTTTTTACATACTCGTGATCAAGACCATATTTTACGATTTTATATTTAGTTTTGTTCGACTTGTGTATTTCATACATTTTAGTCGTTTTACCCCCCTTTGGAAAGCTCACCATTTCCATTTATTTTTCTTGTTATCTATTGTCGCATGAGCTGTTTCGCAACATACTTAGTTTTTTATTAGGAATTGCATTTTCTTGGAATATGTATCAATAGTTCATGACGGACTAAAATGTTATACTACACATATCCCGGTTAAATATTTACAAGAGCTGTTAGGAAAAAACAACATTTTTCTGATGTAAGTTCTGATATTTGTATAATAGACCACCTTTCACTACAATTTAGGATAGGTCTGACACATTTGTGAAAAAGCTTAAGATCTACTATTTACATCCATCTTTTAAAAATGACAATACAAACCTAGAATCAAAGTATTTTGAAATGTTCGTGCAGACTGGATTTGCTAAAAATATACTAAATATGAGTAAAGCTATTGTACATTTTGCAGTCTTGGCAGAAATAGGGATGTACCATATTGTAATGAATGATTTTGCAGTTGGATTCTAACTCGATGTTTTAATTTAGATGATTCACTTTTAAATGGTACTTATAAGTTAAGCTTGACCTTAACTGGTGGATTTGCTACAAAAATCATTTTCAAAACTTAAAAAAAAAATTTTATACATGTTTAGGAAAACCAAAATACGTTCTAAAATCTGCGATTACTGAACGCTATTTATATGCACCGGACTGTATCGTATAGAAACATTAAAGTTTCAGATTAGCATTAATCTTTTTTGTCTCTGATTACATTATATACGGTTTGATGTTTGAATGGGGAAGATGCAGCACATACTGTGAGCCCCGATTGCTGCACCTCCCCCATTCCACTGGTCCAAAGTTGATTCTTATTAAACGTCTATGAAGAAGGTGCAGCACATACTCCTGAGCACCAGTTGCTGCACCACCCCCATCCAATGTACCAAATTCTTTCCTTATTAAACATCTATGGCATGTTAATTATATTGTGTTTAATAGATAGTCCTTTATATTAAATTGATTTCAAAGAATTGCATTATTTACAATTAAAACGTATTGGAGACATGGGTCCGAGGGTTGATCGTTTGTATAATATGTTTATTCTATATGTGTTTATTTCTTGTACATCTTGTATGTTATATTATTTTATATATATATATATATATATATATATATATATATATATATATATATATATATATTGGTAGCAGTGTTTGGATTTTAAACCAATAAAATATTCTTATTATGATTCAGGTATTTGTAACATTAGGCAAATTAATTATTTTTTACAGATAATATTATACAATGTACTAGGTGGTTTGTTTACCAAAGGTAGCTATATTTTCAAAAGGTAAAGAAACATATTGTTTTATTACTGTTGTGTAACCATGGGAGTTGGAAGCATGTCGGACGGACATTTAAAGTGTGTTTTGAAAATGTTTAGTTTTCCTTACCATAGTAAAGAGGCGGGGGGGGGGGTGGTGGGGGGTGGAGCTCCACCAAACTGGCGTAACCCCGCGACATTTTTAATGCGCCTGTCCCGAATCAGGAAAGTATAATCTTGAATGTCTTTGCCTCAGTTATCTTCTTAAGTTATTTATTGGTATTCTGACATGATATCGTACTGGGCATAAATACTCTTGAATAACTCTAGGCCCACTCGGGGCTTGTAGCATAGTGTTGTTTTGCCATCTTTGAAGACTATAGTGTAATCTCTGGATGCTTGTTTGGTTATATAATTGTGATTTTGTTTACGTATAAATGTCTATGAAGTAATTTTACATTAAGCCATGTGATACTTTTACTGTGAAAGGGATTTTATGGGTTAAATAGGGTTGAACATGTTGCTGTAAACCACTCGCATACAATTCCCGCATTTCATAAATAAAATAAATGTATTTGTCAGATACGAACTGAATGTAACGGAACAAATTTATTATATTTTGATGCCGGGTATGAATAACAGTAAATAAATGTATCTAATATTGCATTTAATTTGAAATAAATGGTACAAGAAATGGAAGCCCGTGTTATACGGTCGACATTTGACATTTTGTTGTAAGTATAAAATATTTACTTGCATATGCGATTGTTACTTTATTAATTGAAATTTATTAAACCTAATTAATGACGGGACCTTTGCAGTTTTTAAAATTTATTTAAGATAAATAGATCTGTTCATGTTTTAATCTAAATAACAATATCATATTAACCTTTATGAATGCCGTAAACTGACCTTTTTAAAAACTGGAAACATTCCTTATAATTTAATTTCCAAACAAGAGTACAATGATTCCTCGGTTCAAGCATCAATAATGACATGGGACTATTTGAATTTATAAGTGGCGGATTAATCCGGTGATGTCACAAGACCAAACCAAGTTATACAGTATAACCAGTGTTGCTCTATGCTGTTCAGCCAATCAAAATGCAGTATTCAAATCATATTAAACTTTATATTGTTATATTACATTTGTCAAAAAATTAAACGTTTTTTTTTATTTCTCAAGATTTTAAGAAAAACTTCATTTTTTTTAACAAAAATTTAAATTTTAATAATATTCTTTGCACTAATTTAGGACAAAATTCGCATAATATTTTCAAACAAACTGATGGAAGATATTTAAATAATTCACATTTATTTTAGAAAAAAAAATAGAATCTGTGCGGAATTGTCGATGAGAACACTTCAAACATTTGACATCGTTTAAATTTCGTTCCGACAATCTTTAATTTGAGTTCTAAATATGCTCTGATTTAAATTCACAATTGTCTCGACCAATGAAATATGCACGTTACACAATTCTCATAACACGTCTCTAACCACACAATAAACCACATGCATGCAATTTGCACGTTTCATGCACACGATTTACATGTTCACGCACATGTTTACACGTTTCACTCACATGATCCACACGTTGCGCACATACCTTTCTAACGCTACACGATTTTTTATGGTTCAACCATCTATACCTCAGAATCGGAACCGTCCGAAAATAAGAATCATATAACCGATAGGACGACAGTAATGGAGGGCAAAAGACTTCTTTTTGGTCGATTGGGGTAGCACCAAAGTCTTCTTTCTCCCTCTGCAAATCTGTGTTTGGAGTATAAAACACAATGCACAAGCTAATACTGAAATATTTATAAATATGGGATTGGCAAGGAATCATCATCTTGGATAGATAGGGATTAATCGTGTTAATTTATATTGCAAGGTAAAAAAAATACTAGTCTTCATTAAAACCTGAAGCTCGTTCTATATTTATTCTATTCGTGAAAATATGTATGAGAGAGAATTATGAAATTTAGGCCCCTAGTCATTTGGAGACGAGGCTGAAATGGTCTAAACTGAAAGATTGTACACCTGTGCTTTTGTAAATTTTTGAATGATCTTTGCGTTTCTTCCCGACATCACAACTGTTCTGTCACGAAATATGTGAGAGCAAACAAATCTGCATAAATATTTCTGGTGGACAGATGGACATTGATAAAACATTATAAGCACACAGCTTGCTTGGGCATATACTAGCAGTAAATAACACATCTCACTTTGATTTTAAAATTGTTTCATTATGTCAAAGGGTTTATAACACCTATCTTCGTACAATCTGTCTATTAAGTTAAAGTCATTATGTCAAAGGGTTTATAACACCTATCTTCGTACAATCTGTCTATTAAGTTAAAGTCCTTTTCCCTGGACAGCCTTCCATTTGTTTTGATCATTTTACTACATAACTGACAAACAGATTGTATATAATTTTCCGTCCATAATGTAACATTATATCTCATTTTTTCTTTAAGATATGCTGTGTATCTTTCTTCAGAATGTCCTACATATTTTAAGTATTTTCCAAGGCGTTTCGGTGACGTAAAGTTGTATGCTGATATGAATGTTCCCTTAGGCAAGTACTGTGATGCTTTCGGATCTCCTCTCAGAACCGGTACCATGAAATTATTACTCTCATACACACCATACACCTTTTCAGTAGAGTAATGGTCGCATATTGAATTCTCAAATGCGAGGTAAAACTTGTACCGTTTGCTGATATAAGATTTGCATGTTGTCATAGCATTGGCATACTTTGTTCCTTTGACAGATGGACGAGGACATCGTTTGTTTCCACAGTACCCATATATATCAACATTGATATATTTTTGTAATTCTTTTATATACTTTTCACGTCGGGATTGTGTATCACAGTGGCTAACAAGCCAAGCCACTTCTTTGTTTTTTTGTAAATATATATTTGAAAAGTTATATTTTAAAACGGAATCATTCGGAACTTTCTTCAGGATTCCAAATGGGATATGAACATCTGAGTTTGGTCTATAACTCATAATCCAATCAAATTTATTTAAAACTCGACTCCACGGTGATTTTTTTGGGGGTAACCAAGTTCTACCTGGAGATTCAAAGGTAAAGAATATCCATATTTGATCTTTAATCTTTAGTGGTGGAGGTCTCTTTAATGTTCTAAAGAAAATAACTGCACGACTTTTGTTGTATAAATTCATATCATCAGTAAATATGCAATAATTTGGACAATACTTGCTGAGATTAAAAACCGGAAACCAGTCTGCTACGTGCTTCTCGTACAAGAATATCACAGGGGTTTCTGTTGGTACTATGCTATAAACAACATTTTTGTATCTAGAAATAGATCGAGAAACCAGATAAAGAGGTAGTAGAAGAAAACATGCTAATATCCATTTACTCTTTATCTTTTCCATTCACCAGCCTGTAAAATATATAGATTTTTATGAGATTGTAAAAAGAATACATGTACCATCATTATAGACATATAGGGTCAAATTCGAAAAACTTTCCGTTCTAAAACTATCGTTGGCAAGAAGGAACTACCGACCAATGAAATCATGTGAACCCAAGGACGTATATTAGAAGGATAGGAAACTCCCGATATCGCCTTGATAATATCCGAGAAATACCGCGAATCGCGAGAAAACACGAGATCTGCAGAAAGCTTCAGCGGGAATCGCCGCTTCGAGATTTCTACATCAATTTTTAAGTATAAAAACATTATATGAATAATTGAAAACATATTAAGTAGAAGTTTTTTATGGTATTAAATGATTTTTCACTATAAAAACAACATCAAACACTTATAAACATCACAATAAGAGATCATAAGTAAGGATGCCAGATGCTGCCTTTGATGCTGGCACCGAGATGGCAGGACCCGTCATGTTGCATTGATTTTTTAAAATTTTATTGCATTTACTTGTATACAAGTATTTGATTACAAGTTTTAGATAATATTTACGTTTGCATATGAAAATAGAGCGTCTTTTGTTGTGTATTTCACGTGTAATATTACATATAAACCAGTCCTTTTCGGTAAACAAAATGGCGACTTCCATGGAGAATGGCCTTGTATTTTGCAGCTAAATGTGCATTTTTGGTGTGAAAAGACGCTCTAAACTGAATGAGTTCCTTTCCTTTTATATTTTAACGTTTGCATAGCAAGTTTCAACTTTATTTGTTAAGAGGTTAGTCGAATATTGAAGTTATTGAAGCCCCCTCCATCTTTTTTGTCAAATATTTATCAATCAGAGCAGAGATGCTATTTTGCAGCTATCTTGTTGAATATATGCTACACAATCACATATTGCATGATTGTTTTCCATTTCTATGACATTTTTACACTTGCATAGCAAATTTAAGCTTCCTATGCTGAGAATTTGATTAGATATTGAGCTACAAAATGAAAAAAAATTTAACAGCTCTATTTTGTTTCATAATATCTACCTATCAGAGCAGAGCTGCTAGTTTGCAGGTATAAGGTACATGCACATTGCATAAAAATGCTTTACAGTTATATTTTTCCTTTCATTACATATATCTGGACTTGCAGAGAAAAATTGAGCTTCCTATTTTGGAAAATGAATGAGATATTGAGCCTTTCTTTGCTTAAATTAATTTCAATTTTTTTTCATTCTCAAAATAACTGTGAACCGGGGCAATGCAGTTAATTTGCAGCTCAAAAGTCAATATCGGAATAGTAAACAAATATTACTTTAAAGGTCTTCTGTTCCTTACATGTTTTTGAGCATGCTGAGCAAAATTATGCCTCCTATCTGGCAGAAAAGCATACATATTTTGTTTTATTTGTCTTATACTTCTGTCTCAGTTGTCAGGGGCAACCTATGAAATCCCATCGGCCAATTGAAGAATGGTTTTGTGTAGTGTAGTATGATGTAGATGATGTACGAATTTGTGTAAAAGACTGAAACAATTACCTATGTGGCAGGCTAACTAACAGACCATGTTTATACAATCAATCATAACACCTGTAATTAACAAATGTCATGTGGCCGGGTGAACCTCGGAAGGTAAGGTGCTATTGATAAAGGAATATACAGGTGCCCAGCTGAGAAAAAGATTTTTATTTGGATAAAAATGCGTTTTTAAAGATGTGATTATGCAATAAAAGTTTTATGACAACTAGACTTCATAATTTTACTAAGTTATGTCATTTAAGTTGTTTTTTCAGTAGAGAAATAGTTTGACAAATAAATATATTTATTATATTCTGTATATTCCCCTAGCAATAGTTCCAAATCAAGATCAGTGTCCCAAGATAAAAAAATCTGACATGTTAATAGAGTTCAAATCAAAAAGTAAATAGCAGATTTTGCAACTCGTTCTTTTTATGATATATTCGTGTATATTTCTCAAGATTAATTTTCTCAAATCAGCTTTGGTCATTTTGAAAGTAGACAATGACTCTTTTAGTGTAGCTTGGGTCATAGCCTTTCTAAATTGAATAGTAGAAAGGAAACTACAAAAGCTCATTAAATAAACAACTTACAACTTACAATCTGTCAAAAAGTAGAAAGGAAACCGCACAAGCTCATCAAATGAACAACATACAATCAGGACGAATTTATTTTTTATTATAATAAATTATAAATCATCACATGAGTTAGGAATGCATAGGTAAATGCTCAAACTAAATAAGGTTTTAATCAAATTAATTATTTTTTCTAGAAGACATTTACTATTCAATAATAAAAATGTTAAAACTTTGTAATTTATACGATTTTAACGGCCCTGTAAGACATATTTGACAGAATTTTTTTTTATATATTTGTTTCTTTGGTTTTTGAACTTCGAAAATAATAAACAAAGTTTTTTAAGTTAAAAACAAATGAGAGAATTTCTATCATGATGATCGAGACTATAGGAGTTCTAGTTCTTTACGTTATCGTAACTAACCGGAAATATTTACTTGAAGCGCGCATAATTGTAGTAGTGAGTAAATACAAGTCTCACGATACGCGATATTTTAACGAGATACCGCGAGACACGAATCTTCCCGATATCGCCTTGATAATATCCGAGAAATACCACGAATCGCGAGAAAACACGAGATCTGCAGAAAGCTTCAGCGGGAATCGCCGCTTCGAGATTTCTACATCAATTTTTAAGTATAAAACATTATATGAATAATTAAAAACATATTAAGTAGAAGTTTTTTTTATGGTATTAAATGATTTTTCACTATAAAAACAACATCAAACACTTATAAACATCACAATAAGAGATCATAAGTAAGGATGCCAGATGCTGCCTTTGATGCTGGCACCGAGATGGCAGGACCCGTCATGTTGCATTGATTTTTTAAAATTTTATTGCATTTACTTGTATACAAGTATTTGATTACAAGTTTTAGATAATATTTACGTTTGCATATGAAAATAGAGCGTCTTTTGTTGTGTATTTCACGTGTAATATAACATATAAACCAGTCCTTTTCGGTAAACAAAATGGCGACTTCCATAGAGAATGGCCTTGTATTTTGCAGCTAAATGTGCATTTTTGGTGTGAAAAGACGCTTCTAAACTGAATGAGTTCCTTTCCTTTTATATTTTAACGTTTGCATAGCAAGTTTCAACTTTATTTGTTAAGATGTTAGTCGAATATTGAAGTTATTGAAGCCCCCTCCATCTTTTTTGTCAAATATTTATCAATCAGAGCAGAGATGCTATTTTGCAGCTATCTTGTTGAATATATGCTACACAATCACATATTGCATGATTGTTTTCCATTTCTATGACATTTTTACACTTGCATAGCAAATTTTAGCTTCCTATGCTGAGAATTTGATTAGATATTGAGCTACAAAATGAAAAAAATTTTAACAGCTCTATTTTGTTTCATAATATTCCACCTATCAGAGCAGAGCTGCTAGTTTGCAGGTATAAGGTACATGCACATTGCATAAAAATGCTTTACAGTTATTTTTTTCCTTTCATTACATATATCCAGACTTGCAGAGAAAAAATGAGCTTCCTATTTTGGAAAACGAATGAGATATTGAGCCTTTCTTTGCTTAAATTAATTTCAATTTTTTTTCATTCTCAAAATAACTGTGAACCGGGGCAATGCAGTTAATTTGCAGCTCAAAAGTCAATATCGGAATAGTAAACAAATATTACTTTAAAGGTCTTCTGTTCCTTACATGTTTTTGAGCATGCTGAGCAAAATTAAGCCTCCTATCTGGCAGAAAAGCATAAAGATAATATACTTGTACATGCATAACCAGGCTATTAGAAATTAATATTAAAATATCAAATAATTAATATTAGAATAGGGTCTTGCTCTGGGTTTCAAAGAGTCAACACCTTTTTATTTTTATTTTTTACATACTCGTGATCAAGACCATATTTTACGATTTTATATTTAGTTTTGTTCGACTTGTGTATTTCATACATTTTAGTCGTTTTACCCCCCTTTGGAAAGCTCACCATTTCCATTTATTTTTCTTGTTATCTATTGTCGCATGAGCTGTTTCGCAACATACTTAGTTTTTTATTAGGAATTGCATTTTCTTGGAATATGTATCAATAGTTCATGACGGACTAAAATGTTATACTACACATATCCCGGTTAAATATTTACAAGAGCTGTTAGGAAAAAACAACATTTTTCTGATGTAAGTTCTGATATTTGTATAAGACCACCTTTCACTACAATTTAGGATAGGTCTGACACATTTGTGAAAAAGCTTAAGATTGGTGTGAATCATCTACTATTTACATCCATCTTTTAAAAATGACAATACAAACCTAGAATCAAAGTATTTTGAAATGTTCATGCAGACTGGATTTGATAAAAATATACTAAATATGAGTAAAGGTATTGTACATTTTGCAGTCTTGGCAGAAATAGGGATGTACCATATTGTAATGAATGATTTTGCAGTTGGATTCTAACTCGATGTTTTAATTTAGATGATTCACTTTTAAATGGTACTTATAAGTTAAACCTGACCTTAACTGGTGGATTTGCTACAAAAATCATTTTCAAAATTTAAAAAAAAAATTTTATACATGTTTAGGAAAACCAAAATACGTTCTAAAATCTGCGATTACTGAACGCTATTCATATGCACCGGACTGTATCGTATAGAAACATTAAAGTTTCAGATTAGCATTAATCTTTTTTGTCTCTGATTACATTATATACGGTTTGATGTTTGAATGGGGAAGATGCAGCACATACTGTGAGCCCCGATTGCTGCACCTCCCCCATTCCACTGGTCCAAAGTTGATTCTTATTAAACGTCTATGAAGAAGGTACAGCACATACTCCTGAGCACCAGTTGCTGCACCACCCCCATCCAATGTACCAAATTCTTTCCTTATTAAACATCTATGGCATGTTAATTATATTGTGTTTAATAGATACTCCTTTATATTAAATTGATTTCAAAAAATTGTATTATATACAATTAAAACGTGATGGAGACATGGGTCCGAGGGTTGATCGTTTGTATAATATGTTTATTTTATATGTGTTTATTTCATGTACCTCTTGTATGTTATATTATTTTATATATATATATATATATATATATATATATATATATATATATATATATATATATATATATATATATATATATATATATATATATATATATATATATAAACGTCTAAAAAGTTGCAAAACAACATCAAAATAAAACAAATAAAATTTTGAATTATAAAAATAATTCAAACTTAGCAAAATTTTCGGATCACTGAGATCCTTCATCAGTGCTGTCGCGTTGCTCCACCCGCAACGCGACAGCACTGATGAAGGATCTCAGTGATCCGAAAATTTTGCTAAGTTTGAATTATTTTTATAATTCAAAATTTTATTTGTTTTATTTTGATGTTGTTTTGCAACTTTTTAGACGTTTATTTATTTTTATTTTGCATTGTATCGTTAATTTATTATCGGTCCAACATCTAGTAAGTTCGAACGTTGGTTATTACTTTAGACGTATATATATATATATATATATATATATATATATATATATATATATATATATATATATATTGGTGGCAGTGTTTGGATTTTAAACCAATAAAATATTCTTATTATGATTCAGGTATTTGTAACATTAGGCAAATTAATTATTTTTTACAGATAATATTATACAATGTACTAGGTGGTTTGTTTACCAAAGGTAGCTATATTTTCAAAAGGTACAGAAACATATTTTTTTATTACTGTTGTGTAACCATGGGAGTTGGAAGCATGTCGGACCGACATTTAAAGTGTGGTTTGAAAATCTTTAGTTTTCCTTACCATAGTAAAGAGGCGGGGGGGGGGGGGGGGAGTGTGGGGGGTGGAGCTCCACCAAACTGGCGTAACCACGCGACATTTTTAATGCGCCTGTCCCGAATCAGGAAAGTATAGCCTTGAATGTCTTTGCCTCAGTTATCTTCTTGGTTATTTATAGATATTCTCACATGATATCGTACAGCTGGGCATAAATACTCTTGAATAACTCTAGGCCCACTCGGGGCTTGTAGCATAGTGTTGTTTTGCCATCTTTGAAGACTATAGTGTAATCTCTGGATGCTTGTTTGGTTATATAATTGTGATTTTGTTTACATATAAATGTCTATGAAGTAATTTTACATTAAGCCATTAAGCCATGTGATACTTTTACTGTGAAAGGGATTTTGTGGGTTAAATAGGGTTAAATAGGGTTAAATAGGGTTGAACATGTTGCTGTAAACCACTCACATACGATTCCCGCATTACAAAAAAATGTATTTGTCAGATACGAACTGAATGTAACGGAACAAATTTATTATATTTTGATGCCGGGTATGAATAACAGTAAATAAATGTATCTTATATTGCATTTAATTTGAAATAAATGGTACAAGGAATGGAAGCCCGTGTTATATGGTCGACATTTGACATTTTGTTGTAAGTATAAAATATTTACTTGCATATGCGATTGTTACTTTATTAATTGAAATTTATTAAACCTAATTAATGACGGGACCTTTGCAGTTTTTAAAATTTATTTAAGATAAATAGATCTGTTCATGTTTTTATCTAAATAACAATATCATATTAACCTTTATGAATGCCGTTAACTGACCTTTTTAAAAACTGGAAACATTCCTTATAATTTAATTTCCAAACGAGAGTACAATGATTCCTCGGTTCAAGCATCAATAATGACATGGGACTATTTGAATTTATAAGTGGCGGATTAATCCGGTGATGTCACAAGACCAAACCAAGTTATACAGTATAACCAGTGTTGCTCTATGCTGTTCAGCCAATCAAAATGCAGTATTCAAATCATGTTAAACTTTATATTGTTATATTACATTTGTCAAAAAATTAAACGTTTTTTTTATTTCTCAAGATTTTAAGAAAAACTTCATTTTTTTTAACAAAAATTTAAATTTTAATAATATTCTTTGCACTAATTTAGGACAAAATTCGCATAATATTTTCAAACAAACTGATGGAAGATATTGAAATAATTCACATTTATTTTAGAAAAAAAATAGAATCTGTGCGGAATTGTCGATGAGAACACTTCAAACATTTGACATCGTTTAAATTTCGTTCCGACAATCTTTAATTCGAGTTCTAAATATGCTCTGATTTAAATTCACAATTGTCTCGACCAATGAAATATGCACGTTACACAATTCTCATAACACGTCTCTAACCACACAATAAACCACATGCATGCAATTTGCACGTTTCACGCACACGATTTACATGTTCACGCACATGTTTACACGTTTCGCTCACATGATCCACACGTTGCGCACATACCTTTCTAACGCTACACGATTTTTTATGGTTCAACCATCTATACCTCAGAATCGGAACCTTCCGAAAATAAGAATCATATAACCGATAGGACGACAGAAATGGAGGGCAAAAGACTTCTTTCTGGTCGATTGGGGTAGCACCAAAGCCTCATTTCTCCCTCTGCAAATCTGTATTTGGAGTATAAAACACAATGCACAAGCTAATACTGAAATATTTATAAATATGGGATTGGCAAGGAATCGTCATCTTGGATAGATAGGGATTAATCGTGTTAATTTATATTGCAAGGTAAAAAAAAATACTAGTCTTCATTAAAACCTGAAGCTCGTTCTATATTTATTCTATTCATGAAAATATGTATGAGAGAGAATTATGAAGTTTAGGCCCCTGGTCATTTGGAGACGAGGCTGAAATGGTTTAAACTGAAAGATTGTACACCTGAAAGTTCACCTGCGCTTTTGTAAATTTTTGAATGATCTTTGCGTTTCTTCCCGACATCACAACTGTTCTGTCACGAAATATGTGAGAGCAAACAGATCTGCATAAAGATTTCTGGTGGACAGATGGACATTGATAAAACATTATAAGCACACAGCTTGCTTGGGCATAAACTAGCAGTAAATAACCCAACTCACTTTGATTTTAAAATTGTTTCATTATGTCAAAGGGTTTATAACACCTATCTTCGTACAATCTGTCTATTAAGTTAAAGTCATTATGTCAAAGGGTTTATAACACCTATCTTCGTACAATCTGTCTATTAAGTTAAAGTCCTTTTCCCTGGACAGCCTTCCATTTGTTTTGATCATTTTACTACATAACTGACAAACAGATTGTATATAATTTTCCGTCCATAATGTAACATTATATCTCATTTTTTCTTTAAGATATGCTGTGTATCTTTCTTCAGAATGTCCTACATATTTTAAGTATTTTCCAAGGCGTTTCGGTGACGTAAAGTTGTATGCTGATATGAATGTTCCCTTAGGCAAGTACTGTGATGCTTTCGGATCTCCTCTCAGAACCGGTACCATGAAATTATTACTCTCATACACACCATACACCTTTTCAGTAGAGTAATGGTCGCATATTGAATTCTCAAATGCGAGGTAAAACTTGTACCGTTTGCTGATATAAGATTTGCATGTTGTCATAGCATTGACATACTTTGTTCCTTTGACAGATGGACGAGGACATCGTTTGTTTCCACAGTACCCATATATATCAACATTTATATATTTTTGTAATTCTTTTATATACTTTTCACGTCGGGATTGTGTATCACAGTGGCTAACAAGCTAAGCCACTTCTCTGTTTTTTGGTAAATATATATTTGAAAAGTTATATTTTAAAACTGAATCATTCGGAACTTTCTTCAGGATTCCAAATGGGATCTGAACATCTGAGTTTGGTCTATA
This sequence comes from Mytilisepta virgata, assembly GCA_028015205.1. Classification (NCBI taxonomy): domain Eukaryota; kingdom Metazoa; phylum Mollusca; class Bivalvia; order Mytilida; family Mytilidae; genus Mytilisepta; species Mytilisepta virgata. Next base: position 36,291,463 of record CM051510.1, on the reverse strand, counting down.
ACTCATAATCCAATCAAATTTATTTAAAACTCGACTCCAAGGTGATTTTTTTCGGGGTAACCAGGTTCTACCTGGAGATTCAAAGGTAAAGAATATCCATATTTGATCTTTAATCTTTAGTGGTGGAGGTCTCTTTAATGTTCTAAAGAAAATAACTGTACGACTTTTATTGTATAAATTCATATCATCAGTAAATATGCAATAATTTGGACAATACTGGCTGAGATTAAAAACCGGAAACGAGTCTTTTACGTGCTTCTCGTACAAGAAGATCACAGGGGTTTCTGTTGGTACTATGCTATAAACAACATTTTTGTATCTAGAAATAGATTGAGAAACCAGATAAAGAGGTAGTAGAAGAAAACATGCTAATATCAGCCTGTAAAACATAGATTTTTATGACATTGTAAAAAGAATACATGTACGATCATTATAGACATATAGGGTCAAATTCGAAAAACTTTCCGTTCTAAAACTATCGTTGGCAAGAAGGAACTACCGACCAATGAAATCATGTGAACCGAAGTTGTCCTCACCTGCAAGTTTGGGTAACCCTAATACCAAGGGCATAGAATCTCGAAAAAAAATAATGGTAAATGCCAGCCAGTATATCTTCAGTTTGTCTATATAATTCATGTAGTATCCGATCCGTATTCTCCTTTGTATAAAGTGGTTAACAATATTATAATTCGGTCAATATTAAATATTCTGTTATTCCAAATTCGATGCAAATATAGGCATATTTCTTAGAATTACAACTCATTAGTTATGGTCAATTTTTATCATTATTATTTTTTTTAAACTAACTCTATCACCTAAAATATATAAAAGCAGATACAGGATTTACAAATGCTAAAAGGGTATTTGGCTAAAATTTATTATACGCTGGGTTCAGAATAATAGCAACTTCAACTGGACTCGGATCCATACTCATCGGAGAACTTACTTTACTACCAGCAGACTCATCACCGTCATAAACGTTCTATTTTCTACTTTTTAAGTTAATTATTTTGAGGCACATGATATGCATTTTCCGACGAATTACGAACTTTGGTCAATACTTCTGTTCTTGATAAAATCTTAACAATGACCGAAAATGTTGAAAAGCAGATTCTTATACAAACTAATCGAAATGGTAAGAACTGAACCACTTAATTCAGGATCGTCGCATGTAAGTATTTTAATTTTGGTCCGATTATGCGAACTCCTCAGGGTTAATCCATTTATGGTATGGTATATTTGTTCACCAGCAACCCCCTATTTACTTTTTATTTATTTATTCTACACATCCTAAGATCTAAATGAGAAAATTTTATGAAATTCTTTATATTAGTTTAATTTTTATACAAATTAAAAGTTCATTACATTTTCCATTCAAACCAAAGGAAAAATCTTGAGAGACCTCGTACAGACACTAAGAAGTCGCGGGAATTAACCGTTTATCTGTTTATATGGGTATCCAAACCTTCTCCTTATCTATCCTGACCCACTGGCGTACATTTATAAAATCAATCTGAAAACCAATAGTGTGATTACAAATAAGGTAAACAATTGTCAGAAAATTTAAAATAGGTTGGATGGTAGATAATTTAGATAGCAGCCGACCGAGTTGAAAAGTGATCGTAACAAATTTTGTGTTCATGATTTTTCATTGATCTAGGAATTTGCATGTATGATATTTTTTTAAAGGCGCTTCTGTACAAAAAAACCGCTTGTTCTTTCGAAATTCCCATATAGAATCAAAACAGAAAAACTGATCGGCTGGTAATAATAGTAATAATAGTGAAGAACAATGTTGTCTTATCGTCAAGATTTTTATCATATATGGCAGAATAAATGTCTAACTTTTTTCAATTAACCTATAACCGATAGTCTTCAACAAATAATTATCTTGTAAAAAATATGAAACATGCAGGTACAATACTGAATCAATTACATACCTGCTACTTCAGCACATATCAATTGTCAATAGACAAGGTCAGAGTTTTAAAGGTCGTTATAAATTCTACCAATGCGTTAAAATCCATTTTATTTGTTATCATAGAAGATTGTTATTTTATTGGTTAGTCAACCGAAATGTATCATAAATATGCAATATCTTTAATCATGTTAATTCCCACCTGACTATAACATTCATTTATAAATGTTATATATTCAATGGTAACGGTGTCAGTTAGAGTTTAAGTAAACGTTCGTTTGTTCAGTATGAAAAATTGTAATTTTGTCTTAAATAATGTAGTTACCTTATTCAGGAACTGTATATGAAGTATTATATGATCTCTGCCTTATTCAGATATTTCATGTGTTTATATTAAAGAAAACATGAAAAAAATCGTAAGCCTTAGGATAATTTCACACCGGATGTAACGCCCCAAGTAGCTCAAAACATTTTCATAATATTTTTAAAAGGTCAGATAAATGTTTTTCAAAAATGTTATCAAAATAATATTTTCAGGATGTCATGTAAATATTTTTTTGGATAACCTTTATAATGTTCTCTTGAAACATTAATGGGAAACGTTTCAAAAATATTTAAAAAATATTTCAAATAATTATTACTATATCACTTTAGAAGAACATCTTATTTCAATGTTTTAAAAATATTTTATAATATTTTCCTAGTTTTAACATGATATTTTGAGAATATTAATAAAATGTTAGAGAAAAAGGTTTTTATATAACATTTTCTATATATGAAATAAACATTCTGTAAAATCATTTTTCGAAAATATCTGAAAAACATCTTTTTAAAAATGTATAATAAATATCAGGAAGAAATGTTTTTGAAAAATGTCTTTAAAACATTATGTTTCACGTTATGGTAACATTTCTATAAAATATTCTGACAGAAATATTTTTAAAATGTGAAAATAAATTGTTGTAAAAATATTTTCCCCAAACATTCTAAAAACATTTTGGAAAAATGTTGCTTTAATGTTTATGATGAATATTATTGATTCACGTTTTAAGAATATTTCATTTAAAATGTTATTAAAATATTTTCATGATATTTTTCAAATATCAATAGAATGTTTCAAAAAATATTTTTATTTAATGTTTTCTATATGTTAAATAAACATTCTGGTAAAATATTTTTAAATTGGAAATAGATTATAATTTACTGTAAAAAGATTTTTTGCAAAACGTTTTCAGATCATTTTTGAAAAATATTCTCTGGATATCAGATAAAAATAGTTTATCATAACGTTAAGATAATGTTTTTAAAACATTGTTTATGTCTGTCTGAAAAATTATATCCATTGCCATGTTAAATCGATTTGGTGTACAGTAACCGATAAACACTTTTTTTTAAATACCAGACCTTGGCGTGTCGGTGTAAATGTTTGGATTTTCGGTTTTCGGATTTAAAATTTAACTGGTTCCAGATTGTTGTACCAGCTTACAAACAATCAACAATATTCATTGGAAACCGTGACCGGAAGTGCATTTCCGCGGTTTGAAACAAAGAAATTTGAAGTTGAAGACGACGCCTAGTTTCTACAAGTATCAGTAAAACAGTCGTGTTAATTGTCCCCCGCCGCAACGCGATGCGGGGGATATGGTAATGCCGGGCGTCCGTCTGTCCGTCCGTCCGTGCTTCCGTCCGTCCGTCCACCTTGTAAGGCTCTAGCAAATTTATTTCTTGACCGATTTGGATAATATTTATACAGTAGCTTTAACTCAATGATACCTCAAGGGAATTCGAAGATGAGTCATGTCGAAATATTTTTGTAGGAGTTATGCCCCTTAATAACTTTGAAAATTTACAAAATGTTCATCTAAGTGTTCTAGAAAATTTATATTCTCCTTGCATTGGAATAATATTTATACACTTGGACCTAAAGGGAGGTTTTATACATAAACTCCTATCGAAACTTATAAAATTGAAAAATACTGTCTTTAAGAGTTTGTTAGGCGGAATACTTTTGATGTTCGAGCAAGTTTTCAAGATAGGTAACAACGCATTACTAGTACTGTCTTAGGTGAGTAATATTTTGTTCTTTTTTCTTTAGCATGTTTTTCTTCTCTCCATGTTATGCATGCATTGTTCAGTTATTTGCTTAACTCAGCATGTATTACTTTTCATAACTGTTGCCTTTATGTTACATTGTTGACATGTTACATGGCGTTCAGACCCAACCTCCACGATATACAGGCTAAATTTCTTTATGGATTAATTTTAATGGTGCTGTCATTGCAGTATTTATGTAAAATATTTTTGGCAGTGTTTCAATATACTTCAAACTTCTAAAAGTTTCTTTCTTTAGCCTGTGTATATGGTGTTCGCCGGGCAACATGTATGAATATGCATATAGCTATGTCGTAAAAACATGCACCTAACCTTCTTATATTGCTGCAAGTCTACTTTAAAGTAAAAAACAACTACTGATAACTATTAATATTTGTGTATTCATAAATGGCTGACTGGGTCATAATGATAGCATGATGTATATTGTAAATTTTATTGATTTTGGCAATTATTTGACAAATTAAAACCACTTCCCAAATTCATTACTTGTATCAATTTTAATTGATTTGTTTTTCCTTCATGCTATCATATATGTTGAATGTTTAATTTTGATGTGTAGGCCCAGCATTTAAATTAAATATTCATTGTGACATTATATTTAAACAACTCTCAGGGGGCTGGTTATTAGTAATTCCCACTTCCCACAAAACGGAGTTATCTACCTTTGTCTACCATTTGGATAGAATCTTCAAATAGCCTTTGCAAACAAAAAAAAATGAGGTTTTTAATTTCCTAAAAGTTTATGTGTCCATTTATAGACACATTTTGAAGAAAATAATTAATTTAATGTATTTCCATTAAGCCTTTTGCTGAAATGGGAGATAGCTAAATGATAAAATTATGTCTGCAATTCCCACTAGTGGGAAGAGGGAATAATAGAGAAAATATTATGTGCATTCTTCAAATTATTTCTATTTACACACAAATTTTAAAATCAGTACTTGTTAAGTTGTAAAAAATAAAGCCATTTTAATGTACAGTCAATGGACAAAAGTGTTGACTGGTCAGAATTTTCCCTTACCTATATAAAAACACAATTTCTTGACCTCATTTCCAATTGCAGCAGACCTAAAACATGAATTTCTTTAAATTAATTTTGAAACTTTTAAAAGACTTTATAGTTGAATCATGGTACAACTTTTGACTATATATGCAGTAAATTGTGATGTAACATCACTGGCTTGTGGTTTACTGATTTGAATTTTATTGATTATTGGTCAGGAACAACCTAGAAGCTGGTCTCTTTGAAAAAGGAAAACAAAAACCAGGATATTATTATTTTTTTAATAAGAAGTAAACTTTCAACTTTGCAACAATATTGTCCATTGACTGGTTAGATGGTTTAACAAAAATGGATTTATGAACTTGAGACAGTGTCTAATATAGCACATCTTAAACACCAAGGTCCTTTATACTGGTACATACACAGTATATGCACATGAGACAATATCCTACAATAAAACCATATGGCTGCTATGATTAAAAATAAATCATTATTATTATTTATGTAGATCATGGAAACTATCAAAAAAAAGGCCACTGAAATTCAGAAAAGTGGAATGCAATTAACCGGAATGCTGTATAAAATAAAAACGTCTGGAATCAACGAGAAAAAAATGAGACAATGTAGCAATTTAACTGACGAAATGTCAATGAGAGCAAACACCATTATAAAAGAAGCCGAGAAACTTAACAAAAAACTTAAGGAAACTGAAAATGAGTCATCTGGATTGAGAAAAGAGCTAGCAACTACTAAACGCAAATTATTTGAGGCAAAACAAGAAGAAAAAAAAATTGAAGCAGCTAACAAAAAGCTCAAAGAAGATTTGAACAGTAGTCAAGAAATGTATCAGTTTTTCTTCGATGATAATGCTGATACTAATACTGCAACAGGAGATGAACCAAACGACAAAAAAGAAACTCCTGCTGACAGTGTTAACGAAGAAAAGAGTGCATAAACATTACCAATAAAACAAAGATATAAACATTGTATTAGTTACATTAGTATAATTGTTATCTTAAGTTGTATTGCTCCAAGACTTGGACTTTAATGTATTAATTTCTACAATATGTATATGTACATGTATGTATTTTGTTCTGATATTACTAATAAAGTTTTTTTTTTTTTTTTAGGAATTGAAGGTTCAGTCATGTGTGTACAGATGTAAAAGATAAAAAAGGAAAGAGGAATTACATGCGGTATGTGTTATAGTAATAAAGGTTATTTAGAAGGAATTTATTGATGTGTAAACTCGGCCGACTCACTCACAAACTGAATAAATTCTGAAGGACTTTATGTTAAGTTTGTGAGTGAAAGGCCGAGTTTACACATCAATAGATTCCTCATAAATAACCTTTATTACTTATAATTCCAATTTCTTGCAAAGAAAACACAATTATTTGAGTGAAAAAGCTTCTTTTATTATGAACTATTTTTGATCGTAGGTATTCATGCGCATGACGTCAGAAAATAGAGTTTATCAATGTGTAAACTTTTGACCGGAAGTGAGTATCGACCAATGAAATTGTCAGATTTAGTCATGTGAAAACAATATTGGAATTATTCCAATATAATTGTAGATAAGATAATAAATATCCCAATTTTATGCTTGGTAACTTTTTAACCTTTTTCTTTGTCTTGAACTCATATTAAGTTCAATTGCTATTTTGCTCTTTTTGAAATTTCATGCTGCATATTTCCATCTTACTCAACTACCCTTGAGAAAGTCTCATCCCTCTTTGCTGCCAAGGTAGTGTATGAATTATTTCACTGACATTACCATTGCAAAACATTGATAAACAAATTCCCCTTCGTTTTCTTTACTCCATCTCCACCTCAACATAAACACTTGTAACCAATATTTTGTTGTGCTGACACATGACTATACCTTAAGTTGATATATATTTGAAATCATAAAAACATAATATTTATCTATGAATTATCAGTTATGTAATTATTTAAAGTCTGGAATAAAAATGTGGTAACATTTGACAAAATTATTATCAACCAAATTAATAGTGATTGTAATTTTAGTAGTAATTAGGCCACTCCAAATTAATTTCTAGTTCGTCAGACAGATTGGTGGAAAAAATGGCAGCGAGCGAGCAAAATTTTTTTATTTCGTTTTTTTTCCCCTGATATTTTTCCCCTGATTTAAGACATGACGAATCCGACGAACGAGGTTTTCATTTGGAGTGGCCTAACAGTTGTTTTTTACATTGGAATATTTCCTTAAATTGCATCATTTTGTAAGTTTGATAAAGTGAACATAGACTTTGTTCTATTTATATACTTATATACAGTGAAATGAATATCACTTTTTATATTTTCTTTTAAAGGAAAAACCATGCCACCTCTTAAAAAAAATAGCCAGGATCAAAGAAAAGCCCAGTCTAAACAAATAAATGCCAAGAAACGGTCATTAAATAAGGATACATCAGACTCAAATGAAGCAAATGTGCCGAAAAAGAAATCCAAACAGACCACTGAAACAAATATTACAACTAAGAAAGCTGAATTGGACACTCTACCAGGAGAGAAACAAAAAAACATGGTTGACACAAAGTATAGCAACTCCGCCACTGGTTAAAAAACAGAAAATGATCCCTGTTAATGAAACTCCGCCAGCAAAGCAACCAAATAATGTAACTCATTAACCTATAGCACCACCTACATCTTTATTAGCAGAAACTTCTTCATCAATTATTAGATATTTTGAGGATCAGTGTCAAAAACAAAAAAGACAACAAATTCTTCAAAAAGTTCAAAAGATTAAAAGTAAATCCTATGGTGCTAAAAGAAAACAAAAAAGCCGCCTTGCTAAAACTGCTCAACAAATATTAATAGACAATGTTAAAGAGAGTGCAAGGAAAACTAAATCTAGGTCGGAAAGAACACCAGATGAGAAACAAAATGACAATGCTAAAGATAGTGCAAGAAAAACTAAATCTAGGTCGGAAAGAACATCGAGTGAGAAACAAAATGACAATGCTAAAGATCGTGCAAGGAAAACTAAATCTAAAATACAGATGACAATAGAACAAAAACAAATTAAAAAGAGAGACAATTCCAAACGAATGCAACAAACAAGATCGGAACGGACACCAGATGTAAAACTAAATGATAAAGAAAAAGATAGTGCAAGGAAAACTTTATGAACTTGAGACAGTGTCTAATATAGCATATCTTAAACACCAAGGTCCTTTATACTGGTACATACACAGTATATGCACATGAGACAATATCCTACAATAAAACCATATGGCTGCTATGATTAAAAATAAATCATTATTATTATTTATGTAGATCATGGAAACTATCAAAAAAGAGGCCACTGAAATTCAGAAAAGTGGAATGCAATTAACCGGAATGCTGTATAAAATAAAAACGTCTGGAATCAACGAGGAAAAAATGAGACAATGTAGCAATTTAACTGACGAAATGTCAACGAGAGCAAACACCATTATAAAAGAAGCCGAGAAACTTAACAAAAAACTTAAGGAAACTGAAAATGAGTCATCTGGATTGAGAAAAGAGCTAGCAACTACTAAACGCAAATTATTTGAGGGAAAACAAGGAGAAAAAAAATTGAAGCAGCTAACAAAAAGCTCAAAGAAGATTTGAACAGTAGTCAAGAAATGTATCAGTTTTTCTTCGATGATAATGCTGATACTAATACTGCAACAGGAGATGAACCAAACGACAAAAAAGAAACTCCTGCTGACAGTGTTAACGAAGAAAAGAGTGCATAAACATTACCAATAAAACAAAGATATAAACATTGTATTAGTTACATTAGTATAATTGTTATCTTAAGTTGTATTGCTCCAAGACTTGGACTTTAATGTATTAATTTCTACAATATGTATATGTACATGTATGTATTTTGTTCTGATATTACTAATAAAGTTTTTTTTTTTTTTTTTTTTAGGAATTGAAGGTTCAGTCATGTGTGTACAGATGTAAAAGATAAAAAAGGAAAGAGGAATTACATGCGGTATGTGTTATAGTAATAAAGGTTATTTAGAAGGAATTTATTGATGTGTAAACTCGGCCGACTCACTCACAAACTGAAAAAATTCTGAAGGACTTTATGTTAAGTTTGTGAGTGAAAGGCCGAGTTTACACATCAATAGATTCCTCATAAATAACCTTTATTACTTATAATTCCAATTTCTTGCAAAGAAAACACAATTATTTGAGTGAAAAAGCTTCTTTTATTATGAACTATTTTTGATCGTAGGTATTCATGCGCATGACGTCAGAAAATAGAGTTTATCAATGTGTAAACTTTTGACCGGAAGTGAGTATCGACCAATGAAATTGTCAGATTTAGTCATGTGAAAACAATTTTGGAATTATTCCAATATAATTGTAGATAAGATAATAAATATCCCAATTTTATGCTTGGTAACTTTTTAACCTTTTTCTTTGTCTTGAACTCATATTAAGTTCAATTGCTATTTTGCTCTTTTTGAAATTTCATGCTGCATATTTCCATCTTACTCAACTACCCTTGAGAAAGTCTCATCCCTCTTTGCTGCCAAGGTAGTGTATGAATTATTTCACTGACATTACCATTGCAAAACATTGATAAACAAATTCCCCTTCGTTTTCTTTACTCCATCTCCACCTCAACATAAACACTTGTAACCAATATTTTGTTGTGCTGACACATGACTATACCTTAAGTTGATATATATTTGAAATCATAAAAACATAATATTTATCTATGCATTATCAGTTATGTAATTATTTAAAGTCTGGAATAAAAATGTGGTAACATTTGACAAAATTATTATCAACCTAATTAATAGTGATTGTAATTTTAGTAGTAATTAGGCCACTCCAAATTAATTTCTAGTTCTTCAGACAGATTGGTGGAAAAAATGGCAGCGAGCGAGCAAAATTTTTTTATTTTGTTTTTTTTTCCCTGATATTTTTCCCCTGATTTAAGACATGACGAATCCGACGAACGAGGTTTTCATTTGGAGTGGCCTAACAGTTGTTTTTTACATTGGAATATTTCCTTAAATTGCATCATTTTGTAAGTTTGATAAAGTGAACATAGACTTTGTTCTATTTATATACTTATATACAGTGAAATGAATATCACTTTTTATATTTTCTTTTAAAGGAAAAACCATGCCACCTCTTAAAAAAAATAGCCAGGATCAAAGAAAAGCCCAGTCTAAACAAATAAATGCCGAGAAACGGTCATTAAATAAGGATACATCTGACTCAAATGCAGCAAATGTGCCGAAAAAGAAATCCAAACAGACCACTGAAACAAATATTACAACTAAGAAAGCTGAATTGGACACTCTACCAGGAGAGAAACAAAAAAACATGGTTGACACAAGTATAGCAACTCCGCCACTGGCTAAAAAAACAGAAAATGATCCCTGTTAATGAAACTCCGCCAGCAAAGCAACCAAATAATGTAACTCATTCACCAATAGCACCACCTACATCTTTATTAGCAGAAACTTCTTCATCAATTATTAGATATTTTGAGGATCAGTGTCAAAAACAAAAAAGACAACAAATTCTTCAAAAAGTTCAAAAGATTAAAAGTAAATCCTATGGTGCTAAAAGAAAACAAAAAAGCCGCCTTGCTAGAACTGCTCAACAAATATTAATAGACAATGTTAAAGATAGTGCAAGGAAAACTAAATCTAGGACGGAAAGAACACCGGATGAGAAACAAAAAATGACAATGCTAAAGATAGTGCAAGAAAAACTAAATCTAGGTTGGAAAGAACATCGAGTGAGAAACAAAATGACAATGCTAAAGATCGTGCAAGGAAAACTAAATCTAAAATACAGATGACAATAGAACAAAAAGAAATTAAAAAGAGAGACAATTCCAAACGAATGCGGAACGGACACCAGATGTAAAACTAAATGATAAAGAAAAAGATAGTGCAAGGAAAACTAAATGTAGGTTAGAAAGAACACCGAATGAGAAACAAAATGACAATGCTAAAGATAGTGCAAGGAAAACTAAATCTAGGTTGGAAAGAATATCGAGTGAGAAACAAAATGACAATGCTAAAGATAGTGCAAGGAAAACTAAATCTAGGTTGGAAAGAACATCGAGTGAGAAACAAAATGACAATGCTAAAGATCGTGCAAGGAAAACTAAATCTAAAATACAGATGACAATAGAACAAAAAGAAATTAAAAAGAGAGACAATTCCAAACGAATGCAACAAACAAGATCGGAACGGACACCAGATGTAAAACTAAATGATAAAGAAAAAGATAGTGCAAGGAAAACTAAATGTAGGTTAAAAAGAACACCGAATGAGAAACAAAATGACAATGCTAAAGATAGTGCAAGGAAAACTAAATGTAGGTTGGAAAGAACATCGAGTGAGAAACAAAATGACAATGCTAAAGATAGTGCAAGGAAAACTAAATCTAGGTTGGAAAGAACATCGAGTGAGAAACTAAATGACAATGCTAAAGATCGTGCAAGGAAAACTAAATCTAAAATACAGATGACAATAGAACAAAAACAAATTAAAAAGAGAGAAAATTCCAAACGAATGCAACAAACAAGATCGGAACGGACACCAGATGTAAAACTAAATGATAAAGAAAAAGATAGTGCAAGGAAAACTAAATGTAGGTTAGAAAGAACACCGAATGAGAAACAAAATGACAATTCTAAAGATAGTGCTAGGAAAACTAAATCTAGGTTGGAAAGAACATCGAGTGAGAAACAAAATGACAATGCTAAAGATAGTGCAAGGAAAACTAAATCTAGGTTGGAAAGAACATCGAGTGAGAAACAAAATGACAATGCTAAAGATAGTGCAAGAAAAACTAAATCTAGGTCCGAAAGAACATCGAGTGAGAAACAAAATGACAATGCTAAAAATAATGCAAGGAAAAAAGATCAAGAGCAATTAGAACATTTCAGCAGAGGATAAGAGACAGAATAAAAGATAGTCACAGAAAAAAGAAGAGTAGATTACACAGAGATCAACAGTTAAAAGATATTATGTGTAATTTTATGAAAGCTATAAAAAAGGGACCAACATACATTTGCACTTGCTGTTGTAGATTGTTATACCGTAGAAGTGTCATTGCCGTTGATAAAGGCAAATATACGAAGATGAAATCAGATTTACATAAATACTTTACAGGAGAGACATGGATTTGCAATACATGTCACCAAAAACTCAGGAAAGGCAAAGTTCCATCTCAAGCTCAAGTAAACAACCTCCAGTTAAAAGAAATCCCACCTGAACTTGGAAATTTATATCCATTAGAACTTCAATTAATAGCGAAAGTTATACCCTTTATGAAAATCGTTGCTATGCCAAAGGGAGCACAACATGGAATAAGAGGTCAAGTTGTGCTTGTGCCAGCAGACCTTGATAAAGTCACCACATCTTTACCTAGACCAACATCTCATAGTCAGATAATATCATTGACTTTAAAACGTAGGTTATCTGATAAAAATCATGTTCATATGCAGTATATTAGACTACAATATGTAAATGCTGCACTTCAGTTTTTAAAGGAAAATCACATGAGTTATTCAGATGTTTCAGTAAGTTCCAATTGGCACCAAACAAGTAAGGAAGAAGACTCTGATTTCTGGAATGCAGCAACTGGAACAGCAGATACTCGAAATGATTCAGATAATGATAAAGACATTTCTGATGGTTCATTAACAGATAGTGATGATGAACTTGAAAATCAGAATCCAGTTGACTTTAATGAAAATCTTCAGAATGAAAGGACAGTAAATGTAGATACATGCATATATCCTGTTGATGGTCCAGATGTTCATACCAATCAAATCTTGCAAATCGCTCCTGGTGAAGGGAAAACACCAATCTCTAGAAGAGAGTCTCAGTGGGAACAGATGGCGTTTCCCAAGTTATTTCCTGATGGAAAAAATACATACAACACAACTTCTAAACGCCAGGTAAAATTGACACCTAGCAAATATGTAAATGCTCGCCTCTTAAATAAAGATCACAGATTTGCAGAAAGTCCAGAATACACCTTTATGGCATTAGATTGGTTGGAGAGAGAAATGATTAAACAGAGTATCTCTATAACTACTAGGAAATCTTTTCAAGAAGACATTACAGTTGGGCAGTTAAAGAATCCACAACATATCTCCAAAATGTTGACAGAAAACCAAATATTTGCAACATTCAAAAATATTCGAGGAACACCACAATATTTCAAACAAATGCACCTAGACATGCTCGCAAAATTAAGACAATATGGTAAATATACATTTTTTATAACTGGCTCTGCCGCAGAGTTCCACTGGCCAGAAGTTATATCTGTCATTAGTAAACAATATGGAGAATCCTTCACGGAAGATCAAATAAACAGTATGACATGGGAAACAAAGCGCATGTGGTTACAACGAAATCCTGTAACAGCAGCTAGGCATATTGACTATATTTTTGAACAACTGTGGGACAAAGTAATTTTGAGTGGTGCACATCCAGTTGGTCAGATACTGAATTATGATTTAAGAAAAGAAATGCAAGGACGTGGGACTGCACACTTTCACTCTGCAATTCATGTTAAGGGAGCACCAAGACTTGATGTAGACACAGATGAGGCATTCACTGCTTTTGCTGATAAATATATTAAATGTCAAGTACCAGACAAAGACAATGATAAAGAGCTATATGACCTAGTAATGGGACGTCAGTGTCATCATCACACAAGAACTTGTAAGAAGAGAAAAGGAGTTTAATGTAGATTCCATTATCCACGTCCTCCAAGTCCACATACAGGTAATTCTTAAATTCATTCTCAATTGTACACTATTGTTTACTTATATTGTAACAGATTAACTGTACATTTGATAAAATCCAAATAAACATGAGATAAGTGTTATCAATTGAAACATACTATACATCATTATATGAAATTGAATAGAAAAGATAACAGGAAACGTCAACAATGACAGACAAATTCAATGACAGATCACAAATTCATCAAACAACCCCATAACAAAAACCAAGCACAAAAGACAGACATAAAAAACAATAGGGACTCGGGATAGCCGAAACATACTAAACATTGTTTTAAAAACAAAACAAATGAAACAATTAAAATTTGAAGACAAATATATCTACACAACTATTTATTTCAGTTTCTCCTTATCTGTAGTATTTGTACTTTGTATATGCACATCCACAGTACAATACTATTAATTACATTAACATTTTAAACACACACCTGTTCACTACTATGTTAAGTTCAGTTATCATCTATATTTGACAAGAGAAAGTTGCTCAAATATTCTGAAACCATCAACACATTAAATGCATGTATACATATGCATTAATTTATCACCTTACAATCTCACAACTAGCAGATTTGTTTGTGTGTGTTTTTAAATGAATTTTTTTATTACTTTATAGCTTATTGTATACTTTTTTGCAGTTCTTGCTAGAGTTCCAGAAACTGAAGATGCAGCTAATTTAAAGACGACATCAGCTAATATCCAGGGCAAAATGTTTGATGCACTGAAATCTATAGGTCCAGAATCTAACTCTTCCTTCAATGAACTTCTAGAGAAAGCTGGAATATCTGATGAATTATACCAAGCAGCATTACTTATTGCTTTTCGTCGCACTCATATCATTATGAAAAGATCACCTGCTGATATATTCATCAACAACTATAATCCTGTCATTCTTAAATGTTTAAGGTAATACTTCAAAGGACTAAAATTGAAAAAAAACATGTTTTAGATGTACATGCAACATGGCAAAATAATTTACATTTTAAACAAAACAATGAACACATTTATGGCAATGTTATATCATAAGGGCTATTCCAGAAATAAATATATGGGAGGGTTAGAAGCCAACCACCCATATAATTTTAAATCAAAATCAAAGTGTATCTTATTATAAACTTTGCTCTTACACCCATTACCCATGTATTAAGTATTAAAAGTGCCTTCCAACACTCTCATACATTTATTGATGGAATAGCCCTAACTTTAAACTGATCTTAAGAAAAACCAACACTTTTATATTGCAATTTAAAAACCTACGAGGAAAAACTGCTGCAAAAGTCAGTTGTATACCTATTCATAAATGGCGGTTAAAATAGTTCAAAATCTGTTCTTTCACATCAATTGCTATACAGAATACAGAATACTTTATTTATATTCCAATTGCTATAAATTCTGAGAAAGTTCAGCAAATAGTTATTTCAGCTAGAATGAGGGTAGATCACACAAAAACAAAGAACACAAAGAAATCAATTATTGAATATAAATAACATTGCAACAAAAATAAAGCATTAATATGATCACACTAAAAAGGAGTGTCATCTAGTTTTATGGTAGAGTAAACATGTGCTACTCTGTGATGCTGCTTATCATCTTTATTTGCAAAATTACACCTATATGGGTCAACCAAATGCAATACAAAACAAACAACATATTTACAATGCATTATGTAATATAAGACAATGTAGATGATCTAGTAAATAGGAACTTTGACTATCATAGGCCAAAGTTCCACAGTTCATACTGTGATATACATGTATTTGAAGTGTATTTTAACCAATAAATGTTAACACATGTAATATTTCATTTTTTTCCCAGGTCTAACATGGATATTCAGATAATAACATCAATATGGGCTTGTATTGCCTACATTACATCTTACATATGTAAGCCTGAAAAAACCATGTCCGAACTCATGCAAAAGGCCAGTAAAGAATCTCAAGAACAAGGTGTAGCAGATCGCTTATACCATATTGGTAATCAACTCAGGAAAGGCAGAGAAGTTTCACATCATGAAGCTATCATACGATGTTTATCGATTCTTTTTCGGCGATCAAATGTACCTGTTACATTCATTGCAACTGACATCAAGGAAAATAGAACTCGCTTGTTGAAAAAGAAAGCTCTCCTTGATAATATGAATGATAATGACTCAGACATTTATGTTTCAAGTATTCATGATAAATACACTGCCCGTCCAAATAGTCTTGAACACCTTTCATTTGCAGACTTTGTGGCAAATTACAGAACCTCTTCATCTACATCTGACTGTCATTATCAAGATAAAGACCAACTGGAAATTGATGAGGACATTTCAGAAAACTTTATTAAACTGAAAGATGGTAGAGGGAAAATGTTCAAAAGAAAAAAACCTCAAGTGATAAGATACCATTATGTTTCCAAAGAAAAGGATGAAGAAGCATACTATCACAGATTGCTTTTGCTCTACAACCCTTGGAGATCTGAAGACAAACTCAAAACACATGCTTCTTACAAACTTTCTTTTAAACACATTGAAGCTGAGCTTTTACAAAAAATACAGTTGTTTGAACCATACCATGAAGATGTTGAATCTGCATTAGACAATTTTGATCCAGATGATTTGTCACCTGAGGTGTGGGAACAGTTTATGGCTCAAATAGAGCAAGAGAAGGAACACGCTGTACAAGATGATCCAAACTATGCTTATCTAGACCCCGAAAGTTTACCGAAAGAAGCACAGAACCAACGTCTTCACAAACCAAAAAACAAAAACTTCTCTTTAACAACTACTTATCAAATGCCAGACGATGAGTTTTATAAGATAGTTCAGTCCTTAAATGAAAAACAGAGACACCTTTTTGACTTTGCATTCAATTGGGCAACAGATACAAGACTAGGCAATACAACAGAGGCGTTTTATAATTTCTTAAGTGGTGGAGGAGGTATTGGAAAATCTCACCTTATTAATGCAATTTATCAAGGTGTTACAAGGGCATTACGCAGTCCTTCACAAAATCCAGAACAACCAACAGTTTTACTTACAGCTTCAACCGGAAAAGCAGCAGTTAACATAAATAGAACCACTCTTCATTCTGCATTCCATCTTCCCATCAAAGATAAAACAAACACATTTGAATACAGAAAGCCAGGAGCAGAGGTACTGAATACACTTAGAGCTCATTATTCTAACGTGAAACTCATAATTGCTGATGAAATTTCTATGTTTGGTGCAAAAAGTTTACTCCACCTACATCTAACACTTCAACATATATTTGAGGAATTTGAAAAACCATTTGCTGGAATTTCAATTTTAGCAGTTGGTGACCTTCTACAACTCAACCCAGTAGGTGATTTGCCCGTTTTCAAAAATCCATCGTCTGGATATGGTGCATTAGCTGGATCATTATGGGGACAATTATTTAAACTCCATGAACTTATAGATATTGTAAGGCAGAAGGGTGATCCCATATATGCTCACATATTATCTCGTGTACGGACAGAGACTACAACTGAGCAGGATATTGAGCTTCTAAAAGAACTAGAAAATACTTCCACAGAAACGTTTCCGGATGACACGATCAACTTATTCCTAACAAACAAACAAGTCTCAGCTTACAATGAACAACAAATGAATCTTCTATCTGACAATGTCACCATTAAAGCGAATGATTCAAAACGTGAAACTCACACAAATACTGTGCCAATTACAATTAATGAGGACAATATCTACAAAACAGGTGGACTACCATCAACTCTTACTGTTTCTAAGAATGCCAAAGCTATGATAACGAAAAACATTGACATTACTGACAAACTAGTAAATGGAACTATTGGAGTAATTGAAGATATATCTATCACTGAAAACTGTCCTACTAAAGGTATCATTTACATGAAATTTTCAAACAATGATGTAGGCAGAGAGGCAAAGAAAAATAGCCCACCACATCTTAAGCACTGTGTTCCAATCAGGGCAATCACTGTCAGTTTTCTACTTACATCAAACTGTCCTGTTCAAGTAGAAAGAACTATGTATCCTTTGGTTCCAGCTTTTGCTATGACAGCACATAAATCACAAGGTAGTACTTATGATTATATTGTTGGTGATCTCACGTTACCTTCATCTATGAAAACTGTAATGCCAGGACAAACGTATACCGTATTAAGTAGGGCTACAAGCAGATCAGGATTAAAATTGGTTAACTTTTCTGCTGACAAAATAAAAGTTAATCAGTCAGCATTGAATGAGATGGAAAGGATGAGAGAATGCCGTATTTTTGATTGGAAACATCCTTTAAATCAACTTTGTCCAGGTAAAACTTTACACATTGGATATCTCAATATACGTACTCTTAACTTGCATGCACTAGATTTGAAAGCACATAGTGTTTTGCATAATTAACTGCTATCTGCCTTACAGAGACACATTTAAGAGTGTTTAAAAAAGACCACAACATTGAAGGATACAACCTCATCACCAAGGAAACTAAACATGGACTTGCTATTTACACCAAGCATGAATCAAAGGAAAGTACTATAGATATATCTGATGAACTACAAATGATGACTAGATTAATTGACCTTCCAAACGCTACAGTTTTTCTTGCAGTCATATACAGACCTCCAAATATGCCAAAACAACTGTTTTTTACGTTGATCATTAATGTCTTGGAAAAAGTTCATAAGGAATATTCAGTTGTAATAGGTGGTGATTTTAACATGTCTTTCGAAGATGTAGTTGTAAAGAAATTGTGTGAACAGTTTAATCTAATCAGTGTCATACAACAGCCTACTCATTATCACGGAAACAACTTAGATATCACCCTGACATCAGCTAACTGTGGACAAGTAAATTCTGGAGTATTTCCTCTATCATACACAGATCATTTCATTATATGGGTTTCAATATTTTAATTATATAAAGTAAGTTGTTGCATGAAATATTCAAAGCATTTCTGTTTATTGAAAAGGAGTAAATGTACATTTGTATAAATTCTCAATACACATGGTAAAATAAGATTTCAACACTATAGCCATATTGTATAAATATCTTCATACCACTCATTAACTTGTAAAAAACTTTAGCAATAACCACAAATTGTTTGTCTTTCTATTCTCTCTCTTTGAGAAAATTTTGTTATGTTTCACTTGTCCAAGGGTTTCTGATGCTCTAGCGGCGGGGGACTTCGGAACGCTGTTCGATTTTTATCTTCTGGTGATAACAGGTAAGAAAATAAGCTAAGATAATGAACTCTTTCTGTACACATCGCTTTCTGTGTGTTAATTCTTCACTCGACGGTCATGACCAATGACAAAGACCAAGTCGATGAAATTATATCAACAACTTGAACAGTGACAGAGTGGACACCTTTTAGCCATATATTAAAACAGGAACAAAACTACCTGTACAGTACATGTAGAGATGTATCCGTGGAACCCTTGGTTGGACTGTTTAAACTTAATTTTACTTTGTCAAGGTGTGAAAAGAATTTGGGGGGGGGGGGGGTGTTATTATTGAACTCTTATCTTATTCTAAGTCAGAGTATTCCAATGTATATTCATTGAGTTTTCTTACACACCAATAGTATCCTCACTTTCGGGTTTTTTTCTCTTTTTATTTAAAAACAAATAGGCCTATAAAATAAATCTATATGACTAAATTGTATGAAGGTCATTTAATGGGTGACCCACACACTTCGGCACATGATTTCTTGATGAAAATCTGGAGATTATTACAGTTATTTATATTTCAAATAACATTTTGGTATATGTTGAAAATCAACATGGTTCAATGTCTTTGAAACAAAACTTGGGGATGTCATACTTTTTTTCCAGATTGGAGGTAAATATTACATGTGTATGTACATTGTATTTTTGGGGAAGATTTTAATACTTATTTTTTCTTTTTCAGACCAACCATGAACAATAGAAAGGAGGTTGATAACTGTTAGAATAGTACTTGGTAATTTGATATTTATTAAATATTTGTAAAATAAAAGGCAATCTTACATGTTATGTTAAAAAACTTTGTTTTATTTTTTGAAAATTATTTTACACAGAAGAAATTTTAAACATAAAGTGCTAATACTGCAATTAGGGGGAAAAATTATTGTTGCGGTCTAAATGAATAAATATTAGAATAAAGACAGGAATTTTTTGCCAGCTGATTGTTGTGCTTAAGTTTAAGTTTTAAAAAACTTCACAGTATCTACAGTGAAACTTGACTGTCGAAGTGTCAGAGAACTTAAAGAAACCTGTAACTTATCTTGTCGTACATGTACATACATAATTGAATGCATTTTGATCGTTAACATAAATAAGTAATCATTTTTAGTAATAGAAAGTGTGACAATCATTTACATTTGACTGTTTTATGAATACTGGTACCGTTGTACTATGTAATGTTGGAAAAAAATCACCTGATTTTTTAATAATGAAAATTGCTTTTATCCTATTTTCAGATAATGCTTTATGATACAAATCAATTTGAAGAAGACCCAGTGTCTATTGCAAGATCAACCAGATGAACAGAAAGAAAATGAATTAGTTGTGCATAATACTGGAAAGTGTTTTTATGTAAGTTGATTTTAACAAAATTTTTATTTAACAAATCATTCAGCATCTGTGTGTGAATTATAGTTTTGTCTCCTCCTATCTGAAGTCTTGGACAGTTATTGTGTATATGGAGGCCTATTTCATATTTAAAATCAGGCCGTCAACCAAGTTGTCTTGCTTGAGGCTTCATAAAATTAATCCTTAAGTAGTCAGCATTCAGAATTAAATTTATTTGATATAACTCACCCAGTTGAGCAGTACAGGCTTTGAAATCCTCATTTCTGTCAACGTCTGATATCTTTGGAGTTGTTTGAACTGTCTTATAGATTGTTTTCAGTTTGATAATAAATTTTAATTTTGTATTGCCTGCTTATCAATGTAGACATGTACATGTAGTAATCTCACATTTTTGTGATCATAGGTCATAACAATTTCTAAGCATGTAATACATTTGTATTTTTATTTTTAAATGTTTTCAATTCAATTTTTGCAGCTGCAGACAGGAAGTAAAAGAAATGAACAAGACGGGAGTTGCAGGAGGATGTATAAAATTATGAACTTTTTCTGAAATATTGATGAGACTAAATTGTAAATACAGATTTGTAAAATTTGTTTGAATTTCAATATGAACAGAAAAAAAATAAATGTTAAATCAAAATATCTTTTCATTTCATTTATATCCCAGAGTAAAATGTAGCTGTTTGAATTTGTTTGTCTTAGTTGCAAATAAAATCAATGAGAGAAAATCATTTGCAGAAAGTTGGGAAATGAGACAGATTCTTGCAGAATAACATAAACATTACAGTCTGACTGGAACATTGTAGAACATTTTATTTAAATGTCCAAATGGTCAGCTGCACACTCAAAGGGTAGCTTAAAATGTAAGGAGGATGTTTTTCAAACATTTAGGTAATAACGTTTATGATATTAAAAAAACATTGGACTGATGTTTTGAAGTATGAAAATATTATTAAAATATTTTCAGAATGTTATGGGAACATTTTTAGAACATTTTAAAAATATTTTGCTGTGCTGAAAGAAGAAATGTTTTCAGGATATTTATTAAATGTTTTGGATTTTTGTATGACAAATGTTTAAATGATATCAAAATAACATTGACATATAAATATTCAAACAACATTTTACTGATGCTTTAAAGTACAGAAAATGTTTTTAAAATGTCATAAAAATGTTATCAAAATGTTTTAATAATATTTTTAGAACATTTTTTATAAAATGTTATATAAAAGTTTCTAGAAAATGTTTTTCAGATGTTTATTGAAAAATTAAGACAAATGTTTACATGATATAATAAAAATATTCACATTTTGATATCCTGAAAACATTTAACTGATGTTTTGAAATACAAAAATGTTATTAAAATGTTTAATGAATGTTATCAAAATGTTTTTCAAATATTTTTAAAACATTTTTCACTAAATGATATTTTAGAAAATGTTTTTATGATATTTATTACATATTTTCAGATCATTATAAAAAATACTGGGGCGATGTTTTAAAAATATTTTGGAAAAATGTTTTAAAAAACATTAAACCGCTGTTTACTGCGCCATACATTTTAACATTTTTTTCATATTTTTCTGCGATATTTTTACAACATTATTGACAACGTTTTAAAAACATTCTGAAAACATCATTGTGTTACCTGGGGCGTCATTTGATACGTTACATTTTTTGTTATCCGTCTTATGTAGGTAATGGGGATTTTTTATTATCATTTCATAAATTGCACGTCGGTAGGCGTGGTAATTTCTCTAAAGATGAAGACCTGATATTTTAGGTCTAACGTTCCCAGGTAAATCTGGTACAATTAGGTTCGAATTTTGCGGATTTTCGGGGCAGCTCGCAAGATTCCCCTTCAATTCACCCCTAGACATACTGCGACACTTCCTATACTTAATGAATTTGTAAAGCTTTACATATTTATATATTATAAACGACCATATCATGGAAGAATATAGAGCTATTCAAGTCAAAGATAGTACTCAGTTTTAGAAAGGTTTGCAATCTTAACATGCAGTAGTTTTAGAAATGGTGCGAACAGAACAAACTTTTTCAATCAATTTGGGCCTTCTGCATGACAAAATAATAAGAATAAATGTACATCGAAAATAAAAATAAAAATAATAATAAAATAAATTTTAAACAGTAATTTATATGTTATGGGGTAAAGGGTTAAACATTATATAACTTACCACAGAGTGAATTTGTCAACCTTGTTATCTGTTGTAGATAAATTTAAAAACACAAAATAAATTTCAGTGAACGGCCAGCTGTTGTTCATGTTTTCGCCCATTATAGAGTGGTTGAATACATTTTGCTTTCGAAAGCGTAAAATCAAATTATAGATAACTTTTACTGCTATGAATAAATTATCGAAAAAAACATTAAATGGTATAAAGAGACATGTTGTAGGTTTGCATAAAGGAGCACAAAGGACCACAAAGAAGTTTCATAAGAGCACAAAGGACCTGAAATTCATTTCAAAACATAAAAATATTATAATTCATGAAGAAAAATGTAAAAAAAAACAAAAAATTTCAATAAAAATTGCGATTTTAATAATGCACGATTTGTAGTTTTCACCGGTATCGGTTTGGAACCGACTTTATATCCGGGTTAAGTGATAGTTCATGTATGTGAATTTTTAAATAGTTAAAATGTAACATAACTGATAAAAACGTCAATTATTATTCTTGGTATCTTATTGTTGTAATTTTTTTTGTTACTGACATATATACATCTTCTCAATTTATTTATTTGTATTTTATTAGCCTGATTAATGGATAATCAAAATTAGTTTCTGAAATTTACTTTCTGCTATGTATGTGTTAACTAAATTCACACATAAATGGTTAATATATATAATTGACAAAATCATATATCATTTCGAAAAGTTTAACATTCGCAATATCAAAATTTAGACTTTTGAAATAATTGAAAAGAAACACTTGCAATAGCAAGTAGACATTTTGCATATGGTTAACTATTAAAATGATTATACGAAAAGAAATAAATACCGTATAAAGAATCATCTACGCTAAGTAGCTTGTTAATAAGATTTATCATATATTGAGATGATTGATAAAAAAAAATAAGGAGTTCAGTGTCCTTAAAGCAATGCTTTTAAATAGGGTCTTTGAACGCTGATAATTAACTGTAAAGAATATATAACGCTTTGTTCATCCCAAGCACAATCAAGTCCACATTATACATAACTTATTAATTGTGAAATTGAAATTTTTACAAAAAGCGTTAGCTTAATTTTTTCTCTCCGGTTTAATGTCCAGTCTTTATTTATATGTTCATGTTTTCTCAATACTTTTCAATATATAATTATAGGTATACTAACATCGAAAATGGCCGTAATCTTATGCATATCCGTACCGGTTACAGAACACGGTTTCGTAAATCTTCAACTTTATACCGACTTCTCGAGTATTTTAATAAAAATCAATATTTTTTTTCGTGAGAAATGCCTTTCCCCCATTTAATAAACAATTTCAGGTCCTTTGTGCACTTATCATACTTCTTTGTGGTCCTTTGTGCTCCTTTGTGAACAAAGGAGGTCCTTTGCGGTGTTTTTAGAGACCGTTTCGATAAATTACGCGGTTGTCTTTATCGAAACGGTTATATCATGTATATCTTAAGCTTGAAGAAAAACTAATTGGGAGACTTATAGATTTTGATTTGCGATTTTTATCGAAAATTGTTTTCTTCCTTTTCGATTTTGTTCGTTCAAGTTCTCAATAACCGTCAGAGATATGGATCTGAGATCTTTCATGATGAAAGACCAATGTTTCTAGATGTGCCTAATATTATTCATTTTTTTTTTTGGCGGGGTCATTGAGACGTATCATGAGCAGTTCAAAGAGACTGGGGGTTTACTAAAGGACACTATGGGGAATTTTATTTTTCATCTAAAAACTCTACTAGAGTGGCCAATAACCATCTTATATAATATATTTTATTATACACCGTGAACACACGTATTTAATGACATATATCTCGTTCCTCTATGGGGGGTCATCCCCGTCCCACAAAGTCGATCATTTTGAAAAATTTCATATGCAATTAAAATCCATAGCTTTAATCATACATTTTTTATTCTCCGTAACAAGACGCATTAAATGACATGGATCTCATTCTTCCAGTAGGGTGATCCTCACCCCCATAATTCAATAATGACCAATTGTCTCATAAACCGTTAAAATCCCCACCTCTAACGTTCCCCTTCATATTTTTTTCTAAACCATATAATTTTTTATTCCCCATGGTATAAGACGCACCAAATGACACATACCTCGCTCCCCCAGGGATTATCACCACTCCCAACAAATCAATAATGTTCAATTATCTCGTAAACCGTTAAAATTCCCATCCTTAAGCTATATATTTTCTTATTCCCCATGATAAGACGCACCAAATGACACATACCTCGCTTCACTAGCGGATTATCACCACTCCCAGCAAATAAATAATGTTCAATTATCTCATAAAATTTCGACGGTCAAGCGAGACGTCATATAACGAAGCAACGTCATAATAGCGGGGAAGACACCCGACACCTAGCTAAACCGTACATCTTCTTATTCTCCATGACAAGACGCATGAACTGATATATACCTCATTTACTCAAGGGTTCATCCCCACCCCCATGGAATCATTAGTCTTTAATTATGTCGTAGTAAAGCATTGCAGTCCCTGTCCCTAAATCATACATTATTTTTTTCCCCACGATAAGACGAACCAAATGAATGAAAATGAAAGAGAAAAATCCTGTTGTTATTGATTCCAGTGGATAAAAGGTTGCAAATAAACAATAGAATACTCAATTTCAAAACCAATTTTCAACCTACAGAATTAACAAACTACAGAGAAATACGGAAAATATCATTGCGATGGTCAACCCATTTTGACTCAGATATGTTACATAAAATTCCGTGTACAATACGATCAGCTAAATTATAAATTGTTCTTGTTTTTGAATGAAAATATTATTTGAACTTTTTGATATAATATTTTCAAACTTTACTATATTCGATATAATTACCCCATTCTGTCGACATGCTTTTGAATATACACAGTGCCCCAGGTCGAACATGGTAAAGCTAATTAAACTATATACTCCAAAGAATGATCCTTGTTACATGTGTTAACTTAATATTGACTAAATCTAATAATATTAATTCTACGTGCGTCATTCTGACCTGTTATGTAAGAATTGTTTGGCCTGACCTACATTCTAAAGATTTGAAATTTTATAATAAATAAATCGTTCAGTAAATATTTTCAATAACATCTAAACCTGAATATAAAGTCCTCTTTCTATAGTAAATCCTTTAGAGTTCTAAAATTATTGTCTTCATTTATAGGTCAATGCTTTTCGAATAGAAAACAGTAATTATGTTACAAAAACTATCTTACATGATATGCTTATATTGTTATATACCACCATCATTGTTCATATGATATATTTTATCTATTATGGGTCATAACCAATTGTATTGATTGTGTTTGTGCCAATAAAATATTGTCTATTGTCTATTGTCTATAATTATCACAGTTTTAGATGTTACATCTTTTACTTTTGCAATGTCGTTCTTTCTTATTTCTTGTTTTTTGTTTTTATTATTTTTAATAAAGCTTGGGTATTTTACTGTTACAGATGTTCCAGTAATTATCTTTGGCCGTCCAGCCGATCCCGGCATGCCTCTACCAGGTAATGCCTTTACCGGGCATGCCTCTAACAATACCCTGGCAATACCCGCTTTACTCTACCTGGCCTATATACTAACCGGCCCGAGTTCCTCACAACTTCGAACAACACCGAACAATAACAATAACATCAATCGTTTTCTTTGTCGTATTAAATACAGATATTTTCCGGATATAACCACCCGTCTCGTGTTTAGTTGTATTTATGTTTCCCAGTGTTAAACTAGGACGATTTTCATGCAATTTTAACTTTCATTTACGGTATAATAACATTGAATATTGTCTATTTCAAGAATTACTTTATACTAAATTTTATACTAAATTTATTTAGTAACTAGAACTCGCTATTTTAGTATTATTTTACAACATAAGGTTTTATTGATGTTACAGTAAATAACATTTGTACCGATACCGGCGGACACGTAGAGGATCCGAAATATTATGGCTTTGTTTTGTTACCCACTTAAACCTCTCCTTCTAGCCCTAAAAAGGGTATAAATGAAATAAACTGGGACAAATCTGCTATCCGGCAATATTGATCTACGAAAACAGCAATACATGAGAAATATAGGGAAGGATAAATAAGATTAACCAAGGACGTATCAGTGTTAGTTATACGTCCTTGGATTAAAGAAGCGACAAAACAGTGGGAAAGTACACAAAATCGAGTCCAAGGAGAAGTCAAAGTCGGACGAATGGAACACAAAAAAAAAACGCGACAAGGATACAAGTACAAGTAAAATAATAAAAAAACTTATAATAAATTAAACAAAGCTAGAACAAGACAGCACAGACACTAAAGCACTAACAGTGCATGTAAACTCCGGGAGAGTTTTATACAATGGAAATTAGGAAAGATATGATTTATTGAAAACAGCTTCCATTGTTTGTATCTATGATCAAATCCCCGAGTATAGCAGATTAGAAAACGCATGCCTTAATGTTTGGGATATATTCTATTAATTCATTTCAAATAGTTTTTTTATATCTTAAAATTGATCCAAAATGCTTGCATGTTCTTATCAGAATTCGTTAAGTTGATTATTTGATTGAAATTTTAATATTCATTCAATGCGAGATTGCTCAACAGAATTTATTAGCCTTAGAAAGATTGTTCAGGACTTCTGGACAATACACCTAAAAGTTCAATTCTGCATGATTTCAGATGTTCACACAACAACCTACAAACGTAGGGCATCTTCCAATGTCGGAAAATGATAAAATATATGTCGCTGGTATATTTTGTGACACACTAGTTGTAAAAACAATTCTGTCACGGCTGTAACTGATTGGCCAGATCTTCACTGTCTTTACCATTATTTTTCCAGATACGTTATTATTCTGTCTGTACATTTTTTCAAACTCTACAACACACACAGGTGGTTTGGTTTCAGACATTATAAAGGACGATCGCAGGTTCATTCGTATTTGTGAACTATGAAATATATTAAATCCTTTACTTCGCAAAATTCTAAACGCTGCATATGCACAAACGGGATATGATACCATGTCAATTGTGTTTGTGTTGAAAGTGATTAAGTCTTTAAAGAACATTCCGGACGATTTCAATGATTCGGTTAAACTTTTTGCTGGTCGTATAGGTCCATCGGTAGCTGCTAGTAGGAAAATAGCAGCAAGGCTCAGGCTGTATGATCAAATGGGAAAGATTCGATCTGATCATTCTGATCTTATCAAAATGCGAGTCAGACTTGGGAAGGTTTGGGTACCCATAAAACCGGATTACATGTAACCCACCAGTGTTCAGTATCTGTCCGGGGTTCTGTCTGTTTGGAAGCGTTATTTGATAAGTCATTGTTGACCTTACATGTTATACATTGTGTTGCTTAATATTGAAACTTTGACAAGCGGAATTTGAAAAAACATGTTCTTAAGGCATCTAAGTATTTAGTTATCCTCCCAAGTCCAATGATTGTTGAGTGGGAGGTTGACAGGCGACTTACAGGATCTTCTATGTACGTTCAAAGGCAAATCAGTTTGTCACAAGAATTGTGTCTTATTTGAATTGAACTTTTTTGTACCTACCATTGTCCTTTTCAAGGAAACGATATATGTAAATATACCAATACAAACATCACACAGTCTCAGGATAACAATGATATCGATAAACAACTCACATAAAGATATTCCAAAGAGTAATGTTATCTTATTGCAGAGAACATTTTGGCTATACTGAAACATTAAACGGTAAAAGACTGACTGCACTTAAACATAGGCTATAGTTCTAGAGGGTCCCATTAGGTATTTTAAGGTTACATTTCTTACCCCATTCGACATTTTACCTGTCAAATGCCATAAAAAGCAAGAAACAATTGAGATAATACTATGTACAACAGAATTACTGAACTATTGCCATCAAGGCACACGACATGGCTTTTTAGTTACTGAATTAGTTACCTTAGTAATTCCTATATTCTATTGGTAACATTTCAAAAAACGTTAATTTCGCGTTTTGTTTTTTTTTCACACTGCCAGTAAAATATTTTGTATGTAATATTAATCCCTAAATGCAAGGTGAAAAGTATAAGGTAAAAAATATTCTTTTTATAGGGGTATCAAAGGGAATTAACATTTGTTCCTATCATGAGTATATTTTACATTTTGTAGGATGGAGACCTTTGACTCTGACTTTTTAAAAATTTGACCATATTTTACGACCAATATATTTGATTAGTACACAGTTTTATCTTTCCATTGTTACATAGTTTAAGTGTCTTTTATTTGGTTACATTAAATCTCAAGAGCCTGAATCCTCACCTGTTATATTTTGTGTACCATTAGATCTTGAATAATGATTATTTTTTATATTTAATGTATATCGTCGCAATTTTCTCCTTAATATTGACCTGTACAGCTAAAATATAGAATCCTGAATTCAAATAGATATGGTTGCTAGGACTTTTTGATCGGTTGCTATGGACTTTTTCAATAGCTTTGACTCTTGACCTTCCATTTCGACTTGAACAGGTAAATTGTAGAGTCCTGAACCCAAATATACGTGGTTGCTAGGGACTTTTTCATCGGTTCATATGGTATTAATTAATGACCCTGACGCTCCATTTTACTTGTACAGCTACCATTTAATTTATTTCAAGTAACGCCCTAAACATCTGTGACAATTTCAGATCATTATGTTCTGTTTACATGTAAATAATCTTTCAAGGACAAAAACTCCTACAATGGGTCAATTAACGATTTTGGTCATGTTGACTTATTTGTAGATCTTATTTTACTGAACATTTTTGCTGTTTACAGTTTGTCTTTATCTATAATAATATTCAAGCTAATAACCTTAAACTGCCAAATTGCCTTAAAATTAACAATTCAGTGGCAATAACCCAAAAATGGGTTGATTGATTCGTCTGAAAATTTTAAGACAGGTAGATCTTGAGCTCATAAACATATTTACTACTTGTCAGTTTTGCCCTATCTGCTTTAGTTTTCAAAATATGAGCCAAAAAGTGCATTTTCACATACGTTCTATTTTTAACCAGGGCAGTCATGTTTCTTGATGGAAAAGAAAATAAAACATGAAATTTATACTACATTGTGTAGATACCCTAAGGATCTATCAACCTAAGTTTGGCTGAAATTTATTCTATAGTTTTCAAGGAGAAAATTTTTAAACGTTTACAAAGATGGCGAAAAAAATGTGAAAAATTGTCTTTAAAGGGCAAAAACTCATATAAGGGGTCAATTGACAATGTTGGTCATGTTGACTTATCTGTAGATCTTACTTTGCTGAACATTTTTGTTGTTTACAGTTTGTCTTTATCTAAAATAATATTCAGACAACATCCTAAAGCTGCAGAATTTCCTTGAAATTACCAATTCAGGGGCAATAACCCAACAACGGGTTGTCCAATTCATCTAAAAATTTCATGGCTGGTAGATCTTGACCTGTTGAACATTTTTACCCCAGTCAGTTTTGCTCTAAATGCTAAGGTTTTTGGGATATAAGCCAAAAACTGCATTTTACTCCATATCTTCTATTTTTAGCCATGGTGGCCATGTTTCTTGACGGACAAGAAAATAAAACACAAAATTTAGTCTTGATACAAAAAGGTTCATTCACACTAAGTATGGCTGTAATTGGTTCAGTGGTTTCAGAGTAGAAGATCTTTGAAAAAGTTTACGATGGATTAAGGACGGAGAACGGACGCCAAGTGATGGCAAAAGCTCACATGTCCTTTCAGGACAGGTGAGCTAAAAAGTTGACTCCGACCGTCCAACTACTTTCCTATGTACAAAACCAGACAACACAGTGTTCAGCAACAGTTCAACAGAAAGGTTCCAACTTTCGGGGAGGATGTAACCAGCATTGTCACACGGCTGATCCTGGTACAGTAGTGACAGTCAAGATAACAAATCGGGTATTTCGAGCATTTCCGTGATGTTGATGTCACAATAAAGTATCAAATTATATATTGTCAATGATCGTAGATTCTCATAAAATGTAATGTGCATTGACCTGTTCTGTCTGGTTATGTGTGAAGTAAAAGTATTAAATGTATATATGAGATTTACCGTAAATGTTAAATCATATAATAATATCAGGCTCAGACCCAGGCTAGTGCAGACATCTTCACATCAGTTTGTAAACTTATCACCATCCCATTAGTAAATCAGATGAGAAGAACTTATTGTGTGTAATATTAGGAGGCTCATGAGCAGATGACTTAACCTGAATAGAACAATGCAAGTCATTAGTTCACTTCAACAAAATTGAGGAACAACTACATGTATTTGAGTACCAATGACATGTGCAACTTTAGCCAGTTATCACAACCCATGCATGCTGCTAAAAAATGGCCATGTTACCCATATTTAATGCTTTGCTAGATTTGGTCAAGTTTTACAAATGTATGTTTTTCTTTCATCAGGATTTAGGTCTTGGATTTAAATATGCTATGAGACCTGGTCATTTACTTTTGCATCAGGGGGTTTGATCACATGCAATCCTTTTGCCATGCTTTACTTACTCTGACAAATATCTGTGTCAAGGTGAACAAATATAGTTCTAAGGTGATATGAGACCTATGATTGCTTACTTGGTAAGGAGATATTTGTTGGAATGTCTGACTGTAACCTATCCACAGTAGGTCACTTTGTTAACTTTTACCTCTCAGTTTAGTTCTAGAGTTTGTACAATTTTTTGTTATTACGTAATAAGGGAGTTAGGAAAAACCATTTGCATCATAATCTCACAATTTGCAGCAGCTGCAGGCTGAGGTTGTTTTTTTCATAGAAAAATGTCAAACTATATATATATATATTTGACTGTGTAATTTTTTATAAATATTTTGAACAGTCAGTTGGATTGCTTTTATTGTTTAGAATTTAAATCATGTCTTAACCCTGAATAATTGAATTTCCCCTCAACTTTGAAAGAACACTTTAACAGAAAATCAACATATATGACAGCACTTTTTAATAAAAAAGAATACATTGATTTAAGAATATACAATAATTTCCTATATCAACTGTTTTCCCCATCATCTGTATCAGCGA
Organism: Mytilisepta virgata; assembly: GCA_028015205.1. Lineage (NCBI taxonomy): Eukaryota > Metazoa > Mollusca > Bivalvia > Mytilida > Mytilidae > Mytilisepta > Mytilisepta virgata. Next base: position 36,259,834 of record CM051510.1, on the reverse strand, counting down.
TATCTTTAAGTGGAATAGATAGAGTCCATAGATCAGACGCAGTCAAAACTTTGTCTTTACCAATCACTTCGGCTGCTTCATTTAATAACATCTTAACAGATTCTTCTGACTGGAATAGGACAATGTAATTGACACAACTATATCAAATATTTAAGAATCCAGATATCAATATTAATGCAATTTTATGACAAGTAATATTTCACTGTGAGATAACCAGGCATTTTCAGATATTTTGCATGTTTGTTAATTACTGTACATGGCTCCAATTTCACAGAAGTAACAGAATTTATACTATTGAGAAAATAATCATAAATACAATTCATATAAATTTCCACAGTTTTCGACATTAAAGAAAAACACTGACATCACAATTTGGAAAGGCATTTTCTATAATGGCATTAGGTCAACTGGAGAATAACCTTTACTGCCAATACATCCATTCAGCTCTGATTGGTGCCAGCAGAGGTACTGTATGAGAACTTCTACTGTGTTGAAGATCTCACTTAAGTACCTTTAAGCTGAGGAACAGCAGTAAAAGTGTTGTCATTTAACAATGAATATTTTACCTCTTAAGAAAAACTTTATCTGCCATACCCTTTTGTAAATATAATGAGGCGTGTTGACCTTCCAGACATATTTAAGCGAAAACAAGCTGTTTTGTGATGGTCAGCATTAATTGCAAGTATTATAAAATAATCATCAGAAAGATACAACTTTGAGTATGTAAGAATTTAATCAAGTTTATTGCCATAAAAGGTAGATACTGGTTTATAGAAACTTCAATACTGTGCATGGGCAACTATCTAGTATTATGTAATGAACAATAAATTCAAGAACTGATTTTGGTCATTTTTGCATTTTTAAATTTGCTCTTCATCTTTATGGATTATTATTTTGGTTTTCAACATTTTAGGCTTGAGTACAACTGATGGTTCAATGTTTAGGCTTGAGTACAACTGATGGTTCAACATTTTAGGCTTGAGCACAACTGATGGTTCAACATTTTAGGCTTGAGCACAACTGATGGTTCAACATTTTAGGCTTGAGCACAACTGATGGTTCAACATTTTAGGCTTGAGTACAACTGATGGTTCAACATTTAAGGCTTGAGTACAACTGATGGTTCAACATTTTAGGTTTGAGTACAACTGATGGTTCAACATTTTAAGCTTGAGCACAACTGACGGACATCTTGTGCAAGATTACTGATATCAAAGAACTAACTCATAATATGTATTAACATAAAATCTATATTTTGTGGATGTTCAATTTTTTTGCATAAAAAAATGAAATTGTTTTTTTCAGGATCTCTTGATTATTTTCCTCTAATCATTTGTACATACAAGATCAGTAGAAAAGATTTCAACTAAAAAACAACTTACATTTGAGCTAACTTCTCTGTATCTTTGACTGTAGTGTGTTAATACAAGTTTATCAACATTCAGTCTACTGGCAATATCTGCTGCCATAGCTGTTCATTATAGAGAAAATACATTTACTTAAACCAATAACTATTTCTTCATGTTTATCTACAAACAAAAACGTTCATGTAGATTCATCTTACAGATGAATTTCTGTAATTTCTTGATTTTTTGTGATAATTTGTATAAAAATAACAAGAGGCTCCCAATAGCCTGAATGGCTCACCTGTTATATTTTGTGTACATCTTGCATCAATGACTATTTTTGCTATTTAATGTATACCCTCGCAATTTTCTATGGACTTTCAATGACCTTGATTCTTGACCTTTCTTTTTGACTTGTACAGGTAAATTATAAGGTCCTTAACCCAAATATATATGGTTGCTATGGACTTTTTCATTGGTTGCTTTCATGACAGGTGAGCTAAAAATGAAATCCTCCCACCCCACCCCAAATATTTCTTCGGATTAGGTAGATGGAAATCTACGTATCAGTCTTAACAGACCTAACATTCCTTATTGACAAAGAGAAAATCCTTCTAATGAAGTTGACTTAATAAAACAAAAAGATGTAGCACTTACCAGGTGTAGAATGCCCATTCATCAATGCTGTTTCCTTTAAACTATTCTGTAATGTAGCTTCATGGACCAGTATGTCGGCATCTTTTCCTATCTTCATCAATTTATCTGAATAACTAGTGTCGCCACATATTATTATATTCCTTCCTGGTCGTGGTGGACCAACAACATCTTCTGGAGAAATCTAAATTGCAACGAAATTATATGTATTCAGCAAATTCAAATGTGCAGATCTTTTAAAGAAGAAAGGTTCTCATCGTTTCATAAAATAAATTGTTTATTTGGGGACATACACATTTATTATATAGTAATTTGTAGTAAACCTAGGTCGCCGAGGGTATTCACCAACCCAGTCGTCAGACTTGTCTGACATGATTATTCATTAATTTGTTATAGAAATTACCAGTATTTAGCAAAATTCAAAAATAATAGAATTACTAAGGGTTCATTCCTTGTATTGCACATGGTAGATCTCCTTAGCCAAAATTTGGCTTCCTATTTCGGTTTTTTGTTATGAGTACTTCTTGTTTTAAAATAAGTTTGGTTTTTGGTCTTCCAAATGTTTCGGTTTTAATGCTGCTGATGAGAGGTAACTCCTTGAAATGTGTCGTATACAGCATAGTACAAATTTACTATATCAAATATTAGTATCTTTGGATTGTTATTTTTTTTTATTAAGTTACTATATTAAAAAGCTTTTATATACCATAGTAGTAATGATATAAAATTTATTTTGCTTTAACTATAGGTGCTTAAGATTTTTTTTTCAAATATTTCAAAATTAGGCAATGGGCTTAGAGATTTTGATTTTTTTTCTATCTTTCAAGGTCCATTTCTTGGCCCTGCATACAATCGTCATTTTATGTCAAAATATATCTACATTTTTATTATTTCAGGAATTTTTCTAACTTTTTTTTCATTAAAACTGTCCAAAGAACTGGAATTATAGCAATCACTCAAACTAGGTTCAATGATTAGTTTGAAAGATGATATATTTTAATAAATTTAAATTCTCAAGAACATCCTATATGCAGACCTGTGAAAATTTGCAGTTGTAATAACTTGGTCTTTCTTGAAAGTGTCTAAATCAAAGGGACATAACTTTTTCCAAACATGTTCTCAGAAGAAACAAATTCTCTTTTCAAATTCAAAATGTGAAAGGGAGACAACTTTTTCAAAAGAATTTAGCCTTTATAATGTATTATGAAATAACACCTGTTAGAGCAATATTTAATGAAACTAAATCAAAACAAAAATTATGGAAACTGCTTTAGATTGAAATTGATATTCAATATTTGGAATTTTTCAAATACATATTTATTAAGAGTCCAGAAACAATTTTAAAGAAATACTTACTTAAGACTATATAAAAGTGACATTTTTTAAAATTATTGTTCTAGCATTTAGACTTTAAAAATTGCACAAATGTTCTTTGCAGTATTTATCATGTCTGCAATTTTTATTTGAAACTGACTAAATACTGCAGCTGTATATAAAAATTATCAATATTAGGGTATGAAACTGAGGTTTCTGAACTTTTATAATGGAAAAAATCTCTGTACTTCATTTCCTTATTCCATTATACAGTGTTTTTGATTTTCAACTCTTTGGTCTAGTCAATAAACTTTTATGCAAACCTTTTCCCCTGCTGATGATGTGATTGTCTCTCCTGATTTTATTTTAGCATACAAGGGACCTGGTTGAATGCCTTTAGCTTTAAGCTTCTCAGGATCTAATCTGCAAATTAATTTTGCATTTTTTCAATAGATACATGTACATTTGTAGCTATGAAAATTAAAACAATGATGTTTACAATCTATAGAGACTAACAAAAAGTTACAATATTGAGCAAACTTCCGTAAGAAACGATCGTGTTTGCACAAAATTTACAAATTATAATTCAAAATGTAGATCGTTATATAATATGAAACTTCAGAATATAAGAATACAAACAATGATGTTCTTGTGTCCAAATTGGTGGAAATCCATTTTCCGATTATTTTTCAACTCAAATTTACAGTTTGTATTTGGCGTAAAATTAAAATTTCATTATTTCTCAATGACCAAGGCAGATATCTTCGTGATAAGTGTTGCACATTTGCACTACAATATGAACCTTTATTTTGTAAAAAGGAGCAATAAAATTGTATTGAATTAAAAGAATTAAAATACATTATAAGAAAATTGCTACATCTCGAATTAACATTTTTTCACTTGGCTAAATATGTAAACACAATAAAAACATGGTTTCAATTGATCATTTTCAATAGTAATACATAACAATTAAACCGGTTAGCCAATTTCTTCAAAAAACAGGTACAAGGGGGCAAATGAAGGTGATCAAGAGATATATTTGACACAGAATTTTTTAAAAATCTGCATCCTATTTCAAAAGTAATTTTAATTATTTGTTCTAATCATTCTATGATGTCTGTGATTAGAATTTCATATTCCGACAAAAGTGACAATCATAATGTCATTGCTTATATTCAAAATATCTTTTATAGTTTCTTTACTAAACTTTTCTCTCAAAATTAAAACTTTAACCTTAAAGTTTATTGATATGAATAAGCTTATCTATAAGCTTATCTATCAATTTTTCATCAGATATTTGAATTTTAAACCTTGCCGAAAATAATTTACGCAAAAAGAATTTCAATGTGTTACAGTGCAAAAAGTTTTGATTGTGGTATCTTATTGTAATCCTCTATAAATAATATGACTGGATGCTGTATCATTGATGTAATACTATTACAACATATCCTTTCATATTTTTATTAAATTTTAAGTAAAAAATTTAAAACCATAAAATTTTACTTCCTTGGTAGAATTTTTCACTGATTTTCACTAAATCAGAGCAATATAGATTCTTAACATGTACATTGATACATTGTAGCGGTGAATTATCGGATATATCTAACCAAGATAGATAAAATATGACAACTGAACTATCGACAGTTAGTAAATCCAATAATCCTTCAGAAATGATGTAAGATTCTGTTTCTTTAATGATTATCAGGAATATTTTCATATTTGATAAATAAAAAAAACTGATGCTCATAGACATAAAAAAATATCTGCTGGGGTTAATCTGACCTTTTGTATACAGGGTCCTGTACCCATAAGATTGGGAATTTTTATACAGGTTTTGTTCAGAATTGGAAAAAAAAATTGTTACAATGTTACTATAATGTTTATCTTTGAACTAATGTGTTGAAATATTTTTAAATGCTATTTATTCAATTCCAGTCCTGGCCTTTTTACACCAGGGTTTGAAATTAGCGGTTGCCCACTCGCCATTGGCGAGTAATTATCTGTGTGGGCCCATAAAAATTACATCTCTGTCACCCACTTGGCGAGTGAATATTAAATTCCAGTCTGGGCCAATATAAAAATCCAATTCCGTCGCCCACTTTTTCAGTGTAAATAAAAATTAAAAATAACATAAATTTTAACAATATATTTCTTTGTTTACTAAATTTTTGCGCATGTTTCTGCTTCTTGTTATGGAAAAAGTACTCCTGTATCCGGAGCACTTCCGTTTGGTGTCCTTCGGCTGTTCCGTTTAACCAGTTAATCGGAACAGCCGACTGACACAAAACGGAAGTGCGGCATGATTTTCAATTTTGGACCAAGATGTTCATGATGAAAACTCATCTGATGTGGATGAACCGACTGATAATGAAACTAATGAATCAGAAAATGAAATCTCTGTTTTCAATGACCTTCTGGAATATGAATATGAATGTGAATTTTGAATGTTTTAATGTTCAAATAAAATAACATGTCTGCAACTCTAGTTTTGGTACAATTTGAATATGACAGGGAACTAAGGGACCCAATGATTAAATGCCATTATGGTAAACAAACAATTTACAGTTGGGGATTAATGACCAGGCCAAGAAAAAAAACTAAATGGTGAAATTTCATGTTTTTTTTTAGAAATTTCAAAACTTTTCTATATAAAATCATGACTTTCAAATACACAATTTTGCTGCAAGGAGAGTGCCAGAATGCAGGATTTACCACCAGAGCTTCTGGGGGCCTTAAGCGGCCCCCAGACCCGTTGCCCTAATGAACCTTGTTTACGCGAGGTGGCAGGCGCGCTAACGCGTACCTGTGGGCCTCTAATCCTTATGTGGACTAATTCAAATTTTTATTTGGTAGCCCACTTGGCTACTGCTCTAATTTCTTAGCTTCAAACCCTGTACACTTAAGAATAAAGATATCAAAGCTGGTTGTAGTTTTATTTCTCAAATCTAAAGATCAATTTTAATATGCTTTTTATTTTTAAAAGTATCAACAAGTTCACTTTCTTTTGTTTTTTTAATCTAAAGATGTTAAATTCACAAAGTTCACAAAGGAAGACAAACTTAAAATAACATAATACACAAAAAACCATCAGCAGAATTATTTACAAGCTGTTTATTCTTCTGTGATTGTGATTTACGTTTGAGCACTAAGGTCTAATCTGCAAAGTAAGCACTTGCAAAGGAGACATTTTCTGACACAAACTCTGAACATTGGTTTATTTCTGCTCCAGTACACCTATGCTGATTATAAAGCGGTTGGTTTACTGACAAATTTACACATATCAGGTACCTTGGACTATAGACGATTAAAGACTATGTTAACCAAAAATAGAAAGGGAAATGCCTGAACCAGCTACATTACATCACGAAAGATTCCAAATTACAAGCAATTTTTTAAGAAACAGAATATCTCATGTAAAAAACCCGAAATTCAATGCATCTTTGGTAATTTTAATAAATTAATTTGGACGGAAGGAGTGGGACACCATGAAATTGGGAAAAATCATACTTTTATTTCGTTTGGAAATAGAGTTGAAATTCGGCCCCAAAATATATTGCAGAAAGGCACTGATTTGTATTCTATAACTAGATAAATATACAAGAAGCAAGATACATTTCTGACAAAATATTATACACATGCAACAATACAAAGTTTGATACCAAACAATTTGAAAATCTGGTTAAACTTCATGCAAAGAAAAGACAATTTCTTCATCATTATGTCAAAATGAGTCTTCTTTTCGATATGAAATTCATGCTACATCAGTGTATCTGGAGGGTAATAAATATATAATGTTACACTCAATAAACAGCAAATCAATCTAAAGATGCTAAGATTCATGTACAATTATAATTTTCCAGCCAATTTCATGACTATGTTTTTGCCAACCAGAAAATTTGTGAATACCAATTATATACTAAATAAATGATTTTTATAACAAAGTTGAACACATGTACAACTCAAATTGTTTTTGAAAACCATCCAAATTTATATCTATCTATCAAAACCTTGAATATAAATGAACTACTTCATACAATTATTGTAGAGACTGATATGAACGCAACTGAACTTTAATTGCAAAAAAAATACCTTACTTTCCAGGAACTGGTTTTTCTTGAATGACAAATCCAAATGAAGGAATCCTGTGACGTAACCATACAGCTTTGAAATCTATTTTATTGTCCTCATATCTGTAACAGAAAAAATAAAAATGTACCAGGTTATTATTGCAATTAGTTATAAAAATGGGTCAAAGAATCAAATGGCCTGGTTACATTACTTAACAATGACTCAGGAGATGAAATTTGTAGATGTTATTGTAATTGATGAAATGAAGACTATCAGAATTTGTAATGTTACAGTAACTGGGAATTCCGCAAAAGTGTTCCTAATGTATCCATAACAGGAGGTGTTTATGTCCAATATCAAGTTTGAATACTCTGGATTGAAAACTGTAGGAGGAGTTGATTACAAAATATAGGTACCCTCCTTAAAAAATGTTGCTGGAAATTGACTAAGTTTCACAATCTGGAAATTCTGCAAAATATTCAAACATTTATCCATAATAGGAGGTGCACATATCCAATATATATACAAACATTCTAACGAGTTTGAAGGCTCTGGATTGAAAACTGTAGGAGGAGTTGATTACAAAAAATAGGAACCCTCCTTAAAGAATGTTGCTTAAAACTAAGTTTCACAATGTGAAAATTCCGCAAAAATATTCCAAATGTATCCATAATAGGAGGTGCACATGTCCAATATATATACAAACATTCTACCAAGTTTGAAGACTCTGGATTGAAAACTGTAGGAGGAGTTGATTACCCTGACCAACTGCCCCCCTATCCACCCACCCGCCCAACATTCACCATATTATAACCCGGATTGCACTCCGTGTAACACGGCCAAAAATTTAAACCTTTACTATTTGATAGTAATTTACTATTAATGTAATGGGCCCACAAATAAATACATGATTCTTCCAAATTTCTTGGATGTTCCATGTAACATAAGGGAAAATTTTGGGAAATTTGACTTAAACAAGGGAGATAACACAAAATTGTTTACGTAAATAATGAAAAGTAAACTATGAGAGCGATCCCTACTGCAGGAAAAAATTGTATAATAGCCATAAAATGATACTTTCAGTATGAAATTAAGGCATGTCCAGGGCGATATAAGATAGAAAAAAATATTTTTAATCATTTAAAGTTGAATGGCTTTTTTAAACATCTTATTTTTCCATCGAAGTTGAGGTATGTGTGAGAAATTGTTGCCTGCACGTGAGTATGGTTAGGTTGTGAGATTGGTCCAAAATGAATGACTCTCAAGCCCAATGCATGATATATGACATGCATGTATCTACATGTAAGACTTACAAATGCCATATTTGTTCTTTGTCCCATTCTATCAGCTGACCTGGTTTTTCATTTGGATGCAATTTGTCTCCACATGTTAGATCTACATCAAAAGTCTATAAACAGAAAAATCAAACCACATACAGAGAAACTACAGGCTCTCAAGAGCCTGTATTGCTCACCTGGATTTAACTTTTCACCTTGAGCAGAACTAAAAATTTAAGTGTTGCAGTCAATTTGGTTGGTTTTCCAATTACCTCAGTAGTTTCAGACGAGAAGATTTTTGAGTGGATTTCCAATAGTATTCTATATTAAATTAAGTTCGGCTGTGGTGGCCATCTTGGTTCACAGTCCACGAAATTGGACACATTTCTGAAAGAGGACCTCCTAAGGACCATTGCTGCCAAGTCTGGCTCCAATATGTCTAGTGGTTTCAGACAAGAAGATTTTTCAATGAATTTTCCAATAGGGCCCCAAGTTAAACTAAGTTTGGTTGTGGTGGCCATCTTGGTTGACAGTCCAGGTCATCAAACACACCTCCGAAAGAGGACCATCTAACGACCATTGCTGCCAAATCTGGTTTCCAATTAGTCAAGTGGTTTCAGACAAGAAGACTAAATGAATTTTCCCATAGGGCTCTATGTTAAACTAAGTTTGGCTGTGACGGCCATCTTGGTTAAAAGTCTGGGTCATCGGACATATTTCTGAAAGAGAACCTCCTCAGGACCATTACTGCCAACTTTGGTTCCAATTGGCTTTTTAGTTTCATAGCAGAAAATTTTTGAACTCATCCCCCTTTTTTTTGGATGCTGCCTTTAAAGGGCAAAAACTCCTATAAGGGGTCAATCAATGATTTTGGTCATGTTAACTTATTTGTAGATCTTACTTTGTTGAACATTTTTGCTGTTTACAATTTGTCTTTATCTATCATAATGTTCAAGATAATAACCTAAAACTGCATAATTTCCTTAAAATCAACAATTCGGGGGCAATAACCCAACAAAGGGTTAACCGATTCGTCTGAAAATTTCAGGGCAGGTATGTCTTGACCAGATGAAGATTTTTATCCTGTCAGTTTTGCTCTAAATGCTTTAGTTTTTGAGATACACGACAAAAACTGCAGTTTACCCCTATGTTCTATTTTTAGCCATGTCGGCCATGTTGGTTGGAAGGGTCATCTGACACATATTTTAAACTAGATACCCTAATGATGCTTGTGGCCAAGTTTGGTTCCATTTGGCCCAGTAGTTTAAGAGGAGAAGATTTTTTTAAAAGTTAATGGACAACAACGAACGACGAACACCAAGTGATGAGAATAGCTCACTTGACCCTTTGGGTCAGGTGAGCAAAAAATGTAATTATAGAAAGGAATGAACACTGATGAATTGACCCAAAGACAAAATAAACTGTGAATGACGTTGGGTAATTCCTCAACCGTAATTGTTTAGCATTTCTAACATTGTTTTCCCATGAGGACGGATTGAAAGTGGTAAAAATTCCAAACAGCAATAGTCATGTTGTAAGCACGACCACATTCCAGATAAAATCTATCCAACAGAACACTTTACATGCACAAAATGTATATACATGTATATAATCAAAACATTGGAATGTTCAGATTTAAAAGTAACATACAGTGTGTGGTATAGTTATTCCAATAAGAGATATTTTGGCACCACAGGGAGTAAAAAATATTGAGGTGAAAGCATTGCTGAATCCTCGAAATTTATCATTGACTTGCATTATGAAAGTTAAACATTTAAATGGCAATTTAATCAAAATCCAGATGTATATATTCTTAATAAAGAAAAATCCAAATTTACATTTCTTGCATATCTAAATTATTCTATATTTTGTCAAGTTTTATCATTTGGTTAGATAATATTTTTAAAATTAAATTTTAAATAGTCCCTAGGACAAATCTAGAGGATCATATGCCTTATTTTCACCTCAGATATGGCTGATTAAACATTACACTATTTTACACTGTGGCTTGATTGGTTATACTCATTGATCATGTGAGTGATGATGCTACCAAAATATTTCCTATACTGCAATTCGATCCTAAAATATGGTGTCATATTTGTTAAGAGCTCATTTCTGAATATCAAAATTTCTATTATTTCATTTCTATAATACTCATTGCAGTGTGACATTCACATTTAGTAAATACTTACGAGAATAGCACCACTTGTTTCAAATATATACTGTTCAGGTAATATTTTTAGTTCATGTACAACATAATCAAATCCTAGTTGAGATTGTGACAAAGCTAACGAGGTTTGTAAATATTTCTTCAGACCTTCAGGACCATACACTTCTACTGGTTCAGACCTCTGGTTGTTTTGGCTTATTGTACACATTAACCCTGGTAGTCCAAAGCACTGAAATGTTATATTTTCAACAAATTTAATTAAAAGGTCTGTTACTTTGCTAGACTTTTGTTAAATATTTGTTGGAATTTTATGTCAAGAATTAATCCATCATACCTCCTTTTTTTCATATCAAAGTTCCATTTTTATCAATATTTTCCAACAAGGTTTTTGTTGATTATTATATATATATCAAATGTATTTGGGAAAGATCCAGCTTTTTGGAACATTCTGGTATTATTGTAAATTCAAAAAAATATATCAACAACTGCATGCACACATGTATTATAATGGGGACCTCATTGGCCTAATGGTCTAGGTAGTTTGTTATGACTACTAATGATCACTAGCCTGTCAACACTGAGGTTGTGAGTTCGAAGCTCATCTGTGGGAGGGTGTGTTTGACTCTGATCTTAATTGACAAGGACTGCCATATTTCCTTCAGAAGGTTGTTGGTTCTCTCAGGGTATGCCAGCTTAATCCACCAATAAAACCTGGCCACAGCAAAATAGACAAATGGGCTTAAAACGGCGTAAAACCCCAACAAAACAAACGAACAAATATATTATAATGGTTAATATAAATATCTTAAAAAATATAAAAATCTGCATTCAATGCAATTCAACACAATGTTGAATAGCTCACGAGGTAACTGTCCGCAGGAAGACATATCACCTCACTCAGACACATTATACTGACTCCGAGCCGACCAGGTTTTGCTCTTACTCCTAGATGCCGCGTGCTAGGCGGAGAAGCAGCAAATACCAATTTCAATGTCTTTGGTTTGACCCGGCCGGGGATCAAACCCGCGACCTTCCGCACTTGGGGTGAGCACGCTACCACGAGACCACCAAGGCGGTCTCTCGCTGCGTTGAAGACCCATTGGTAGCCTTTAGCTGTTTTCTGCTCTTTGGTCAGGTTGTTGTCTCTTTGACAAATTCCCTGCTTCCATTCTCTATACTGTGAATTTAGTTTTTCATGTGTTTGGGAAAGGGGACATAGGTTTTTAATTTCAAATTTGAAAGATGTTGAAATGAGAAGCTGTTTGTAATTTGGAAAATATCAATAAACAAATTGATATGATATGGTTATAATCTCATAAGATTAGATTCATTTCAACTTAGGGGACGACCTACAATGTATTGAAAATAAATAACTCGGCATGTCTTTTAAACCATTTTATAAATGCATGTTTTAAAGCATGAGATGGCACTAGATTCTACCAAAATTCGTCTTTTTCATATTTTTTTCGGGAAAAACTTCCCAAATCTTTTAATAATATATAAACTACACCATATATAAATATTAATGTTTTTGAAATGTCTGAAAATGGGTTTCATTTCACTTGAGGTATATTGTCTCACTTTAATACCTTTTCCCATTTTAACCTATATTGTTTTTTGTACGTATGCAATATATGCAGTTTTGAATTCAGAAGATTCACTTCCAGAGGATGATGATTAATTTGGATTAAATGGTACATAATGTATTTCATCTCATTGAATTTATAAAATGTAAGTATAAACTTATTATATATATATATATATATATATATATATGCAACATACTGGTACATTTAACTTAAACTTCAGAAATATATATCTGCATTCCATTTTCAGGGGCGGGTCCAGGTGAGGGCGTAATGGGCGTACGCCCTCCTTTTTAAAATAAAACTATTGTAATCTGCTTATATTGTGTTGAATATGGCAATTTATCATATTCATTAATTAAACACATACTCTGATTTCTTTAAAAAGACTATTGAAATGTTAAGTAACGCCTTATACCCTAGGATTTGGAATTTCTCGTTATTGGTCTACTGCTGTTAAGATCCATCCAATCATAATAGTTTAATATACCATAGACAATTAATGGAGAGAATTTGGCATAAAAAATATCAAACCCTGACACTTTAACTATAAAATATACATGCTCCAAGTCAGGAACCGTTACATTAGTGCATTTCACAATTATTTTATGTTTTTTAGCAAAAAAAAGTCCAAAAAATTTTTTGCCTCGCTCCGCTTGGCCAAAGTTTTATTATATACCCCCCTTTCCGTTATCCTGGAAACACCTTTGATTTTCCTATATCCTTGTCTTTAAACAGAGCAATACACAATACAACATGAATGTATAAGCATGCATTATAAACATTGCATATTTCTATTTGCACCTATAATTCAGTTTCTTGATTTGGCAGTTATGAACTTGGTGAACAGATTTATGGCAATGGTGGCCATTTTTGTGCTAGCATCAAACACAATAACAAATAGTATCTTTAAGAATACCACAGTGCTGGACAGGGACTGAGACTGCAAGGTGGAACAGCCAAAATTCCGAACAGATACAACCTTGACAATGTTATTTATTTAAAAATAAAAACATGAATTTAAAAATTGTGTTTTTTCAAATATTATAAATATAATTGTGAAAATAAATAATCAGTCACTTGTTTTACTGAAAATGAAAAATCATGCTTCAACGGTGCAGAAAATAAATAATCTGTCTTTATCTTCCACAAAAATAAATAACCCATCCAAAACAAATCCTCCTGCCCCCCCCCCCCCCAGAATATCAAATGGTCATCCCCTTATGACCATTTAAGGCTTCATCAACATTTAGTTTTTGTTCCCCTAGGAGCAAACGTAACCAACGAATTCAATCAATGAAAACTAGCATTTCAATATTTCCTTTTACGAAATGTATTAAAATTGTCTGAAGATTCATATATCATTAGATTCTTAAATTGGTGGATTGATTCTGTCCACAAAAATTGGTGTACCATGAATAATTAGTCTTTCACAGTACATGTATTTAATACATTTTATGGAATTGTAAGGACATTAAATGAAAAAATTTGATGATCAAACTATAATATCATTCACATAGTGAATTGTTAGAATTGTCCAATTTTTTCCAAATCTTAATTTTCCCTTATCCTTCCGTGACATAATCAATATATCTTATGGGTATTCAAATGAAGCTGAAGTATTCAGAGTTGTTTATCGACATTTAGCAAGGAAAAGTGGTGATCACTATCAATTAATGGTGATGTCAAATGCATGTCAACAAAATACTAGTCTATTACATGTAGTAGTACATGTGTGTGTTTATGCTGTTTTTGCTTTGAAGCAATGAATGTGCAGTCATCAAAAAACTTAATCATCATAATAAGAACACAAAAGCAAATTGTTTGCTATAAATCAATTACCCCTTCTGTTTTGATTCTTAAAACAAACACAAATACAAATTCTTAAAACAAACACAAATACAAATTCTTAAAACAAACACAAATACAACATATGGTAAATAAACAAAGTATATACCAACCATTTTTGAAGGCAATACAAGAAACTCCCCTGTCTGGTGTAGGATATGCTGATGCTGTTCCCAAGAATGTTAGTTCCATACTCATACTGTTTATCTGACTTTAAAATTTAGTGCTCGTTTTGCCTTGTTCTCTTTTTTTCTGTACATAGAGATGGGGAAGAGCATAACCTAGAAAATAAAACTAAATTATATGATGTTTTGAAAATTTCAATCCTTACCTATAATATGCTGTTGGCGTGACTAATGATGCGATCACAGCAATAGCCCTTTCCAGAATTACAATTCTGACTTTAAAATTATAATTTGAAGCAAGTTATTTCTCTTACTTTACTTACTTCCATTCCCGGCGAACGAAAATTTTTTTCTAGACTTAGTATGTAACACAATATGGCTGCCCCCATTAAACAAAGACTTTTCTAAATGACCCATTTGTACAAAATGCATACATTCCTATAGCGCTTGTTGTGCTCGTTATTACTCCCAAATTTGCCAGTTTGATTTTGACTATGAAATTTCCCTTGGAGTTCCATGTTTGTTATGAAACTTTATTTTCTGGAATCAGACAGAAAAGGTTACAATATATGTAACTAATCACAAACAAGATTTCTTCTGTGTACAGGATACAATGTTTTCTTACTGTTTAATCAATGGTTCTGGAAGACAACAACATACTAACGCTATAGCAGAATGCTTCCAGTAAAATTGTCACTGGTTACGAACTTTTCTATGGTATCTGGACAATAATAAACTTAATGTCCTTATTTTCGATTTCTTTTTGACAGAAAATAAGTTACACCAAAAGTTTAAACCAGGAAACTCATTTCGTAGTTTGTTTACTACATTTTTAAAAATAAAATACATATATTATGTTCCCGAAGTTTGCCTAACATTACCAAGGTTTTTTGCCATTACATTTTTTGGAACACCTTGTATATTAAGAATAATCACATGATCAATTATGGTCAAAATATCTTAAGGTTTCTGTCTCGATCTTAATTTACACAATGTATATACAGCACCTGAGTTCACTCCTGGTTTTTATAGGAGTTCATGTTATTATTTTTTAGTTCTCAGTGTTTATTTGTTGTGCTTGTGGTTGTTCATTTGTCTTCCAGATTTTGTCCATCTAATCTGAGACTACTATAACACAGAGATTGGTCACTTCACGTACTGACAAGTCAAATAGTAATTAATTCTAAGTCGTCGATCACGTGACTCGGCACGTGACCCGAAGTGTTTGACAAGAAGGACACGATCCGCCATTTTTGACAGTGGAAGAGAATTTAATAATTAGCAATTGTGGATGTATAAAGAATTTTATGTTTCGATAAGTGTAAATTAAAGATTTGAAATAATCATAAATGTTTGTTTATAAGCACTTTAAATAAAATAAGTGCAGTTATGGACTTGAATTTACTGCCCAAACCGGAAGGTAACCTCGAGTTATTACCAGTCCGTGGGATCGGGTCAATGAGCAACTCTCCCATAACTTACATTCAGATGAACAATCTGTTTTCCGGATATTTCATTTGCAAGCCTTAATAATAAACCTGTGTAATGATGTAAAATTTGTAATTATATGAAATATCATTTTTTCTGTATCAGTGTTACAATTCCGGAGAACTGAGAATCACACGTGACAAGGTGCATACATACAATATGAGGTCTGATACTGAGTGATAGGTCAATTTGTATTGTTAATTTAAGAAATTCAGACTTATATTTTGTTCCGTTGATAATATATATGCAGTCTACACATGTGAGAATAATAATTGTTTACAATGAAAGTTTGTAGCCATGTCTACATAAAGAGTTATAGACATATATATATATTTTTTAAATACTAGATTCAAACATGATATTCTTAGTACATGCACCTTTGTCTGCAGCAGGGACGTAGTCATCCTCAGATTCAACGTCTGATGCAGTATATTCACCAAGTAAAAGATCAAGATTGAGATCACTATCATCCCAAGATAAAAAAAAATCAATGTTACTGGACATTGTGAATTGATAAATGAAAACGCCGGCGATATTTTGGGAACATATATACAATTTGTAGGGCTTACGTTTGCTTTATGTACCCATTGAAGTTATAACCTCTTTGCTGATCTGTTACGTGAGGAAATTACTCATTTACCTTTAATGATATTTTTTCTCTCTTCTGTGATCGCCGCTAATTACATTGTTTGCAAAAACTTGATCTAAATTGATTGAATAATTAAACCTTTTAATTATCATGTATACTAAGAAAGGCATCCTGATTAAACTGGCACTCAGCAGTGAAACATACCTTTACAAGCATAGAATAAAACTTTAAAGTTTACTGCAATAAACGGAGCCTCGTGTATCTTGGGCACCCAGCTGTGAAACAAAATGCATCTCCCATGCTTTTGAGACTATCTGTCTTTACAGGTAAAATATTTGTATATTAGATACAATTAACGGACGTGTAGCAAAACAATGTAACTGTAATATTGATTAGATTAATCATATTCACATTTTCAAGAGTGGCCGCTAATAACAACATGAAACTATTAACAAATTATTAATGATTAAAAACAAAATTTTAATATGAATAGAGATAACTACATTTGAAAGATAAAAACTATTTTCCTTTTTTTGATTAATTCAATTTTGCTTATTTATTTTGAAAAGAAAAAAATAATAATATCCGATACTGCTATAGCAGTCTCAGTGATTAGGTGGTGATTTATGTCGTCTGCTACGGTCGAATACGAAACTACGGTTAAATACGAAACTACGTTAAAATAACGTAGCTAACTTTACCGGAGACACAGATAATCCGATAAATCGATAGTGACCAATCTCTGTGTTATAGTAGTCTCAGATCTAATGGATTGTGGTTTTTGGTTTGCACCTTAGGTATATTTGTCCCTGCTTCTGAAATAATTTGTTATTGGGTTTAATACATGCAGATGAAATATGTTGACGTGTTCCTGTATTGAGTACCTTATGTATATGTATGATGTTTGTTCATTGATGATAGTCTGGCAATCTTTAGAGCTAGGGTATGGTTAGAGTTAGAGTTTATTGTTGCTTTATTCAAAATTTAAATTCTTTTTTCCTAATCAAGGACCATTCATGAACATGTAATTCAATATATAAATCATGAACATCAAGCATACACACCCCAAACATACATATGCCATACAAACAACAATTCACACTGATTTTTTTAGTGATTTGAGATTATACAAAGACAAAACAAAAAAACAAAAACAAAATGAGTATACACACAAGGAGAGAATCAGTTCAAAGAGGGATAACTCTAATGTCTACTTATTTTGTCTTATGGTCATAAAGTCTCATTTGGAAAATCTTGTAGGGTCAGGATTTAGGTTACCCTTATATGGGTGGGACTCTTAAAAGTTAAAAGAAGGCCAATAATCCAATTGTTGGAATTTCATTTCAGTAAAATTTCTGATTTGATTTTATTTGCACATTAAGTAAGTACTAAGAGCAAATTAACTACATGTACATTTCTATAGGAAAGTTTTTATTTCAAATACCATGACTTTATACCAAACAGCCCATGAAAGTTTGTTAAAAGAGGGTCATTTATTTCACTCATTGATGGGTGCCACAGTACCACTTGGGAATTCACTGCTATTGATCAACTGTTAGGGTATCACAAGTTACAATGTAACAGGTTAATAGAGGGAAACTCTTAATTGGCATACTGTAATCCAGTTGGGGTATAATACCATATCTGGTGTCTAATGGCAATTGGACAAAAACGCACACTTATTCATCAATGTATTACCAACGAATAGAAATTATTTGTTAACTATAACACAATGGGTATATCATTTATAACTATGACGGTTACTCTGTAATATGTTACTGCGTTGAAACACAACCCATTCCAATTTACTCTGTAAATCTCAAGTGTTGTCCACTCCTACATATGTTGTGTTTCCTATAAGTCATTGTATGATGACAATACTTTTAGAGGAACAGACACCTTTCTTATTTGCTACCTTTTCATCACGGAGAAAAATGAATTCAATTATCATTTTGAAGTTTGTGTTTAGCTATTTTTGCAATTGTTTTGGGAAAAAATAAAATTAGGCTAGCTCTCTTTGAACAGTGTGATATGAAAACGAGCAACTACGAAAAATAACATGTGCATACGTAAATACTTTTTATTTAACTTAATTTTTCTGTAATGTTTTTAAAAGACTCAATTGAAAAAGAATTTGAATATGGACATTCTGTGATATTACCTGAACAAAAATTACTGTTATCATGATTGTATTATCGCAAGTATCTTAGCGTTTTTATTGATTCTAAAATGGGTATAACAGCTTTCAAAGCTTGCTTTATATTTTTTTAAATGCAATTATATTGTATCTAGTTTGTATTGTATATTAGGGTATACATTGCATTATATGTCAATTAAGGTACTATAGCCCAGTTGGTGAACAGTACCCCAATAACCCCTAATTGGGATATAATACCTCTTTTGGAGTATAATGATATAC
Source organism: Mytilisepta virgata (assembly GCA_028015205.1). Taxonomy (NCBI): domain Eukaryota; kingdom Metazoa; phylum Mollusca; class Bivalvia; order Mytilida; family Mytilidae; genus Mytilisepta; species Mytilisepta virgata. Next base: position 36,240,950 of record CM051510.1, on the reverse strand, counting down.
CCCAATTGGGGTACAATGTATCTAGAGACCCTTAGATTTGTTATTCTTTTATTATGTATTCGCACAGCTTTTTTCTCTAAAAACTTTTTAGGCTCAATAAACTGTCATGAAAATACAATACGAACTAGACGGAATAAAATTGCATTAAAAAGAAACAAACCAGTATTTAAAAGCTATTATACCCATTTAAGAAGCCATTTAAACACTACAATACTTGCAATTATAATAATAATCATTGTGCAAATAAAATATCTAAAAATGTTTATATTTGAAATCCATCTTACATGAGCAATTCAAAAATATTTTTGAAACAACTTAAGTGAAATACAAAAGTAATTATACAACATTTGGCATTTACAGAGCCTCAGAGGGTGGCTTAAACTTTGATTGGATTTAATTTACACGCATTAATCTATTAGTAATTACAGACTTAATATTTTTGAATGTGTGCAAGTTTTCATACAAATACCCCAATTGGGGTATACTATTATACTCCATCTGGGGGAATCCTAGACACTTCGGTACCTGGACATTTCGGTACTAAGACAATTCGGTACTGAGACATTTCGGTACTGAGACAATTCGGTACTGACTACGGACATTTCGGTACCGAGGTTAGACATTTCGGTACTGAGTATATTGTGTTATTTATTTGTAGGGCATTGCACTAAAAGCGTGGAATTTTAATAACGGGATTCTTTATAAGGCTACAAGGCATAGTAAGAACAAATAAAATAATCGTCTTAAATATTTAATATTTATAAACATCAATATTTCAATGTAGTTTATGTACACAATAGTAACGGCACTATTTTAAAAAAGTTCATACATTGTTCAAAGTCTACATCACAGACGGTCCGTAAATGGAGGCACACTGTTTAAGCAACTGGCTTGCGGAGATCTGTAGGTCACTATACTGTTGCCAGAGATTGAAAAGTTGTCCTTGGGTCTGTTTGGAGCTTTTCTTCTGGTGTCGTTGCAGCTTACCCTCGGACACTAGTCTGAGCTGCATTGGGATGTCAGCTGCCTCTTTGAAAAGCTCCAACACCAATAGGTAGAATGGCACTGGTCCCCTGGTATGGACACGACTATTTAGACGGTTGTGCCAGCCCTCGAGATCATTGTTGGTGCGAATGCTAGTCATAAAGATGGACCAAAACTCAACCTTGAAGATGTGACTGCTTATCCATGTGTTGTATACGTAATCGAATATTGGTTTTAGTTGGTCTGGAGCTCTTTCATCTAGCTGGTGGAAAGTTGGTGGTATGTGCTCGGGTGGAAGAAAAGGCAGTGCCATAATCCTGTGCAGGAACGTATAGGTGGTGTCACTGGACATCTAGTATTCCACCCAATTTTATAACAAAATTCAGAGCTTCCATGATTTCTCAAATTCGAAGTTTGGCTTGCGTATCGGCCAATCTCCTTTGATATTTAAAATGTTATTTAAATGATTAAAAGAAAACGGTCCAAGATAAAATACTTGTGAAAACAAAAAAACAATTACCAATAATATATTTATTAACAACTTTTTCAATTACTTATGATTGCTTAAATAATGATAATTGCAAAATCAACAATTCTTTATTGAAATTAACATCAAACAAATATCTCATTATACAGTTATAACAACATTATTAGTTCTTTATTGATACATACATAAATTATACAATTATAATATCTCACGATTTATTACAAATTGTTAAAAGTACATAATCAAAATTCAGATCAGTTGTCATTTTATAACAGTTCATATATAATTTTATTGATAAATAACACAAAAACGCATTCTTTATTGGGAAAAAATGTATTCAAACAATAAACAATTGTCAACAATATTTTTTTTCTAGTACCGAAATGTCTTGCATATGGTACCGAAATGTCTCAGTACCAAAATGTCCCAGTACCAAATTGTCTTTTTCAGCGGGTACCGAAATGTCCAGGTACCAAAGTGTCTTGATACCCATCTGGGGTATATTATATTCCAATTAGGGGTTATTCCCAACCTGATTGAGGGTTGCTCCAACTGTCCAACCTGCAGAATCCAAAACAGATTAGTGAAGAGAGGTGTAATTATTTATAACACCCGTTTGCCCGAAGTTTCCCTAGTTCCTGTATTATAAATCGAATGAATACCTTTAAGAATGATCATTAGCTCCAGGCTTGATTTGTTAAAAAACATGTAAACATTTTGTTATTATTTAGAGACTTTTTGAATAGGGAATAGAAATGAATATTTTTTTCAGACCTGATTTAAAGTGGGGATGTTAGACAATATTTTTGACACAAACACAATTTTATAATCCGTAAATTAAGCCCAATGTAATACAGTAGCAATATACTAAATAAGCATCATAAACTTCACATAAATGGCATTTGAACAAAAAATTTCACAAAATCGCAGTAAGTTGCGATATAGCTATATCCTTGTCATATGGCAAAATTGCGGGTACTTTGCAAATTTGCATAGGGGCCATTTTGGATTTTTTCTGACGAAATTTATTACAAAGCATTATACTTGCCCAAAAAATAAAAATGCAAATATTTAAATTCTTATAAATCATAACCATTTTGTCCGCATGTAGGTAAATTCTACACAATATTACATTTCTTTTCGTGTGCAAATGAATATTGTCAGTATTGAAAATTCTCTGCCAATTCAGGTTAAAAACTGAAGCGTAACCGTAATATAACTGCTATATAAATTAACCAATATTAGTGAAAATTGCAAATTCAAACTACAAATACATATATACGGAGAGATCATACATAAATTGTCCGCATATGGAGAATTAATTTGGAAGATGAATTTTATGAGGAAATACCTTTTATCCCACCTGCTTTCATAACTTTTTTGCCAAAATTTTTTTAAAACATGCTAATTCCAAGTCTCCTATAGCGTAATCATTCAAACCAGAAGCCTTTCCCTTCAGAATTAAACAAGCAATTTGCAAATATCGTAATTCAAACAATTTTATCATCTTCAATCTACAACTAAGGGAGGTAATTTGATTAAAAGGGCTGAAGTCACGTGATGTAATGCCATGAATAAAGTACCCAGCATTTTGCCATATGTATACCGGGCTTGTATACTAGTATTAAACTGTTCCCGCGTGTTATACGAATACGAATCCGAATATTTTATTTTCCAAATCAAAGGGCCCTATATAGGGCATAATACATTAAATATAATAAATTAAACATTTCATCAAACAAATAAATAATGATCGATTATTAAAATCACATTGGTGACAAATATTATGCATTTACATTGCTAAATTCTTCCTAATTTTTAAACAATTTAATATATTTCAAGAAACCAACTTGATTAAAAATTCATCATCAGATGATAACAACCAAATGAACTTCTGATCTATGTTCATGGATTCAAAATTTTTATATTTTTCTGAAAATGTGTTCAAAAAGTTTCTGTTTATCTTTATACACAGGACAATTTAATAGAAAATGATTTTCATCTTCAACAGAATCGGCTTTACAATAAATGCACAACCTTTTGTACCAAAATGATTCCTTTCTATCAAAAACATTTTTCTTTATTACTTTCTCAATTTGAAAATTTTCTAGGTCTGCTATTCTAAGTTGCTGTGATAAAAAAATTGACTCAACTATACCAGCGGTCAATGTTATTGTGATATAATTCCTTATTTGTCAATAAGGCTTGATGAAGTAAACAATTTGAATGCATGTCAAAACTAATCTGCATGGCTTGATTTTTTCTATTTCCTGAAAATGTGATATAATTGATTTTTTATTTTCATCTTGATGTTATTCGACATTTCTGAATCTTAACTGCATACCGGGACCCTCACTGCATATATAATGAAAAAAGATGATGCGCGAATAGAATACCTTTTAAATACTACCTTGTAACAAAAACTGTCTGATAGCTTCAGTTTTTTAAAGGAAAGAAGAGGGAAAATGAAAAAAAATTTGAGTGGACACTGTTTCTACAGATGAACAAGAAAATAGTATATCAGATAATACACAAATGCAAGAAATATCATTTATACCGTCAGATTATCAAGTGACAGATTCTACTACCTTCCAACATTTTAAACTGCCAATCATGAAAGGAATGCCAATCATGAAATATTTTCAATTCCCCATACTAAGAAGAACTAGCTTTTCCAAATAGTATCATGCCTTAGACATGAAAGAGAAATAATTCCAACCATTACCCAATATTTCAAATGTCGATTAATTACTGAATAATGATAAAAGGTGGTCATCAAATCCGCATATCACGTTTCTGGGGTCTACATATATAAGAGCAGGACAAATTGCAGCAATCTATTTCAACAGCCTTAAGAAAAAAGAAAACTACTACCAAAGTTTCCGTATAAGATCTTTTAAACAATAAAAATATAGAAAGAAAAACAGACAATTATATGTTTATGAACAAAATACGTGGAACAGCTGCATACTGGAAGAATGAACTTTCCAAATTAATAAAAAAAAAATTCGAACATTTGGACCATCAACTTTATCATTGAGTGCAAATAATTTACATCTGACACACAATTTACAGTTTATTGGTGCAACTTTATCTGCAGAAGATATTGCAAAACTTGTTCGTAACAATCCAATAGCCCGTTTAATACATTTTAATAATTGTTGCGGGATTTTTATATCATTATCTCTTAAAAATGCCATACATACATGGACACATAGCACACTACTTTGCAAGAATAGAATTTAAAATGCGTGATAATCCCCACTTACACATCCTTCTTTGGATAGATGATGCACCAAGTCTTAATATGAAGATGACAAACCCTTCATTGTTCCTGTCATAGACACACACGTAACATCCCAAACTGATGTCAAACATTGGAAATATCATTCTCACGAGTAGAACAATAGGCTACAGGAAACAGCATATAGAATATTAGGATTACAAATGGCATATAGCTTTCGTGAATCAATCATTGTGTCTTTTAAAATATGTGCCTTGCAGAATTTGTCACAAAGCATAAATCAACCAATGTTATCCCAAAATCAAATAAACAATCATTACCAAAATAAACATTCACAGTTTCAGGAAAACAAAGAACAATTATGCAAAAGATACCAGCAACTATCTACATCTATTTCTTGAGCTTTCAGAAAATAGACGTCAGTCAAAAGATCCAAAATATTCTTCTATTCTTAACAGGATAAAAGTTGGAGAACACACATAAGAAGATATAGAATGTCTACCTCCACGAGTTGTTAAACAACAATCCAAGGAAATTAAGAATATATTGCATATATTTGCATTGAGATCGGACGCAATTCACATAACATGGATCTTATAAAATTACTAGCCCCAAAATAAGAGATATATGAAATTCACGCCGAGCATAATCTACAAGAAAAGTTCATACCAGATAATTATCAAAAATGTTCAGGACTGCCGAGGAAATTAACATTCTGCAGAAATGTACATGTAATGCTAATAAGGAACTTGGAAACACCTAATGGCTTAGTTAATGGAGCACAAGGACAATATGCCGCGTTCTGTTAGTGTGATATTCGATGATAGAAATGTCTTTCCATCAATAAGTAATAATCTCCAACAATCAGTAGGTATAAAACCAGTTTCAGTCTCCTTTCTCCGAAATCATCCTACTTGTGTGACACGCACACAAATACCATTATTATTATTCTCTGCAACAACAATGCAAACTTCAGGGATTCATATTTGAAAAACTCAGTCTGTGATATAGGACTTTCAAGATTCAGATGTGGTATGGATTACGTAGCATTAATTCGCGTTTCAACACTCGAAGATTTGCACCTGCTCAGAATCTGCACTATAAATCTTATATTAATATTTTTATATCATCTACTACCACATATGTTAATTGTATATAGATGTATATATATATACATACACAAACATTCAGTTCTACCATTGTATATGCGTAATTAAAGGCATTTATGGCGCAGCGACTTATTTTGCAGAAATGGAGTCATGATTTATTGAATAATACATTAACTTTTCTCATAACAATCTGTTTCTATGCTAACTTAAGTCAAACATGTAATGATTTAATGAACACTGAATGTATCTTAACACGATTGATTCATTTACAATGATTTAAGGAATAAATCCGATTATCTGAATGAATTGCTGTGAGTTGCCTTATGCATTATTTTCTATTTATAAAATTTATTTAGTAAAAGAATGATGAAAATACCTTTCTACTTATAAAACTTATAAAGTAAAAGAATGATGAAACATAGCAACAGTTGTTATGCATACCACGTGACTCTGTTGGTCATCGTTATCTCTCTCATTAGATGCTTGACCATAACAAAGAGAAGAAGGCATTTAACGATCTCGTAACGTATTTCTTAAATAGTATAAGGCATAGGAATTTTTTGTTTTGTTTTAAGTAGCTTTGTTTTACAAACAAATGTCGTTAAAAGATTTCATAATGTGCAATTTCCATTATGTGTGTTTTACACCTTTTCATTGACGTGCTGAAACAGATCGATATTTTATTGTATTTGGCGCCGTTCGGTTGAATTACACACGTATTTCAGCAGACCCTTATTTCATAAAGCGGGTTATTTTTTTTTACTTCATTAGATTTGTTTACAATTTTACCGTCGAGCACATGCGCAATAAAATGATGCCATGTTTTGACATACTTGGCCTACTATGGACTGATGCAACAGGCTGAAATAGCTGACTGATGAAATACTTTGAAATATTCTATAAACACATAAATCTTCTTCGCCATAGTTAAAATGTTCATTGTTACTATTGATATTTCCTTCATTTAACTTTAGTTTCAATTTATTTAGACGATAAGTCTAAGTTTTTCAGATCTTCACTGTTATGGGAAAGACTTTAAGAATGTCTCAGCGCAATTCCAAGAGCCCTTACGCCAGGAGGAGGCCCAATACCTCTGGACCAGTGGACTATTGTTTATATTTATATGCGGCAGCACTGCAAAATTGTTTAAGCCGTGGTCGTACAATGTACATTCGCCAATATATAAAACTGAAATAAATCTTTAACTGTAAATTGCTAGTATGTTTTTTGGCAATGAATCTATGATAACGCGATTTATTTATTTAATGAATAAATCCGATTATCTGAGTGAATTGCTGTGAGTTGCCTTATGCATTATTTTCTGTTTATAAAATTTATTTAGTAAAAGAATGATGAAAATACCTTTCTATTTATAAAACTTATTCAAACATAAATCTTCTTCGCCATAGTTAAAATGTTCATTGATACTATTGATATTTTCTTCATTTAACTTTCAGTTTCAATTTATTTAGACGATAAGTCTAAGTTTTTCAGATCTTCACTGTTATGGGAAAGACTTTAAGAATGTCTCGGCGCAATTCCAAGAGCCCTTACGCCAGGAGGAGGCCATATACATCTGGACCAGTGGACATCGAGGTTGGACCAGAACCGGTTGTCAGTCAGAAAGAGACTCTCCGTCATCTGGTAACGGTCCAAGTTTGAACTAGGAGGAGGTACAACGGGTTGCCATTTCAGTTACAGCACAGCTTGTTCCTGATTTGCGAGGGGGAATCATTGATGTTATCCATTCTCTGAGAAATTCTTCAGTGTCCCGGCAGAATGAGACACATACTGAGGATACATATATACCTCGAATTGACTTATGTAATAACAATGTTTCTAATCTAGTTATGTCAAGTATTAATGATGAGTTGGGGATTCATATACCCAAGCCTATAAGAGACCAAATAATCAACAGCGAATATATTGATTTGGGTATTTTACTCGATAAATCTGGTTCCTTTACTGATAATAATAATCCTTTAGTAATAGATTCAAATGGCCACCTGTTCGTTAAACCCAAGTCAGGAAAAAATATCACTGACATTAACACCCGGATCGACGCCTTTCTTATTTACACTTGTGTTTACTCATTGGCGCACCCAGACAGTATTCAGGGATTATCGAAGTATATGTTTACGCATACCCTACTTTTAGACCATTGGTGGGCAAATTCTATGAATTTAATAATAGAGGCAAATGTTTTCATCCTTACTGCCGCTATCAGCATAAATGTTTAAAATGTGGGGGACAGCACCCGACTCTAAACGGCCGAGTTTCGACTAACTGGCGTACAGAAAGAGGCTTGAATAACACCTTTCGTAACCAAACAGAGCCGAGCACAGGAACTCCCAATTTTGAAAATATTTAGTGTTCATATTCAATAACAACATATATAGCTTTTTTATGTTTATTGTTTATTTTGTATGTCTTTTGGGAGTTAAACACTTTTGAATTAAAAAGTGTCTTTCAATTTTTTGATTTATCCATTTTCATGTCATTTTGTTTATCTAAAACTCAACATAATAGTTAGAACAACTCAAGCTGAGACAATTCATAATGCTATGTTGTTCTCCATGTTTAAAATATTATCTATGGTTATGATAATTGTTCTCCTTGCTAGTATTTATATTTGCGTTTTAATGTTTAAAAATAACAATCCAAAGATACTAATATTAGATATGGTAAATTTATACTATGCTGTATACGACGCATTTCAAGGAGTTACCTCTCAACTTATTCCACCCCCATAAATGTAGAATTAATTATATATCGACTTAAACATGTAAAACCATTGCTGCATTACTACTAGAAACGTTTCTATCTACCATAACTCTTTCTTTACTAAACCAGTAAATTCAGATACAAATTTTTTTTTTTTTTCCAACAAGTCAGAACAAATATTATTTAAATACTTTTTCTCACTTCTCAACAACTGCTCACAATCAAGCAAGTGAATCGACTATTGTTCGATATGGTTTTACCCATATATTTTCTTGTTTAACTTTACACTCAAACTTTTATGCATATAAGAAATATCGTCTAGCACTTATGGGCTTATGTACAGATTATATAGCTCCTGTGCCATTTTCATTTCTCTTTCGTTTTCATCTCGGAGTTAAATTGTCACAAGATATATACGTTGTAGCAGACAGGTGCTATACGTAGTGAATGGGACTAATTGAACGTGTGAAGCCCTTTCCTCAGCCTCAGAAACAATTATAATTAAAGATGTATTATTTAAAGTACCTTTTACATTTCTTCATTGACTGCCGATTTAATGAGATATAAAAGTTTAATAAGCTTCTTCCACAAGATGCAAAACACACAAAATCTACAAGCACAGTCATGTCCTTTTATGTCAGATAAATATAATAGTGTTTACTTTAATAAACCATAAAAAAAATCTGTTATGACTCCAAATTCAGATAAATCAGTCCATAAAATTGACCAATACAGTAATTACTTAGTATTCAAAAGGACAATTTTACCCGGTAATTGATGTATCCTAAAATGATTCTGGAGAAGAAAGTGTTCTGCGATTGGCGTTTTTGCATAACGAATGAATTTAAACATTTTTTGACTGCAGTGGATTGAAATTCCTTATCAGTTATAACAATAATGCAATTTTTAAATTACATAGGCAGTGTTTTACATACCTCAATGATAGATAACTCGCATTTCAAATATCTTTTTAAAGGCACGGAATTGATAATAATTTGAACTGGATAGAACAAGTAAATAAAATGTCTTGTACTATTTCAAAAAGAATCAATTTGTTACAAAATATTCGAAAGTATTTACCTATGCATATTCGTTTAATTTATTTTTACGCATATATTTTTCCACTGTTTGATTACTGCTGCACCATATGAGGTAACTGTAATTTAAGCAGCATTGAAAAACTGGAGAAGCTATTAAAAAAGTCGGCTAGGGTTATTTTAGAAGCTGATTTATATACTTCTTCAAAATTATTATTTGATTGTTTACGATGGATTAATATTGATAAGCGAATACAATATCACAAAGCAATTCTTGTATTTAAATCACTGAACAAAATGGTGCCAAATTATTTGAGAGGTCATAATTCAAAATTGTGATTTACGTTCAATCGATGCACATTTTATGCATTTACCTAGACCAAACACAGAATTTTTGAAGCGAACATTTTTGTAGTCTGGATCTCATATATAGAATAGTTTATCAGAAAAAATTAAAAACGGTACATCTTTTAAATTTTCAAACAGAAATGTTTTGAATTCTTTTTAAGTAAACAGAATTTATTATTATTTAATTGTATGATAATTTTCGTTTGTATACATGTTAATGTTTGTATATTTCATATTTCAAGGACCCCCAGGAAGATTAGTTTAGGCTAATGAGGCAATCCTCTTTAAATAAAGATTATTTTTTTATTTATTAATTTTATTTATTTTATTTAATTAAGCTAATTATTCTAAATTCTCGGTGGACTTATGATAAACAAGAAAAATGACTGATCAGCTGCCTGAGAATTAATTTCTGTCCTTGTACAATAAATTAGATGACATTAGAATATAGATAAATATATGTCACCGGAATTCGAAATTTTTTTATTGATTGGTCATATTTGAAATTACTAGTTTCGAATGCAGTTAATTGTTTTTACATTCATTATTCATTACAGGTGGGGCCTCGGTGGCCGGGTGGTCTAGGTAGTTCATCATGACTACTAATGATCACTAGCCTGTCAACACAGAGGTTGCGAGTTCGAATCTCACCTGTAGCGGGGTGTTTTCGACTCCTATCTAAATCGACAAGGATTGCCAATTTTCCTACCGAAGGTCGGTGGTTCTCTGCGGTACTCCGGCTTCCTCCACCAATAAAAAGTGGCCGCCGCGAAATAGCCAAATGTGATGAAAACGGCGTAAAACTCCAACTAAACAAACAAACAAATCATTACAATGAAATGTAAATGTGGATGTCCATGTGATCCGTTTCATCATATTAACCATGAAGCAAGACTTATGACGATTTCTACATCTTAGTAGTTATCGCGTTATTTGCGTGTTTTGCACGTACCAATTTTAACAGTGAAAATGACTTGGCTATTTATACAAAGAAACTTCCCTTGATTAATATAGAAGCTATAGAACCGTAACAGGTTTATAACCAACCTCCATTAGCTGCGTTAGTGGAGTACTCCTTAAGCTCAGTTGATATAGCGTTGGACTAGTGAACCAAAGGTTCCGGGTTCGATCCCCGGTTGGTGCAGTAGGTAAATTTGGGAGACAAATCATGCTCTACTGTAAGTTGGTTACAGCTATTTAAGGATTTATATGAAGTATCCAATTCTTTTTGCAGGAAGCCAATGTCTTATGGTTTATTTAAAAGGAAATTGTGATTATAAAATCGTTTGGGTTTGAGGAGCTTCTTTTTGATATAATTTTTACTTTGGCTGTAGAATTTATTTTAGCGAAATAGTATTCTCTAACGGTTAAATATCCTTTCGAATTTCCATTTTCCGTAACTTTGGGTTAATGCTTTCAACAATGTCAACCTTAAGAGCTACTGAGTCGCAATTCGGCGAAATATGCATTACAAAATACGTTTTCTTGCCTGAATACATGTAGTTTTAATATGAAATTTTTGTTCCTGTTTTACTTTTAATATTTCACATTGACTCTGGATATTACTGAAGCGTTTTCTTCCGACATTTTGCCTAATGTGTACTTATTTCAAGTATGTTCACGTGTAATTTTCAGTTTAAAAATGAGGTTAAGTCAATTTTCCTACCGAAGGTCGGTGGTTCTGTCCGGGTACTCCGGCTTCCTCCACCGATAAAACCCAAAATAAACAAACAAACATTTATTTCAGTTTTTTGTTTTAAATGAGGTTAAGTTTCTACATTTCATGTTCTGTGTTAGTCTGTGTATGCTTGAATGAACATATATTTTCTACTGTATTGTACAATATATAGATAAACAATTCATTTTGCAGTTAATACAAGTGGCACAGTTAGTTTTATATGTATTAATGACCGTATCTGTGTAGGTTAATTTTGACTATGACATATTTTTTTCGGATTTCAAACATGCAAAATTTATTTTTTCTTTTACTACTGGTAATTTTGCGAAATGTACACGTATTCAGTTCATAAAAATCGGTGTTTCAGAATATCCGTTGCGACCAATAAATGACTTTTCAAGTCTGCCTGTCAGCAGCAGCCTGAGAATTCAGAAGAAATGAGATGGACATTGAGGGGAGAATCTCTATAAAATCAAATTTAATTAAGATAAAATTATTTGATACCAATTCTGATGCACAAGATCTGCATCTTTCGTCCTCGAGGCTTAAGATTTTGAAAACCAAAACAATCTAAAATGTTGAAGAGCGTATTCAAAAATGCCAAAATGGCCAAAAGGGATAAAACTGAAACCATTTAAGGACAAAACTAACATATTTTCACAAAGTCTATTTAAATTAAAAACAAGCTAACATAAAAGGAAAGAAAAAAACATAAAAGAAAAATTGAAAATTGATATAAATATGTATTGATATTGCTATATTATCCTTTTCTTTCTTCAAAACCCTTTTCTTAATATTTTTCGTTAAATTCGATATACATTAATTCATGTAATTTTCGATATAGGATTTGTGATAAATGTTCAGTTTTACTCATTATAAATGAGAATAGATATATAGAAAGTAAAAATAAATGAGAAGAAGTCACATTTAACCAAACTTTTTTTCTCTCATTTATTGGCAGTTGGAAATCAAAGGACAGCCAAAATTGGCAATAAGCATACGACATTAGTGACATTTCAGGAGTGGAATATTACCATATTAACTATTTGTAATTGAACAGCTTATAGACATTTAACAGAATTAAATTTTTGTACATCTAGTTATTCTTATTTGTTATTTTAATATAAAATTTAAAAACACATCTAAAGTCTCGAGTTTGATTAATTCCCTGTGACGTATCTAATACACATCATGAAACACACGGCTATTCGAGCGTGTCGAAAAATGCCTCATCTACTTTGGACAACGGTTGTTGCAGCCTTGGAAAGTAGATGATAAAAAACCTAACGAGAAAATTCGGACAGTATAGGGCTGTCGTCTTGCAGTCGTCAACATGGAAACATATGCCTCTACTGCAAAACAAGCAAACGTTAAAAAGACCAATTCGGTGTCGACAATACACACGTTCAGGAGCAGAATTGTTTAAAGCCACCCCCCCCCCCCAAAAGATGCTGCTTACAATAACTGCAAAGATTGTGCCAGATTGGACCTATATCTTCAAGGAAATGGATTGTTCTCTCCTGTATCGCTGTTAAATTATTATCAAGCAGAAAAGGGGGAACTAGGACCGATGACCGAGTGCCTGTGTTTAGAGTCAGTGGAATATAGGGAAAAGTAATACCACAGCGTAGGTAAGAATGATAAACTATTGACACTAGTACGTAGTTTAAATATATATGCCATCTCAGATCGGTCTTATCAGCAGTTCACAATGTTCTGCAAAGTTGTTGCCACTGTTTTCGCTCTGGTTATCCTAACTGAATATTCTGGATACGAATTCAGCAAGGAAGAAAAGGAAGTCTTTGGCAATTTGACAATGAATGATTTACCAAGAAATCTCCAGTTTCAACTTCAGAAAAGTAAACGGCTTGGAGAAACAAGGTACTTGTGATAGAAAAATTACGATGCTCTTGTCCCTTATTTGATGCTTATTGTTCCGAATTTCAATATTTTCGGTCTTTAGCACTACTGATGAATCCTACATGTAAGTTGACGATTAATGCATATGGAATATTTCTTGCCAACATCTTTGAAATGTCTGTTGGTGAAGTCCTGAGAGTATATCATCAGTTCTTTTAATAGTTTTTCGATTTTAATTTTAAACTGAATCGGATGTTGTGTGATAAAATAGCTTCTGTTTTAAACTGAAAAATATCTCTGTCGTTAATACCTATATTTTATTTAAAATTGCTTTGTCCGTTTGGTCATTTTGACATTTGAAGCTGCTCTAAAACATTTTTTGTTCCTATTTCAACTTTCCATATTTTCATGATTTTTGGTCAGATAGATTAAAGATGGGGGAAACTGACACAAAACTGAACATGTTTATGAAAACCAAACCTGTAATAAAAAAATATATTTTTTAATATTGCAGTAGCTGGTGTTGTATTAGTAATCAATTAGTAACTACCGTCCAAAAGACGAGATTGCAAATGAGCATAGTGAAAGTTAACCAAAAGTTTAAATTTGGTTCGAAAGGTTGCGGAATCGGTGGATGGAAGAGGTGTTCCATGTATGCTTTGCGTTACATGTACATGTAAGTATCCACTTATAGTATAAGTGACATGCAATTAATTAGTGATAATTAATCAAATAAAGACAGTTTTACCTTGGATTGAGCCTTAATGAAAAATTAAAGAATCCTCAGCTGGTACATGTACAATACATATAAAGTTTGATCAAAAGTTTTCAAAAGAACAGATTGATAAATGTCTCAAATGTGAACACCTTGAACACTTGCTGCAACTAATATGTGAATAGATTAACATTTTAAACAGCCAATGATGTGAACATTTCACAGATGATTCGTTGCTGTCGTGCATGTGATATTTTTGAGAACCTGGCCCCTAGGGCCATGTGAGTTGTAACTATCACTTGGCGTCCGTCGTCTTCCGTGGTCGTTCGGGGAACACTTTCTTTTAAACATCTTCTCCTCTGCAACAACTGGGCAAATTGGTACCAAACTTAGGTGGAATTGTCCTTGGGTGGCCACCTTGCACAATTGTGTCCGACATTCTACGACTTCCAACCAACATGGCTGCTATTACCAGAAATATAAAAAAGCAGGAATGAATTTAAAAAATCTTCTATGAAACTAAATGGCCAAATTGAACAAAACATAGCAGCAATGGTTCTTAGATAGTCGTCTTTCAGACGTCTGCCCGATGACCCGGACTATCAACCAAGATGATCGCCAGAGTGGAATCTAGTTCACACCGCCATTAAGGACGTCGCTTTGGCAAAATTATAAAACAAGGGGAACGAAAAAAAAATGTCACTTAACATTTATCTTGCAACTGATGTTGACCATTAGGGATAAAAAAGAAGGAGCGTCTTCTTTCTTAATAATACATTTCAAAATGTGAACCCAAGCCAGAATATAATCCCGTCAGGCGTATTTTCCAAACATTAAAACGGCCCGTTGTAATTGGTAGCACACGCTTTTCCATATATTATTTACCACGAAATTTCAGCTGTAGGTCAAGCTGATCCCAAAGTTACTAGACAGTGCTGGGGTAGTATTGATTTTTCGAAATAGTTTGTAAATAATACATTTTCATTTCAATGGGCTGGTTTCGTAATTTATCACCCACCTACGCATTCTATAAGAAGGTGGAAGAAAATTAACCCCCGCCAAGTTTCAGATCTGCATTTTGTAGCTAACATTATACCGACAAATCTTGAATCGTTCTTTGTATGTAAAACGGCAAAATTTAAAATATGTAAAATGCAAAAAAAAATTAAATTCGCATATCAAGACGCGAACATGATCCTGATTTTAGGGAAGGACTTGTTAGTTTTTCGACATATTTGTAAATCGTTTGTTCCATCTAAAATGGAGACGTGTTAGTCATCTTTTTATCGATTATACAGCATGAGTGAAAAATATACTCAGTATAATTTTTTTTTTCGACGAGGTTGCATGAATATGTCACAAATAAAAAAATATATATATAATATGTTTTTACCAAGGTAGATTTACATTTTAGTGAACAAGCACGATATCATGTACAAAGCTTTGAAGTACCACGCTTCACGGGCTGCCCTGAAAAAAAATCTTGTTTGTTGTCTTGGCCATGTATTGGTTGCTGGTTCATTCTTAGGTAAGTACTGAATACAATATTGCTTGCTTGATTGTTGTTTTACATCCAGTGGCTATAATAACACGTATATAACACAGAACTAAAACATTTTGACATAATATGAAAATGGATACTGCTTTCAATTTCAAGAGTGCAACCATACAGGTAACGGTCTTCAAACTTTTTTTTATCCAGCCAAGTCTTATGGTTCAAATCCAAGAACGGTTTTGTGTGAAAACACAAGAAAAGACAATTTTATTTCTCCAACATCATTTTAAGGGTAAACTAAAAAGTCACTATAAATTATAAATAAAATGTTTTGAAATTTAGATTTTCCTTAAATAATCTGTGTATAACAGCTGTATAATACCTTTTGCTAATGTTGTACTTTAGAATAGCATGTCTTAATTTAATAAAGTCAATCATTTTGTGAAATGTCCATACTGAAAGTTGAAGACATCGGAGTTACCATAATTATCTATTGTTTCTGAGTTGTCTTTAAAACCATTAATAATGAAATGGAAATATCCAAGATGATCATATTTTTACATCTTCTGCATTCAAAAGATATACTAATATAAGTTCATTCTTGACTTAATAGTAATCTCTGAGGGTACATTTCGGATGAAATTTGGGGTTTATTTTTTATCATATGTAGTAATTATTTCAATACATTCATATGTTCTTTAATATTATTTTCCCCTAAATCCTACATTTCACGTCCGTACAAAACACGAGATCTAACAATTTTATCAAACAAATATATAAGTTTTATCAAACAAATATATAAGACATTAACAAATATCAGAAAAAGAATACCGAAGCGGCAAAACAGTAGGAAACGTCCACAAATAGAAAACGACAAACAAACAGCACACGGATACATGTATAACTAAAAGTATCGTGTAATAAACTAAACAGAACTAGAACAAGGCAGCACTAAAACACTAGCAGTGTGAACTCCAATTAAAAAGCATGAGTGACATCAGGTGATCCGGAAAGGCAATCGTGCCCAGCTTCGTTAACGGCACCCGTCATTTTGTCAGTGAGTAAAAGCCAGTGTAGGTTCAAGTCCGTGAGGTGTAAATTCCAGAAGGACGTTATATACAACTGAAGATACCTAGTCAGATACGTGATACAGAAACGTCGTATCGGCCAATCAATTCGTTATGACGACCATAAAACTTTTGGAGTGGTGAAATTAACAGAGACTGAAAACAATCCTGTCTTAGAAGTTTATGTGATAGCAATCTCGCCTTGCCGAGAATGTCGCTGTATGAATCACATCAATAGATTATGAGCCCGTCCATTTCTAAGTAAACATCGCTTTAATGCTGTATAAGCATGCGCCTTTGATTTTTGAGGGAGATATCCAAATGTGACAAATAACTAAAGCGATTTTATACAGAAAAGCTGATGAGATGGGATAATCATAACTTTATCCTTAATTATATTAACAGTCCACTGGAAACTTTAAACAAAAACTGATCCTAAAGAATATATATACTACGACCATAATTTGAAATAAAGTCAAGATATACCAAAGGGATATTCGAAGGAGGGAAATATCGAAACAACTGACAAAGTCCGGAGAACAACGAAGACAAGACCAAAACAATACATGCATTACAATTAAAAACTACAAACATATGAACAATGTGTTTGTAGTTTTTAATTGTATCAAAAAACGAACTTTATGTTAACTATAGTCGTGTAAATACTTTCATGTCTTTGTGCAAATATCCGGTGAAAGACAAAGAGAGGAAAATCTGAATTCCCATCCAACAACAAAATAATCCAGATACTAAGCCGAAAGGACGAGAATTAACAAAACACAAATTCACGAGCACGTGACTTTAAAATGATGAGCAACATGGAAACATGGACCCCCCCCCCCCCCCGCCAAAAAAACAAAAAAAAAAAACAAAAAAAACAAAAAAACAAAAACAAACAAACGGGATTGAACTCAAGATAGGTAAACAGTTCCTGCCTCGTAAGACATGTAAGACACCTACATGTTGCTCGCATCAACACTTCCCTATTTCAGTAGCAGAGGAGTAATTTCTAGGAAATTATTGTATTGGCTACAAGCCCTGGAAAAGCGAATTATTTAGGAAATGTGAACAAAATAGCAGTTGCTAATGGTAAACAAGAAGTTGACAGTTGGAAAAGTAAGGTCATCACGATAGTCTTAGAGTAACGTTTGCAATTCCACTTTGTCGTGATTAAATTGTATAATATGGATGAAGTGTTATGGTAGATGTATGTTAATATAATATTAGATCGTATTAGCTATATTCATTTCAATTTGAAACTACTAACCTTATGACCCAATCTGTTCAGTTTAGTGATTCTATTTTGAATTTCCATTGCAGCTTTGGACAAACTGACTCCAGAAGTTATAGATAATCTTAAAAAACTGAAAGGGTCGGGGTTCCTTCCATTAGGATAAGAAGGTGAAATGAAACATACAGGTACAAAGATTGTAGAATCAGTTACCATTACAATATTGAATAATTAATTGAAATATTTTTGTACTACATGTATTTAATTATCTGCATGTTTTGATGATACAGTTAAAAATATGAAGGAACCACCAATAATTTAATGTTATAAATTTGTTGAAAAAAAGTTGATGATGTGCTTATTGTTTCTATTACCAAACAACTATATGTCATGTTTCATGTTTGTATTACTCGTAGTTCAGCTGGCTATTGGTGTTGATAATATACATACAAGTAAGTGTATATATGAGTGTTGCATACTAAAAATATACTCAAAATAGTTATTTGGATAAAAAATTGTAAGACCTTTCGTTCTGCATACTTCTATTTTGAGAGACATATTACTTGGTGTTTTAATGGAAATTGCATTATCCCAATTGGCCTTTAAGAACTTTTCTGAAGCTGAAGACAAAAGAAGGAAAATTCTCCGCAATATACAACATTGGTTGATATGTCACTGAGGTATTAATGTAAGCGAAACATCACACCACTGTAAATGTATTGTGAACTTTTTAATTGAGAAAAAATTATATAAAAATTGACAAATGCTGATCATCACTCTAAGCAACAATTAAAAAAATGAATGAAATTAAATCAAAAACAAAGGAAATAAAATAAACAAATAAAGAATTAATAAATACACACACATAGCCGTTTAAACACATCTGTTATTCATAAATGATTAATCCATACTATATACATTCATTTTATAACACTCTGTGAAATATAAAAATGACACACACACATTTACATGACACGTACACAAACAAGCACATATGTGAGCAGATCCTGTTTATTACATGTATTATGGAGTCCTATTTGCGGGTAATGCACATTGTTTATAAAAGAATTATGAATTATTTGAATAATACATGTACTAAGGTTTATGGAAAGGGAAAAATTATTTGTTAGAAGAATACTCATATAAACAGTGGAAAAAAACAACAAATAAAGTGTTGCTATGTATTTACCCATTTACATTAGTTTCATAAAGGTTTTATATATTTTAGAGTAATATGTGGCATATAAATTTTTTTCTAAAAAAGGGGATGGGTGGCTACACAAATGTAAGAACTTTATCTTGGAGTCTAAATATTTTGTTTAACTGATTCTAGTTCCCAACCCTGACTTTTTCTACAATATATTTAGCCTTATGTTTTAACAAAAGTTTAGGTATGGAATTTTCTTTCAGATTCGTTTACTGCACCATCCTAAAATCAAATTAATGTTCCCTGATGTACAGAAACGGATCCATAAAGCCAAAGCTCGCCGAGGTCTCCTTATTTAAAATATAAAAATTGTACGAATTCTTAATAATTTTATGACTACATGTGAATAGATGGACCACATTTTCAAATGCTATGGATTCTACATAATTGTATTCTATGATCTTCCCTCAATTGAGGGAGTCGGTACAGAGAAAATGGTTCTAGATATCTGAAAATCTCTCCGAATTTCACGACAGAAAATAAGCTTGATATCATTGATTTATGTGTTCTACACCAATGTAAGTTACCTATGCCATTGTAAGAAAAAATGACAAAATCTAACTGAAAAATATTACAAAATCGTGTGTTCAAGCTTAAGCAGGTTTGTGTGTTTTGAAGATAGCTACGATTTCATAGAATTCGTTTGATTATTTTTCTTGCCGATGTATCAAAATGTTTCGAGGGATTTTGTTAGTTAATACTGGCATCTGAATTCACAGTAATTCGTTTGTCATACTTTTTCCTTTAAAGTCATTTATTCTTTTGTCCGTTATCTAAATTCTTGCAGAACCCTTTTGCAATTGTCGTACATGTATCTAAAGTATCATTAATTTGAAAAAAAAATGTGATTACATTATATTTAATCATTCACTAGAAAATTACGACCAGATCTTCCTGGCACCTCAAGAACCATAACGGACTTCTTTTTCTTGTCCAACTCTTCCACTAATTCATTATGACTTTTCTTTAGATTATCTATTGCCTCAAGCAACGATACGTGACCTAGTTCTTCTTGATCTTCAATGTCCTCTTCCGTCCTACAAAGAGAACGAAAAACTACGTCGTGCTTTCGTTTGATAAAAATCCGTTAGAAAGGACAGTATACATAATTTACAAGTTAAAATTGTTCTATACTAGTGGAAACAGATTGCGATAAAATGGCAAGGCTTTAATATATCTTAATTGTAGCTATAAATCATAATACGAAGTTACCACTCTTCAATTTTTTGTTACTTAACAACTCATTTCGACAATACTCGTGACGATCGATTAAGTATTGAAATTTAATATTATTTATGTCGAAATTCATTATTCAATAACCTTATGAAACTAAAATTTAATATATAAATAGAAAAGAAAGGATTATGTAGTAAAACTATCTAGAAAGGGAATCCGAATAAAAAATTCAAAACAAACCGCCATTTAGCCTACAACATGGACATTTAGAAGCACACTCTATTGATTTACCACTACAAGCAAAATCCCTGATTTTTATTTTAACAGAAAATTGTAAGGATTTATTTTATTAGAAATTCCAAGTATCACACCATTTCTGTGTACATTGTATTTGTTCCTTTCGTACTTGTTTTCAAGTGCACGTACCTGTTTGCCAGGTATCTCTTTTGCAAAAAACTATCAAGTGCATCTCTTTCATGCAGCATAATTCTTTCACGCTCTTGTTCATCGGTCAGCTTTAAAACTGAAATAAGAAATAAATTATAGATAGAAGTGCTAATTTATTTTTATTCTATCCATCAGTCATATAAGATATCTTTATATCTTCGTAAGATGGTTAATGACAATAAATTTGAGAGGAACCTTGTTTAATATATAACCTTTACGTTTTTGAACTAGACATGTGGAAATCATAATCTGATCAAGCTAAGTCCTGATAGAACTAGAAAATCTGACCCTGTTATCTGATTTCTGAATCGTCCAACACATTTTTACTGGCGATTTTGTTTATTGGTGTCTTGTTAATATTGTGTCACTAGTGACAAACTTTTGATCTTACAAGTCCCGATGGAACTAGAAAATCTGACACTGTTACCTGATTTCTGAATCGTCCAACAAATTTTTACAGTAGTAGTAAGCGATTACTTTGTTGGTTATCATGCTGTATTGGCTTTTATAGTATGTCAGAATATCCGGACTCTCTGTTGTGTTTATGTCTGTGCTCTTTTATGTTATTTAATGGCCGTAGATATGTATGATGGCTGGCGTTGATTGATTGGCATGTCATTGTTGACCTTTCCTGTTATCCATTTTGTTGTTTATTTGCATTTGAAAGATTATGAGATCTTTTATTATTATTATTGGTGCAGAATTCTAATTCAATTTTGGTTTTCTTTGTTCTTTTTTCTAGTCGGGTAAATGTTGCATATATCGTTTCGAATTTGCTTAGGAATTTCATTTATCTTTTGATTTGACCTTACAGAAATATTTCCATTTTCCATTCGTCATTGCTTCTGTATTATTTCGCACAAATTTGGATTTGAGTACATTATGATCATAATAAAAAAAACAATCTTTTGACTCATTGTTAAAGACATTAAATCAACTTTCAAGATGACGAATAACACAAAACACGCTATGTTAGTCTTATAGATCAGGAGACGTATTAATCTTACGAAGACTGTGTATAAACAATCGATTTCTGTATATACACTAAATAAAAGAAAACTAGGATAATTAGTAGTCCCTGAGAGGGACAATACAGTGTCGATTTGGGGGGGGGGGGGGGGAGAGACTATGTCAAAAAGTAAATTTGGCTAAATTAAGTATAATCTGTAATTTACTCAAAACGATAATTGTTTTCGTATATAAACTAATGCCTCTTTTCGTCCAATGAAGCAACAAATGGTTATAAAGGATAATATTATAAAGTATTAATAAGGGTAAGACCTGACGCATCTTTAAAATTTGTGCCCATTTTCCCTGAACTTTGAACAATATAACTGTCGTTAAAAGCTAAGGAGATTTTTTTATTGGTGTCTTGTTAATATTGTGTCACTAGTGACAAACTTTTGATCTTACACGACCATTCTGGTCTTAAAATTAATATTAAAAGCAAGATAAATGATCAACGTAAAACAATTTGTTTTGTAGTCTTTATCTTTGCCTTTGTTACTAAGACATGACTTCTTCAAGAAAATGGGATGAAAAACTTTTAAAAATCCTAACTACTGACAAGTAAGTATTTGAGACTAGATATCTTCAGTTAGATTTCACGTCCTTCTGGAATTGATACGTGACAGGACTTGACACTTCACTAGACTTGACACATCACTTGCAATGTGACGGGTACGTTATTGAGCAGGACATACTTACCTTTCCGGAGCAACTGACGTCAATCCACTTTTTAATGGGAATTCACATTGCTAGTGCTTTAGTTTCTGTGCTGTCTTGTTCAAGTTTTGTTTAGTTTATTATATGTTTTTATTCTTTAAGTTATACATGTATTCTTGTTGCATTTGTTTGTTGTGTTATATTCTCCTGACTCTGTCTTTGCCTTGAATTTCGAATGTTTGGACTTTTCCCACTTTTTGTGTCTTCGGTATACTTTTACCGATATTTCTAATGTCTTGTATAGTTTTTCTCATCTATTCAACTTTAATTTAAAGTGCTGACAAGATATATCAAATACACTATAAGCCCCAAAAAGACTTTGATTTAAAATTATATGTAAAATTAATATGAATATAAAACATATATATATATTTATGCTATTCAAATAAGATTTTTAAAGATACTTTTATTCCTTACCTTTACACATGTTTGAGTACACAATTTATGCTTACCAAAACCACCCAGTTGTTCTGACTGAGAAGTGTTACTCTTGGTATAGCGCCTCCGAACTGCAAGTATTAGTTCCTATATGTAATAGAAAATCACAAATGGACCAACAGTTATCGGTTTACTATAAAACTCATGAACTAAGGAGTACCGATGAAATTTCCAAACCATGTGAGAGTTCCTCTGGACTTTTTCGAAAGTGTTTCTGAAATAAATAAAAGTACACTTTCAGTTGGGGAGTTGATCCTAAATTTACGTGACAAAACTTTAAGCAAAGAAACAGCGGTTACAACTTTCCAAGAGACAGGAGTATCAAATGCTAAAATTTCCATGGGAACAGAATAGATGGGAGGAAAATAAACAATATACTAAATAAAACCTGATATCATCTGATAGCCGATACCAATTATCACATGGATGGCAAGTGGCACCATACACCAAAAGTTAACATACGGGACAAGACGCGCAGTTGTGTTTTTGAAGTCATGAAATAATAGGCTGTTAAGTCAATACGTCTGTAAGTTTCGTTGAGACATGCGATGTTGCTCAAAATGATCGATATACACTGACACATATCCAGTTGAAATTTCGGGGTTTGATGTCAGATTACTTTTCCGCAATATTACAAATCACGAGACATAGAAAAAAAAAATTCTTCCGCAAAGCAAATTGTACCTCTTTCATGCTCTCCATATATAATAAAACTTTTCTTAGTTTTATTTATAAAATCCTTTCAAACTTTCTATGACAAATGCCACAGGTACAGACAGCTTTAAAACAACACTAGTTGTTCAATTATCACGGTTGGTTTTGTTACAGTAGGTCCATATATCATGGTGCAATATTTTTGTATGGACTTCTTTTGTATCCCTCAGTTCAAAGTTCATTGCAGATCTTGAGCCATATGTTTTAAAATTCTTGGTACTGATTTTTGAAGACTGCGTGTAATTATATTCGAGATCTATTTAAATCAGTTCCAATTCAATTTGGTTTTTGGATTTCTAAACTTTAAAAAAAGGTAGTAAATCGTTTGAAGTCTTTAGAAAAATAAAACAAAATGTTTTAAAACTGGAGGCTCCCTATATCCGACACCAGGATTTACATTTTCAGCAGAACTAAAAATTTTACTGATTGGTGTGGTGCTAATGGTTTGTGTGAGTAACGGGTAACCAGTGTCATCTTATTGCAAATTTGTTTCATTTGACATTATGGTATCAGACAAAAAATTTTAATCAGTTAATTTTCCAATAGGACCTGTGATAATCTAACATTTGCTATTGCAGCCATCTTAGTTGGCAGTCTGGGTCACCATAGATACTTTTGATCAGGAATTTTACCACAGTTTGGTCTCCATTGACTCAGTGGTTTAAGAGGAAGGGACCTTTAAAAGATTTTTCAAAAG
This sequence comes from Mytilisepta virgata, assembly GCA_028015205.1. Taxonomy (NCBI): domain Eukaryota; kingdom Metazoa; phylum Mollusca; class Bivalvia; order Mytilida; family Mytilidae; genus Mytilisepta; species Mytilisepta virgata. The sequence goes on along the minus strand of CM051510.1, from coordinate 36,216,567 downwards.
GATTTTATCTTTATTTAAGATGGCTATGGCGACCATATTCCCTGGCTGAGACCACAATTTTGGATGACTCATCTAAGAACAATTGCTGCCAACTTTGGTTAAGTTTCGCTTTGTAGTTTACGACATGCAGATCTGGCAGTAAATTTTCCAATGGTCCTTTGTCTAAATAACATTGGCTATGACGGACAACTTGGTCGGTGAGCCAGTTGGTCACTGGACATAATGTTGAAACGAAATCATCAAAGACGAATTCTACCACAGTTTGGTCCCAGTTGTCACATCGGTGTCAGGGGAAAGAACCTTCAAACAATTTTCCTATATTAAGCTACGTTGTGACAGCCTCTTTGGCTGACAATCAGTGTCACTGAAAATAAGTCTGAAAGAGGACCATCTAAGAACCATTGCTACCAATCTGGTTCCAATTGGCCAATAGGTTTCAAACAAAAAAGATTTTTAGATACGTTTTTCCTATGGTGAGGTTTGTCTACATAAGACTTAAAGACGACCACTTAGGATTATTGCTGCCAAGTCTGGTTCCTATTAAACAAGTAGTTTCAGACAACAAGTTTCTTAGATGAATTGTTCCTTATGGTCGAGTTAAGTTTGATTGTAGCAGTCATCTTGATCTATAGACCGGGTCAATCGGCATCATTCTGAAAGAGGACCATCTAACAACCAATAGTGCCAGGTCTGATTCTAATTGGCCAAGAGGTTTCAGACAAAAAGATTTTTAAGTGAATTTTCCCATAGGGTCCTATGTTAAACTAAGTATGGACGTGGTAGCCATCTTGGTTGACAGTCTCTCTCAGACAAAAAAATGAAAGAGGTTTTAATGAAGTTTGGGTTTAATAAGGAATATCGTTCTAAAGAAGTTTGTCTAAGTTCAGCAAATTAGAAATTAAAATAGGTTCTTTGTTATATGTTTCTTCACCAATCGATACCAAAGTAACAACATCTGGAAAGGACATTATAGGGCACATCTCTGTTAATTGTGGTCAAATTCCGTTTAGTAGTTCTTAAAGAGAAGATCAAAAATGAACATTTAACAGACTGATTGTAGTAGCTCACACTAGCCTTTGGCCAGGTGAGATGAAATGTACTATCCAAGTCATGCGTTTTTGCAAATTCTTCTTCTTAAATGATTTTAAAAACACTCTGACATTTTAATGATAAATAAAAAAACTAGAATCAGGCGATCAGCAGACGCCTGTACATGTAAGTAAGGCTTATCATTGTATTAGCAGAAATCCTAATGTCACAGGCATGTACATCGTTTTATGTTACAACATCTAAATGTCTTCGTCCTTGTTTTCAAATAACGTCTGATTTGTTTTTATCAAAAATACAAATCATCCCACTGATGAAAAAATATCAATCTTGCTGAAGGCTACAAAACTTTATCATCACATACATGATATACATTGATCTAAGTCATAACATAGTAGCAGTTTACTATTACATAGAAATAACGTATTTTAAACCACTACCTTTATCAAAGATTTTTAAATCACAACAAAAAATTAACAACTCGTATAAATTATTATTGAAAAATATTAAAAAAAAATATTAAAAAAAATGTTGATAGTTAGTGTATTGAAACAAGGTACTTACGTGAACATAGCTATGAGCATATTCACTAAAACTATATTGGCAATAATCATGTAAATTCCAAGCATCAAGGAGTTCGTTGAATTTCTCTCCGGACATCTCTCTAACGTTCCATTTTTGTACAAAATCGGATTGTTACTGCATTCGGATGGTTCTTCTCCTAAGAAGGGAAATATCGATTTGAAAGTAAAGACGCAAGTCCTGAGTAGGTGGAAATTTCTAAGCCTTAGAAATTCATAGCTAGTCCCCGAAGGCATTGCCAACTCAGTTGCTTTATCCTTTTTTTCATTTTGACATTTGAAATTTTCTCTTCACCTCTAAATTATTGTTTTGGTTTTCAAAAGTTAAGGCCTTCAATGAACTGATGATCCATAATTCAACACATCTCGCTGTGCATCAAAATTTTTTTATACCGTCGTGACCGTGTTGGTTTCAATCAAAACGAGAACATGTCCTTTATTTTACAATTTACAATTTTAAACTATGGTATTTTTTTTATTTGTGAACAAAGAGAATTTCCTCTATGCTTTAGCATTCAATGATTTCAGCTTTGTAGCCATGTGGTTATGGTAACGTAGTACATAGGCGCGATGTTGGTCATTTAGCGAACATCAGACGTTCTGATAAAAATTATTAACCATACTATATATGAAACGACATCAATACAAACAAAAGAAATATGAAGTAATGTTATTGAAGATTTAGACGATCATTCAAATACACGTATACAAATATCAGTAAAAAATAAGTCATAAAAATGGTCTTATGTTAAATTTAAATTGGAAAGTAGAGAAAAATGTCTGTGTTTTCCTCGGCTTCTCATTACACATCCTGTAACGTAAAAGTTAACACTTCTAGCGTCCGTACATCGTATGTAAAGCGTCCGTACATCGTTTCTGAAGCGTCCGTACATCGTCCGTACAACGTCCGTACATCGTCCGTAAAACGTCCGTTCATCGTCCGTACATCGTTCGTTCAGCGTCCGTACATCGTCCGTGCATCGTCCGTGCATCGTTTCGTTTATCGTTTGACTTAATGGTAAATCTCAGCGTTTGGTGTAAAACAGCGTTTAACGTTTTGTTTAGCGTATGGTTTATAATATCGTTTATCGTATGGTAAATGGTACCGTTTATCGTTTTATTTAGCGTATGGTACATCGTTTGGTAAATGGTATATCGTTCATCGTTTTGTTTAGCGTTTGCTTCAGCGTACATCGTTCGTTCAGCGTATCCTACGGTGATTGGTCGTTTACGGAGACCACGCCTCTCCTATTTGAAAAAAAAATTAGCCCCTCCATTTTCATAAATAATACAGAAAGGTATACGTCACAGAATTAAAAATAAAGATAAATAATAATAATAAATAAAAAAATTTAAAAATTAAGTCAACAAAAAATGAATATTATAGGCCTCCGAATAATTACTTCACCTTAATGTTCTGCAAATTAAATTCATTATACATTTCATTTAAGGTTTTAAATTTCAATAATATTTACAATTGTAAATATTTCTTTTATATTTCATTACAAGAATTTTTCGATTGTAGTTAAAAAAAATTGATTTAAACACTTTTTGCATTATTTATGAAAAAAAATGTACGATTGTGTCCGAGTAAGTCATCAAAATAAGCATCTTGTGCATAGAAATGGGTATCAAAGAGTATTTATTGCTTACAGGTACGAATTATTTTATTATATGGTTGCGTATTCTTCAACAGTTTTTGGGAAAGTGGATTATTAAAAGTGAAAAGCCATCTGTCATTCTTCTCTTCTTTGCACGTATATTTTAGTTTTAATTTTCACTATACATGTATTTGTATTAATTCTTCCCTCACTGTAGGTATTTAGGCATTGCTAAAAAAAACTTAATTACTGCCAATCTACTCAATATACCTATAAATATTTTGCCATTGTCTAAGTTAAATGTAAATATCAGTTTAATCACAATTTACACGAAGTAAAATGAACAGCGTCTAATTGACTTTATTTCGATAAGAAACTTACTCTTTTTTTATTTCTAGATATTAATATTATCAATGTATATTAACAAAATTTAAACAAAGACTCTTTTCATCGGTACGGCTAAAAACCGCATAAGCCGGGCTTATTGCACTTAGCCCTTCAAAATGCACTTAGCCGAAATAGGAAGCTGAACCATTTGACTTTGTAACTGTTAAGCTTTTTGGTCCTGCATGAGGCCTGGTGTGTGATCTGTTAACATGATTTTATCAGTCACATATATACATATACGGAATTTAAAACAATTCGTTCAATGAAATGCACCTGGTACAGACAAAAAAAAAATATCCCCCATCATTTTAATCACCCCCTTCCCTTTCTTTCCATGCAGGTAAAAAAGACTAACTCCCCTTTTTCTCATTAGCAGAAATTATGCAAATCAACCACGATTCTAAAAAAATATAAAAAATATGTGTATATTCGAAAAAATAAGAATACCAAAAAGGAATCCAAAAACCCATAGAAGGATAAAACGATTCATCAAAGGACAATGTACGACGGTTTCTTTTTTCTCCAACATCTGAAAGTCAAATAATTCCTGACCCGTATGATATACGTTTTTTTTCCTAGCCTGCAATCAAACCATTTCCGGTCTAATAAAAGGGGTAGAATAAATTTTAGTCGTATTAGGTCAATGACCTAATAAAGTCTACTGGTACTTGTTTATATGAAGAGCGCGAGGAGCGTTTTCACTGCAGTTGAATTTCAAACGTAATTTTAAGGCATTTTACGCATCTAAAGGGGATTGCAGGATAAAGACAATACAAAGTCATTGTCGGCTCGCTGCGAAACATGGGGAAAATGTTCTCTAAAGCTCGCATTTTCTCGTGTTTCTAAAGCTCGCCAAAATAAATTTTATATTTTCCGACAATGACTATGTATTGTATATATATACATATACCTATAAATAAAAAGTAAAAATATTTCGTTAGACAATTGTATTTGTCCAGAATAACATTTTTTTTTCAATAAATCAATTTAGGGCAAGATCAAAAGTTCAATGTGGGATAAAAAACTTAATTAAAATAATTTTGTGGTGGGGGTGAGGGGGGGGGGGGGGGGGGGGTAAAAATCGCTGCAAGTTTTGTTATCCGACATCGATTTTCGGATTGAAAAATACGGATTCAAGTGATATCCAAGTCAATATACAGAAAAAACATACATTGTTGATGAAAAACAGGACCCATGATACAAGAAATATACTCTCAAAGCATATGACCATATTGGTCAATCAATTTTTCCCAAATTAAGTTAAGTGGGGGGGGGGGGGGTCAGTGAAAAAAAAACTATGTGAATTAAGTTTTTTATCCTACATTTGATCTCGTCCATTAATAACGACATGTTTCTGAAATACAATTATTCATGATCAATTCCATTTTTTTTTACAATTTTAAAATTGTCCTAAAATAGTCACTATGTCAAATAATAGTTGCTAGAGCTTCACTTGTTATATGTTATAAATAGCTTGATATATGTACTCTAAATAAACATTACTTACACGTATAATTGTTTTCTTTCTTGTATCGTTTTTTCTTATCGGCATTTAATAGGTGATAATAAAAGGTGACACATCTCTTATCAGTCAGATAATTAATTACTGCAGGTGGTAATCTGATAGAGTTCGTAAAACTTCATTCAACTGCTAATTCTATTTTAAACACAAATTTATAAACTACTTTGGATTTATTGTTTTTTTTCTTATTCTATATATATATATATATATATATATATATATATATATATATATATATATATATATATATATATATATATATTTAAAAAGTTTAAAATTGCAGACAAAAGTCATTTAAATTACAGCTAATTGCTTTTCAAAAGACTAAGTGCACTAACTCGAGCTATGCGGTGTTTAGACGTCCTCCCTTTTTAAAATAAAATGTCTTTTAAACTAACCTTGTCTACTAAATTAGATAAAATGCAAAAAGCAGAGCTGTCTTTGGCTAGCTCAATCCAATATTTATTTTCATACAGAATAACGCAATAAGGAATCGATATAAGTAACATGGAGCATAGATATTACTAATAAAATGTTTTTTTCTCCGTTCGATTATTTGAAAATCGGTTATTCTTTGCTTTCCATGCTAAGACATTGCTATGTAAATAAACAAAAATGTCCAAAATATTCGTACTTTAATTTATGGCTTTTGAGGACCCAAATGTCATAATTGGTCATTTGTGAGTTACCCTGTCGCTATCGTTCGATATAATCAGATAACAGGTAGGTAACTGACTGCGGCTATTGTAGCAGTAATTGTCCATAATATACTTAAGGATGCAATAAAATGACCCGCATTTAATTAAAATTTATACCGATATACCTGAAAAGGAAGTTCAAGGGACCACCCAGTGTTTCATAATGTACAAATGTGATAATGATGTTGTATATAATTAATAAAATGTACGATAACCAACCAAGATGACACGTTTAAGGAAGCACTTCTGAATTAATTTTAAACTCTACAATACAATAAATATCAAATAGAAATAAACGTTCAATAACAAGAAAATATAAAATTTTACAAATTCTTTTGTAGAGTAATATAAGTTTTAAAATGGGCTAAAATAATTTGTTTGAATTTTTTTCAATAATAAAAAAGCAATAAAAGACTCTATTGTCCGAAAAACCAATAATTTATTGACAAATTTCAACAATTCTGGTGTGATTTATTTATATCTTTTTAAGATAAAATAAGCATGCCAGGCTACAGCATTTTTAAAATGTGGTAAGAAATATTTTTTTAATATACGAATATTTATTTATTTATTTATTTATTTATTCATTTGATTATCATGCATTCATACATGGAATATTTTAACTCATTAATCTGGATAGTTGAAAATTTTGTGCAAGTGCATGCTCGTAAATCTTCCTGACTATGAATTAATTTCACACCTTTTACAGATATAATAATAGTAGGACGTCTGCTGATAGTTTTATCCAGGTGGACAGTGTAATAACAACTGTTAGTTAAATAAATTTTTCCAAAGGCATTTCCATATAATGCAATATGAACCGCTACTATTATTTCAATACACCGAATTATACACACCTGCTTGTTTTACAGGACATTGTATATTGTGCTACATTCACAAAACTTTGTAGATGAATGCATAAGATTAAATCTTTGTAAAAAAATGTATTTAATTTTTGGACCTAATAAATCAAAATAACCGCTAACAATGAACGGTAGCTTACATAAACCGCAATTCCGAATAGTTATATAATTATACATACATGTATAACGTGATATGCATATAATTTAACACTATTTTAACATCTATTTAATTCGTATTAAGCATGATGATACAACAATTGCTTATAATCTATTTTAAACAAAAACAAAACAAAAACAAAAAAAAGTAAAATATAAATTATTTTAATTAATTCAAAGTCTATTGAAATAAATTCTTGTCCCGCAAACAACTTTCATATATGGCAAACGCTAAAATTACCATATATGGCAAACGCTAAAAATTGCCTTATACGGAAAACGCAAAAATATACAATATACGATAAACGAAACGATGCACGATAAACCATACCATAAGCTAATCAAAACGATCAACGCTAAACGAAACGATGTACGATAAACCATACCATGCACGCTAAACGAAACGCTAAACCATACGTTATACGCTAAAAGAGCGTTCATGGTATCGTTTATGGTATAAGGCCATCGTCCGTACATCGTTCGTTCAGCGTTCGTTCAGCGTTCGTTCTGCGTCCGTACATCGTCCGTACATCGTTCGTTCATCGTCCGTATATCGTCCATACATCGTTCATTCAGCGTCCGTGAATCGTCCGTACAACGTCCGTACATCGTTTGTTCATCGTTTGAGTTGTTAACTTTTACGTTACAGGGTGTGTAGAATGTTTAATCAATTGCAATTCTATGTGTGGATGGATGATTAAAGATTAAGATTATTGAATAACGCACCGAAACTGCCATTCCGTTTTAAAACAATACTTAATCTAACCTAAAATAAACTTTAGCCTTATATATCTAACGATTTATGCAATCATACCTCGTATTTGTTCAAGAAATAGTTCGCCAAACAACTGCCAACAAGGCTTATAGATGATATTTACAAATCCTTGCCAATTTGGGTCTGCATTTGGAAATAAGGTTGACTGATATATTATCCCAAAGCTGAACAGAAACAGCGCGAATATCAAGACAAAGAACAAGATATCTTTCATCTGTAAAACAAGTAAAAATATTACAAGAAAGCGCATTCTTTCTGTCACACTAGAGTCCATGATTTGAAAATTCTGATCTTCCTTGCATTATTCTTTGTGGTACAATATTCAAATTAAGTGGTCTAAGCAACCGTAGCTCTAAGTCAATCAACAATCAATAAATTCAACAGACATCGTCGATGAGGCAGCCAGGATATCAACTTACAATAAGTTCAGTGAGGCGTGAATTGGGCTCGCCTTTGTTAGTCTTGTGTGTTTTTTAATGCATTATTGTTTAGGGGCCAGCTGAAGCCCGCCTCAGGGTGCAGAATTTTCTCGCTGCGTTGAAGACCATTGGTAGTATTGGGTTGTTTACTGCTCTTTGGTCAGGTTGTTGTCTCTTTGACACATTTCCCGTTTCCATTCCCTATTCTATAAGATGAATCTACCAAATGTAATGACGACCAAACAACTAACAACAATAAAAAATAAACGGCAAATAGCACAATCTTTTGCTATTTTTTTAATTTCAGTTCTGGCTAAATTAGTTCAAAATGATGAAAGATCAAGCAGTAAAATTTAAACGAATATGCCCTCCTTGTTTGAGTTTGTCTACGTGTTACAACCAGTTTATAAGAGTAAATAATATATATGATTTATGCAACGTTTAACTGTTTCCCTGCTAAATTGATATAAAATTGTCTTCGGGGATCCTTTGTGACTACAAGACAACATGCAATTCTCGTGTTATCTTGTTGTGTTCAAAATATTAGTCAAATTGATATAAAATTGTCTTCGGGGATCCTTTGTGACTACGAGACAACATGCAATTCTCGTGTTATCTTATTGTGTTCAAAATATTAGCCGAATGTACATTAGACGAAATGCTTTAGCTCAAGGGAAAATTGAGCAAATGTAGTAATTTATGTTAACGATTTTCAATAACAATTTATATTACAAATAAATATTATATCTATAGATATTTTTATATTCATAATAAGTACTTTTAGGTTATGCATATATAATGTTTAAATGGTGCACCTCAACCAGATCAGGATATATAATTGTTTTGTGGTTGTTATTATATTATGTTTGTATTGTCATTGATAATAATCCTTTATTTGATTTAATCATTAAAATTTGAATTTGAATGTGTTATCTTGAAATTTCACTTGGGAATATGATACTACATAAAATCAATACAAATCAAGAATGAGCCAGAATAGAGTCTAACATCCCTTCCTTTTGGGTTCTAAACGTCCATTCTTTTATCTGTTTACTTTTTATTGTTTTTGGTTATTTACCAATATCCTATTCGACAGCCCAATAACCTTTATATCATTTTTGTGCCAACATATTAGATTTTAAATCCTGGAATATAAAAATAGATTACCCTATGATGTATTGTTTTTTTCACATTCATTGAGAAGATTATGGGAAATACCCGACGATTAAATCTGTATTTGAGAAAGCTGTCGTGGACCAGCAGAGAAAAATTTAGACACATGATATTTTATATCACCTACATTTGCTTCTGTTAAATGTAACAAAAGAGGCCTTTTGTCGCATACAAAGGCCACAAAAATGCAACTAACTTAAAATAAATGCAAACGTGGAAACAAAGAGCAGGTGAGCGCTCTTGATTTATTGGAGCCTTTATTGTTGTCGTTTTGAATTCTGTCACATGATTTTGTCAAGTCGCACATTTTTTTCAATCAATTGTCAAGTTCTACGTACCATTCTGCCCAGCATTATCACTTTAGGACCTATTTTTTCTGTCACGTAAAAGAACTGCATCATCCTCAATATGTACATGGTGAGAGTAATTGAGTACGCAACACGTGCATACGCAAACGCGTATGGTGGTAGGAGTAATCTTAGAAAAACTGATATCGTAAACAACAACAGCATGATAATGTCAAAATGATTCCAGCTGTCTGATATCCAGTTCCTGAATTTATCTCTCCAAGACAGATAATCTCTAACCGCAATCTGAAATGGCCGAACAAAAAGAATACAATCCCCTCTCGTATGGTTTTAGAATACAAAGTGGGAAAAGAAGATTCAGTGTAAACGATTAATTGAACTATGCAACTTAAAATGCTAAGGTCATTGCAATAACATATTGGTCAATTCCATAAATTTTTAATATAGCCTATTTAAAAAATTTTCGGTTTATTTGATCAATGTAACATATATCAAATTAACATGTACACTATACGACCTTCATTGTACATTATTTAATGATATACAAAAAAATTAAAGCATAAGAACAGACTTCCAAGATATTATGTATGCTATTAACTGTAATATATTCTTTGATTGTCATATTAAAACACGTCTAATATGATTGTCTTAAACTTTTGTATACATTTTTTTGCGAATTTTGTCAGTATATCTTCAATTTTAATACAGCTAACTCAACATTACATATTAATTCAGTAATAAAATTCATTGCATCTAAAAGTAATGCTTCATGTTAAACATACAACTTGAGGGAAACAAAGAAACTTCAAAGACATTCGGAAGTACTATGTATGGTCTACAATATAATACTGACCTCTCTGATTTCATTTATTATCATAATGAAACTCCAAATCCATGTAACCCATTCTAGCCATGAAGGTCCACCAGTATGCATGTCATGTAAATCCGTTAGTATGAAATAACTAAATATCACCAGAAAAATGATGTATGTGATCTAAAACATGTGTTAAACTTACATTGTAATTGTGTTTTGTAATATTTTCAGGAATATAAAAAAATACTTAATAATTTCAGTTCTGCTGTATAATAATTGACATATGTTTACCCTTTTATGGTTTTGGAGTCAAAAATATATAATATATATTTTGGCCTTTCAAGGCTATTTTTATAATATTGAGCAAGGATCTCATCTCAAAAGTCTCTGTAGCTAATGTCTTATTTTGGTTAAAGGTATTTTGAGTATTTTTACAGAGCTTTTATGCATTTAAAAAAAGCATTTTAAGATAATCGACTAGTATGTTATCCATATCGGCGAATTCGTCTTACCAGCTATGTTTTCATAACCATTGGGTTATATTTAGTAACGAATCGATGGGATTTCCCAATTTGCGCGTTTGAAGGATCAATACAGGTCTAAAACTTTTTTTTTGACTTTTCGGTTTTTAAATTCACGTATCATTTTCAGATGATTGATTTTGTTGACGATCTAGTGTTATTTTTAGTAAATTTGTGTAAAGGAAACTATGAATCCATTGTTCCTAAATCAAATCTAACAGAGAACTGTTAATATGTTCAAGCTTATTAATCAAATTTAATAGTGTTTTAAAGTAATTCCCTCTGCTTTGAATAATCTTTTTTATCCTTTAAAAAATACTGTCCCTGTGTTTTAAGCGCATGTAATGTTTGATTTTCCCCAAAAAGGAAATTGGACTTCATCATCTGTTGAAATGTTGAAATGCAAATATTCGTAAATATTGAAAGCAAAGTCTAGAGAGTATCGGATCATCCTCTATTGGCCTAAGTATAGAAATACAGTTCAATGATGAAACACAATCTCGATTACAGTGCAGGTGGAAACAACATAGAAAATAAATATCTTACCACATAAATTACGAATTTGGAAATAGGTGCATGATAAAATAAGACAATAGCAGTAAGGAAACTTTTGACTTCAGCGGCATTGTCATTTTCGTGTTTGTGTTTTACGTTGCCGTTGTTTTGTTGATGATCTGAAACTGGTTTTCGGGTGATTCTCTGCCCTTCATGTTCAACATACTTTAGGTAGGTTCTTTTTTTGGTGTCATTCGTCCTATTTGCGGCGTCTGATTCATCTTTAGGTTCGATGATTTTTATTAAATTTAATCGAGGTATGACAACAAACGGGAAAAAAACTCCTATGACAATCTGCAGAAAGCAACAAATAGAAAATTTGGTTATTTTACATGTAATTTCTCTTCTCTTTCCTTTCATTATCTTACACGGAAATAATTGCTCGAATTTAGTAAATAATATTACTAATAAATTCCGGAAAAAGTACAAAGTAGCAGCATATAAAATTTCCCTTAAAATCCTTAGTTACATATATCAGACAGGGCAATTACATTCATTTTTTACTGCGCAAATGTCTCTTCAAAAGTTTATAGTTTTAAGTAACATCCTCTAAACAAAACAGGTTATTTGAAAGTTTCGGGACAATTAACAGTCTATTTCCGACTAAATGTTTAGAAATCAAAATTAAAACCTAATTGTTATTTATATATATATTGTATGACAATACAATATAGAAATAAAATGCATAAAATTGAAAATGATAGTGGAGTTCAGTTCACAAGTTTAGATTTTCAAAATTCGACCCATATGTGCCTCAAATGGACTTCAAGGTTTCAAAATTAAAATTCTAATCCCTTATTGCGTATGTTCATATATGTTCATATACATGTTGTGTTTGACAATACTTTATAGTAATATAATCGGTAAGAAGAAAATTGAAAGATGAGTTCAGACTACAAGCCTGAAAGGTATATTAAATGTCCATCTGTGTTTGCTCTAAATATATTAGTACTTACTTTCCATGTAGGTGTATAGCGGGTTATTTGGCCTTTCCAAATGCTGGTAAGTTTAGTCTGACACGCATTTGTTGCCATAAAAGTCATAAGGTCATATCTTTCAGCTAGTGCAATAGGAGAGCTGGTATCCGTTTTTTGTTGATCTGAAACTATCCTCGAATCTGTCGGGCTTTCTTGTTGTCGATCTGAGTTCTTTTCTGAAGTCACGTTATTCCATAAATCTCTGGTAACAAGATGTTTATGAGAAAGGCCTACATTAAGCTTATACAATTCTGCCATTACATTCGATGCTTTAAATTCGAAGTCTCTGCATAACAAAAGTACATTTACATGTACAAAGCGATCTAGAGAAGGTATTTTTACTTCCTAAGAATGCAGTGAAATAAAAAGAAAAAAAATGGAAAAAACAAAACAACATATTTTAAAATGATTACCATTTTTGTTAATATCTAAAACGTAGCGGGTGCAGAATGTACCGGGGTATTGAAGAAAATGAAAATGGTACTCCGTTTGAAATTATGTTTGATAGCCTTTCCTTGAACAAAAACGACAATCTCCGAAATTAAAATTAATTTTGTGTAGTTTAAACCGTTTCCTTTGCATACGCAGTATGTAATTTACATTTTGAATTAATGGAAACTATTTTACTTTATTTCTTAAAACAAGAAGGTTATGCCACCGTATCAAAATTAAAATGAACTTTTTTAAATTACAAGGTGACCTCAGGGGAAGTTAAAAAGAATACTACTCGTTATTAGTATCTTGAAATTTTTGGTACATTATTTAGATTTTTACCTTTGGAAGTGAAATTTGTATAACTGTTAGAAATTCCATAACTTTACATGTATAAACAGCCTTACAAGTACTGCAAGTACAAAAATAAACAACTTACATTCGACGTGATTCAATAGTGCAGTGTGATTTATAAGCTGAGTAACTTACACTTACTTTGAAATTTCCTCAAATGACAAATACAATTCTACATCTTCATTGGATAGTGCAAGTTTGGAAAGCTTACAAGACAATAAACTGACATATAGGGCAGACACTAAAAATATGATATTAAATAGCATAACGTGAGAAAAGGAGTGAAGCAAAATATTAAATCACAGTATCAATATATAAATAAAAAGTTTAATATGATCTATAGATCTATAGATCTAACCAACTTAATGGCATATACGAATATTACGAAGGATAACGCAAGGCTGTATTTATATCAAATATTATATCTCCATGTCTTTGATGTTTTGTTCCTTTTCAAAATTTTCCAAATTTTCCCTTCAATAACCTTTTACTTTTCTATGTCATACAATTGTAAACATTTGACATTTTGCCATAGTATTTCTCTCATGTTTTATTCTGTGTTCAATATTTTCTAGGTTTAGTTTAAGGATGATCGCTGGTCTAATAGGAAATAAATAGGATTTGAAATAGGTGTTTTAGTTTGAGAGAGCATATGAATAGTAAACAAATAAGCAAGAAAAAAATATAGGTTTATGTGCTCATTTTAGGCCTTGAAAATTTGCAGGAAATGGGGTTTTTCTGGATTTTTCATTGTCTTTGCATTGACAACTTCAGTCTCTCAAAAATGTACGAAAAAATAAAAAGGATTTCATAGAATTTTGTCAAATACCATTTTAAGGTATATATGATTGAATTATAATAGAAAAGTGGGGGTTCATGGGCAAAAAAATTCATGATTAAGAAATGGATAAAACCCGAGGATTCCGAAAATCTGACAAAAAGACCAAAACATGACCAGCGAGCATCCTTAAGGTTACATTCTTAAAAATGTTATCCGTATTTCAGTAGAAAATCACATGTCCTGATATCCGCTTTTATCAAATCAAGGTACAATTGTTTATACGAATATGTAATAATTTATTTAAATAAAAACCTACCAAGGCCTTAATTAGAATATTGAAGTCTTGAGTACTTTAAGCGAATTCAGGCTGCGCAAACTTTTCAAGTTCTAATAGTTTTTTTTTTTTTTTTTTTGTCTTATAATCTTTAAAATTGTAATCATTGAAATATAAAATAGGTCTAGAATTGTCATTTTTTTATAATAAATACTTTATATTAGACAAGAATAATGTCATTTCAAAACGCTTTAAACAAAATAATGTTCATAAGTTATTTTTCAAGTTTCAAGATAACATCTCGAGAACCTAATCTAAGCAATGTCTTAAAACTTAAAACATAACATGATGACTGAGCAGGAAATACTTCTTTCGGTGGTCGTTCTAGTTTTAATTATTATTTTGGGCTCTGATTTAGAAAACCAAATGATTTGATAATTACACATCAACAGCATTTTTAATTCGTTCTTCCACTGAATAGAACAAAGGTGACTATCTCTGTTAATGTTAGATCAAATTCTTCGAAACATCAATAGGAACATTGTTACACTGCTATATGTGGAGCCATCAATTGTTTTACCAAGCAAAGTCTATTTTTTAAAGGTTGTGAAGCACTCAAGAATTTCCTTGATTGAAAACTGGATAAGGGTAAACTTAATTGGTGGCCGTTTAACTTGCCTTCGCGATAGAGTGGAAAATAAATTTCAACGACAATGATGACGCCATACCATCCATTTGTAGCAATATATGTCTAGGGGTTTACACTTAAATTCGTTATTGTAGTGTTTGTAGGCAGTACAGTAACGAGAATTACATTTCAATCCGTTAATTTAGTCTTTGCAGCCAGTGCAGTGGTGGGTTTATATTTCAATCTGTTATTGTAGTGTTTGTAGCCAGCGCAGTGACGGGGTTTTCATTTAAATCTGTTACTGCAGTGTTTGTAGCCAGTACAGTAATTTGGACAGTGTTCAGTTGCTCTATATAAAACTACTTAAATATTTGCATATTGTTTCGCATTAAAAATTCTATCACGGTCACCACAAACAGGTACATTTGTAGATCGCTGTGAAATATGGTCGTCTTGTAAACGTCATGAACAATTTTATCGATTCCACTTGTCAAAACTTTTTATCAAACTTTGCAATGTGTAAATAAAATACAACAAATGCTTATCCCCACGGAGCATATCTTGCTTTGGCTTTGTAGATTCCTGTCTATATTTAACATTTGGCAATATTTAGAGGTTAACATATACTGTTTAATAGATGTACATAATTGTTTATGTCTACGAAATCTACATACCATGTAACTTCTGATATATCATGACTTCTTATATCGTACTAGACAATGGGTAGCCAAGTGGATGTCTTAATTATTTCTACGTAACTTAATTAGGTAACATCACTAAAGCTATATTTAATTGGTATAAATGTATCTCTATTGGCTCTATCTGATATACCTGATCTGAAGCCGGAGATGAATAAATTGGCTGACTGCATCAAGTGTCTGTACCAAGTCTGACTGTTCTGTCTGCAGTCTGCTGTATTCATTTAAATATTTATTCCTTTATTTTGTTTGCACTGAAGAATATTTAGTAACATTATACATCATCAGTAATGCATATCTTCTATGATTACTTACGGATAAAATTTGTGTCTTGTTTCCAGAAAAAATCTGCCATTTCTTTCCTGTTCGTAAGTACTGACATCAAAAGGAGATGACTAAAATTTCCACCGACTAAAGGTGTCTCTAAATATTAAGTAACACAATTTAAAAACTACAAAAATGTGTCGAGGATCTTAACAAGAAATTGCGTCATAATGCACAAAGTGGAAACAGTTTAACAGATTGCAGAAATCATTGTACGACATATTCTTGATAACGAATTATTGTCTATATACTTTTGTTGAATCACAATCCGCCCATTCTATCATAAAATTGTATTCAATTTCAAAAACAGTTATATCTATTATTCACCTATATTTAGCGATTTTCTACATCTCATCCATCCAAATGACATGAATTGACATAAATGATACAATAGTCGAAACCCGACCTCCTACCCTGATAAACATGTATACACTGAAATTGATAACAAAAGGAAATTGTAAATGATCTCTACGACAAACGTGATGACTTCACGTTTTCAATTGTCATCTTCCCGTTCATTAGAGCAAGATTCCCGAAATTGGTACTTAACATTTACTGTTACAAAATTGTAAATGTGAAAAAACTCAGGAGTATCTCCTTCGTGCATACAGCTCTGTCCTTAGATGGGTTTTGCTTTACCCCTTTAGGTCATTTTGGCATTTTTTTAATTTTCTGTATTTCGGTATCTTTTTGGGTATTCTGATTTCAACCATTTAGGCCTTAAGCAAAACTAATGAGTCGCAAATCAACCAATGGTGCACATCTTGTGCAACAGAATTCATATCAAAGAATTTTATTATAAGGATAAAACTGATCATCACACGGAAACAATATAATTAAAATCAATGAATTAATTTCCGGGCAGAGATAAAGCAAAAATGTTTATCAGCTGCATCATAAAACCACTCCAATACCGAATCAAAGGCATTTTTGCTCTAATATATCTTCATTGTTGTGTGTTGGACTTCAAGTGCAAGGAGATATCAATAATACTTACATTGTGACATCAAATACACGCATTTGAAAATTATGAATTTTTTTGTTGAGTCATAATGTAATGTTTAGATAGGATTCTTTTGGAATTGTATGATCACAAGGTTTACAAAATGTTATTCTTTTCAGTCTTGGCAAAGAGCTTAGCTCGTATGCTGAAAAAATTAACCTACATACACGTAATATTCATAACATTGTTATACACTGAACCGCAAAAGAAACGTCGCACAAAATGACATGTTCACATACATTTATTTCAAAGTGACATTTATATATTTTAAATTAATTTTTAAAAAATTTATGAATGATTTACAGTCTTTTGGTTACAATGTTCACAAAAACGTCACAATTGTCGCAACGTCACATGTTTTCAATGCTGTGCTCCCACGTCCGTTAATAACGTGTATGTCCTCCACCGGCACCAATTACTGCGGCACATCTTCGGTACATGGAGTTGATGAGCCGATTAATAAACGCCATCGGAATACGTGCCCATACTCTCTGAAACGCTTGTGAAAGTTCAGCTGCAGTTGTCGGACTTGGCTGCTCATTATTCAACCGTCTTTGAACTTCGTCCCATAAATGTTCAATAGGGTTTAAATCTGGACTCAAAGCCGGCCAATCCATAACATTTATGTTATTCTGCTGTAGGAAGTCTCTTGTGGCTCTTGCGGTATGCGCACGTGCATTGTCCTGTTGGAAAGTCTTGTTTTGATGACGTGCGAAATGTGGCTGAACATGGGGTGTCAAGACTTGGCCGATGTAAGGGGCAGCTGTTACGCCATTTCCTCTGCCTGGGCCAAGGTTCTGAAAGATGACTGGACCAAGTTTAACGTTAAGGCCGATTCCACCCCATACCATGATGGTAGGTCCTCCCCACGCGTCTGTTTCCAGAATGCAGCTGTCTTCGTAACGTTCCCCGCGTCTTCTCCACTCTCTGGTTCTGCCATCGGTTGTTGAAATGCAGTAACGGCTTTCGTCAGAGAAGATGATGTTACGCCATTGTCGATTTCGCCAATTCTGTCGCTGAGTGGCCCACTGAAGACGAGCTTGACGGTGTCGAGGAGTAAGAATAGGTCCTCTTGCTGGACGGCGACATCTCATGTTTCTAGCAGCTAATCGCCGACGAACCGTATCATCACTTATGGGTCGTCCATGTGTTCCAACAGTGTTTCTGGCAGTTTCGGCAGCTGGGGTGAACCGATTCATCAAATGGTGACGAACAATGCCTCTATTCTGTCTAGGGGTAGTGACTTGGGGTCTACCACTCCGTGGACGGTCATTTGTGCTGTTTGTTGCATTGTACCGTGTCCGTAGACGTTCAATTGTTCGAACAGCACAGTTGAAGTCGTTGGCAATAACTCTGGCAGATTGCCCAGCATCCAATCGACCAATGGCCTGTTCTCTCTGTTGTGGAGTCAGACGTGGCATAGCTTCTGTGTCCACACTGATACTAACACTCTTTAATTTTCTCCGGCCTTTTATACCCATAAAGGAGCATGAATTTCACGAACATTTAAGATGTAAGAAAAATTACCGCCAAGTGTGTCCCACGAGCGGTTTTAGGTACGGTCGCTCTACGATATCAACTGAAAATTATTCAACCGAAAATTTAATTCACAGGTAATTTAATCTTACCTGGTGATGTAATCGTAATACTGATTATATAAAAATCATTAATTAATATTTATTTTGAATTTTGCTAACATTTTGAAAAAGCGACGTTTCTTTTGCGGTTCAGTATATTTTACTCGATTTTATCCTTCCTTATCAACCAATTTTACAAAAGTTACCCTTAAACATATATAACATTAAAGTTATATACCTGCAAAACTACTTTCGTTTGGACATGTTGGATATGGATTTAATGTTTTATCTCCCAATAGGTTCTCCACAAAAGACCCAATCCGTTTCAAAAACTTTTCTTCCTGCCAGAAAAAAAATATGAAAATAATTGTGTAAAGATAATTTCAAGTAAATACTATTTCATTTCCAACTTTAATTCTCCAGTTAAATAGTTTTTAATTAAATCGTTTGGATACAGATATCGGCCAAACGATGCAAAAGAGTTAAAATGGTACTCCAGCAAGACGTCAGGCTACATCGGTAGTTTCTTGATTTAATAGGGATTGAAAATAGTATGTACAAATATTAATGCAAACGAAGACATAACCGTTAAGACAGCTATCAAAACTGTTTATATAATCCATGTTATTTACAACATATACCAGTGAGTAACATCGAGAATTTATTATAAGGGTCAGATAATTTTTTTTTCTCCCAAACTTCATAAATTGAGCTGTACTATTTTTTTTTAGTTCGACTCCTATCTTTTCGACTCCTATCTTTTGGGATTTTTTTTTTTTTTTTTTTTTTGTTAACTGTTTGTTTTTGTTGTTTGGTTTTACTCGCTTTTTGCATATCCCAGCGATGTCTTTCTGAATTTTCATACCTTGCCACCTTCCAAGGATTTGCTGAGCAGGCGTCCTGCTTCGTTTTCTTTAGTTTTCATAGTCTGTTATAAAAAGCATACATTTTGTAAAAATATATTTTAAAAATATTTACACACGTAATCTGTTTTAAATCTTTTTAATCTGGTAAAGCCCAGTTGAAATCCGCACTTCAATATTTATGATTTATCTGTGTTGTAATTTATTTTGATTCATTAGTTACTACAGCGCCGCATCTCTTAATTTTAGAAAGGAATAAGTCATAATAATAACCGCTCAAGAAACCCAGAATCTTGATTTCGGGTTTGAAATACATCTGACAAGTAGTATACATTGAGTGCTTTAAGGCCCCACGACCCAATGCATTTATAAAAGATGCCGTTTGACGTCACAGGAATCTGAGTTAATAAAGACTTAAGTATGTAATTTGATTGATAAGAATATATTTGTCATTGCAAGTTATTATTCTTACCAAAATGTACACCCGGTGAACCTTGCCGTTATACTAATTGCCTGTATCAAGTCAGACTGTTGTTTATGTTTTGTGCACTTTTATGCTGTTTCCTTATTTGGGATTAATGGCGTTAATTGATTACCATGTCATTGTTTTTTTTTTATTATTGATCCGAACCAAAGAAGAAATACGTGGAGATATTAATTGTCATGAAACAATGAGCCGCCAAATTTTAATTGCGAATCATATAAAAGAAGCGACAAAGCAATACACACGAACTGAAATGGAAATTTTAATGTCCAGATTGAATGTTTGCGATTAATAAACGTATTTCATCATATATATTGAATAGGTTTTGTTCCTAAAAACCTTCCATATTTTATATACTAATTGCCTGTATAATGTACCAAGAGTCAAATCAAACTGGATTTGTTTTTGTGTTTTGTGAAGGTTTGATGACATGAATTGATTGGAACGTATTTTCCTATTATTCGATCTATAATTGACATGAACCAGAGATGAAATACATGTACCCTGAGAAAATATAAATTTTCGTTAAATAACTAATATTAATTGCGAATCATATAAATGAATGAAAAAGGTAATACTCACAACCTGAAACTGAAAGTTTAGTTACTGTGCAGATTGAATGCATGTGAAGTTTTAATTTAAGAAACTTACTTCTTCATATAGATTTTGTAGGTTGTATCTCAAAAAACCGTCCATATTTACTATGTATTTAACCAACATTGCAGTCAACTCTACTTTGTTTTCAAGTATTGCTGACTTGAAAGAATGCCATATGTAGGTCTCATCAATTTGAAGTTCCTGAAATATTTAAAATTGAATTTACCATGCTGTCTCCTTAGAAATAATTGGATCTAAATAGTTCTTTGGTGACGTTCCGTCTATTATGACTTTATAAAAAGTGAAGTACATGTAACTATTCCAAATATACATCTGTCACATGGTCACATATGTCCTCGTATTTTAAAGTTCCAGGAGTAATGTAAAGAATCAAACGCGAATCAAGGTGCAATATGGCGAGTTTCAGAACAATCGAGTATGATTTCACATGTATGTAAATCGGCAAGCGAACTTTGGAAATCTCATTCGACGGTGTGTGAGATTTCTGCATCTATATTATTAACTGTCTTATTTGGAAACGTTTTGATTTTACCGATCACAATTTTATGGTGAATATAGTCAAGTATATTAACTCAGAAAAAATGTTTCGACGTTTTCAGGTTTAAACCCTTCTTTCCTTTTACAAATAAAGTTGTGTTTATTTTCACGCAACGGATTTTTTAGCTTGATATTTGACTTAAGGATGATCGCTGGTCATGTTTTGGTCTTTTTGTCAGATTTTTCATACATTTTTGAGAGACTGAAGTTGTCAATGCAAAGACAATGAAAAATCCAGAGAAAACCCATTTTCTGCAAATTTGCAAGCCCTTATAGCTCTAGAATGAGCCCATGAACCTATATTTTGTTCTTGCTTATTTGTTTACTATTCATATGTTCTCTCAAACTAAAACACCTATTTCAAATCCTATTTATTTTCCTATTAGACCAGCAATTCATCAATGCGAAAATGACGAAAATCTGACAGAGCTATGAACGAGGGAGATAGTACTTAGTTTTATAATTTTGTAACACTTAATTTAAAGTGTCAATTTCTGGCTAAGTTCTTTTTGCTAAAAATGAAATATAATTTACCGTCATGATCTTATAAGGTCCGGATACCTGAAATGGATATTATATACCTCAGGTGGAGCAAACTCAAAAATCTCTTGGATAATGTCCCCTCTATTCCACATGTTCACTATTTCTATCTGATCTTTATAATGGATTTCTGCAGCTTAAATATTAATAGAATTTTAAAAGATTTAATTTACATCAACGATGGATACATTAATCAAACTTTATATGTTATCGTGTCATGAGTTTTTAGTTTTATTACACAATTACATTGTTTTTGTAAGCCTTTTTTTATTTTTTAGCACATTTTCGGTTATTTCTTTTTGGTTTCTACTTCTAAAAGTCTCCAGAAGTGTCGAAATACATTGCCAATGCCGACAGATTGTTAAATGCCATTTAATTGACTTTGTTTATAAATCTTGCATTATTCCTCGGTACCAAAGTCAGGAATATGACAGATTTTTTTTACAGTGGCGACCGTCTTTTACAATAGTTTAAAGACGTGTGACTATAATTTGGAATACATAATGTATGAGTTCTTGATTCCTTATTCAGTAATTAAATATTGTTAAGGTAAACATCTAACAGATGCTTTCATATTTGTTGAGATCTTATCAAAGAAAGTGTTTGTGATATTATTTCTTTTGCAAAGTTCGTGCTACAATATTTATTTTTATGTTTATTGTGCGTTTAATATTGATGTGTTATTAGTCCATTAGTTTTAAAGACTATTTCCAATTTTATTCAGCCTTGCCCCAATATAGTTTCGCCGTGATACATGTATGGCAAAACTATTGCCAAGGCGGCGTTAAACACAGTTCAATCAATCAACCAATTATCAATCGAAAAGGTGGCATATGTTTTAGTTATATGTACTATTAGGTAACGTTTTCGGAATTAAATTCACCAAATATCTGGAAATACATTGTTGTCGATATGAATTTGTTGATGAAGGCTTACATTTTAAATTTAACTAGATATACTAGTCAACAAAGGAAACGATACAGGGTAATGCATTTTTTATATATTAATAATTTCAAATAGCTGTACTAAGCAGAAAAATAGACCCACAAGTCTGATTTTCACAGAAGATTGTTTTCTCACCAACAGCATGGATTTTGTGAAAAAAGTTTGAAATAAAAAATTCCAATTTTTGAGATTTCAAAAATCACATTTTTCTACCCGAAATTAAAAAATCAATACTTTTATCCCGCTATGTGAATCAATATGTCAGTCTGACAAAATATTTTTTTCTATTGATTTCATCCACTGGATTTTCATTTTACAAAATGTGTGTCGAATTTCTTCTCGATTTTCCGCAAAATTAATTTAATCCTCTTTTTGGAAATTTCCCTTTTCCACCATTTCAAGTATTTTTCCAAATTTCAAAATGAGATGCATTAGATCAGGACATGAAGTACCAAACCACTGTTGCCCTTATATTACGTTTTTTAAGGGATTACCAAGATATTTGGTTTCGAACTCGTGTGTCGTTACTTTTGTTGACTAGTATATAATTATTACACACAGCGTGACATATGTTCCCCCGACGTCCCCATTGCCATAGGGCCTCCTAATATCAATTTCTACGGCTCCCTGAATTTTTATGATTTTTTTTCGAGTGGCTGTCATCTTGGAATGGTGGCCATCGTGGATTTCCCAATATGGCCGATCGAAAGCACTTGTAATGACCTATTTGTAAACTAATTGTCAAGTCAATTTACGTTTCTACTGAAACCCCTACATCTTTTGATCGCCCTAAACGTATTTTCTTATCTCCCTATCTTGACGTGATTGTTATTTGGAGAAACAACAAGCATGGGGCTATATCTGTATAAACTATTGAAATCATTGAGTAAACGGCTTCCGAGAACTAGAGTTCTACGTTTTGTTTGCCAATTTTTTACGATTTTTTTTTCGACTTTCAAGGATGCCATTTTGAAAACTGCCATCGACCGGAAGTTCTTAAAATGACAAGGCACAGCTCAAGGTGACTATTTGATCTTTGTGTCAATTTTAGTCGCAAACCCTTCAGCCGTTTTTGAGAACACTCGCGGAGAAAGCTCGGTTTGACGACAGGAGAAACGGAGTAAAAACAATATGCTCCCCACTTCGTTGGAGGAACATAATAATAAATACATCATAACAGAAAACAATGTCGAGTTTCATTCGATATAGTTGATAAATTGATAACTGACTCATAAACGTTCTCGAAATTCTGTATTCTCTAGTTTTATTCCATAAATTCGTTATTTAATTGATCTGGTTTGGTGTCATATCAAACTCGTAACCAACTGACAATCAATCAGTTCATTAGAAAACCAGAGGTCAAATGCATAGTCGGCAATTCAACCTACATGTAATGCGTAGAACTTCAGGATTTTTCTATATATGGATTTTAGTTATGAGTCAACACTATAACTGCTTTAGATACAATTTCTTAAATATATTTCCATTACAAATTGTTACCTTGTAAAGTTTGAAACATTATATCCTGTATGTATTTATATAATGTTGTTGTTTCTTCACCCAATTTGTATACATGCAACTAAAACGATATACTAAATATATTTCATTTCAAGAGTTATTTCGTAATAAATAAACGAAATCAAATGAATCCTTCAAATTCACCTACGATGATACAGACTTTTTAAATCTCGTTGATATATTCTACGAATTAAAAAGTAATTTAGAACCAATCTTAAAATATTTTTAACCAGCCCTTTAAACAGAAATAATGAATATACAAATCGATTTTTGTTTAAATAAATGGCTAATAATGTATATTTTACTTAGTTTGTGCATTGATTTCAAAAAATATGTCCATACCTTGCAAAAATGTCAGAAAAACAAATTATTTTTCATTTAAATTGTGGAAAAAAAATTAAAATCCAAATTTCACTGTGTATAATGACCAGTTGTCTTACAACACACTTCGTTTAGACAAGAAAACGTGTTCATTCTCATGTAAATAGTTGTTTACTGATTTATTTATTTATTATCTCTTTAATTTTTTAAAACACATTTTAATATAATACCATTTTAATTTGCATATGAAGAAATACAAGAATTTCATTCGTCGGAAGAGCAAAATAATAAAAGTTTATACATCGATAAACCCCTATTCGGCAAGAATATTCATGCGCTTTCTTGATTATTTAAAGTTTCAAAAATATCAGGAAAACATTAAATGTGACGAATGCTGTAAAAGAATAAATTTTAAGACTGATACTGACAATAATGGTTAAAATTTAATGAGAAATGGTTTAAAAACTGATGAAAATTGCGTTTTCGAAAATTCCGCGAAAAGTATCTTTTTTTAGTTTCTTGAGCATCTCCTTAGAGCAATTTCAAACGATCTAGCGAAGAAAGAAACTAATAATAGTATCTATTGTACAAATAAAAATGAAGGATGACTGTTACAAATATAAAACCAAAAACCTTTTATACACTAAGTTATATTTTGATTATTCGAACTATTTTGATTCCAATCAAAATTCTATCAAATCAAAATAGTTTTTCTTGTTTTACATGTAATAATTTCTCTGATAAAAAGAAACACCCGGCCTGAGATTAAGTGTATCTAGCGTAGCATTTTATAGCATGCATAGCCTCGGTGCCTGATAACACTGAATAAGTAGCATCTATAATTTAAATAGACCGTCCTCAACTTAAAGATTACATACATCTTCCTTTAATCTTAAGACTTCCTTGACCTCCAGGAATTGCTCCTCAGCTGTTTTCTTCGAGGTCGAGTCCGCACAAAACTTTTCAACTGAAGCTTTCAGAGAGTTCGTTAAAATATTGTGCTTTAACCTAAACAAATCAAATTTATTTAATAGTTATTCATTTACTTTAATTTTCATACAAACGGCATATAGGGCCTGTATTTCGTGTGTTGTACCCACATTTTTTTCCTAGCCTCCCCTTTTTCTCGGAAATACTCCGTTTCATCATTGTATGGAACAGAATAAAGGCCATATCACACTATTATAGAAAGCAAATCGTGACCAAATTTTTTAGACTGCTACAGTATGTCAGAGAAAGTTTCTGGCTCTGCGTTAACACACGTTAGGGAATCCTATGAATGCTGTTTCGATACGAATAAGTAAACCAGTGAATTATTAAAACATTTTCTACATTACATAGATATCTGATTTATATTTGTGTCCAGCTCCTTTAGAGCCATAATAATGGCAAGAAAGTTAATTATGTTATATAATTGTCTTTCGTCCAAATTGAGAGTATTGAATGAGTAAAGCAAAACATCCGGCATGGATTAAGCCATTGCAATGCATTATTGTTTGCCATATCTTATCGATATTATCTGTTCCTGTGCTACGTTCTTTTATCAAAGAAAGTACGGTAGTCGTAAGGAAACGGCTTTCTAAATGTCATTTAACATTAGATCCTTAGACAGGTGGTTGATATGAGAATCTTTGTGTTGCAAAACTTCTAATATTCATAAAATTTGCACACCAGAGTCTGACACAGTGTATATTATTTTCATACAATGTTTTGATGTTTTAAATTAGTAACATTTTCAATTGATTATGAGTGAAGTTCTACTTTTTTGTACTCTGTTAACTATATGGGTATGTTAAAAGTTAATTTGAAAAGTATCGCAAAAAGTTGAATATTTTATTTCTGAAAATTTTGATGTTCAAAATTCGTACACTTCCAAAACTTCTGTTTCGAACAGATGCAATTCTAGTTTTTGGCCCATAAGTTGCTGCGGTATGTATAAATGATGATTTTTAAGACTTCGCAATCAGTGAAATCATTAAATTCTAGATAATTTGATGTCAAATTTATTAGATATCGAACATTTCTGTCTTCATTTCAACTCTATGAGTGACGGTATCAAAAAACTAGTTTTTAATATATCACAACTAAATAATCGCCAATTTATTGTCATAAATGGTCTTGGGTAGAACCGTCCAGAATGGTTCCATGGAAGAACTGACTCTATATGGTTCTAGGGTAAAAATGTCATAAATGGTTTTAGATTAGAACTGTCCAGAATGGTTAGGTCAGGACACACCCTGTCATAAACGCTTAAACAAATGTCAGGATGACAGCGCTAGAACCGTTCTAGAACAGCTCGTCTGACAGTTTAGGACAGTTAGAGGGAGGTTAGAACTAAGCACAGCTGTATGTAAATTTGCTAGTATTTCACTGACAAGCGTCATCTAGTATACAATCTTAATATAAAAAATTATTTAAATACAATTTTGATTTTTAATGATTTTGATTGTATAATCTTTTTAAAAGTTAGTTACACATATATTTAACATATGCACGATAGAGGTAAAATACGAAAATGTAGTACTTAGCTATTGACAAGCATAGTCTAGTATAACATTTTAAGATCAGAAAAATATTTAAATGAAATTTGATTTTTTTAACCATAAAATTGGTTGAATATCCTTACTGGTTATTGGGTGACCAACCTAGTGCGCTCAGTTGAACGACAACTTGCAATGAAATCTGCTACTCCACCAGAGTTTTGTATAACAACCACTGGGATTTTATTTTCAAGTGATGTTTTTATGTCAATCATTATATCTGGTTCTCCTCCAATAACAACCATTACAACTGGAATTTTCAATGATTTTTTCTTTTCTGTTTCTGTTATTTTCACCATTTCTAAAAAACAAGAAAAATACAGTTTGACTTTAGAACAGTAAAACAATCTACGAAGAGGATAGTGTATTAGTGTGACTATAGATATTCAATATTTAAATAAATTTATATTAATAAAATAACAATCCAAAGATACTTACATTAGATACAGTTAATTTATACTATGCTGTATACGACGCATTTCAAGGAGTTACCTCTCATCAGCAGCATTAAAACCGAAATATTTGGAAGACCAAAAACCAAACTTATATTAAGCAAGAAGTACTCAACCAAAAATACCGAAATAGGAAGCCAAATTTCAGCTAAGGAGATCTACCATGTGCAATACAAGGAATGAACCCTTAGTATTTCTATTATTTTTGAATTTTGTTAAATACAGGTAATTTCTATAACAAATCAATGAATAATCATGTCAGACAAGTCTGACGACTGGGTTTGCGAATACCCTCGGGGACCTAGGGTCCACCAGCAGAGGCATCATCCCAGGAGTTTCAAAATAACAATCCAAAGATACTTACATTAGATACAGTTAATTTATACTATGCTGTATACGACGCATTTCAAGGAGTTACCTCTCATCAGCAGCATTAAAACCGAAATATTTGGAAGACCAAAAACCAAACTTATATTAAGCAAGAAGTACTCAACCAAAAATACCGAAATAGGAAGCCAAATTTCAGCTAAGGAGATCTACCATGTGCAATACAAGGAATGAACCCTTAGTATTTCTATTATTTTTGAATTTTGTTAAATACAGGTAATTTCTATAACAAATCAATGAATAATCATGTCAGACAAGTCTGACGACTGGGTTTGC
Organism: Mytilisepta virgata; assembly: GCA_028015205.1. Classification (NCBI taxonomy): domain Eukaryota; kingdom Metazoa; phylum Mollusca; class Bivalvia; order Mytilida; family Mytilidae; genus Mytilisepta; species Mytilisepta virgata. The sequence goes on along the minus strand of CM051510.1, from coordinate 36,188,618 downwards.
GAATACCCTCGGGGACCTAGGGTCCACCAGCAGAGGCATCATCCCAGGAGTTTCAAAATAACAATCCAAAGATACTTACATTAGATACAGTTAATTTATACTATGCTGTATACGACGCATTTCAAGGAGTTACCTCTCATCAGCAGCATTAAGACCGAAATATTTGGAAGACCAAAAACCAAACTTATATTAAGCAAGAAGTACTCAACCAAAAATACCGAAATAGGAAGCCAAATTTCAGCTAAGGAGATCTACCATGTGCAATACAAGGAATGAACCCTTAGTATTTCTATTATTTTTGAATTTTGTTAAATACAGGTAATTTCTATAACAAATCAATGAATAATCATGTCAGACAAGTCTGACGACTGGGTTTGCGAATACCCTCGGGGACCTAGGGTCCACCAGCAGAGGCATCATCCCAGGAGTTTCAAAATAACAATCCAAAGATACTTACATTTAAACGCATCTGACTTTTAACAGGTAGGCTAGTGATCAAAACATGCTGGTTACCTTATTGCTATTGACCGTAGCAAGTTTGTACACATTTATGTGATAGTAACTTCTTTACGTGAAGATTTTAAAGGTACAAATCACATGCATGACAGTAACTAGATTTGTTGGTATGCAATATATATATACAAGGAAACTTTCATAGTGACAGATTAATTCAGTCATGAACACCTTAAAGATGGTCATTGGTGAGAGTTTTAATATATAGATTTTCAAATTATTTTATATTTATATATATGTTGAAATCAATAACAAAATAATAAAAAGAAAACTATATGTTTCTGAACTCGTTTCTAAGATATAAGGTGTTTAAAATTTGCCGGAAAAACGGTCTCTCTACATTTTTCCTTTGATTTGATTTTAATAGAAAATGTGATGAATCTTTAAAGTTGTATAAAAATTAAACTAACATATATAATTAAATAACATTTTCTCATTTATATCTTAAATATATGTATGATAAATAAATAAAAGGAAAATAGGGGGTTGCTGAAAACAGAGCATGCAGAGAATCAACAACCCCTTGGCAGTGTTTTGCATTAATTATACTGCTGTCTCATAACTTAAAATTTGTACCATACCTAGTTGATCTTTGCCACGCTTTATCTGCTTTTCTGGAATACCTAAAATTAAATCAGCTGTTTATAATATGGCCGTCGAAAAGAACTTTCTTTTTTATGATGTTAAAAGGATTGTTTGGGGATTTATTGGCGAAAAAGGGTCATCTTATATAATCTCAACTGTAAATATTAAAAACAGATCGTTAGCTTTTTATCATAGAGGCTAGGGACATGCATTGATGATCGTCAGAAAAGAGCCTCATGGTCAAAAGTGAGGTTCCTATTTTAAGTTTGGCTCTCTCTCTCTTTCAAGCAAACCGTTCTCACAAACCGTAATGATACAAGTAAATGATATCGATTTGGTATTTCTTGACTTTACTTATAAAATGGGGAAAATGCAAGTTGACCTTTAATGCATTTTCCCTGCTCTTTCCGGTCGTATTTTGAATATATTGCTCCGATATTTGGTGATTTCGTTCTTCACTAATATTATGTTATGCAAATACTCTATGGCGGATAGTAAAGAAGTGTACTTATCATGAACGGGTTGTCCCATCCTATTTTCTAGTATAACGTCGTGAATAAATGCAAAGGCTCGCTAATAACGCACAGAAATCTGATGGTTACTTAAAATCTTTTCAAAGTAAGGGATACAGATATGAAGTTATGTGTAATTAAGTGTAAATTTGTCGTTCTCCCAGTGACTTGAAGACTTTAAATTTATATTGGCCTGTCACGAATACTGCCGATTTCTATTGAACTCTATAGCGTAATCGCATCAAAACCTTTATGGGAGTGTTATTTCATACTTTTTCGTTTCGAACAGAGATCGTATACAAACTGAAGCTACGAGAGCTTTAGCTACAAATCTAGTTTTACAGTTAAAACGAACACATGTTCACCCTAATATTCAATTATGTACCGTCCAGTCTAATTTGTCAGTTCTAGCAAGCGGTCACCTTGTTGGTAATCATACTTTATTGCTTTTTATAGGATGTTTTATAAACCAGACTGTCAGGATAAATAAGGAGGAGATTCGGATGCCCATAAACCCGGTTTAATCTTAACACTGTTCAATGTCTGTTGCAAGTCAGACTATCCTGACTGTGTTTATGTTTGTCTTTTGTGATATTTAATGTGATGTTTTGTACGGATTTCTGTCTGGTAGGTTGGTCTGATTGATTGGTATATCATTATTGACCTTTCCTCTAATCAATTTTGTTGTTCATTTCTATGTTTTAATTAACAGAAAGATTGCATTGGCCAAATTACAATCATTAGTGAACTGGGTTTCTGGAAGGTATTCCATAAGATAATTATTTAACTTGATACGTATTAAGATGAACAAGTTAAGTTATGTAATTCAAATTTGATAGAATGTTGTTACTGATTCTCTACTTTTTCATGTAGGTAAGCGGCACGCATGTATCGACAACAAAATGACATATAAAAGAAACACTTTCGAAAATGCGTTTGATATAAGTAATATTTGGCAGCATAATAAGTGTATTAGTGGTTCACATTCCAGTATAATTATTTCATCACTTTTTTAACAATTTCTTACCCTTTTCATATTCGTATATTTTTGACTTTCCAATTTTGGATATGTGCTCCTCCAATTCCAACCGCACCTTTTTAACTTTCTCTTCACTATCGATCAGGATAAAGTGAGAATGATTTGGTTCAAATGGTAATAATTTTTTTATTTGTTCCTTAAATATACATTTTTCCTCACATTTCTGTAATAAATATAAAACAATGTGAATCAAGTTTGCAAATAGCTCTGTAAACAGGTTATTTTCTTCTCTTATTAATACCAAGCAATTGTTATACAGTATTTCAAGTCCGTTTTGCACATATTTAATACAGTTCAATGCTCAACTAAATCCTGATAGCATTAAAAGTACAGGAGGTACAATATGTGGTAGACTTAATTTGGGTAGCATCCCTTTAGATACGATTTGAACATCCTTGGGTCATTGGGCGGTGTTTAACTGTAACCGAATGACCGTCCAAAACAGGAGTATTAAAAATGTGCTGTTGGATGAAAATTGTTAAAATGTTTGTTAACAATTGCTTCACAAGGACAAATATGAAAATGTAAGGAAAATGGCGTCAATAAGACCTCATTGTATAGGTCTTGGCCTAACTTAGAATATGTTATTATATCTGAGTGTCTGCGTTATGGTTTTCAACACGCAACAACAGGCCCATGGTAATAATCAATAGAATAAAGCAGGAAACATTTGAGTATTCAACTAAATCTAGAATTAGTGCCGGTAACGAATAGAATAAGGCAAACAAAAAACAAAAATAAACCGGTCTCAATGAATAATTGTTCAATACTTTGGATAGCAGGTACCACAACCCTCTCGAATACATGATTGGCTGTCGTAATTCATAATTGATTCCATATAATTTATCATAAAAGTAACATATTGATCTTCAAAAAGAGTCAACAGATCTTCTCACCGAACTATATTTCCTCAAGTTTCCACTTATGTTTGTTGAATTGGTAAATACTGAACTAAAATATACACTACGGATGAAAAAACGGTAAACACTTCACCTCTACATGTACAATGTAGATTAAAAAAACTATCAGTGAAAATAAAATGGAAGAAGATTTCAAACGATCTCTGTTTGATAAAATCTAGTTCAAAGTATCAACCAAGAGGTGATAGGGTTATTGTCGTACGTTGGAAATGCAAATACAATGACACGAGACAATAATATAAACCCTTTACAGATACAATGAAAAGTAACGAGGTTGTGTGTGTTTGAGTACTTAACTATCCACCTAAATCCTGGGTTTAGACCGCTTTCTTACTGTTGATTTCATTTTTTACTTTGCGATATATCATTATATCATATGCTAGACGTCTTACTGTGTGATATTCCCAAAAACTACAAGTGGTTTTTCAAATGTTTCTTAAAAATGAAAGTAAAAAGTATTACACCACGGACACTACCCGTTGTTCCCAATAGATGTAATATAATGAATTATTGTCTTTTACGCTGCTGAAATGTCTAAAATATTTAACGAGGGCTCGTTTTCTAACTTGCGTATGCATTTCATCGATTTTTGCATATATGTGACGTTACCTCAAACAAATGTGACGTTGCAGAATATGTGCAAGTTCCGTTTCAGATTATTTGGTCCATGACGACTTTTATGGCATACCTAATTTTTATTTTAATTGTACAGAATAGCAGTGAAGTCCGGAGATTTTCATGAAAACAAAAACAGTTGCCGAAATATGTGAGACACACAGTAGAATGTTCGACAGTGGAGGACATGCCTGAATTTTATATACAAATTACAGTGGGATGGTGATTATATTTTGTAATTGTAACAATGATTAATAAATATTATAAACATCAATTTAAAGATAAGATAAACGTTCCATCTTGAGGAAGCCATTCGAGATAAAAATCGACAGAAATGGATAAAAAAAAACTATACAGATAATATACTCTCATTGATTTGTTGCACGCAAATTTATAATTTCGTGTTTTTATGTTTAAAATTATATTAATTTTATGGAAGACATGAAATACCATAAATTCATCAATATTACTCTGTGTACTCACAATTGTTTTGTCCCATGAAGCAAACCCAATAGTGACAATATCTCTCCTACCATTTTTTACCCTGTATTCATGTACTGCTTGTCCAACAAATTGAGACACGCCTTCATCTTTGCCGTCGGTTATGATCCAAGCACCTGGTGAACAAAAATGGTGTTTAGGCATGATAATACATGAATATTTATCTTATAGTATTGGAAAAAAGATATAGTTATAGTTGTTCTCGAACAAGTACTAACAATTTACTGGTAAGGTTCACATAGTGTTCTCCTTACACTAAAAGTAATTAATATAGTTACGTCCCAGTCAGTTTTAGAATGGTGCTTTACAATACCTTCGTCTCCAGGTTCATCTCTTGATTTTCTGTCGAATTCCATTGATTAAAATCATTCATGTCACTCATTTCATTAAAATTAAATTATAAAACTGTCTTATGATTCGTTTATGGCATTTTATACCCCGGTTGAAGAATTAAATGGTTTGTATAGAAGTTGATAGTTATAAATATCTACAAAAGGATACCTGCGAGATAAAATGGGCAATGGGCAAATGTTTGAAGACCAAATTGCAAAAAAGACAACCAACAGAGTAAAAAACAAACACATCGCAAACAAATCAGAAATTAAACAGAATAAGACAGACCAAAAACAAAAGCACTTGCAATATTAGACCGTTAACGGCCTCTTTAAAAATTGGCCTGTAAGGGTGGACTTCAGGGAGCTCTCTTTATATAAAACTAGCCAATTCGCCGATTCTATTCATACGGGACAGTCAATGCTTTATGACTAATACAATTATTTTCAAACAAAAACACTTATTTGCTTCACTTTCGTAACTATTTTTCCAAAACGTTTACAATTTTGCATATCTCCTTAATATTGAAATTCTCATCAATAGCAAGAGTTTGGTATAGATGACGAACGTATGTCTACTTTTCTTATACCTGTTTGAAAACAAAATTTTAAAAATGTCGGAAACAAACTTTTACAGAAGTGAAACATTGTTTTTTTTAGGATGAAGTTTATTTGAATTAATTCATACATTGATACTTTTTGCACTATTTCTCAATTTTATGTATGAAAAATGTATATATAATACACGTCCCATAACCCCAGCCAAAATTAAAGCTTTCGAATAAGAGTTCACATAAGAATTAAACTGTGCAAAAGTTTTTACGAAGCAATTGAGAAATTGGGAAATCCTTATTTGACGCTAATTCCAAACGATAAAACTGAGCCGTAAAAAGGTTTTAGACAACTTTTTTCTTAGTTTCTACATAAACACAATATTGTTAATATTCTCATATTTTCAAGCTCAAATTATATTACCATCTACATTCTTTTTTGTACATTTTGCTCTTACAATCTGTACAAATACGATCGTTTAACAGTACTTTGCTATGTGTTGTAACTTTTTTGTAAGGATTTGTTTATATTTCAGTGACATGAGATTTTATTTACTTTCTGACAATAGAATACCATATCAAACAATTTTAAAAATATACTAAACTCCATATTATCATATATTTATACATGTATATATTTACGCGCACTTGCAAGTTAACGAACGTCAACTTCAGTGCTTATATAAAGTTTTCTGCGTTATATATAGGCAGACTTGAACGTTTACTTCATAACAATGTAAAACTCAGACGAGCTGCGCGTGTCATGTCGACCACATAGACTGCACGTTTACGTGCCCCGAGCTTGGATCGTCCTGACATGCACCTAGTTGCCACTGGACGTTAAACAATAATTCATCCATCCTGAGCTTGGAATGTGCATCGATCTCCATCCGTTGTTAAGTCCAATTAGAAATCTTTAGTCATACCTTTTGTCCAATCAGCCGTAACGTTATTTAACTTCATCGACTGTGCTCAATGAATTTACAAAGGTACAGTAAAACTAAAAATCGAGTATTTACGGAAGAAAAAGTTACTTATACTCGTTCAAAAGTGAAGACCTGGAAAGTCTTCAATTCGTTAAAGTTCAGCGTCTTTCACCCTCGATTCGATGGGCTCCACTCGGGAAAGACAGGAATGTAAAACTCGTTGACGAATATTAATCTTTCAACAATGTCACACCAAATAGGTTAAGAAGAAAAAATGCGTGGCTAAAAAGTGTTCTGTAGAGAATATTATTTACAGACACTTTAGGGTGTCCGCCTTTAAGACAGCCGAGTCTTATATTTGCTGGAATTTAATCTTTGTGCAATTTGGTATTTTTGTTATAATTTATGGTTCTACACTGGTGAATTAATTAATTAATTAATTGATTGATCATTGGTTGACGTCAAGCAGCAACGACATACATTGTATATATAAAGACGAGTACATGTTGATATGATATGGATATGAATATGAATACGACACTCCTATTTACAAGACCGACACCCTGAGCCAATGCTAAGATGTTGCAATACCAATTATTAGACGTTACTATAGCAACTACTGGTAAAATAAGTACGTTGTTTTTAGCGTGCAAATAAAATAAGTCCAGTTTTTCTCTGCCAGCGGGAATTAACTGTTATTTTACTCTCATCGATTCACGCGATAATCAATGAGAGCAAATTAACTTTCTCGCAAGAATCGACGAGAGCGTAATAACTTATATTTGTCCAGGAGTTTAGTTTAGTATGATAATAACGGTATGTCCTTCAGAAGTCGGTAATATCCATTATTACCAGAGGCCCTCGGTAAAATAACCCTTCCTCGATTTAATAATTATGTATATTACCTTCTTCTGAAGGACATAAATGTATATTACAAGGCTTTTGTTTTAACTCGGGGCATTTGTTCTTTACTGTAGGAATACCTAAAACACACAGATACATATAAAGATGAATATATCACCAAAATACACGAAACATATTTTTTAAGGCGATAAACCGATAAAATATACCTGTAGATTTAACCGTTTTCAAAAGCTGACGTTTCAAGGAATATTTTTCCGTCTCACTAAAGTGCCCGTCAGTGCCAATTATGGATATCACAGCTTTTGGTACCTTGATCCGCCATGCCTCCAGTAACAGTCGAAGCAGAAATTGCGGTTTCGTTCCATTCGATAACCGAAAAAAACTAAAATAATTTAAAGCATATATGGATATATATAATTTTATATATTACGATAATTAAAGGATATTTTGTATACCTAAATGAGAAGCAGCCCTACAATTGTCAGTGTAATACGATTTTTCCTGTCTTATCAGTTGATATAAAAATAATTAATTGCAAATGCCTTAACATAATGCTGGACATGCAACATGTGCAAGTAAACTAAAATAATTATAATGTTATAATACAGTATAGCTAAAAAAAAACGTATTAAAAAATATCGAAATAAATCTGATGCACTGGCAATTTCGTTGACTGAATGTAGTGCCAGAGATCAAAATATTGGAAAACCGGTTTAAGATATAATGATGAATTACATGTAATAAGCGCAACCATCAAAAATCAAAACAATTAAAACAAACAGGTATCCAAACTCAGCTAAGTGTTACCTCTGCGTCAAAAGGAAGAGCGATAGAAATTTCTGGTAATTTTTATCAAATTTTGAACGGAAAATTTAAAGGCATGTGAGTCATGAATCATGCCAGGACAAAAGTTCTTGCTCCTGGGCTAACTGACTTGAAACCACATTGTAAAATGAATATTTGAAATTGTGAACAAACTTTTAAGGGTTCATTCCTTGTATTGCACATGGTAGATCTCCTTAGCTGAAATTTGGCTTCCTATTTCGGTAATTTTGGTTGAGTACTTCTTGTTTAATATAAGTTTGGTTTTTGGTCTTCCAAATGTTTCGGTTTTAATGTTGCTGATGAGAGGTAACTCCTCGAAATGCGTCGTATACAGCATAGTATAAATTTACTATATCTAATATTAGTATCTTTGGATTGTTATTTTTATACAAAAGCTATAACTGTATTAGGTTACCTAAGCCATTGCCGAGCTAACAAGAAAGGGTACAAATTTAACTAATAATGAAAGCTACAAACTAAAAATTACATGGGGATAGTATTCCTCTTGTTCATCTATAGGAAACGTGTAATCGATCTCTCTAAATTTATCTTTTTTAGCATTTTTTGAATGAGATCCGTTTTTTTTTTTATGAGAAGTTTCTTTCTTTCTTTTATCTGTAGGGACAAATCGTATTCTTCCATATTCATTAAGAACTCTGTAAAAAATAATGAAGAAACAAAAACATCAATTCTTTGGTTATTATACCCATTAAATTAGAGTAATATCTGCATTTGTATGCTTTTCTGTGAACTATTCCATGTTTTAATGTTAAGGCGTTAAAAAACTTAGATATGAGTGTTCCCATTCATCACTGGTTAAGAAAATTAATCGAATTAGGGGTCCAATAATAGACGTGCTTCAATAGCAATGCATAACATGAAAAATCGAGAGATAAAAAACATTGTTATACGCAAGAGTCGTATTTGATAAACACCCGACTGACTAGATTTTTTTTATCGTGGTGTCAAACTTTATCTCCGTGATCATGGTGATATTCATGTGGTGTTAATTTTTGGATTTCTATATTTTAGCTGTCTGTTAAGATATACATGTAATTAATATCTCACATATTTTGAGTTTACAACGTTTCGACAATGTGCCCTGCTAGTAAAGTTTTATACCATTTAATATCATAATACGTTTATTATTATCAGACATTCTGTACATATGCATATGCATCATCGTTTTATGATTGTACCTCTATACAAACTTTTAAAATAAATGTTATCTTTTATGTACATTTATTGTATTGTATTTTACAGCGTATTCAACAAACTTACTTTTCATTTGAATTATTTGTGTTATAATGCGAATCATAAGCTTTCGCCAGATACACCTGCAAAAAGACATATAAAAAGACCTTTTATCTTCACTGTTGGTTCTTTACAGGTACAAACAGATAGATGGAAAGATGAAATATTGTTTAACGTCCAGTGGCAACCATTAACTGCATATATCAGGATGGGAACATGTTGATATGATATGAATATGAACCCGGCTTTGTATTAGACCGACACACTCATAACGTGCTAGTTCGCAAAGTACCAGTCCACGGGAAGACATATCATCCCAATCGGACACATTATACAGACTCCGAAAGAACCTGTAATTTTCTCTTACTCCTAAATGCCCCGTGCCTGGCGGATAAAGGGAAAATACCAATTTTAATGTCCTAGGTTTGACGAGGGGGGTCGAACCCGCGAAATTCTGCATTCAAGGCGAACTTGCTACCACCAGAGCACCGAGGCAGTTCTTTACAAAAAGAGAAAAACACGAAAATCCATAGTTCAACCCAATAAGAAGCAAGCAATTTTTTAAAATCCTTTTAGATGATGCAAATTACAAATCATCAGGATACCACAATACCTATCATTACTCTTATTCATAATGTTTAAAGTCTGTCTTCGTCACTGCGTTTACGGACAACCTGTAAATACATTAATCTATTATTTCCAATATACATGTGGGATAATTATGTATTTCTTGCCTTGCTTTAGGGATTTTCTACCGCTGATCATGGCATTGTTTGGTTTATCTTTCTTTGTCATCACTTCATGAGGGCCTAGCGTGTACATGCAGTTCTTCCATAGAGACCACTATTGACAATACTTGCTATATATGTTTATACTTATATATTCATTCAGCATTTTTTCTTTGTTTTATATCTTTAATAGGACCAAATGTAATTTTAAAAATTCCCATATAAATATTCATACTGTGAAGACAATCGAATGTATATTTCATAGGTAAATTTTTGAGCCAGTAATATTGACAATTTTATTATTATACGATGGTCAAGTATATTTTTCCGCTTAATACAGGTATTTGAAATTATGCAAATATGAAAAATGCATTACCCTGTATCGTTTCTTTTGTTGACTAGTATATTTTGAATTCTTAGATTTTAAAATTCATTGTCCAAAACCAAATGTTTTAAAATAATCCGGATAAGAGTTTCATACTGAATACTGCAAAAAGTTTGTATAATTATAGGAAATGCATCCTTTTCTGATTCCAGAATGTACGTTACGTAGTAAGTAACTCTTTGATCTGAATTTATAGCGAGCGCTAAAGGAGCATATAATGCATACATATGGGTCATTTAGAAAAGTCTTTGTTAAATAGGGGCAGCCATATTGTGCTACATACTAAGGATAGAAAAAAGTTTCCTTCGCCGGAAACGGAAGTAAGTAAAGTAAGGGAAATAACTTGCTTCAAATTATAATTTTAGAGTCAGAATCGTGATACCTGAAATGAGTTTCTGGAAAGGGCTACTGCTGTGCTCGCATCATTCGCCAAGCCAACAGCATATTACACTTAATTTTCATAATTATTTATAGTATGCAGTAGTCATCATCTTTCCAAGGACACCGTGATGTAGTGGTAAGTACGTCGGATTGGACGGAAAATTGCCATTCCGTGTTAAAGAAGAACAACTCCATTAGAACGTTGAAGACTCCCCTGTAGATGTCGAAAAGGAATAGGCTAAAATCCCGCTACAAGGGCCACTATCGCACCCTCTTTGTGAAGAGGGATTAGCATAGACTGGTCTAAATTGTTTCACAATTCACTACTAATAAATAGGTTTACACTAAATATCTATAGTATGTAGATGTACTTAATACTCCAACTAAATATTTATAGTATGTAGATGTATAAATTTCTCTCATCAGAGGAACAATATACATTTTAAAGTCTTTTTAAGAACGATTTGGAGACATTACATAAAACAAGAAAATTGAATTAAACATTTACTAAAAAAGGGACAACCCCCATAAAAACAGTAATCTAAAATAAAAGGTAATACGACAGAATAGAGGTTTACCTTAAAAAAATGATAGCATTAAATTCTGTTTTTTTGAAAACCGCACTACAAATAGATTTTGGTATATTTTGAACTATCTGAAATATAATTATATAGAACCACCCATCTCTAATGCTTCTTCTAAGGCAGATAGATTATGTGGTTTTAAAAATATTAAGACAATTAGTTAATAATGTGTTTACTGCAATAAAACGTTGTCACCCATTGTCTAATTTTTAAAATTATTCATGAACCATGTTATATTAGATCATTCAAAACGGATTTTAGTTACACTAATCAATATAGATAAAACTGGTCTTTCGAGATATATATATTTAGTTCCATGTCCAAACATTTCGGCCATGCTCTCTAGTACCATCAAATAGTTTACTTATGTAACTCTGCTACCGTTAAAAAACTTCTACTTGATTTTAATATATGTGAAATTAATATATTTTTAAAGTAAAGACGAAAAGTCAAAATGAGGTTTCTATATCAGAATGAACCAGTTTTACTATAAGACTTTCCAATTAAAAACAAAACCTTCTGTGTACAAAGAGGCTTCATCAGAATGTAAAATGATAACGTTGATGTTTTGAACTATGAATTGTGCAAGAAACTACCATAGGTATAAAATTCTGTGTCTTTAAAAAGTTTCATTTTTATAGTTGCATTTATCGAAGAGAATTCCAATTGCTTATAAAATAATACCTATAATTTATTTACCATTTAATTTCAGTACACGTGATATGTGCTGAAGTACCGATTAAATTCTCCGTTGTATGTACAAAAAGGCTTTTATAGAATGTACTGAATTATTTTTACAGGCCAAGCATAGAAAAATATGTTGCAGATATTTGTAGGCTTGAAAACCAAATCTAATTACTCTGAAGGCTCCACAAATTTGCTGCAATTGAGGAACCATTTAGTAAGATTTTATTTATGAGCATTTATCTTGCGTTGATATAAATACCGTTGGTATTTGCAGTAATTAATGAATCTTTTATGGGACAATTTTTTAACGGAATATTGGAATTACAACAATATGATATACAATTTTAAGTCTAATATATATGTCAATTTGTAAGCAGATCAATTACGTACATGTAATTAAAAATGGGCTTAGAAATGGTGTATGTTATTTAACTGTCATTTAGTACCTTCTTAATAATGAGAGGACGTCCGTGAAACTATTATATTTTTGAAGTGAAGTATATAATGGTTTCGGCAAAAAATCAGCTATTTAGTGGTACAACACTGATTTTGCCGATCCCGAACATATGTTGTATACTTCGGTAATTTCTATCAATAGGGAGTATGACGTTATAGAGGTATCGCGGACTACAAACTGAATACATAAAGCCAACCTACTTATTATATATTGTCATTATATATATCCAGATCATTTGGAATATAGGATCATTGCATGACTACTGGGAAATATGTCCCGAGTAGGATGTAATATTGCACGAGCTTGCGAGTTTTATTGTATGGTAACACCACCAAGATCCCGGAAATAACCCGAAAAACCACCAAAGACATCGTCCTCAATGCAATTTTGCTCTCCGTGCAATATCGACGAATATTACACGCTAATTTTTTTATTACGGTCTACATCAAATATTACGTTGCTATACAATAAATGCAAATATTATTTAAAACTTATTGTTATTATATCTGTGTATTGACAACTTATTTATCTATTTTTATTTTTCACTTCTCTCTTATTTACATAAAGTTTGTAGTCAATAATAAGATTCATTAAAGATAATTCAAAATTCGGATTGATTTTAAATTATTGATTTTTATCCGTATTTTTCAATATTTATTGCAAACATATTACGCAATACACTACTGGTCAAAGATATATGTCTCCAGTAGAGCATTTTGAATTGTTGTTCATCACGACGCGAAAAATTACAGGTTTTGTAGAAGAATAGACCGACCTTGATTCTTAACTGGGAGTATCGGCAAAAGAATACAGTGTGGAAAAATATATGTTGACGTGTTCTAATTTTAATTTGCTTTGTGTTTTTATTAGTTTAGTTATATATGTATCTTTGAAGCATTTTGTTTTGTTATTATTATTATCATTCCCACTGTCCTGATCTCGTAATGCACACTGTAACTCATTACATTGGCCATTTGCAGGTATTCTTTCCAGAGTGTTTTTTACAAAGGTACAAAGATGGCTCTGCCAAATGCACTACTAAGCCCCTTTCAAAACCTTACAGCAATTAATGACGGTCTGTTTTCTGTGAGCTGATTCGCCAATGTTTCTGCACAAAACAAGGTTTAAAAAGCAAGTCTAGAAATACCAAAGGGATATTCGAAGGAGAGAAAAATCGTAACAACTGACAAACTTCGGAGAACAACGAAGACAAGACCAAAACAATACATGCACTACAATTGAAAACTAAAAAATATGAACAACATGGACCCCACCAAAAACCGGGGGTAGACTCATGTGCTCCGGAAGAGTAAGCATTCTCTGCTTCCTGCAGGACACCAGCCATGCTGCCCATGTCAAATCCTTTATGAGGAAGGGATAATATCAATGAAACAGGTCCATTTTCATTTTGGAAACAGTTTTTTCATACCTGTCAACCAAGTCATGATGACGCCCATAAAAATTTAATAAGGATGACTTCAGCTTAGGAGCAACGTACCCCTGTCTGAGCAACGTTTTCTGTCAGGAGCCGGGCTCTGTCCAGGAAGTCAATGTATATGTCACAAGCTCTGGAATAACGTTTGAATTGTGAAATATATACTCCATACGCCGGCGCTTCTCGAATATTGCCGCTCAAAAATGGGAAGTTGATGATTGGAAAGTCAAATTCATCCCGTTTGTTGTAAAGTTTTATTTTCAACCTTCCTCTGGTGACAATTTCGAGGTGAAGGTCAAGATAAGATGCAGACTTGGCAGTGTCTGTGGTATTCTTAATTTCGGGCTCATTGGGATAGATAAGATGTAAGAAATTCCCAAACCGTGAATTGTTGAGTGATCAAGCATCATCTATGTAGCTGAAGCTGAAATTAAAGGTACGGACCAGTCTGATATTAGGTAAGTAGAAGGTTTACTTTGTCAAATAATATTCTGACTGACGTTGGGAGCATGCTGCAATTTCTCATCGACAAAATATTTGTTCAGTTTGGAGGACATGTCTTTCAACTAACGATCGGCATCCGAATGGGGACAAATTGTACGCCGCTTTTGGCCGACTGTTCTTTTTTTCATATGAAGTTAAATACTGTATTTACAGGGGCTACTTAATTGAAAAGAAAAGAAACTAGCCAAGTCCTTTAATTTCAGTTTCCGCTATAAAGATGCCGTCTTGTTGTCACTTAATAATCCTTACTTTAAGGATTAGCTACATGTCATCTATCTCAGTAAACTTGAAACTAAAGGGACCACAGACACACCAATTTGTAGATATGTACTTGTACATAAATAATAATGTGCGATTGAAATATAATCTTTATGACAATCGTGCTTATTTTAATTTTCCGATTGTGAACTTCCCCTTTCTTAGCAGTAACATACCAAGGTCTCCAGCCTATGAGGTTTACATTTCACAGTTGATTAGTTACTGCCGTGCATGTGATTTATACGGCGACTTTCTCGGCATGGCGAGATTGGTGTCACATAAACTTGTAAGACAGGGTTATGGTTAGTCTCTGTTGATTTCATCACTCGAAAAGTTTTAAGGTCGTCATCCCACTGTTTTGTTGCTTTGGTATTCTTTTGCAGACATTTCATAAAATGCATTTTCAAAAACTGTGAATTATTGTCTTGGTATTTGTTAAGAGTAAATTAGTTTGACTTGGGTAACTCGAATTCTGTCCAGTGTTCAAATCTTTAAATTTATATAAATGGACACAGTAACATTTATATTTTGTTTCTTTTGATTAAATATTATAATAATTAAAACCTTATTGGAAAACATAACAGTTTTAAGTGTAAATACAGATGCAGAATTTATTTCGGTACAAAGAAAAGGTCATTTTTCCATAACCTAAAGTAATAAAATGTTCGAGCTGTTTTGTATAACTACAACTTTATAATTACTGTAAAATGCAGTTAGTTAATATAGGATTAATATATATATAGAATACAATATCACTTACCTTTCTTCCATAACCTCAATTTATGCAATAATTTTGCTAGAAAAAAAGTAAAATCGGTTATATCACATTTCAGCAACCTTTTCTGCATTCTCTTTTGTTTGAATTTAATTGATTGATTGAATATTGTTTGTTTGGGACTTTTTGTTTTATCAGGTCAAAAATAAACATTGCCACGGTGGCGATTGAGGTATATTAATAGGGGCTATTTCATCAAGGTTGGTGTTAGAACCAGAAATGTGCGGAAATGTGCGGCTTCATCCGAATATCAAAAGGAGGAATTTTGTTTTCATGCTCTTCAAATACATCCTCATAAATATGGTTGAAAACACAGTCGTAGGCAGGATTTGAAGGATACGCTTTCAGCTTGATTATATATTTTAGACCAAGTTTGTTTGAATTTGTTTGAATTTAAACCTATTACGTGTTGGCTATAACAGGTTTCAGATATCTTGATTGATTTTCCCATAATGTTCAATAGAGTTATGGTTCGACGTTGCAAACAGGTAAAGTTGTACAATATAAGGATAATTGGTATTATCAAGATAATTTAAAAAATCGTTTTTCAATTTATTTTCTAATGTTTGAAATCATGGATATAGTTAACGAAGATATCTTTAAATATATTTGTTATGAGCAATTGGTAGACAATATTAGGACGGTCTTGAATGTATAACAAGACTCTGACTTTAACACAACTGTCTTAGGGTGATTTTAAGTTACGATATCCTACCACATATAAATATATTTGTTATGGTTGCTGTGTAACACAATCTTAGAATATTTAATAGATTAATATATGTATTAATAAAAAAAATTGTGACATAGCGGTTATGGACTTTTCGTTTTACACATCACAACTGAAAATGTGACAATCAATCGACGGTATCTACAAAACAAAATTGGCCTGTATACTTGTAAAAATTGTTTGTTTAGTTGGGGTTTAACGTCGTTTTCAGTACATTTTGCTATTTCGCGGCGGTCAGTTTTTATTGGTTGAGGAAGCCGGAGTACCCGGAAAGTACCACCGACCTTCGGTAGGAAAATTGGCAATCCTTGTCAATTAAGATCTTCCCAAGCAAATGGGTCTGTTGTCTTGGATATTTATTCTTTGGCTTAAATACATGAAATAAGAAAAGTATTTTAGCACATGTGAAAAATTTGTCATATTAAAAACTGGCCAAAAAAGTCATACATCAATTTGCATGACTAGGATGAGTCTGCTTCCGCGTTTTTTTTTTTTTTTTTTTTTTTTTTTTTTTTTTTTTTTTTTTTTTTTTTTTTGTGTGTGTCTTGAAACCAGTACTTGCCTTATCGATCTAGTCCTGAGAATGTTTGTAAAACGGGAACCAGCATTTTTCTGCGTGTCCTTTGTTTCATTATTGTTTCTATTTTTTTCTTACTGTCTTGATTACACGTTACCAGTTCATTTCTATTATGAAATATATATTGGCAAAAGTAACGATATTATGATTGAAAATAGAATCTATGAAAATGGATATTGATGGTTAGTTCATTTTCAATATAAAATCCCGATTTGTTTGCACTTCGAGAATTATTTGGGAAAACAGTCAATTATCACCACAATTGACGAGTCGTAAAGCGATGTAATCTGTACATATTGTCCATCAAAATTAGAATCAAATATTATTATTTGTTCTGTTTGCCTACATTACATAAATATCAAAGTTATTTTAAAATTTTGCTAAGTGCACCATAGCTTTAGTAAATGTTTTGTTATAAGTACTCTTGTGATGGATGAAGAAATGCAGCAAACGTTTCCTATTCATTTTGAAGCGTTGTTTCTTTATTTTGTTTTTTTTTTTTTTTTTTTTGTTTTTTTGACATTCCAAAATCTAAGTAAGCTTGAGTTACTTTTGTACATTTTAAAATTATAATAGTTACCACGTTTTTAACGTAAATTTGTGGCTTGGTGGTCTGTTTAAATGATCTTTTGATAACAGACTTTCAATTTTTTCTCAATAATATGTTACCCAAATAACCTATAGTGCAAATAAAACTTTCATTTTTTCAATCTCACTTTTTTCATTGTAAACATCAAAATATGATAAAGAAATTATTTTGTACGCTTTGTTTTTTTACGCTTACACGACTTTCCATGGAAACATCTTACATTACAATGCGAATATATTTAAATAAAACTTTGCTGTACATTTTGTATTTCCAATTTCATTTGTAGTTACCTATGTAGGAACTTATTTGCGTTATAGTTATCCAAAACAAATCCTTCGTTATGAGCTCTTTTACACACTTTGAATTCTTTTTAAATGGCAAGTTCATTATGGTCAGAATTTAATTATATCGCACTTATATGACTTATGTTTCTGATTGGCTGGTGATGTGCTCAAAAGCATCATTTTCCCGCTTTTTACTTGTGTTGAATGCATGTAATGAAATCTGCAATGAAAATTACTTTGTAAATCGTTAACAATGCTTGATTTGGTTATCTCCCTTATATCTATCTTAAAATTTAATGGCTCTTCTGTGTGTAAATATTTAAGAAAAGAAATGCTGAAATAATTCTTCAAACAAAACGTTAAATATACTGTATACTTTGCAAAAGTTTAAGGAAATAAAACATAACTTGTACACTTCATCTGAAAAGTCACAATTTCCTGTTTAATGTGAAGAAACACTGTGTAAGCCTAAGTCAACAACTATTCCTATCGTCATTTTGAATTGTGTATATACGTACTACCTAATTTTTTAGCCAAAGGGGCACATCTGTTCGACCTGAATTCATGGTGGAACAATATTCTAACATAAAAATATATTTAATTTAAAGACATATCTTGGGGATACATGTATTTCAAAAAACAAAAAAAAAAACGCGGGAGAGTTAATAAAAGAAAATGTATTAAATTCATCTACTAGTTACATTAACAAGAAATAATTTTCCTTCAGTCAAAATAAAAATTAGTGTTTTAGACGAAATGCAAAAAGTTAAAATAATATCTTCGAAACAAATAATAAAATAAAAAAATGTTAAGAATCTAAAACAAAATTCTGCCTGAGATTTATTGTTCTTTGGTTAATTCTCTTATTATATAATGTTGCTTACTCATGAAAAGATATCGATAACTATCCTTTTTGTTGATCTTTAGCAACCCAGTCGTCAGACTTGTCTGACATGATTATTCATTGATTTGTTACAGAAATTACCAGTATTTAGCAAAATTCAAAAATAATAGAAATACTAAGGTTCATTCCTTTATTGCACATGATAGATCTCCTTAGCTGAAATTTGGCTTCCTATTTCGGTATTTTTAGTTGAGTACTTCTTGTTTAATATTATTCTGGTTTTTGGTCTTCCAAATGTTTCGGTTTTAATGCTGCTGATGAGAGGTAACTTGAAATGCGTCGTATACAGCATAGTATAAATTTACTATATCTAATATTAGTATCTTTGGATTGTTATTTTGAAAATACTACTGCTATACATTATCTAAAATATTTTTAGACCTGAAATAACTAAGGAGAAATACAGATGACGTGTTATGTATCCCTGGAATAGCAGACAATAAAACTGAATAAATAAGGGTTGAATTTCAGATTTGTGTTTGATCTAGCTATCTGGTATTTTTTAGGGTATCATCAGCTCAATTGTTAACGATCATTACCGGTGTAAAATTGATCACTGAAATGAAAGATAGAAAAATTTGGACGGTCATACATGTAAGTGAATTAATTATTTTAATCTTATCACATTCTTCTTGGTTTGACTCTCACAGCAAAACTGTAAATAGCAGTTTATAATTTCTCAAATTCAATACAATTTATTTCTAACAGTAAAATGCACAGACGTACGTGTATTTCAATCATTTAAAAATGTCTTGCAAACAAATAATAAAAGTCAGAAGTTAACACAGACAAATCGACCGAGAATAACAGAAAAAAGTTGTTAGATCATACATACAAATAACCTGTTGATTCCTACTAGTTTATTGCAAAACATTCTTCAACCTTAACATGCTTAATAATTGTCCGTTGCACTGCCACTCTGCATCTATATGTACTACATATATATGTATGAAGTGTATACAAAATCTTTTTCTAGAACTGGAAAAGAAACTGGCCAAACTTATTTAAATTTATTACTTAGTGTATGTTAGGGTTTGTTTTTTTTCACAAATTTAGTCACGAACAGAATATTTCATTACGCTAACATGCTAGAGGTAATGTTTATACCACTCCTGTATTGTATACCAAAACTTAACAGCACCTCTCATAAAAAAATCCATTTAAAAGGATCCCGAAACAGTTTTATAAAAAAATTCAACAAAAGAAACTAAGTACATGTTTTATATTACCATTGGTCCATCTGAATTGTACAATCGGACATCATTTTACAACCGTACATTACCTGTATGGTATTCAGTTAGTAAAATCCGTTGCAGTTTTATCTTTATAAATGGATGGATGGATGGATGAATTGTTGTTTAACGCCCAGCGGCAGCCAGGTGCATATCAGGTCGAGAACATGTTGATATGATAATGAATATGATCCCTGCTTTGTACTAGACCGACACGCTGAGCCGGATTTTTAATGTCCTAGCTCACGGGGTAACTGTCCGCAGGAAGAAATATCATCCCAGTCGGACACATTATTCTGACTCCGAGCCCACCAGTAGATCTTTGCTCTTACTCTTAGATGCCGCATGCTTGGCGGAGAAGCTTCAAATAACAATGTTAATGTCTTTGGTTTGACCTGGCCGGGGATCGAACCCGCGACCTTCCGCACCCGAGGCGAGCACGCCATCACGAGACCATCGAGGCGATTTCTTTATAAATGACAGGACAATTCTTTGTAATGGTCTTTCTAATTGCAACACTTTATTCTAAACTTTTTATGACGAAAATACATCAGTAAAAATAAATCGAAGACATTTTACAAGAACTCTCTAAAAATTTACATAATTTTTCATTTTTTTTTTACTTCTATTAGATATAATACGGCTAAGATATGTTCGAAAGAGTAAAAACAGTAGCAAATAAGATTTTTCCTGTGCATATTCTCTTATTTCGTTACACTATATGTATACTCTCATTACATTTGTACATAAAAGAACTTATAATGATTTTTTAATAATAATAATAATAAACATAGTAATTAATTATAAATTGTGGCGTAAATTTTACTTTAACGTTTAGAAATTGTCTAAGTTACAAGTTAGTCATCGAGTTAGTAGTTATAACAGTTATGACGTTTATACTTTATATACCATTTTCCTCATAATCTGATCAGAGATACTTTGGTGCTGATATAACGGTGTTTTGAACATTCTGCTCTTAAGGAATTTTGAGCAAAAGTTCAATCCTCCTAATGATGACTTATTTTTAAATTAATTTAAGCAAATAGGATTATAGATTATAATTCATCTATTGAATACAAAACTGTTTATTTGTTGACAAATAAAACTTATTTTTTCAAAGAAATTCAGAACCTAGGGATAGCTCATTTTTACTCATTCCATGAAAATGTATGTGAACGAAAATAATATAAATTTACAGTATCTATACTATAAGCAGGAAACGTGGACAAAAACTTTTCCGAAAACTGGAGCAGGAACTAAATATACCCAACCTATTTACATGCTATTATGGCGTTACGCTTAAAATATTTTAAACAAGAAAAAAAAAACTCCGATTCATTGTATATCATAATTATTGATGGAACATATGTAAATGACTAGGAGACATCATTTTACACCCATTCATAATAATTTCAAAACAAAGTTATGAATAGATATAAAAACTTTGTAGAGAACGATAAAAAAAATCGTTCTTACAATAATATGATTTTGAAATAAAGCCTACGAATACCGAACTTCTTGTTTTTCGATGAAATTGAAAATTTCTCCCAATCACTTGAACTTTTAAATTTATACTGGTCTCCTACAGATACATACTTTCAATTAAAATTAAAAATGATAGATTTTATCATTAAATCCGCTATGCACATATGGGAATGATATTTCTGGCCACAAAATACTACCAATTTAAAATAAAACTTATTGATGTATATAATTAATTTTTTTCAAAAGTCGCATCATAACATATTTATGTTGCCTACGGGAATAAATGATCTGTTGGACCAGAAACAGCTATGATTACATTTACGTTTTGTTTTGCAGGAATGTGAGTTCAAGAGATCATTAAAATAACTTCATAGCAGACTTCGTCCAGGGAAAAAAATATTTTCGTGGGTTTTAATCCTGGTTTTTGGCTTTACCCTTTTGGTCTATTGCCATTTTGTTCTTCAACACTTTGGATTATTGTTTTGGATTTTAACAATTTAGGCCTTGATCACAACTGCTTAGTCGTAAATGAACGAATTGTGTACATTTTGGGCATCAAAATTGGTACCAAAGAATTTATTGCACTTCTGTTATGTTACTTTTCCAGTGGGTAATCATATTTTCAACAGATAAACAAACACTTTTTACTTTCATTACTACACGACCCTATTTACGTTCGTTTCTACATGACTTTATTATCTTTTGATATATTTAAAAAGATAAAATTAAAAGGTTTTACTTCTCAAGGTTTGGTTGATCATTGGAGGTGTCATATTGGGAGAATCTGTGCATGGATGAATCTCGAATGAACGTGTAAACAAATACAAATTTTGTTTAAAGACATGGACTCAGCGATTGAATATGCACACGCATTTTCCAGCAGCGAAAGACGTACACATGGTAAATAAAATGCAAACACACTGAATAAGATCACCCTTTTTGAACCCCGTTAAAGGTTGCAAAGTAGTCGATTAATGTAAAATAATATCACATGTCTTTTTAATAGCTAATGAATATTCACTCAATCAATAAACATGGACGAAATAATATGATAAATGTGTACTTTTAAAATCGTTGTGTGTAAAAATGAAAGTAAGTGTCATACAATCATATATTTGGACATGGTCTCCCTTATTCCTGTGAGGGTATGTATTATTTCTGTCTGGAAGTGCATATATATTTTATATTAAATATGTATATCTACCCTGAAAAAATCATTATCTGTACATGTACAAATGTAATATAGTCCATCTTTGAATATAAAGTTAGCTCTGTCAATTGAGCAAACACTGAATATTGCTGATCGAATTTTGCAATATCATATACCTGTTAGATAAGTTTGATGAGAATAAAACAAAAAGTTGTTCCCCAAAATACTAGCTATTTCATGACGTGAAACCGAAGGAAATATTTGTTGAAGAGGGAACACTAGATTTGTTCTAGTAGCCCTTTCATCGAAATTTCTTTATTGTTGAATTTAAGTTGCTAGAGCTTTAGTTCTGTTGTTTTATTTTATTTTTTTGGAGGGTTTATAACATGTTTGCTTTTATTCTTTTAGTCATACATAAACAACAAAATGGATAACAGGAAAGGTCAACAATGACATACCAATCAATCAAAGAAAGTTGTACAAAAAACTTTCATGAGACTTGTATGTACTTTTACTTTCATTTTTATTTGATGTATCGTTTCTATGTTTGTGTTTATGCTTTTTATTTTTTGGACTGAAATCCTATCTATAAGTAGGTGTCACTTGATTCATGGTGTGTCGTTGATTTTTCCTGTTATCCAGTTTGGTTTTATTTATAATGTGGGCGTCACAGGTAGATTATGTGTTTAAATCTAAAAATTTAGATACATGGTAACACATACAATCGAATGAATTTATGATTTCATGATAGGCAATAAAATACCTATCGGTCGATGTATACGTTGTAGATCATTGTATGCTAACACATATGTCAGCTAATAATGAAAAAACTTCATTACAAGTAGAAATATGTAAATTTTATCTTTGATTTAAACTAATTCTTATTACATGTATCTTTGATAATTTTGCAGCACCCCGGAAACTTTAATCTATAAGCACTAGTTGAATTTGAGAGCAAGAGAGAGAGAGGGGATGGGGAGGGTAAGGTCAGTTAATACATTCAAAGAATATCCGCTTGGCTTGTACTACGTTCAATATACCTCACTAATACATATATCTTCATATATATTTATGCTAAAAAGCGCTATCAAACATAGAAAGTAGTCTTTTTTAATTATTCGAACTGCCTTGAATCACAAGAGGTAGTAATTATGCATTGTGATATCACTAGTGTAGGGTCTATTTTGAAACAAATTTGGTTTTTTGGAAGGAGGTAACAAAACATTTTGAAGTATGTTTGCAGTTGGAAAATTTCAGGTAGAATTAGAGAGAAGCAGAAGCACAAATGTGTGGCTATAGCCCTTTTCAGAAACTAATTTCCGGTATCACGACTCTAAAATTATAATTTGAGGCGAGTTATTTCAATTGCTGGGATCTTCTGGGACGTAGGTGTGTCTTGTATTGTTTGATGTAAGTAAAGTGATAAAGACTTTTGACACGGTTTCAGTTCATTTTCTACGAATTCAAAAGTGAAAGAATGCATTAACAAGACCTATTACATGTCTGGACTTGTGTCAAATGCAAATAAGGTACCCTTCGAAACTGGTGTGGCTAACAATGACTAATTTCAACAAATGTATATTTGACATTTTTTCCCAAATCTTCCAAAAAGTGGAGGTGCACATCTACATAAAATCAGAATACATGTAACTGTGCAAAACTTCAGAAATGCCAGGTGATCGGAGTTTGAGTTTCCGATTACACAAGCTATGTACCCTTCAAACATGATTTGCCTAAAAATGAGCAAGTTCAACAGATGATAAACTTGACATTTTTTCTCAAAGCACCGCAAAAGGGGAGGTGCACATCTTCAATATGGTCAGAGTAAGTCTGCAATATTTCAGAAGTTCCAGGTTTATGGTTGGAGTTTAAGATTACACAATGTAGGTACCCTCTTCTAAGATAGACAGACGGACGGACGGAGTGACTCGACCATTATACCTGTTTATGCATTCGGCGACGCAGGTAAAAATAATGTTTTTGTCAAATTGAAGACTGGTCTGAATAAGTTATTTCAAATCTTAAAATTTTTCATCTTCTTGAGTGCATTCATTTTTTCCATTGTAAATTTCCCATTCAAAATATTATTTGCAATTAATAATACATGTATAAACTTTATAAGACTTGGTAATTTTGTTGTTTTTGTGGTTGACTCATAAATGTTAATTAACCTACATAAAAGCTTCCGATAATTCTTCATTTAGACTTTCAAAATGCAAAAATTCCATTCCGAGAACTGAGGTTTCAAGGCAGTAGTCTATAATTACTGGTATACATACGAATCGATCGACAGAGATATCATATGAGAAGTTGTCTATGTTGTCCTCTAGAAGGACACACAGTAAGTTTTATACATATAACTATACAGTTGAGATGACCTCTCCCCTATGAACAATGTTATAAATACAAAAATGTTATATGTTTAGCATTCTCGATCTATGCAGGAACATAATGTGAACATGTTTATCGCTGTTGAATTTTATAAAATTATCTTCTGATGAAAAGTTTATAAAATTGTCTAAATTAAGAAAAAGCTGGAGTCCAATCCTGTATCATATCTATAACAAGAATATGTTCCTGATTTGTTTAGAGATTCAGTACGTTTAACTGATTTCCTTTATAAAAAGTTACTCAGAGGTGTTTTAATGGCTGTCTATTCATAGCTTTTTTTATATTAAATGCAGCACTTAATCACAGGTATTTTGTTAATGTGATTACACCTTTGCTCATGGCGCCATCTTGTGGTTGTCTTTTAGAGAGGTCTGAAGCTCTTTACTAAAGATGAAATGACGACTCTTAATGTGTGACGAGTCTGTCTCAGTCATGTGTGATGCTGTCGCTTACCTCACATTCTTACATGATCGTATTTTTAAAATCATAGTAATAAACATACAGTACCAATGTTACTTGCTTGTGTATTGCATACACTGTAAGATATATTTAAAAAAAAATCATTCGTTGATTATATTTTTCAGTAATAGTGCAAAAACGGTCAGATAGTCGTATGATAGATACTGAAATTTATAACCCATCTGAGAAATATATGATTTTTTTCTAGATCGATGCCTGTAAGTATAATGTGAATACATGTACATCTTTAATTCTGCTATGGAATGCTCCTTCTATTATATTTTTTAATAATAAGAACTTAAAATATATTAAGCCGAAAATTAATGACACTTTACAATATTCCATGTTTATCTTTTACGCTATGAATTTATTTGTTACCCTTATCAATGGTTAACTCTCTGTTGTAGACTTCATTAATATGATTCATTCAACAGACAAATGAATCGGTCATTTCTATCTTCTAAGATCTTATTGCAGTCAGTCGAGACAGATTAAGATTAAGACCGCTCCATAAAGGTTAAGAACGATGTGTGCAATTTTTAACTTTGCATGTGCTGAGCTGATCTAAAGTTGTCTCGACTGATCTTGATTGATTGTAAGAAAACATGTCTTGATTGATGTAAGATCTTGTTTTGATCTTGTTGTCTTGATTTAACTTGAAAGTATGGTAATGTAGAAACTCAGGATTAAATAACAAAACACAACCATTTAAGATAAAAGAAAAAGTACTGCTAGTGTGCGTGACAGTCTCTAATTCATAATTGATGAATTGTAGTGAAAATATTCAAAAGATATCCAAAATTAGAATGCATTTCTTAACATGTCATTGGGATAAAATAGAAGACATTAAGCTTATCTTTCTCACAATAATGTTCTAATCAACATTTCAAACGTTCTATTGTCTCTATCACGAATTATGTGAACCTCAAGAACGGAATAAACTTATAAAACAAAAGTGTCAATCGAATTATATGTTTGGTTTATTAGTGTTTTTACTCTTGACAACATTAATGCAATTCATTATCAAATGGCATTACACACACTGAAAATGTACGTGCACTTCATCTAAATCCGTTTTTATTTCATGATATGAAATTTCAATACCCCAAAACAAGCGAAATGGGTTGGAAACGTATACAATAACAATTATTAAATAAGCTGATAAAAAAAAACGACCAATATTTTTACATTGCCCTGGTCTTTATAAATACAGGTATTTATATTAAAATTTATCCAGTCAATCATTAAATACAGATTTTCAGCCCGCGGCAATACGGAAAGTCATATTGGCCCGTTAATAAAGTTAATATGGAAAGAAGGCAATATGGAAGTCCATACGTCTGTATAGACTGGCTTGTCATACGGACTGGCCATACGGACTGTATTGGCCCTGTATTAATTATCGGTCAGCTGTATCGGTCAGTGCATTATCATGAACTATTCTACTCTCATTTTTTGTTTTAAGTTCGATGTAATGATATAAAACACAACTTATTTCAGGCTAAAATGACTGCTGAGAATCGAGAAATAAAACCAATTTCCAAAGAAGAAAACATACGAAAACCACATATTACACAGTCCGTGTGTATACCTAGTTATGAAGAGGACGAACTTCCGATAATGAGACTGAAAAGGACATACACAGAACAGACTCACAATCGTTCAAAGACAAGACAACCGGAAGGGAGTGATCTGTGTAAAGAAATCGGATGCAGCAATGTTGGTTCAAGAAATGAGGGTGGTTATTGTGCCGGGTGTTTTCAAATTATTAAGCAAAAACGGCGATATGGAAAACATATTCCTGAAGATCTAAATTTCAAATCGTAAAAAACAAACATCACGAGTGTCATTTTTTGTTGACACACAACTTGAACTTTGAATGACGACAATCATGCATATTTAACAAGGTGATATGTTCATATGCAAGAAGGTGATCGATATCTATTACGTGTAGTTTAACCGAGACGTGTTATAAAACTGATCCCCGAATAAACCCATAATAACATATCTTAATATCTTAATACACTTCAATACCCATGACAAATGATGTTATGCCAGGGATATCCAATAACATGGCAATAAGTGATAAATACATGAATGCCTTTAATTATGATTACATTTTGATAATTAATTATGGAGGAATCAATCAAGAATATAATTAAACTTATAAATAACCATATAAGTATTAATGAAGGATTTAAGTGAAGGTTTCTATTCCTGTGTATAGTGTCTTTTAAAGTATTTATTGTGTTAATTTACCACCATAATCTCTAGAATATAACTATGTATGTACACACAGACATCCTTTTGCATATTGGCCAAACATGCTGTTGGTATATGTGATATATGAACACACAAAACCGGGTCAAAATTATTGTTAGCACCTGTGTGTTCGACCAGGAGTGATTTTAGCTTGCATAATGTACAGATGTACTAGAGCAGCTAATTTGTCATGTTTGTCTTTTGTAAAAATTTTAACATTATACCATTAACATTAAAATGATTGTCAAAAGATTAGCTATCAAAGAGCTGATTGACTATGAATGCTTGAGATGCTTGAGATGCTGAAAAGGTACAATGTCCCTACAATTTTGAACTTACAAAATACCCCATAATTTTTTTTTTTTAATCACATAGTACATAGTCAATCAGAGTTATCTACTAATAGTAGTCAATGGGTATTCGATAATACCACTAGATGTACCTGTTAAAATTGTGTCAGGTCTATTATGTTTCCTCCAAAAAGTTACAGGCACTTACGCTGACTGTTTTTAAAACCTTGGTTACTGATCATTTATCGAATATCTATTCAAACTTCATGTATCAGAAACAATTTTAACAATTGTTTTTTTCATCCAATTCTGTATCTAGCGATAACTGTAGTTGGTAATAAATATTTTAACATCCGTTATATTTATTGCATAATCCCTGCCGATGCCTAAGTAGGAACGCTTACCTGTGTGAAATAATTTTCAGATTGTTTTAAACATATACTTAAGCAATTTTAACATAAAAATTATCATTCATGTAACTCTCTTTCTCTCTCATATAAGAAGGGCATCTATCTTTAAAATATCGCTTCCAAAGGCTCTTATTGAAACTATTGCACTTAACTAAACGCAATCATGTTTAAAAGAATAGGCGGTTTCAATGTTTACATTGATGATAATTCTCTGTTTCTATTCATCATTTTTTTCTTCGTTTTCCTTGGATTTTTATAGCAGAAAATATACACAGTATACATTTCCATATAAATTTGAAAGCAAATATATAAGCTCATTAACGACAACAACAGTATGTTAAAACACATGGAGGAAAATACGAATTTACCGGTTGCTGTACAATTGCTTCCTTACCACCACACCCCCCCCCCCCCCCTTCCTTCTCTTTTACACCTGTTTTGAATGGTTAAATTATTGGTAGCATCCTTTTATAAAACTAGCCTTGACGTAATGTAATGTAAAACTGGAGGCCGTAGGTTTCAGCATTTAATATTGGTAAGGTTACATCGTGAAACTCAATTAAAAGATCATGTTAGAGATCTGGTTTGAAATTGGAATTATTAGTATGAAAGGTATTAAATAACATTCATACTTGCTGTCTGTAAACTTAAGTTTGAGGAATAGATTTTTCAACATTTGATTACCTTAATCAATGCGAATCGCTGAATGGCTGAAAGATGCAATTGTCTAAGTCGTAACAAAACAATTGAACTTAAGTGATTTTGTTCAACCATGTCTTCAAGAGAAACAAAACAACTCCGCCTAGGAGATTTTATAACATTAACTATTACAGCCGCGTTTTGCATGAAATATGCACAAAATCCATTACAAATATTGAAAATAATGGTTTTACACATTTCAGGATAGGTCTGAGTTGGTCAGTACATTTTTTTTAATTTTCAAGTACACTGATTTTTTTCTATTGGAATTTCCCATTTAAAATCATTTTTGAGGTGTTGAAATATAATCTTTATAGAAAACTGTAATTTTTTTCATGGATCACCTAATAAGGTTAATCAACCAACAATAACATTGCCATGACTGTCTTTTAATTCTTGCATTTAGACTTTCAAAATGCCAAAAATCCTGAGAATTTGAATAGTCAGAATAAAAGATCATAGGAAATGACAAACCAATCAGAATTCAGCACTAAATCATTGTACATTCTCCTGGAAAACTAAACACAAACAGGGTAATCAGGATAGTCTGATGTGGGTACCCGTTTTACAAATATTATTATCATTACTAGGCAACGAAATGTATAATAGGAAATGTACACAAGGACATACCAATAAAACAACTCCACTCAATCCCGGACGAAAAATTACACAAAAAAGCACTAAACACAAACACAAATACAGCACTGTCAGGATAGTTTGATATGGTTCACCTAACCCATTCCCCAATTCTTATCTATGCTGACACTCTGATTTATAAAGCATACTATAAAAGCAAATACAGTTTGTTAACCAACAAGCTGACTGCTTACTAGAACTGCAAAACATGGTTGGAAAACTGGTTTCCGGTCATCAAGGTGTTAGCTTTATTGATGTTCAGGATTAAGTCTCGATCGTAGACTAAAGAATTAGACACTAAGACTAAACTGGTATACATCATAACTGTATGTACCGACCCTACCATCTGAATTTAATCTTTATTTTCTTACATCATAGAGTAAAATGTAAGAAAACAGCTATGTTGATATTCGACCAATAAACCCTTGAGGAACAACAATTAATGTTTCATTAGTCCATGACAATAAAAACAACCATATACTCTAGTAGACCGTTACTTATTGGCAATTGGGGAAAAATAATGAGAAGTTCCATGTTTTATTATCACCAGTATACAAAAAGAACGCTCAATGTTTAATGATATGAACTGCGTCACTGTTTATTGTACAATTGAAAGCCTTATTTTCATTGAAATTCATCGATAGAGAACACTGCTCCTAATAAGGATTATTGAATTCCTTAGCGGAGGTCAGAAACTTCTTTTTTTAATTACAAATAATTCTTGATTTTATAATGCAATATGAGCCACTAATAAAAGTCGGAGTTCATCTTTTCTTTTCTTTTCAATATAGTAAAGTTCTTATTCAATCAATTAAATTTCGATATAGATCAATTTCCAAGAATATTCATTTATTACATGTGCGAACGTAAAATGAAATCCTTAGTAGATAATAGAGTGAAGAATACAATTTATTAACTGATAAAAGACATAGAAATGAAAATAGAAATAGGGATAATAACGATGATACAATGACCTTAAAATGGAATTCGAACAGAACAAAACATTAGTCGTACAACAAGAGGTTACAAAATTTTATCTTGACAGGGTTTACAATAAGGAAATAATAGCGCTACGTCATTGTACAATGTGCACTGTAAAATTGGCCGCAAATATTTCTACTGTTTATGTTTTGATTCTAGTTATAGAAATTAAGCAACCTTTGTGCGTCTTCTTTAATACTTCAGGTGGGTTTTTTTTTAGAATATCTCGTACGGTTCATTAAAATGAAACTAAAAAGTATAACTTTACCGTTTTTTTTTCCAATAGTTGAGAGATTTATCTCCCTTGTTGATGCCTCAATGTTACTATATATCTCCAGCTAGATTTTTCGTCCTTCTGGAACTGACACACCACCGGACTTGACACCTCAATTGACATGATAACGTTACGTGCAGTGTGACGGGTGCCGTTAACGGAGCAGGACATGCTTAGCCGTCGGGGCACCTGATGTCACTCCCAATTCTTGATTGAGGTTCACATTGTTAGTGCTTTAGCGTCTGTGCTGTCTTCGCATTTCTGGACTTTTCCCGTTTTTGTAGATAGTTATTCTTTTGCCGATATTTTAAAGGGCGGATTGTCCAATTTTTTTTGAAATTCTTTGATTCTTTTTGCGTAATATATGATTTCACCACAAAAATATGTAAATATGTGCAAATTTTGCTTCAAACAGTTTGAACCATATTCACTTTTAGGACATAACAATTTCGTTTTTGTTTAAAGGGACAGTATTTTGATATCATTCTGCCGATATTTGATAGAGTTTGGGGTGGCTAAACACATAGATTATAAATGTACATCTTTTTACCAGCAACCTTCGTTAGCAGATTCGATAAAAATGTATTTTATAACAAAGCATAAACAACAACAATACGCAAGATTTTCTAAAGTAAGCAGACTACGATGACTTTTTTGTGTCCTTACTGTGACGTCGACGTCTTTGCATAACCGACAAAAATAGCCTAAGGTAATAGCAATATGTGTCAAGAAAAATACATTCTATCCAAATGTTATTTAATTCTAAACATCAGCCTCATTAATGTAAATATACTACTGAAAGCGTCGAATACATTATCATGGTTTAGTTAATTATACCGCTTATAAAATGTGTTCTCCCACCCGTTAATTTTTACCAGAAATGATGTGAAAATTTTAAATATGCATCATGTGGGAATACGAAATTTACAGAAAAACCTATTGATTCTTCTAGGAATTTGATGAACCAAACTGCGACACATAAATAATTAAATTTTGATATTACAGTACAAAATATACTGATGTCACTTTATTTATGCGAAAGAAACTTGAAACATGAAACGTACCTTTGAAATAGGAATATTATTCTCAACATTATTCATATCTGGTAAGTTATTTTTGCCCTGGCATTTTTCATTACAAATTTTCAAGTTGTACTTTTAAAAACTTATGTGTAAATGATTAAAAACGAATCACGCATTATTATTACACATTAATTAGAATTATAGTTTACAGTTCATATGTTTGTTAGTATATCATAATAATGAATGATAAATAACTTAAAGAAAAGAAATAAATTCAAAAAAACATTGAAATATCAGATGTTTCTGGTATCCATGTGTCACCCATGTGTCACACAAAAATGTATTCATAGCTGTCAGAGGGAATTATAAATTTATAAAGAGGACACATATACCTAAGGAGCAATCCAAAAAACGTAATCCAGTAGATAGACAGACAAAACCCGGGAAGACAAATGAACAACCACAAGTACAACAAATAAACATTGAAAACTAAAAAACAATGAACAACACACACGAACTCCTATAAAAACCAGGAGTGAACTCAGGTGCTCCGGAAGGGTAAGCAGTTCATGCTCCGTATACAGCACCCGTTGTGAAGTTCAACAAAGTCAATCCAGTGATAGTCACAAATCGGTGGAGGTACATGAAATATTACGACAGTGGGAACAGGTCCAACATCATCTTAGATATTGGAACACTGTACATAACGGTCAATCAATTCGTGGTGACGACCGTGAAAATTTTATTCTGATCTCAGTCCGTAAAAAAATATTTAAAGCTCTTTGATTTAACGCTGATAAGCTAAATAGAAATATTTAACTACATTTCAAGCATATTGACGTGAAGTAAGATTCATACCCTTGAACTGACAACTCTATTTTAAAATAAATTCTAAGTCGTCGAAGATTTTGTATTTTTAATTTCGAGCTTGGTCGGAAGAGTTACAATTACATGTAATTCCGTAACTACTGTAAAATTTTAATCTTATTTATACATTAGTAAACAACAACAAACAAAAGTTGGTAAGTAACAGTAAACAAATACAAAGACAAAACACGAATAGATAAATTAAAACAGTATTGTCAATGGATAAATGTCAAAAGTTTGGACATCCCACGTCTTGTCTGATTTAAAAGTTCCATAAGTCGAGTATAATTAATGTTATTAGCTAAATCACATATTACGATTGAATAAAGAAAAGTGAAATTAAATCTAAAAATGTTACTCATATTTCAGGTGAAGTCCAAATAAATCCCGAAATTATTTAATTAAAATTTAACCATTTTTCCCCACATAACAACATACTAACAGTAAAAAAAAAACAAGTACATGTAATCTTTTATTTCTGTTATATTTCGTTAAAGTATGGCCTTTTAACCATAACCATCTATTTCACTGTTAGGTAAATTTCTTCCTTACAATATAAAATGTTTCAATTGATTAACTGACATGTAGTGATATATGAAAACCATATATATGTATACATTGTTTTATATGTATTGGATATACGACGAGGGCGTTAGCCCGACAGGGATATATCCTATTTACATCATGGCTATCTGAAAAGTGCAAAAATTTACGGGGGGGGGGGGGGGGGGGGCGGGGGTCTTCAAGAATTTCACCTAGTGCAAAGATAAACCATGATAAATGCAGGATATCTGGCTATGGTATCATGATGTAAGTAGTGATATATGACAACTATATGTATGATTGTATAAATTGTTTTATATGTAGCGATATACATTTGTATGGAAACAATGAATTTTCATAAGCCTTAACATTCATACCCGAGAAAATGTTGCGCGCCATCTGCGAAAATGTAATGCAAATTGCGAGGGATCATTCTTTTTTAATAGTTTAGGTCCGTTATGTTTTATCGCTTAGAGCGTTTAGATTTAAAAAAAAAAGTTCTGCTTCAATTGCCTTAACCATGTTAACTGAATCTACTTTAGCTGCATTCATCATGGTATTAACTACAATGGAAAATTCTTTAAACGCCGATATGATGAAAGAATTATTTAATTATGACCAATAAAAAATAACTTGAATGGCATGCAAATTTAATAATATATTTATTAACTAATGTTTAGTAAAAACAATAAATAATTAGATGGGGCAGTCAGAAACGACAGCTATCCTGGGAGTAAAAAATGAACGGGAGGTTTAGGTCACAAGCTATAACCTGCAATTCAAACCCTGTTTGTCATTTGTTTTTGAAAATCAAAATTCTAAAACCTTATTGAGCATATGTATCTACACACAGTGTGTGACAATACTGTATAGAAATAACATAAAGTGAACAGAAAAGAGGAGTTTAAGTCAAAAGCTTAAATTAATGTCAATTTGAGCCGGTGATATAAACTGCTTCAATTTCTTTTCAATGTATGCGCATAGATTCTTTACAGTATTGTCATACACCACATACATGGAAAGATGCAGATTAAGGTTGAAGATTGTTGAGTTTTCAATCTTGGGGACCAAAGGGGTCAAATTTCTGAAGAAAAATAATTGAGAATATAAGCTTGCGAATTGTTTTTCTTTTTAATCTTCATTTGGCTTAGTGATTTAATTTCTTATTAGAATATGTGTATACTGTCTGTAGGTTGGCAATGAGTTTTGACTTCAAATAAGTGTTCCAAATACTTGTGGGGAGTGTGGGAATCACTAGTCTTCTGGTTTTTTTTCAAATACAAATTTATATTGCTTTACGAAAATTTTCTGTATCCTACAGGCTTTTTAAATCATTGTTATCATTGTGAGACATGGAAAAATTATCGTGCACATACATGTACAAAGGGAGAAATAATTCATACAAATGTAATAGCTAGACATGACGTCAACATGGCAACATCCAGGGAAAGTTAAATAGTTTTTCTTTTTTTAAGGTGGTACCCAACACCTTGACTAAAATAAATTTGGCTCGTTTAATTTTCATAAATTTTTTAGGAAATATTTACTTTGACCTGTTGACATAAATGTTGATTTTTTTTTTAGTAAATAGAATTTCACACTTCACGGGAATAATTTCATTGAATATATAGCAGTTTGGCAAACATCAATTTTGATCATAGAGAAGCTTAATCACTCTTTACTGATTAAATTTGATTAAAACGCTCTGGGGATTTTTAAGAGTTATCTCCCTGTAGTGTTGGGTACCACCTTAAGTGTGATTCTAAAGAGCAAATCATATAATCAAATATGAAGTAATAAATCCTTATTACATGTATTGACCCCGTCTTTCCTGTCGTCCAATTTTCTTGGGACCTAAACTTTTCAATATTCTTAAATTTACGAGTTTTACTTTTATACAGTTCTGTCATTCACTGTATGCAGATTAAATGATCAATACTGTTTACGATTCTAAAGAGCAAATCATATAAATGAAATATGTAGTTATATATCCGTATTACATGCATTGCTTCAGTACGCGTCTGTCTGTCCGTCTATCCAATTTTCTTGTTACCTAAATTCCTCTATATCTTTAAATTTATGAGTTGTTTTATACAGTACTGTCATTCACTATATGTAAATGAACAATACGTTTTTAGAATTTTTATTTTCAAATCGTTTGACCTACGGCGACCGAATTTCTAATAATTGTGAATGTAAATTTGTAACTTGAACTCCATTTTTATTTACACTGAAAGCATTTTATGTCTATACAGTATTGTCATGTACTATAATTTGGATTGTTAAATATTTGGGACCATATTCAAATATATGATTGTGAAAGTGGTGCAGTATTTGATAAAAAAAAATTTACATGTTGGCAGTTTGGGGATAGCTGTCATTTCCAAAATCCTTCATTTAGTTATCATACTGTTGCTGTCAGCACTTTTCAAAATGGCTTCAAGTAAAGCGGTTTCAACAGTGCCGAAATTTGATCTCCTAAATTGATACCCCTTCAGTGATATAGATCTATACTCAAATGATTTATGAAATTAAAACACCCCATTCTATGCTCTAAGATGTTCGATTCTTGAATAAGCTGTTACTGACCGTTTTAGCCAATGAATGCCCTAGCAGGGAGGTATGTAAAATGAATAAAAAAAATACTGACAGAAAGCAATTCCGTGCGTACATTGTATGTGCGTTGACACTTAAGGTGGTACCCAACACCTTGACTAAAATAAAATTGGCTCGTTTAATTTTCATAAAATTTTTAGGAAATATTTACTTTGACCTGTTGACATAAATGTTGATTTTTTTTAGTAAATAGAATTTCAAACTTCGCGGGAATAATTTCATTGAATATATAGCAGTTTGGCAAACATCAATTTTGATCATGGAGAAGCTTAATGTCTCTTTACTTATTAAATTTGATTAAAACGCTCTGGTGATTTTTAAGAGTTATCTCCCTGTAGTGTTGGGTACCACCTTAATCGTACGAAAATGTACACTGAATTGGACACAATTTGTCGCCTTTTAAAAATATAAATTATGAGTAAGATGAATTTGGCAGTCAATCTTCCAATCCCTTCCCACCCCTCTCTCTATCTCCTCTCCCCTCAATGCGGAATACAATTTTGGTCCTTATAGAGCTATAAAATTTTTACACCTATGTATATAATCAATGTAATCTATTTATATGTAAATAAATAGAAAAGCGCACGAAACATCAGTACAAATGTTTATGGTTGTGATGACAAAAAACTTCACTACCATCGCGTATATCCGGTAGAATTAACAGTAATTATAACTCATTGATTTCCGTTTTTTCATGTTTTCCATATTTATTATTTACATATATAGTTCTAATGAACAATAAAATAATGATGTTTTAGAATATCTCTCTTTGGTCGCATTCAGTTCAGATGTACAGTAAATATTATCTATTGAAATATTTTGTTCATATAAAATTTGTCGCCTCCACAACCATCTATATTTAAATGATGTATGATTTTATTGGTTTTTATCTTGGTGACACAAGTAACGAATTGTATACGTAGATGAGTAATGTAAAAAAAAATCAAATCGATTAACTTATTAAAAGGAATACTTCTCTTTGTCTATTTAAATTTTAATACAGTATAGAAATCAATGTGAAACTACATGTAGAAAAGTTTATTCCCAAAAATCCATACACACTGAGAGGAGAGGAAGTGAGCATAATTTAGACGTGAAAATGTGTCTGTGCAATAAAGGAACTGTGCAGTTTACATAGCAAGTAAACAGATCTTTTATTGTTAGTCTTGTGTTTGAAAGCATAATGGGTGTCGTATACAGAGCACGAACTGCTTACCCTTCGGAGCACCTGAGTTCACTCCTGTTTTTTTTATAGGAGTTCGTGTTGTTCATTGTTTTTTAGTTTTCAGTGTTTATTTGTTGTGCTTGTGGTTGTTCATTTATCTCCCCGGGTTTTGTCTGTCTAATGGACTACGTTTTTTGTATTGCTCTTTGGGTATGTTTGCCCTCTTTACACGTGATTGCGTATCTATGAATTGAAGAAAAGTAGTAAAAACGTCAAGTAACAGTAATTTTTATTATGAATCTTCCGCTTGAAAGTTACTTTA
This sequence comes from Mytilisepta virgata, assembly GCA_028015205.1. NCBI lineage: Eukaryota > Metazoa > Mollusca > Bivalvia > Mytilida > Mytilidae > Mytilisepta > Mytilisepta virgata. Next base: position 36,151,099 of record CM051510.1, on the reverse strand, counting down.
ACTTAGCCCTAGCTGATACCTTGAAGGATTCTCGGCATTTATGCCACTCATCAATAAAGCACCCTCAAACAAAAAATGATAAACTTTCCTACGATTCTGATTTAACCAGATAACAATAAAAGATAAATGTAATGTACCGCTGATGTACATTAGAAATTAATCCTCTCACGACCGTAGACGCCAAAAGGCCCTAGAGGAACGCCATTTTCTGGAATTGATATTTGCACCTAAATAAAATAAATCTAAAAGTTCACCAATATTTCATGGAATCCGTATTTGGTCGTCTTTGTATTGTCATTTAATTTTCCCTTCAATGTTTTTTATCGTTGTTTTGGTTATGGCCTTCAGCACAGATGATGATAACAGCGGATTTTAATATATGAGGTACTTAAATGATCAAAATAAAAATGCAATCTCGCGTTGACAAAGAGATTTTTTCAATAGTAATTTTGAAATGGTAATTCTCCAGCATCGTCAAATTTTCAAAATATGTAGACAAATCTGATGCAAACATTTAATTATGCTCTGAAATGGAAAATATTATCTATTCAAATTTCATTAATCCAATACTGACAAGTCCTTACATATGCACGACGAATAAGTATAACATTTTGTTTAAAGCTAACGGTCTCATAGTAATTCAATAAAAAATGTTAAGCGTACAAATTGTTATGTTATTACAGAAGTGGGAAAGTTTATTGTAGAACTGAATTACTACCGTTAGCGATATGTTTTAAGGGGGGGGGGGGGGTTTGTTGTATGGTGATGGTTGTATAAACTGATAAAAATGCACTATATAGTTTTATATCCCCCCGATTCATTGCAGTTGGCAGGTTTGGAGCATTCCCCAATTGGCGTACTGTGCTGCAGTTAGGATATAATACCCTATTTGGGGTATAATGGCATAACCTAATTAAGGTCTATATAGAATGTTTTAGTTCTTATTCTTTTATCGTGTACATGGTGTATTCACGCATCTTTTTCATTTCACAATTCGTTAGGCCAAAATTACATGAAAATACGACACGAGAAAATAATATCACAAAAGGTTCTTATATGAGTTCCTTTCAACCAAGTCTACATAAACGTTTTTGAGAATAATTAGGGGAAATAAAAAATAATTATACCCGTTATTTTTCGAAGATTATCTGCTTCAATTCACACTGATCTAAGAAAGATAACTCAATTTCTTTTTCAGAAAATATATTTAAAATATAAGTACACAAAAACTTAAAAATAATAATTGAATCCATCTTTCTCTGATATGAAAATATAGCAAATATGGCGAATAGTGTTTGATCTTATCATTTACATTGTATTGTCATCGTACGATGATTTATGAAGACACAAATGTTCAGGAGTGCACAATATTTGACATTCACAGAGGGTGTATTTACGTTTGAAAGAATTTTTTAAACACAGTAACCTATTACAGTGTTAGTTTCATAGTTTTAACAGAAAATTGTTACCGTTGTGTAATATTTAACAAATTATGTCTGTCCGCGGATAAAAAATTTATGAATAAATGCGTATTGTGGTCAAAGTACCCCAATTAGGGTATAGCATTATACTTCAGGTAGATAGTTTTTTAACATATCATAACTGTTATTGTTATCGAAATCTCGCGACTGTTATAATGTTTTGGAGTAGAACTTTCATAAATGGTTTTGTAGTAGAACGGTCATAATGATTATAGGGCAGAACTGTCAAGAATGAATCTAGGTTAATATGGAAGAGGATCACCGCCACCATTCTAAGTTCTAAGTTTTAAATTATAAGTTCTAAGTTCTAAATTTTATATTCCAAATCCCATATTCTATATTCTAATTTCGTTATTCTTAATTCTGTATTCTTAAACTTGTTAATTCTAATGCACGTTTTGCAATTTGCATTATTCTTACCAGTAAATTACAACTTCTATAATTCATAATGTTGCATTTTTAAAATTATATTTTTATAACTTCCTAATTCTATGTTTCCAAATTAGTTAATTTTGATTTTGGTCTTATTCCAAACTTTCAACTTCTAACTTCTGTTTTAATATTTGAAACTAAGTAGTATTACAAATTACAAATCTAGCTTGGTGGCGGACACGCCGCGTATACAATTATGACGACAGATGGCGCTGTGTATTTCTGTCGGTATCAGAATATGTTGAAACGGATTGGACATGAAATAGTGATATTCCCACCACGCCATGATGCATAAATGATAAATCATGGAAAAGAATCCCTTCATCGTATATGACAGCCCCTCAAAGGAGGTTAACCCCTGAATGTAGTGACTACCCCTTTTGTGAGGGGTTGAATTCAAGTAATAAAAAATAACATTTTTTAAAAACCACTTCTTATAACAAAAGGGCACATGTTTATATTATTTGTAGAAACTTTGTCCAAAGAACAATACATATATCTTGTATTATATTGATAAAACATGTCTATGAATTTTGGAATATTCATGGACTTCAATCTTCTTTATTTTTGAAAAAATAAGAGGACCGTTCTTTTAGAAAAGTTGTTCCAAATATAATGAATTTCCCCCTTTTCGGGTAAAAAGTTTAAGAGGTTAAGTTATTCTACAACAGCAAAACAACCCTTGTCTGAGGGACAGTCCCTCATTTAAGGGTTATCTCTCATTTGAGGAGGGGGGTGTTCCCAACCTGTATGAGGGGGGAGGGGTCAGACGTTTATCGGGACTCAGGGATTAGGTGTTTTTCAGTTCGAATGAATTTTTTTCTTAAATTCCGGAATTCGGGATTTCATGTTTTTAACTCATACCGGTACATGTACACCTAATCCCCCTCCCCCCGGTTTTTGGTGGGGCCTATGTTGGTCATACTTTTTTAGTTTTTTGTGTTGTATATGTGTAACTTATTTGTTGGTGTCTTTGTCATCCCTATTTTGTCTTGTCTCTGGAATTATGGGCATTGATCACCCCTTCGGATTTTTCAATTTGACTTTAAGCTCGGAATTTCGGGATCATTACTTTAAAAAGTAATTAATAATATTACATCCCAAAACCTTCAATTAACTTACAATTACCATTATCCCTTTTTGAGGAAGTAATAGATTAAATCATATTTACTTTAACCAAGTAATTAATTGAATTACTAATTATATTTCAGCATCAACTTAATATTCAAACAAGTGTGCAACATACTAGTATATACATGATCATGTCAAAATTCCCAAATGGACTGTTATATAATTGTAAATATGTACACTTAGTCATCAAAAGTTCAAATATTAGATCTGATAAAGAGCACGTTTCTAGACTAACTATTTTCCAGCTAGATAAATGTTTTTCAAAGTTGACTGCAGATTTTTCTTGCAAATTAAATTAAATACAACACCTCTGTTAGACACAGGTACTAAATTAGTGTAGATTAATTTTTTTTAATATTTCAGGCTCATTTGGAGGTTTAAAGGATTTATTGAAGATTAAACCTGCGGAGGGCATCAGTATTCGTGACCTGTGGGACAAAACTGGAGTCAACTGTAATGACGGAGATACTTTGTATCGAAATGATGTTATCGATCGAATAACTAACGATTGTGCGAAAGATGTATGTTCATTTTTTTGCTTTTAGCTATACATGTATATAGAATTTCGCACCAAAATTTGTTGGATATATTTTTATACCCCCACAAACATAGTTTGGGGGGTATATAGGAATCTGCCTATCCGTCTGTCTGTCTGTCCGTCCTTCTGTCTGTCGAGAATTTTTTTGTACCGGCAGATTCTCAAACATGCCTTATCAGAGGTTAATGAAACTTTGCATACTGTTAGATCCTAGTATGTAGATGTGCGCATGCGAAGTATGTCCTAGTCCAATAATTTTTGGCATAATTTTATATCTTTTGAAATTCTTAGAAATTCTGTCTATCCCCGATTTTTTTTTGTACCCGCAGTTTCTCAAACATGCCTTATCAGAGGTTAATGAAACTTTGAATACTGTCAGATCCTAGTACGTAGATGTGCGCATGCAAAGTATGTCCTGGTCCAATCCTTTTTCCCATAATTTTATATCTTTTGGACTTAGAAATTCTGTCTATCCCCGAATTTTTTTTTTTTTTTTTGTACCCGCAGTTTCTCAAACAAGCCTTATCAGAGGTTACACTTTGTATACTGTTAGATCCTTGTAGGTAGATGTGCGCATGCGAAGTATGTCCTGGTCCAATACTTTTTTCCATAATTTTATACCCTTTTGGACTTAGCAATTCTGTCTATCCCCCAATTTTTTTTTTGTACCCGCAGTTTCTCAAACATGCCTTATTAGAGGTTAATGAAACTTGCATACTGTTAGATCCTAGTATGTAGATTTGCGCATGAAAATTCTGTTCTGGTCCAACACTTTAGCCTTTTATTAGATATGCACATAATAAGGATTTCATTGATCAATTAGCTCCTCATAGCTTTGTTAAATAGGGCTTTGATAACAGATTTGATATCATTTTTTTTTTGTAAATTAACAGCAGCGGGGGGTATAGTTAGTGAGGTCTCCTCACAGTTCTAGTTGACACTGATAATTTCCATTTAAAAATTTTGTAGGAAAAATTTGTTTTAATAAAAAAAAAGTTAACAAACTGTGATAAGAACGCGTAACTTTATTGCCGTCACACGCAACTCAACCCATTGCAACCCAATCCAACTAAGTCTCCAAATTAAAAAAATATGATGGAAATGCTTCAAACGTAAACGGTTGCCATTATCTCCTTAATATATAAATAACGAAATAATAACAGGAAAGGTCAACAATGACATACTAATCGATCCAAGCAACCCAACTGACAGAACTCCGGACAAAAAATAACATAAAACAGCACAAAACACAAACATTAACTAGCCTTTCTACTTGAAAAAATTAAACTTTATTAATAAGTACATGAAAACATTTCTATTATTGTTTCCAGTGTAAATATTCAAAATTATTATAAAAAAACCTTAAATCATCGTTACTAAAATGGTGAAAAATGATTACAAAATATTGCCTAGTTCTTTGTATTTGTGATCAAAGTTTGAAGTTGCTAAAAAGACTGGTATAAGATTCACTAGACTGACATTTCTTTAGGCTCCCTATACTGTTACCTTATGAAAGGCAGATGTTGTTCTGGAGTTAAGTCGTCTTGTCCATAAAAATCACAAAATCAGCAATTTTCGGGTATTTTAAAAAAACAGGTCGACTTCGATGGGCTCAATAGATCTTGTTTAAATTTTAATCATACTTTGTCAAGATAAGTATCTATCAACGGTCAAATGCTAAACATATAGCTTCTACTCCTATTTTGTGTTTTTATCTAATGACATCTACACTTCACTAACTGAAGAGGACAAATATACCTAGGGAGAAAATCAAAAAACGTAATCCACAAACAAACCCGGGAAGATAAAATAAACAACCACAAGCACAACAAATAAACACTGAAAACTTTAAACATGAACAACATGAACTCCTATAAAAACCAGGAGTGAACTCAGATGCCCCGGAAGGTTAAGCAGTTTCTGCTCCGTATACGGCGCCTGTCGTGAAGTTCAACAAAGTCAATCCGGTTGGAGTCACAAATCGGTGGAGGCACATGAAATGTTACGACAGTGAAAAACGTCAAGTAAAAAGCCTACACGAACACATCAGAGAGTCGGGATTGTCTGAATTGGTACAGACACTGAAAAGTGGTGGAGTTAAACAGGTTTTATGGGCACCCAATCCCCCCCCCCCCCCCCTCTTATCTATCCTGACACTCTGGTGTATAATAAAACACTATAAAAACCAATACAGTATGATTTAAAACATGGTGACCGCTTGCTAGAACTGCAAAATTATACTGGACGGTACAAAATATAGATAGCAGTGTCAGAATGTTCTCGTTTTAACTGTAAAACTAGCTGAGGCTCTCATAAGGAAATAATTACGTGTCTAGTTTGAGTAAAATACCTTCCTGCAAGCTGTTACCTCGTATTAAAACCCGACTTAACGTGGCGTTCTAGTTCAAAACAGGCTTCATGTTCATTTCACATCAACATGTTCTTGTCATAATATGCATGTAATAATTCCATTTTCCATATTTTTTACTTTCTGCATTCTTGTTGATAATCACATTGTTCATTTGTATATACTTTATATCAATATGGTTTTTTTTTATATTATATGTATTTATTACATACAATTTCAGATTTATGTCGTTATTGACACGTCCCCTGGGAAATTTTATTTCAAACTTCAAGGGCCGTTTTCAGGATTTAGCTTTGACGATATATTTACCCATGATGTAGCATTTGCAACACATGATGATAGTGGAGATACATTATATGGCGATGCTTCCTACAATTACACGCTAAAGTAAGTATCTTAAACTAGAGTTCAACTGATAAAGACATACAAACAGAAGATCGATTTATTTACTGTTGTTCAATGCCAAGTCTACACCAACAGAGGAGTTTTTTTTTCTTCTGTTTTATGCTCATACAGTTCTGGTTATAGATTTATTGCAATCGTTCAGGGTTTCAGATGTCCGGGTAGTATCACAATTTATTTAAAGAAAGCATAAACATCTGACTAATTTATACCAACACATAAAGTGAGTTTTCTTTGTATCTACAAATATTTTGCATCAATCATGTCAAGATATACTTAGAAAAACGAAATAAAATACAAAATATAAGTACAGATTTATGATGGAATGCTAACTCTAAAGAGACTTCCAGGCTAAAATATAGTGATCAAATATAGTGATCTGTTTTTGACAACAAATACAGCCGCTATTTACAGATTTCAAAACTAAAGCTTTATTAAAATGCCAGACATACCAAAAACAGTAGAACGCCCTCCATTTTGAATTAATCCATATTGCGTTGAAACGGCAAGTTAAAATGAATACAAAATGCTGAAATCTTATCAGCTGAAATTAACCTTATATAAAAATAATGTTATAAAGTTTTTAACGTTGAAACTTTGGTTTTAGAAATGTCTTTCTTTTTTTTTCTTTTGTTGTACTATTTTTGTGGTATTGTATGTTTAGTTTTTTTTTAATATGAAAGAATTCGAGTTTCATATTGTAATATGTTTATGTTTATTTGTTTTAGTTTGGACATGTTCAATTCTGACGACGTGATATGGTTGATTAATTCTTGATACAAAATCACTACAAATGTTATATTTCCCATTTGTTCACTTTAAAATTCCAAAATGTATCTAGAACAGATTGAAAATATAACAGCTATGATAAAAAAATATGCTGTTGCATTTTTTAGAAATATTCAGAATTAACTGTTTTATGTTTAAAATAATAGTTATGTATATTTTAGTAAAATTTTGAAAAAGAGACATATTTAATAAAATAGAAAATGAATATTATTTTAAACATAAAATAGTTACTTCTGAATACTATAAAAAACTTGCAACAAATACAAATTTATAATATACAATTATTATGGCCTTCAGAAGAAGGTAATATACATAATTATTAAATCGAGGAAGGGTTATTTTTCCGAGGTGTTCTGGCCTGAGGAAAAATAACCCTTTCGAGATTTAATAATTATACAATAGTTGCTTACATAGAGTGCATTATCATGATATATTGAATGCCCAAGGGACAGTGATATTGCCTGAAACATTGATAATGCCCAAGCCACAGGCGAGGGCATTATCAATGTTGAAGGCAATGATGTGGGTTCCTTACATGTACATGTATGTTGAAGACCTCATGATGACCTCTGGATATGTGTTTATGTTTCTGTTATTACTTTTGGTGGTATGCTGGTATATTGTACATTCATGGAAGTTCCCCATATCTATTCTTTTTTCTACTTCAAGCATTACTGACAAGAATCTATTATTCAAAATATACATACCAACTAAGTACATGAAAAAAGGCACCCTGTCATATAATATTACAACAATATTATTTGAGCAAGTATTGTTTTTATTTCATTGAAACCAAAATTTCATCCAGAAATGTCTAGAATTTAATTAACAACTGCTGCATCACGTCTGCGTTTTAAAAAGGGGGCGTAACTCTAAATTGCAAGCAGGCACTACCGTGTGGTAATGCCCGTGGGCATTATCATGATAATGCCTGCTTGGCATTTTAACGCAGATTAATAAATACCACATGACCATGTTTTAACTAATAAAAACAACTAAATTTTCTCTGATATGAAATAATTATGGATATTACCGCTTTCTGAAGGACATAACGTTATCATTATACTGAACAAACCTCCTGGACAAATATAAGTTATTACGCTCTCGTCGATTCTCACGAGAGAGTTATTTTGCTGTCATTGATAATCGCGTGAATTGTCGAGAGCAAAATAACAGATAATTCCCGCTTGCAGAGAAAAATTGGAGTTATTTTATTGTACTCTAAAAACAACGCAGTTATTTTACCCGTAGTTGCTATAGTAAAGTATAATAATAGCTGTTATATTTTCATTTTGTAAATCATAAATTTTAAAACGTATCTATAACACATGTAAATTATACATGACATTGTAGCAACTTTTTTATTGTTCTTTTTTATGCTTGTAGTGTTTTCTGTTTATTTATTTTAGTATGGACAACTTCGAGTTTTTATGGTTAAGTGGGAATGGTGCAATTCATGCTGGTTTCTACTACGAGGCTTTAGATCCCAATTCCCCACAGTTTCTATACAGTATACCCGGAATACCATATCAAAGTAAGTATAACTAGATAAGAAAAGCCCTATAAATGAAGTACGTTTGTAATAGTACTACATTGTAACGAAAGAAAAAGTGTATTATTCAGTCAGTTTTTTTTTATATAAAATTTAATAACAGTAAAAAAAATACAAATAACTATCTAACGTACTTACAATATATTTTACTGTGATGTCGCTGTGGGGAACTGTTTACCATCAACTTATCATTTTTAAATGAGCAGACTAACACATGCTTCTATTCATAATTTTTACTACAATTAAACTAAACTACACGAACAAAGTCGGAACGGAACCAGATATCTATATGTACAGAACGTGGGGGAAAGGGAGATAATACTTATTAATATCTTCAACTTACTGAGACAAGTTCAAAATAGGGAAGATCTTTGCTTTAAAGATGGAACTAGCAGAGTGTTAAGCTCTTTAAAGCTAAATGACAAGAACAAACAAACTAAGATTTAAAGTATAATAAGGATTTTGGAATCCTGAAGTGATGCTTTGCAGGTACCGTCGGTCACAGTCATCGATTGCAGAATTGATGGATTGCAATTTTCAACGGTCGAAGCGATAAAACAGTGATATAAGTCCGTAAATTCGAAATCCGAGGAAAAGACAGTCATAAAAATGGAACTTAACTAACACCACAACGATGCATTTATAACAAAAGGAATAAAAAAACATATAAACTATAAAAAAAGAACTAGACAGCACAGAAACTAATACACTAGCAATGTGAACTCCCACTTGAAACCAGAAGTGACAGCAGGTGCTCCGGAAGAGTAAGCATGTCCTGCTCTGTTAACGGCACACGTTACATATTGCTACTTAGCAAAAGCCAGGGAAGTGTCATGTCCAGTGATGTGTCAGTTCAAGAAGGGCATGAGGTCTAATTGAAAATATCTACATGTAGTCTCATGAAATAGGCCAATCAATTCGCGATGACTACCGCAAAACTGTTGTAGTGATGAAATTAACAGAGACTGAACTTAACCTCGTTTTTGAAGTTGATGCGACAGTGATTTCAGTAGACCCCGCAACAATTAAGCCTCATATGAAAACAACAACAACAACAACAACCGGTTGGTCAAAAGCTTTGCATAGTTTGTGCCCATTGGAATGCCGATCGTCTGTTGAAAATCCTGTTCTCCAAACTTAAAAAAGATACTGTCGATTAGAAATTTCACCATGTTAAACAAAATCACTCTCGGAGTACTTTTTGTTAGAATCAGTATGTTTTGTATACCCAATAGATATACATGTATCTTTATAAACCTTTAATCCAGACAAAATTGTGAATTGGCTCACAAAAAACAAATTTTAGTTTATCCTGTGGGTGGATCGTAATGTACAGCGTGGAAAAATCAAAAGTTTGAATGTTATTACAGTAGTTAAGGTCACTAGAAGAGACGTATTCCTGTACGTCATTAGAATAATTAAGAATCCACATCTGATTCACACCACTATTTGAGTAGGCCTTATCACATTAGCTCTTCAGACCGTCCTTAATTGCTGTAAAGTAAAATAAAGTAGTAAGGAGTTTTGAAAGGTTTTTAAAAGTACATTTTGCAGAGCCTGCTTTGTAATTTCTTTGTATGCATGCTTATGAAGTCCGGGTATCAATTATTAAAGAGAGGTTATAGAACATAAATTTGTCGAGAAACTTTTTTTTATATATCCCTCCCAACCATTCGATATATGTTTAATTACACTGAATACCCAGAACATATTTAATTGAAGTAATAAAGCAAATACTGTGGAACGCCTGCGTCTACAACAACCTACATTTTGTTTTATTTAATGTTTTGATCAACTTATGTACTTACAAAGAAAGATCACACTGTTCCAATTAAATTCTGCTTTAGCTCGCGAGGGAAAACATGAATATCCAGAGTAAAAAATATATATACGTTTTGTATATACCCCGTTAGAGCAGAAAATGTTGTATATCTGGGGATGTTCATTAAAATTTCGAGGATATACAAGAAATACACCGCCAGTCAACCAATTAGAATTCTGAATTATATGTATACCCTGTAGTTTAGAAAGATAAACATCTTACTGTCAGGGTGCAATATACATGTTAAATAGTTAATTAGTCAATTAGCCTTAACAAACCACATGGTGCCGAGAACAACATTGTTTACCTTTAAATTGATTTCAGATAGAAATCATATAAATTTTACCTAACACTATTCAGGGGCGACGGGTGGGGGGGGCACAATTTTGAATAATTATCCGACCTTTTGGGGGGGATAATGAAGATTTTACGACCTTTATTGTTGAAAAGGGGGGGTACAGCATCACATCTCTTTGGTTAACGTTACAGAAGCTTATGTATCTGTCGAAAAATTGAAAGCAATTATTATATTTTTACTGCTGTTGTCAGGTTGTAGAACTAAATATCATGATCTGGTCCTCCGTGGTCTCTGTGCATGATAAGTGATGGTAAGAAAGAAGATAAATACACGTAAGCAGCAAACCAAAAAAAAAACGCAATCCATCATAGCATGACCGACAAGCCCGGGAAGGAAAATGAACAACCACAAGTACAACAAATAAACACTGAAAACTAGAAAACAATGAACAACACAAACTTCTATAAAAACCAGAAGTCAACTCAGGTGCTCCGGAAGGGTAAGCAGGTTCCTGCTCCGTATACGACACCCGTCATGAAGTTCAACAAAGTCAATCCGCCATCCGGTGGTAGTCACAAATCGATGGAGGTGCGTGAAATGTTACCACAGAGGGAACAAGTCCAACATCATCTTCGATATTCGTGATGAAGACCGTAACATTTCCTAAGTGATGACATCAACTTATCCCTGATTGAAAAACGTACCAAAAAGGGAACCCAAATTAAGTAATAAGACTTTCAATAATTAATAATTTTGTTTCGTCAAAAATGTCATGCAAAATCACTGAAAGATGTCAGTTTTAAAGTTTAAAATATAATGATTAAAGTGGCTGCATTTTCGGTAGCCAGTGCCGTTTGTATTCTCTGACGTTACATGTATCAAATTTTAAAATGGATCTCAAACTTTTATTCTTTTAGACGGCCACCGAGGTGCTAAAAAACAATCAACTCAGAGAAGAAATTTTTTGACAATTATTAATATCTTCAAGTTTTAAATAAAATAAATGACAATTTATTAAATTAAAGGTTTTAAATTTATATTTCAGAAGTCTCACTGATATAAATATTATAAAAACAAATGTTGATGTACCTCTCATATGTCGGAACAGTTTAAACAAATCATGGTAGTAAAGATTTATCAGATATTGTAAATGCCCATTTGTACTAACAACACACTTAAATTAAAAAAGTCCAGATATTTTAACTTACCAATGAATTTCAAATATATTAAAAAACAGATAGACATCTTTTAATATTCGTTTGTTTGTATTTAAAACAATACACTTCAGAAAACAATGAATCAATAAGTAAACCATTGTATAAGAAGGGTACATGTTCAATTAAACACTTGCAAATCTTCAAGGGGCACTGGTGGAAAATTCATTTTACTTTCTTCACTGTGCCGGATACATTTCCATCTCATTAACTCTTATCTTTATTATCAAATTTGTAAAAAGTTACATACATGTTAATTTTCACAACTAGGTGGCAATCAACCATTACAATAGATAACGTGTTATGGTCACTTTCTTAAAATTTGTCTTTCGTAATTATGACCATCTTCAACGACGTGAAGCTTTGTATCCAGTAATTTTACGTATAAATTTTTTTTTGGTGACCTCAACTGGGCCCCCCCCCCCCCCCCGCTAAATCCGCCACTGCTATTTCGCTTTCCCTGAGGGTAAACAAATTTTGAAAAGCTTGCACCATCACTCTTAATAACTATCATGTAGGATTGCCATGTTTTTATGTGGTAATAAATTTTATATCATTAATTATTATCATAATTAAATATACTGAAATTAAAAGCGATGTGCAGTTTTCTACAGGTTTCAGAACAAAGTTTTAAAAAGATCAGAAAATGCGAATACTAATTGTATTTGAACGAGAAAACGTAGAGTTATCGCGCATGAAAATGACCGAATTAGTTTGATATGTAACATTTTAGCTTTATTTCTGTTCGGCATAAAGAAACCGAAAGTTGTGTCAATCAGTTCATGTGCCTTCAACAAGTAAAAAAATATGAATTTAACGAAGACGTATAACGAACGAAAACGTATGACAAGATGAAACATTAAATACATTTTATCGCGCAATTTGTTGAATATCCGGCTAAATATTCAGCGGTCGAATAAACTAAAGTCTCGTATTACCATTTCCTTACATAAAACGGTAGCTTGTATTGTGTTCTGGTTATAGAAAAAACGTCTCAGTTCTGAGAAGATGTTCAATAAATCCACATCTATATCGTTCACTCAGCCATTAACATTTACTGATAAAATTGTCGATGCACTGTGTATGAGTATTATATTTCCAATTTGCAATCGTGTATCATAACCAGTGCTCATGGTACCACCTCTTTGCCTACCAGAAAAAACCCAAAAACAAACAACAAAGGTTGAACAGGAGACTCAAATCAAAAATCACCAAACCAGTGATATCTAAAGACTTACAAATATGGATCAATGAGATAAGGCCTAATTTTGCAGCATGTCTACACACTTTTAAAACAACAAACTTAGAAGCATATTCATCCTAAATTTAGTACTGGAATATGTCTGTTTTCAGTTTGTCAGTTTTTTTTTTTTATTTCCTTAATGTTAATTTTATTTGTTTTCTTTTCAGAGTTTCCTAATTCTTCAGAACTACCACAGCCTGCATATCCTGTAGACAAATTTGAAATCAGGGTTAATGATGAAGGAGGTAAATTAGCACAAAACCTGCGATTGACAGAACAACACAATAGTTCATCAATGAACTTATCGCATTAATGAATTTTTTAGTGTTGTTTGGTTACGAGTTTAATTAGAATTTAGTTATGTTCTTTTTTATATTGACAAATTCAAAAGGAGAGAAAATACAATATGTGTGTGTGTGTGTGTGTGTGTGTGTATACTACTGTCGTAAGCGATGGATATTATTAAGTTGCTTCTTAGAGTGAAACATAACTTTTGTTTACTAGTGGGTAATAGGATTTTTTCACCCTGTTTTTACCACACTCAACTATCTGGACAACTCAAATAAATCACCATCCAAGTTAAACGAGCTCGAGTAGCACTAAAGCTAATATATGTGTCGTTTTAAAAAGCCAAAAACAAAAGATATAAAATTGTTCATTCAAAGAGTTATCTTAGGGAGACTAATTGTCTCCCTTTGGCAATAAGTGCCACAGGGGGGCTATTATATTATCGTTCTTGGTAACTTTGTTTAGGAGATATACCTTATTATGTCCTACCTTTGCCTTTATCATTGATTTATTATTCTCAAATATTCAATGTCTTTGACATTCAAAGATGAACCTCGTTAAGTTGTCGTGATTATTTCCATTATTACGTGACCAAGAAAATTGGACAAATTTATTCGATATTATTTTTGGACATCCCGGACTTTGAATTTTTGTTATTTTATTATAATGTATATTTTGCATTAATCTTTCAAGCCCAGCGATATCAATGTGATGAAATTTCCACGACATAGACGCAGTCATGGTCATCGACATTACACTTCCCCAATAGACCATGACATCTCTTTAAATAATTGATTGCCGTATAAAAAAAACCCTTTATGACTCCATCACATTCGAACTAAACTATATTTTGTTCCTTTGTGTAAGCTTAGCAAAAGGTGGAGAAATGGACCTTCTGCTCTTTATTGGATTCTTAATCTACATAAGAATCTGATTAAACAGAGGACATTCATTGCTGAATCAGCTAATTGCTCTACAAAACCTCTTTCAAAGATTTTAGCATTAATAATGACATGTATTAAAGAGGGCCTTCAGAATTACTGGTAAACATCATATTCCACCAGTGACGTCAATCAGATGTTGATTCTTAAAAACTCAAAAAAATTACCACAATGTCTAAAATCAAAATCTTTCGCTACATGCAAATGAAATGATGAAAATTGTGTGTTGAAGGGAATAAAGTTTTCCTTTGTGGTACAAGGAGATTGTTGGTAAATAAAATGTACATATTCTAAGAGAATAATGAATAAGAAATCGATTGATGTATGATTTATCTGTTATAATTGGATATATTAACGATTTCGAGTCTAAAAACTGCCGCCCCAAGTCTGCGTCGGCAAGTTTCATGTTTTTTATACTGAGTGCGCTCTGACGTCCCTCGGCCCCATTATATCAAAAAATGCCGTCAGACATCAGAGCAATCTCGGACTAATTTTCTCATAGACAACATATCTGTTGGATTTGGCGGTCGAATGTTTCAACAAACAATTAGCATTCCAACGGAAACCAACTGTGATCCTCTCCTCGTCGATCTATTTGTGTACACATACATGACAAATGAAGTGGACTTCTTTCATAGGCTACTACATGAAAACAAAAAGAAACTAGCTGGATCCTTTAATTTCACTTTTCATTGTATAGATGACGTGTTGTCGTTAAATAACGATAAATCCCAAGAATTTCTACATCTCATCTATGCCACTGAGATTGAAATTAATGATACTAGGGATACATCGAAGTCGGCTTCCTATTTGGAGTTTTTTCTTGAAATAGACAATGAGGAACATTTAAAGACAAAACTTTATGACAAACGTGGTGACTTCATCTTTCCTATTGTTAACTTTCCTCTCTTGAGTAGCAATAAACCAGCTTCACAGACTATCCGATATTCATGGCCATGCGTGAGTTACCCTGACTTCTACAAAGAGGATTACTGCTTTCACAAAAGCTTCTTAACCGTGGTTTTATAAGGGATAAGTTGATGTCATCACTTAATTTTACGGTCACGA
Source organism: Mytilisepta virgata (assembly GCA_028015205.1). Lineage (NCBI taxonomy): Eukaryota > Metazoa > Mollusca > Bivalvia > Mytilida > Mytilidae > Mytilisepta > Mytilisepta virgata. The sequence goes on along the minus strand of CM051510.1, from coordinate 36,135,532 downwards.
ATTGATTGACTGTTACAGTGTTCCAATATCTAAGATGATGTTGGATCTGTTCCCACTGTCGTGACATTTCATATGACTCAACCGATTTGTGACTTCCACCGGATTGACTTTGTTGAACTTCACGACAGGCTTTGTATACGGAGCAGGAACTGATTATCCTTCCGGAGAACATGGTTCACTCCTGGTTTTCATAGGAGTTCGTGTTCACTTTTTTTAGTTTTCAGTGTTTATTTGTCTTCCCGGTTTGTCTGTCCAATGGATTACGTTTTTTATTTGCTCCTTAAAAGGTATATTTGTCCTCCTTATAAGTATTAGGGTTGTAGTGAGTCAGATTTCTATCTTGACAAAAACACTCTTGTGAGTATTCCATATTGCCTGTTATTAAATTGTTAAAGGCTGTACGCTATGAATTTAGTCCTTCCATCAGACCAGTTCATTAGGGTCATCGGGTATCACACTGTCAGGGTCATCCACATTCGGTGTCCGACAGCAACAAGACGACGAATCTTCTTCCTACAGTGTTACTGGTTTCCTCGGTTACATTTGTGGTGGAGTTCTCTTAACTTGACACACGTTCCTGTGTACCAGTTAAATTCACCAGCTCAGCAGTGATCAGTTACATTGCAATGGTGGAGTCCAATTCCCAGCATGCGGTAAGTGTGGCTTGAGGCATTTCTATGGACAAGGTTTTGTATTCAATAAGCAATATTTCAACTGAAAAAAATGTGAATATTTTGCAAAACTATTGCCGTCAAAAACGTATACAATATCATATGAGATCAGAAAAGAGCAAAGAAAGAATCAACCGGAGACTTCAGAACTGTAATGAATCAAAAAACTTCATGAGGGAACTTTTATTTAAGAACGTTAGATACTGCTTTCTGCAAAAGTTTGGATACATCATCTGTGATAAAAAAGGAACAGAGTGTAAACTCAAGAACGAAAAAAGTTTCATGAATCAGATTGTGAGAAAGAAGGTACACGTACCCAACAGATCAAATAGAGTGTTTTTGAACACTGTAAATTGAAAACAACAAATAAAAGAACTAGAAGAAAAGATATATAGTGTGAATTAAGTTGCATGTAAAGATTATGAGGGTAAAATTTGTCAAGTAGAGACTGTAATGTGTATCTTTACGCAAACAACAAACAGAGGAATTCTTGAAAGAACAACAGAAAAACAAGTTAATGAACTAACATGAGATCAAACTTAGAAATATCCAGAAAGTAATATCAGAAATCGATTAGCTGAAGAGACCTAAACCACCACGGACTCTGAAGTACTGTGACAAAGTGTACTCCATAAGCGGTGTGAATCAGATGTGGATTATGAAAAAATCAAAAGAGTTATTAGAATGTTTAAAATCCAAGGCCTTTCTTTCTTGTATGAGCATTCAAACCTTTGAATTTTCTACATGTTACACTTCCATTCCACATGATAAATTGACAGACGGTATACTTATTTAGTTATAGGTAGACCAAAAGCATATTTTGTCAAGAAGAACACTCATTCGAACAAAACGTACTCGTAGGTAGACATTGTTAGAATGCTGGACTTTTTAATTGATAACATCTTTGTTAAATTTGCAGGACAAGTTTTCCTATGGGTATTAATTGTGTACCGCTTCGTGTGGATTTGTCTTTCATACTTTACCAAAGGGCTATTGCATAACAATGAAAGGGAATTAGCAAAGCCCTTTAATTTTAATTTCCGCTATGTATATGATGTAGTTTCTTTGAAAAACAGTAAGTTTAAAGAAAATCTACATCTCATCTATCCCAATAAGCTGAAAATAAAGGACACTACAGAAACTACTAAGTCTGCTTCATACTTGGACTTCACCTATCAATAGATACCAGAGGACGATTGAACACTAAATTATACGCCACAAGTCTTAATTGTAGTTTTAAAATTGTGAAATTTCCTTTTCTGAGCAGCAATATGCCTCACCAGCAAATTGTGTCTACATTCCCCTGTTGATCCGCTATTCTATAGCTTGTGTCCACCACAGTGACTTCCTTGAGCGAGCAAGGACACTGACAAATAAACTGTTCAGTCAATGATACATCCAGCCTCGTGTAACATCATCACTTAAAAGGTTTTACGGTCGACATTATGATCTGGTCGATCGTTATCAGGTTAGTGTGTCACACACGATCATTGACATATTCCCTGTGTGATTCCAGTTCTCTTAACGATTTTTACATTTACAGATATTGACCTACTAACGGCTTTGACCACTGTTCTCTTGAGAAATAGGATATGGTTACCCTTCAGGGGCACCTGATATCACTCCAGTTTTTTGTTGGAGTTTGTATTGCCCAAGCTTTAGTTTTCAAGTGTTCTTTATACGTATGTCTCTTTCGTTGTCTATCTGTTTGCCCGTCGTGTGCCATTTTGTTTTGTCTCGTTCGGGTTTTGTCCTCTAGATTATGGTTTAGAATTGTCCTTCTGATATTGTTTGTTCGGTATCTTCTACACTTGATTTGGGTGGTTTATATAATAAAACGTATCACAAAATACCGAAATACATCTGATGCACTGTATGGCCATTTCGTTGATTGACAACTCATCAGCAGTGCTCGAGATCAAAATATTGGAAAACCGATTAAAGATATAATAAAGCACAACCATCAAAAATCGAAAAAATTAAAACAAACAGGTATCCAAACTCATAATAGGGTTACCTCTAAATCAAAAGGAAGAGCCTTAGAAATTCCTGGTAATTTATTTGCAATCTATTATACAGACAAACGGGGAAGACAAATAAACAACCACAAGAACAACAAATAAACACTGAAAACTAAACAAAATAAAAAAAATACAAACGACTATAAAAACCAAAAGTAAACTCAGGTGCTCCAGAAAGAGTGAGCAGTTCACTATATAACGCTATTGTTTCTCATAATAATAACCTTTGGATAGTATTTTTGTGGCTTCAAGATAACAGTAGCGTGAAGTTAATGTAGATCGTGTTTAGTAATAATTGGTCATTGGTCACAAATATAGTTTCTGTTTTAATTCTTACTACAACGACGTGAGTCTTTGGCAAACCTGAAAGACTCCTGCCTTTATAAATTAATATTTTTGTTTTTGGCAAGTTTTTTTTAAAAAAGCTAATGGTTGGTGGTTCTCTTGGACATCAATTAACAAAATCATGTCACCACAATTGGCATTTCCGAAGTTTGCCGATAATTACCGAGGTCATTTCAATTGCGTTGTATGAAACATCCGGGAACTTTTGAATAACCACGTGGTCATTTATGGCCCGGATACCTTAAAATAAGTACATGTACGATATGATAGAGTCCATGAGACTTATATTACTTTTGAGATTTGATGAAGTGCGATTTGACCTATGAGCCGCACATCATATGACACCTTTATGATATGAAATAAATAAATGAATAAGTAAATAAAATACTATAAAAATTTTAACGAGTACAGATTGTTTGTTTAGCAAACCACATTGAAAACATTTCCTTTTGCAGGTGGATGTGACTACAGTCGATCAAGTAACAACAACTGTCCAGCAGGTAATCATTTAGGAATTGAATGCGTCATTTCTGTAGACTAATTGTAGTGTAAAAACCTTGACTTCTTAAAATGTGCATTCATTCAAGGCGTTTACAGCCGTATAAAACTACTAACATGATGCTTTCAATTCTTATAATAACATTTTCAATTTCACAAGTATAACATATGACTGCAATTTCCAAATATTCGCCCTATTTCTTGAAATATTACAAAGTTATGAACGTCGCTATGGAAGCACATGCTAAACAAGATTTTGACTTTTATTGGGTTATAAAGAATCGCTTTGCAGAACCACCTTATTAATATTCCTTAATAAAAATACGGAGTTCAATGAAACAAACCAGTAATGTAATTATTATATATTTAAAGCAATAATCCGAATTTGGTTAGTTAGATTAAACTTTATTTATTTATAGTGGATTGGGAATCAAGTTATACCAACTTATACTAATCCCTCTCCACTTGGCGGGTGCGAGAGCGGCCCCTGTGGCGGCATTTTAGCCTACTCTTTTTTGACATCTACAGAGGAGTCTCTAACGTGCTAAGGGTGTTTCTCTCCCTTAACACGGGACAGCCATTTTTCGTCCCCATCCGATAGACTAACATCGTTTACCGAGACCATCCTCGCATATAGTGTCCCTGAAATTTTCATCCCGAACGGGAATCAAACCAAGGACCTTTGGCTTCGTAGTCCGATGCGCTAACCACTACACCACGGCGCCCTTAAATTGGTCCGAATTTGGTCTCTCTTGTACAGCTTTAATTTGCCTTCAAATTACATTTTCGTAAACATGAAAGAATTATAACACATGTACGTCTATTTTTTTAGTTGAGGTTTGGTCATTTTAAGCTTTTAATTCGGTTATATTCATTACGTGTTTGGGTAGAGCACAAACAACTAATATTTACGATATCTGAAATAACAGACAAAATCGAAGTGACCATATTACAACAAGATTTTGCACAGGAGTCAGTATATACTATACAATTATAGCCAATTAATGAGGTAAATGCAGGAATTTTATTCCGAGCCCAATATATTTTTCCATGGGCAATAAATTCCTGCATTGACCGAAATTGTTTTATTATTTTCCTAATTTTTTTATTTTCAGGGCTATAAAAATGCAGAAAAATGTTTTATATATATATATATATATATATATATATATATATATATATATAGTAACAAGTCAATACATTTGGTCAAATCGTGTTTCATTGGTGATTTAACAAGATGCAAACCAATTCTGAGAAATGCAATGATATGTTTTTTTTATGATTTATTTGTTAATAACAGGTCAATACATTCAGTCAATTCATGTTTTATTGGTGATTTAAAAGAAGGCAATCCAATTCTTATAAATATACATGAACAAGTGACCCAAAATGAACAAATCACATTACTTCAAAAATATAAGAAAGTAATAAAAGTTAAGATAAGAAGAAATTATGTAAAATGTAACTTCAAATGTGATGAACTGGTCTAAATTTGCATCTAAACAGCAAAATGGATAACAGGGAAGGTCAAAAATAATATACAAATCAATCAACGTCACCCAACTAACAACACTCGGGACAAAGAATAACATAAACGAGCACAAAACGCCAGCATAAACATAACACAGTCTGACAAAAAATGCTGTGGGAGAGGGACAAAGTGCTGGAGTGAATCTGATAATATCAGGTACTTGGTACAGACACAGTGAATCTGATAATATCAGGTGCTTGGTACAGACACAATGTTGGGGTTAACTTGTTTCATGGATACCTATATCTATCCTGACACTCCGATGTATAAAACAGAGTGCACGCTTACTAGAATGTAAGCTTTGGTCAGAGGTTACATGATTTAGATAGAAGGGTCAGAATGTGCTATCTTTAACTGTAAAACTAGCTAAGAATACCATTGCTGCTGGTCGGATACTGTCGCTCTGTTGAACGATAATAGTTTATCCGATCTTTCTTTACTGCAAAACAACATATTATAATGTTATCTTTTTATTTTGACATTATTTGAGAATCAGAATAAAAAAAAAACGCGCAAAGGAAAGAATAAACAAGATAACCAACGACTAATAGTTGCTTATTTTGAAAACAAAATCGCGTAATATTCTATAATATCATGTTTGATGCACATCAAATGCATACAATGCTTAAGACTCATCTGTTGTACTCAAGGGACGAAAATGTTGAAGGGCGAACCAATAACACGGATTGCTGGAAAACAGATTTAAATGAGAAAAAGACCCAAAAGGACGACTCGAAACCATTCGAGATAGCTATGTAAGGAAGAAATATTAAATGAGAAATTCAATCGAGGATGATCATAATGATATCAGCAATCGATAGTTACCCCTCCTTTAATCATATCTCTGGAGATCTTTTTTAATGATGATCGTTTTTCGTTTTCATTATTTATTTCAGAACTTTCTATTGTAACTATTGTTACACCATCAGAAATTACCTCGGGAGATACCGTAACCATTGAATGCTCTATCACCTCCATAATTGGTGTCACAAACATACGATGGGAGCATGATGGGAACAGTATTGATTCACAAGAGCAAAAAACATACGATGGAAATCATGGATACTCACAAACACTTATTATAGAAAATTTTAGATCATCTAATACGGGAACATACGATTGCTTTGCTACAAATGCTGTGGGAGAGGGACAAAGTGCTGGTGTGATTCTGATAATATCAGGTAGGTGAAACATTTTTATAACTCTATCAATAGGTTTACTGGTGCATAGAGAATCTATACTACTAAAATTAAGGGGTCAATTTCTTTCGGTCGTCATCACGTAACAATTACAATAGTAAGAGTTTAAAGTAGAATTTGATTGATTGAGAACGAATGTGTTGTATGGAAAATTTACACATGTTGGTCAATACGTTTCTATAAATGCTGGAATTATCGATGAACTCGATCCTAACCAGTCCGACATGTTTCCATGTTTCATCATTCGTCTTCACTTCCGGTCTTATTCGTTTAGTTTTACGGTGACCAGAGGTAACCGATAAAACAACAAAATATGCGCAGTAATTATATTGAAAGAGCGAGTGATTTTGACTTGTTTGATATAGGCAATGATAAGGTAAGACAATGACATAGAGATTATGCGCTGAATAATTTTACAAAATACGGACTAATAATGTATCAATTAATTAAGAAAACTTTATTCCAAATTTTGATATTTAATGTTTACTTAATCATTTTGTACCAAATCAATACGCTAGGTAGAAAATTGGAAGAACAAACCGAGCCGAAAAAGCAATAGAACTTTCCTGCAACCTATGTTGCACTCAAAAATTTATCTTTATTACTAATATATCAAATATTGAATGTAAGTAAATTTTAGCGTTTCACTATAAATTCAAATCAAATCTATCCCTGTTCTCATATTTTCATTATGAAAACACAAAAAAGTGGTTATTATTTCTGTCATTTTTATTTAGATGTCCAACTATGTTTAAGAAGAACAGCAAAAAAGCCATTACTTCTTTGCCTTGACTTTCCTCGCGTCAGGATTGAATCTATCATACCCGTATTTCAAACATGACAAATGATCTAACAGTATAATAGATTGAAAAAATATGTTATACTATCGAATAAAGATCAATCATAGACAAAGTAATAAAAATATCCCATTTTTTCAGCTGGTAATATTTTAAACTGTTCTATTTAATCGTATGTTCTTATTATCCCCAAATCCCTTTAACTTCATAGTGGAATAGCCAATTATAACATTTCATACGTTTAGATTTATAAAGGAACAGTGTGTTTCACAGTAGTCCATATTTTGTGATATTGTACAGTAAAAGTGATATTGCACTGTGAATTATTTTAGAAATAAGGGCTTTCAAATTCATTCTCTTTAAAGTGAAATATAATAAAACAATTATAGCACTTTACTATCGTGAAATATCATGTTTTATGGACCACTTTAAGAAGGATTGCTCGCAGCCGTTGACCTTGGGCAATATGGCTGTTAAGTGGTCCATAAAACATGATATTGCACTCAGTAAAGTGCCATATTTGTATAATATTTTACGAAGAAATATGACTATTTACAGGGCCGTCAAGTGTAACAATAGCACAACAGGAATACACAGTAAATATTGGAAACGATAATGACCTACAGTGTTCAGCCAATGGAGTGCCAGCTGTACAAAATATATTGTGGAAGAAAAATGGGATTGTACTTAATTTAAGCGGAAGTTCAAAATATAGTGGTTCTACGGTCTCTGCTCCATCTTTAACAGTAAAGAACGCAGTAAACAGTGATGTTGGAATATATGAATGTTGTGCTGTAAACAGCTACCAGAATACGACTACGTCATGCAATAGCACCATGTTAACAGGTAAATATTGTGTATAAACAAACAAAAAAAACAAATTAATTGAAAGTAACACAAAAAATGCATTGCCAGGATTTTTCACATATGAATACCTTAACCAATGTACGATGTCTTATCACTTTGCTGACAGATGCAATTAACTAGGTCGTAAGTAAAGCAATTTAATTTACCAGAAATTGTTCAATCATGTCATCAAGAGAAACAAACATATTTCGCCTATGGAATTTCCAATGTAAAAGGGAGACAACTCTTCCTGCGAAATTTTATTAAATTAAGTATTGCATCCCCGCGTTGCACATAAAATGTACAAAGCATGTAAAATATTTAAATAAATTGAAAATGTTTTCCAAATTTTAAGATGGGACCGCGTTTTTTATTTTCCATTGTAAGTACTCCATAAATCAAAATAATGTTTGCGGTTATAAATATAACCTTTATAAACAATGGTATTTTTTTGGTTTTCTCGGCCGACTCATTCAGGTTAGATTACCTATAAAAGATTAAGTTATAAATCTGGAATTTAGATTTTCCAAATGGCAAAAAATCCATTCCGCGAACTGCAATTTCCAGACAGTCGGTCAATTGGATAGTATTGCTTACAATATTTAAATTGTGTGTGCCTTTCTTCAGTTTTGTTTACGTACATGTACATACCTACTGTATGTCCGAAAAATAAACTTTTAAAACTTTTCTCTTAAAAATGTTCATGAATTCAGTAAAATGTCAGTCAAAACGTGAGCTGTATATCCATTTCCTTTTGTCATAACTAATTATTGCCTCAGTTAAATAGGGTGCGTTTTCGTTTTGTGTGTAATATTCATTGATTTCGTGAACGACAACAAACGAAAATGAAGTTGGTGAAAAGTTTTGCCTCCAACATTTGTCGATTTTCATGATGTGTCTATTCGTTGTTATGAATGTGTAAAATTTTAGCAAACACAGAGCCTTTTGATCAAGACATAACTTTATATAGAACATGTGACATACATGTACAGTAAAGCACATGCGTACGGGTTCAAAATTAATCATGTTTGTAACACATTTACTCTCTTGGTTATTTTATTCATTGTTTTTGCTGTCTTATGAATCAAGTGTTTTTTCACAATCCACCGTTAAATATGTTTTATGTCTTCATAAATATGTTCTGGTTGTCTTTTTTAAGGCCAACCGCTTTTGAAAATTTCTCAGTATCGTTATGAACTTCACCTTGGACAAGATATGACCATTGATTGCGATTTTATTTCCTACCCAGTGACATCACAAGTATACTGGGAAAAAGATGGCAACTTGTTAAGGATAATGAATTCCTCTGTAGGCCTGTTTACTGGTAACCCTAGTCTTATTTTAAATGATGCAAACATGGATGACAGAGGAATGTACAAATGCTGTGTCAAGAACACTATATCATTGCAGTGTAGCAACGGAATTATTATAGGCGGTAAGTGAATAAAAGTAAATTTGGTGGGACATTTATTCATTTTTATTTTGATATTTTATATTTCTGCTTTTCTGCTTTATGTTTTATATATTTCAAGCAGGCACTTTGACACTGTTAGTGCTTCAGTTTTCGTTTTTATAGGTTTTAGGGCCATGTGAACTATTGTTATCACTTGCCGTCCGTCGTCGTCGACGTAAACTATCTATTAAAGATTTTCTCCTCTGAAACCACTGGGCCAATTGGAACCAAAATTGGCAGTAATGATCCTTATGTGGTCTCCTGACAGATTTATATCCAATGACCCCGTCCGTCATTCAAGATGCCCACCAGAGCTGAACATAGTTCAACATAGTACTTTACTGGAATTCACTTAAAGATCTTCTTTCCGAAAAGCAGTAGACCCATTGGATCAAAATTGGGCAGCAAATGGTCCTTAGGTGTTCCTCTTTCAGAATTATATCGGATGACCCCGTCGCCATCTAAGATGGCTACAAGTGCTGAACATAGTTTAATATACAATGTAGGACTTAATGGAAAGTTTATTTAAATTTTTTTAGTTTAGAACCACTAGGCCAATTGGAACAAAACTTGGCAGCAACTGTCCTTAGGTGCACTTCTTTCAGAATTATATCCAATGACTCCACTGGCCATCCAAAACTTGCCAGCAATGGTCCTCTTTCAGATTTATATCCGATTACCCAATCCGTCTTCTCAGTTGGTCGCCAGAGCCGAATATAGTTTAACATAGAACTCAAGGGAAATTATATAAAGATCTTCATGTCTGGAACCACTAGGCCAATTGGAACAAAACTTGGCAGTAACGGTAGATGTGCTTGGGTGATCTTCTTTCAGAATTTTATCTGATGACCCTCCCGTCATACAACATGGCCGCCAGAGCCGAACATATTTTAACGTAGCCCCCTTTGGGAAATTATTTTAAGATATTATTGTCTGAATCCACTTGGCCAATTGGAACAAAACTTGACAGCAATGGTTCTTGGTGACCCTCTTTAAGAATGATACCCGATGACTCCGCCCGTCATCCCAGTTGGGCAACAGAGTCGAACATAGTTTAAGATAGGATCCTTATGGGAGTTTTTCTTAAAAATCTTCTTGTCTGAAACCATAGGCCAGTTGGAACAAATATTGGCAGCAATGGTCGATAAGTGGTCTTCTCTCAGAATTGTTTCCTGCAACCCTGCCCGTCATTCTAGATATACATGGTACCAATGTTAGTTTACTAGTCAGAAATCACTGGGCCAAACGTAACAAAACTTGTCATCAATGGTCCAATTGTCCTTTGTTTCAGAGTTGCATCTGATTACCATAACCGCTAAAGACGGCTGCCAGAACATAGTTTAACATAGGACCTAATGTGAAAAATCACGGACAGATTTTCTTATTTGAAAGCAGTCAGCCAGTTTGAACATTAGAGCAATGCTCCGGCTTGCCAGTCAAGATAGGTATATCTGTGTGGCCTTTGTTCTGTTTTACTGTTTGAAAGAATACGATCTATGATTTTGTTATTTTGGACTTTCTTCCTGATAGCAGCGCGTTGTAAACGTATAAATACGTTTCTTTCATTTTGGATTTGTGCAAATAAAAAAATATATATATTGTCCTCTATGATGACCTTAATGGTATGAGATATGTAGTTTTCTGTAAAAATAGGCTGAGCAACTTATCAACAAATGCATGTCAGTCGATCACTAGCGATGCTACAGAAAGGCAGTAATAGTCTATAGTATTAAAATTGAAGGACTGGTTAATGTCGTTAAACATTAAATTATTTTTTTAATTATCTCAACAATCTTGCTTATCACTGTAATATGCTGTTGGCGTGGTCAATGATGCGAGCACAGCAATAACCTTTTTCAGAAACTTATTTCCGGTATCACGATTCTGACTCTAAAATTGGCATTTAAACAAGTTATTTCTCTTACTTTCGTTTCCGACGAACGAAACTTTTTCTAGCCTTAGTATGTAGCACAATATGGCTGGCCCCATTAAACAAAGACTTTTCTAAATGACCCATATGTAAAAAATGCACATGCCCCCATAGTGCTCGCTGCGCTCGCTATTAAATTATCATGTGTTCTCTGTCAGAAAGGTATACAGTAAAACATGTATATAAAGGGCACCCAAGGAACCTTTTTGAGCAGATGCCCTTTAAATAAAAGTTAGTTTTACAAGCGTTATACATAACATAGACTTTATCACAGTGCATTTGATAATATGATGATTTGCTATATCGAAGTGCCCTTTAAAGCATATTTGACTGTACCTTATTGGAAGTAACCTATTCATTGTTGTTGCTGTTTTCCTTTTATGGTTCGACATCACAATTAATGTATGGTGCATTTTCAAAGAAGAATTGAATTATAAAAATTGCACCGTCTCAAACTTGAAAATCGTTCTCATGTGCAAGGAATTATAACTTCTTACCATAATATCAAAATTAAAATATTTTGCAGACAGCAGACCACAACCTAAATATTTACAGTTTGCCATCTTACAACTCAGCGCAGTGAAATATCAAAATGAACAATCGACTACAAATTGAGAAATAAAACCATTACAAATATTTTTATAAGGGGCAAAAAATACATATAGAAATAAAAGAAATTAATAAAGGGATTAATTGTGGTCTTTTGCATTTAAAATGGTATTTTAAAAATGTAGGATATTTATTACAAGTTTCGACTTAAAACTTAATAAATACATTTTAGTGGAAATAAAGCAATGTTAGAAAAACTGTTAAATGGTTATATATGGTTACAAAAACTATAAAATTCGTATGACTGCAATCATTCGCTGAAAATAAGTTAGAATAATAAGTACAAGTGATATCTGATCTGTTCAAAATTTAAATATACGGTTAGCAGGAAGCTTACTCTTCCGGAGCACCTGAGTCTATCCCCGGTTTTCTGGGGGTCCATGTTGTTCATATGGTTATAGTTTTTAATTGTAATGCAATTTTGATATCCTCTTGATGGTTGAGTAGCTAACATTTTAATGAAAAAACTTGATTCCTATTTTGATGGGCAAGGTGAGGGCATTTTCTTATAACGTAATGTCAACTAGATCATGTAGATACATGTGGGACTCGTGTTCTGAATAGTTAGAAGTCATGACAGTTTTAAACTCACATTTTTACCAAGTGTATCTTTGATCTTTGATTGTACATAAAGTATTTCATTTACCCAAAATTGTTATTTCCTGGTTAATGATTGCTTTATATATGTTCATATTTGTTAGCCAAGCCAAATGTAACTGTACCAACGACTAATACCTATTTGGTGCTGAATGTAGATGGTCCAGTTCAATGTGAAGTAGATTCCATTCCTGCTTTACAAACGTTATCTTGGAACATCACCTTGGAAAACACAATAAAAGTACATTCTGGTAGTGATACGTCTGATTATGCAATATCGTCCTCGGACCAAACCTCTCTGACAGTAAAGACACCAGCCTTTGAAGACAGTGGGTCATATACATGTATTGCTGGTAATGAATTTGGAATCAGTAGCAGTCAGGAAGTTACAGTGTCTGTATTTGGAGGTATATTGCACTTGAAAATTATCAATTTAGACTTCGTTACATCAAAATTAATTTTATCTAATAGATGCGGTAGTGTGGTCAAGCGGGGGTTGTCAATGTGCAGGTGAAAACAAGCATACAATACACACTTTTCTATTGATATTCAACAGTGAGCAAAATCTCAACCTTTGCCTAAATTATAAAGCTTTTTAAAGCGTGTGTTTTATCGCGGAATGTCATATTTATTTATACACATGAAAGGTATATAAAAGAATCATGTAAATAAACTATCTGAAAAACAAATAAACTGTAATCTGCGGACCAAAAAAAAAAAAGATAATTATGAGAAAAATAAAGAAACACATAACCAACAATGGGGCACAATCGAGATAATGGATACATGTGTACTGAAATATTATTTGAAATTCTAGTAAAATGAAATCAGACGATACTTTACTGCTAATTCTGTTTAAAGTGTAATGTTGTCACGTTCTCTCCGAAAGTACAAGGTACAATTATGGTGATGAAGATGAGAGGAGATTTGGGTACCTATATAGCTAGTTTAACCCCACACTGCATAGTGTCTTAATCAAATCAGAGTATCCTGACTCTTTGTTGTTTCTTTGTTTCTGTGTTTGTAATTTTTTTCTTTTTTTTTTATGATTTGTCAATAGGTTCATTTATTTTTTTTTATCTTAACAGATAGGTTATCATCCCAGTCCATCCCTCGAAAATCGACCGGTCCCATTTCATTTTTTACTTTCGAGAAAATCTCCAGTTTGTTGCCTACATAAACTTTAATGCAACAAACAGTAGCCAAATCGACCACAAGTTCCATATCCCGGACCTGCAGATTTCCAAAATTGCCCTTGCCAAATATGCGTTATAGACAGAATTTTGTGTATGTTATTAAAATGGAGTAATAAAGTGCCCCCCTCCCCCGTCCGTTTTCTTTCAGAAGTAATGGATTATAATCTATAAATAAACGTGCACATCGTCAATTGATTGATGTAACCAGACATTTTCCTGTTATCCGTTGTTTGTTTATATAGACAAATTTATTGTGTTTATGGCAATTGATTCTGATATTCAATGGTTTTATTTTATATATTCTTGGACTTGATCCTCACCAAGGAATCGTAATTCGGTTAAATAATAAAATCGGGTGCAATATTGTTGATATCACATGTTTGATCCTACCAATAAGTGAATGACTTTACCCTACGATCTGAGATCTGCGAATGCATCACTAGATCAGTTGTTGGTATTATGAAAGTTATATTTAAATTGACTCGTCAAAATTATCAAAATTAAAAGCTGACAAGTTCTTTTTCAAGCACAGATTTGTCCATTACGTGATTTTACATTTTCAGTTATTTTGGTTTTTGAATACGATTTTCCGAACGATGTTTAGGCTTTATATATACCTGTATCCCATTTTAGCGTCACTATTGAGTTGCAATTTTACATAATATGTCTATCTTAAGAAAACCAAAATCTATTATAGATAATTTATGCATTATGAAGATCAACTTTAAATTATTTAAATTAAAAAATGTATTTTTACCTTAAGCAAAGCATGGATTAAAAGTACAACAGCATTTGCATCCATCGAACATAACAAACCAAATTTAAAGCACGATTTTAGAATCTCGATAGATAATCGTTGATAAATGGCTCTATAATATGGTATGACCCAGAGCCTGTAGTACATTTGTGTTTGTACGTTTGTACCATGCAAATTTAGACGGCGGATACAATTTGTGTACGGTCAGGCGTTAGCCAAAACGACAACAACAATGTTTTCGCCGTCTATATTTTCAGGCGCTACAGACACTATGCATAACGTATGTGTCCGATGTACACAACGAAGGACCGCCTAAATTACTTTATTTGGTCATAGTGTGCATTTATGGGTAGTGTTGTTGAAGAAAAATAACAAAGACATTAATATGTTTTTTTTTTTTATAGATAAAATGAAATTCGTGTTCTTTAAAATTATATCCAAACCTAAAGTACAATATGTGGTGTTAATGTAATTACGATTTGTTGGTTTTTCACTCTAGTGAGTAATGAACATGAAAAAAGGATCAACGTTGGGTGGTGATCTCTCCAAATACAGTTGCGACCAGTCATAACTTCTCCTCCAAGTTAACTTGCAGGGCACTTCTGAGAACTGCTCTAAGTTAACTTTGAGCAGTCAGGAAGAATAATAGCTCTGGTCAGGAATAATTCTGGTTAGAAAATAGAACAGCTCTGATTAAGAGTCAGAGCAGTCCTGGTCCACGAATGCTTTTTAGAACTGCACTGGTCAAGAATTAGGCTTTATTTCAGTGTTGTATTTTTATTTATAGAGTTAAAAACAAACTTTAAGTTGGGATTTCTTATTTATTCTAAACCCTGACTGTTACTAGAACTGTTCTAGACTATGACTTTTTATAGAACGGTTTTACACCATGGCAAGTTAGAGAGGTTAGAGCTGTTCTTGACCATGACAGCTTAGAGCAGTCAGAATCGGTCAGAAATCTGTTCTAGGGCTGTCAGGATTGTATTCTAGAGCAGTTCTAAAGCAGTCAGCAGAACTGCTCTCAGTTAACTAGAGCAATCAATAGAACTGTTCTTAGTACATGGTAAAAGGTTATGTCTGGACCTAACTGTATGTAGGCTGTAAGGTAGTTTTCGTTACATATAAATAATGTTATTGTAAGGTTGTTTACGTATTCATAGCAATTTCATTGGGGTTTGTATGGCAGATATGGGGATTTAGCATTTTGATTAAAACCCAGTAAAAAACTATATCACATACCAAAATCGCACAAAAGCGTTTTAACGACTATCTTGTATGACTTTTTGGAACTACAGGTTAATTCTATAATATACATGTAAGTACTTTGCACATGTAAATCCTCACTCAAAAGAATCAATCTCGAATACCTGCGTATTCATAAAGTTGTATCTAATTTTGCAGTTTATTTTTGGGAATGCATCTGCTTTGCAAAATTCAACTGAATTGTTTCTTCTTTTGTTCTCCAATATTCGGCATTTAGCACTTTTCCATGTACAAGCTGCACCCATGAAATTATAAAAATCTGTAAAAGTCTTAATAATAAAATCACAGTGTATTTTCAACTGAATTACAGAATACATTTCTAATATCAGTTATTGTAGAGGCTCCCCAGCCCAGCCATGATGTCGTATATAGCGATGATGTGACGTTGAATTGCACTGTTACCTTCGAACCGGATCTTAAGAATATAACCTGGTTTAAAGACTCAACACCGATTGATGTATACGATGACACGAAGTACACCGGCGGTACTATACAAAATACTGATTTAACCATTAAATATGTAGTGTTTAGTGACGATGGAACGTATAAGTGTCAAGCTGAAAATGACTACCACCAAAGTTCACCTGTGACGATGACCTTGAGCGTGAGTGGAGGTATGTATGTATAGATTCCATTGATTGTTCTGATATGTCCACACAGGACTTTGGACGTAAGTGGAAATTTATACACATGAGTTTGGGTGTAAGTTGAAATTTATATAAATATTACATCGAATGTTCTACACTGACATTTTATGTTTTTAGAAAAAGCTTGAAAACAGAGATGTACTGAGTATACATAGTCAATCGATTTTCTAAACTTCTCCCCGTATGACTTTGGGTGTAAGTGGAAATTTATATCAACAATTCCATGGTTTTTTTTAACCTATTGTCAACTGGAACACTTACATATGTACAACAAGCATTTATTCTGTCTTCAAGACTTTAATTGTCAGTTGTAAGAAGTGGTTGATATATGTTTGTAGGATTATAACCTGGTGCTTTTTTACACCATATGAATGATAATTCAATTCCTTTGCCGGGATATATCATATCCCGGAACTTCTGCACACCGGAAGAAAAAGGACAAATATACCTAAGGAGCAATAAAAAAAAAGTAATCCATTGGACAGACAAACCCGGGAAGACAAATGAAAAGTATACTTACATTTGTAGTTAATGGATATACCCGCAAAATTTGTCCATACGACGAAAAATCGATTTAATATATATTTAAACAAGTTTTGTCTGTTGAAATGTTGTGTCATTGTTATTTTAATCTCTTTCCAAATGTATGTTCAACAGGATTGCCAACGGCTGATGTGGATAATGGGCATATTATAGTGAATTCGACTGAAAGCGTTACCCTGCCATGCACAGTATCTGGTACTCCATCTGTAACAAGTGTGGTATGGTATAAAGATGTGAATGGCGTAGTGACGTCAATTCCAACATCACCTGATAATCCTTCTTTAACTATTGCTGCTGTTCGTATGCAGGATGCAGGAAATTACACATGTAGTTCAACCAATGCCGTGGGATCAGCTAATAGCTCAACAATTCTACAACTCGAAGTCAAGGAAGGTAATATTCCTTTATTAACATGGAAGATAAAAAATACATTGTATTCCACATTAATTGCGACTATTTTAATGAGGCAGGGATATTTCAACAAACGTACTTAAAGTATGAACAAATATGCAATATACGTAAATAGTCGGTATCCGGAAAGATTATTGTCCTATTTTTAGAAAAATGTACTGAGTATACATTTCCAGTTTCGCAGGGATTACACGTACAAATAAACTGTATATTTCCAGATTATGTACATAACACTTTTTTTAAATCCTGCAATCAATGTTATCTGTTATCAACAAAAAACAATCCGACTTTTTTGGAAGAAAATGTTTGGTGCCAGGAAAACTTGACGCCGAACACAGAACAAAATTGCAAACAATCAATAAAACATGACACGGGTACTTAAAGATAATATTATGATAATAGCATAAAATAGTATTACGAAACGATAATTTTATATTATTTTACTGGTAGGCTAATTTTGAGATACTATTCGTAACCGCACCTTTGAGTGTTCTGTATTCACCAATGCTTTCATGTTTGATATTTTTGGGGGTTCAGTTTATATTTATACTTGTTATTCATGGATGACTACATAACACAAACGGGCATGACACTATCGGAAAAGTGGAAATTTTGTTTCCGGAAGTTTGAATCATTTTGATTACGGAAGAAAACTGCTCAAAATGCGTATTTTATAAAAGGTCACAGGTCAAAATAAAATCTGTTGTTGCAGAATACAAGACGAACAAGTACCTTAGAATATACAAATGTTGTAAACGATGTTCTTGAAATATTTTATCCACTGATAGACACTTACTTCTCAGTATCCTGTATCAATTGATAGGAACTTACGTCTCACTTGAAAAGTTGATAATATGGTCAAGTATTATAGTTTCCTGCTTAAACTGTAATATTTGTAAGCCACTGATTAAATTAAAACATCCAATTTATTCGTTTTATTTTCAGTTATACCAATGTGCCCATGCAGTTGTGCGTACAAAGAACGATTGAATTTCTGGGCACAACAGAATCTGACAAATCATACAATGGACGAATGGAGAGAAATTCTTGGTCCTGTCCTGGATGAAATGAAGAAAAATCTCACAGTGGACAAGTCTCAATTATCGTCTACCATTAGAAAACTCACAAGCGCGTCGGACGAGAGAAAATCGTCAGAATCATTTGGAGTCTTGGGTGTAATACTGCTTTCTCTAGTCGCTGGTGCTATGGTGTTAATAGATTTAACTTCCATCCGTAGACATTTAGCAAATATTCAGGAAATGGTGAGAAAAGGTGCTTGACTTTATTACGTAACGTTTTAGAAAGGCGTTTCATAGTTTAAGATTAATGAACATTTTTTTTTTTTTTTTTAACTTTCTAATTCGATTTTTATAAGTTTACTTGAATGATTTGACGTCAGATCTTTTTGTAATAAAGCTGTGAAATAAAGTTTCCTAAACATGGTTTGATTTCATTATACATTGTTGAGAATTTATTGTTTAATTATCTAATGCATAATAACTTTTAGTTGTCCCCTATCTATCATCAGTCTTTAAACTTCGGCTTTATTTTGATAAACACATTGGGTTATATTATGTACGTGAGATTTCCGGCTAACACTGACCATTGAGGTCCGACTGATCAGAAATGTAATTAGGACGTAATATTGTTAGCAATTTTTGTAACATGGCGTTTGATAGGAGAAACAAATGGTACATGTAGGTATTGATATTCCTTAGTTTCTTAATTCTGTTCCAGGATTATTGTCTAATCGACATTTTCCCCAAATTCATTTCTATTGCTTAATGGCGTCTCGTGTTGGTATATTTTAACAAATCCTTCACAGAAGGGGGAGTTATCTTACACAATACATATAGTAATCCAGAGGTGCGCTAAGGTCATGGCGTTTGTTAGATCGATACTTTTTAGTTTTTAATTAAATAAATTTACGTGCATACGTGCATGACTTGTGTATATATATATATCCCATTGTAATATCTACTCTAGTGTGGGTTAAGTATTCTAAAACACAAATATCATTAAATGAACACTTGGCCAGTCGAAATCCCGTTAAAAATGTTTAAAGAAAGGTCAACACATGAAAGAATAGCCCATTATATTTACAACGAACAGAGGTCCCAGACACAGGCAGTGATCCTTACAAATAAATCGACCATTAAAAAAAACGATTCAGTCTGATTAATACTGAATATAGATATTAAATATTTCAAATCCGAATGAATCTCAAAGAAGATTTTATGATACCATAACAAATTTTATGACTTAATGAAACAAATTCACGAATTGTTTGTTGTTGTAAATATGATGGTCTAGAAAATGTAACGGTAAGTTTTGAAGAAAAAACTTTAATCATCTGTAAAAACAGTTTACAGATGAAATCATGTAACAAATTCATGTGAGTTTAAAACAATTCTTAACGTATGTCGCAAGTGTTTAAGGAACCATTCTGAGATACATTTACCATATCAAATTTTAAATGAAAAATTATGTAAAGTCATGCAAAAAAACGATAATAAGCCGCATTAATGCTGTAGTTTATTTCATTTTTTTATCTTTGGAAAAAATAAATAAAGAAACATTAAATTGTATCTTTTCTTTCTTTCGCCTTTTCCATAATATTGTTTGTATACCAGATATATCTTTTTCAACAAAAAATGAACTATTTGCCCTATTAGTAGCATTACAGATAAAACAATTAGAAACTAATATGCAATTCGCACGATTCCATCCAGGTTATTTTAGATGCGTGGAAATTTCAACACTCTGTATGTGGTATTTCAGTGAGATGAAATGTCGAACGGCGAAATTGCACACTTCTTCAAATTTTACGGTTACCCTAAACATTTTGAAAATATTTGATATGAAAGCATTGTTAACAAATCTTTTGACGCTGAAAGGTCATTCTGGCTTTTTTTATTTTTATTTTTATTTTGTGTTGATTGTCTGCAACAAAATCAAGATAACTGTCTAAATATATTGCATTAGAACTTTATGAGACAGTAATTTCTTTTTATCAAGAAACACATGCAAGAGAGTAACGTATCAACGGTGAAATGTAAACATAAGCTGGAGTCATTGGCATGTTACAAGTTAGAAAGGGGAAGCTCACATTCAATTAGAAAGTTAAAATCATCGATGTATCATAAAATTTTGATTTCAAAACGGCCTTATTGTCTCTGAAGCGGATTTATTCCCAATTTTGGTACATGTGAGTTATCTCCCAATTAGGAAGTTATCTGATCTTTAGAGAAGGTGTCTTCTATAGACATTAATGGACAAATTGTTATTTTTCTGCAATAACATATCATCAAAAACATAAATGTTATATTTCTTACGTTTTTTAATGTCTTATGAAATTTGAAAGTGATGTTTGCCCTTTATGTTAAATACAAGATTACTTCTGCCTGGAAAAATTATTCGTGCATTCGGAACCACAACTCCAATATCCATAAATAGGGAATAGAGTGTTGAATGGTCGGAAAAAGGGGAATGCACATATGGTCCAATGGTCATTACAAATTTATCAGAAAACTGAGAACGCTTGTTGAAAATTATTCATGAAATGAAACAAAAATGGATCCAATTAATTTAAAATCATATTTTTTGAAAACGCCCACAGATTGCTTACAGTTCTCATTTATGGATCAGTTTCAATAGCAAGGATGAAATAATAAACTCCCAACGAGAGAATTAGTATTAAACATTAAAATATTCATACTGATATTTGTCAGATAGATTTTTTGTATAAGTTAACAAAAAGCAAATTATAATTTTAAAGCAACAATATCGTTAACGTCCACCTACTGAATATCTACCAAAAAGTACCCGGATGTTTTGTTTTGGTGCTTTAGTCACTTGGTTGCTTAGTTACATTCTGATTAAATTCGAATTGCTAACAGTATCAATCGTTGTTCACATCCTGGAGGACAATTGTGTCTTGTCAAACAATGATACAATGAAAAGGTTTATCAAGATAGGGTTTATTTTCTTAGGTGTAACTATATTTGGTAAGTAAGGATTTTTTACTTGTCTATTTAATTTGATCATCTTAACCATATGTATCTAATTTCAGAAAATATTATGAATAAAAAAAGTTTGAAATCATCATATCATGAAAATGTTTATCAATGTATTACAAAAACAATCCACGTACAAAAAAAGTTAAATCTGTTAAAGCTGGGGGGAAAATGACATTTCCGACGCTAAAATCTCATTTATTTCTGGTGGGTGGTGTATCCTTTAGTGTGTTTACAGGACTGTAAAAGAGTTTATTAATCCTAATCATGGAATATGGGCATTCAAACATTGTCATGTATTAACACAGCTAGTTGATTTTTATTACCGTTTTTTCCGAGTTGGTAAATATACCCTGAAAGCTGCAGCTTTTTTTGGGATATATGGTGGATCTCAATTTTTTTTTAAACAGTCAAAATCTGAAATAGAGCTTCGGGACTGTCTTAATAATGTGAGTTCAAATCGTTAAATCGATCTGGTAAAAATTATATTTTTTTCATGTTTGGAAAACATTTTTTGATTGATAGGCATTTAGGCAATATATCTTAATACAATTTTATTGTTAATAGTATTGTGTACAAATGTTCTGTAATCATGTTAATGAGTGGTATTACAAATCCCAGTGTCTGTTGAATTTGAAATAAGCTTCGAACCAGGAATTGTTTCAAAAAAAGATTTGAAACTGAAAACTATTGCCTTATACGGAAAGAAGAAGTGCTTTAGTCAAATGAAGATTTTGCTTTGCCCCAATTAGAGTCGAACTAGGAGATTTGAAAATATTGCTTTAAACAATAGAGTATGTTTTTTTTTTTTTTCTTATCTGTGATGTTTGTATAGAAGACTGACAACGCTCACCTAATGTAAAGTATTCATTGTACGAGGAGTTTTGAAACGGCTAAATGTTTTAATATAAACCTTATTTATTTTAGTTGTTCTTAGAAATCAGTGTTTTTATGTACATAAGATAATTTAATATATTTCTTGTGAAAAAACCACGATTTTATTTTTAGAAGACGTAGAAATGTTGCACTAGCTTACAATATCATGTATCTGATATGATATCCATTTATCATATAATTGAAATAAACAGGGATTTTTTAAAGACATTCTATGTTTCAATATTCTTTCTTGTAACATATGAAAATGAAAGTTAATAAATTTTTCATATCAGTGCGCAAAGCAAATACGCGGTGATTTATCGTTTTTTTTTTTTTCATTTTTAACATTTTATCAAACAGTAAAATTTACTACTTATTTACTAGGATTATATGACAAATAAATGCATCATTTACAAAATTTAATGTATATGTTTTCAATGTATCATGTACATGTTTCTAAAATTTTAGTGTTTTTTTTTTTTGGGGGGGGGGGGGTAGGGGGGTGGGGGTTGTTAACTATTTGTACATATAATTCTTTGATCATGCTGGTATCACAGTCTAGTATCATTCTCTATAGAATGGCTCTGATACGTGGTTGTATCAATAACCTGTTTATTCTATGATGATAAATGAGGCTTTAATATATAAATGAATTGATTTTTTTCTACATTGTATTCTCCTTATAGTAATTAAATTTGAATGATTTCTGATACAAATTTACTGGCCTTCCGCATAAAGTTAAGAAAAATTCAAACCTAGACATGTCTACTTATTGTTAAATCTTGACAGTTCCATTTGTTCTTAACCACCTTCTCATGTATAATCTCTTCCTTGGAACCAGTGGTTGAAACTTACGGCGTATTGACATTAACATGATTAATAACTAGAATATCAATTATTGTTTTTAATTTTCAGGAATATACCCGAAGCAAGTTAATTATACCGTAATTCTATCACTCTTTATCATGCTTGAAACTGCCTCGGTGCCCTTTTAGTAATGGGCTTGCCTCGAGTTGGGAGGTTCGCAGGCTCGATCCCCTATCAACTCAAAACAAAGACTTTAAAATTGCCATTTGCTGATTCCCCGACAACGCATTTGTGGCAAAGAGCAGACTGGGTGTCTGGGTGGGGTGAATGGCATGTCTTCTTGAGGTCTATTACCCCGTGAGCTAGAACGTGTCTAGTTTAAAAGGCGTTTCAGATTAATTTCATATCAACTTGTCGCTGAACGTTGACCATTTTGACCAATAATCCATCAAACCATGCGTCTATCAGGCTTGAATTTTTCTCTAACGATAATGAATTACATGTTAGTAACTTCGACATTTCCCCCCATTACCAATGATTTTATCATACTAAATTAGTAGCCCTTATTCTACCAGACTTAAGCTAGCAACCCTTTTTAGCATTCATTCGCAGCCAAATTCTAAAAAAAACAGTCACTGAGGTCAGGGCTGGGCTAAAAAATTGTGTATCTGTGTATTAGTGTACGGTACATGTCATTATATAGTATTGAAATCAAAGACTTTTTTTTAATTTCCTTCAAACACTTTAGTATTTCAAATTAAACTTATAAATAATGTATTATATATAATTCGTACTTCATCAAAACATTCGTTTTGCAATAAAAAAAAAAAAAAAACAAACATTACGAAAAACCCCGTTTTGATGACGTAACAAAAAATACGAAATATGTCATTTTGTGACGCGACGGTAAATCCAGACAGAACGTACCTGAAAATTGTGCATAATCAACTAGTTCCTTACACTGTTCATGGTCATCTATCGTTATTATTAATCATATGAAAAAAATAAATCTACCTTTTAAAAAACCCACAAGCGGTTACAAACAAAAGTCCGGAACCTCCCCCTACTCAACTTTGAAAAACCGGTGTGGGCCTCAGGGGCGTTAACCCACTTAACCCATGGTGAAATAAAACCTATGGTGTATATCTTCCTTTTAAACCACATGTACAAGCGGTTGAAAACTTTGCCGAAATTCATACTTTTAAAAAGGACAAATATACCTAAGGAGCAATCAATAAAACGTAATCCATTGGACAGACAAACCCGGGAAGACAAACGAACAACCACAAGCACAACAAATAAACACAGAAAACTAAAACAATGAACAACACGAACTCCTATAAAAACCAGGAGTGAACATAGGTGCTCCGGAAGGGTAAGCAGTTCCTGCTCCGTATACGGCACCCGTCGTGAAGTTCAACAAAGTCAATCCGGTGGAAGTCACAAATCGTAGGAGGCACATGAAAGGTTACGACAGTGGGAACAGGTCCAACATCATCTTAGATATTGGAACACTGTAATGGTTAATCAATTCATGATGACGACCGTAAAATTTCTTAAGTGATGACATCAACTTATCCCTGATAAAACCCTGGTTAAGAAGCTTTTGTGACAGCAGTAATCCTCTTTGTCGAAAGTCAGGGTAACTCACGCATGCCCTTGAAAATCGGATAAGCTGAGAAACGTAGACGCCATATGCAGGCGATGCTGGAAAATTAACAATAGGAAACATTGTGAAATTATACGTCCGGACCCTCCCCCACTCAACTTTAACAATCTGGTGTGGGCCTCAGGGGCGTTAACCAACCTAACCCCTGAGTGAAATAAAAGCTATGGTGTATACCTTCCTTTTAAACCAAACCGGTTAAAAACTTTGCCGAAATTCATACAACATTGTGAAATTATAAGTCCGAACCCCTCTCTCAACTTTGAAAATCTGGTGTGGGCTTTAACTGAAAGATATTTACAATAGCTTTTTAATTCACCCAGGTTTTAGGTGGGTTAACGCCCCTGAGGCCCACGCCAGATTTTCAAAGTTGAGTGGGGGAGGGTCCGGACATATAATTTTCACAATGTTTTAAAAATATGAAGTCCGGCAAAGTTCTTAATGGCTTGTGGGTTTTTTAAAAGCTAGATTTCAATTTTTCCCATATTGTTAATAATCACGATAGATAAACCGGAACAGGGCAAGGAATTATTTAATTATCCACTATTTTCAGGTACGTTGTATTGGATTTCCCGTTACGTCACAAAAGTCATATTATTGTCATATTTTCTGTTACGTCACCAAAGGGGATTCTCGTAATCTTTGGTTATTTCATTGTAATAGAGATTTACGTAATTAAACTACATTTAGTCTTCATAAAATCGAAAATATCATTCAAGATTATCCATCATTAATTAGAAATTACGTAATTCATGTACCGTGTCCCAAGAGACGGGTTAATAATGAAACTCAACTGACACCTATCTGTCGCATCTTTTCACAATACTCTTTAACTTTTTGGAGGAAAAGCATGAAAAAAACAATGCAGAGCTGAAAACGTCCATAATTTGTTTCCAAATTGTTAATGTTTTATCAAATTCTAAAATTTAACTTAACAAAACATTTTAAAAAGTAAAACTGAAAAGAGGAAATGTATAGAATATTATAATACTAAAGGGAGTAATTTTGTAATAATTATAGTTTTCAATTTATATCTGTGTCCAATTTAATAAATATGGAAATAAAATATTAAAACTAGTTAATTAACGAACAGGAATTCACTGAATATTATGTTTAGTTCTAAATACCAAATAATTTTTTTTCGAAAATAAACACGAAACTTTCAAATTGAGAAATCGTATATTTTCATTACTTGAATTTAATCACATTAGTAAACGTAAAATATGATACTGTATAATGAAATATTCATCATTGTAAAATGTTATTACTCTGTTTTATGAAATTGATACAGCGGAGCAGAACTTTCAACTGGCATAGAGCCAAATGATTTCATTTTGTGTATTACTACATGTACATGTATGTTTTGAATTGATGGGACGGAG
This sequence comes from Mytilisepta virgata, assembly GCA_028015205.1. Classification (NCBI taxonomy): domain Eukaryota; kingdom Metazoa; phylum Mollusca; class Bivalvia; order Mytilida; family Mytilidae; genus Mytilisepta; species Mytilisepta virgata. The sequence goes on along the minus strand of CM051510.1, from coordinate 36,109,471 downwards.
TTGACCTCTTAATTTTAAAGTCAAATGTTAAGATCATAAGATAATTTGTTGTTGGTTAATCAGAATTCTTGTTTCATCCTATAAAATAAAATCTTTTACAACTTTACATGAAATATAGAACATTCACAATATTTTAAGTGTGCCTTCCGATTAATCCAACTTCTAGTTCTGAAGATTTCATATATATCTACCTTAATTTTGTTTATAGATCACTAATTATGCACCAGTTTTAACATCATGAAAGATAATTTGTTTCATTTTTCATTAATGATATAGATACGTGCATGTATGTATGAATTTAACATATTTTATACAAATTAAAATCTTTGGTCTGTCTAATTCGGAGACAGGATGTTGTTTTCTTTCAATTTTTCTCGGTATGTCGATGTATTTTCTCGTGAGATAAGTTTATAAATAAGAAAAATAGCAAATTATGAAGGTAAATTTCACGAACATAGCCAGTTACATTTTTACATCATATATCTTTTGATAAAGAAAATCTCGAACTGACTACTTCTATGGTTTAAACCATGCACATGTATATATTTTACCATTAGCATCACAAGTAGTGTTTATAAAAGTCAGTGTACATCGTCTGTTATCTGTGAAAAAAAAGAATTTGGTTCTGTAGATAAACACCATATATTTTTTTTCAAGGACTTTCGAATTTGCAAAGGAAGTGCGATAAGTTATTTTATAGTAACATAAATAAATGGTTGTAGGATAGAAACATCCAGAATGATTTTAGGGTATAACTGTCACATATGGTTCTAGGGTAGAATTGTCATAAATGGTTCTATGCCAGGACACAACTTGTCATAAATGAACAGTTATTCTGACAGTTAAGGGCAGCTCATAAAGAGATATGAACTAAGTCCAAATTTATATAAAATAAAGAATAAAATTGAATTGTGGCATCCTTATTTTAATTAACTTGAAAATATAACATAAATTTGGAGTAAAAATGTTTAACAAAAAGAAAAAAATACACGGAATAATATATACATGTATCGCCTAATGGTTTTACGCAAATGGTAAAATAAGTTCATGTGATATTTCATCATCTTGTAAAATAACAAACCCATGTAGAGGATATGATAATAAAATTCTAACATTTTTTAAAGACATGTTTGGCTTGAAATTCAATTTTTATTCACAGATAACTCCTGTGATGTGTACATCCAAAGTAGGTTGTCAACAGTTTTTAAAAAATGCATTCACTGAAACTTAGTAGTGTTTTTAGTAACCATTTTAAGGAAGTTTTTTTACAAAACATGTACTGTGGCACCGTTAAAGTCCACAATTTCTCTAAAGTCCACAACACCGCTAAAATCCACAACAAATTTCCGCTAAAGTCCATAACGCCGCTAAAGTCCACAACAAAACGCCGTTAAAGTCCACAAGAACAAGTTCCGCTAAAGTCCACCAAAAAACGCCGTTAAAGTCCACACAGCTCTTTTCTTTGTTATTGAAAAAATAATTCTTTTCTTTTTATCCCGGTATTATAGTAAAAAGCATGGACTTTTGTTCTTGGCAGGTTTTTCTTATCGATCTGATTTATATATTTAATAAATGAAGATTACATGTATCTGCAGAAGATTTTGATCCTCATAATTTGATCTATCATGTATTGTGAATTTTTGTGAATCAACATTTATGATTTTGAAAAAGAGCAGTCTAATGTCGCTACAAGGCAGCACTCGCACCCGCAAAGTGGAAAGGAATTAATATAAGTAGCAAACTTGTTTTTCAATCCACTATGAATAAATTTGTATAAACTACCATTTATGAAAAGTTATCTGGTTCTATCTTTGAGGCTTATGGACCGTTTTTGCTGCTGGGAAGCATGACAGAAACTGAATAGGTTTCGATCTTATGTTTATAGATAGAACCAGATAACTTTTCATAAATGGTAGTTTATACAGTTTAAAATTAAATGACTCGGTAATACTATCTGCTTCTAATGTGTAATTACAGGATCGATTAATAAAGAGCTTTACTCTATATAAAACAGAACGGGTTTCACTGTATGATAATAAGAATTTGAAACCGCGCAATTCTGAAGAAGGGTTTTTGCTCATTACAATTTTTAAATGTACAATGATTCAATTTATGAAATCCATTTGCCGATTTTCCTCATGTGAAATGTTCATTTGAGGTCTGAAGATATGATTTGAGATACAAATAAAGACTACATGTAATAAATACTACACATATTATGTATCATATGACCGTTCTGTTTTATTCCCGTGTCGCATGCGAGACGGGATAAGTAATCAATAGGTAAACAGAGGGAACCAGTCGTTACAAAGGACCAGAATAAGTCTCCTGATTGGTCGTCCCAACATCATGAGATGGACGCCTGCATGATCAACGGCCTCTGATTGGTCAGTCAACTGGAATAGCTGATCTGCGGATGCAACTCCGTACATGATTACAGGATAGCATCACCTAAACTAGGGAAAACCGTCGTACAACATACAATATTTGTTCAGTTTACCGTAGTAAAGATTTAAACTTATTGCTGGGTGTCTAATAAAACACAGAATTTTTTATGGCGCTTTTAGTTTGTTGCTTTAAAAAGCGTGTTTCACAGTGTCGTACTTGTACATCTGCATGCATTCTATTAATACACAAATAGCGGTCTATTTATTGACACATTGACTGAAAACATATCAACATTTTTAAGAGCCTTAATTTGGAATAAGAATAACTATAGATCTGATTGGCTAACCCAACGAGGGGAAGATCAGGGACTTGTCTTTCATATCGTCAAATGTCACCCGTTACATTTCGGAAGTAATATGTAAGCGTACTCTTATTCCAGCGTGTAGATTTTCCGATGAGTAATTTTACACTAGTGTTGTCTTTCCGTAAATAGTGCGAAACAGAACAAACAGACAGTCAAGTTCTGTTTATTTTGATTATCACATGTATTTATAAACACGAATCTGGGTTTCTTATTGTTGTCACCCGTTTTATTTCTAGGTAGGGTTATCGTTCTTGAATTAAAATAAAATTTAATTCTTTATTTCAAAGTTTATTTATTTACTTTTTGCTCAAATTTTATTTGAAGTTTTAAAAATGTATTCATTGTTTAAAGTTTTAAATTAGCTTATGCTAATTTGGCATACTCTTTGTATTTTCATAAATTGAATGTAACCTTTTTATATCATAAAGTATTTTTTATAAACATTTGGCTTGTCAAGATTTCTTTACCTCCTGCAAAGTTAACTCAGTCTTTTAATGTAGGGTTGTTATTGTTAATAAGATTGTTCCATATAAAATTTCGTTTATACAACTATTGATGATTTGATGGATTTGTAGAAATTGCCTTTATAAATTATATTCGTTTAATAAAGTTTTCTCTTTTGTGGTCTCATTGTTTTATCCGACATGGAGATTTAATTAAGGATATTGGCTTTTGATCAAAGAGGGTTGTTTTACTATATGTTCGCACATTTGACATGTTTGATATATAAATAAAATATTACAGATTGCAGTGGAAATCTGGAACCTTTGTTGATAGTTTTCCCAGAAACTGGAATAAGTCCACGTGTTCTGTGGGACAAAACAGGACTGAACTGCAACGAAACTACGTTCTACCGAAATGATTTTATTGATGGAATGGCTAATACATGTGTAAATGAGGTAATTATATCAAATAAATTGTAGCAGGGATCTATATCAGATATCCATATAAACAAAACCTTATAAGATGTGTCATCTTTATTTATTCATCTATAAGATCTGATGCAAAGGGGTCAATGATTTTATTGATGGAATGGCTAATAAATGTGTAAATGGGGTAATTATATAAAATAAATTGTAGCAGGGATCTATATTAGATATTCATATAAACAAAACCTTATAAGAGGTGTCATCTTTATTCATCTATAACATCTGACGCAAAGGGGTCAGACAACTACCCAGACGCTTGTAATTATACAAAATTACCTTACATCTACAGTTCCTGTGACCATATCATTACTGGACGTATAAAGACAGAGAGTTACAAAGTTACTTCTTGAAAGAGTCCAAATACCGCCTCCTTTTAAAATAAATTGGCAAACTGCTTACCCTTCCGGAGCACCTTGGTTCACTCCTGGTTTTTTATAGGAGTTCGTGTTAGTCATTGTTTTTTAGTTTTCAGTGTTTATTTGTTGTGCCTGTGGTTGTTCATTTGTCATCCCGGGTTTGTCTGTCCAATGGATTACGTTTTATTTTTTCCTTAGCTATATTTATCCTCTTTTGTAATATCACAGTCAGTGTTAACAACTACTGCACAGTATAAAATAGATTAAATGAGAAATTGTTTACAAGCATACCCTGAATAAGTTGAAGAATAAAGTCATGAGTATTTTAAAGAAACGTTTTAAACACTATCAAACGTACTAAATAAAATTCGTTGGTACCAATGTGATGCACAAGATGTGAACATTTCGTCGATTTACGACTCACTAGTTGTGCTTCTGGCCTAAAATGTTGAAATGTTGAAAACCAAGACAACAATAAAAAAAAAGTTGAAGAGCAATTTCTAAAATACCAAAACGATCAAAAGGGGGAAGCCAAAACCTCTAAGGAGAAAGCTATGAACGAGGGAGAGTTGCAATTTTATAACAGTTTAAGTATCAAGTTCGAGCTAGTATCGAACTACTTTACGTAGATTTGCAGCAACACTAAGTGGAATTTGAGAAAGGTTTGTCTTTTTACCACCAGAAAAGGCAGCTTATAACTTTCTATTCATTTGAAAAAGTACTACCTTATTGGTAATCATACTGTATTTGCGTCTATAGTACATGTATGTTTTATCCTCCGGAGTCTCAGAATAGATAAGCAGAGGTTTGTGTATCCATAAAACTGGTGTAATCCCACCAATGTTCAATGTCTGCTACAAATCAGGCTTTTCTTACTCTCTGTTTTGTTGATGTTTTTGTTTTGTGCTCTTTTATTCATTTTTTGTTTGCGGTTCTGTAAGTTGGATAGCGTTGATTGCTTGGTATGCCATTATTGACCTTTCCTGTTATCTATTTTGGTGTTTACATCTATGGTGTAAGAGAAGAATTTGATAATTGTAGCACTTTCCTAGAAACTATATTTCAGCTCAGTTGCTAGTATTTTGATATTAGCCCAAAACTGTTACAAAATAGTAAAGTATGTAAAATCTAAGGATTACCTTCTTAGTGTGTAGCTCTGTCTTCAGATGGTTTTGGCTTTACAGTGATTTGTGATTGCTGTTTTGGTTTTCAACATATAAGGCCTCAAACACAACTGACGAGTCGAACATCGACGAAATGTGCACATCTTGTTCTTCAAAATTGGTATCAAAGAATAACATTTTTATCACTGAGTCGATGCCACTCCTACTCCCCGAGTGTATTCCCAGCTCAGTTGGAAGTATTTCCATATTCGTCCCAACTTGATACTTGAAATTTATTCTTTACAAAATTTTAAAACGCTTTTATTATTTTTTTAAACAAATTATCTTACCAGTACATTTGTATATAAAGGATATTATCATTTATTATGGAAGCAAAATGTGGAACATACGGGCATAAATTGCTTTGGAGCAAAAAAAAATCTCATCTTCTTGGTAAATTCCAAAAAGTAAAGCACCACGTTACCGCTGTGGACAGTTATGATTTTTATACATTGTATAAACCCCTTCCTAATGAGCTCATTAAAGAAAAGTTGAGTGCACTTATTAATTAATCCTCTGAATCTTCCAGTTAAATAATATTTATTGTAACAGTAAAAAAAAATTCCAGTAATAAAAGTATGAAAATTACAGCTGGCATGATCAGGCAATACACTTCTAGCTGGACAATATTTTCGTTAGTTTTCGCAATACTATGTATCTTAATGGTGTTCTTACTGTTGATAACACAGAGTTTCTTAAATATGAAAAGACATTGATCAAAGTGGGCTATTTTTTTCTATTTTTATCTTACCATAAATATCAGAAATGGGGAGATATCTACTACTTTTTTTCTAAATCACCTTCTTCCATGAGACTTGCTTGTGTACACATATATATAAATGTTCTATATTACCTAGGCTTATGTAACAGGGGTTTTTTATGTATAAGGAAGGCGATAGTACAGTATATTGAGCATTTACAGTAAAGGCGTAAATCTTAGTGTTATGTTTGTTTGTTTGTTTGTTTAGTTGGGTTTTACGCCGTTTACAGCACATTTGGCTATTCCGCGGCGGCCAGTTTTTATTGGTGGAGGAAGCCGGAGTACCCAGAGAGAACCACCGACCTTCGGTAGGAAAATTGACAATCCTTGTCAATTAATATCAGAGTCGAACACACCTGGCCAAAGGTGAGATTCTAACTCACAACCGCAGCGTTGACAGGCAAGTGATCATTAGTAGTCATGACGAACTACCTAGACCACTCGGCCACCTAGGCCACCTAGGCCCCCTTAGTGTTTATGATAAATATTTATATTTTAAAAGTGCTGTTAAAATAAACAAAAAATAAAATAAAACAGTTAGGTAATATACATATTGGATTGTTTATATGGGTTTTATATGTTTAATAAATGGAATTTTGTTTATTTGGGATATATTGTGATAATTGCATGGTAAATTTTTTAATGTATATTGTGAAAAGTTCGACTTATTCTATCATACGGAATGATGTCTTATTTATTCCTACCTCATTTCCATTACTGTTACTACCTGTATCAAGTTGAGGCAAAAAAATCACGCATTTAATTTGTTTTTCATTTATAAAGCGACTAAACTGATAAAAATTGACATGTAAATTCGACGTGAGTATGGTTGAAATTTTAAAAACATATGTGGCAAACTAATACAAATGTACAGCATGGAAATAAAAAAAGTCACAATTTCTCCATTTATGAAAAGACATAAATCCGGATATAGTTGGAGGAAAATGCTACTCAATGTCTTATTTCTCACACAATAAATGTCGGGAGACAACTTATCTTGAGTAAAATTTTGGAGCCAGACCTTTAAATGATGTCTTAAAAGGGTTTTATTCGAACAAATAGCCTTTCAATATAGTCATTTGAACTTAATTTAACATTCATAAAATCGCTGGGAGAGGCGTACAAAATTAGATGTAATCGGAATAATCATTCAACTGTTCATTGCATTGGGTAGGTAAAATAGTGTTGGGCGGATGCGGGCTGACAATGTGATTAGAATATCGGCAAAAGAATACCGAACCGACAAACATTTGTAAATGTCCGTTAATTTGAAATCAAAAGAAAACAGAGCAAAACCGATCGATTAAATTTGGAAGTTCGAAAAAACTGATACAATAAACAATTCTCCTGTATTGTACATGTATTATACAGTTGATATCAGTTCTAACCTCCCAACTAATCTGTAGGACGATTCTAGAGCCATTTTAGAATTTTTCGCAGGTAGAAGCGTCGTAAATGGTTCTAGGGTAGAACTGTCATAAATTGTTCTAGGGTAGAACCGTCCAGAGTGGCTCTCGTGAGGGTAGAACTGTTATAAATGGTTTTTTGGTAGAATTGTCATAAATGGTTTATGGTAGAATTGTCATAAATGGTTTATGGTAGAACTGTTATAAATGGTTTTATGGTAGAACTGTTATAAATGGTTTTATGGTAGAACTGTCATACATGGTTGTAAGGGTGTCAGGATGAAAGTTCTAGAACAGTTCTTCTGACAGTTTAGGACAGTTCCAAAGAGAGGTTAAAACATAGCCCAACTGTAGATTAACAAATAATGAAACTCATTGCCAATTTCATGCATAGGCAACACAAATTATAGATTCCTTTTAATTATGCGATAATTAATTACTCTTTGTGATGTTTAAGACTTCATAAAACGTGTTTTATTTCTTCCAATAATATGGTCTAATAAGCACACACCTGAGATTACTATATAAAGGGCACACACATATATTTTATCTTCAACATCAAGAAAACAACAATTGCTAATACTATGTACATCGCTTTTAGATGAAATAAAAATTGCAATAACTCATTTATACTATCTGTAAAACAGTGTAAAATTGACTTTTGAAAAAAAAAAAAAAAACGTCACGTCTAACGTCAAGATTCTTATTATTGTAGAAAAGAAATTATCTGGATTTGTTATTTTGACATTAGTTAAAATTTCTATGACTTTAAACATATTTTCGTATTATCTGCATTAGAAAATATTTTATTTTTTTAGATTTACTCATTAAAAGTCTTCAGTGTACAAAGAGATTATATACACATGCAGTTCTAGATCAACACCTGTATTTAATGTTTCCAGACAAAATCCGTTTAGGTTCTGACAATAAACAATTTGCAGATTATTTAGATTTTAAGAAAACAATATTCTTAAAGCCATAAAACAGTTCGCTTTTTAATAAGTTTAAAAAGTAAAGGCAATACCTCAATACTATCAACAGTAGAGTGTCCTTTCCTCTAACCGAACGGAAGCTGAGTTTCAGTTTTATACTGATATGAATAATTTCCCCATATAGTTTAGAAGAGCAATAGGCTTGAACATAACGTGTAAAACGACAAAATATTAACAATGACATACCAAAGAAAAATTTAGAATATTATATGCTTGCAATTCTATGATTACGTTATCAATGAAGCCACCATACTATTTGTAGAATTTGTCTTGTATTTAATTATTTCTTTGTTAATTCTTTTCAGATTTATGTCTTCCTTCATACGCAAGGAGGAATCATAAAGATGAAATATAAAGGTTCACCAGGAGAATATACCTTTGATAAGATTGTTTCACAGAATGTGGATTATATGAAATTCAAAAATGAACACGATTACGATGAACTGAATAGTGTCATTAAGTAAGTGCAATTTTGCAAGTATTCATCGAAGAGTGAAAGCTTTAATTCAATCTTATATCTACTTGCAATTTTAAGTTTTGGAATACATTTTCTAAAAAGAGTATTTTGGTTTCATCTTTCTAGCAATTTATTTTCTTTCTTTTTTATTCATTTGTCAGTTTTCTTTGATTTTTAAATTGACTGTTGATCGGTTTGTATCTACATGTATAAGTGGGTGTGTCTAATCAGATGATAATTCACGATAATGATTTCGTCTCTTTTTGTCAACTAACTAATTTAGTTTATAGTCATATTTTTACACCTACTAGTTTTTTCCCATTTCAGCAAAGGCAACTTTGAGTTTTTGATTTTGAATAAGAATAATCAAATAAGGGTGGCTTCCTACTACAAGGTTTTTGATCCAAAGTCACCACAGTTTTGGTACAGTAAATCTGGATTCCCCTACAATGGTAAGTAAACCATAAGATTTTCCATTTATTTATCAAGAATCGAGGACAATACATAATGCTAGAATAAGATAATCCTCGATTCCTCATCCTAATGGCCGAATCGACCTCCTTGAACACAATTTAATGTTTTTTTTTTTTTTTTAAATGTAGCAATGTTTTAAAAATTTTGAATTTTTATCTATCCAAAACTATATTATACAACTTCATCATACATCTTCAATGTGAAATCAATTGTACAATATTTGGTCTGTTGAGTAAATGTTCTTCATGTATTTGTCACTTTACCCTTCATATAATCATAGTAGACATCATAAATTTTAATCCCATACATCAATAATTGCTGAGTGAAATGACACACATCCATTATCCTTTTTTGAGTGTAGAATGTTTGTAAATTATTATTTTATTGAAAAGAACATGTTTGAATGTGGCGAAATATTGATAAGTATCGATCTAGGAGAGAGTTTGAGACACTCGTTTTTTATACACGGTGCAATGACATTCCAAGGATGCATCTAATACTTTATCGTGCGTTTGAATGCTATAAGAGGAATTTCCGACTTTGTCAGAAATTGAAACCATATTTGGATCGGGACAACTTTGTGAATAAGTAAATCGTGGAGGATTCAGATGAGTGGAAAAACGATACTTTCCCCGGTTTGGAATAAATGACGTCTAAAGTTTGGCTAACTCGACGTAGTTTAAAAGGCTATTACCCCCAGCTCGTTGTTACCTTCAGTTAAACATCTTGATTATATTTTCTATGCCATATTAATAAACTTATTTATAGATTAAAACGTTTTGTTACTCAAAAAAAAAAGAAGACAATTTCCCTTGAAATGTAGATACTAGTACGTTATATTTCGTTATAAATTCTAAAGTACGAGTAGAGTACCAATAGCATATTGGGTTAAATAAATGCGTAATGAAATTGACCTGCATTTTTCATTGCATTTCTATCGAAAATTATAATTTTTTTTACCATATTGTAAATGCCAAATCGGTTATCTATGTTTATATAATGGGCGTTTAGATTGTGTGGTTGCACCACCCTTCAAAACATTATACATCTGCGCATAAGTGTTTCGGGGTCGTATTATCTCAATATACTGGTCTATATTATAGATTCCTAGATCGATAACACAGGTTTATCGGGTTTATCGAATCGAGACTAGATTTTTGAATTTTAAAGTAAGAGCCTTAGCGAGATTTGCTAAATCCGACAGTCCTCGAGTAACAATGTAAGAATCTGTTGTTCTAATGATTATCAAATAAATTTCATCTTTATTAAACCTAAATCCCCTTCGAGTACCTTCAAGTTCCTAATTATTACATCAAACACTAGTACAGTGGCTAATGATCTTTTGTCTTAATAAAATATCAACTGAGATCGTCGACAACAACGCGTTTATCTATTTTTTGTTAGAAACAACGGATTCAGAGAGGGTTAGATTAACAAAGGTTCAAAGGTTTAGACAAACGTAGATAAATGGGAATGTATTCATATGACGTACATTTCAAGTTTTTTTTTCTGTAGAGTCTTTAAATGAATTGTCAGAATTACCTATTCTTCATCAACCTGTGACCAGACTAGAGATCTTAGTGCCAAAACTTCGTAAGTAAAGTTAAGAATGTTTTAAACTTATTAAAGTCATCAATTGCGAAGGCATCTAAGCAATTATTCATAAAGAAACAAACTGTATGGTAAACCAAAAGTAGTGTACAAGTCTTAATAAATAATTCTTTAAAATAAATTTTATACAATTTAAAATGAATTTGATCATGCCTGTTTTTTTCGTCGAAATTGAGGTCCTGAAATTATTATTTAAACCAAAAAATTTCCTGATTGACACTGGTCCTTCATTCTTTTTTTTTCAAACCTAAAGTGATCCTGTTTTTTTCATTTTGTCAAATTCCTGGTCCTGCCTTTTTATTTCAAATTTGATCCTAGCCACAACCCTTTTCCCTCCTATATAAATATCAATTTGTTGAATTCGAAACTGTCTCTTCGCCCATGTTTTTTTTCTATTATGTAGTAATAAGTATTTCACATTCCATTTCAATTGAACGGGTTCGTGCAGTATAGTTCTGTATTTGCAGCCAACACGGAACAATACCGAAGCATTCCGAACTTGATTTGTAACTTATTACCTCTTCGTATGTTAATAGAAGTCATACATTGTATTTGATTTTCACCAAACGGCTTCGCCGAATACCAACGCCAAACTGGCAATGCACTTGTTTCTGGGAGCCCACACAATGGCACATATGCAGGTAAAAAAACGAAGAAGCGGGTCTCGCCAATTATTTTTGATAGGCGCAACCGGCACCAATATGGGTGACGTAGAATGGTCACTGTGGAACTAAATGTCCAAAGCAAATGAAGTGTATATCGATTGCAATGAACGGAATTTAAATCAATTGCGATTGATTGCGGGTGTAGCATAATTGAATCCTACGCGGATTATTGGAACAGAGCTCGATAAATTAGCTCAGAAATCCTAATTTGGAATCAGGTCTTTTGATAATTAGCTTAATGTGATGCCCGTTAACCCCTACAACTCTTTGGCGTTTCTAAGATCATCTTTCTAACTGTTACAGTCTATATTACACATCATTGTTTTACTACACCTATCCAAATGAATCATGTTGATCCTTATTAGATAATATTAGCTAATATCAAGGAATTTAGTTTTTGTGGTGTCTTGTTGTTTATCTTTCGGTTGTGCCTTAGTGTTACTTTTTTTAATTGATAATGAAACGTATTCGCCTTGTATTTTTATTTAGGATTACTTAAACCGGTATGGCTGAGGAATTCAAAAGTCTATGTACATGTATATGCTGAATTCGGCTTAAAAATAAATTTCCGCAGTCACAATCAGCAATGATTTCTGTTAAGGAATATATCCCTTATGCATACATTTTGCTCTCATTAGACGGTCTTGGTTTTACTCTGTGTCGTTTAGGCTTTTTTCTTCACATTTTTTCTTCATTGTTTTGGTTTTAAATATCTGAGGTCTTGAGCACATGCATCTGGTGAATCGTACATATAAGAATTGTGCATCAAAATTGGTATTGTAGCATTTTATTACAATGATTTGTTCCAAATGTGTGCGTATGTTTTTGCTAACCGAAGGGTCAAATGAGCTGTTATCATCAATTCGCGTCCGTCGTCCATCGTCTGTCGTCCGTCGTCTGTCGACCATAATCCACATTTTAATCTTCTCACAAACCACGGGGCCATTGAGACCAAAATTGGCGGAATGGTTCTTCGGTGGTCCCCTTCAAAATTAATGTCTGGTGTAAAAAAGTGAGTTCAAAATTAAAATCTTCTTCTCTGAAGCTACTATGCCAATCTCAGCCAAACTTGGTTGAAATGGTCCTTAAGTAGTCCCTTTCTAAAAATGTGTCCGATGGTCCCGACCTCTGACCAAGATGGCTGTCACTGCGTGACTTAGCTTAACATAGGTCCTTATGGGAAATTCACGTAGATATATTCTTGTCTGAAACAACTTGCCCAATGAGAACCAAACTGTGGTGGAATGGTCATAAGATGGCCCTCTTTCAAAAATGTGTCTGATGGTCCCGACCTCCGACCAAGATGGCCGCCACAGCCGAGCTTAGTTTAATATAGGATCATAGGGAAACTCGCATAAAAATCTTATTTTCTAAAACTAATGCCTCAATTAGAACCAAACTGTGGTGGAATGGTCATAAGATGATTGTCCTTCAATAACATGTCTGATGGTCCCGACCTGCGACCAAGATGGGAGCGACACCCGAACTTAGTATAACCTATGGGAAATTCACTTAAAAATCTTCTTGTCTGAACTACTCTCTGAGTTCGAACCAAGCTGTTGTTGAATGGTCACCTTTCAAATTTATGTCCAATGGTACCGACCTCTGATCAAGATGGTTGCTACAGCCGAACTTAGATTGACACAGGACTCTAAGGGACCAAGATGGTTGCTACAGCCGAACGTAGATTGACATAGGACTCTAAGGGAATTTCAAATAAAAATTTTCTTGTCTGAAACTGCTTGCTGAATCTGAACTAAACTGTTGTGGACTGATCATTTAATGGCGCTCTTGCAAAGTTGTGTCCAATGGTCCCGACTTCCGACCAAGATGGCCGCCACAGCTGAACTTAGTTTAGCATAGGAACCGTTGCGAAAGTTACTAAAAAATCTTCTTGTCTGAAATTACTTTCTCATTTAGAACCCAACTGTTAAATGAATAGTAGGTTGTACTCTTTTAAAATTGTGTCTGATGGTCCCAACATCTGACCAAGATGACTGTCACAGCCCAACATAGTATAACATAGGACCTTATGGGAAATTACATAAAAAATTGCCTGTTTGAAAGCAGTTGCTCAATTAGAAACAAACTTCGATGTCTTCTTTCAAAATTGTGTCCAGCTGTCCTCTATCTGACCAAGATTTCCGCCACAGCCGAACTTAGTTGAAAATGGGACCCTATAAGAAATTCACCAAAAAATTTCTTCTTGTCAAGTTGGTCAGAACCAAACTTTGATGGAAGATTCATTTGATGGTTCTATTCGAAAATATAAATTTTAGGTAACAAAAGTATCATCATTTATTTGAAACAAATTTTCTCATAAGCTATGAGAGGGAAGATTTGTTTCAAGCAGTGTAGAAATGGGCATCTCGTTAAAAGATTTGTTCATTTGGCCAAATTTTGCATCTTAAATGATCGTTTGCGTGGACTGTTATTGTTCGCACATGCAATAAATCTCAAATGTTTGTTTTACTTTTAATTTTAACATGCCAGAATGACTAAATCAAATTATTATCATGACACTGTAATTGAATGCTTTTTTCAGATATCCCAAATTTCCAAAAGAAGTGCCATCGTTTACATTGTCATAGCCACACATTTCGGTACTTTAACATTTAACCCTGTGGGAACTGGTTGCTATATGTAATAGGCTCACTACAAGGTGAGCGATACAGGCTCCAAGAGCCTCTGGTTAGATATGTTTAAGAGTACACCATCTTGACTTCAAGTCCACTGACATGGTATTGCATTATTGTTTTTAATTTCGTTTTGCAAATATTGTATTGTTTTCTATTAATCTTTCACTTTTTTATGTGTAAATAATTAATTTTCTCATTTTCGTCCTGTCCATCGCCATCCATCATTTCTATTAGCATATACATGAAACTTAAAATCCCGGCTTGAAACCAGTTCCGCACCTGATTTCACTTGATTCTGTGTCATGCCAGGTCTGGCCGAACATATGACTGCCGACAGCCGTTGCGACAGAATCAAATACGGCTTGTAATTCTGTTGTTGTAAATGCTTTTCTAAAGAAACAAACACCTGCAAAAGTAGCAGATTTGAGCTACTAATACTTATAATGTAATCGAGAACAAATTTAAAAACTTTATTTGCAAGAACCAATGAGATATTCCCTAGGTTTCGAATCGACTTCATATTTTAAAAACGTGCAAAGAGTTTTATTATCGTTCATATTCGCATTATTTCATTATGTTCTTTTTTTTTATTTGGAGCTGAATGCTCTGGTAGAACTTTGAAAATAGAAGAGAATATTTATTGCTATATAATAAAATGGCTATTATATGAATCCTGGTGAATATTGTCCCGAGCAGACTTTATGTTGCAAGATAAAAATATATTGAAGTAACAAGAAAATTTAGAAGATCACATTACAAAGGCAAGACATATATATATATATATATATATATATATATATATATATATATATATATATATATATATATATATATATATACAAAGAAAACAGGTTACTATAAAGATATAACGCAAATACAAATGTGGTTCTGCAACTGTCAGGCAAATTATGATAGCATTTATAAAATATTTTTGGCCCTATTATTTGTTGTAGCTAAAACCTTGTCCATCATTTCCTATAAATACTAGCCCTTCTTACAAATCTAATAGCATCGAAGTTATTTAACACATGGGTTATATTCAATAATAAGATGTAAAAGGAGTAGTTAACAATATTCGGAAAACAAAATGTCAGGAGAGAACAATGTATGAAATTCAAGTCAACAATGTCATCAAGCTAACCCAGCGTTTTTTTACAAGAAATGTGTCTGTGCCAGGTATTTAGCTAACTAAAACTCACAGAGCACAGAGTACCATGGATCAATGAATTTTCGTAGCCATTAAATGAAACCCTAATCAAGAGAAAGATCAGGTGCATCGACAGAGTAAGCATCTTCTGTAAGGCAAGCATCAACTGTCACGTGATTACCACCGAAAGACCCATCCATAGAGTGTAATCAAGGGAAAGGTCGTGTCAATGATATCAAAACTGAATGAAAGGGAAAGATTAAATCGAGGAAGTCACGTGTAGGTTTTGACACAGAAACAGTATATCAGTCAACCAACTCGACTAAGTAACTTCGTGTTAGACGAATATCTCTTGTTATAAAATCTTCACAGTCAGAGAAAGCCCTAGAATATCTTATCAATTGTGATGCGAGGACACCATAGGCTGGAGTAGAATGGATATTGCTGCTAAAAATGGTAATGTGACAATTTCAAAACTGAAATCATCCTCTTTGTTCTGGGTAGTTCATCATCGTCAATTTCGAGATAAAGGTTGAAGTATGAAGCAGACCTTCTGGTTTTAGTGTTTTTTTTCTATTTCAAATGCCCCAGGGTACGAACCTAGGTGAAGTTCAGATGTCATCTATGATGCGGAATTGGTACTTACAAAATAGGGAAAAGTGGAGCAATGGCCCAGCTAAAAAGTTAAAGTTAAAACCAGTTTAGGAATAAATTTAAGCAAACAAATCTGGTTTACATATTTATTTCTTCGTTGTCGTAATTTTTTTATTCTGCTTTGGTTTTAGAAGGTTGTGAATACAGACCATCAGCCACCGAGAATTGTCCATCGGGTAATCCATATATATATTATCATATGAATTTTGAGTATTGTTTAAAACTAGAGGCTCTCAAGAGCATGTACACTAAAATTTAAGTGAAGCAGTCAATTTAGCTGGTTTTTCCCGTAGCGTCCTATGTTAAACTAAGTTTTGCTGTGGTAGCCATCTTGACTGACAGTTTGGGGTCATCGGGCATAATTCTAAAAGATAACAGTCAGGTTCAAATTGGTCAAGTGGTTTCAGACAAGAACATTTTAAAATGAATTTTCCCATAGGGTTCTACGTTAAACTAAGTTCGGATTTGGCAGTCATATTGATTCACTGTCCGGCTCGTCGGACACAATTCTGAAAGAGAACCTCCTAAGGACCATTGCTGCCAAGTCTGGTTCCAATGGGCCATGTTGTTTCATAAAAGAAGATTTTTAAATTCATCTCCCCTTTTTTTTCTATTTTAATCACAGCAGCCATGTCCGTTGGAAGTCGGGGATGCCGGACACAATTTTGGAATGGGGCCACACAAGAACCATTCCACCACAATTTGGTTTCAGAGAAGATTTTTAAAGAAAAGTTTACACAGGACGACGACGACGACGACGGACGACGACGGACCGCAATAGCACAAATGGCCATTTGGGCCAGACGAGCTGATAAAGGCATTTATACGTCTGTGGTTATATCACACGATCTTTTTTTTGGTACCTTAATAACCTTTTTCCCAATTATTTTTAAGAAACACATACAAAACCAAGAATGATTATTTTTGTGTTATTTGCATATATATAGATATTTTTTTATTGAAGAAGCCTCAACAAGAATGATTATGATCAAAACCAAAAATAAAGATCAAATATAATTACAGTGTTGAAAAACAGAAACGCATTTAATCTCACTGCAAAAAGATGACAGTTGTACGCCGTTCACGGTATCCGAAGTTGTTGTGCTACTTTAATCAGGAACATAGATGACTTAAATTTACCCTGATATATGGGATACATGATTTTTCCTAAAGACTTAATAAAAAAATGTTAAGTAATCGTTATATATTGCATATGATGGGACGTTTAGTGATGCCTGTATCACGGCTATCTTTATACACTGATATTTAAAAAGCAATGCAATGGATGAATCCTCGATACAACATTCCCTTTAGCGCTTGACAAACGTTCAAGCAAAGCAACATTGCATTCCTGGCGAAAAGGTTATTTTGGTTTAAATGTGCACTCGGATTTTTGCAAAGGAGATTTATTTTTGACATTGTCAATATTTATTTTTATATTTAGTTAGTCAGTTGCACGAAGCTCAGCATGCGGATAAAATATTTTTGTATTTCTTGTATCACACAACACTTTTATTTCTAATATCACATGATTTTACAGTGGTTTCGTCGACATTACAAACAAACAGAACTCAAAAATTGCTTCTAGGCGTAATGTTGTTAGTAACAATAAGAACTTTACTATGACCTAGAATGGTATTTTTCCGGTCTGTAAATGAAGATCATAACAAAAAAAACACATTCGGATTTTATTCGCTCTTTGGTTCTACTCTCGGAAATTAATATTCAAATTTGCAATCTAAAAGATTTCTGTCTTAAGATAAGAAATATCGTACATAGATACACAACAGATAATATACATTTCAGAACCATCCGTACAAGCTCTGGCCATACCGACAGAGATATCAGTCGGCGATACTGTTACCATAGCATGTAACATAACATCCACGATTGGTATTATAGAAATACGGTGGGAGCATGATCATACCAGTATGAACATACAGAATAAATCAACATACATCGGAAATGATCAGTATTCACAGACGCTGACAATCAACAATTTTGCATCACGTGATATAGGTGATTACATATGTTTCGCTAAAAATGCCATAGGAGAAGGACAAAGTGTCACTGTCAACCTTGACATTGCAGGTTGGTAAAAGAATTTTGAAATAATTTTGATAACTTATAAACTTTCAAAAATACACTGTAAAATAAGAAGTTATTTAATATTTATATGTGTTATGCGTTTCAATCACTAGCTGTTTCACTAAGGGATGAAAGAATACGGAATGCATTTCTTAGACTTGGATGAAATTCACCAGAAGGAAGGCTTATAATAGCAAACTTGAAATCCCATATACCCTTTCTCACTATACAACATTATCTCACCACGACTTGTTAAAGTCAACATAAAACTTATTTTGTAAACTTTCCTATTATAATCTTTCCCTTCTTGAGTAGCAATATACCAGCATTGCATGCATATGGCGTCTACATTTCTTTGCTATCCGATTTTCAAGGGCATGCGTGAGTAACCCTGACTTTCGACAAAGAGGATTATTGCTGTCACAAAAGCTTCTTAACCAGGGCTTTATCAGGGATAAGTTAATGTCATCACTAAGAAAAATTTACGGTCGTCATCGCGAATGATTGACCGTTAAAGTGTTCCAATATCCAAGATAATGTTGGACCTGTTCCCACTGTCGTAACATTTCATGTGCTTCCACCAGTTTGTGACTTCCACCGGATTGACTTTGTTGAACATCACGACGGGTGCCGTATACGGAGCAAGAACTGCTTACCCTTCCGGAGCACCTGGGTTCACTCCAGGTTTTTATAGGAGTTCGTTTTGTTCATTGTTTTTTAGTTTTAAGTGTTTATCTGTTGTGTTTGTGGTTGTTTGTTTGTCTGTCCAATGGATTACGTTTTATTATTTGCTCCTTAGGTATATTTTCCCTCTTTGCAATCATTGTTATAACTACACACAAAGAGATCTAGAATACGGTAATTTCACCCAGGGGGTCAAGAATAGCCACCAATAAAAACACTTTCTACAAAATGAGGGATTCTAGAGATAAACGAACAAGATCTACAGAAAGATCATACACAATTTGGTTTTAATACGTTTTGCGTTACGATGATGTAAGTCAAAAATATTCACACCGGAATGCGTTATCTTCAACCTTTGTAGTGAGAGATTAAATGATACATGACATTGCTATAAAAATACCGATAAGACAGCAAAGTAGAATAAAATAGATTATCAGTAATAATGAGTTAATCAAAAATAATTTCTCGAAACTTAAAGGGTATAGAAGAAAAAAAAAAACTGAGTCAACAACTGAACAATTTATTAATTCAACACCGACTCAATCAATATCCTACATCACTACTTTTTAGACTAAATAAATTGATAACGATAATTGGTATGATATGTAAGGTACGGGTGTCAATTCCGTGAACTTGTATCATCCAAAATATCAAGCATTGTTATTGTATAATAAGGAGACCTCAAAAGACTTAAAATGCGAACTAAATACATTTTTGCAATTTTCTTTCATGTTACAAATAATCGGAGGGTAAGACAAATCAGATTCGTACATATTTTCAAAGATGCACCAAATAATTATTATGTATACAATATATGTGAGAAGACTGAAATCCTTAAGATATTGATAACCGACGTAAAGTTAAAATAAGACATTTTGATTTTTAAGATTTGATGATATAAATAAACTCAAATGAAAGAGGTGTTTTCAGTTTCTACTTCGTTCAGTGCCTTCAAGAAAATAAAAAAAATATATCATCTACTTTTCATATTTTGTCCAGATGTTGTAAATAATTCACCATATTAAGAGATTGCAGAACACTTAAGGGAGTTAACTCTTAAAAATGAGCTAAACTTTTTAATCAGATACTATCATTAAAGCGAAATCAAGCTTCTCAGTAATCAAAATTAGTGTTTGTCAAACTGCTATATATCCATGAAATTATTCAAATTTCTTGAAATTTTTTGTCAGCAGGTCAAAGTAAATATTTCGTCAAAATTTTATGAAAATTAAACGAGTCAAATCTATTTTAGCCAAAGTGTTGGATACCCCCTTAAGGTCACTAAACATCCCATATCTGAATTTAACAAAGCAAACATATATATTTAACAATGAAAAATGTAACCACGCGATATCCAATGAATGGGAACCTCACACTGTGTGGCGAGCCTTAAATAGTCTCTGCAAATTAATCTAGTATATGAATAAGAGGAAATGATATTGTATTTATCTATTAATTTTTGTTTGAGAGCGAGAGTATTTTAATTTAAATTTTATATTTTGATATAATATAGGACCACCAAATGTAATGATAGCACAAGAATATACACTAGAAACCGGAGTTGATAATACACTAAAATGTGAAGTAAATGGTGTTCCTCCTGTTCTGGGTGTGTTTTGGAAGAAAAACGGCGTCGAACTTGACATTGATGACAGTTCAAAATATAATGGTTCTACAGTTACTGAATCCTCATTGACATTAATAAACGCTGAACCAACGGATATCGGAATATATGAATGTTGCGCTGTTAACTATTATCAGAAACACAATACTACTTCGTGCAATAATACAATGTTACAAGGTATTAATACTTATAAAGAAAGACATACAACGTGCGGAAATTTAATAAGTTAAAACAAGATTTTCCAATATTTTATTAAGAGTTTGAGGTCGCCTATTTTCCCCTTCGCTAAAGATGCTACACTATTCGCTCATGTCGTTATTTATCTATCAAACTACTGAAAATACATCACATTTAGTTTGAAGGTTTCCTGTAAGATTACCATTCACATGTTTCCACTTACGATTAGATTGTCGTTAGCAATTTAAATCTTACAATATTGGTATATATTCAAAATAACTGAATTTGTGTTCACATTTTATTTCAATAATCTTAAGTTTTTTGAAGAAGCTATGGAAAGACAAAAATAACGATATGTATACAAAAGTCGTCAAACATGAAGTGATATAAAGAATTGCAAAAACAGTGCAAACCAAACAATACATTGTGTCAAATCATTTATTGTTGACTTTTTGATTTTATATGGATAGGTATACGGGTAACTTGTGCAATTTGTCTTATTACAATAATGTATTTTTCTGTTAGGTGAACCAATGATATTTATTCGGGGTGAAGGTTATGAACTTGATATCGGACAGGATATGACATTAGAATGTAATTTCACGTCTTATCCAACAGCCACAGTTGTATACTGGAAAAAAGTAGGCGACACGGCATTCCTTAGAACTATGGATGAATTAAATGGCAATTATTCTGGTTCCCCAGATCTTACTGTAAATGATGCAGGAATGAATGATAGAGGATTATACAAATGTTGTGTTAATAACAGTGTATTTCAGTCACGATGTGAGGATGTGTTACTTGGGGGTAAATAAAGTTGTTTAATAGATTTTTTCTTTGGTGTATCTGCTTAGGAAGTGTTTATATTGATGACAATAATCAAATAGTCTTAATTTATGAGAGCAGAAAATCATTGGAACATCATAAAGGAAAAGATCTGAAGTGCAATATATTCACATCGTAAATATTAAACAATTATTTTTGTCTTTCTTGTAGTATAGTCCCCTGTACGAATTTTGCAGAATTAGATACACTGAAAGCAAAATCCATTTTTTTTTTTTACTGAAATGTTTGAATATCCCAGATTTTGTACTGTAAATTATGGAAAACTGTTTATACAAGTTATAATAGAAAAGAAAGTAGATATGTGGTAAATGTTGAAGAGACAACAATCCTGAAACGGAACTAAAATGTAAAAAAGGGAACCGTGGTACATGAAGTACGACCTTCAACATAGGGAATTTGCACATAATGTATATAGATCGCTTTGAGGTCATACTTTAATAAGTTGTTACGAACTTTAGCGGAACTACAAAATGTTAAAATAAAAACTATTAATATGCAGAAGACAAACGAAGAAACGTACAACCACTGACAAAGAATCTTGAATTGTGATTTGCACATTAAAATGTGGCGGTTTCAAACTAGTTTAATGAGTCTTCAACATTATCCATAGCGCGTGTTACATAAACAATAGTAGACATGCATAAAAAATCAGTGAAGAACAACAATATCTCAGCCAGGACACTTGAAGCGAAAAACAAAAATTTATAAATAAGACCTAAAAGTGATAACTCATTAGTACAAGCTGTTTATTGACAGGTAGCTCAAGTTGCTTAACAAACGAATCATCATTTTTTCGAAACACAGTATAAATAGTCACCTCTTCTATCATTTGCTAGCAAATTCATTAATATTATGTATTATACCCTTAAAAGAGAACGTGATTCATATGAATATCGAAATAAATACTGAAGCAATAAAGCATTTAGCTACGTCTCTAAGATAAAAATCTAAAGACAAGACGAATTCGTTAAAACAGATTATATATAAAAATAAACAATCAAAGGTGTTAAAACACATAATAAACCAATGAGCATAAGAACAAGGTAACATAAAAGATTAACCATGTTGAATGTGAACTGTAATTTTCATTCACTTGTTAAGGATGATCCATGGTCTAATAGGAAATAAATAGGATTTGAAATAGGTGTTTTAGTTTGAGAGAACATATGAATAGTAAACAAATAAGCAAGAAAAAAATATAGGTTCATGTGCTCATTTTAGAGTTATAAAGCCTTGAAAATTTGCAGGAAATAGGTTTTCTCTGGATTTTTCATGGTCTTTGCATTGGCAACTTTAGTCTCTCAAAAATGTATGAAAAAATAAAAGTTATTTCATAAAATTTTGTCAAATACTTTTTTAAGGTATATATGATTGAATTATAAAAGAAAATGTAGGGGTTCATGGGCAAACAAAAATAATGTTTAAGAAATGGATAAAACCCCAGGATTCCGAAAATCTGACAAAAAGACCAAAACATGACTAGCGAGCATCCTTAATTTCGAATATTATATCTGTTTACGGTTTAATCAGAAAGGTTTGAAAGCCTGTTTATCGTCTATACAATGTCAGACTGGTTCTCTGATGATTTTATATTTCGATTTTATAATTCTCCTTCGTGCATAGCTCAGTCCTTAAATGGTTTTGGCTTTACCTCTTTTGATCATTTTGGCCCTCTTTCAATTTGCTGTGCATCTTTTTGGATTGGTGTTTTATTTTTCAATATATTTGGCCTTGGGTACCACTGGATGAGTCGTAAATCGTCGAAATGTGTGCAACAAATTTTTATTTTTTTTATTTCATGACTGATTGGTGCAAATTATGTCCATTATTACTTCTCTTGTTGCGCTTTTCTCTCTACACAATCATTTTTGTCCAAGCCAGTCTGATATCATCTGTAGTCGCCTATTAATAAGATGAATGCTGCAAAAGTCATCTGTAATGTATTTGATTATCACTCTGACCTCCTGACGTTACTCACATTCTGTTGGATAACTCAATACCCCCTGCATTGGTACTATTTTAATGATTTATAACGTATATTTATATATGTACTTTACATTGTGGTTTTGTTAAAATTATGTTTCATGATGACTTGTAGCTTAAATTTTACTGTTTCAACGAACACAAAGGGATGGGTAACCAACACAATATTTTAAATTAAAACTAGTTCATAGTTTATATCCTTGCTCTATCAGCACCCGATTAGAGGTAATATATCGTTTTTTAATCCTTTAGCTAAACCAAACGTTACAGTACCACAAACAGAAGTCCACATGACCCGGAATGTTGGAGATTTAGTTGTCTGTATAGTAGACTCGATTCCTGATTTTGAGACAATATCTTGGAACATCACCTTAAACAATGTAGGCCATGTATATTCTGGTGGTGAGTCTTCATACTATGCAATATCGAACCAGGCCTGTCTTAATATAACGACACCATCTTTCGGCGACAGTGGGACTTACATATGCATTGCTAGTAACAAATTTGGAATTGCCGTCAGTGAGGAAGTGGCAGTGTCAGTTTTTGGAGGTATATTGTACTGATCTAATTCATCACATTTTATTGATATTATAATTTTCTTGTTGAGTACTGGATTTTGTTCCGTTTACAATACGGACATCGTTTAACATGATGTAATAGCTATGACGTTGCTACGTTTATTTAAGGTGACGATTTTTAATTGTTGTTCCAACATATTTCGTGAATCTTTTTACATCAAGCATGCTACCTTAAACGGCTGAAAACCGTCTAAGCTATTGACAAGCTACAAACACATCCTGTGTGTTGACGTTTTCTGACACAAATCTTATGATATATGCAGTGTACAGATATAAAACAAAATAACAGTTTGCTGTGCTTGTCCTGGCGGTCTGATAATTATTTTTTCTAATCATTTATGGTTTACATCAAGTAGTAAACGACCTTGAAAGTTGTTGAAAATTCACATGTTTTCATTCTTTTTTATTGATTTTGCGTGATTCTTAAAGTACAAAAAATATTAATTTTATCATTAGAATTCTTCCAGTAAAAATAATCGTCATCTTTGAGAATACTGTGATTAGTTTTGAAAGAAAAGTGTTGATTCCTACTTTAATCTGTTAACATAGATTTATAGGAAATGTGCATCTATACCTAGAGTGTGTTTTATTGTCAAAGGCTCAAGTACTCACAGTACATTATGTAAATCAAACTATTTTTTCTAACAAAAAATAGAGAAATCTTCATGATTCTATAAAGCTTTGTATTTAAGATGTTATTAGTTATAAACAAAGGTGTCTACCCATAAAATTACGTCGGAATTTATTTTTATTATACATATACATGTATATATATATTATATGTACACATGTATGCGATCAAAATCCATTCTCGCACAATATAATATAATTTACAATGTAAATGGTAGCATAATCCAAAGACGTTTTGCACAGAGAAAAAAAGAGTTAAAACAGGGAGTGTGTTGACAGAAAAAAATAAAACCTTTTCTCGGTATTTTCTATCAACCTTAATAAAAAAATCAAACTTCTGCCTTCCAGAATATGAAATATAAAAAATAAATGTATTTAATAATTAAGTAATTACACATGTTTTAAGATTTAAAATTCGTTAATAAAGTCTTAATCTTAAGCAAACGTAACTGTTTCCAAAGCAATTCTTCCAACATCACTTTTAAAGCGTTAAATCTCAGAATGTCTATCTTAACCAACCCAACGCATAGAATGATGCATTGTCACATGAGCAAGTATCGTAAACCTCCAATAAGCTTATTAAGACACATAGAGCAAGTTATTATGTTCAAAACAAAACTTTTTTATTGATATTCTTTTTCAAGACATTTGTTTCCGATTTTCAAACTGAATAATTTTGGCCAAAATGTTTGAGTGTTAATTTTTTATACGATCGCAAATATTTGTGGTCGTATTATGGTATGAGCCTGTCGTCGTCGGTGGCGGCGGCGGGGTCGGCGTCGTCGGCGTCGCCGTCTGTAGACAGTTAGGTTTCAGCTCATTTACTTTTGTTCTATTGAAAGTATCATTATAATATTTTCGTGATAACTTCAACTTTCCTATTGTTAATTTTCACTTCTTGAGTAGCAATATACCAGCATCGCCTGCATTTGGCGTCTACGTTTCTCAGCTTATCCGATTTTCAAGGGCATGCGTGAGTTACCCTGACTTTCGACAAAGAGGATTACTGCTGTCACAAAAGCTTCTTAACCAGGGTTTTATCAGGGATAAGTTGATGTCATCACTTAAGAAATTTTACGGTCGTCATCATGAATTGATTGACCATTACAGTGTTCCAATATCTAAGATGATGTTGGACCTGTTCCCACTGTCGTAACCTTTCATGTGCCTCCACCGATTTGTGACTTCCACCGGATTGACTTTGTTGAACTTCACGACGGGTGCCGTATACGGAGCAGGCACTGCTTACCCTTCCGGAGCACCTGGGTTCACTCCTGGTTTTTATAGGAGTTCGTGCTGTTCATTGTTTTTTTAGTTTTCTGTGTTTATTTGTTGTGCTTGTGGTTGTTCACTTGTCTTCCCGGGTTTGTCTGTCCAATGGATTACGTTTTTTGATTGCTCCTTAGGTATATTTGTCCTTTTTATCACAGTGGTCATCCATATGAAATACATGTTGGGATTTATTTTGGGAAATCTGGCCCCTCCTGTTTTTTCTCGGGGCCAATAAGGGTTTTTTTTTATAATTTTGGTGTAGTTTTTACAATTTTCATCCGATTTTTATAATTTTGTTATTTATAATATTCCTTGATAAAAATGGAAAAACTTCTGCCATCCGTTTTTTACTATCTCTTACTGTTTTAGAGCTATAAGGGTTCAAAAAAAGACACACCTTAATATTCGAAACTTTTTTATTTCTTATCCGATGTTGAAGATTTTTTCCCCATACGAAATACAATAAAGGTTACTGAAGGCATTTGTATGTACCTTAAGTCATTGCAGAGGTAAAAGGGATTAAAGGGACCAAAATTAGTCATTTTGCAGGATGCCTAGAAAAATGTCCATCCAATTTTAATGGGATCTTTTTCTTTTATGTTATCTTGATGAGTGTTTCCAGTGATATATCGACATATTTCATCTATCTTGTACAGCTTTTTAGATATAAGGGGTTAAAAGGGCCAAAAAGTCAATGTACCTTGATATGTAAATTTATTTTAATTTTTCACCCAATTTTATGGGGATTTTTTTTAATTCACCTTGGTGAATGCTTCCTTCGGTATGGCAACATTTCTTTTGTTTTTTTTTTGTTTTTTTTTTTTGTTGTTTTTTTGTTGTTTTTTTTTTTTTTTTTTTTGGGGGGGGGGGGGGGGATACAACGGTCCAAAGTCAGCAATTTTGGAGGAAACAGAGCTTTTTATTTTTCATTCAATTTCAATAGCGATTTTTGTTCTTTTAATTGATCTTAATGAGTACTTTCAGTAGTATGTCAACAAAATGTTACTACCTTTTACATTGAATTTCTTACAATACAGGGGGTTAAAAAATACATTTTGCGGTCATATCATGCTGGGTTTAGAGAAGCCCTTTATTATTGGTTGTTATATTCATTTCCATTTTAGTAATTTTTATTGATTTATTGATTTGAGTTTTTTGCCTTTCAAAGTATTTGTTACGTGCTTTAAAATCTGTTTATCTGATGAAGATTATTCTGGAATATGAATTGTAAGCAAGGATTATGATGTCTAAAATGAAAAGCACACAACGCTTTTACGCGCTAATTTATCTTGAAAGTCGCTGAATGCATGTAAGTGTAAGATGTATTCTACACACAACAATTTGTTTTGTATGTGTATGGTGTATATGCAATTATTTGTCTTTCACAATCTATACTGACTTTCTGCAAAACCAGAATAAACTTCGAATAAAAGGTTTGCATTTCGTTTTAGTTATGATAGGTGCTCCTTTGTCCAGTTACAATGTTACATATGGTGAAGCGGTGACATTGAAATGCAACGTTACGTATAGTCCAGATCTGCTGAATATCACTTGGTTTTATAATGGAACAACACCAATTGATATAAACGATGAAAGGTATAGTGGTGGTACCGTACAAGATACACATTTAACCATTAAATATGCAGTGTTCGGTGAAGCTGGAACCTACAGTTGCCAAGCAAAAAATCAGTACGAACAAGGCGAACCAGTATCAATGACGTTACATGTCGATGGTGGTGGGTAATCATACTAAATTTTAACAAACATGAAAAACTTGTAATGATGCTACCATATTTTATATGCCAAATATTTCTGACACGCAGGTTCAAAATCTCCGTTTTCTAAGTCTGGTATGACCAGAAAACTTTAATCAACGTATTTGATTTATAAAAAGCTTGCACTTATGTACTGTAAATTCAGAAATTATTGAGTGCATTTATTATTGCGATTTTGTCATTTTAGACAAAAATGCGATTTTAATTTTTGCGATAATGAGAAAATACGCTTCATTTATATAAAAAAATTCCAAAATGCAATTATCGCAATGATAAAAACATGGCAATAATTTCCGAATTAACAGTATGTGAATAGATTAGAGATTTGTATGTGGCAAGAAATGCTAAATGATCGCAATACCTGGCTTGGAACTTAGCCGTCACGTTTGCTCCTCAACTACACAGGAAAACTACCAAGTCGTATTACATTCCTTCTTGAAAGACGCGTAAAAAAGTTAATTTATTGTAATTTTTTATAAGTTTGTAAAACAAATCGTTTATTAATATTCTTCTTCTACAAATTACATTTAAAGTTTGGGTATATAGGAATCAGACTGTCCGTCTGTCTGTCTGTCCAGAATTTTTTTTGTACCCACAGTTTCTCAAACATGCCTTATCAGCGGTTAATGAAACTTTGCATACTATTAGATCCTAGTACGTAGATGTGCGCATGCGAAGTATGTCCTGGTCCAATACTTTTTCCCATAATTTTATACCCTTTTGGACTTAGAAATTCTGTCTATCCCCCAATTTTTTTTGTACCCGCAGTTTCTCAAACATGCCTTATCAGAGGTTAACTAAACTTTGCATACAGTTAGATTCTAGTACGTAGATGTGTGCGTGCGAAGTATGTCCTGGTCCAATACTTTTTCCCATAATTTTATACCTTTTTGTTCCCTCAGTAATACCCAGTTGGACTAAGAAATTGTGAGACAATTCATCATGATAAGGATGCCCTAGTCCATTAAATTAACAGCAGCGGGGTATAGTTAGTGAGGTCCCCTCACAGTTCTATATTATATTATATTATATTTTTAAAACTTGTTTTACGCGGCGCAATATACAAATTTGAAGTTTTGTGGTAGTATCTATAACAAAGCGGTTGGACCATATATACAAGACCGCCGTAGTGGTCTCGTCTCTGTTCAAACCAAAATTTAAAATTAGTATTAGCTGCCTTGCTTGCTTCTGATTAAGAAATAATAGAAAATACTAGCTGGTTGGCTCAAAGTCGGAATAATGTGTAAGCTTGTGGTGAAAAATCTTCTTGCTGAGATAGCAAGTTATTTTTTTTCATGAATTTTAATATAAGCGTTTTGCCATTGATTAATACATATAATAATAATAATTATAATATAGCAAAAGGTTTCACCCGGGATTAAGCGTTTTATAGATGTTTGTCATTTGATAAACTTTAGTTAAAAAAATGCAATGCAGGTAAAACTTGCGTACGTGTTTGTAAATGTTCACTTCACTACATTACATGTGTATATTAGGGTAAACATGTCCCTTCATTCGAATTTTAAAACTGTATACGTTATACCCCTTCACACACAAACGGATTTTTCTTACGAGTGCTTTTTTGCAAAAAGCATAAGGACTCGGAAATACTCGTAACTAACTCGCAACTATTCGTAACAAAACATTAACAGGTCGTAATTTACACGCAAAAGCTTAGATGAATTGTAACATTCCGTAATATACTCGGAACAATCTACAAAAAGCTCGAAAAATGTCGTAACTTGCTCGTATTTATCCTTGGTAATTCGAAACAAATCGTAGATTTGTGCCGTAATACATCGTAATAACTCGTAATAAACCGTAAAAAAAAAGGACAAATATACCTAAGGAGCAATCAAAAAAACGTAATCCATTGGACAGACAAACCCGGGAAGACAAACGAACAACCACAAGCACAACAAATAAACACAGAAAACTAAAAACAATGAACAACACGAACTCCTATAAAAACCAGGAGTGAACCCAGGTGCTCCGGAAGGGTAAGCAGTTCCTGCTCCGTATACGGCACCCGTCGTGAAGTTCAACAAGGTCAATCCGGTGGAAGTCACAAATCGTAGGAGTCACATGAAAGGTTACGAGAGTGGGAACAGGTCCAACATCATCTTAGATATTGGAACACTGTAATGGTCAATCAATTCATGATGACGACCGTAAAATTTCTTAAGTGATGACATCAACTTATCCCTGATAAAACCCTGGTTAAGAAGCTTTTGTGACAGCAGTAATCCTCTTTGTCGAAAGTCAGGGTAACTCACGCATGCCCTTGAAAATCGGATAAGCTGAGAAACGTAGACGCCATATACCGTAAATGACTCGTAATTGCTCGCAACCACTCTCAAATCGGTCGTAAAAGTGGCCAAATCGTAAGGATCCGCGTATTTTTACGAATTTGTGCCATACGTAAGGATCCGTAAGACAAATCCGTGTATGTGAAGGTAGCATTAGCTAAAATTAATCTATATTCATGCAGGAATGCCGACATCTGATATAAGCGAAACTGAGATTTTGGTGAATTCAACTGAAAGTGTTACCTTGCCATGCACAGTATCTGGAACTCCATCTGTAAAAAGTGTGGTATGGTATAAAGATGTAAATGGCATAGTGACGTCGATTCCAACATCACCTGATAATCCTTCTTTAACCATTGCTAAAGTTCTTGTGGAGGATGCAGGAAATTACACGTGTAGTTCATCCAATGCTGTGGGTTCAGTGAACAGCTCTACTATGGTTAAACTGCGTGTCCAGGAAGGTAATAATAATGTTAACATTTTTCACTAGATAATACACAATGTAAATTAATTCATAGAATGCTTTTTGAATATACTCAAAAAGCAAACGAAATGAGCTTTTATTGCTGTCAAAAATTAATGTAAATGCATCCAAAAATATCAATGTATGTTTGGAGTTACAGCAATTATATACCTAATACATTGCTGTACAGTATTTAACTGCTCAAAATTACTTGAAAATAATTCAGTTTTAAAGTGCAGGCTTTAATTGTTTCACAAAATATCAAAACGAAAATGAAACTCCATCCGGCGGGGTGGAGAAAGGGGGTGGCGTGGTGGTGTGGTGACATGCTTTTGGGACTCGGGGGGGGGGGGAGAGTTATTGTTTAGAAATCTGAAAATTGAGCCACAAACTTTAGGGAATTGAGGAAAAGGAAAACAAATTCAGGAATTTGAGAAAAAATGGAAAATTCTTTAGGGAATTGTGAAAATCATACCACTGTCCCAAGGCCCCTCCCCCTCCTCTGTTGTCAAATATGAAGCAGAGAAGACCATCTATATCAGATTCCATTGGCTTTTTCGACAAAACGAAGGAGACAAAATTTATGTATCACAAAAATGGAATCATCGTATGTCGTGTCTCCCTACTGCATGTACTGTTTCTACAACGAACCTGATGTTAAACATTTTTTTTTGCTCAAAATAACTGACAATGACTGACTAAAGACTATTTGAACATACGCAGTAGAAAATGGTAGCTGCCATCTTCAGTCTATATATTTTACCAATGTCATTATACGGGAGATGTATAGTAGTAGTGTAAGTTTATCAAGACATGATGAGATGATAATAGGTTTTTTCGGAAGGTGCGCATTACTTAGAGTCATGTAACCTTAAGAAATAATGGTTATTCCATCCTTGATATATTACTTTATTGTGAATATCTTTTTTAATTTTCATTTTAGTAATAAAAATGTGTCCATGCAGTTGTGAATACAAGAAACGATTGGATTTATGGGCAAAACAGAATGTGACAAATCATACAATTGAAGAATTGAGAGAATTGCTTGCACCCGTGCTTGAAGAGATAAAGAGAAACCTTACTTTGGACAAATCAAAATTGTCGTCGAAAAAGAGAAAATTAATCAGTGCACCGGACGACCGAAGTTCTTCGCAATCAATTGGAATTTTTGCTATAACATTATTATGTATAGTTGGTGGTGCAATTTTTCTTCTTGATATGTTTTCGATTCGTCGACATATTTCAAATATTCGAGAAGGATTCAATATATAAATAACAAACCTTTTCGAAAACTAAGCATCAACTGGACAATTTACAACAAAACTTCTTACATGTAGATTTGTCCTTACGTGAAACCTTTTCTAATATTTCCCACAGTCATAATTACATGGTACTACACTTGTACGTAAGCACACATAAATACTGGTGTTCATTTTTTATGTTTTTTCGAGCAAACGAAATGAAGCCAAGGGTTAATTTTCTTTTGTTTAGTACACACAGTTTTTAATTGCGTTATTACGAAAATGTCAGTGAAAAAGTCGGAATCATTGAAAAAGATCATAATTTTGTTCCAACCTTACCTAAAAAAGAAATTGAAAAAATAAATTAAATAAATTTTAAGGAGTATTTCAAGAATATAACGATTGTGTTCTGCTGTTTAGAAATAAACCTAAATTGTTTGTTTTATTAGTGTATTGAGCTCAAATTGCCGTTTGCACTAGTACGACACTTTGTATCTAAAACAGTCAATTCTGGTTTGTTTAATCTTGTTTGTCTTCAATTATACAATTACGTAATTGTAGACAAAATCAAGATAACAAGAACAAATCAAAATGGTGGAATTGTAACTTTGTGTGTACTAAACTTGTCTTGACTGATTAATTGACTGATAGAACAACATGTCAACATGTTTCCTGATAAAATAAATTAACATATTATATATATATATATATATATATATATATATATATATATATATATATATATATATATATATATATATAAAGAAAAACTTGTATAGCAAAGTATCAAAATATTTGTTCACATAAATTTCACTGAAACCTTTTTCGAATTGAAAAAAGAGGTTTGGAAAATAGAAAACAAGGAGATTAAATCTATAAGTCGATTCGTAGTTAAATATTAAAAAATATTTTACGAAACGAATACTTAAGTACAAGAAATCATGTACAAAAGTTTTTTTCTGAGAATTCACAAGTTACTTTGCCCAATGATACCTTATAGTGTTTGTAAACCGTGTAAGGCAAAGGTGAAGAGTATAATCTATAGTTTAATGAGACTTATAAGTCATATTAGAATGAAACCACAATTTACATACATGTATGTATATTCATACATGACACTGATAAAAAATAATTAATATCCGTAGCTCATTGTTTAGATTTATCTAAAGATTGTGTTTCATGTTGAAGTTTAAGTTTGACCTAGTTTGATGTAATGTAGAATTTGTTCAAAGTAAATATAATACAGTATCATAGACAGTAATGACGTAGCCAAGAGATACACATTACAGCGTCATAGTATCTCTTAAGAAAACCATTATAGCATTCTAGAATGTGTGGTATTTATTCATATATCCATAATAAGCACATGGAATCCACTTTTTTCTTTTGCTAACAGAAGTCAATGATACTACAAATTCAGTAGTAGATTTTTTTTCTACATGCCGCTAAAGTTACCAAATGATCATCAATAATTCTAATTGTCAAATTTTATAATTAGTTTATCCATCTTTGCCACTAATTTATCAAAGAAAACTATATATGAGGATGGGAATATGGTGAAGTTGTCTTTTTCGTTAAATAGTAAGACAGCTTTTTGTGAAAGTTTCCAAGTATAAAAAAATAACGTTTTTTGCGCTCAAATATGTATAATAAAATGAGTTTCAAATATCCTAAAACCTAATGCATGAAGGTCCTTTTTTGCATATATGAAAAGTATGCTTATAAATTATAATAAACCATATGGTAAATTTTCAAAAAATCGGTAGAGGAGCCTTACTGTATCGTATTCCCTTAAAAATAAGCATAAGGGATTGTTATACAGTGTATCGAAATTGTTCGTGTCGATCGCTGCATGACGACTACTTTGTATTTCTCGTCGGCATTTATCCCATATCGCCGTCGTTTCAATATCAACATGAATAACACTATTAGAAAATATAAATATAAGATATCAAATGAAAAAATATCCCAAACCTGAAATGTGACACTAAGTTTATATACTGTTGATCATAACTACTCGATTGTCATCAATCGAATTTAAATATAAAAGATAAAACATGTAAAAAGTAGGTTACTGCGAGTTAACCAAAGGCACCTCAGAATGTAAATAGTTAGAATATATAATAGTTGAAAAAAAAGAAATATCACTCAACTTCAACGGTCGAGCTATCAATGTCACAACCTGACAACGAGATAACATTTAACCTGGTTCTATTGTAAAGATATTTATACTCGCGGTCTACATTGTATTCCTGTTGATATTGAACTAGTGTAAATATGTTTTTTGTTACTTGTGTGTTGTATTTTACAGCTAATGTTATAGTTCTGTTGTATGTTATGTCAAGTTGTTCATCTGATTTTTATGTGTAGTTTTTATACTACCAATATTATAATTTTATAAGGAACAGTGTAGTAATTTGATAGTATTATTTTATAAAATAATCAAACTTTTGTAATTGGGGAGCACATATTTGATTTTTTTAAAGAGTAAACCAAAAAGAAAGAATTTTATTTTAAGTCAAATTTACTTAGCGGAATGGATGGAATTTTATTTTAACAGAAGCATGACAAATAATTGAAGAAGTTTGCCTCGAAAATGCTATCAAAAATCATCCATTTCAAGAAGATCATATATTGTTCCTAAGCAATGAAACAAAAGTAAATTATGTTACGAATGTTTTGTAGTGACAAAGGGAAATGAGTTTAAAAAACTGGCAGAAATCAAATAAACGTAAACAGGTTGGGATAAACCCAAAATTGGCGTACTTTACTTTACTTAATTAATTAGTCCCACAATTGGGGTAGAATGGTATACCCTAATTTGGCTTTTTGGACGACAACACGCGCTTACCTAAGCACTAAAAGTATATGGTTAATATAACACAACGGGTATATCCGTTAAAATTATGGCAGTTACACTGTAAAGCCACCATCTGTAAATGTAAAATCCTGTCCAGTCCTATACATTTCCTCGTCAATCATCGTATGATGACAATGAATTTAAAGAACAAACACTATTTTTCACAATTGCTACCTTTTTGTATCTCAGACAAAAAATAAATCTAATAATAATTTTTTAAGTTTTTATGTATTTATTTTTTAATTATTCTTTTTGGACAAGATATTGGGCTAACTCCCTTTGAACGCCGTGGATTGAAATCGAGGACCGTCGAAAAATAACCTGCATAATAACATTTTATTGCTCTTCATTATTCTCACAACTGTTTTTAAAAGATTCGATAGAAAGGACAATGAAATAAGGATATCTTATAATATTATTTGCACAAAGATTACTATTATAAATGCAAGATTTGTAGTGATTGCTTTGCTTGTAAAATTGGTTGAATAGTTTTAAAATGTTACTTTATTTTTCTTAAATACATTTATATTGTTTCTATTTTCATCTCAGTTAATTCGACTAACGATTTCTAAAATAAAAGAGTTGCGTAAAAATTCTCTATATACCCTAATTGGGCCATACCATTATACCCCAATTAGTGTGCAGTACGCCAATTGGGAATTGTCCCTTATTTGGTAAAGTCAATAACGTATGTGTTATCTTCAGAATTGCGATTATTTTACAATAGAGAATGCGATATATTTACCATTTATGAAAAATAATTCTGTTCTTCAAAATAAATATATTATTAATAAAGTTCACCTCTCAATATAGAAAGATTTTCAAAATAATTTGAGATAGTAGATATGTTTAGAGAAGTGAACTTTCAGTGCGATAATGTTGAAAAGACAAGACATGAATGAGATTTCATTATAAAAAACGAAGTATGAGATACATGTATGACTGGCAATACTAAATAGATCAACATCAGTTTTCATATTGTCTTATTGTCCCAACTCGCTCGATTCTGAGGTTAACAAAATTGACCTTATCATAATAAAAAAATATATATTGTGTCGGTACAGATAGATTACTTAGAGATATCAGAGGGTACGGGATAATTAGAGTTGACTGTTTCTTGACCTAATAAATGTTGTATATTTGTATAAACATTTTGTGTCGTACATTTGAAATGTAATTTTTTTATACAAATAATAGGTATAATTCATATATAGGTAGAATAACATCTGAGGGTCTGGATGGGTGGGAGGGAGATGATGAAATTTTCAATTTAGAGTTATTTCCTACTTTTCTCTGAAAGTGTTATTTTTTCAAAAAATGAAATTTAAAATTTTTA
The DNA here is from genome assembly GCA_028015205.1 of Mytilisepta virgata. Taxonomy (NCBI): domain Eukaryota; kingdom Metazoa; phylum Mollusca; class Bivalvia; order Mytilida; family Mytilidae; genus Mytilisepta; species Mytilisepta virgata. The sequence goes on along the minus strand of CM051510.1, from coordinate 36,073,600 downwards.
AACGTAAGGTTCAAAAGGAGCAAATTTCAAGTATGTGATTTTAAAAGGATTATTTGAAGCATTTATCAAAAACACGTATACGTGATTTAATCCATTTTTAGCTAAATGTCTTTATTCTGTGTAATTGTTATTTTCTTCCCCAGTTGTCTTTTTAGATTCTCATAATGTTCTTTAATATATTGAACATCATAATTTGTATTCTTAAATTTTAAGACAATTACTGTCTTTTCGTTAATCATTAGGCCATTATTCTATGTTCATTAATTTTCTTTTAATATTTGTATGTCACTATTACCCCATCCAAACCGTCAGTTCCATTTTGTACAGTTGCTGTAGATTATATATTATGTGCTTAATGTATTTTTATGTCTTATAATAGTGATTTTCGCAAACTTTGATAAAAACCTACACAGATAAATGAGAAATAAAATCAGATTTTTTGTGGCAAATGTTTCTAAAATCAAAGTATTATAACGATGATTTAACGTTTTTAACAGTTAAACCTGAATCTGTCCCTAAGCCCATAGTTGTTTTCTACAACAAAGATTAAAACGTTGTAAAACAAGGTTACCGGAAGTAAATTTTATCTGTCAACAAAGTTTTTTTTTATCAGTTTTAGAATAATGCAATAAAACCGTTTTAAAATGAAAACATAATATATCAATATAATTTTATTTCAATAGATATAATAAACAATGTCGTATTTCAACATATGAAAGTCATTAAAACATAAATATCCAAGTTCTCATATGTTAATGTTCTGTTCTGAAAAAGAAAAACAATGAAATGTATGGAAAATTTAAAGAAAAACTATAACTTTGAATAATTATTACCATAAAGTTTAATAATAAATAAATGTTGTTCTAAAATGAGTATGTTACTTTTGCTTTGTTGACATCTGGAATAAAAGCATACCAGAAGCAACGTGAAGGGAAGAGTTCCCACCATATTTCAGATGTGCCTATGTAATGGCATGTATGGTCGTTTAATCCTACCTGATCTCATTTTACTTTTGTGTACCGATTGATACGCTGTAGTTAGGGCTTATTTCAGATTCCTGGTTATATTTATCTAGTTGCAGACATTTTAAGAATGCTGCTGTAATGGTGCTAATGACGAACTTGTGAACGCGAGGTTGACAAACGGATGTTAAGTCATAATTTTGGGTTGTAATGTCAAGGCTCACTTTTTTGTCAATTTTAAGAAAAGGTCATGATTAAGAGTTATTTTCTAGTGTCACTAGAATCCGATAGCTAGATAAAATGTACACGCAGACATGTTTTTCAGTTTGCCGTCCGATATTACTATACATGTATTCACTTGCTTCATATTTCGCCCAGTGTTGCATTGATTCCGTCCAAAGCACATTCGACAAATATTCATCTTTAATTTTACTTAAAGAGGTAATTTGTAAGAGTGTTTTGGTCGACAGTGTCAGGCCATATCATTATGATGACGAAACCCGGCTGAATGTTAATAAAATAATAAAATAAGGAGGATACTGATGCAAGGTTAATATATTAACACTCGTAATACCCGAACATAGTACAAAGAGTAAGAGAGCAGTGACGTTATTGCTATTTTTGGTCCTGAAAGCTGATTGTAAAACTTCTATTTCTGAAGTCAGAAAAAATCAGGATCCCCTTGTATAAATTTAAGTGGTGAAACTTCTAAAATCACCGCTATATATAATCCATCATAGCTATTGTTCGGTCGAATATCGGCAAAGTAATACTAAAGTAATAAAACAGTGGGAAAAGTCCAAAAGACCGAATGAAACAAACCTGTGAAAAGGTAACAGAGCTAAACAAAAATACTAGAATTACCTTAAGAATAAACAAACCACATTGTTAACCAACGGCCCAGTTATGTTCAAAGGTTAATAACTTTTTCAATTTCCATTATTTTGATTGTTAAGTAATATTGCTGTACTGAATTTTGCATGGACACAAAGTCATAGCTATAGGATTAACCCATCAGAAAATTTTCAGTTCTCTGGATGGATGGATGAATTATTGTTTAACGTCCAGTGGCAACCAGATGCATATCAGGACGAGAACATGTTGATATGATAATGAATATGATCCCTGCGTTGTACTAGACCGACACGCTAAGTCGGATTTTTAATGTGCTAGCTCACGAGGTAACTGTCCGCAGGAAGACATATCACCTCACTCGGACACACTATTCTGACTCCGAGCCGACCAGTCTTTGCTCTTACTCCTAGATGCCGCGTGCTTGGCGAAGAAGCAGCAAATACCAATTTTAATGTCTTTGGTTTGACCCGGCAGGGGATCGAACCCGCGACCTTTCGCACTCGGGGCGAGTACGCTACCTCGAGACCACCGATGCGGTTTCAGTTCTCTGGAATAATCAAGGAAGTGAAAATTTGAAACTGAAAATTGTGGTTAACTTTTCAACGACTCGGCCCAGAATTAGAATAAGATACCACATAAATCAAAACAAAGACAATAAGAACTCTCACAAAGACCTTGGGTGAAATCAAGTGTTCCATAAGGGTAAGAATGTACGGTTCTGTTACAAACATAAAACAATTCCAGAAAGAGTTGAAATCTATTAAAGATGTTCATAAAAATGGCGCATTCAGTCGTGTGTTTGGAATACCAAATAGCCTTTCGTGTTTTTTTATATAATTCATTAAGAAACATTTTGGAGATTTTAAACTGTTAAGAAAATAACCAGTCATATAAACAGTTGTTGATATAAGTTTATGTAAGTAGTCAAATTATGAACTTTTGTGTAGAACCAATAAACTGTCACCTTCCACAACTGATAACCCGGAAAGGACGTTTCCATTTTTTTTTATGAAAAAGCAGAAAAAGTTTTTTGTTGTATTTGAGTTATATAAGACTGAACCATCGACCAATGTCTGTTGTGTATTTACCTTTGTTTAGCAGTTTCCTTGTACGCATCAATTTAACATTTTAATTTGTCTACACTTCCAATAGGCACAGATGAAGTTCCTACTTGATTTCCGTCCGTATCTGCGCAGAAGCAGACAGATCCAACGCATTTATATTTCTGATAACTTCCGTCGTTGGTGCAGAAGAATAATTTTCCAATCAATCCTGTGGCCATGTATTCAGCTTGGTCACGTGCACATTCTAAAACGATAACAATGTTATAGAATAGTTAAATGGACAGAGAAATGTTGATGTGTATGTTGACAATCTACTTAATATATATATCAAACATTACGGAATCAAATATTATTATTCAATCTTTGTCATGTTTACTATAATCAATTGACCAATTCCCTTTATCTTTTCATTCTCAGATACATAAATTGTTCAATAAAAATCGTATTATATCATCAAGCTGGTGTCATTACATGTATCTTTCTTGCTGGAAGAATAACCGATAGTTAAAAACTGGTCGCCCACGCCAACTTAGTTGAACATAGGAACCTATGTAAAATTTTTATGGTCTTTTCCTCTCAAACCACTAGGTCAATTATGACCAAACTGTGGTAGAATTTATGATAAAAAGTATCTATGATGACCAAGAACGCCAACCATAATGACAAACCTTAGGTCTAATAGCCACATTAAATCCAAGTGAGCGATAACGCCTCCACGGAACCTCTAGATTTGGCATCGAAATTTGTGTCAGATGGCGTATAATTGGAAATATGTATACAACTTACGACATGTCTGTCCAGTGGCTTCCCAGATATTGGCAGAGTAACCTTGAATCTGTTTGCCATCTCTGGTTACACAGTAACATCTATCAAACGAAATGCAATTTTCATAAAACGTCTACAGCTCTTTGTTTTGAGAAAAATGTATGACACATATCTATGATAAAAGCGCTGGAAAAATTGTAAAATTGACTTGTTTTGTAATGCATTCAATTATGTAAATTTACCTACATCCTCCATGTGTCGTAGGTGTTTTATCAAATACAAGTATTCTATGTAACCGACCTACAAAATTATTTCATTTATGAACGTTTGTTCTGAAAAAATGATCTATAATTTTTATTTCTCATGTTGGCTTCCTTAATATCTCTAATACTCATACATTCAATCATACCACTTTCCGCAATTATTGTACAGAATGCAAGATTGGTGTAGATCTAAGTTTAAATTTAAACTCACTGCGATCCTGAGCATTGCTTTGGAGCGTAGAAACCATTACTGTCACAAACTGGTTGTCTGGCACCAAGCAATGGTTGTGAGCCACCCTGTGTAGCATAGTACTGATTCAATTCCGACTGGCATGGTGTGCTGGCTGAAATAGAGCAATCGTATACAGAATAAAAATAAAACTGATATTATTTACATAGACTTATGATAATATTAGTACTTGAAATCTACATCGACAAGGAAAACACAGTTTTGAACCACGAATTCGCATGGAAAGAATCTGCTTTCCCCATCTCCAAAGTGACCTTAAGGGTAATAATCCAACCCTCATGCTATTTTTTCAAGGTGTATTCGTGATTTAAGTCATTTTGGGTTTAGTGGAGAGGGACGAAGAAGATACTCTTCAACTTCCACTAAATTTAAATATAAATTTTAAAGTATCATTTTCACGCTAGTATCGGAAGCTAGCAACTGAACTGGTACATTGTGTAATATCTTTAGAGACGTACAGTCCACCAACATCAACTGGGAGGTAGTAATAAATATAATAATATATAATTTTATTTTAATGCACCAAATATGAAATTCAATATTTTGTGAATTACGGCTATCAATTATATTGAAGAAATCTTTAATAAACAAAATTTAGGATATTTGACCTACATACATGTACATTGACATATTTAAAAAAAAAATCGTTCGTTTGTAAATTGGTTGTATACATTTAGTTACCGTATGCTTTTGCAAGGGAATTAAACCAACAAATGGGGATAATATGGCGAAATAACTTAATCTCAAAATTAAATCAGTACCTGCAGGAGCTGCATCTACAATATATAAATGAAACAGATTCAGAAATTTTTTTTAAATTACACATGTCATGTTATATTTTATTTACGAAAGTTAAGATATTCCCACAATACCGTCCACGTCCTCATCTAAAGATAATCGATTTCATTTCCCTATAAATCACGTGCACATAATTTTATCATTCGTAATAATTTCCTGTATTATACATTGTACAGGACATACACATGTGTAACTTAAGCATTTAAGTTTCTTGTCGTTATCTCAGATGGAGTAGTATAGTGTCAGCTTCCTTAAAAAGAAGAAAGCAGAATTACATGTAACAACTTACATATGTACATGTAAACAACAAAATGAATAACAGGAAAAGTCAACAATGACAAACATCAATCAATCCAACCCAGCTGAGAGAACCCCGGACAAAACATAACATAAAAGAGCACAAAACACCAACATAAACACAACAGAGAAGGTACAGTCACTGAACAGTGGTAGGGATAAACCGGTTTTATTGGTACCCAAATCTCCCACTTATCTATCTTGACACTCTGGCGTATAAGATATATCATAAAAGCCAATACAGTATGATTACCAACAAGGTGACTGCTTACATATTTTTTTTTTAGAAATCGGATGAAAGAGATGATTTTTTATTTACCTGGATTTTAGCAGACACATTCGATATAGGCTTACGATATTAATAATGTCATTAAAGTTCTTCATTATCTCATGTTTCGTGCTGTAGATTTTGACATATATTATCCAAATGCAGTTTGTACTATAAAATGTATTTATTCTAAAACTAAAAGCAGGTAGACCAGGAACTATGTAAAAAGGACTGTTGCAAGAGACCTTTAAAGCATTAAATTTTACTATCAGAACAACGTCATCAGTCCGTAAAAAGTCCATTGAAGGTTAGTTTATCCGATAACAAGTGTACATAAGGAAAAAAAAAGATTGAAATACCTCTAACACATTTTAAGGTCTTGGCATCACAATGGGTACCCATTTCACATTCGGCTGTAGATGGTACTCCCAGCAATAGCTGACTCATACAGCTCTCATTTTCAGCTATAAATATAAAGGAAAACATTTCCAAATCGCTAAGAAATATATTTTGTTGAATCCCTAAAAAATTTTAAAAAAAAATATAAGATAAGGTTACCTGAAAGTGTGTCTTGGTAGATTTCGTAAAAGTAACACTCAATATATGGCGTATTATTTATAATGTTGCACGTATCTTCTATTCGGAACATTTTGATAAAGGTATACAATATTCTAGTTAATCACCTAATTGAACAGTGTTTAAGTAAGTTTTGATCAGAGGATTTCCCGAAGTTGTCGTTTAAAATATGATGACTGGTATGTCTCCAATTAAACAGATTTTATTTCAAGTGTATTTAAATAAGCTTACTTGTGAAGATGATAACCATTAAGTTACATGCATATGTATTAATAGAAAATATTTTCGATGATCCGGCCATAGAGTACATTTTGTAACGGTCAATATGAAATATTTTAATATTATTTATTAAATTTTATATTATTTTTTTCCTTTTTTAAAATTATAATTTACATTCAAAAGGGTGTTGACTAATGTGCCATATGACTAAATTATAACAACCATAAAGGAAATTCTTTTTTAAAAGTTCTTTATATGCAAAAGACGTGACTGAAGGGCGCCGTGGTGTAGTGGTTAGCGCACCGGACTACGATGCCAAATGTTCCTGGTTCGATTCCCGTTCAGGATGAAAAATTAATGGATCAAATTTGCGATGCCCTATCGACACCATTTGCGAGGATATTTTCGATAAACGATGCTAGTCCGTTGGAGGGAGACGAAAAATGGGTGTCCCGTGTTAACGGAGAACAACACCCTTCGCACTTGAAAGACTACTCTGTAGATGTCGAAAAAGAGTAGGCTAAATGCCGCTACAGGGGCAGCTCCCGCCAAGTGGAGAGGTATTAGTTTCAGTTGGTATATCTTGTTTCCCAATCCACTATAAATAAATAAATTTAAACTAAAAGACGTGGCTATTTGAACAGTTTTAAAGTTAATACATCAACCGGCATATATTTATTAAAAATTATAGATTTTCAAGGTAAGCAAACAAAGAAGAAATATTTCAACCTCTGAACAAAAGTGGTATCTTAAGTACATTTTCGAATCACCTGTCAGTATTAGATATAAAGTACTTTAATTTAGATAAGAGACAATATATATCTAGACAATGACTAAATATAAAATATCAAAATTCCAAAATTTCCACGTAGACTTTAAAAATGATCTGGATTTTGGACAATTGAGAACAACATGTGTTCTATTCATATATTATATGAAGATTTTTTGCAGGTTAAAAATTTCATAAAAAAAAAGGCAATATAAGCAAAAATCACCAAATAGCCTTCAACAGCAAATCGAACTTGTCCTAGGTAGTAAGCTCCCAAACTCTGCCTTTTTCAACAAAAATAAATAGTGTGAACAGATTTATATGCAAGTACCAATTATCTAATAAAGACACCCTGATCCCAAAACGTACAAAACTACAACATGTACAGTTATAAAAGGCAGTGAGTTAATTATTTCCACATAAAATCATATAAAAGTTTAACGGAAGGTACAGTGCATATATCTGTGTGCTTCTTGGGAATCTACTAGAGAAGAATTCCTTGCTATATGCAGATTAGGTTATCATCTGTGCAATATCGACTGTGTCATGTCTAATGCGGTTAATGGTAACTTCAACAGGAAAATAGTGATGTCAAATAAAAAAAATGGTCTTTTCTACTATTATTGAAACGTTTCTGTAAGTACTGTTTCTTTATCGACTCACTTGAAATCGTAATTTTTAATTGACGTTTGTTACACATAGATTCTCCTTCAGGTACCAGTGAATTGGAATTTCGTCACCCGAGATAGTTAATTTTTTCTATTTACACGCTAGCTTTGGCTAGCGTGATAAAATCTAAAATTTAATTATTGAGGGTGGAGAAATTCCATAACTCACGAGTAAATAGAAGGAAAATCTGTTTCTCCTATGAATTTCGACAAAAAACTCAAGAAAATGTCGTTGCTATGTAGTTTGTTAACAGAGACGTCGTTTCGGGACTTCTCTAGTTTATCGTTCCAATAATTGTAGAAAAAACGGCGGTAATTCCCACGTAGAAATTAAATCAAACGACAAAAGATTCCGCTGTTAACTTACGATGTTCGATATGTGACGACTGTCTTTATTAGGGCAGCATTCATATATTACCATTTTGAATATTTTCCCAATAGCGCGATACTCAATTATATTATTATTATAGTTCCTGTCCTGTTTTAATTAAGACACTTTTTTTTATTTCTTTAAATGTAAACAATAAAGCTGTTGTGAATCAACATATAAAAATTGCTATGATTTACATGTAACTTAGTAGCAATTCTGTTGCTTATATATAGGAGATTACTTTTTTTCAAAAATATATTCCAACATTAATGCGTGTCTTTTTTCGAAGTGCAAGTGGGTTTTCGGGAATATCTCAAAAATATCTTTAGAATGAAAGTAAAAAGTATTGTTTCCAATAGTCGTAACGAATTATTGCCTTTTCTACAGTTGAAATGCCCCAAATTTTTAACGACAGCTGATTTTCCGATTTTCGTGTGCATTTCACTGATTTTTGCATCATATATTACGTCACCACAAACAAATGTGACGTTGCAGTTTATGTGCATGTTATGTCTCCGAAAGATTGGTCCATGTTGCCCAATAAGACATACCGATTAGTTATTTTAAAAGTACAGAATATTAGAGAGATCCGAAGTATTTCGCGTAGAATTCAGTTGTCGAAGTACATGTAAGTGAGATACAAAGTAGTTGTGGATTTGATGGTTGGCAGCTGAGTTTACTGAAATCAAATCACAAGTTGCTGACCGCAAACATTAAATATAATTTTATTGTATCTTTTCTTATGAAAATAATATAAATATTTGAGTAAAATGAAGATATTTAAAATCCGGAATTTTAAGTGACAGTTTGGTCGTGCCGTAAACTAGACTGAAACAATTGTAAAACACCTGTCGTCAGATTTTCAACGTCATCCAATAAAATGAAACTTCGAATCTTACAATAGAATTTATTTTGAAAGGAATTTTCATCTCTATCTTCAGGTAAATGTACTTTTTCTGATATGTTGCTTCATTCTAGACTTTTTCTCTGTCATATTATGTTATTAAATGGTTGGTAAGTTTCACTTTTAAAAGTCGAAATTATTGAATGTCCGGTAAAATATGGAATTCCAAGAATTAAAAAAGAACATTTCCGTGTCGAACTTCCCTAAAAGATACTGGGTTTAAATGTAATTAAATGGCAAAGTTCATACGTTTTTTATTTTCAGTTAGCGCAATACTGATAGTGAATATCCCAGCTTTTTCTTCAACCAGAAAAGTAAAAGGTTTTATATTCATTATGAAAAAGTTTATATACATATGTAAAACTGAAAAAGTTTATATATGATGTAAATACATACAATGAACATACACAACTGAAGAGAACCAGACATACGTCCAATGCTAAAACAGGCAAATGTCAAGTAAAATTTGGTCTATTTCAGATCAATCCGATTTTGGTCTAAACATGCTAAGTTCTTGATTTGCAGTGACTGTTTACAAAAGCTCAATACTGAATAAAACCAAATATCTTAGAATTGATCAACATGATGAAACAATAACCCCTAACTCCATTTCTATTTTTATTATTATTATTATTTTATTTATTTAATTTATTATAATTATTATTAATATTTTTTTTTTTTTTGAAAGGGAGGTGTCTAACATGTGCTTTTACTCACCCAGCTGAGTCAAGCATGAATCACAACAACCACAGTATCCTCCACCCTTTACGAATCTTCCATTACACGGTGTCGCAGGGACACAGTCAACTAATTGACACTCATTAGGTAGACAGACATAAGCGGTAGCCATGGCTACAAACACTGATATTGTGATTATAAAAATTTTCATTGCCGTATTTTTAAAAAATACGTCCGTATTTTATAACGTTCGAATTGAAAATGACAAGGACGTAATTGACAGGAAATTCTCCATGCAAATATTACCACGAACCTCTGCATAAATTGCTACTTCTCATCATGTACACGTATCACATGTCCAATTTACATATAGAAAGCAGAGGTGGCAAACAGGATAATTATACTTATGCTATTAATTGCCTGTTACTTCTGTTGGAGAACAGTATAAGGAATGAGGTAGACTTCATGGTGCATGGGGGGAAGCAGATAATGCTAGCCATTGAAATGAATCCGGAACAAGAACCGTAAGAAGTCAATGCTGAATTTTAATTTTAATATCTCCTTATAAAGTATTATATTACACAACAATAATATGTGTTTTGTTGCACATTCAATGCGTATTTCCGCAAAAGTATGTGCTATAATGAATAAAAAAAATTACGCCCTTGATAAATGCATCCTTATGACTCATTGATCTGTTAAATTATCAAACAAAACAAGAGGTTCTTAAACCTAACAGTACAGAATGTTTACTGAACTGATAAATGATCGATTTTTTTTTTAAATAAAACCTGCAAATTTAATGCGCCTTGACAAAATACGATATGACACAGTTATAAACAAATAATAATAATAATAATAATATTCCTATCCATCATTTAATACAAAAAAAGATATATTCATTTATCATATATTTAGTAGTAAATACATTAGTTTTGAATATTTGATAAATAGCCTGCTGTTTAATCCTTATCGCTCAACTTTGATGCACACCCTTTATCACACCCCTTTATCGCATGTCTACCCTTTATCACACCCCTTTATCACATGGCTTACCCTTTATCACACCCCTTTATCACATGGCTTACCCTTTATCACATATCTTTTTTTCATTTTTTTTTCAATTTTACTTTTTTGTATTTTTTTTTTTTTTTTTTTGGTTATTTGTTTTTTTTTGGGGGGGGGCGAAATTTTTTTTTTTGGGGGGGGGGGGTAAATTAAAAAAAAAAAACAAATGTTCAAATTTTTTCCCGATTATTTTACTTTTTTCCAACCCCCCCCCCATCTTTTTTATTTTTTATTTCACAAAATATTTTCCCCAATCAATTTCATTTGTAGCAGTAGACTTTAATTTGGAAAATTTGAAGTCCTCTGTTTAAATATATGATAAAGTGTATAATACATGTTAAAATCTGTATCACATGCTCTATGTATTACATGAAATTTGTAAATTTATTAAAAAAATATTAGTTTTTTTATTAGAGTAGAGAATGGAAACGGCGAATGTGTCAAAGAGACAACAACCCGACCAAAGGGCAGAAAACAGCTCAAGGCTACCAATAGGTCTTCAACGCAGCGAGAACATCCTGCACACGGAGGCGGACTTTAGCTGGCTCCTAAACAAAAATGTAAACTAGTTCAGCAAAATGGACGGCACATCAAACTCCGAAACATAAAAATGAACCAAAATTCAAAACCACACAAGACTAACAAAGGCTAAAGGCTCCTGACTTGGGACAGGTGTAAAAATGTAGCGGGTTGAACATGTTTTGTAACTTCTCAACTCTCCCCCTATTTCTCTAGCCAATGTGGAATAAACAAACGCACAGCGATACACACAGTAAAACTCAGTTAAAAAGATGTCCGAGTCCGATGTTAAAAAAGGTAACAGAAGAATCTAAGCAAAATGACAATGATCAATATATATTAACAAATGACTACTAGCAGTTACTGACATGCCAGCTCCAGACTTCAATTAAACTGATCGAAAGATTATGTCTATATCATATAGAAAATCAGTCACAATCCCTCCCGTTAGGGGTTTAGTATCATGCCATCATAAATTATACGAGAAGAACATAGCCCGTATCATGCCAAGAGCTGGTTTTAGAATAAATGTGTTTATTTCCTATTCAAAGACCCTATGAGTTAATCAATATTAATTCGAAATATTAGTTTCTTTATCATATTTATTCCATTTATTTACTGAACTTTTTTTATTTTAATTTATATTTATTTTATTCTATTATTATTGTAATTTTTTTTGTACACCCATTTTCATCAAATTTTTATCAGGAGCAATTTTTGTCATCGGTAAAATATCACTTACCTATTTGAGAAACACATGCATCACAACAGCCACAGTATCCGCCACCCTTTACAAACCTGCCGTTACAGGGTGTGGCAGATGCACAGCGTACTACCTGACATACATTAGGCGGACACACTATAAATGCCTCCGATGAGGCAACAAAAAGCACAATAGCTATAAAGATTTTCATATTCGTCTGTATGGCTGAACAATAAAATGATAAATGACAAAAGACAGTACGTACACTGTACTTTATCTATAGTAGAATTGTTACGTGGGATACGACAGGTTTCGTGTGCTATGTACATGTTTACTTCTTAGATATCTATTTAGATCCAGTGGATATCATGAAATTAAAACATTGTTGAAAAAGATTTAAAGATAAAATAAAAGTCAAAACGTTAATAAATTCTGCTAGAATGACAATACAGGTGCAGGTATATCGAGATATGCGAGACTGTTCGGGGGCAACATGGAAAAGACATTAAATGCCACGACAATATATATTTGAAGATGTACGATACTGTTCGGAAGTGAATTTGGAAACGAAATTGAATGCTCGCACCACAATCTCTTGCATAACTGTACCAAAATATAAACTGTTTTCTGTATTATATGAAATACATCAGTGGTTTTAGTCTTTCTTTTATGTTCGCAGTTATACTTCTAATTCATAAAATTTGTTAAATTTATATAATATGCCGATGAATTTCAAAATTTTCGGATTTTGATTCGATGAAACAGTTTTTACAGGAATTGTGTGTATAACCTCACATAGATAGACAAAATTACAATTGCAAAAAATACTGGTTATGAAAAGCACTGAAAATTAGTTCAGGGCTAATTTTACAGCAATAGTATACTGAACCGCAAAAGAAACGTCGCTTTTTCAAAATGTTAGCAAAATTCAAAATAAATATTAATTAATGATTTTTATATAATCAGTATTACGATTACATCACCAGGTAAGATTAAATTACCTGTGAATTAAATTTTCGGTTGAATAATTTTCAGTTGATATCGTAGACCGACCGTACCTAAAACCGCTCGTGGGACACACTTGGCGGTAATTTTTCTTAAATCTTAAATGTTCGTGAAATTCATGCTCCTTTATGGGTATAAAAGGCGGAGAAAATTAAAGAGTGTTAGTATCAGTGTTGACACAGAAGCTATGCCACGTCTGACTCCACAACAGAGAGAACAGGCCATTGGTCGATTGGATGCTGGGCAATCTGCCAGAGTTATTGCCAACGACTTCAACTGTGCTGTTCGAACAATTGAACGTCTACGGACACGGTACAATGCAACAAACAGCACAAATGACCGTCCACGGAGTGGTAGACCCCAAGTCACTACCCCTAGACAGAATAGAGGCATTGTTCGTCACCATTTGATGAATCGGTTCACCCCAGCTGCCGAAACTGCCAGAAACACTGTTGGAACACATGGACGACCCATAAGTGATGATACGGTTCGTCGGCAATTAGCTGTTAGAAACATGAGATGTCGCCGTCCAGCAAGAGGACCTATTCTTACTCCTCGACACCGTCAAGCTCGTCTTCAGTGGGCCACTCAGCGACAGAATTGGCGAAATCGACAATGGCGTAACATCATCTTCTCTGACGAAAGCCGTTACTGCATTTCAACAGCCGATGGCAGAACCAGAGTGTGGAGAAGACGCGGGGAACGTTACGAAGACAGCTGCATTCTGGAAACAGACGCGTGGGGAGGACCTAGCATCATGGTATGGGGTGGAATCGGCCTTAACGTTAAACTTGGTCCAGTCATCTTTCAGAACCTTGGCCCAGGCAGAGGAAATGGCGTAACAGCTGCCCGTTACATCAACCAAGTCTTGACACCCCATGTTCAGCCCCATTTCGCACGTCATCAAAACAAGACTTTCCAACAGGACAATGCACGTGCGCATACCGCAAGAGCCACAAGAGACTTCCTACAGCAGAATAACATTAATGTTGTGGATTGGCCGGCTTTGAGTCCAGATTTAAACCCTATTGAACATTTATGGGACAAAGTTCAAAGACGGTTGAATAATGAGCAGCCAAGTCCGACAACTGCAGCTGAACTTTCACAAGCGTTTCAGAGAGTATGGGCACGTATTCCGATGGCGTTTATTAATCGGCTCATCAACTCCATGTACCGAAGATGTGCCGCAGTAATTGGTGCCGGTGGAGGACATACACGTTATTAACGGACGTGGGAGCACAGCATTGAAAACATGTGACGTTGCGACAATTGTGACGTTTTTGTGAACATTGTAACCAAAAGACTGTAAATCATTCATTAAATTTTGTAAAAATTAATTTAAAATATATAAATGTCACTTTGAAATAAATGTATGTGAACATGTCATTTTGTGCGACGTTTCTTTTGCGGTTCAGTATATATGCAATTTACTAGAACTGAACAAATATACTAAGGAGATAAAATTATATCGAATCCTATTCCTTAAAATTTGAAATAAAGCAGAAAAATGTGAAAATTTAACATACTCAGTTGTAATGCATGAGCAAGATATTAATGTGAGCATTAGAAATACAAGTAGTTCTGGTACGCATCATGTACGTTAGTTGTTTATATTATAGAAAGTATAATTAAAATCTACTTCATTATACAATATCTACCAGCTTTGTTCTCTATCTCTTATTACAAATTGAGTACTCGCCTACTATCTTTGTGAACTGACCGACAAATATTGAAAATTTAAGAAAATAACTTAATTTTCATCCAATTTTTAAATGAATTTCAGGAGTTTTTAGTTTAAACGACTAGATTCATGGATTTCTGTTTCGGGTAATTATATTTTCTTCCGAAATAGACAAATTCCTTTATCTCTTAAAAAAATGGTTTTGAACCCCTCGTGTCACCGCTATGCCATACCTATGATTGCTATTATCCCCTTAGGCGGTTATTTTACTCACCTATTTGTGAAACACATGAATCACAGCACCCACAAAAACCTCCTCCTTGTACAAATTTTCCATTACAGGGCCTAGCAGGAGCACAAAGCATTCTAGTGCATATATCAGGTGGACATTGAACCAAAGCCTCCGAAGATGCCACAAAAAGAACGACTGCAATTAAAGTTTTCATTTTGAATTTGAGTAAAGACGATATAACAATGAAATAAGGTACGGATTGTATCTATATATTTATCTAAATGTTCCATGGGAACCAACAGGTTTTCATTGGTATTTTGTAATCAACAGGTTAAGAAAACAATTTGTTTGTAGGTGAATGCCTGAAAATATTTTTCATTAAGAGTTTCTTTATCTCACGTTTTCTTTTCATATATAAGACTCTCTGTAGCTCGAACACGTATTATGGATATTTCGAACAAACGTATACGTCGAACTTCCTAATATTGTTTAGAACTGCAGTTACTCGAAAAAAGATCGATTGTTTTAACAGGCCCATTGGGTTTTTGGACGAATGATTTTCTACAGTATTTGTGATATCCATATTGTCCTACGATATCAAATCAAAGCACATTATATCATTTACATGGTTCCAATGTTCCCCAACAAAATTGAAGGTGCTGTTGAAAGATATTTCGAATCACATTATAAAAGGTGCAATAAAAGTAAAAGAGACATGTAAAACTATTAATATCGACAAGCTTGATGAACTGAGGAAAAGTGTAAAAATTAAGATTATTTCGTTTTAGAAGTATGGTGACATTATGCTTGATGAAGTTTAACACAAGAAAAATAAACCTAGCCATGTTGATCCAAGGCTTTTATCTTCTTTTTTGTTGAAAATCGCTATAAAGTCCTCGAAGGTGAGTGATAAAAGACAAATATATATGGTTTGATGTTTTATACAGGTAACTGTGTGAAAAAAAAGACAAATATGTTGAGAAGTAAAGTTAAAAAATACCAAAGGGATATTCAAAAGACGGGAAAATCGAAAATAACTGACAAACTCCGGAAAACCAAACAATACAAACACTACACTTAAAAACTAAGAATATATGAACAACATGGTCCCCACCAAAAAACCTTCTTGTTTTAATGTAAGGTGTAAGCCTATAGTAACGAGGAACAGTGATAACATACCAGATATTGGTTAGTTTCTCTTGTACTTTAATCATTGGTTTGAGTTTTATTGTTTTAATATTTTCCAACAAACTGATATATTTTTAACTTTCAGGGATTCAAACCTTATATATTGAAAGTAATTGATGAAGATATTTTGGAATGTCCTTTCTCAAGAATGACCTAGATAAAAGATAAACGAATATAAGACAATGGGAGTTCGACTTATTAATGAAGTCACGTCACGTTTGTTGACTATCTACATGAATTGGAAATTCCTCTGAATAAGACCTTGAGTTCTTCCTGATAGCAGGAGGTTGATGACAGGTTTCTCTCAAGTTAACGAAACTGTGTCTATTGACATGTGGTTGTGTAACTGTAATATCAGTCAAATGTAGCATCTGTGTTTTCTAACAGGTGAAATTGGCACACTTTTGAATTATGTTAATATGTAGAAGAGAAAAAAATATAAAATAATCGATACAGCACCCAATTACACAATAAATTAAAAAAAAAAAACTGAACCGCTAATTTCAAAAGGACCAATCATTCAAGATTGAAATGCTGATAAACCATTTCTTTGTGTATTACTGTTGCCCATTTTCAAATTGTTACTGGTCACTTTACATCAGTTATCGATTATGAAAACATTAAAAATATTTATCAAAATCTGAAGGCTTGACAAAGGCAAAGCCAGGATTTTGGCAAAATAAAAAGACAGGGTCGATACTGTAGGTGTGTAAAAAAACCTGTGTCAATCACGAAATTTGTTGGTTTAAATGAAAATAAAAATTTAGGCCCATTAGGTTATGGTGTGTTCAAATATAACTGCAATAGCGGCCGAAAAAAAAATCAATATAAAATTCATATTAGATGAATGTCAAACGAATGTCTGTCAATTACCAATCAAATGTTAAATGCATAACTGACAACTGATAGTGAAATACATGTACTTGCAATCTATCCCGAAAACTCGTTATCTTCTAATTCCCCCAAGGGTGAAATAAACGAAGCTACCTCAGTCTGTAATGCAATATACAGAGAAGGTTTCCTTCTTTACAAAATGAACTAACAAAAAAGCAGGACGAGCAGATGTTTTTTCCAACATAGAGACAATTCAATCTATATATCATGTATATAATAGAAAAATAATACATAAGTACATGTGTATCAGGATTAATGATATTTTAAACTACACAATACTTTTTGAAAACTTTTCTTAAGGATGCTCGCTGGTCATGTTTTGGTCTTTTTGTCAGATTTTCGGAATCCTCGGGTTTTATCCATTTCTTAAACATTAAATTTTTTGCCTATGAACCCCCACTTTTTCTTTTATAATTCAATCATATATACCTTAAAATAATATTTGACAAAATTTTATGAAATCCTTTTTATTTTTTCATACATTGTTGAGAGACTAAGTTGCCAATGCAAAGACAATGAAAAATCCAGAGAAAACCTATTTCCTGCAAATTTTCAAGGCTTTATAGCTCTAAAATGAGCACATGGACCTATATTTTTTTCTTACTTATTTATTTACTATTCATATGTTCTCTCAAACTAAAACGCCTATTTCAAATCCTATTTATTTCCTATTAGACCAGCGATTATCCTTAAAAGACACAGATTCATCCAGGAAAGTTACTTATACAGCGGCGTTCTCCAAGATTTGTCAAACTGAAATTAAAATACTAACAACTCTTGTTACTTTATGTAATCATAAAAACTAAAGATGTTTTTTTCAATTTTTTCCGTCAGATATTTTTTTGTCTACAATAGTAATAATATTAATAATATTATTGAAAAAAAATCGCCAATTATCTCCCCTGAAAAGGGTTCTTTTTAGAATAAATTTTGTAATTTTGCTATTTATGCAATTTTTTGTCAATGATAACATGTTTTATGTAAATCTTCATTTTTCATATATTAAAATGTGTAAAGTAAGTTCTGATAAAGCAACAATTATGAATATAAGCTATAGTGATAAAAAAAAAGCAAAAATAAAAAATGTAATATAACTTTAAAGTAAGGGATTTTTTTGTTATGTTTCTAAGTTGAGTATAAATAGGGTATAATTTTTATTTCTGTTTTTGTTTGCGTATATTGTGTTTGTGTGATGAAAATGGCGTGATTTTGAAATTCAATATTTCTATGGAACACAGGGGCCCGACTTCTGGATATTTATTTCTTTTTCATTTTATTTTTTTTTTTATATTTTTTTATATTTTATTTTATTTTATTTTTTTTTTTTTTTTTGCTGTTTATTTCACGAGTACTTTTAATAAATATTTACTATTGCAACGAATATTCTACGTTTATTATCAATGTGCTTTACACTATCCACGTCCTTATACTAAAAAAATCCTAGTATAAGGACGTGGATAGTGTATAACATATTGATAATAAACGCAGAATATTCGTTGTTATAGTAAATATTTATTAAAAGTACTTATGAAATAAGAAAAAAAAAATAAAATAAAAAAGAAATAAATATCCAGAAATCGGGCCCCTGTGGTTTAGATTAAATTAGGAGATTCTTGCATATATATATATAAGTTTTTATATGCCGATGTTCATTAAATTCATTAAATTCCTTAATATATAAGTCATCGTTATTTTACAATGTAAGAAACGTGTTTGTGATCTGCACACACACTTAGTATCTGACACGATAAAACGATTTCACAAATACTGATCAATATTGGTCAATAGTCGAACCTTTCAATTTACATTTATATCTCCCGCTAAAAATAACTCATCCTAAATCCAAGGACAGTACATTTTACTTCCGGTTGCATAAGCAGGTCACAAAATAGAACATTGTACCCTTTGTGTTTGCACTTCGCTCCCCCTGAACCATATCTACAGTTGATCCCGCACAGCTAGGCATGTATTGTGTTATTTTAACGTTTTATGAACTATACCTTTCACATATATAGCTAGGATTTGCTTTATTTACACATCTAATTTAAAAAAAAAAACAAATTTATTTACATGTTTTACTGTTTGGGAAGTCATATATGTTATAAGACTACTATTATCGATGTAAAGAAACATGTATACACGTACATATTTTCACCATGTCAAAGCAGTTCGGTTTCAATCATTGTTCCCAAATGTCATGAATGTATGTATTTAAAAAATTGAGGCCGACCAAAAGATTTTGTTTCTTTTTCCCCACACCTTCATGCATTCTGTACATTTAATTTTCACTATATTATGAAATGTAAAAGCTTTATCCATTTTGTTATGTTCCCACATACGGAGAACAATGGAATACAAATCACAGGGAAATTTTTTTCTTTTTTATTTTATTTTTTTGTTGTCTTATTTCATGAGTACGTTTAATAAATATTCACTGTAACAACGAATATTCTGCGTTTATTATCAATATGCTATACACTATCCACGTCCTTATTTTTTTAGTATAATGACGTGGATAGTGTATAGCACATTAATAATAAACGCATAATTTGCGTTGTTATAGTGAATATTTATTAAACGTACTCATGAAATAAGATAACAACAAAAAATAAAATAAAATAAAAAAGAAATAAATATCCAGAAGTCGGGCCCCTGTGATACAAATTACAAAACACATTTTATGTTAGTGGGTATATATCGTGTATAAATACATTTTGTTAAATAGGTCGATTTTCCTTTCATCATATCCATGGGTAATTACGTGTAAAACGATTGAGTATACAAAGATAACTGGTATGAATATAACTGACAGTTTGTTCATCAATAAGGATACACGTGTAGCAAAAATTAAAACACTCCAATATATTCTTATATGTATGCGTATGTGACCCTTCACCTATTTATATGCCACACGTATTAGGTACAGTACAACGAGAACAAACGCAGTGTCCTTAGTCATGTTTATAAGACGATAGTGGATAATTTTTATGCACTCTTACTCAATGGTTAGAGACGCTTGATCTGTATACCAGTGCATAAAAAGTATTCACTTTCATCTTATTAGGGACAATTTCATGAATTCTTTTGTAAAAAAAATAAGTGTCCGTGTAACTAAGGTTTTGCTGAGGGCATTGTCTACAGCCTTAACCATTCACATTATTGTGATTTTTTTTAAAGTTTTCAAGTAATCAACAAAACCTTTAATGAGATCACTCGATACATTAAAAACTATTTTCCTTTTTCAAATCAGTGTATACGTATACCTCACCTGTAGTCTTATTAGTCTCGAACGATTTTTAAAAAAAATGATATGTCAAAGGGGTTTACCTGCACGTTAGTGTTCAATATTTATACAAAGCTTCAGTAAGTGCAAATATCAATTATAAAATGTTGTTGATTATTTTGTCTCAAATACTAAGTTGGACATAGATGGAACAAATCGAACTGAAAACAAGGAAATTGGTAGAAGAAATTTTCTCAAAATCCGACAAATGGAATTAATTCCACTGAACTGGTGTTAAATAACTTCCTGAATGTCCCCTATGTTTTCCACCTTGACCTAATTCATTTGTGATATTGTCATATTTTCATGTTACAAAAAATTCTCACTCGATGGAAAAAATAAACCTTATCCCTTAATCATTGGTATTTATCATATATAATTAGAACATGATATGATGTTTTTTGCTTATGTGTAACGACCGGAAGTGAAAAACTCATATTGCACACCCCAGGCTTAAAACCGATCATTCAAGTGCTATTCGAACATACCCGGGCTGATATGGCCATATCAGACCGGGTGATTTCGGAATAAGTACTTATAGCAGTATGTGATAAACAGATTAATACATGACCTAATCTTTATCGGACCGGGTATCATCCCTCGACCCATATCGGACCTCGGTCAAGCTCTCGGTCTGATATGAGAGTCTCGGAATGATACCCGGTCCGATATGGATTAGGTCATGTATTAAGGTTAGACTCCACTAATTATCTTAGTTTCAGAGAAATGCACCCCCAGAATTTTATTAATTATTAGAATTGGTAAAGTTTGACTACATGATAGATAAATAATAAATGTCTTAACCTCAAAATTGTAATATTGACCGAAAGAGGATAGATTTTAGTTTTTAAAAAATACGAAAACATTAACTGACTTTGCTTCTGACAAGTAATGGGAGGTAATAAACTGGGAATTGTCAATTGACATGTGGTGTGTAAAACTTTGACAGTGATAATCGGCACCTGAGCTGGTAAGTTAAATTTCGGAAAAAAGAGCCGGAAAAGTATACTTTTTTTTCCCACATATGTAATGGAATTTTATGCAGAATCTGAAAAATTAAGTCTCAATTGGATTGAAACGCTGCATCAGACCTCAATTTTAAGCCGAAGTGGATTGAAATTTAACATTGTTAAAGCTTTTTTTATGAAAAATTTTGAAATGTTGCTATGCCAACTAGATTTCCATGGATATTTTTTGTTTATTTTATCATGATTGAGACAATGCTAACATAATGGCCTTTCATAATATATATACATGTATATGGGTATTATTTACTCTGAAGATGGCACAAGACCATGCCATTTGTAAGCTCACTTCACATAGGCAATGGTACTATTAATTTGTGGAGTGCAACCTAATTCTATAATTATCCTGCCCATCGATCTTAGAAAAGGTGAGTTCACGTCTTGTTATATTACTTTGCCAAAACAACTGGGGTCTCTTAAAGGTAAAACAACTTTCAAATTGTTTTGAAATGTACTAATATCTGCTAATGTCACCAAAGATTGCAGATAACGACAATAACAATGCATTGACTTGACATAAAATTCGTTATACGAATTCGGCAGGAATCTTGGAAAATGCACGCGCGGTTAATCCTCGCATTTTTACCCTTTTCTTAGCCTCATTCGTATATTGATGTTACACTGTTCTAATTGTCTATATATCATATTGTTTTTTTTTATTTCTTTTTCTGTAGTAACAATGGAAAATAAAGTTAAGTTACTAAAAATGAAGCCTGTTGTTTTTGATGGAATGACACTTCCCCCTTTTCCACCACTTATGAAAGATCCAAAAGGAAGGTTTGAGGCCATTAGGGATATGGACACCCGTCCGGATGACATTTTGTTGGTAGCTTATCCAAGATCTGGTAAATCAGTTTATCTTACTAAAAGTCATAGATTAGATCTATATAGATAACATGAGTTTCTGTAATCATGTATAATTTTATTTTAGATATAAAGTATGATAAATTAACTTCGAGTTTTCACATTCTTCACCGTTACATTTTATTTTTTCTATTACCGACCACGAGGGAAATTAATGATCGCGTATGCCACTAACAAGAAATTTAAAGACGCAACCCATTCAAATGTTAAGAAGTTTAATCGAAAGAAAAAAGGTATCTTTTGATAATTAATGGTCGATTTTTGTAACCTGGTAAGGAGGAGAATGAAATACGTCACTTTATTATGCCCCTGCTTAACCAAGCGGGGGATATATAGTGATGGGACTTCCGTCCGTCTGCATAATATGTTACTGTAAGGAGGGGACGGTAAGGGTGTAGGCATGCCCCGTCGATAACTCCCCCTAAACCAGTGAATTCAATTCTGCTCAACTTACAGGGAATCTTCACTTCACATTGCTTTTGTGCACCTTCTGATTTTTTGGGGTTTTCCATTGACACACATAGACCTACACATCTTTTTATATTATGGTAGACAAATTGCTCAAAGTAACTTTAGTTTGTTTTAATGAACTAGTCAGCAATACTCGCGGAAATCGTCGCGTATTTTTTTTTTAAAAACATAAGGGCAACATACACTTTATATTCAAAATAGTACCTTCTGTCATCCCTTACATCTATAATAGAGATAGATGTCAGTAGCGTTTATTATTTCGTTATTATTTTAAATGTATTCCTACTAGTTTGTTTGTTTGTTTAGTTTGGGTTTTACGCCGTTTTCAGCACATTTGGCCATTTCGCGGCGGCCAGTTTTTATTGGTGGAGGAAGCCGGAGTACCCACAGAGAACCACCGGCCTTCGGTAGGAAAATTGGCAATCCTTGTCAATTAAGATCGGAGTCGAACACACCCCGCCACAGGTGAGATTCGAACTCACAACCTCAGCGTTGACAGGCTAGTGATCATTCCTACTAGTCAATTGAAAGTAAAGTCGGGAGCGTTATTGTCATAACTTGATGTGCATTGAAACCTACTTTTCAATAATTTTTTTTCAAGGAACTTAATCAATGTAAATACCTAGAATTAAATTTAGTCCTGAAGTAATTTGAAAAAGTTCCGAATTCCATGATGACAATCGCGACCTACCAATTGCGATTTCGTAAGGGACGAAGCATTAGAGAAATTACAGTGTTTTTGTATGACATAGTTTATTTAAAATATGATCTTTTTACAATAAAGGTTCTAACTGATTATTAATTAGGCTGGCAATATGAAATCAAGCTATGACAGTGTATTTCGTGAGAACCCACACAACTCATCAGTGCTAAAATACAGATTTAGAATCGATTGCACCTGGCTGGTGACTGACAATTTGCTTTATCAAACGATTTCGATGGGCGCATTATCGGTATGAAAAGTGATGTCTTGAAAAGTACATATTAAGATATGTTTTTACTATAGGATAATCCTTATATTCTTAGAAATAAACTAAACTGATTAAAAATAAAACCTGCATGACTCCTGTAATTCCAGTATTTCCGCTATCTTGTCGATCAAAGAAAATTATTATTATACCCCCCTCAAACATAGAATGGGGGGTATAAAGGAATAAGCCTGTCCGTCTGTCCGTCTGTCCAGAATTTTTTTGTACCCGCAGTTTCTCAAACATGCCTTATCAGAGGTTAATGAAACTTTGCCTACTGTTAGATCCTAGTGCGTAGATGTGCATGCGAAGTATGTCCTGGTCCAATACTTTTTCCCATAATTTTATACCCTTTTGGACTTAGAAATTCTGTCTATCCCCCAATTTTTAATAGAAAAAAAAATCAGAATTTTTTTTTAAATCAGAAAAAAAGAGAAAAGATTTATAAAAAATGGAAAAAAAGATATTCTTTCATATTGTATAATAAAATATTCCAAAATTATGTCTCTTTAAGACTTATTCTGTTCAGTTATACCCAGTTGAACAGCGTTATAATGTACCTGTGCCCATTTAATTTTAGATTTCTTTATAGAATTGGCGGTTTCTTATATGACGGGAATGGGGGGGGGGGTATTGATTGTGATCTTTGCTCACACTAAGGGTGACATTTCCTCAGGTAATCCTAACCTCACTTGTTTTTAGTAAGATTCATCTAGTTTGTACAAGAAATTACTTTCTCCGGGAAAAGGGATTTTTTTATCATGATGGAGTAAAAATTCTTATGAAGAGAAGTGTCACCCCGGGATCAATATACCATTTTGTGTCTTATCCGCTTGCCATCTTGTCAGTTTTCAGTAGCTATGGGGATCAATACGTCGCTTGGTATCAGGAATACATTTTTCAGTAGTATCAGGAATTAAAGTAAAATGTAAAATACCTTTACTCTATTTCACAGGAACTCATTGGACATGGGAAATTATAACAATGTAAAATACCTTTACTCTATTTCACAGGAACTCATTGGACATGGGAAATTATAACAATGTAAAATACCTTTACTCTATTTCACAGGAACTCATTGGACATGGGAAATTATAACAATGTAAAATACCTTTACTCTATTTCACAGGAACTCATTGGACATGGGAAATTATAACAATGTAAAATACCTTTACTCTATTTCACAGGAACTCATTGGACATGGGAAATTATAACAATGTAAAATACCTTTACTCTATTTCACAGGGACTCATTGGACATGGGAAATTATAACAATGTAAAATACCTTTACTCTATTTCACAGGAACTCATTGGACATGGGAAATTATAACAATGTAAAATACCTTTACTCTATTTCACAGGGACTCATTGGACATGCGAAATTATAACAATGTAAAATACCTTTACTCTATTTTACAGGAACTCATTGGACATGGGAAATTATAACAATGTAAAATACCTTTACTCTATTTCACAGGGACTCATTGGACATGGGAAATTATAACAATGTAAAATACCTTTACTCTATTTCACAGGAACTCACTGGACATGGGAAATTATAAAAATGTAAAATACCTTTACTCTATTTCACAGGAACTCATTGGACATGGGAAATTATAACAATGTAAAATAACTTTACTCTATTTCACAGGGACTCATTGGACATGGGAAATTATAACAATGTAAAATACCTTTACTCTATTTCACAGGAACTCATTGGACATGCGAAATTATAACAATGTAAAATACCTTTACTCTATTTCACAGGAACTCATTGGACATGGGAAATTATAACAATGTAAAATACCTTTACTCTATTTCACAGGGACTCATTGGACATGGGAAATTATAACAATGTAAAATACCTTTACTCTATTTCACAGGAACTCACTGGACATGGGAAATTATAAAAATGTAAAATACCTTTACTCTATTTCACAGGAACTCATTGGACATGGGAAATTATAACAATGTAAAATAACTTTACTCTATTTCACAGGGACTCATTGGACATGGGAAATTATAACAATGTAAAATACCTTTACTCTATTTCACAGGAACTCATTGGACATGCGAAATTATAACAATGTAAAATACCTTTACTCTATTTCACAGGAACTCATTGGACATGGGAAATTATAACAATGTAAAATAACTTTACTCTATTTCACAGGAACGCATTGGACATGGGAAATTATAACAATGTAAAATACCTTTACTCTATTTCACAGGGACTCACTGGACATGGGAAATTATAACAATGTAAAATACCTTTACTCTATTTCACAGGGACTCATTGGACATGGGAAATTATAACAATGTAAAATACCTTTACTCTATTTCACAGGAACTCATTGGACATGGGAAATTATAACAATGTAAAATAACTTTACTCTATTTCACAGGGACTCATTGGACATGGGAAATTATAACAATGTAAAATACCTTTACTCTATTTCACAGGGACTCATTGGACATGGGAAATTATAACAATGTAAAATACCTTTACTCTATTTCACAGGGACTCATTGGACATGGGAAATTATAACAATGTAAAATACCTTTACTCTATTTCACAGGGACTCATTGGACATGGGAAATTATAACAATGTAAAATACCTTTGCTCTATTTCACAGGGACTCATTGCACATGGGAAATTATAACAATGTAAAATACCTTACTCTATTTCACAGGGACTCATTCGACATGGGAAATTATAACAATGTAAAATACCTTTACTCTATTTCACAGGAACTCATTGCACATGGGAAATTATAACAATGTAAAATAACTTTACTCTATTTCACAGGGACTCATTCGACATGGAAAATTATAACAATGTAAAATACCTTTACTCTATTTCACAGGGACTCATTGGACATGGAAAATTATAACAATGTAAAATACCTTTACTCTATTTCACAGGGACTCATTGGACATGGGAAATTATAACAATGTAAAATACCTTTACTCTATTTCACAGGAACTCATTGGACATGGGAAATTATAACAATGTAAAATACCTTTACTCTATTTCACAGGGACTCATTGGACATGGGAAATTATAACAATGTAAAATACCTTTACTCTATTTCACAGGGACTCATTGGACATGGGAAATTATAACAATGTAAAATACCTTTACTCTATTTCACAGGAACTCATTGGACATGGGAAATTATAACAATGTAAAATACCTTTACTCTATTTCACAGGGACTCATTGGACATGGGAAATTATAACAATGTAAAATAACTTTACTCTATTTCACAGGGACTCATTGGACATGGGAAATTATAACAATGTAAAATACCTTTACTCTATTTCACAGGGACTCATTGGACATGGGAAACTATAACAATGTAAAATACCTTTACTCTATTTCACAGGGACTCATTGGACATGGGAAATTATAACAATGTAAAATACCTTTACTCTATTTCACAGGGACTCATTGGACATGGGAAATTATAACAATGTAAAATACCTTTGCTCTATTTCACAGGGACTCATTGCACATGGGAAATTATAACAATGTAAAATACCTTACTCTATTTCACAGGGACTCATTCGACATGGGAAATTATAACAATGTAAAATACCTTTACTCTATTTCACAGGAACTCATTGCACATGGGAAATTATAACAATGTAAAATAACTTTACTCTATTTCACAGGGACTCATTCGACATGGAAAATTATAACAATGTAAAATACCTTTACTCTATTTCACAGGGACTCATTGGACATGGAAAATTATAACAATGTAAAATACCTTTACTCTATTTCACAGGGACTCATTGGACATGGGAAATTATAACAATGTAAAATACCTTTACTCTATTTCACAGGAACTCATTGGACATGGGAAATTATAACAATGTAAAATACCTTTACTCTATTTCACAGGGACTCATTGGACATGGGAAATTATAACAATGTAAAATACCTTTACTCTATTTCACAGGGACTCATTGGACATGGGAAATTATAACAATTTAAAATATCTTTACTCTATTTCACAGGAACTCATTGTACATGGGAAATTATAACAATGTAAAATATCTTTACTCTATTTCACAGGAACTCATTGTACATGGGAAATTATAACAATGTAAAATATCTTTACTCTATTTCACAGGAACTCATTGTACATGGGAAATTATAACAATGTAAAATATCTTTACTCTATTTCACAGGAACTCATTGTACATGGGAAATTATAACAATGTAAAATACCTTTACTCTATTTCACAGGAACTCATTGTACATGGGAAATTATAACAATGTAAAATACCTTTACTCTATTTCACAGGAACTCATTGGACATGGGAAATTATAACAATGTAAAATACCTTTACTCTATTTCACAGGAACTCATTGGACATGGGAAATTATAACAATGTTGGTTGAAGGGAAGGCGGAATATACGACGGCTGTTAAGGAAACAGCATTTCTGGAAATGGTTGAAGATTTTAGCCTTTTACATGAAATTAAATCACCAAGAATACTAAATACGCACACTCCTTACCGATGGCTCCCGAAGAAGCACAAGCTAAATGGTGGGAAACTGATTCACGTCATCAGAAATCCGAAGGATCAAACAGTTTCACTTTTCCATTTCTTTAAAGACCTAGCCGTAACTGATATATCCTGGGATGATTTCTTGGAATTGATACTGAAAGGTCAAGGTAAGTTTTTTTAAATAGATTTTTACCTGGAAACGGCAAGCCATCTTTAGTTAGAAAGTCAATCCCCTTTAAATCTCCCACCAACGTTAACAATATACGTAAAGGCTAAATTAACCACAGTTATGAAATTTCCATTTCAGTTCTTATTTTAGAGTTATTCCGAAAGTCCTTTTCTATTCAAGACACGGTAAAGTGTAATGATATTTTACGTTACTCCTAATGCATCATAAAACGTCCTGCCTATTTATCGACTATTGATGAACGCTGTCAATAGAAATTAACAAACTTTGGTAGAATGACCTAGGGTGACCCCTTCCAAAATTGAGTCCAGCATTCCCGACTTCCAACCGACAACGCTGCTGTGGTACTCTTTCAGAGTTGTGTCCGATGACCTGTACTGTCAACCAAGATGGCCGCAACCACTTTATATCTAAAATCATGTATATAGTTTAACATAGGACCCTCGGAGAAAATACATTAAAAATCTACTTGTCTGAAACCACTTGACCAATTTGGTACAAAATGTGGTGGATAGGTCTGTGAATGGCCCCTTCAAAATTTGTTTGTAATTCCCGACTTGCAACCCAGATGGATGAAAAAAGGGATGGCTGAAAAGGGTAGGAATAATTTTTAAAATCTTCTATTGAAATGAACAGATGGAACCAAAAAGGGCAGGAATGGTCTTTAGGTGGTCCATACAGAATTGTGTTTAATGACCCTGACTGTCAACCAAGATGGCCACCACCGCCGTTCCTAATAAAAATAAACTCATTTAAAGATCTGGTCTGAAAGCAATTGGTTAGTTGAAAAATAAAATAACAATCCAAAAATACTAATATTATATACAGTAAATTTATACTATGCTGTATACGACGCATTTCAAGGAGTTACCTCTCATCAGCAGCATTAAAACCGAAACATTTGGAAGACCAAAAACCAAACTTATATTAAACAAGAAGTACTCAACCTGAACGCAATGGTCCGTAGATGATCTTCTTTCAGAATTGTGTCCGATGACCCGGATTGTGTACCCAGATGGCCGCTATAGCCGAACTTAGTTTAAAACAGGACCCTATGTTAAAATTCATTTAAGACTCGTTTTGTCTGAAATCAATTGGATCATTGGAACCAGACTTGACGGCAATGGTCCTTAGTTGGTCTTCCTTCAGAATTGTGTCTGACCCGGACTGTTAACAAAGATTGCCGCCACAGCTAAACTTGGTATAAAAAAAGAACCTATGGAAAAACAGGTCAGGATAACTGCTACACTAAAATTTCTATTCCTGGTCATGATGGATAAGTTAAGAGAGCATTTAGTTTCTTTTAATTCATCTTGATTAGTATGCCAACAGATTCCTTCTATATTTTATTTTTTTAACTTTTTTATTACTCATGTGTTCATAATTAAGTCTCCAAAAACAAAATTTGGAGACTTTTTCTTTTTACTCTGTTTCTTCTTCTTATTATTATTATTAAAATGGATTAACAAACTTTTTTTCAAATAGTAGAGATTGCATAGGTTCATATATTGTCTTGTTGGAAAGGGGTTTTTATAATTGTACAAGAAAATCGCATATACTTTCAAGAGTATAAAAAACAGATTTCAGATGATAGGGATTTCACAGTCAGATGAAAGAATTTATTTCATGTATTATATACATATATATGCATCAACTGAATGAAACAAAAAGAAGTGAGAATAAATTTAAAGGAATTTAAAAGTAGATATTCCACAATAAGGTAAAAGATTGATGTGTACATCTAAGGTATATATGTTATTTCATTAACTCACATAATAAGTAATTGCATGAAAATAAATATTTACTCCCTCTTTTGAGGCTCAAAGAGAGAGTAAATATTTTGTTGCAGGGGTTCAACAAGGGATATTTTTTATACATTTTTGGAAAATTGAAATTCAGTAGATTATGTCAATTATAATATGAGGTAAGATGAACTTGATTATGAAAAGCATTAAAATAGGCACAGTTTCGTTTACTTCTGGAGGAAAAAGATATATGTATCTTTGGTCGTTTGGGAGACTTTAAGTATCCATCCACTGACACTGGATTACTAGTCAGTTCAACTGTTCAGCTGTCAACATGCTGCGGTCGTATCATGCTGCACTTAGTTAAGCTCTTTATTTAAATATTATAGCTAAATTAATGCCAATGCTTTTACAGCGACTTACGGTAGCTGGTTTTCATATGTGAAAGAGTTTGAGGAAGCTGACAAGGAGCAAGAAAACAACATTTATACAATGTATTACGAAGATTTAAAAATTGTGAGTGCATTTTTATTTTGATAATTGTTCTCCCTCAGTAAACAAGTTCAACTTGGCTATTTTTCTCCCTAAATAAACAAGTTGGCTATTTTTCTCCCTCAGTGAACAAGTTGGCAATATGAGGATTTAAAAATGTAAATCTGAGCTTACATATTACATGTATTAAAAGAACAGAGATTTTAGACTGTGTTGATGTAAATAATACAATGGTGTCTCCTCATGCAGTAGTTATCAGTGGACCTGTTCCATTAATGTTGTCCCTTCCTCATACCGGATTTGACATGGGCAGCATGGCCGGTGTTTGCAGGAGACAGAGACTGCTTACTCTCTTCCAGGGAATCTGAGTCTACCCCCTGTTTTTTTTTCTTTGGTTGGGTCCATGTTGTTCATATGTTTTTAGTTTTTAAGAGTCGTGTTTGTCTTCGTTCTTCTCCGGAGTTTGTCAGATGTTTTAGATTTTCCACTCCTTCGAAAATCCCTTTGGTATTTGGACTTTACCTCATAAAAATCGCGAAGATTTAAAGTTTTTACGTGTTTTGGGTTTTGGGTTTTTTTTTCATTTAATAAACAACATATATACTGTGCAAAAATATGGGTGTTTTTATTTATTTATTTTGAATTATTTGTATTATTATATTATGCATTGTAACACACACTTTTTAGTTAGGAACTAAGCTGCCCATGCATGTATACTGTGTTTCAGACTTCGAAATTGTATGTGATTTTTCACTAATAAGTAGATCAATGTTTATACACTGCATTTACGAAGATTGAAGAAATCGCATGTGCTTTTTCTTTAATATGTAATTATAAACAGTTTTAAAGAAGAGTCAGAAAGTATATTTAGTACACTTTATTAACGAAGATTTAGTTTTGTTGGTTTTTTTTTCACTATTAAACTATATACACGGTGCTCTTTCCCTAATACACTTTATACACAGTGTAAACAAAGATTTAAATGTTGTATGTGCTTTTTGTAGACAACAGTACTTATACACTGATTGTCTTGATCTGTATAAATGTTTGGTAGATAAGTACTCAAAACAATGTTCTTTTTAAGAGGGTGTATTATTGTAAATCTTTTTCACTTCGTAACCAACAATATCTAATTACATTCGTTCTCTTTTTCGGAAGATTTCAATTATCAACTACACATGACCTAATACATCAGTATTTATACACTGCATTAAAACATTAGAAAGGTTTGAAATTTTTTAACGCTTTGTATACCGTTAATAGAGGTTTAGGGTTTAAGTGGTGATACAACGTATGTCTAGGTCTCTGCCATGCTTAACGCTTACTTTCACTTAATAGCGATATAACGCTTAAATTATTTGAAACAATTTAGTAAGGAATTTTGTAAACACGTACCCTTCTACGGACCGAGGTGTTAAGTCTCTTGATTTACTTCTATACACTCGATTCTGAATCGTTTTACACTTCCTCTTGTTACTAAGAAACGATATCAATGTATACGGACACCAACATAAATGATACGAATTCTGTTGATGACTTTCAAATGTCTTTTCACATTTATTGCTGTCCAGTCACAATATTTCATATGTCAAAATACGGCCTTCTTGAACAAAATTTGCTACTGTTACAGTTACATATACGAATTCATCCCCCGATTTTCAGCTTGTTTTATACATACAGACATGACAGAAGATCATATCTTTTTATTATCCTGATTTTTGTTCTCTGTGTGTCAATTTATGACTTTGTTGGTTGCATAATTTTGTATGGATGAAAGATTCAACGCTATTACCCTTTTTCCGGAGAAATATAAATAGCATGATTTGAAATCCTCGCAGAATGTGTTTTTACATACATACGATATGGTCTGGGACAAGTTCAATTTTGTCTCGATTCAAAGTTGTTTCTATCACATTTACTTTGCCAGTCTTTTAAATTTGAATTGTTTCATTTATCTACTAATCTTAAATCGTTTGGAAAGCAATAAAAAAAAACCTGCTCAGATGTTTTCGTTTGGTGTCCACTTTTTTGTTTAATGAAATTCAACAGCAGTTAGCAAAACTTATACATGTATGACCAAATGAAAACGGTTTGGATTGATTCCTTTTCATTACATTCACAGAATCCGATAGAAGAAATTACTCGTTTAGCTAATTTCCTGAATATTGATGCATCAAAAGAATTGATAAATGAAATATCAGACAAGTGTCATTTTACAAAGTTGAAAGAAGCTCATTATAAAACGAAGAATACTGAGAGCGATGCAAATCATTATAGAAAAGGTAACTAATATTAAATTTGTATTTGTTTTTTTTTCTTCCTGGATTTAACTTCACATTCTTCAATTGGCTGTCACATAATAAGTTTTTAGTCATTCATAAAGGCATAGTACCCAAAGAAAGCAATAGATTTTAGTGTAGAAAATTTGCAAGATCTGTATGCAACACATATTGGCAAAGAGGAATTATCTTCATGTTGAAAAGCTAGTGATTGTTAGTAACAACGAACTACCATTAAGTAACAGAGGCCCCACTTGTTGCTGACCTATTCTAACTGTTTAAATGAAATAAAGACTTCACAAGAAAACCTGCGTAGGAATATGCATACACCCTCTTGCACATTTTATTATTAAAACCTCTGTGTATTTACTGCAAGGGTTGTTGGTACAAAGGAATGAAATTTAACGTTTTAACATATGGCTATCTTCATCTTTACCATATTTCTCTGCTCCAACATAATTTTGATCTTTAAAATGTACAGCTATTTCTGAGTTGTTTCATCTTGGCTGTCTTGGTTTTTGACAATAT
This sequence comes from Mytilisepta virgata, assembly GCA_028015205.1. Taxonomy (NCBI): domain Eukaryota; kingdom Metazoa; phylum Mollusca; class Bivalvia; order Mytilida; family Mytilidae; genus Mytilisepta; species Mytilisepta virgata. Next base: position 36,040,236 of record CM051510.1, on the reverse strand, counting down.
CTGAGATTTCGAAAAAAAGTCACGATAACAAGATAAAACTAGACTGAGGCAGTCGGAAACGACAGCTATCCCGGCACTCGATCCCACATTTTGTATCCCTGTACACCTTTTTCACAATTATACCTTGAATACAGACTCAAATTTTAGAAAATTAAAATTATAAAACCTTATTGCACATCTGCATACAGTGTATGGCAATACTGTGTAGAAATAAAATGTATAAAATGAAAAATGAAAGAAAACTTTCAGTCACAAGCTTAAATTCATAATTTTCAAAATTCAACACCTGTGGGAACCGAGTTCTGAAAAACAAAATTCTAAAAACTTATTGTTGACATACGGGACGGCGTAGCTCTGAGGAGGGTTGCCCTGAAAAATCTCCTAAAATAACCCTAAACATTGAATAAAATACATGTAATACAAAACACAATGTAATGTCAAAGTTGCGATCTATACCGTAAATTGGAAGGGGGGGGGGGGGGGGGGGGGTTATGATCATTTAAAAAAAGTATGTGCATATATAGACAATATGTACATATAGAGACAAAGTATAAAGATAAAGTGTATGCGTATATAGACAAAGTATGTGCATATATAGACCAGGTATATGCATATATAGAAAAAGTATGTGCATATATAGACAAAGTATGTGCATATATAGACCAGTATGTGCATATATAGACAAGTATGTGCATATATAGATAAAGTATGTGCATATATAGACAAAGTATGTGCATATATAGAAATAAGTACATATAAGGCAGCTATGGCGTTCCATAAAGGACTACTAGCAGTTACTGATATGCAAGCTCCAGACCTCAATTAAACTGATCGAAAGAGTATGACTTTATCATATAGAACATCAGCCACAATCCCTCCCGTTAGGTATGTTCAACTTTGCCTTTGCTAAACCAATCTGTAATCTTGATTGACTGCAAGGCAACACATCTTGAATTATCTTGGTTTTGAATTGAAAAAGAGTGCATTATGAAGGATATATATTAAGACAAATTAAGAATATGACCGTTTAAGATCAAAAGTGTGTCTTTTAAATCATGTAAAAGGGTTTGGTAATTTCGTACTATTAACCTGTCGATTTTATACTTTATTGAGGGCTCGTCGAATGGATTAAGCCTATAAGATTGTCAAATTGTGGGTACATAATGTATATATATATCAAACCCTTCGTGCATTACATTTTTCATTATTTTACGCAATATATCAAGAAACGAAACAATGTATATATATCTTATTTGCAGGAGTAATTGGAGATTGGAAGAATTACTTTACAGTGGCACAGAACGAGAAATTTGATGCCTTGTATCAAAAAGAAATGGCGTCCTCTAATCTTAAAATCAAATTTGATTAAACTGTTATCTATCCAAGAAGACACTCAAACAGCAATACTTATGACTTTGGGGCCAATGTATTTTTAAACAATTTGGTATAAACATATTTTAATCAGTTATCATACACCCTTTACAAAAAGTACTGAACATAAACATGAATGGGATTCTGTATCATGAAATAAACGCTTATATAAACCCGTCTTCTATTTTTACACTATAATTTTCAACTCATTTTCTGTATTAAGTACATACTGAAAAGCTATTTTAAAATAAAGTAGTACATATTTGATTTAGTTTTTGCTCACATGGTCTGAAGGGCTATTGCTGATACTGGTTGTCCTTGGTCCATCATTGTCCTAAATCCACTAGGCCAGTGGGCCTGAACCTTAGTGTGAAGTCTTCACAGAAGGATCTTTATAATGTCACGTTTTAACCTGTTTTGACAATCAAAATTGCAATAGCAAATACCTGGTTCTTAATGGTCTGAATTATTCAATATCTCATATGCCGAAATCTGATTTCTTTGTCTAATCCATACTGTCTAAATGCAACGCTATTGGCCTATTGATGTTTTTTTTTTCTTTAATTTTATTATGTTTGTTCTAAAAAAGACTTTATTTTTGCTTGCAATTGTCCACAATTAATTTGCTGATAAACGTTGCACAATTTATCGCACATGAAAGGGGTTGTCAAGAGTTAGATAGGTTGAGTTTTTCCCAAATAGAAGATTTTCACTTTTGATTAAGAACAGCAATAGATCTAGCTCCTAGAATAATAATACAGTGTTTTTACCAATATTTTTAATTCGAATCTTTTGTAACCTCAAATTCAGCATTGGTAATTTCTAATGAATAATTGCACTTTTTGGGAAAATAAAAATATTTAAAGTTAAAATTACTTGGCCAGGACTATAATAAAACTGATAAAACGATTCCCTTTGTGTGTACATCTAAATGTAATTGGTTTAACCCACGGTAGTAATACAAAGATTTTGTGCTACTCCATTTTACGTTGAATATTCGATAGGTCAAGTGTTACTGGTTTATTAACCAAGGCTCGTAGAAAATAACGCTGTTCAAGGGCAGTGCTATGTGTGACATAGAAAAGTTGTATAATTGAAGCATTTTATTCTTTTTTTAATATAATAGATATGTAATTTTAATAAAATGTAAATCACAACCCAATATTAAAGACCTAACATAGAATAGGGAATGGAAACGGGGAATGTGTCAAAGAGACAACAACCCGACCAAAGAGCAGAAAACAGCTCAAGGCTACCAATGGGTCTTCAAAGCAGCGAGAAAATTCTGCACCCGGAGGCGGGCTTCAGCTGGCCCTTAAACAATAATCTATACTAGTTCTGCAAATATGACGCACACTAAACTCCGAAAACATATTTGATAGTTTTCCATTGTTGAAGTATTATTGGGCTTTTTAGCCGAGGTTCATACATCGTATACGTGACATAGATACATTGTATGTTACATCTAAATAGCAAAATATCATAACCCCTAGAGTTTTTGAGGGTTCTTCAAGATTTTTGTCAAGCTTTTTGTTAGAAAAGCTAAAAGGTTTAATAAGGATTCCGAACGTTCATATCCATTTCTAGCGATATTATATAGACGGTATGTCTATAGTGATAATTGCGGGGAATGTATGTTCTTCACTTGTCTGGCTTGACAAACTCTAAGAGTAACTCTATATGTTTGGAATATGAATCGAAGTCAATTTAATAAATTGTAATTTTTTACCAATTGTAGTTTAATTCTAGCCATGTATTTTGTGTGATTATTTGTATTGTATCTCATGTTTCGCAGGTTATTTGATAAAGTTACTTTCTTACTTACCTATAATGTGACGTTAATTAGGCAAACGAATGAAAATGCGTTGTCATTAACTCAAGTGACATGAATTTTCGGTAACTGATATAACAATCCAAAGATACTAATATTAGATATAGTAAATTTATACTATGCTGTATACGACGCATTTCAAGGGGTCACCTCTCATCAGCAGCATTAAAACCGAAACATTTGGAATACCAAAAACCAAAATTATTTTAAACAAAAAGTACTCATAACCAAAAATTCCGAAATAGGAAGTCAAATTTCAGCTAACTTAGGATTTATTCTTTCCTCTCTATTTTTTCTTGTTTTTTTTCTGATCAAACTCGATTGAAGTAAGATAGAACTTCCTACAAATTTTATTATAAGGTTTCGGGGAAAGGAACATTTAAAAATATAACAAACTACCATATTCCAGTTTCAAAGAGTATGTCTGTAACCGGAAATACATTATAATTATATTTTATTTTGGCCTCGTTTTTATAAGTGCATTTTTTCTTTTGTTTTTTTTCTCTCTTAGTAGACTGCAACGAGTATACATGGCATTATGCTGTTATGATAATTTAAAAATGTAAGTCTGTGCTAACACATTAAAGGCACAATGGTTTTAGACTTAAATACGAAAACTATATCTGCTTTTGCAATAGTAGTCAGTAACCGTTCTTAGCCTTTCTCCTGTTATTGACGTGTTTAATCGGTGGGATAAAAATACATCATATTTCGTTACCACTTTGAAATGACGTCTATGTAAACAAACTACCTAGCAACAACATTTTCTTGAGGTTTTTTTCGAAGATCATAGGAGAAACAGATTCTCATTCAATGTACTCGTGGAAATTCCATAACTCACTCGTACCTGAAGGAGAATCTATATTTCTATTTAAAAAAAAACGAAATTATTAATAAGTACATGAAAATATTTTTCTTATTACAAGTGTAAATATTTATAATTAAATCATCGTTACTAAAATGGGGGAAATGGTTACAAAATAAGTTCTTTTTATCTGTGACTAAAGTTTGAAGTTGCTAAAAGACTAGTACAAGACTCAGTAGACTATTTCCATCGGCTCTTTATACTTGTACCTTATGAAAGTCAGATGTTGTTCTGGAGTTAAGTCGCCTTGTCGATAAAAAATCAAAATATTAGCAATTTTCTTGTAAATTAAAAAACGTGTCGACCTCGATGGGCTTTTCTTTTAAAGTGAAGTGTACGTAATTCAGCGCCTCTAACGGTTAACGTTAATCAGAACGTGCGCCGTGCAAGTTCTAGAGGTCGATTAGGTAAATTCAAAGGGAAAAGATAACTACAGTCAATAACAGCCCTAAATAAATTTAACGGAAAAAAATCTAGCAAAGAGGTAGTTGCGTCCGAGGTAAGACATGATTCGAAAGTCAATGAGAAAGAGCTACAAGACTGGAAAGAAAGACGAAGAAATGTTGAGCTGAGCAAATGAATGCCTGTAAAAACTGCCCATCCCCATTGTTTCTTCACGTTTCTTCACACGTGTTGTGTGAGGAAAGATATGGATTTGGGAATTTCTTATATATCCACATGAACCGTGTATCTACGGGAAAGCAGCATTGACGGGAAGGATATAGTGTCGGGATGATGATATTTGATATCAACACAAAATTTATTTTAGTTACGATATTGTACAATTAAGACATATATCAACACATACATACAATCATATAAAACAGAGCATAAAACGCTCAAAATTTTAAAGCATGTTCAAGTACATATTATTATCGAAATTTACAGATTCTTAGGGCGATTTTGCTGGGCAGTTTTGTTGACCCGTTTGATCATCTTTTTCAAATAACCATAATATCAATAGTTTAATTACCAATGATTATCATAAAATTTAACCATCAAAATCCTTTTTTTTTTTTGTTAAATTACATATTATTTGGAATTTAAAGAGCTCGTTCAGCATAAAAATACAAAAAGGGTTATCTATAATTAGATCCAGATTTATATAGATAGCTACATTTAGAAATAAAACTTATATATATATTTATAGACTGAAATTGTTTCGAAGAGTGTATCTCTTCCTTTGTATCTTGCTGGCCCTCTCCTTACTCTTGCCAATCAACATTTACAGTATAATAGACCATTTCAGGGTCTTTTTCTTTATAAATATATGGAGCCTAAATTTGAGGGTCTGTAGTACTCAAAGTTCCCTAGTTTCCTAAAATAGATCATGTCATACATGTTTACATAGGATTCCAACACGGGGGAATTACTTCAACAATTTATTATGGGATGGTCTTGATCCACCATATTAAACGTGAAGGGTCTACATTCAAAGAAGTGTAGGACACAATCTTCCGCATTTTCAACCCATGCATATTAGCTAGGACCCATAACTGCCGCATGTCCTAAGAGAGGTGGCACACTTTCAAGAAGTTTGAAACATTGTCTTGGGACTTGGAAGAGACACAAATAGGGAGAGCGTGGTGACTCACTATCGGGAAGTGAAGAAATTGGGATAAAAAAAATAGGGAAGAAGAAAAATGGGTATTTCCAAGGGTATAGGATTCTGCGGGTAACTTGACCATTTTATGACGGGGGGTGCGTCGGTGAACACGAAACCCAACCCGAAATTGTGACTCGACAATATCCAGGATAGCTAAAATTACATACCCGAAATTATCCCAAAATAATAAAAGGCAGTTATCATGATGAGACGTATTTATACATTTAACATTGTGAAAAGTAAACCTGAATTCTCCTCAGTGCTTTATAAAAATCTTCAGAAATTTTTAAAATCCTGACCGGAATTCTCCAGAGTGTCAAAAAATTCCTACCCGAAATCTGCGCCGGTTTTGTAAAATCCCGAATTTTCCGCACATCCCGTAATTAAACATCATTGAGTCACGGTTCAAGAGTGTTGCCAATGTAAGACTTTTAATTCTGATTGACCCTTTACATAAAACGTCACAAAAAGAAAAAAATCCAAGACTATCCATTTATTGTTGGTTGAAGCATATCTAACAAAATTATATATTTCAATTTTAAATTCTTATTATTTATTTCTGGAAAATATAACCTAATGAGTATGTTGAGAGCAATACACATTTGTACAATTTTTTGCTCCAAAAGTTTGGGGGCGCCGAATTTTGGATACTGGTGGTCGTTTTTTTTTTTTTTTGTGAAATCAAATTGGGGATCCATATTTTTAATAAAAATTGTGGTAATACTGTCGAAATTACTTCATCATGATAGATTTATGACATTTTCGTTTAGTACAAAGTTTACTAGAAATTTAAAGGCATTGGGAAAGCTCTCAATATAATTTATATTGTCACATCATTATTAAAGAGTTTCGGGAGCGAATGTGAAACATTCATAAATTTTACAGATAAAAAATAATGTAAGATCTATTTTCTTGTCCATTTCATTTTAGGAAATCGACACCAAAACGCGATCCTGCAATACTGTTGATTCACTAAAACTACATGGCTCTTTGAAGAGTTTAAGGTGTTAAACAGTGTCTGCATGCATGTAGATCGAGTAGTTAAATAATCTTTATGAATAAGGATATTGAATATCAAATATATATATATATATATATATATATATATATATATATACATATACATATACATTGGAGAAAGTAAGCAAGCTTTCAACAAAAGAATGAACGGCCATAGAAGTGACATAACAAAGAAAGACTTTCTACCCGTCAGCCAACACTTTCGGTCGACTGGACACAATCCTGGGGACTTTGGTAAAATGAAAGTTTCTATTATAGAACAAAATTTGATTTGGAGTGATCAAGAAAGGCAGACAAGAGAAAGCTTCTGGATTAAAGAACTAGCCACCTTATATCCAAGGGGAATAAATAAAAAGAAATAAATTTGTCAATTTATACAGATATTGAATAATCCTTTTCTATTGTTATTTCCAAGTGCCTTTTTTTTTTTTTTTTTTTTTCTTTCTCGTGTACTTTTTCATTTGTTATAATGTTATAATTGTGTAAAATAATTCTCCACCTTATGATAAAGGATTATTTATTTGAATGTTTGTTTACATGCGTTGCCACAAACGAGGAAGATCAAGATCACGATTAGCCATATTGTTTTCTACACGTAATTAATTAGTCATTTCGCAACGCGACAGCACTGATGAAGGATCTCAGTGATCCGAAAATTTTGCTAAGTTTGAATTATTTTTATAATTCAAAATTTTATTTGTTTTATTTTGATGTTGCTTTGCAACTTTTTAGACGTTTATATATATATATATATATATATATACACATAGGAACATTATTAAACAAAACATTACTTTTAGCTTGAAACGTCGTCAAAAAAGATCCGCCGTGAACGACGTCGCCGTAAATCTCGCGTGACGTTGCTAAAAAATCGACGATTTTTCAAAGATTTCCACATTTTAATGTATCACAGCTTAAAAACGAGCTCGGTAGTCAAGGGTTTTCTTTGCATCAATCGATTCAGAATTTATTTCTAAATGTATTGTTAGTTTTTTTTTTTAAAAAGTGACGGACCAGTTATAAAGAAAATTAATAAAAAGTAAAATTACGCGACGATTTTCAATGAATTTCCCTATATAATCAATGTAATTTTGATACTATAGGATGAATATTTCTACGACTGATATCTAAAAAAGTAAGTCGGTGACCCTATTATTTTTTTACTTTTTCTGTTGTACACCAAATAGCCCTCTCTACATAAAAAAATTCTACGGAGTGGTTAATTTCGTAGACTTCACCTTAATGAAAAACGTCAAGTAAAAAGCCTACCTTTATGCACTTTATCACGAAGATTTCAAGTGGGTTTTTTCCCCTTTAAAAAAAATATAGTTTATATACAAAACATTTTATTTTTATGTTATCATTTATTCTTCGTCCGTCGCCGTCGTCGTATACTTTCCTTAAAAGATCTTCTCCTCTGAAACCACTGGACCAATTGGGATAAAACTTGGCAGCAATGGTCCTTATGTTGTCCTCTTTCAGAATTATATCCAAGATGGCCGCCAGAGCCGAACTTAGTTTAACATAGGACCGTATGGGAAATTTACTAAAAGATCTTCTTGTCTGAAACCACTGGACCAATTGGGATAAAACTTGGCAGCAATGGTCCTTATGTTGTCCTCTTTCAGAATTATATCCAAGATGGCCGCCAGAGCCGAACTTAGTTTAACATAGGACCGTATGGGAAATTTACTAAAAGATCTTCTTGTCTGAAACCACTTGACCAATTGGAACAAACCTTGGCACCAATGATCCTTAGGTGGTCCTCTTTCAGAATTATATTCGATGACCCCGCTCCGCATCCAAGACGGCCGCCAGAGCCGAACATAGTTGAACATAGGACCTAATGGGAAAGTTCACTGAAAGATCTTCGTGTTTGAAACCAGTGAGCCAATTGGAACTTGACAGACTGCCATTAAGCTGGACATAGCCCAGGTCAGCGATAGAGGCTCCTGGGAGCCTGTAGTTGATTATTGTTTTGGATTTCAATATTTTAGGACTTAAGTACAACTGATGAGTCGTAAATCGACAAAATGTGCACATCTTGTGCATCAGAATTGGTATCAAAGAAGTTATTTCACACAATATAAAATATTATATACTTACAACCCTTCCTCACATATCTTATTTGGAGGAGAAACTGGAGATTGGAAAAATTACTATACAGTGGTACAGAACGAGAAATTTGATGCCTGGTATAAATAGAAAAATGGCTTCCTCCAATCTTAAAATCTAATTTGAATAAACTGCTATATATTCAAGAAAACAATCGAACCGCGATATTTAAGAATTGAAATCTTACATTTAGTGCTTTATTAAAGAATGTACTTATTTTTCTAAATAAATTCATTTATTCATTAAAAATCCCACCATTCTGAATTTGAATATAAAATATACCAAAGAAAAATATCGAAGAAAGGAATCTGTTATTATTGTAGTTATTAGACTTTTTAAATGGCAAGAATCCATGCGACAAACTGAGGCATAGTAAGACAAATCAGGTCATTCATATTATTGCTTCGGATTAAAGTTTCTTTTACCCTGAGCGATACTTGTGAGACGTTGTTTGTTGAAACATACACACACACACACATTTACTCGAGACCTAAATATGAACTGACTAGTTCAGAAGTTAAACTAGTTAAACCATTTGTTTTTTGCGTATTTTGGTCAACCAAGGGAAGTTATTTCTAACTTAAGTTTTCTCCTTTACATTGACAATTCCATATGCCAAGAATTACTTTTTAAACCGACTTTTGCATAAAATAGAGCATAATCAAATAAAAATTTATTTATCAAAAAATGTTATGATGAAATGAGGTTAATGATTGAGCTAAAATGTAAGAGTAAGACAAAAGTGTTGCATAACTGAAACATTTTATGCTTTTACACAATATTCCTCTAATGTGTTTGATATTAATTCAGTATCTTTCTCCAGATTTTTGTAAGAAAAGAATAAGGTTTGATAAGGATTCCGAACTTTCATATCAATTTCTGTTATATATAGTGTGTGACTATAATGGTAATTGCAGAGAATGTATGTAGTTCACTTGTCTGGCTTGATAAAATGTAAATGTAACACTATAAGTTTAGAATATGAGTCTTGGCCTTATAATGTGACGTCAATTAGGCCAAAGAAGAAAAACAATGGTTTTCATTAACTCAACCGACATGAAGTTTCAGTCACTAAACTGTTTCTTTCTTCCCTTTTTCTGTTTCCTTTCGGAACAAACTTTGTTAAATAGCGACAAAGGAATACCGAAGCGACAAAACAGTGGGAAAAGTCCCCAAATTCGAAGTCAAAGGAAAAGACAAATCAGGAGAATTGAACATAACACACAAACGCCACAAGGATACGTGTTTAACTAAAGGATAAAAAACGCATAATAAACCAAACAAACTAGAAGACAGCACAAAAAAACTAAAGCACTAGCAATGTGAACTGCCACTAAAAGCCCGGAGTGACATCAGGTGCTCCGGAAGGGTAAGCATGTCCTGCTCCATTAACGGCCCCCGTCACATTGTCAGTTAAGTGTCATGTATCGTGCGGTGTCAAGTCCGGTGATGTCAAGTGAAGATATCTAGTCTCATACATGAGATAACATTTTCGTAACGGCCAATCAATTCTTAAGTAAGAACAAGCTGTGTACTGGATTTCTCAACCGACATGAATTTTCGATGACTAAATTGTTTTTTTTATTCCTTTTTTAACCGGCTCTGTTAAAGTAAGAAATATCTTCCTACAAACCCTATTTAAGGGTTTTGAAATAAAAAAAAAATAATAACAAACTACCACACCCTAAGATCAAGTTTTATAGAAGAAATACACGAAACGTTTTGTCTTGGCCTTATTTCCATTAATTTTCCACTACTGTAGCCATATATGAATTCCTTCAATATTTTATAACTTCTGATTTATATGCGCTTTACAAAAACGCATACATGTGTAAGGATTCTGGCAGTCTGGTAACGTATCACATTACTATACGTGACAGGATTGGTTACAAAGTGTAATATATATAAGGAAAAATAGAAACGCTAACCAAATGTAAAGAAAATTCAAAGAACTAACTTTTCTGTAAGACATAGTGAAAAGCACAGAAATCTTTCAAACATGAGGGTCATTTGGCTTGTAATTTTCATTGTATGTATAAGTGTACAAGTGAAAGGAGGGCAAAAACGTAAGGATAAGGGGAAGAGGTCCTGGAGTCAACCGCCTGAACTGATGTGTCTGTACAACGGAAAAGCCTACCGGATGACACGTGCGTTACTGGAAATGTGTAATAAACTGAAAACTTGTTACTGTGGTTATACATTATCAGCTTGGTAACATACCAGAGAAAACATGTACTTTGATAACCAATTGTCAACTTGTCAACTTGTCAACAAGGAAAACAGAATTTACAATAATATGGACATAATTTTTATTCGCCGTTATAAAATGGTGAAAAACATAGAAAAACTCCGAACAGTTTTAACAGTATTATTTTACAGTGGTAAATTTTTATACATTAACTTTAAAGTTTTATTTCTCCTTTGGATTAATTTATTCCAGTCTATGTTGGATTAGGACAAATGAGAAAAAAAAAGATAACAGATAACACATGTTAATTTTTGTGGTGAATAAAATATGTCTAAAGTTAAATTAAATAAATGACGTTCAGGTAAGATGTTTATTTTAATATTAACTGGAAAGATGTTAGGTTTCAGTCGAGCAGGTAACATTTCACTTGGTAAAAATGTTAGGGTTGTCATGTAGTCTGAAATAATGATCCCTAGTATATGGTTTACGATTAGACATTCGTGTATGCTTGGTTAATTTTGTGTTATATCTCTGGAAGGTCGAACATACGAGTATTCAAGGCTGTTGATTTGCACTGCTTAAGTGTCTAGCCTGTCAACATTAAGTTGAGGTTAAACGTCCTTCTTGGCGACGTATGGTCGATATTAAATGTTAATTAAATGCCAAGGTCAATGGTTTGTTCATGGTACTTTATTTTCTTCCACTATATATCAACGCACCCTTCAGACAGAACATCGGACAAAAAAAATATACAAGATCCCAAAACACAAAAGAGGGTCAGAATAGTCTAACTTGATACACTGAACTGGTGGGGTTGAGCATAATATATTTTTACCTTGTGTCCAGTTTCCATTACTGAAGGAACGCTTGATATACTTCAATAGTTTGTAACATCTGGTTTATATTCGAGTCTTGAACATTTAGGCTTTCCGTTATTTGACGTCGATCAAGATGTGTAAAATAAAACAATGTTCAAGCTACACCAGTTTGAAATTCATATCTGGTTCTTTGTATTTCGCCGCTCCAATTTAATTTTTTAGAGAATTTTTTTTTTTTTTTTTTTTTTTTTTTTTTTTTTTTTTTTTTTTTGCCGCTTCATTTTGCAAAGATGCTGAAAATTCGCCCCGAATTCTTCATTTTCCCAGAATTAAAAATAAAAATTGTTCGATCGCTCCTAAAAATTTGTAGACATTAGACTTTTTTTGTTATATGTTAGTTAAAAAAAAATGTGTGCCGCACGTAAACTTGATCTTCGCACCCTCCCCCTCCCCCCCCAAAAAATAGTCCTCAAGAAAAAAAAAACAAAATTAAAATTTCGTTCGATCGCATCTGTTTTTGTCAACCAAAATCTAAAGAACTAAAAATCAATTGGGTGTGGCCTCATATTAATGTTCCGGTCTTTGAATGTTTAATGTTTCTCGAATTTCGAATCGAACACTTGTATTAAGACGAAGACGAAAATCATTTCTTCATTTATTGTGAAAAAACATTTGAGAGAGGATTGGCCTGACAGTCTAAATGATTCCGATGGTTTCCGAATTAAACATATTTTAAATCCTTCTACTACTGAACAATTAAAATCCTTAGACTCCTTTTTTAAACAATCGCTTCTTGGAGAACACTTAATAAGTTCTTGCAACTTGTGTCTTATCCATTTGTCTATATTTATGACAATAAAATATGTTTAAAGTAAACAATCGCTAGAACTGAGGACAGGAGCCCCTTAATTCATTATAATTAACGACTGTGTTTTTATGTTGTTTATTTGTTTTGCATTTGACCCTTTATTGGATTAACTGAGCATTAAAGAATTTAAATTACGCAATCAGCTTCAACTACAAAGCTGTGATTTAAAATTACACTAGAGGTCGTCTTTCAGTGAGTTTTGCTATTTTTATTGTTAAATATTTTAATGTTACAAAGTTGTTTCATGCACATATAACCTTCATTATCATAAAAAAGTGATTCGTTTGTTTCTCATATTGTTTCTCATATTGTAGGAAAAACTAAAGCTCGCCTTTTCTCATGTTTCTAAAGCTCGCCCAAATAAATTTTATATTTTCCGACAATCACTATGTATTGTATATTTATTAAGCAGTTTAAGGTTAAAGGTGAAGTCCATGGGCAGGTAGGTAGAAAACAACATATAGAAAAATATTTATGCAGTGTGGATAAAAGCCGTTCTATAAGCCCTCTTTTTAGGTTTAAGGCTGTTGTCTCTTTGATATTAAGATAAATATCCCATTTCTCATGGATACAACCTTCACCAGAGGTTTTTCATCAGAGGTTTTGTCAGTTCATTTAAAGATATATAATTTTATGCGTGTGCCAGAATGAATACGTGTTTTAATTTTGTCTACTACATTTATATGAGTTAATTTTTCTGAATCTCGTGGTAGTGGGATCGCCTCTAATGCAGAAGGTCACATGTTCGACCCCCGCCGGGTCAATCCAAAGATGAAATTTATTGAAGTAGACTTTATTGTAAAGACACAATTTTTCGATCACTTTAATTGAAGTCTGGAGCTGGAACTGCTAGTAGTCTTTTGTTAACATATATTGATCATTTTGCTTAGTTTCTTCTGTTACCTTTTTTAACATAGGATTCGGACATCTTTTGAGTTTTACTGTGTGTATGCCTGTGTGTTTGTTTACTCCACATTGGCTAGAGGTATAGGGAGATGATTCAGATCTCACAAAACATGTTTAACTCCGGGGCATTTTTGGCCTGTCCCAAGTCAGAAATCTATATCCTTAGTTACTCTTGTGTGTTTTTTAAATTTTGGTTCATTTGTATGTTTGGGAGTTTATTGTGCCGTCCATTTCGCTGAACTAGTCTGCATTATTGTTTAGGGGCCAGCTGAAACCTGTCTCCGGGTGCGGGATTTTCTCGCTGCGTTGAATACCCATTTTGCAGCCTTGCGCTGTTTTTTGTCTGACATATTCCCCGTTTCCATTCTCTATTCTATTCGAAATCGGTATCAAAGAAATTCATAAATAAGCAATAATCGAAGGTATGGCTACGTGAATTTAAAATCAGTAAAAAAAACAAAATTAAGTACATGTACATACAAATTGGTGTCTTCCCATTTAACAAACGTTTGAAAATTTGTCCTGTTGGATTGTTTATTTAACTTTAATTAGGTGTTAATTTGACAGAAAGCCGTATATTTAGTTCTAGGGTATTTTTACCTATATCAATTACAATATAAATTTCAACATTTTGCATTTCATAATATTTGTTAACTCTAAAAACTCTTTATATTTTAATCTAAGTTTGCATTTTAGAATAAATAATTTTTAAATAGTTTTTAATAACTAACTACATAAATACAGGAAATAATGCAATTTTTAATAACTAACTAAATAAATACACAAAAAAGTTATTTGATATCATTATTTTAACCAAAAGCTGCAATTTTAAAATGCCTAGTAGTTGAATTTTTTTTAAAGATTGGATAGTTAGTAGTGATTTAGATCTGAAGGAATATCAAGTGTGCCACCATTCTGCAGAGATTAAAGTAAAGTAATGAGTTCCAATAAGAAAGCAGAACCTTAGACAGTCTAGAAATCTTTCGAAGGAGAGTTTCTTTTAAGTATTTTTCTTTTTTCTTTTTTGGGGGTTCTTTTCCCAAATATTTACATACCTCCCACTGAAAATTAAATTTTTTCATTATCATATCTAATTAAAATATCACAAGACAGCATTCCCCCACGCCAAGGTGGCCTGTTTCACTAATGTCAACGAATCTGGAAGAAAGTGCAGAGTCTTGGACTAACTCAACAGTACCAGAACAACCCCGCAGTACATCAAAAAGTCAGACGTGCATCGGGTCTGCCTTTTAGTACCCATTGACTAAGTCAGGGATGTATGGTTCCACACACTCGACGACTTCTAGACTGACGACACCAACATTACCAGATTGAACAACTATGTAAATACTCAATAGGTTGAAGCAGATACATAAAGAATGAACCACTTCCAAGAGCTACTAACCAGTTAGAAGGATGGCATCACAAACTAAACAATCAATTACACAGACCACATCCAATTGTGTACCCCATCACACAGAAACTTCAGAATATTCAGGCCGCCAACGAAATCAGACTCATCTAATTTCTATGTAGTACTGATATCATTTTATGATTAAATATATGTATGTTTGCTTTTTTTGAAAAAAATTACGAATTTAATAGTTTTTTTTTTTTATTTCATTACACATGAAAGTTGTTTTTTTACTGTGTTGTGCCATAAGATAATACATTACACTGTAAACAAGTGTCCAGGTTTATTTTTATGTAAATTGTACATCCAGTCATTTTTGGTACATCTTTTTTCATGGCATATAAACAAACAATATTGTCCTGGTCAAAAATTAAAGTACTTTATTTCACTTATCACCCAGCCCAAGCTGTAATTAAATATCCTTTGTTCATCATTAACTTTGATCTCATCTATCCAACTTTTAATTTTTACTTGTATTACATATTTTTTCAAAATGTTGGATAAATGGGAATGAACCTACAAATTATATAGAACCTACAAATTATATACAAAATTCAATTTTGTTTGAAAAAGGCCATTTTGTCATTCGTTGGGTTTTGTGCTCACCTGGTCTGGTTATAATGTTCATCATTTACACTGTACATCAAAGACGGGATATTGAAATTCTGCCAGAAAATTACTGATTAAATGGACTGCGTAATAATTTTTTAATGTTTACAAAACTCCTTAATATAGACACCATTATCCTTCCTGCTAAAAAAAAAAAAAAAACAAAGAAGAAAAAAAAAGAATTATAAAATAAATGCCTGACTTACTGATGTATTTCATTCATGACCTCAAAAACATTTTCCCTAAATTTTTGATATATACACATGAATTGATAAAGTTAATATAATTTTTATTGGTCACTAAATCATATCTTAAATATAAAAAGAAAACAAAAATATACAACAACAAAATGACTAAAAACTGCCCTATAAATTTAGTTCTTTGAATTGGAATTAATTCCCTAACAAAAGGAGCAACAATCATAAAACACTATAAAACAAAACAAGTTCACAATTGTTAGAAAAAACATTAACGTTAGTAAAATCTTAAGAATAATTATATACAAAAAGGATAAAAAACAGAAACATTCGTTATCAGTAACAAACAAGATTTAATTGGACACAGTCTATATGATGTTACCCTATTGTTGTTTTGAAGCTACGGTTTCCACAAAGGTTCCTATAGCAATGAAGAAACAATATTTGTCATTGGTTAAGTATATTGTTACTATGTGGTATTTTAATTCAAAATCTGGTAAAAGAATATATATGAATACTCTTATGGCTACTTATGAAATATTAGTGTTAGATAAGTGTACCTTATCGGATTATTTCAGTTCAGTCTTCTGCTTTACAAAGAAACATTCTACCTTGCAAACATCAAATACTACATTGATAGTTTGTAGGCTAAAAGATACAGCTTTTAGATGACTATACATTTTTACATTTTATACAATTCCATCATTTCCAAACAATTAGCTCTTCAAAGAGTGTAGTCGTAGATTCGTTTCTCTGCTGTTTCATAAATATGGGGTGTTTCATATTTTGTCTCTGTAGCTGTGTCGTACCTATGAACAATCAAAACAGGAAAAGACAATAAGAAACAACAGAAAAAATCTATGCTAAGTTTGGTTGACTATAACAGGCAGCACATGATCACCGCTTTGCTTGGTGTTCGTCTTGTGGCTTACCTTACTACAATCAAATTAACTATTGGTTAACAGCACACAGCAAGATATAGATATGGTTTAAACATATAAGCTGTATTATTACATGAATATTTTATTTCTATTTTCTGATTGGATGAAAAATGTCTAAAAGGTCTTGAGTACTCATGATAGTAACTAAGAAGTATCTAAATTTAGTGCAAGAATTAATTCCGCATGCACAGTTATAGGATTAGAATAGATCCTGATCGGTCAACGGAAGGTGATAGTGACCGATTTGTTCTCAAAATAGAAAGTGAAAGTCAAATTTTCCGATTCGGGTAATAAAACAATTACTGGTTATGTACAGGTCAAGCGGAATTTAATAGTGACCGATTTGTTCTTAAAATAGAAAGTGAAAGTACAGTTTTCTGACTCATGTAATAAAACAATTACTGACTATGTAATAGGTCGCTATCAGGATTGATCAACCCTTGAAAATGTATATTCACCTCGCCTAAAGGCTCGGTAAATATTACATTTCTCGGGTTGAAAAATCCTGATAGCGACCTATTACAAAGTCAGTAATTGTATATTATTGTATAGCAACGTAATATTCCCTCTAGAAACTAACCCAAAATTAGCATGCAATATTCGCCGATATTGCACGGGGAGCAATATTGCATTGTAAAGACGATGTTTTTCGGGTTATTTCCGAGATCTGGGTGGTGCTGTCATATAATAAAATTGTTATTGCACGAAATTGGAAAATATTGTCCCTGGTAGAATATTAAATTGCACTCGCGAGCTCATGCAATATTACATTCTACTTGGGACAATATTTCCAAGTATTCGTGTAATAACCCTATATGATCATTGCATATTTTACCTCAGGGTCTGCATATCAGATTAAGCAGATTATAAATAAGGTTTACTTGAACATAACTGCATTGGTTAATGGTATTTTTAAGCGGAAAAATGTTTTGCGTGTGAAAGCGGATTATTTCCTTATTTTTTAATGTTATACATAATAAAAATTTCCTTCAATTATTATATAATATCTCTGTTTCACTTTATTGTGAGTAATATATATTGAATGTATTGATAACATATATCCTCATACAAGTGTATTCTTAAATTCCCACTAAAATGATGTTACCAAACTACTATTAAAACCAATAGTTTCTTCTTATACCGATTGGACGATTCACTCTTATTACAAACTTACCATGGACTCTCAATTGCACTTCTCATTGAACCTAAAATAAGTTAAATTACTATATTTTTTTCTGATAATTACATGTACAGCATCCAAATAAAAGAAACGGCGAGTGTCATGATTAGTTTCCCATTCACGTGTTTTTATTATTTATTTATTTATTTATTTATTTATTAAAAACGTGTAATCATATAAGTTTATCAAGGAACGGATGTATATTTGACAATCCAATCTTATAGTGTTTTCAATTCGGATATTAACTCTTCATTTAAACGCCCTATTAACAATTTCCTATCATTTCATGTATGAATTAGTTGTTTTGAAAGTGTATTGTAGAAAAGCAATGGGTTATGATGCTTGACAGACATGACAGAGTATAATGTTTTCTTTGTTTGCTGGAAAATGGAAATATGCCTCTTAACATTCTCAGGAGACATCTCATATCGAATTATGTTGTCAATATAACCTGTCTCGCGTAGCTTTATATAATCATTTGGTTAGCCAGACAGTATTTCTTAATTATGGTACCGTAAATGAATTTTGACGCAAGAACAAATTCTGTACATTGAAAGTTTATAAACAAAGTACATAACACATGTATTGCATATCATTTTAGGAAACAAACAAAAAATGGACTGGATTGCAGAAATAACGATTTTCCTTATTTTGAAACTTCATTTTTTAACTGAGTTAAAAAAATTACTTATCCAACTTTCAAATATGGCAATTCTAATTCATTGCTGGATGTTTTTTAAGGGTGTACCGAACACTTTGACTAAAATAGATTTGGCTCGTTTAATTTTCATAAAATTTTGATGAAATATTTATTTTGACCTGTTGACAAAAATATAAAAATTTCAAGGAATTTGAACCACACAATTTACGGGAATAATTTCATTGGATATCAGTTTGACAAACACTAATTTTGAATATTGAGAAGCTTGATTTCTCTTTACTAACTGTATGTGATTAAAAACGTTCAGCTGATTTTTAAAGAGTTAACACCCTCAGTGTTCTGTACCCGCTTAATATGGTTTTTATACTATTATTTTATGAATTACGTGAAACAAAGTATGAAACTGATACAAGTGTTTTTTGTTTAGGCTTGCACAATATTTTGTCATAAGGGCTATGAGGAGACATAAACTGCAATGTAATGTATTACAATAGGTATCATAGAACGTTTGCAGACATCACTATAACTTGATGCCTCATTTGATGGACTCAAGATCAAGTTTGTATCTACAGCTCTATTTCTTGTACTCTAGTCAAATAATGTGGGACACTCAGAACCACTGTCATATGAAAGGAAAATCATCATAAACCCACTTAGAGTAATAAATTAGCTTTGGTTCTGAATGTTCTTTAAGTTGGAAATCTGTTTTAAAGGCGTTAATTTGACAAACTCTCTCCCAAACCGATATTCAGTTATGTAGACAAATGTTTAGTAACTCATTAGAAAATATTTAGATACGACTGAAAGGCTATGTGAGATTTTGAAGATGGCTCTAGAAATGAAATAAATGCAGGGGAAAATTGACCAACATCTTTTCGAGCTTTTTTTCCTTTTCGGTGATCATATTTTCCCTTCTCTTTATTGTTTTTTTTTTAAGGTAATGTTTACGTACCATGATTGGCTCCTTCAACAGGTGCCATATAATCACCACTGGTTTTTATTTCTGCTTTTCGACAAATCATTACCACTCCAACAAAAGCCATACTGATCAGTGCGCCAGCTATTGCAGACCCAGCCACAAGTAAGATTTCGTGCGTGTTTAGCTGGACTTTTGAAAAAATCACGGCTTTTATATTCGATATTGTAATGTGTGATATATACATGTAATAAAAAAGAAGTTGATAAATATGATATGAAAATAAATAGTCATTCTTTTGATTTACAGACATATGGAAACGTATAAAAGATTCCAGCTACTCGATTACAAAATAATGTTTTTTCGTTCTCTCATTTTTTGTTTTTGTTTGGTTTTTTTTTTTTTTTTCAAAGGCGGACCCGGAATTAAACTTGGGATTCGCGTAAAATCTTTGCACAGTTTGTTTGTACACATTCAATGAAAATCACATCGGTTTTTTTTTCCTGTTGTCCCGTAAATCCATTCGAACAAACAAAGCAAAAGCAAAAATAGAACAACCTGAAAATAATCTAAAGTTTAGCCGTATAATTACGATTTTTAAAAAAAAGGCACATGCCGATTCCCAAATAACTGAACATTTCGTATACCGAAAAAATAATTAAGGATGATCGCTGTTCTAATATGAATAAATATGATTTGAAATAGGTGTTTTAGTATGAGAGAACGTATGAATAGTAAACAAATAAGCAAGAAAAAAATATAGGTTCATGTGCTCATTTTAGAGCTATAAAGCCTTGAAAATTTGCAGGAAATAGGTTTTCTCAGGATTTTTCATTGTCTTTGCATTGGCAACTCCAGTCTCTCAAAAATGTACAAAAAAATAAAAAGGATTTCATAAAATTTTGTCAAATACCATTTTAAGGTATATATGATTGAATTATAAAAGAAAAAGTGGGGGTTCATGGGCAAAAAAAAAATTTTAACGTTTAAGAAATGGATAAAACCCGAGGAATCCGAAAATCTGACAAAAAGACCAAAACATGGCCAGCGACCATCCTTAAACGCAGAAAGTTCCGCATACAAAGAAAAAGGTCCTTTTCAACTTGGAAAGATATATCTGTACAGTACATGCTAAAAACTTTGGTTCAAGATATTTGCGGTCAAAAAGAAATATAATTTACGTTTATAATCTATTGCAGATATTTAAATAAATAAGTAATCATTGAAAAACCTTTGAAAGTTAATTACTTGGACTGGCTTTACTTTGGCTGGCTTTGATCTTATTATCTACATAAACATCTTCCTTTGTCCTTCTGTAGAAATTTTCAGATACTGGAAATTTTGAGGCAGCATGTCTATTGCATTTTATCTGGTCTTCGCCATTTTTGTCTGCAAAGAGTAAAATATTGATATGTCTTACGTTTCTTTATTTCTTTTCAATGAGTGGCGACTTTAACCAGTAACAAGTATTTGATATTATAGTAATAAGAATTGTTTTGAAGCAATTTATCAGTGTATAAAGAAGACCAGAATAAAATACAAAAGTTTGTGAGTGACCTGGTCGAGTTTATACACCGATAAATTCCGGGAAAACAACTTTTATTACTTATAATTCCATAATAACTAAACTTTTCGGCAAAATAAGAAAGAAATGACCGGTTTAAAATAACACTCTACGTTACGTCATCGACCGATACACAAACTATTGGAATTATTAACAAGAAAAATAAATGGAAATGGTAAACTGTCAAAAGGGGCGCAAGACGACTAAAATGTATAAAATACACCAGTCGAATAAAACCAAATATAAAATCGTAAAAAACAACAACAAACTAAAAAGTAAAAAATACTCAACGTTTCGACCAATATGGTCTTGATCACGAGTGTGAAAATAAAAAAATAAAAATAAATAGGTGTTGACTCTTAGAAACCCAGAGCAAGACTGAGTCCGTACATAAAATGTAAACAAAAACCAAAAAAAATATTTGACGTTGGTGTCTTCAGTAAACGTACTTCATAGAAAATACATAAATGGCAAGGTAGATAGTAAAACTGTATAGTAAAAATAAGTAAAATAATATATTGGACGTTGTGATGTATAGAAAAAGTACCATATATAAGATAACTGTACCGCAAAAAGTTAGTGCGCATACTAGGTAAATGAATAGAAATTAAGAATTTTTTACATTGATTCCACGGGGTCGGAGTGTCCCCAGGCTAAAAATTATTTTCTGCTCAAGGCGTTGTCTGTATTGTCTTCCTCCGTTAACTGTCCTTAAAACGGTCACGCGGACGTCTGACGAGCTGTGACCAGGCAATCGAAAGTGATTGCCAACTAGACAATCAGTTCCATTCTTTATAGAACGCAAGTGTTCTGCAAAGCGGTTACCAAGGCGACGAAATGTCTCTCCCATGTTAACCTTATCACAATTCGTACAGACGATTGCGTAAACCAAATTATTATCGGTAGAGATATACCCATTTTGAATTATGTATTTGTTGTCAGGGCCCAAGATCTCTTTAGTATCCATGGTGTAGGGGCATGTCACACATCTGGACCTTTGCTGTTTCGCAACATACTTAGGTTTTTATTGGAATTATTAATGTGGTACTTTTACAATAAAAGCAAAAACACAGACAAGCAAGGTTTCTACAGCACACAGTTTATTACGACGTTACGTTATAGATCCGGGCCCAGTTGTTCAAAAGTTAATCACAATTTTCATTTTCAAATGTTCGCTTCCTTGATTATGCCTGAAAATTTTCTGATAGGTTAAATTTATGACTTTGTGTGTCCATGCAAAATTCTGTAAAGGGGTATTACTTAACAATCGAAATAATTGAAAGTAAAAAAAAATGATTAACTTTTGAACAACTGGGCCCTGGTATTGAGATATCATCCTTAGGATAACCTTAGCTTCAGCAATAGTTTAACGTAACAAGAAGTTGGTGTCAAGTAAATAACGTTTTTATCAAAGGATACGTATTTTTCTTTTCCAAATATACCACTTCTGATTACCATAACGTCATCGGGGACCACCAAGCATGCAATTAAGAAAGTTTTAAAGCCATATAAATTTTACCAATACATATATAGAAAATATTCTTAAAATAGAATAACATCATACCATTTTCAAAGAAAGAGAGAGGGAAAGAAAGGAAGAAAGAATTCGTTAGTTTTGAAATTAGCTTTATAATTCTACTCATTTCATGAAAGTAAATATTGAAACGAGTACTGCAATGTGCTAGACCCTTATATAATATCACAGGTATTATTAACAGGAGTGGACACACAAAAATGTCTCGCGTGTCGTGTATTTCTAATGAAAGTAAATGCTATCAGATATACATTATAAATTTTAAGCTGTAAATAATGAGATAATGTCAATGCTGCTGATGCCTGTATGAACGCTAAAGCTGCTGCCAGGCCTGCTGAAGACAACTATAATAGTGTCTTCATACTACTAATTGTATAGGTTATTATTCGCTATATGAAGATATGCTGGATAACTGTAGTTAAGAGTGAAATAACTTTAATAGTGATATACCACCTTACAATCCTTCCATACACCAAATATAGTAGACCTATTGCATACAGTATTCGAAAAACAGGACAAAACACAAAAACTTAACTATAACCACTGAACCATGAAAATGAGGTCAATGTCAGATGACACCCGCCAGTTGGACATGTACACCTTACAATCCTTCCATACACCAAATATACTAGACCTATTGCTTATAGTATCTGAGATATGAACTTGACCACCAAAACTTAACCTTGTTCACTGATCCTTGAAATGGGGACGAGGTCAATTGAAAACTGTCTTTCGGGGATGAGGACCTTTTAAGGTACGCACATACCAAATATAGTTATCCTATTACTCATAATAAGAGAGAAATTAACATTACAAAAAATCTTAACTTTTTTTCAAGTAGTCATTGAACCATGAAAATGAGGTCAAGGACAATGTACATATGAGAGACCGAAACTTCGTAACATAAGAAGTCTATATACAAAGTATAAAGCATCCAGGTCTTCCACCTTCTAAAATATAAAGCTTTTAAAAAGTTAGTTAACGCCACCGCCGCCGCCGCCGCATCACTATCACTATGTCGAGCTTTCTGCGACTTAAGTCGCAGGCTCGACAAAAACCGGAATCAGAAAAACAGCTAGAAAGAATAGTACTTACCGTAACAAAAGAACCACACTTTGTCTCTACATGGTCGCCAGTAATTCCCATAGACGTAACACATCCCTTCTGGTTCTGGAGGGAAAAAACAATTAGAATAACATGACATTGCTTGATCTAATTTGTTTAAACGACATGAAGTAGATACATGTAATATTCGATGACACGTAATAATTGATGACATACCGTGCCGTCATAAACAACTGTATATAACCATTGGTCGAGAGTGATATATCATTTCCGGTCTTCATAGTCACCTTGGGCTTTATGCTATCGATGCTCTAGAACCGTCTTGATTGTAGCTATATTTGAAGAGCCTACTTTATGACCCAACTGATATGAGGTACATGCATGTATCGTCGAAACAAAAAACTCAGAAACACAACCCACAAGTTACCAGACAATGGTCTATTGACTTCAAGTGGAGCACGTACTTGTACTGGTACCATATAAAACATTATAAAAATATTCAATCGAAACAAAATGACGTTTTGACATAAACAATATATTAAAAAATACTTAAATACCAATAGAATAGAGAATGGAAATGGGGAATGTGTCAAAGAGACAACAACCCGAGAAAAGAGCAGAAAACAAGGCTACCAATGGGTCTTCAACGCAGCGAGAAAATCCCGCACCCGGAGGCGGGCTTCAGCTGGCCCCTAAACAATAATGTATACTAGTTCAGCAAAATGGACGGCACACTAAACTCCGAAACATAAAAATGAACCAAAATTTTAAAAAACACACAACACTAACAAAGGCTGGAGGTTCCAGGCGGGGTTAAACATAGTTTCTCAGATCTCAACCCTCCCCATCAAACATACAAAGACATACACCCTATGAAACGCTCTAGACTTCCTAACGAAACCCGACAGTATGGCAGGGTAAAGATATTCTGGCTAGTAGTCAGCTGTTTTTAATGTTAATTGATTTTAAATATTTTTTCAGATATTACTTGCCTTATAATGTCTTGATTCAGAAAAGAATCTGAGTATTTAATTTTATAAGTATGAATTTATTACATCAAAGTTTGATTTTTGTAACCTAATGTATAGTAATGACCGTCTTAAAATATTGCAAATACGAAACTGATAACAAATTTTATGATACCAAATTTCGTCGAATTACGATTTTGAAAACCAACACAGTATCCAAAACGTTAAAGCAAATTAAAAATATTCCCAAAAGATATCACGGTATGAGGACATAGCTACACCTGTATGAAACATTTTTTTTACAAGTACTTAATTTTTCATCAAAATAAAAAAATAAAGAATACAAGAGATACAAAATGTACCATACACTAAGCGCTGAATATATAGTTCTGTATCTCTATCGACACCTTCCCAAAAAAGGGGATCCAAAAATCATCAATACATTGCGACCAATAAAACAACACTACGCATAAACAGTATTACCAAATTAACTATATAATATCATTTTCTTGGACATGTTGGAGGAGCTTTTAGTTTACTTGCGTTAGTAGGAGTTTTATTTTAGTAAATTGTTAGCTTTACCTCTGTAAGTTGCATTAGACAGCTGAATATAAAATAACATGTTATAAAATAGAAATGATAATGTATGTATGCGTTCATACATTCATTAATGAAAGTAATATTCTTACTTTTAGACTTCAACGTTGGGTCAGTATCTCGCCTTCTGTACCATATATCTGAGTAAGTCATCACGCATGTTTGTCTAGCACGCATTCCATCGTTTAATGTAGACAGCACACTGTTGTTAACAGAACTACAGTAATCCACTGCATCTATGAAGTCTTTTGTTTCCGGTGGCATAAATAACAGGGAAGCCACACCTGAAGTTTAAAATTGATCACTTTTACATTATCTATTCAAAAATACCATATTATTCACGATTTCATTCTTAAAGCTACTATATCATTTAAGTGACAGCGTGATTTAAATTAGATCTTATTTATTAAAAATCAGTTGCTTTTAAAAATGAGATTGTGAATTTGTTAGTGTGTTTTCCACTGTTTTTCCCAGTTTACTGTTTTAGCACTCTTCAATATTCATTCTTGCAGTAAAGGCAATTTAAAAATAAACTCAATCATGCACAATGATAACGTGACTTTTTTTACAGCGGGTCACGTGATTCTATGTTAAACGAGATGTGTGGATAAGTACATCAATTTTTGCTCTGCTTGTTTTACGTAATAATTATGTGCCAGGAAATAGATTAATTTGATGAGGAAATTGTACTGAATAATTCAATAACAGAAACAGAAACACTCTCATTTTCGGCATTATAGAACACGGTCATTATATAAACTATAAACGGAAAAATAATAGTGGAAAAGTATTTGAGGATATAAAACTATTATAGTGACCCTTAAAAGCCTAAGATATTATTGAACTTATTTCCTTAAATATTCTTTGTCACACCTATTTGCATACTTTGTTACATGTATATAAATGTATATATGAATTATATTCTTAAAGTGAATTCCGTGACTTTTTTTGCCCTTAAGAATTGCACTTTAACATTCTAATGTCAAAAAAAAAACATTCTAAAGAACAATCGATGGGATATAGTTAGAACTTATTCCGGGTTTTGTGGATGTTTACATCGACGAATATTTACATTTAGTAAAGGAGAATTATTGTGTAGTGATTAATATTTATTATATACCTGTATCTATACTATGTCAGAGAAATTAATTGTGAAGCAATGAAGGTTTGGCTGGACCTTGATTCTGAATTGTTAAAAGCTACAAATAGTGCAATAAAATTATTCCTGTTGTGTTAAAAAAACAAAAGAAACATTCTAATGAATTATCAAATTCCGAAAACAATAGATTATCACCCAATAATAAAATGTTATTCATATGTTGGTACATGCACACAGACAACAGAATATATTTGCAGTATAAATACGAAATAACGATTTGCCAAGGCATGAGTCATCCAACGTAGATCATATGCATTCGCCTCACATGGGCTCTAGGTTGAAATGTTTGATCTAGCCAATTTTTTTTCGCCAAAATTTGGATCCTGGATTTTTTTTTTTTTTTATTTATTTATTTATTTATTTTGGCACCTTTCGTGGACTGCAGTTTTATTTTCATTCCAACCAAAAAATATTCTGATGGAGACAGGCCCTGAATTTTTTCACACCTAAAGTGTTCATGGCTTTTTATTTTGCCAAAATCTAGCTCTATCTTTTTTTTAATTCACCACCCCCTCCCCCCCCCCCCCCCTCCCCCCCCCCCCTCCGGTAACAGTCTTTTGTCGTAGATGAACCGTTTGTTGCACAATATGCGCATTTATTTTATTACTATAATAATAATTTATATTTTTTTTACATGGCTTTCATTTGCTCCTGAGCTTAAACCAAGGACAACATTGTTAGTAATAGATTACGGATTAGTTATAATCCAACTTAAGTAAAGATAAATAATAAAGTTTGTTTAAAAGATATTAAATGTATAACGAAATATAAAGTATAACAAGGCAGATATCATAATATTGGTGTCGGTTATAGGGAAAATATTTTCCGTGTGATTTAATATTTTGCTCCCCCAGTGGGTGAAGGAAACTATCAAACTCAATAAAAAATTTACAGATTACTTATTCCTCAACAAAATTAATGTAAATGTACACTGTAAATGTTTATTACCAAAAAGTGTATAGATAAGATAAATATTAATTATAGTATTTAGTATAAGTATATTACCAACGTGTCCCGTATGTTCCGTGCAATGTAACGGCAATCATCTCGGTGATTCTCGGAAAACTTTTGAGACACTTTATCGCAGAAGCTTTTCTTGCTTTATTTAAACTTTTTGTTCAGTTTACTTTCAATCAGATATATAATTCAATAAAAAAGTCACTTCTTATAATTTACAATATTCACAATATATAAAATTTACATGTCAATAATTAAACGGTACATATTGACATATCATGTTAAATATCTTATATTAACAAAGGAAAAACAGGGAAAAAAACAGTGTCAAAAGTATATGAACTAATAATAAATACTGTGTAATGATACATACCCGAAATACAAAAATTAAACCAAACTGGAACGTCAATCTTCATCTTCAGTTTAAAGTCCTCCCCGAAACAAGGAAATATTTCTAGCTAATAAAAACAGACGTAACACTACACAGGAACGTTATCAATAAATTTTGAAACAGGAAACTTGTCCTATTTGAAAAACGTGACATTAGTATTGTTGATAGAAATATTTTTGGTCATTTTGAAAATCAGGAAAAAAGCCAAAATAAAGTATTGATGAGTTGAAAAATACCATAAAATCCTCATGTGTTTTAAGAAATTCCGAAAACTTGAATTATATAGCGGAAGCTGAAATTACCATAAAATCCTCATGTGTGCATGAATGTGAGTTTTATAAAGTTGAGAATAGGTAAAGTCAAAAAAATACCTAAGGAATATTAGAAGTAGGGAAAAATCGAAACAATTGACAAACTCCGGAGAACAACTAAGACAAGACTAAAACAATACAGGCTCTACAATTAAAAAGTAAAAACATGAACAATATGGACCCCACCAAAAAAACACGGATAGACTCGGGTGCTCCGGGAGGATAAGCACTCTCTGCTTTCTGCAGGACACCCACCATAATGCCCATGTTAAATCCGGTATGAAGAAGGGAGAAAATCAATGGAACAGGTCCATTTGCAATTGGGAAACGGTTTTCTCATACCTGTCAACCAAGTCATGATGACCTCCATAAAACTTTAATAAGGATGACTCCGACTTAGGAGCAACCTACCCCTGTATGAGCAACGTTTCTGACAGGGAAGTCAATGTATATGTCATATGTTATGGAATAAGGTATGAAGATGCGCAATAAGGTTTTAGATTCAAAGACTGGGGTCAACAGGGGTCGAATTTTGAAAATTAAGAATTCAAGCTTGTGACCTATAAGCTCCTCTTTTATTTTCTTATTTTATGCATTTAATTTCTATACAGTATTGTCAAAAAAACTGTATGTAGATGCGCAATAAGGTTTTAGTATTTTGATTTTCCAAAATTGGGGCCCACAGAGTGTCGATTTCCATACATTGTTAATTTAAGCTTGTGACTTAAACTCCTCTTTCATTTTCGACTTTAAGCATTTAATTTCTATATATTATTATCACTGTATGTAGATGCGCAATAAGGTTTCAGAATTTTGATTTTCAGATGAGTCGAATTTCGAAAATTGTGAATTTAAGCTTGTGACCTTAACTCCTCTTTCATTTTTCATTTTATGTATATAATTTATATACAGTATTGTCACAAACTGTATTTAAATGTGGAATAAGTTTTTAGAATTTTGATTTTAAAAAATTTGTGCCCACACTGGTCGAACTTCTTAAATTGGCAATTTAAGCTTGTGACCTAAACTCCTCGTTCATTTTTCATTTTATGCATTTTATTTCTATATAATATTGCCACATACTATATATATAGATGTGTAATAAGGTTTTATAATTTTGATTTTCAGGACTTGGGGCCCACAGGCGTTGGATTTTGAAAACTGGGAATTTAAGCTTGTGATCTAAACTCCTCTTTCATTTTTCATTTTATGTATTTAATTTCTTAACGGTATGGTTACACACTGTATATAGATGTGCAATAAGGTTTTAGAATTGTGATTTTCAAAAACTAGGGCCTTTAGGGGTCGAATTTAAAAAAATCGGAATTATAAGTGGGTGACTGAAAGTTTTCTTTCATTTTTCATTTTATACATTTAATTTCTATACCGTATTGTCATACACTGTATGCAGATGTGCAGTATTGATTTAGAATTTTAATTTTCCAAAATTTGGGCCTGTATTCAAAGGTATGTGAAAAAAAGGTGCACAGGGATACAAATGTGTGTGTTTGAAGGGGGGGGGGGGGGGGGGGGGTAGCTGTCTTTTCCGACTGCCTCAGTCTAGTTGTATTTATTATCATCATAAACTGCCCGAAAATCAAATCATGCTAAGTCTTCCTTTTTCATGCGCTTAACGTCGCATTTGTTTCTTCACTGTTTGTGTTAACGATAACCATGTATACATCGTCATGTTTTGAAGCCGACCTTAATTCCAAAATTGAAATAAATTGATAACAAAATTATATTGACATCAAATATGTCGAAAATAAGTGGGCCAATAAATATTATACACTTACGAAGATTAAATTCCACATACATTGAAGTACAAATATTGTAAGTATTACCATACCACGTTTTGTCCCTCAATTGGAAAGAACATTAAAGAACCACAAAAACTGTATTCGTTATTAAGATAAGAGTTGAATTGTTTAATTATTATATTTCCTACGTTGTCCCTAAAAATAGAAATGAAATCGGAATAATTTTTTACAAGAAAGCACCAAGTGTAACAAAGAAAACATATGTGACAGTTCATGATTTGAAATAGTCAAAAGCTTTGCAAATGTTGCCTTTTCCTATCAGAATGGTCTTTCTCTGCTGAATTATGATATATTTTTTCTTGTACGAAGTTATGCTTAGTGCCAAACAGAAACCATGTAACCTTTAAAAATATCTCCATTGCACATATGCATATAATATACTTCGTTAAGGTTAGGTTATAGTTTCAATTTTTAGACAATTGTCCGGCACGCCACCAATAAGGTAGCAGACTATATACATGTACGTAGAAAAATCTTATTTATCATTTATTTAAGGGACGAGATCAAAAGTTCAATGTAGGATAAAAAACTTAATTCAAATAGTTTGGAGGGTGGGGGGTAAAAATCGCTGCAAGTTTTGTTATCCGACATCGATTTTCGGATTGAAAAATACGGATTCAAGTGATGTCCAAGTCAATATACAGAAGAAACATACATTGTGAGGAAAAACGGGACCCATGATACAAAAAGTATACTCTCAAAGCATATGCCCATATTGGTCAATCAATTTTTCGGAAATTAAGTTAATTAAGTTTTTTATCCTACATTGAACTTTTGATCTCGTCCCTAAAGTTGACATAGTATTGATCATATCAAGGTCAAAAATACACATTGGAGCAAAGAATCCATATCAATATTGTAACATGTGGCAAAATGCATATCAGGCTTCTCGTGAATTGTTGCGTTATTTACAATTTTGATCAGGTTTGTAATCTGAAGCGGTTTGTTTCGTAACGCAAACATGGAACGTTATATTCTAATTTTTATACATAAAAGAATGGTGACGTTTTCAGTGATATTGCTGATAACGTGAAATTGGAAGGTAAATATTCCATATCAAACGACGAATTTCTAACTTCCCATACATTTCCGATGCCCTATTTTCCATATCATCTCTCGACCCATTGCGCCCTTTGGCCAAGGCCTCGGGATGATATCGGAACTGATATGGAAAAAATAGATGTAATAATCACCGTTTAGAACTATCATTGTTTGTTTTAGAAAAAAAAACAGTAACCTCTTGTTTTATATCTAGATTACATTTTAATGTTATAAAGTGAAAAATTTGAAACAAATATAACATTTTATTCACAAGAGTTACTTACCTTTGACCTTGTAAAACTTGACACAAAAATATTATTTTAGTTGTACACAAAAGATTCTGTTTGCCAAATGTGCAATCAATTATCAATTTGTTGAATAGAAAATAGTTTGGACTAGTCTTTGACTATGTTGAAAATTCAACGTTTTGAATTTATTGTTTTGGTTTTCAACATTTGATGTTTTGAGCATAATCAATGAAACGTAAATCTACAAAATATTCACAACTCGTCCATAAAAATGGGTATGATAGAATTTACTCAATAAATATACTTCCGAATTACATTGTATGATAATGAGAAATGGGATATACAAGTACAGCCAATTTAATACATGTAGCCTTCATCCGGTTGGGAATAAATAATTCCCCATTTGGAGTATAATGGTATACTATGGAACGCCATGACTGCCTTATGTTAATAATCAGCATTATATGCAGTGCTCACAACATTATATGCAGTGCTCACAACATTATATGCAGTTTTCACAACATTATATGCAGTGTTCACAACATTATATGCAGCGGTCACAACTTTATATGCAGTGTTCAAAACATTATATGCAGTGTTCACAACATTATATGAAGTGTTTACAACATTATATGCAGTGGTCATAACATTATACTTTTTTTGTCGAAGAAGGTGATGATCAGTGATGGTGATGATGATGATTGATTTTAGTGATGGTGGTGGTTCAGATTCGGTAAACATCGGAAATTTTATCGGACATTGCCGAATCCGGTCAAAAATATAAGACAAAAATTGATAATGCACCACCAATGCGACGTCAAACTATGACTTATCGGGAAAAGATTCAGTTTTCCGCTGATTTTTATCATTCAAACTTATCTAACTTCAAAACGAGTTCATTGTTCTGTTTTAAGGCCATTTGGTTTGATTACGGAAGAAGATTATGTGTGCCAATTTTCATAAAAACGTTAATAGTGCATTTTTTTTTAAATTTGATAAATATGCAGCAAAAAATCACGGTTTTTTTACTACTTTCGTGAACATTTGATAAATATGAGTTATTTGAAAAGAAATTGCACACATTTAAATGACATTTCTATAAAACAGAATTTACAAATAATTTAACAACAAACAGCTTGTGTTTATCTTTTAAAACAAAAAAGTTATGTATTTCTGTCGAAAAGAAAAATACGTCCACAAATCCAAATTATGAGTAAATATAAAAAAAATTTGGACCTCATTTTACTAAAAAAAGTAGCACATGAAGGTATATTTTTTTATTACATATTTGATTTAATCAGGCAAAAAATATCCTATATGCAAATTGTGAGCAAATTTTCAGTATGGGATCAAAACTGTATCGCATGCCCTTAATGTTAAATGAATATTAACCCTGTTTTGTACTAGACCGCAGTCAGACATATCACCTTACCCAGACACATTAAATTGACTCTGAGCGGACATTCAGTGTTAATGCCGTATGCATGCTTAGGGGAGAAGCAAGAAATACCATTTTTTAGGTCTTCAGTTTGACCCAGCAGGGTTCGAACCCATGACTTCCTGCACTCCATGTGAACACGGTACCTGCGGTAGTTACAGAAGGAGGACGTCTATCCTCCAAAATTTATTCAAGTCAATATATATATGAGTTGGATGTATTATTTCTCATATAAAAATTAATATACACCAAGGGTTTGTTTTACAGTCTAATTGCATCGTAATTGTGTATGCAAATTCTATATGGGCCCTTAATTGGTAATAAAAATATATATCTTATCTTCCAATACAACAGACATACCAAAGTTTATTTTTTGAAATGGGAAATCTTCAAATTTATTCGGAACTTCTCGAGGTGACGTTACACAATACAAAACAATCTAAGTGTATGTCTTGTCATTGAAGTGGGCCGTCATAACATAGTATCCTCAGTGACTTTTCATGCTTTAAGCTGGATCATAAACACAAAATTAACCAGAATAGTTAATGCGTAAAAAAGTCGGTCTCAATGACCTACTTTGTTTCAAGGTCTTTTGTTACAGTTCAATTTGCGGGTGACAGTTTACATGCAGGACACACACAACAGATAGAATCAATAGGGGAAAAGTCACTGTTCCCGAAACAAGAAAAATTAACACCTTCATCACTGAGAACGTGTATCAAATAAACTGACTATAGTGCTGCCTCTTGGCTCAAGTAACCCTACTATCTCTTTATATCTATTAAATATGAGACTTGTCATCAGTCTACTCATACCAAATTGAATTAAAATCGAGTCACGAAAAATGCACTAATCACTAATCACGGATAACAAATCCATGAAAAAAGAAACTTAACGAATCACAGACAACAAATCCATGGAAAAAAGTAATGGAAAACAAAATTCAACGATCACAAAGAAAGAAAATATCCCATCATTCCCCTCAAAGTAGCATTCCTCTATATATATGACATGTACTGCTGTACTTGCTTATAGATTCCGTATCTTATGCAAAGCTTAACGGACTGAGGTAATTCTGCATAAAATGTAGGTCGAGATGACCCACTTTTATTGGACCATTGTTACTACCCAAGATGTGCACATGAACAGTAACAGAACATCTTTCATCTTTAATTCAATTCGCAGTTAATTTATATATATATAGACCTTGACGCAAAACTTGACCATGACGGATGGACGGATGAACGAACGGACGGAGGAAATGCTACATTCATTTAAAAACTCCGATTGACGAAGAGATGATAATTAAAGGGGACGACTAGTCTATTTGATGTCTGTGATATTCTAAGGAATTTGTTTTCGGATTGATTGTTTATTTTCCTCTGCTGCTACACATGCTTATTAATTTATGTTTTACCGCTATTGTACTGTGGTAAAATTGTTCATTTTTAAAATTTTCCTGATATTTGATGTTTGATGTAATTTATGATTACATATATCATTATTATTGATTGTTTGTTTTTTTTTTACCCACTTGTGTATTTCTCTGGACGAACACTACCATAACTAATGCACGCAATTCTTAGTTTCATCATTTCATCTGAATGAACTACCCCTAAATTATAAACATCCACTGCATATAATGTTGTGAGCACTGCATATAATGTTGTGAACACTTCATATAATGTTGTGAACACTGCATATAATGTTTTGAACACTTCATATAAAGTTGTGACCGCTGCATATAATGTAGTGAACACTGCATATAATGTTGTGAACACTGCATATAATGCTGCATGTGAGCACTGCATATAATGTTGTGAGCACTGCATATAATGCTGTGACCACTGCATATAATGCTGATTATTAACATAAGGCAGTCATGGCGTTCCATAGTATACCCTAATTGAGGTCATTGCAGATGTGCGGAAACTATAATAGTTTGTTAGGAGAACCAGCTCAACTTTGTCGAAAAGCATGAAATATGAACTGCTTACCCTATAGAAAAGGGACTTTAGTTTATTACTTGTTATTTTTTACTTTTCAATTTTCTGTTTATTAACAATATTACCGGGTATTTCTGTCGCTTTTGTATTTCATGTTGATTACGCCTTCTTTCGGTTTAAAATATGCGTGAATATCTTCTTCTCCATTTTTTCTTTATTGATTTATAATGATTGTATTTGTAACGAACAAAAGGGATTAGACACCAGTTTTTCCAACTTATAACTAACATGACTAATGTACGAAGTCCTCCCTCAAAAAATATGAATAAGATTTGGTAACTTAGAGAAAAGAGCATACATGTACATTGTACAAACTGTCTTAACATACTGACAAATTACAGAATACCTGTACCTATTTCACTTATGGCTGAGTACACATGTACCTTTACTGTATATAAACAATGATAATAATAACGATTTGAAAAGAAAAGAAGAATGGAGAAACATGGGAAGAATAGTAACATAATTATATACAATATAATTACACTGTTTTTGATTTAGATATGTGCTATTTGTTTATTTTTAATGCTTTAGAATTGATCATATTTTAAAAATATACATAGTAATAAAAATATTATAAATTTTTTATTAACGAATTACAAATAAGACTTGTAATTGGCTGTATTTTTTCTCGTGTTGGTACAAAGCACTTATGTACCATACACAGATGGTACACTCTTAAGACATTCATACTAAGTGTAAAATATAATTTAAACGTTACTTTTAAAGTTCGTCTAAAAGGGATTAAATCATGTGGATGACCTTTCTGCTTAATGTAGGTTAAAATAATTACATGTATTATAAAATATAATTTACTATAAGATGAAGAATATATGCGTAATGGTTTGCGTCTATTTCCTCTTGGGCCTCAGAGGTAAGTACATCTAGCTTTAAAGCATTACTCCTGACAATTTAACACAGTGAACATGATGACCCTATGTTTTCTATTCATATTTACTATGAATCTCAGAATTCCGAATCCTTTTTTGTTCGGAACTTTGACAACTCTCAATTGTTTACACCTTCGCCTTTTCATTTATATTTTATAATTTATTTATTTATTTTGCATGGGTTCGGGGCATGAAGTTGGTGTTGAAATTTGTTCAATCCGAAATTTCAAAATGTCTCATTAGAAACTAGATTCTTCTTTTCAGTACATTCCTTGCCATTCAAATGGTTAATGCCTATAGTAAAATGGTACATGTTTTTGTACATGTATATTGATCCCTTCGTTTTATAAGTTCTTTCGGATTCTCGTATTTCGTTTCCGAACAGAGCGTAAAAGGGGGGTGGCATCAGTTACTTACATGTGTACGGACTGTATGTGTCGTTATATTGTGTATAATCATGAAGATGTAAGGCCATAAGCAAGATCGAGACACATTGAACTCTAAAATCAACATTTCTGTTGTTCACAGTGTTGACTTTTTTTTACTCTTCATAGAAATTTTTTGAGAAACTCACTGAAACCACGTTTTATCGAAAATTGTAACCCACTAATTTGTTTACAACGATCTTGACATGGTCTTCTTACAAAACTTGTTTCAGTAAATAGCATCCATCGACGTTTGTTGACTGTTTTGTAACAATCATTTTCAGAAAACTCGTTATAATGAATAATAAACATTTATATGTGACGACTTAAAATGTGTGTAACATATAATCAATAAAATTTATATCTTACTAGGTACGTATTCGATAATACTTTACTCCGATACCGCCAAACACACTTACTATGACGCCAGGTCGACTTGTCATGACATTGGTGGACATCTATTAGAGTATGGGCAGCTTTTTATTGACGCCTTAATGACATGTAAACAACACTCGTATGTGTGGACTGGAGTACCTTTTTACCGTAGATTGGGCAAGTTTATCATATCTTTAGAAAATGTTGGATTGCAGTTTTTCTGTTAAATATTTGAATGCAATTTTACTGGAAGGTTCATCTAATGTAATATTCAATATGCTCGTTGCAAGTGTTTGTAATTTCGAGAAAAAAAATTTCAGAATCCAGAATTACTTCCATGTTCTACAAAAGTCAAATGTTTCCACTTTTATATAACATTTGTTCAACGACGAATGACAAATGTACAGTAATCCGGATGAGTCGATATTTGTAAAATCTTTGAATTCTGTGTTTCTGATGTGAAAATCTGACATTTTAACACTACATGTAAATGTTTCCAAAGAACCATTTAGTAAAATGAGCCAAAACCTTTAATTAAAGTGCAGAGACAGTTTCCTACATTATAACAGTTGATTTTTAACTGCCAATATCATGATAGTATCGATCCCGGGTATCGATATACGCCATCGATCTTATGATGCCTTTGGAGACTCGAGGTCATCGGTAAAATGAAAACAATAAACATAGTATGCAAGAGACCTGCATTTCTACATTTTTTTACTACTTTACTACTCTAATGCGTAAGGTTAAAAGTAAGAAAAACATTGAACATGTGTTCATTTTTATGTAGAAAAATTATTATAGGGTTATTGAATGGGCTTTTTCATATTGGTCCTGTATAATGTCCAAGGACAGTCGTATTGGGCCAAGGATAGCTGTATTTGCCCGAGGCGAAGCCGAGGCCAAATGCAGCTGTCCGAGGCCCAATGCGACCTGTCCGAGGACATAATACTGGAGCTATATGACAAAAGCCCATTCTATGATCCCTTTATTAACTAGCTGTGTAAAATCATGAAAATGTATGACTTATCAATAATAATTGAAAAAAAATATTGTGATATTTTTGTTCACTTGTTTATAAATAAAAAATATATACCTTCATTGGCAAGTTTCCGTTGGCTACATCTTCACATTCTTTCTTTCTTACCTTCAGGTCATTGATGGATGTGTGATGTTACATGCTAAATTTCTTTTCTTACAGTTGTTTTTGTAGTAATTTTTTTTTAAATACTTACGCAAGCAACTATTATAGAAAGAAATTATAGCTTTGTCTCCTCCCAATATTATTTGCATCGATTTTCTAGGTTTTTGTCATCTGCTTGAAAACATGGCGGAAGTAAAAAATCCATATTGGGCCTAGGCCTTATTTTCATATTGAGGCTGAAATCCATATCGGTCCTGTTTTTTGGCTCATATTTCCATATTGAGGCTAAAACTCGTATTGGTCCTGTTTTTCAGGCCTGATATCCATAATGAGGCTATAATCCGTATTGGTCCAGTTTTTTGTTTGTTATTAGTTCTTGACATTTAGTATTGCATAGCCAATTTATAACATATTTTACACAACTATTTAATAAATTATATTATATTATTATTTTATATTACTTATATTATATTATATTATATTATATTATATTATATTATATTATATTATATTATATTATATTATATTGTCTGTTATTTTATTTATATATGCAATAATACTTTTCAGAGGGCTGTTTTACGGGATCCTCTAGAAATATATCACCATCGCACATGCAAATTGTACGTGTCGCTGTCTGTGCTGATTTTTGTTCCAATAACACATTTAGTCATTTTGGCCTCACAGTAAGTACTAATATGATTGTGAAAACAATGTATAGTGAATGGTGGGAAAAGGGAAAAAATATCTGCATTTCATATTGAAAAATGGAGTATCTATTATTTCTTGCTGTTGGTGCTGGACTGTAAGACATCTAGGGTATCATCTCTGTAGTGCACATTTCTTTTGCAAAGACATACTTTTAGAAACTGGTTTTTGAAAATTTTTACATCTAAACTTTCAGCTTCCTATGTCCATCATTACTAATAATATTTTGACTACTTTGTTAAGGCCTGTTAGATTAATTTTTGTATGATTTATATCACGCGTCTAAACCATGTGAAAGTTAATCCAGATGTATACATGTATTATCTGAGTTAATTTTTCATTCATAATAAATTACCATGTATATACTTTTTTATAAACGTATTACAGTCAATGGATTGTCACTGCTACAATGCGGAAGATTTTAGTTCATTGAATCAATCTAATAGCTGTCAAACCGAAGTCTGTCCAGGAAATATTTACGATACTTGTGGAATAGACCATTATGCAGTTGTGTTTGAAAAGGGTACTGTATATTCATAATCATCATCTTATTCAGGAAATGCGGAAACAATTCAACAAATTAAGCAGCTGGTTCATTTAAGAATCAAAATGAAATATGTTAATACTTTTTTCTATGTCATGTATGTATAATTGCGATAGTCATATTGTCAAGCATATCAAAGAAACATTCTAATATGACCTGCTTAAAACGCTTTCAGTCTACATCAGTGGTAAAATAAAGATATAGTGGTTCTAATGTCACAGACGCTAGACTGTTTGTTTGGCAACACCATCGTAAAAAGGACAAATATACCTAAGGAGCAATCAACAAAACGTAATCCATTGGACACACAAACCCGGGAAGACAAATGAACAACCACAAGCACAACAAATAAACACAGAAAACTAAAAAAACAATGAAAAACACGAACTCCTATAAAAACCAGGAGTGCACCTAGGTGCTCCGGAAGGGTAAGCAGTTCCTGCTCCGTATACGTCATCCGTCGTGAAGTTCAACAAAGTCAATCCGGGGGAAGTCACAAATCAGTGGAGGCACATGAAAGGTTACGTCAGGCACAACATCATCTTAGATATTGGAACACTGTAATGGTCAATCAATTCGTTATGACGACTGTAAAATTTCCTACGTGATGATATCTACCTTTCCCTGATAAAGCCCTGGTTAAGAAGATTTAGTGACAGCAGTAATCCTCATTGTCGAAAGTCAAGGTAACTCACGCATGCCATTGAAAATCGGATAAGCTGAGAAACGTAGACGCCATATGCAGGCAATGCTGGTATATTGCTACACAAGAAGGGAAAATTAACAATAGGAAAGTTCAAGTCATCACGTTTGTTTGTTGAAAAATACGACCGCCAAATTCAACGAATATGTTATCTATGAAAAAGCTAACATGTTTGTAATTTCATCTTCAGAATACTTTTTGTCAGAATCAGAGTGGTTCTTCACGAAATAAGGCTTTTCTCTACCTAGAACAAGAAATTTATACCTGCGTGTCCCATGTTTCTTGAAAAAATATTGATGAACTAGTTGCTTTAAGCGATCTTTTAATAGAGAATGTGGTATGGTGTAGAGTGTAGAGAAGTCGAAAGTTTCCCAAAAGCTTTAACGACGTCATAGTATAATTTGCATTGTGTAATGGCGAATTATGTTGCGGCGTTTCAAAATTTCATCTAGAAACTGTCTTATTAGAATGGAAATAATTCACCGTGGCTTGAAAATATCCAGATTTTATCACGAGTTGGCGCTTTATGCCGATATTTTAAGACTTGCTTTCGCTCGTGGCAAAATATTTGGCATAAATAGCCTACTCGTGGTAAAATCAGGATATTTTGAAGCCACCGTGAATTTCAACATGTCCGGGTTATGTGGACGTTGGTTATTTAACCAACAAAAGATTGTCTAATAATTCTAACGTTTAGACTTTCAAATTGCTAAAAATTCATTTTATGAACTGAGGTGTCCAGACAGTAATTTTATTGTATAAGGTTTCGATTTCAGTCAGCGAATTCGATATTGGATCATGTCGTGCAAGGAATGTCAACAACAATGGTGACAGCCATGAGTTTATTGGGTATTGTCTAGAGAAACTATCCTTTCTATGCCAAGGTATATATTTTATACCAAAATACGACATTCGTAATTTTCAGATTCTATCATTCCAACCTTATTCTCTGTATATTATGATAATTTCGTTAACATTTTACTCGTAAGTAGCACTCGAGGTCGAAATGTTCAAACCAAAAGAATGACTCAAACTTTTGAGATTGTAAAGTAGATTCAAAAACTGAAGTGGAAAAAATGTATAAAATTATATGTCGATCTTGTTTGCACTGCTGATTATTTTATACGTAATATATATATATGATTTAGTAAGTAGTCTTATAAATATTAAGCCGTCTTAATTGCAATGGTTCTACATCAAATTAGTTGAAGATATTGTACATGTACATCTTATTCAGATCAACCATTCACTTATAATGAGTTAAGGATGAAAAATCGTGGACGCATAAACGGAGAGAGCTGTTGTTTCGCCGGATAGGGGTCTGTTGGTAGGCGCGTATCATCTTGTGTCTCGAACTGATACTTAAGGTATCCGGACCATAAATGATCACGTGATTATTCAAAAGTTCCCGGATGTTCTATACAACTCAATTGAAATGACCTCGGTAATTATCGGCAAACTTCTGAAATGCCAATATAACTAACTTATTTTTACAAACTCTACATATAAGCAACAAAGTGTGTTTCAACTTGAGAAAAATATGTATACAAAATTCCAGCTTTAAATTGTTTGTTTCAGCCATTCACGGTCAAAAAGACATACAATTTTCGAGGATGGTCTATTATGGTCCGGATACCTTAATATCAAGTAATAATTATTACATGATACCAATGTACATTATTAAACTGCGAATATTTTTATTCCTAACTACAAAAAACAAAGATGTCTTCTATCAAAGAACCCCTAGAATCTTCCGGCATCAAACAACAGCATGTAGCTGCTTTAGAAAGAACAATACAAATGTGTGAATAGAACCTATGAATATTATGCCGTTACTTTAATTGAATGGTTAACGGACATCAGAATTATTCAATGCAAGAATTGATATAAAGGTAACAATATGAATCATCAAATTTTCTGAGATGCATACCTGGACACACTGTTGCTTGTAAGCATATTGTCAAAGTCAATTATTTGGAAATTCGAAGTATGCTAATACATAATTTTCGGTTGTAATATGAAATTTCTCGTGCAATGTCGTTCTTTAAAACGTTGTATTTGATGACAGAGGAATATCGAACTAACAACAAGTTAACTTGATAAAAAACTTTTTAAAATAATTTCCATACCAAATTTATCTTTTGAATTTTTTGTTTAAGTTGGAGACTCAAGAGCTATTACATGCTCATTAGAGGAACCAATAACAACTTCTACTACAGAGAATGAATCGTCGTCTGGGATCTCTACACAAAACTTGTCAAGTTTTGGACAAACTTTATTCGCTTCGTCATTATATAAAAGAGAATCGACTCAACCCTCATCCAGGAGTATGCATCTTTCTACCACGTCTCAAATACCACATCCCACAACACAACAAATAAGAACATTGAGACCAAAAGAAGAGATTACTGCAGAATCCATTGTTACAATGTCAGTAAAATCGACTGGAAACTTTAAAACCATAATCTCGACCGATAAGTTATATTTCAAGGAAGATGTTCTGACTAGATCAACAGTAGATTTTACCCATATTATTACAGGGTCTACACCAAAACATACGACTGTAAATAGATCTTTGTTATCTACAGAACACACATCAACTATTTCATCAAAAGACGTATTGCGAGATGCTTCTTCGGTGAATTCATCTCTTCCAGAATCGCACTTAAGTATGTTACTACATTAATTAAGCAAAATAGTCAGTAAAAGTATTCATTTTTCATGTTTTTACAACAAGATTTGAAAACTCCGAAGGTTTGATTGTATTCGTAAACTACTTGTAAGAGGGGAGGACAGTTTTTAGTCTATATGGATGAAAACCAAAAAAAAAAAAAAAAAACAAAATAATAAAAAAAATTGAAGGTAACGAAATAAGTCAAGTATTACCACATAAAGAACATTCGTTTTGTGCAAGAAAGGAATTTCACAAAAAGCTAAAAGTATGTTGAAAAAGTGGGATTGAGTACAGTTTGGAATCATATGCTAGTATGGTATTTATTTAAGTCAAGAAATACCAAAGGGATAACTTTTTAAAAATTTAAGATCGTGGAGAAATGATGGATGTCGATAAATAAATTCTAGGGTGTATAGGTTTTCTTGATTTTAACATCTAGATATACAATATTACAACTTTTCATCGACTCCAAAGATGAAAGAACAGTTACCATAGCATTACCAATTTAATTTCCTGTTCATTTATCACAAATAAAAGTAGGAAATTCTCATTTGCATTGATCTTAAAACCCTCTGATGGTATGTTTTCCTTTGTTCACATAGCATAAGTAAAGTCAAGAAATACCAAAGAGTTATTAGAAAGGGGGGGTCGAAACAACTGACAAACTCCGGGGATCAACGAAGGACAGACCAAAACAATACATGCACTACAATTAAAATCTAAAGACATATGA
The DNA here is from genome assembly GCA_028015205.1 of Mytilisepta virgata. Taxonomy (NCBI): domain Eukaryota; kingdom Metazoa; phylum Mollusca; class Bivalvia; order Mytilida; family Mytilidae; genus Mytilisepta; species Mytilisepta virgata. The sequence continues at coordinate 35,997,438 of CM051510.1, read as the reverse complement.
ACAACATGTACCCCACCAAAAAAACAGGGGTAGACTCAGGTGCTCCGGAAGAGTAACCATTCTCTGCTTCCTGCAGGACACCCGACATGCTGCCCATTTTCAAGTCCGGTATGAGGAAGGATAACATCAATAAACAGGTCCATAAAGCGCACATAGAATAGAACATGTAGAATAACTTCATGCCTATTCGGAATTAGGTTTGTTGTTATAGTGTTTTCCGAATTTGTTGAAGGTTTATATATATATATATATATATATATATATATATATATATATATATATATATATATATATATATATATATATATATATATATATATGTGTGTGTGTGTGTGTGTGTGTGTGTGTGTGTGTGTGTGTGTGTGTGTGTGTGTGATAGAAATGGATAATATTAGACCATGCCACAGGTAACACTTATGTGTTGGAAAGACTTGAAAATGTTTTCAAGTAACAATATACCAATCTGACTTTGTATAAACAACAAAATAGATAACAGGAAAGGTCAGGAAGTAGGCCACAAATGACGACATGACGTTCAAAACATAGTCTTTGAAAACAAAACATACATGCTCACAATAAACTGGCTTTGGGCATCTTAACTTTTTCAACCATAAATGTATACATGTATGAAATCCTCACTTTCTACAGATTTCATTTCACAAAGATTAATCATAAAACAATTTTGAAGTTTACCAATGGCAGCAAACTGCACAATTATCTTCGAAATATCTGTAAAAATGTGCTTTAAATACAAACGTTTGACTTCTAAAATGACTAATTTCTAAAATTTCAATCCCATAATCTTATATATTCCCAGAAAGTTCCCAATTACCCCTTTCAATTAAGAGGAAAAAGTTGGCCCATTTCACCTTTTTTTTCAGCAAATTACTTCACATGTAAACATCCCTTTCGTAAAACTTTCAACAGATTGGGATATATACTCTGAGACAATATTGAGCAAATCATGATTTTAATACGGATGTGTTGGTGTATGTTAAATAAATTATTAATGAAACCCTTCTATGAACTATTCCCTATCTTTCATGTCTTTTGAACCTAATTCACTGATATATTAACCTTTCTCCAATTCTTGACGTGTTTAATCGGTGGGATGAAAATACATAATATTTTTAACCACTCCCCAGTGACTAAATTTCTATGTGGGAATTAACGCCGTTTTTTCTTCAGTTTTTGGAACGATAAACTAGAGAAGTCCCGAAATGGCGTTTATGTAAACAAACTAGATAACAACGACATTTTCTTGAGGTTTTTGTCGAAAATCATAGGAGAAACAGATTCTTTTTCAATTCACTCGTGAGTTATGGAATTTCTCCACCCTCAATAGTTAAATTTTAGATTTTAACACGCTCGCAAATGCTCGCGTGTTGAAAATCGAAAATTTAACTACTATCTCGGGTGGAGAAATTCCATAACTCACTCGTATTCTTAATTTACAGCAACTTAAACTTCAATATAGAATATTATTTCTTTTATACTTTGAGGACAAAATTCGAAACTTACAAAATGAAAAAAAAACTTATTTGTATACTGGTACATCAACAATGACATACTGGTCAATCAATCAAAGCAATCCAACTGACATGAATGGGATATTTTTTTAATAAGCTTAATAATTTTGAAGAAAAATTATAGATATTCAGCAAAAAACATTTGATCATTCTCCTTTTTGGATTATACTCAAATGTTACTGAAGTAGCCGGTTCACAAAAAATGTAATCGTATAAAACATATATTTTCTCTATCAGAATTGGATTAAATAAATCAACCGTTTCGCCTCTGTTGACCTAATAAGAACAAACATTGAACAAAAACGATTTTAGTTGGTGTATCTAATTATTTTTTGTAGAAATAATAATTGGAATAGTAACAACTGTGGTGATTTTAATACTTATGGTGATTTTCATACTAGTATTTCTTTGGAAAGCAAGGTAATTTTACTGAGCATAATACTTCCAAGGGCATGTTCTGTTTTTGTATATTATTTATCGATATATTTAGAATAGTGATTGATAAATATAGATTATAACATGGCATTCTTCATATCACACCTATTATCAGCCCTAGGTCAAGATATCAGCCCGAGAGCCGCCGGAAACAGTTGATAACAAAGTTATATCAGCCCGCTAAGCCAATTCTTAGATTTGGGCAGAAATATGTACATTTTCCAATTTTATCATAGGGTAAAAAATTACCTTTATTTTCTATAAGTATATGATAAAAGATTTGTTTAGTTGGGGTTTTACGCCGTTTTCAGCACATTTGGCTATTTCGCGGCGGCCAGTTTTTATTGGTGGAGGAAGCCGGAGTACCCGGAGAGAACCACCGACCTTCGGAAGGAAAATTAGCAATCCTTGTCAATTAAGATCGGAGTCGAACACACCCCGCCACAGTATGATAAAAGAAGATAAAACTTGCCCACAAGATAATAATTCATATCAAATAATATACGTAATGCCATGTTAGTGCAAACTTTGAAAAATGAAATACTTTCGGCGATCAGTACCATGAATATTCTTATTGACATACATGTAGTTGTTTATAATAACTATCCCCCCTTATATTTAATATGCAACCCATCTACTCTCCATGGTATAATAGAAATTGCTCTCGTTTCTTTTTTTTTTTTGGGGGGGGGTGTTTTTGTTTTTAGATCGTTTTTGTGTTTTTTGTGTTTGTTTAGTTTTGTTTTATGGAAGGGGAGAGATTTCCATTAAAAACAAGTTGCATGAATTTAGCTGCTAATGTATCAATAAGGATTATTTTTGTATTAAATAGCATAATTCAGATAGATATTCGTATACTAGTATACGATAAAAAAAATATTCAAAAATATTCAACTGCTCAACATCAGTTTCTATTAAATATATTAACACTAATTTATCGTTATCTTTTTCACTTTATTAGAATCAAAGCAGTAACAGTAACAATATTCGTAAATGGTACACATGATTGTTCTCTTTAAGCTTCATTCATTCTTGTGTTGTAGCCACAGCGTTTAGAAAACTTTGACACAGCCATAATGAAACAATAGGGTAATGCCATTGTAGACATTGTCAGCTGTGGAATTCTTATTCAATAACAGTTATTAAGGATGATCGCTGGTCTAATAGGAAATAAATAGGATTTGAAATAGGTGTTTTAATTTGAGGGAACATATGAATAGTAAACAAATAAGCAAGAAAAAAATATAGGTTCATGTGCTCATTTGAGAGCTATAAGGCCTTGAAAATTTGCAGGAAATGGGTTTTCTCTGGATTTTTCATTGTCTTTGCATTGACAACTTCAGTCTCTCAAAAATGTATGAAAAAATAAAAAGGATTTCATAAAATTTTGTCAAATACCATTTTAAGATATATATGATTGAATTATAAAAGAAAAAGTGGGGGTTCATGGCAAAAAATTTCATGTTTAAGAAATGGATAAAACCCGAGGATTCCGAAAATCTGACAAAAAGACCAAAACATGACCAGCACAGTAGATTTCAAAATATAATAACCAAAATTAACATCTGGCTTAATTTATCCCTCATTATAAAATGATTGTAGGAAAAAGAACAAAAAGCCCAAAGAGGGGAATCAAGCTTCAGTACCAAATGTCTATTTCACAAATGTGAAAGAAGAGGAGACCTATGTTTACTACAACTCAATAAGGTTCAACAATTTGTCTGCTTTTATGATTCCATTTAGAAGTAGAAATCAGATGTATGATGAGGAATATCTTGTGCTTAATCAAGCAGAATACAGAGAATGATCTTTTTAAAATGTCAAATCTAGAAATTTAATAATTTTAAGGTGCGCTTCACATGTGTAATGATTGAATTTTGCTTGAAAATGTGTTTTGTGATACATGTATATGTATATGCTACAATTTTTAACAATAAAAATCTCTCTGCCATTGTCCTGTCACATATTGCAGCGTCACCATTAAAAAGGGGAGTAAGAGTTCAGCAGATTAATTGTGCTCGGCTGTTTTTCAAAGTATACAACCATTTAATTTTAGAACAGTTCTCCGCTTACTTCTTGGGGTTTATTTTAAAGACAACAAATACCATTATTTTTAGCTTCATTAAGAATTGACAATTCTTTATTTGAAATATAATCTTTGGAATTGGCCTGTTTGAAGAATCTAGTTTTGGGCTTCATGTGCATATCGTCAATAATAACATACCAATCAATAAAAATCAGAGCCTTAGACAAAACATAGCATAAAAGAGCACAACCAACAACCATAGAAACAAAAGAGAATCTGGATAGTCTGACTTGGTACCGACACTGTGGAGTGGTTGAGTTAATATGATTTTGTTTATGCAGGACCTCCCCTTTATCTATCCTGACCCTCTGGTGTATACATATAAAGTAAATACATGTACGGTATCATTAATTTATTTGGTTTAAATGAAAATAAAAACTTACGCCGCAATGACGGCCGAAGAAGAATCCAGGACCAAAATTTGATCCTAGCACCCCCACACCCCCCCCCCCTCCCACCCCACCCCCTTAAAATTCAAATCTGAATATTAATTCGAGGCATTGAAATATGAAATAAGCGAATTGTTGACGGATTCATAAAACAAAGTTTCTACATACATGTAAGAGTGTCACATGATTCAGTAATTGAGTAGCCCTTTTACTGCTGTTCTTGAACATAAAATCACAACGGGCCTTCGCGCATGCGCTAAATGTTCTAGTCCAATTGTATTCTCACATAAGAAATACACATTTAGATCTAAATGTGCAAATGACCACAATGGTTTCGTCTTAAGCTGTTATCTACACATACACCAGTTTTGGTCCACAGTGATAAAAAAGTCAGTAAAACACGAACAAATTGGTACAGGTAAGATCTAATCGGCGGGCAGATTCGGATTTAGAAAAAAAGTTCTAACATCTTCCTAGATATTCGGAGCGTTTAATGATTTGAGGACAACCGAGTTAATTACCCAAATAGGTAGTTATTTGAATAAATAGAAATTTAAATAACAGATTATAAGATATTTAAAATCTCGTCATTCCAAATAAAATGAAAGATGTTGATAGTCTCATACTTATATATAAGATACGAAGAGACAACTTGTTGGTAGCATCTTGAGTTGTAGCACGTGTTAATTGTTGACTTAATATTTTTTCTACATCTTTGGTTTGTCTTATGTAATTCTTACTATATGATAGAGACATTATTTGACTTTATTAAGCGTAATTTATAAGAACATTTTCTCTAGTAAATAAAATGTTATTTCTTTTTATTATATAAGCATTCCACAAAAAAAAAATTAATAATCTTTTCGTATTGTTATTTTTCTTCTGCACTACGAAGAACAAACTCAGTCAAATTGACAAATGAATTGTTGTATTGTCTCTAAAGAATCAATAAAAATTTCAATAAGAAAGTCAAATAAATTAACAAAGTATACAGAATAAAGGAAAATGTCCTAAATATCACTTTAATGGGTTATGTGTTTCGATGCCAGTTTCCGACTGTCCTTCCTGAGAAAAAACTTTACTTTTTATAGTTATTTATAGTTGATAACTTAACAATAACAAGTACACATTGTAGTATGGATCATGTTGACACATGGTCTCGCAAGATTAAAAATGATTAAATATAAATCCAAATATAATTGAATTATTGTGTTAATTCATTAATTATTAATCCAGATGTATAAAGTTTTCACCTAATTAATATGTTCGAAAATAGTGTGTTTTTTTTACAGTACGACACACTTTTAGATTAAAATGTCTTTCAATTGTCAGCATATGTATTTTAAATACAATTTATTTAGCTTTTTTTTTTTATAAATCTTAGTATTGTATACTAGTATCCTATTTAAATTATGAATACCTACTTATTTATATAGTTTAAAAAAAGCTGCTAGTAGAATGGTTCAATCTTGACCTAGGCTAGAGAAATTTAAATTTGAAATTTATAATATTTTTTTAAAATGGTGCAAGTACGTATAGAGATTTTAGTCTGATAGCGATCATAAAACTTGTATCTGTCAGTTCATGAAATTGTCGAATTGACTTTAAATATATGTAACAAAGTTTTTAGTCTCTATGTATTTTCAAAAGTACACGTATATACATGTAAATTTTACATCCTAAGTTTTAAAGTAACTAGGTAACATAACCATGCAAGCACGGGTATCAAAAAAGATCGAATATCCTTTCTTACCCCTTAGACAGGGCACCTTACCTTTTCCATATTACGATAATCATTTATTGGTACCAATTTATTGTAATAAATTGAAACAATATGTAAAAGTACCCCACAATACTTTAATTCCCTTCAAAATAAAAAATTTCTTATCAAACTTATGATTCTATGTTTTATTCAAGTATGTGTAGCAGGTGCAATCTCTGCTGAGAGTTCGGGGAGTGGGGCACAACTTGAACCAAATCTAAGAATTATACGAATCAGGCTGACGGATGGACACCAAGTGTGATAAGCTCACTTAGTCTTGCTCTCAAATCAAAGTAAATCAATGAACATATAATAATTTATTAAACAATTACATATTGGTCTGAATTTAACATAACAATTTAGAATAGAAATGGAGCTTCTACATATTCTAAGGATCTTTTGGTATGCGGTGATAGTTGACCGGTAACCAGTCCTCAGATAATTAAACAAAGTTCTCATAAAAACTATAAATTAATTTGATAGTAGCTCAGCATTGGTTTGTAAATGATATAAAAGCTATTCTAAATCTAATTTAAGCTCTAAAATTTCCGAAGCAACCTTTTGTATTTATTAGAAACAATAAACTATAAAAACTTTAACTTTTTTTAAACCAGTTTAACAAAGATAAATAAATTTATAATGAAAACATGAAATTTTGAGTTTTAAACGGAAGATAATAATATCAAATCTGCCACATATAAAATAACATTGTCATATATAATTGTTCCATTATTAGTTCGTATTGTGTAATAATGTTCAGCGTATAATCTCTATGTCATTGTCTTACCTTCTCCTTGTTTATATAAAAAAATGTCAAAACCATCCGCTCTTTCAATTATTAAAGTGAAAGTAGTTTATTAATAACTTAATTCATTTGCGGTGTAATTATTACTACGCATACGGCTACCTCTGGTCACCTTATAGCTGAACAATTATTCCTAGAACAGCAGTGGAGAAGAATGACGAAACATTGAAACATGTCGGATTGGTTCGGATCGTGTTTACTTATCGATAATTTCAGCATTTTTAAAAAGAAACGTATCGACTTAAACGTGTAAAATTTTCAGACAACAAGTTTATCCTCAATTAGTCAAATTCTGATTTGAATTGTGTCTGTTGCAGTTGTTATGTGATGTCGGCCCAAAGACATCGAGCCCTTAATTTTAGTGGTACAGATTTGCGTATTGCAGACTGAAACTATAATTACTTTTTATCCGAACATCAAATATACTAATCAACAAAAGAACCTATACACAGTGGTGCATTTTTCATATCCCTAAAAGTTCAAGAAAGTACATAGATTGCAAATTGTCCCGAGGGCTTCATGTCTCAGGTCTGATGCACTTATTTGGAAAACTCTCATTTTGTGACAAAAATATGAAATTTTGATATCTCACAAAGCACAATTTTCACCCAAAAATTACAAAAATGTAATTTTAAACAACTGTTTTAAGTTTTAATCATTTAAATAAAGGCTTATATTTTTTACAAGAAAAATTAAGTAGATTGGAGGGTCAGTGACTTGTACATCCTTAATTGTATAATTCAGTTCAATTTTCCCAAATAATTTTAAAATATATGGGTTAGATGTTTTAAGATTAATAGAATGGAACATAAAGAACGCTTCATTGACTCTTCAAAATCATCATTCGGTAGTATCACAGATAATTTAAAATGTACATGATGTACGTGAAATTCTTTTATTTTCGGATTTTATTTCTGAAATTGAATTGTGAGTACGTTTGGTTAGTTTGAATATTGACCTCTTATGAAAGAGTATTTTTTAATGAAAAAATGACCAAATTTTTTATAACAACGTTTTTTTTTTTATTATGGATGGTGAATTTATAATAGGCAGCTGTTTGAATAGTCAAAGAATCCTTTAACTTTGAACGCTCAGTTTTAGCTTTATAAGACATCAACGGTGAAACGCCATTGTAGACTGTGCTCTCAGTCTGTAGTTCTAAAGTTCTAAATCTTGTGTCTGTTATTGGTTATAAATATATGTATTGTTACTGTTTCTGTTTTGATTCCACCGAACTTCAACTTCTTAACGTGCTTGATAAATGATTATACTTTACCAAACAAGAATACCACAACAAAGCAGTCTCAATGCATTCGATACTATAAATTTTAATTTTAAAGCTTGAATTTTGAGTAAAAATTTTAAGAAAAAGTTGAACTATTAAGATTTCTCTAATATAAGCAATGAAATAATTGTCACATTTCGCGGAATATGAAACTATTATTATAAACTTCATAGAAAGAAATATAAACGAAATCATTAGCGATTTTTCAACGTTTATTTTGATTACTTAAATGTATGCCTAATTACCCATTCGTTGATGGAATTGGCCTACCGGTTTAACTGGTGTGTATTACCATTTAAAATGGCCTATTTTAAGTCATGTTTTTATAGTGTTTAAACCTTTTGACCAGTTAAATGACAAATCCGAGATGGAGTAATTTTATAATTATTTATTATTTGTACAAGTGTCGCTTTATAAGTTTCCGAAATAAATGTTCATATTATAATGCATATGTTCAAGACGTTTCACGAAGAAATCTGCCTTGGTCATTTAGAAATTCTTTTGTTAAAGGGTTAAAAAAGAGTGCGGGCGTGTTTGAATAACACTGATTCAGTAAAAATTGGTCAATATTTTAGAGCCTTACAATTACTTAGGACAAACCAAACTTATCTAGAGCTTGATTAAACCGTAAAAATTAGATATAAAGATTATAGTAAAGGATTTTTCCATATCTTCTTCACAAGGATGTAGCTGATGAGCAACAATTATCATTCATTGAATGCATTAATTTCGTACGTGTCATTATAGTAAGCACTTTTTAATTAGATGATGTATAGATGAATTATTGTTTAACGTCCAGTGGCAACCAGGGTCTAGTTGTTCAAAAGTTAACCACAATTTCCAGTTTAAAATTTTTGCTTCTTTGGTTATGCCTAAAGACTGAAAATTTTCTGATGGGTTAATCCTATGATTTTCTGTGTCTATGCAAAATTTTGTACTGAAATATTGCTTAACAATCGAAATAATGGAAAGTGAAAAAAGTGATTAACTTTTGAACAACTGGGCCCAGGTGCATATCAGGGCGAGAACCAGTCGATTTTTGCTCTTACTCCTAGATGCCGCGTGTTTGGCGGAAAAACAGCAAATACCAATTTTAATGTCTTTGGTTTGACCCGGCCGAGGATCTAACCGCGACCTTCCGCACTCAAGGCGAATACGTTACCACGATACCAACGAGGCGGTCTGTTTAATTAGATACGACATATGTAAATATACTATAAATATATAGTGTGTAGATTTTACCACACTTTTAGAGGTCATTTTATTACAAATTTAACTTATTTTAGTTTGGTTTAACCTTTACTACTTGTTAAATCTGCCTATGTGGCTAAACCGTATGCCAATCACACAATCCAATACATGTGTAGTAAGAATAAGAGAAATAAGAGTTGTTTTTTTTTTAAAATGTACCACACACCAAGAAAAAAAAGGGGTTACAGTGGTACTTTTTAAAAAAAATAAAAACAAAATTCATATGACGTTTGTAACTATGTAAGTTTTTGCTATTTATTCGGTAGCATAGATACTTATGAAATAATCGGTTTTGAATCGACTTAAGATACCTCCTTAAGTCAAATCTGAAGTATTTTCTTAATTTAAATTATTTTATTTATACCACTTAGGGAGTGTGGGCGGAGTTAACTTAAGTCATTTCTTAGCAAACTTTTTTTTAACAACAAATAATCTCTTTTATTATCAATAAAGCTTGTTACAGTTTACATCAGAAGTCCAAGCTCCTTCGGGTGCTCCCTGTTAAAAATCACTAATTACCCAGGGTAGTAAATAGTGTCAGTGTAAATAATTCTTAGCAAAATCTTAACTTAAGTAGTTTTATGCATACGGCCCCAGATCAAACTGAAGGCTAATCGTAATCGAACGAACGTTTGTTAAACAGAACCCACATTAAAACACCCTTTCTTTCAGATTTACATTCAGCTGTATACTACTCACCGACGCCAGGAAGTTATTATGCCTCACAGACGTTCTGTCAAAGCTTTGGAGGAGACTTATTAGAATACGGACAGTTATTCATAGACACGATAATACAATGCCAAGATAATGATAATAAAGGTTATTCTTGGAATGGATTGCCATTCTATAATGAAATGAGTAAGTCCATGTAATTAAAGTTGCAATATGTCAGAAACACTCGGCTCATAAGACTCTCTTACACACAATATTATTTCATACGTCAACTCGGTCTTGCACACAATGCAAGGATTAGTGGTTGTCCTGAATTAACGGAAGGCTGTTACCGATGACCAACATTAGTTACCTGACTTTTAGGTATGTAACATCACATATATTTCCATGGGAAAGGAGTTACCCCAACCATATTCCCGTATTTCCTGCAGTAGAGTACACTTCTGTAATTTGTCTCAAAAACGCATCGAGGATCAAGAGTTCATACATGTTAAACCACTCTCCTTTACAACCAATTCGCTAAATTTCCATTAGACTGGAAGTGAGTCAAACGGATTAACAAATTAACAGTAGTAAACGTCATCAGCAATGAGACTTACTTATCAATAGCTAAAAAGTAGGCAGCAGCGTAGCTATGCCTAAATTGGTGTGGAAGCACAAAAGTAAGGAACAGTGCTAGAGCAGTTCTCAAGGGCCTTGGTCTGTTCATTATAAATTATGTCAGGACGTACATTTCCTAGAAAATGTATCCATATTAACATCAAAGGTAATAATCATAGATTAATGCATGGCCTTTTCCACATTTGCCTTGTTATCAGCCCGAGACCTTGTTATCGGCCTGAGGTACGATATCAGTCGAGGACTAATATCAAGGCCAATATGAACAAGACCATCTATTAATCTATTGATCACATATTGTGCGACTACCCAGAAATAATTTTAATGCTGAATTGGATTTTCATGTCTTCAAGCAAGTCTGTCAGGTTTTGAACAACACTGATGTGGTGACGGAATATCAAGTGCACATTCACAGTGCTACAGCTAGTAAACAGTTATTTCTTTCACTTTTAGTATATAAATGCAACTTCAGTTTCTGTACTTTTCCCGAGATCTACAAAAAGTCCCTATTGGAAACTGCTAAGAACATTTATGCACGGTTAATTTAGCGTAAATAATGATCAGACGATAAATTTACAGCTGAACGGAAGTGACGTCGACAATGCTCACAAGAGGGCAGATAACATGTTTTCTCCTATTCTTGACGTGTTTAATCGGTGATTAAATTTCTACGTGGGAATTCCCGCCGTTTTTTCTACAGTGGAACGATAAACTACAGAAGTCCCGAAATGACGTATTTGTAAACAAACTACATAACAACGACATTTTCTTGAGGTTTTTGACGAAAATCTTAGGAGAAACAGATTCTCCTTCAATTTACTCGCGGGTTATGGAATTTCTCCATCCTCAATAGTTACATTTTAGATTTTAATAGGCTCGCAAAATCTCGCGTGTTGAAAATCGAAAATTTAACTATCTCGGGAGGAGAAATTCCATAACTCACTCGTACGTGAAGGAGAATCTATATATCTGCCCTCTTCAGATGTTATTGCCACGGGGATAAATAACATGCTTCAAATTATGCTTTTATTACTTATGCAAAATCGGCGTTATTTCAATAGAATATGTGATAAAGCATAATAATTTCGTTATAATAATACAATGATTACCAGATCATTTGATTCACCACTGGCATATTTGAATAACATACTTTGTAATATCAGATCATTGTTTGGACTTAAAAAACGTAATGCTTTTGATGAAACGAAAGAAGATATCACATACACCCTCCTACAGACGTTTTTATCATGGATTATCGAGGTTTTCCGATTTAATTGATGACGATCAAAGTTTCTACAATCTTCCCTGTAGAATACCTCATATCAAGTTTCATTTCCTGTGATCATGTATTTTTTAGTAGATTTCCAATATTTGTTTCCCCATATTTTTTTAAACAAGTGTTTCACCCGAGAAGACTGATATATTAAAATCTTCAACACTCATAATAGACAGATATCATGTAATGATAAAAGCTTACATTTGTCATTTAGGCCATAATAAGGGAGGAAGAAGGCCACAATATTATCCCCAAAATTTTATTCAAAGGTATTGTGGATGTTAAATTTGTTTTAGAAGGAACTTTAGCTCTTTGTCCTTTTTACTTTATTTCTTTTGTTATCTTTTAATTTCGTCAGAATGATCTTGAAGCAAGTGTTTCCGTGTCTAAGCGTTGCTACGCCACTGGTAGGTGTACAAAGCTTCAATGCAATTAAAAGTCCCCTTTTGATCCGAAACGATAAAGGCATAAATTGTTGAAGGCCGAATTTAGCCCTTTTTAGAAACTCCTTTCCGGTATCACGATTCAGACTCTAAAATTATAATTCGAAGCAAGTTATTTCTCTTGCCTGGATGTTCCGGGACGTAGAACTGGTTCGCTGCAATGAAGAGTAAAGGCTTAACTGTTTCTAAAACTTGTTAATTAACACGTAATGTTCGGTTTACATAAATTTGGGAACTACTTGCGATCTTTTTGCTTCCAAAATACCTGTAATCAAACTTGATTATAAAGCAGAAAATATTTGTGTATCAAAGTAATAAATGATTTTTATTTACTTCTTACTGGCTGCTATGCACTGCAGCGAACCAGTAGCAAGGGAAATAACTTGCTTCAAATTATAATTTTAGAGTCAGAATCGTGATTCCGAAATGAGTTTCTGAAAAGGGCTATAACGGTAAACATTGAGTAGCAAGCTTGAATGTCAAAAGGCATAAAAGGGTAAAGCCAAATACCATTTAAGAACAGAACTTTGGACGAGAAATATACTCCTTAGTGTTCACAAATTTTCAATTTCAATTAATAACGCATAAACAATTTGATATGTTGCTAAGGTGGATGCAGACATGGCGTGTCTGATAAGAGAACGCCTTCTGATGAAAGAACAGCAGATAAACACGTAGCTGTCTGTGCCGATTTCTGCAATAACGATAATTATACACACATCGGTTTGACCGTGAGTATCTTACTTTTTTCTCTAATTACATGGGGGCGAGGACAATGTTTTTCGATATAAGAACAAAATGAAGAAAACCACTTAGAAGATTCTCATAGACACAAAAAGTCACGTAAAAAAATGTTGAAGTCATTTGAATGTTTATATTTTTGTAGTATACGTTAACTTTGTGGTTTTTATAGTATGTGTTATCTACCAGATTGTCATGAGATATAAAAGGGAGATTTGGTTTACCATAAAACCGATTTAAACCCATGCTCTTGATCATTTTCTGTACCTGACTCCCTTTTGTCAGGAGTTCTGTCTTTTGGGTGGCGTGGATTGATTGTATGTCAATGTTGACCTTACCTGTTATCCATTTGTTTTATTTATGTTACTCTTGTCGGGAATTTGCCTTGGTTTTTTGGATTTTGTTTTGACTTTCATTTGGAAATCAGTAAAACATTATATATTCACAAACCCGAAATGTGTACGCTGTTGTTGCTTAGGGAAATGTGTACCCTGTTGTTGGTTAGGGAAATGTGTACGCTGTTGTTGGTTATGGAAATCTGTAATCAGAATGATGTGCTTTGTAGTCAACAGATTGTTATTGCTACAGACAGGAAACATTTGATAATCTAGGTATAACGGGTGCTTGCCAAACCGAGTTTTGTCCTGGGAATGATGCAGATAACTGTGGGACAAATGCTGATGTCGTTGTTTTTAGTAAAGGTATGTTTGAATATATGAATTTTCCTAACGGTTTGAAATTGGATACATTCCGATATTTCATATAAAATATGGTAAATTGACGAAATGTGCATATCTTGTATATCAAAACAAGAATGTGATTTTGTACATCCAGCAGTATTTTCATTACTAAACTTGTATATTACCTGTAAAGCGTGTAGAGTTTTACTGATAACACGAAAGATGGAAGAAGTACCTACCAGAGGAGTGATAATGTTTTGTTGCTATATGTACAAAATAACTGGAGGCATGTGTAATAAACATGGCCCCCGAAAATTTAAAAAAAAATATATTTTTCTTTTTTTCGGTATTTTTTTTCAGTATCTTTGTAGTGTAGATCACACCTCTTTCCATAATATACCTGGAGATGAATATGATAAAGTGTACTCAGGTTGAATATCAATCTGTTCAATATTGTGACAACCGCCTCGGTGTTCTCCTGAAAGCGTCCCGCCTCGAGAGCGGAAGGTCGTGGATTCGATCCCCAGCCGGTTCAAATCAAACACTTTATAATTGGTATTTGCTGCTTCTCTGCCAAGGACGCGGAAGAAGGGATTAAGAAAACTGATTGGTCGGCTCAGTGTCAGAATAATGTCATCAGTTCTATTTTGATCCTATAGGTTTGTATATACACAAATCCGCCTTTCTCAAGTTGATGATGTTCTTTGCTTACCCGTTATCTTAAGTTTGAATTATTGACGTAATATAATACGTTTTCGCCTTAATTCAGGTTATACCTTCTCACTGTACGATTGTACTGCAAAGATTGTACTTTCCTCGACAGCAGTTTATACATTCAAAGGACTGTGCTTTGCTGAACTTTCATATGTATGCAGAGGTAACATTTCATCTCATTTTGTTTTGTTTTCTGTTTATTAATTTCTTCTCGATATATCAAAATATCGTTCATTGTTATGTTCAATACGTGATTAAAATAACACTGGTCGGAAGATGATCGCAAGCAGTTATTTTCTTGAGTTCAATCTTTTTGGAATGTTAGTACAAGATAAAAAAACTAATCAAAACGAAAGATTATGACAAAGAACAAATCTAATCAATAAAATGAGATAAAAATGAAATTATGTCTTACGCTTGTGAGCATTTTGTGTCAAATTTTATCGACCATCAATCGTTCTTCTGTACATATTTATCAATTAAAAATTACAAAAATTCAGAAAACTTACAGAACATTTGCTATTAGAATTTAATCATTTCATATCTATTTGAACATTTTATTTAAATCATTTAACTGTTAAATATACATTAATATGATATACGATCCACGTGTTATCATACAATTCGTAAATTTCAGTTGGTATTTCAAACGATATCAAATGTTCATTTGACGAACTGCTGTCAACAACTCATGAACAGGACAATAATACTACTTCTGTGACAACGCTTTCGTCTACAACAACTCATTTATCATCAATACAAGGCCAGAAAACAGGACCGTCAACTGCTATAATCTCTACATCAGGAATCACGACTCCTTTGGGGACTCTTACAACAGCGGTAACTCCCACAACAGCGGTAACTCGAACAACTAAAATGGCGTCATTTTCTTTGGAAACAAAAATCCAGGATACGACAGAAGAGACTCCAATCTCCTCGTCAAGAGTGGTCGAATCCACAACAATAGCATCAACAGCACAAAACTTTCCAGCCTCGTCTGCAACACAATCAGATACTGTGTCAACAAGAGAAATAATTCAATTGTCAGAAAAATCAACTCCGACGTCAACAACAGATACAGTGTCAACAAGTGAAATAATTCCAGTGTCAGAGAAATCAACTCCGACGTCAACAACAAAACCAAATGCAAAAGATACGTCTTCGTCATTTTCATCATTTTCAAGAACAGTATCATTATCCACTACAACACCTCCAACTTCTATGACACCATTCTCTAAAATATCAAGAACATCAGAATCAACAATGAACGTACCTACATCAATTCCAACCAAGGCATTGACATTACCATCAATGAAAACAACTCAGAAATCAAATTCGATATCGGAAGCACCCCCAACGTCAACTTCGAAACTGTCAGCCCCAACTTTAATTTCCGAAACACAGTCGATATCAGCTTTCAAAACAGAGAAACCATCAACACCAATTAGCACATCGGGGGCAACATTAACAAATGCCAAACCAGAAGCATTATCAACATCTGCATTATTCACAACTTCGTCAGTAGAACAACCAACTACAAAAGCTTCAATCTCCATATCAGTTAAGGTTGATTCAACTACATATATTCCAATCAGTAAATTAACAACAACAAAAAACCTTCAAATGACACAGATGACTTCTATCACAGATATTACATCAGAAAGACAGCTCTCTAACATATTAACTACCGCAACATCAACGGGGTCAATAGTGACTAATTCAGACGTGTCTACATTACAATCTACCAGAGAAACAGAAATCCATACAAAACTTAATCCTAAAGAGAAACAGACTTCACTTGAAAGTAAAAGCTGGGAAACACAAGGTATAGAGTACATCACAGGGGCTGGTATATTTTTTCAGTATTTAACAACCTTTTGAGACTCGGGCGGACCCGATCTACTATAACATAACACAAGGCAGATATCAATTCCGAGAACTCAAATTTCAAATATTCAGAATTTTTTCTGATCTCATTTTAGCTGCGCTTTTGATCATCTCTGTAGTAAAATGATTAAATTTCAACAAAATTCCTACCTTTAGCCCTTATTTACCACCAAAAGGTTTTATTTTCGTCAGATATCTGATGCCTTGACGTTCGCCCTGACCGGAAGTGAAACATTTGTATAAAATTCCTCCAAATTTTACATATCCATTCCGGAGATCATTTGGAACTCACCGGAGTTAACTAATCTCCAACACACAAGACTCTAAAGGTAGTCCTAAAAAATATTTCACTTGTATGAGGACACTAAACCTTATTTGTTAGAGCGACAACCTGAATGTTGTTTTTGTGGGACTAGTTTTTTAAACGAGGTAAAATCTCCAGACTTTGATAGCAATAATATTAAGGTAAACACGAGTAGGGAAAAGCTTCGTTTTTATTTTTTCTTTGAAGAGTGACGCACACGGACTGTTTTACAAAAGTTTCGGTGTTAATAAAATTATTTGAGATAAGATTTAACATAGCGATCCTATATAGTCAGGGGACATGTGAAAAGGTATTAATGTGTGACGTATTCTACCAAATGTTGTGCATGTGTCTTTTGTGGGTGAAAAGTCATAGCAAATTGGAGTTTAAATAACAGTACATGCTTACTGTAATTCATGTTTTTCGATGAATTCTCTTGTCGAAATATTGAAAGTTTTAGTAACATTTGTGATCACCAGCTCGGTTGCTAGTATTTCAATAGGCTATATCGAAACTGATAATTTATATATGTACTTTGTGTCCATACATGCAGATGGTTTTGGCTTAACCATTGCAGTCATTTTTGAAAATTTTTGAACTCCCTCTTAAAAATTTTAGATTATTGTTTTGGTATAACACATTTTAGGGCTTGGGCACAAACGATGAATCGAAAATATGTGCATAACCTATCATGGTATCATAGAATTTATTGGTCTATTTTTTATCAGAACCAAAAAATACATGTAGGTTTCGAAAATATAAAGGGGGCCTCGGTGGCCGAGTGGTCTAG
This sequence comes from Mytilisepta virgata, assembly GCA_028015205.1. Classification (NCBI taxonomy): domain Eukaryota; kingdom Metazoa; phylum Mollusca; class Bivalvia; order Mytilida; family Mytilidae; genus Mytilisepta; species Mytilisepta virgata. Next base: position 35,979,771 of record CM051510.1, on the reverse strand, counting down.
GTAGTTCGTCAAGACTAGTAGTGATCACTAGCCTGTCAACGCTGAGGTCTCACCTGTGGTGGGGTGTGTTTGACTCCGATCTTAATTGACAAAGATTGCCAATTTTCCTACCGAAGGTCGATGGTTCTCTCCGGGTACTCCGGCTTCCTCCACCAATCAAAATTGGTCGCGCCAAATAGCCAAATGTGCTGAAAACGGCGTAAAACCCTAATTAAATAAACAAACAAACGAAAATATAAACTTATAACAACGATGAAACAATTAATGTTAAAGGGAACTATTAAAGTAATGGATTCTTGAATTAGCAAATATAATCTACAGTATGCATGTATTTATATTATTTTTTGTCACAGAAATGATCATTGGTGGAATAGTTGGCGCTGGTTTGCTTCTGTTTGCTTTAATGGTAATTACAATACTGATTAAAGCTTGGTAAGAACTTCTATTTAAGTAATAAATGAATGGGTAAATTAACTTAAAAGTCCTACATTTAGATGTAAATATGATAATAGAAAACGGGAAACTGATATACATTACTAATACTGTGCACAACAGAAACATAAGACATATTCTCCGTGAAGTGTTCATTCCACGCCGATCTTTAATAAATGTCAGATTCCCAGTTTTCTTCCCTAGATTGTTTGTTTAACGTCCAAAAGCAATTATTTCATGATTTTTCAGGACGAGAATCAGTTCAACTATTATCAAACACAATTCAATTACGGGTGGTGACGATGAGAAATTTTTCAGGCACTCCATATATTCCCGTATCCCCCCTCTATCTGACTGTATAACTAATAATATCTATCATTTATTTTGTTTGAGATACAGTGATATAGTGAATAACGCATTGGATTACGGAGACAAGGATTCTCTTCAGCGATGTAAATTTATAGTGCTGGAATGTCAGCCTGGTACGAAAAAACTCCCGCGATAATTTAGATCGAGTAACCCATTAACAACGGCTCAGTAGATAGGATGTTCAACAAACGCCAGGCGGAGCTTTTTTTCCGGAAGTTATTTGACAACTGGGTTAAGAAATCTCTGTCACCTATCTTTTGATGATTTCGGTACCAGATATAATGTTTACAATTGATGTGTCCACCCAGTGTTGCACCTAGCATTAACTGAAGATCCTACAGTAGATTTCGAAAAGGGGAGAAGCTTAAATCCATCGACTACTCCCATATCCGCCATTAGAGAAAAAAAAGATCAATACAGTTTGGTATAACTTGTTTCAAGGTTCATTATAGTCAAATAAATTTAAACTTATCCAAAATATACTAGTAAGTTGGTTTTATATATACATGTATTATTTATAGTTGTAGGAAACACTCTAAGGAGATGAAAATAAGAAAACTCAGTAAACTTTATGCCTTACAACAAGAAGAAAGTTCCTACCGTAGTGATTCTCAAGTATTTGCCAACATGTACCAATTTTCTAAAGGTGTAAACCCTTTCAATCCAAGACGGAGATCTTTTGATGAGGAGTTGATTATGTATGATTATCCGGGCTATTTTGGATGATACATATGCAAATATGTGCCGATAGTTTAGAGCGAATTCTGAAGATTTAACCTAATACATATTATTACGTCAAAGTTTTTTTTATATATATACATTTTTATATTTCATATAAATTATAAAATCGATGGAGTTAATGAGCCCGGAAGTGACACCGTTGAAACATGTATAGAAATTAATTTTAAGAATAAAAAATCATTATTAGACATGAATTATTATTTTCACAGTTTAGTGTTCATCAACCTCTGTTAATTTTGTGGCGTCTTCGTTTCACTCTACTTCAGGAAAGTCTTGGATTTGCTTAAACATGTTAAATGCTACACATTTTGAACAAGTATCTGTCATATCCTGCAAGGCAACTTGGTTCAAGCTATAGAAACTGTACTTTGTACATGTTCAGTTATTATTTAATGTAACGATTTGACTCTTACATCAATGGAATATACAAAGGAAACGGAAATTTTTGAAAATAAGACAACTTTAGACTTTATAAATGGCATTTATTAATTACTAGTACAGTTTATGTTTTTATAGATACTTTACAAACATAGTTAAGAGTACCCTCCCATCCGACTCTCCAAACCCAAATAAGTTAAAACGTGGATTTTGTGAGTCTGATGTGTTTATTGTTTGGCATGTCATTGTTGAACCTTGGTCCGTAGTTCTGATCAGCTACAAGTAACACTGAATACAACAAGGGCAACGATAAGCGTGGCATCCCCTCGCCGTGAAAAAAATTTGACACTGAAATGTTCACAAGGGTGTAAAGAATTTACAAGTTCCACTGTGACCTTGACCTTTGACATTGAAAATCAATAGGGTTCTAGATATTCATTAGGACTAAGTATGTGCCAAGTTTGGTCAAAATCCCTTGAAGGATGTTGAGTCCAGAGTGTTCACAAGGGTGTTAAGGAATTTACAAGTTCCACTGTGACATTGACCTTTGACCTATGACCTTGAAAATCAATAGGGTTCTAGATATTTATAAGAACTAAATACGGACAGAAAGACGGTAGCGTTACTATATCCCTTCGCAACTTCGTTGGCGAGAGGATGAAAAAGTAGTAGAATCGGACTGAAACACATTGAAAAGTACCACATAACGACCATTCTATTAAAGTTAAGTCAACTTTTCTTCGCAGTCCAGGATTGTGCTATGTTTAATATAACTGCGGAAATACTGTTTGAAGGCCACGACCCCCAGTTATAGTTTTGAAAGGAACCAGCCTAGGTCCGTTCCATCAAAATATAGTCCCAATTGACCAAATGGGTCCAGAAAAAGAGATCAAAATATATTTCGTGGATGACAAATATCAGCTGATGACAGTAGTTCCCATGAGTCGTAAATTGATGAAATAAACATAAAAATGGTATTATAGAATACGATGTATATATTAGCAATGAATCAATACTTCTCCTGATAGTAATCAAGAACATGATTGCACCACCGGCTCAGTTGCTGGCTATATAGTGTTTCGGTAATACTTTAAAATCTATATTTTGAATTTAGTTTGTAAATATGCTGAATTATGTGAAAAATAAGGAATATCTCTCTCGTGCTTAGCTGTGTTGTTATACGTTTTTGGCTTTATCATTGTGGTCATTTTACGACTCATAATTTATGCTCGAGCCTAAAATAATAAACGCTAAAGTAATAACCCAACAAGAGCTAAAACTAAAAAATGTCTCGCTGTTTAGTTCATTTGAGGTTATGCATGGTCATGAGACATAAGTCGACTTATATAAACCGAACGAAGGCTTCTTTACATTCTTTGCCTCCCATTTATCAGAAAATGAGCTAATCACAGCTTGGCCCACGTCAAAGCATGACTTGAGATTAAACTCAGATGACATTTGACACCAAATGTAATTTATTTGCTATGTATAGTTACTAAGAGACTTGGCAAATCACAAAAACTTGATTCGTGTCAGTAAAGCGTGAAAATGAGGTAAAGTTCAGGAAAAATGTGTACGACACACACTGGCATGTGCACCTTGCAAGGATTACAAAGTCAAAATACAGTTGAGCCAATTGCAGTTATTGAAAAACATACCTAATCCAATACCTTTAACCTGACCACTGGTGCGTAAAATTGAGCTGAAGGAAATGGAACATCTGTTGGATAGATATATACTCATTTCAACAAATCTAACGTATCAAATATAGTTCACCTCCCCACAGGCACCTGGGGAATGGATTGAGTGTGTTGCATTCCCCGTTTTTCCCTTTAACATGCTTTCATTGTCATATTTATTTTTATTTTTCACCATTTTGTGATACAAATAAATATCACAATAGTATAGCGTAAATCAAATGTCCAGTTTTGTTTGACTGAAACAGTAGAAGAGAGCTCTCCATGTGTTGTACCCGAGAAACATACCAAAACCTTTACCCTGACCACTGCAGCGTGAAAATGATGTTAAGGACATGAGACCCATGTCAGACATAAACTCAGACCAACTTACAAAATATAGTTTACCATCCAGTTTTTGGTCAGGACTGTGTTGCTTATCATTTTTTTAAATTAATGTTTTGTGGTGGTTTATTTTTAATTGTTCTAGTCCTTCCCATCTTGGTTTTGTATTTGTTTCCGGATTTACAATTGTTGTCCCAACTTCGGAGATAATCTTTAGTTTTCATCCAATATATACAACATCATCACTATGATCACCAAGTTATGGCTGTCAAACTAGGTACTCCTGAAAAGTATCTGGAGATAAAATCTAGAGAGACGGGTAAACAAATGAAATATATGTTGTCTCAGTTTGAGAGATATAAACATTATAATGGTAAATACTAGGGCATGGTGGGGGATACTCCCACTTATTTGGTAGTAAGAGTGCACCACTGTAATGGGTTGGATTTTCACAGTCTATATTACTGTCTAGAACAGGGTCGTAATTTCTCAGGTGCTTAAAATACAGATGTTAATCGTAAAGAAATTTTTTTCATTTTCACCATTCTGTAGTTTCTTCCCAACTTTTTGAGTTGCATATTCAATCCCATAGTTACTGTAGAGTTCTTATAATCTTATAATAACACCCCCTCCCCCCTCCCTTACCACTGGGTGTCAATGAAACTCTGAAATAGGAAACAGTGTGTTGTATAACAAAGAAAACTGCTTCAGATTAGAAACTTGTATTTATTACCCCTTAAATATAATTCGCTGTTTCCTTGCCACACATTAAAACATAAATTTAAACACGTTTATAAATACTTTATTTGCAAATGCTCTTTACCAATCAATGGTAGTGAAAATATCATATTAATATATCACATATAATACTTAACACATTAAAAATAAATACTGGTACAGTGGAATAAAAACATAATCTGTCTAATAAAGTTATTCTAAAATTTGTGAAAGGAAAATTTCAGACAGTAATGAGAATTTATTTTTAAAAAAATATCCATCAACTTTCTTTCACTTAAAACTGCCATTTTCGTAAAAATATCTTACAAATTTTCCATATATACAATGTTATTGCTTTCACAATTTCTGTTTATAAACTAAATTAGAAATCTATGATGTAAATACCCTGTGTGTAAAAATATTCAGAAATGAACAATTCAAAACATTTAACTTACATGTATTTTGGTTGTTTTTTTTTTTAAGACTGACTTCGCCCTCAATACAATAATGCATTTAACATACTTAAAAAATCCAATGAAAAAATGAATCAAGGAAACTCTATACATTTCATATCAATACAACAAAGGGTTTTATTGCAATAATGTGTACAATGTATCTCAAAAAAAATTAATAGCACAATTTCGAGATATCAAAATGTAAAGAAGTATTTTTTTAAAGTGTTGAATACAAGTTTTCCCTATAATTAACTTTTTATTTTGGGCAAAATTTCATTAACCATATTTAGAAAAATATTAAAGTGGCAGTAAATTTTCTCAATATTAAAATTCTGTTCCAAATGCTCCAGCTGGATGTCATATTTTATATTCATCTAAAATATTGCAAATCACAGTATAAAATATCACATTGATGTACAATAAGTCTATTTATCTAAATTAAATTTAACAAATATTGGAATGGTATGATATCATTCCTAAACAATAACTGATTGTCTGATTCATAAAATATAAATTTGAGTATAATCTGAAGGTAAGTTGAAGAACAATCAAGGTAAGCATACCTGCTAAGTCATTCTTGACTATAGCTTGCTTGTTTGTTTACTTTGGGTTTTAAGCCGATTTCTGCACATTTGGCTATTTTGCAGCGGCTTATTTATTATTGTTGGAAGAAACTGGAGTATCCCAAGAGAACTACCGACCTTTGGTAATGCAATTGGCAATCCTTGTCAATTAAGATAGGAGTCGAACATACCCGGCTACAGGTGAGACTCAAACTCACAATCTTAGTGATCATTATTTAGTAGTCATGACGAACTAACTAGACCACTTGGCCACCAAGGCCCCTTGACTATAGATGTGAGTCACATCAGAGAATTACATTTGTGACAAAATAAAAGTTTTTCACCAGTTTTGTGTAGACAAAATGTAGTTTCATTGAACAGAATCAAAATAGGAATAGTAAGAATGTTCCAAACAATAAGAATCCACATTTCTACAAAATGTATATAGTACTCTGTCTAGAATAAGACTATGCTTTTTTTAATTTGTTGTGTATCATAAAAATAGTGTGACGACAAAGTAGACTATGTCCAGTATAAATCTTGCCACCTGTTACAAATTTTGTTACTGTTCATCTTTTAATATAGTTATGACCGGGAAAAAAATAAATAAATCCTGCTTTTTTTAAAAAAAAAAACATTTGTAACAAAATACATTGAACCAAAAATATTTCTGGACCAACGTGCTTCCAAACCCCTAAAATAAATAAATAAATAAATGAATTTACAGTTCACCAAGCTGAAATTTTTAATATTTATTTTCAAAAAGCGAAATTTTGAAAGTTTTGTTTGCCTTACATTCTTTATATTGAAGCACAGTTAAAAACCTGTTACACTGACACTGTATTATCAGTAGCGAGCAATTCCTGAGAATTCTGAGATCTTGAAAGAAACAAGTACATGTAATAATATATAGTCCTAAAATAACTTGTTATCATCTTGCTGATTTTGTTTTTAGATACTGTGGATATCCTCTGCATGCAGTCTGCATCATTGTCAAAAATGATGGAACTCCAGTCTACAATATAAAATTTTTTAATCATATGAACAACCAACTAAGAGGAAGACAGATATTGGTTTGAATAAAGAGGAAGTTTGACTAACCATAAAACTGATTAACATCACCAATTCTGAATAATAGATTATGGCCTCAAATATGTGACCCTTAATTTTTGCAAAGAATAAAAACAAACAATATTCATAAACCAACTACAAACAAGCATTGTGATGTCTATTCCTTATTCAAAGGGAAATAACTCGAATTTCTTTAATATGACAACTGTCTTTGATGCCTCAAATTTTATAAGTTTTCTTTCTGTTAATTGTTAGTTCTTTTTATTGTTTTTTTTTTGTCACTGATGATAGAAATTTACTTACTTATTATTAATATTTAATTATGATTTTATACTTGTGTTAAAATTGTGATCTTTCTATTTTTTGTCTGAAGGGTTGTTGACAATATGCCATTAATTCACAGGTATGTCATGTATGTTAAATTTATCTTTCATTTCATTGTATTCGTCATGTTCATCATTTATTAATAACGTATATTGGATGTAACACATCATTTGATTTGTTAACTCTTTTTTGGTCTACACAATCATAGATTAAATTTTTCTTCCCTAATGTGATATCATCAAAGGCAATCCCTACATTTTAAACATAAAAACAAACATTGGAATTATATTTTCCTTTTCATTATATTATGATCTAGTACTGCATGTGTGCATTTATGGACTGACTGTATAATTTTTTGAATCTATGAAGAAATAACCTTAATCATTAGGTATACAGAAAATATTCTGTGTAGGCTGTTCTAAAGTGTGCTTAACATGCATTTAGGTTGTTTCAAACTGAAAACAACATTATAGCCATTCCTTATATTGGTTCAGCCCTTTTACTTTCTGTTCTTCATCTTAAAAGTTGCTATATGGTCTTCAACAATGAACCAAATGCAAAAACCTGATAGCCAAATCAATACATCACAAAGATCAAATAAAGTGTTATCTATATGTATAATTTCTAGAGTTATCCCCCCTATTTTTGACACAGGTTGAAATGTATCATAAAAATAAACTGCTCTATGATGTTAAGATGCAGCATAGCAATAACAATGCTCTTCAAATGCTATGATTTCATTCCTGCTATTGTCCATTTCAAGTTTAATGACAGGGGATGGGGATATTTTCAGACGATGTCTATATATTGTATATTTAACTTATTTGTCTGGATTTTGTGTCTTATCTCCTTTTATAAATGAATTGCACTGTTTGACTAAATCTCTTCTATTGTGTTATGCTAGTAATTCTGTAGATTAGTTCAATAGTGGACACAAGATAATATTTTTTAATTACACCTATGTGTGAGATTTTACCTTAGCCGCCCAATTAATCAGCCATGTTGGAATCATGCCTTTTGGATTGTCATAATATCGCATGAAAGCTAAAAATAAAATAATAATTTGCATATGAAATTAGAACAAGCAAAATATATGGAATAAATACCTATCAAGTAAACACATGGTATATATAAGTTAATATGGAAATTTATTTGAAGTTTTTTATTATAGAAGAAGATATAGACTGTAATAATAAAAAAAACTTTAATTGTTGCTCATTTTATTGTATTACAAGAATGACATTAACTTCATTGATAAATCGGATTAATGCCTAAATATTCCAATAATGAATTAATCTTAAAAGTTCTAAATTTTACAGCTGTAAATGTTTCTGTGTACCAAATGAAATGTTTCATAGTGAAGAGGTGATTCTGAATGAAATATATATAAATTTAATGTTTAAAATTTTTTTTATATCCATATAATATATTAATCTATTTAAATACTGTATTGAAATGTCATCTACACATATACATGTAACCTATTGAATATATGTAAAATTGAATATATGTAAAATTACTATAAAAGGACATGGTATGATTTGGACCGATATTCGGTCCCTTGAATTCCAAAATCAAAAAGTAATGAAATACTTAATCTCAGTCGGCTATCATAAAGTACTCTTAAAATGCTGCATTTTAAGGAACATGTTTTATTTTCAACAAGAAATGTCTGTGATACAATGTAGCTTCAATATGTTGTCAAAGATGGCTAATTTTGAAGAAATCAATGAAAAACACCAAATTTCACTCATTTTTGGACCTTTTGAATTAAATTTTTGATATGTGCAACGGTCTTGCCCAAAAAGATATTTCACTGAAATGTGTCTTTATGTAAGACAAACATTATATCAAAAAATCTTTTTTGGCAAGGCTGTTGCTCAAAGTTTTGTCCTAAATCTACTGTGAAAACACTCAATTTTCTTCAAATCTTTGATTTAGCAGACGTTCATGACGTCGCTTGTTCATTACGGGAAGGAATTTTTTCCACTGATTGATAGATTTTGAAATTTTGATCATTATACGATAAAAATAATACAAATTCGAATCTGAAATCTTAATTTAATTTTTCATGTCAGATGGGGCCAAAAAATGGCTGAAATCATACATGTACCATCTCCTATAGATAAACAACACTTAAAGGTGCTTAATGTACATATGAGCGACAGTGTCCGACCTGCACCTGTATTAGCCTTAGCTAGTTTTAGTTTTACAGTTAAAACAAGCAATTTTGCCTCTGCTATCTAAATTACGTACCGTTCAGTCTAATTTTGAAGTTCAAGCAAGTGGTCACCTTGTTGGTAATCATACTGTATTGGTTTGTATAGTGTGTTTTATACACCAAACTTTCAGGATAGATAAGGGGAGGTTTGGGTACCCATAAAACTGGTTTAACCCCACCACTGTCCAGTGTCTGTACCAAGTCAGACTATCCTGACTCTCTGTTGTGTTTATGTTTGTGTTTTGTACTCTTTTATGTTATTTCTTGTTCAGAGTTCTGTCAGTTGGGTTGCTTTGTTTGATTGGTATGTCATTGTTGACCTTTTGTGTTATCCATTTTGTTGTTTGTTTATTTGCACAACGATTATGAAATTCAAAGTAAAGCTACATTTGTAAAAGTACACGAACAGTAGATTTTTCGTGTTTTATGCAGAAAACACAAAGTTTTAATACCAGGAAATATACCTTTAGAGCCTACTTTACCATCAGTTGTTAGAACACAGCTTTGTTTATAATCGTCAACCCGTATAATACCACTTTTCTCAGGTATACTAGGACAGTTTTCACTCTGTGCAATCACTATCCACACTTTATTACCTTCATGTTCCATAACTCTCATCTCACGTTTATATAAATACTATTACAATGGTCAAGGTCACTTTATGTACATCTGCCTGTTTATAATTTCTTTTTATCTGACTTATTAACTGATAATGGTTATATATTACAGTCAAAATTCAGGAGCTCGAACTCAGACTGCTCGTACAGATTTTGACAGTCCCTTTGAGTTCAAGCCATAGAAATCCTGCAGTACATGTATTTGAAGTGGTTAAACGTATGTCAGATCAATTAAACTGACGTCACTTTTGTTTAATATAATCATAATATTCAGGAAAGCAAGAAGATGGCAATAAATAAGGATTTTTAGTCTCAAATCACTGATCCCAAAGTCTGTTAAAAATCGCAAATGTGTTGAGCAAAATGTTGGGCTTTAATATCAATCCAAAAAGATATACATGGATTTTGGAACAAAAATGTTAATCTGCTAGTCTGCATATATCTATTGCATAAAATCCAAGTACAATAGATTCCTGCTAATTGGATATCAAAAATGTCAACAAAAAATACTCCATTATCCAGGATATTCAATTAGACATAAACAACAATTCTGACAAAAATCAGCCATTCTTTCATTTTTATATACTTTATGTGCATTATAGTGTCCTATCTTGTGGCATATTTCAATCAATTGGCATTTATTTGAATTTTAAGTGAACTAGGTCATCTTACCAAACAAATATTTTCAAATATAATGAAATTTTCTTCTTGAAAGAAAATTTGTTGACTCAAGAAGCCATTTCTTGTACACAGAAACAAAAATATTCTATTATAATGACATTGTCATCAATGTTAGATGAAAATTCTATCCAAAAAAGGAGTATTCTTTTATCGGGTTTGCAAATATCCAATAAATTTATCCTAGAATAACTAAGAAATGGTTTGGTGTTTTGATATTATATCCCGATATCTTCCTTTATCAGATATATCCTATTTCATGGAGTCTACTGTATTATTTCCCCGATATCTTCCTTTATCAGATATATCCTATTTCATGGAGTCTACTGTATTCCATATCATTCTCTCCTCTATACATAAATAAATTGTTCATTTGGGTTTATCAAATTGTGATGGTGATCATAAAATACAGGTAATTGTATGTGAAAGTAATATGAATTAAAATCTATAATTCTTTCACCTAAAGAACTGATGAAACAATAGATATTGAAAAGTTTTTGCTGTACAAACGTTGACATGTAATCACATAAAAAAAAACATAATCCCTCATTTTTCTTATTACATCTCTTCATTTTTACATTTGTACAATGTAATAAACAGAATAATTAATCCTGAAATTCATATACCAAAAAATTGAACAACACTAATGCAAGTGTTTCACTCACCGACAGGTGCTACATATGGCCACTGGTGAATTTATGTAGTATTAAGGATGCTCGCTGGTCATGTTTTGGTCTTTTCGTCAGATTTTCGGAATCCTCAGGTTTTATCCATTTCTTAAACATGAAATTTTTTGCCCATGAACCCCCACTTTTTCTTTTATAATTTAATCATATATACCTTAAAATGGTATTTGACAAAATTTTATGAAATCCTTTTTATTTTTTCATACATCTTGAGTTGTCAATGCAAAGACAATGAAAAATCCAGAGAAAACCCATATCCTGCAAATTTTCAAGGTCTTATAGCTCTTAAATGAGCACATGAACCTATATTTTTTTCTTGCTTATTTGTTCACTATTCATATGTTCTCTCAAACTAAAACACCTATTTCAAATCCTATTTATTTCCTAGTAGACCAGCGATCATCTTAAGTTGTGCTTTTTTGTAAATTTCCGGTATTTTATAAAGGATACATCTCTGTTTGACATCGGCCATGGATAGTTTACATTCCAATAAATCACTTTTTTCCCATCTACTTCTGATTCATATAACTCTGGAAATATTTCAAAATGTCAACTAAAACACATTATTTCTGATAAGGTGTGAAGAAAAACAATTCTGCAATTTGACAACGGCATCTACACTTAACCTGTTACTGTCAAATCCTAAGTACTTTTTGTTTATTCACTGTACAATTCATATGGCTTATGTCATCTGAAGATAGTTTTATACTTCAAAGAATTGGAGAACTGCAGAATTATTATCATACAGAAACGAATTATTATCTACTTAACCCAAAATACGCACTCTGCAATATTGGTGGTCTACATAATATGAATTAATATTTTTACTCTGTCCATTATTTTACCTACGTTCTGTACACTTTTATATACTTACATAAAATATAAACAATTTTATAAATAACACTGTTCATACATTGTCATCTCTTAGCTGACAGTTATTAGCTGTGCTTGTTGTATACCTTTTGATTTCTAATTGTATTTTAATCACATTGAATCATTTGTAATCACTGTATGAAATTAATGTTAATTATTCTGCCCCTTGTGGGCACTTCTGATTAAGCAATAAAGTATTTGTTGTTGTTGTTGTTAAGCAATAAAGTATTTGTTGTTGTTGTTGTTGTTGTATGTATGAAAACAATTCTATCAGACACGAACCATTTTATTAATATTAAGGGATTTCCTGAAACAGCAGGTCAGGACTAGTACTTTGCATTTTCTGTTATTGGCTTCAGGGTTCTCACTAAGAATTTTTCATGATGAGTCCTGGGACTCATCATTTTTCAGAATGGTGAGTCCCAGCTGATTTTGATGAGTCCCAGGACTCATCGCCTCTTTGTTAACGTACACTCCTGCATGATTTTGACCATGGTAGGCCTATTGTACTATTGTTAAAGTTTAATTAAAATCATGTGCTGCCTTAACATACTGACAAATATAATTTGAAATTTCAAAAAAAAAAAAAAATAAAATAAAAAAATTGGACTTATGCAGTGGTGCTCCGAGCTTGGAAGAAAATTTCTGTTACAGATATGAGCAAAAAACTTTGCACCTTTTGACACAACTTATTTATTATTGCCATTTTATTTTGTATTATTTTTATTTATCTATAATCTTTACTATTATTTTTTCTCAAACATACTCTTAAAATCCTCCAATTGACATTGTTTGAACACCTTAATAATCAATATTGACAAAATTTCCTTTTTTGCATAGATAAGTCAAAATCCGCTAAATTTATTTTTAAATGAGGTCCACATATTGTTACCAGTCCAATTTTAGCGCGTCCAGGACGCATGTACGCGCCTTAGCGAGAACCATGGGCTTATTAAAAACTTGTCTTTTTTCAATGTAATCTTTTGTTATATTATACAAAAGTAAACAGCATAAAGGAATATACGATAAATTGTTAGATTATTTATCTTTAAGGTGGTACCCAACACTTTGACTAAAAAAGATTTGTATCGTTTAATTTTCATCAAATTTTGATGAAATATTTACTTAGACCTAGTGACAAAAATATAAAAATGTCAACAAATTTGAACCACACAATTTACGGGAAAATTTCAATGTATATATAGCAGTTTGACAAACACTAATTTTGATCGCTGAGAAGCTCAATTTCACTTTACTAATGGTATGTGATTAAAACGTTCAGCTGATTTTTAAAGAGTTAACTCCCTTGGGTGTTCTGTACCACCTTAACAACAAAACAATTGCAATGTATCAATTTTAAGATATATATCAATTAAATCTGGATCATTTTACTATCTTCAATCTGTCAATTTCTAAGGTCAGTGTTAAATCGTATAATAAATATTGACTTTTTTGGAAGATTTAGTGGTCATACATTTGTACCAGGCAAAAACTAGAATATGTACATCTCTATTAATATTCTAGACATTTAATCAACTGTTATATGTTTTTCTTAAAACAAACCTTGAGCGTAAGAGTCCCAGACTTTTCTATACTCTAGATCCATGTAAACTTCAGCAGAGACCTCTGGTGACACATCTGATAGGGTACCATAAATTTTGTATTCATATAAACCAGACTCCTAAAATGTAAATGACAATGTAAAATGATGTAGATTCAATGAAAATATGAAAAATTAATAATTTTGATGGAATAATTTATTTATTGGGGTTTTATGGCATATTCAGGATATTTGGTCATGTCATGGTAGCCAATTTTTATTGGTCGAGGAATTGAGGCCCTAGACAAAACCAGCTGCTACATGAACATATATATATGACAGAAAAACAGCTGGCAATCGTTGTCAACTGAGATTGAAGTTTAACACACTTTGCCATGAGCTGGATTTTGGGGGTGTTTTCACTTCCGAACACCACCTAACACTGAAAAAAACACCAAACTATAAGTAAAACATATAAAAATAATCATAATAATAAAAAATTATTTATTAATTAAATTATTTAAATTTATTTACAAAAATTTTACTTTTAGTGTGGATAAAAAATAAAACAAAATAAATATATGTAAAAAAAAATATGGAGGCGTACATGCAATATTTAATCATCTGTACATAAACTCTTCATTGAAAATAATTTTAACCCAACATAAATCATAAATATCACTTTTTTCCTGACCCCTCCCAAAGGAGAGTCAGTCTAAATGAGTAATCCTTCCACCCCAAAAATGGTAATGTTTGGAAAATTAATGTACCACTTAATATTGATATTTTTTATATCTTTTTTTTACATTTAGTTAATATTTTTTGTCTTTTTACACAATTATTCATTGTCAGTATTACAAACTATTTAGTATTAGCAAGGTTTTTGTTTTTTAATTTGTTTTGTATCCGTTGCCATTGCTTTGCTCAAGAGTGCTATAATCATTAGATATTTCACTTCACACATAAATTATTTTAATCTTAAGACTCAGAATTATTGTCCATCTATATTACAATAATGCTTATTAATACATGGCCTTTTTCATATTGCCCTTGTTATCAGCCTGAGACCTTGATATCGGCCCCAAGGGATAATATCAGTATAGGGCTGATAACAAGGCATATATGAAAAAGACCATGTACATGTATTAATCTATTTATCATATATTTTGCAACTACCCAGAAATAATTTTAATGCTAAATTCGATTTTCCTGTCTTCAAGCCAGTCTGTCAGGTTTTAAACAACACTGATGTGGTGACTGAATATAAAGTGCACATTCACAGTGCTACAGCTAGTAAACAGTTATTTTACTTTTAGTATATAAATGCAACTTCAGTTTCTGTGCTTTTCCCGAGATCTACAAAAAGTCCCTATTGGAAACTGATAAGAACATTTATGCACAGACGATTATTTACAGCTGAGCGGAAATAACGCAGATAGGGCTCATGAGAGGATTTAATAATTATCTATATTACCTTCTTCTGAAGGCCATTATTGTATATTATTTATTTATAATGAATGATTTTGTCCTAGACTCTACCATCATTACTTTTCATCTGAAATTTATAATACAGAAGCATGCAATAATGTTTAAACTTTTTTTGCGCAGCAAATGAGAAACCAGAGTGAGTTATCTTTTCCTAACCAATGTACATGTAGGTTAGGGAGATAATAAATTTGTCTCCCTTTAAGCCTCAGGACAAAAGGGAGAGAATGAAATTATCTCCCTTACCTACATTGGTTAGGAAAAGATAACTCACTCTGGTTCCTCATTATACATGTAAGTTATTTGATTGGAAAGTGAAACTTATATTATGATATCAACATGATCATTGTGTGGCAATTTAATAAATACTAATGATATATAAATTATTAATTGTATTTGATCATTTATCATATTATTGAAATGTAATATAATCGATCGCCTTCAACATGTTCAAATAACAACAAACACATATTGATTTCTTAAAAACATAAATTATTAAAAAAAAAAATATAACACCGTCAATTAAAATTAACTACACGTATGGCATCAGGGACCGAAAGTGATCCTGCCGATGCAAAAAAAAGTGATCATTCATACACCAACATATGTGAATGTAAATTAGGTTTTTGTACAAAATTAACATGTAATACACAGTGGTCCAGCAAGCTTAAAATAGAGGGGTGCAGCACCCTCCCTTTTCTACTGCACCCCTCTGCCCTCCACAATAATTATCATATAAAACACAGTAAAACACTTTTTCAATACACACAAAAAATTCTAAATTAAGTGAAATTGATTTACAGAGTACAAAGACACTAACAGAACTCCTATAAGGGTATTAGATAACTGAATAATTGATGTTCATGTTTGCCCTTTTCAGATCTGAAAACCCTCTGCCCTTTAATCCTAGCTGGAACACTGATACATGTAAATGTACATGTAACAATACCAAAGAGGATATTTCTTTAAAAAATTTTTTTAAAAGGCTCATTTAAAAGATTGATTTCAAATATTGACATTTTAAGTTATTATTTAATTCTGTCTAGTTCGTACATGTATCGTATTTTCATGACAGTTAATTGGGCCTAAAAAGTTTTTAGAGAAAAAAGCTGCACGAATACACAATAAAAGAATAACATGAAATCCACCTTAAATGAGCCTTTAAAAATATTTTTGATAAAACTTAAGTGAAATACAAAAGTAATTATTCACGTTATTTTTCAAAGTTTGCTTCCATTCAGTCTGTTCAAAGAGAGCTAATCCAGTTTCTTTTTTTTTTAAATCATTAAAAAAACTAAGTATAATAAAACAAGGTAATGATAATTGATTTCAAATTTCTTCAAGATAAAAAGATAGAAAATACGAAGAATAGTGTTTGTTCTTTTAATTTATTGTCAACTTAAGATGACTAACAATGAAATACATGTGTAAGAGTGGACAACATTTGGCATCCACAGAGGTTGGCTTTAACTTTAATTCGATTAATTTACATGCAGTAATATATTACGGTGCAAGTGAACTTATTTTAACAGACATGCAAGCGGTTTTATATTTAACAAATAATTTCCGTTAGGGGGTAAAACATTTTTGAATGCGCGCAAGTTTTCATCTAAATATCCCAAATTATGTGGGGTTTTTCCACCTGTGTAATTCTGACTCATTGTGAAACCTATAATTCACAATCATAACTAAACAAAACATAATCCATAAAGTCGTAAAAGTACAATCATGCATTCGCATAGACTTGGGTAAGAGTTCCTTTTGGCACCCCCATGTAAATTTTATTGGAAATTTATATATTTATTAATTGTTATGATTTAGATATCTGGAAATACATTTTCGATAATTTTATTGTGTAATTTAATAGTAATTACCTGGTACATATACATTATTCAGAGATAGTTTCATTTTGTGGGTACACTTTGGTAATGTCTTCTAAGAATTTCTCAAACAGGCTTGTTTTGTCAGTATACAAAGTTCTCCACATATACTCCATTAAATGTTTGTCAAAACTCCTTGATCTTGTATGTGTGGTTGGCAATTGTCTTTTAATACACCACCATCTATTTTCTATCAAATTTGTACATGCTCCACTCTCTGGGTCCACAAAATTTTCAGAGTGATTAACAGTTTCATGATGGTATCCTAATTTATCAAGATTTTTATATGAGGCCCAGCAATCAGTAATAATCGTACTTCCCTTTTCAACGTACTTTTCGATAAGCGGTAATAATGTATTCTTATCACGTTTTTCTACTTTTACTAGAAATATTTCTCTGGTCTGTCTACAAATTCCTCCTAGAACCCAATTACCATCAACAGCTCTTCCTCTGTTATATTTTCTTTTTCCGAACTTTGCCTCGTCAATTTCTACAATCAACCCGGGTCCACCGATCTTACTTGGTTTTATATTTTCAATGACGTAACAACAAATTTCTCTACAGTAGTTGTAATAATCTGTTACTGTTTCCTTTGAACTTTCTAATTTTCTTCGTTTTAATACACTTGGTCCAGGACCATCAGAATCTGATGCTGAAGAAATAGATGTTTCATTTATTGCTAAATCATACGGGAATTTCTGTACAAAACAGTAAATTAGTAAAATACTTTTTCTCAAAGATATATTAGAATTTTCAAACCATGTCTTTTTACGTAGTGGTACGTGATTTTTACCTTTCTTTTTACACTTTGGTTTGTGACACTGGAATCTAAATTGCTGTCTTTTTCTTCCTGTTCGATTTATACAGTATATTTTAGAAAGTACGTTTCCACAATTTCTACATTTAACACTTTTTGGCAGTAAACCAACGTTTTGGCAAAAGTCAACAGTTTTATTTTCATCACTTAGAATTTGTCCCAATCCAAATAAATTAAGTGTTTTATATTTACCACGTTTACGTCTTTCTTCAACTAATACCTCTCCTTCGCTATCATGACTGTTATTATTATCCGACAATTCATTATCCGTCTCTCCAACTTCCGTTGCATTTTCCTCAAGATTTTCAAATTCAGATGCAGAAGAAAACAAAATTTGACTCAAATCAAAATAAGATTTTAAACTCTGGTCCTCAGGCAAATCCTTACAAACTTTGCTCTGGCCACATTGAAGAGGCGAAGAAGTGTCAATTAATGAAAATAAGCTTTTACTAAGTTCATTTTCAGATTGTTCGACAAAATTAATGGTTGCACGCTGTCCACATTGAAACGGAGATGATTCATCACTAGTATCATTACCACAGTGCAAATTTTTATAGTTTACTCTTTTCCTTTTCCTTAAATTTCGTTTATTTCCTACAGCGGCACATTCAGGATCCGAAGAATCCGCCATTTACATCATGAAGAAATTAAACACATACTTTTATCGGTAATAATAAAGTCTTTTTAGAGAAAGCGCACTGACAACGTTGATACTCACGTGATAGGATAGATAAGGAGGTTTAATAATATTTTTTAGCGCTTTGCAACCAAAGTTGTCGTAGCCGAATGGTTAAGGCGTTGGACTACGAGTAGTGACGGAGCGAGTTCGAACCTACCTGTGGCCAAGGATTTTCACAGAGAAATATGTAAGCTTTGATGTGTACATCTTCAATACAATGTAAGGTAATACTAATAAAATAGAAATGAATGCAAAGTATAACTAAATAGAAATACGGCATATCAAATTAATAACGTGAAATAGCAGAGAAGCAAAAAAAATGTAAACATAACGTAAACTTTTTTATTTCATTTTTTTTACGTATACCCCCAAAAAGCCATGCCCCAGTTTTTCTGATACGCCCCTTAAAATGAACCCTTTCATAATCTTTTGTAATCGGGCCAATATAACATTTTTTAGATGGGGGTGCCAAAAGGAACTCTTTCCTAGACTTGAACATGATGCTAAACTCACTTCATTATACATTCTATAAATCGTAACCCCGTGACTTTCTGTAAAAAACTCCCATCCCTCAACCTGAGGCTCGTCGAGTTCCTTCATTAACATTGCAAAGTCATCGTCTGTAAACATTTTCTGGTGATTGTGTCAAGTCCTCTGCAACAAAAAAATATGTTTTACAATGTCTACTTTTCCTTCTTGTTAGTGAAATCCTGTTGAAACTCGCGTGTTTTTGTTGACATCTGTATTTACTTCCGGTGGTAATGAAATTATAATCTCAAAACATGTTCGGTACAAACTTGTACATTTACACTGTACGGTAAAAAATGCAAGCACTTATATACTTGCATTTTTTACGGCCTAACAATTTTGGAATTTGGTATAAATTTGGATGATAAATGACCAAAATATGTTGAGAAGTATATAAATTCCCTTTATTAATACATAGTTGGGTATAATAATGAATTTCTAAAATATTTCATCTCCAAACATGTTGATATTTTGTGTAACAGGAGGAGGTCAGTGTAATGGCCAGTATTTCGTCCCTATTCTATCATCGGGATACCTGATGTCAGATTGTGGCTGAACAAAGACATAAATTCAATATAAGACAATATTTTATTTACAAATATACATGTACAACTATCTAGCCAAACATAAAATAAGTAATTCCCGTTGTATTTTAGAATTTAGTTTAAAGTACCAAAGTAATGCAAAAAAAGAACTCGGGTGGAATCTATGGATTCCTGCGAGCTGATCTCTAATTTAGACTGCAATTGAAGTGTACAAGAAAGGTGGCAGTAATGTCGGCTCGTACACGTGGAGAGTTTTTTTTTTTTTTTTTGAAACACGTGGAGAGTGGTCTTCTCTCCACCGCTGCAACTCCTGATCCAACTGACTGGGAAGTTTTTAACGTCCTTGACTACCTATTTAGGACGAAAGATCCATGTTGAGATAAAATCTTATAGCTTTCTCAGATAAATTTAAAGATAAGGTATGGAAGAAATTTTGAATAAAGTAATGTTCATAAAATATTAAACAGATTTTATAGTTAAATACTTTAACATTTAAACAAATTAAGCTACTTTACATTTTAGTGTGTTTAAATCGAATTAAACTTAAAATCAACATATAATTAAGAAAAGATTAATCTGAACGTAATAAAGGGAGACTAATCAAATCAACATCCATTACATTCCTCCCTCCTTTAAGACAATTGTTTATTAAGTTGATATTTGGCAAAAGAAATATTAAAAATGGATGTATTTAAAAAAAAAACAATAAACAACAATATAAATCAATGCAATTAGACAGTTAATAAATGCTACTTCACCATTATGCCATAAATATACAGTCCAATCATTGGAAAAGTTCATCACTATATTATCATCCAGGAATTATTGGCGAACACGCATTAAACGTAGGTCCTCTAGAGAATAATTGTTCCATAGACAAAGGACACAGTAATAAGAATCCATGAAACGGAACTTATCTGTATGGTTCAAGTTGTACCAGGTATAGCCACCACTGTTCATCTCACGAAAAACACTTTGAACTGGTGTTTTCGGGTTCTAAATAGTCCATCGTTGTACATTGTACCAGGTATGGTCCACCATTGTAGATCTCACGAAACACATAAAACGTGTGTTTTCGGGTTCAAGATGATCCGACGTTGTACCAAAAGCAAGAAAAATATTCTCATTGGAGAAAGGCTTACTTTATCAGCTGGTTCAAGTTTTCTCTCCATCTAGCTGACAACCTATTGGTTTCTGCCTTGACTAATTAAAGTCACAATACAAACTAAACGAACTCAGTCTGTTCAGAAAGGTTAAAATCCAAAACAAATGAGCAAACTCATCAATAAACCAATTCGAACTAGAAACTAATCATCAAACTAAACATACCTACATCAAAAGAAATAATCACAAGTATCTTAAACAGCGTCATTGAGAAGTGGCAATGATAACAATCCGGCTCAATAACGAGGCCACTAGAAGAGACAAATTGATTCTCAACTTGAATTTAAATATAATAAACTGTCAAAATAAATTAAAATACTAAATACTAGTATGCAAATTAAAACTCATAAAACATATTATATCTCAACTTCAACTAGCTCAAACTTGCAACAACAAAATTGCTCTGTACTCTTATCAAAGTAATCAGATGAAAACCTATCCATATCAGACTGAGTACCATTTTTAACTCTCTTGAAAACTTTATGTGACTTTTTGACAATATTATTATCAACTGTAGAAGAAAAGCGTTTTTCTGGTAGACTCGGATCTATTGAATTGATAGTTTTACAAATTTTATTGGGACACTTAGCTCTGATATGCCCAAATAATGAACAATTAAAACACCTTTTCACCTTGGACCTCTTGTAAACTAACTTTTTAACAACTTTAACAATTTCATCGAAACCAGATTTCAAACAATAAGTCAGATCAAAATTATCTTCACTAATCTTAATTGGATTTGTAACAGCATCAATTGACATATTGACAGACTCATACTCCGCAGCCAAAAATATAGCAGCATCAAAGGTATCAGGGTGCTTAAAAAGGACAAATTTACCCATTTCCTTCTCCAATTTTCAAATAAAAAGATCCTTAAAATAAGATTCTAACTGATGAAAATGATTTGGATATGAACGATGACACAAAAGTTTAAATCGATGTCCAAAATCAAACACTGATTCATCTTGCATAATGTTACAATTCTTCAACTGAAATTCGTGAAAAGC
Source organism: Mytilisepta virgata (assembly GCA_028015205.1). Classification (NCBI taxonomy): domain Eukaryota; kingdom Metazoa; phylum Mollusca; class Bivalvia; order Mytilida; family Mytilidae; genus Mytilisepta; species Mytilisepta virgata. The sequence continues at coordinate 35,957,980 of CM051510.1, read as the reverse complement.
AATCCTCTCCTCAGGATTAAAACGTTGCAATAATAATTTTTTAAGGAAAATGTAATTTTGAAGCTGAGTAGGAGTAAGAAAACTGTTTGTGCTTCTCCTCTCAAACTAATAACTAACTGACAAGCCATTTCAGATAAATTCCAGTTATTCCATTGACTAACAGCCTCAAACTGAATAAAATAATCTTGCGCATTAACACTAACACCAACACCATCAAAAGTACAAGGTTTCTGCTCAAACTTATTCATTTTGAAAAACAAAATTTAAACAAAATCAAAAATAAATTTCAACAAAACGTTCAAACCAAAACTGAGGGATCAAGTCTTCTGGTCATGGCACCATTTGTAACAGGAGGGGGTCAGTGAAGACACCTCCCGGGACGTGTGATGGCGAGTACTTTGCCCCTATTCTATCATCGGGATACCTGATGTCAGATTGTGGCTGAACAAAGACATAAATTCAATATAAGACAGTATTTTATTTACAAATATACATGTATAACTATCTAGCCAAACATAAAATAAGTAATTCCCGTTGTGTTTTAGAATTAAGTTTAAATTACCAAAGTAATGCAAAAAAAGAACTCGGGTGGAATCTATGGATTCCTGCGAGCTGATGTCTAATTTAGACTGAAATTAAAGTGTACAAGAAAGGTGGAAGTAATGCCGGCTCGTACACGTGGAGATTGGTCTTCTCTCCACCGCTGCAACTCCTACAGTAATCCTTGTTGAGATAAAATCTTATAATTTTCTCAGATTTAAAGATAAGTATGGGCAGCCATTCGGGCAAAAATTAACAAAAAAAATAAAAACAGACGATAAACTGAAAACAGACACAAATTCTGAAAACAGACACAAATTTGAAAAACAGACAAAAAATACAAAAACAGACATAAATTTTACTAACAGACAGACGACTCAGTAAGACAGACAAAATATGAAAACAGACACAAATTTTACAAACAGACGTAAACTTAAAAAAACAGACACCAAATTCAAAAACAGACGTTTTTAAGGGTTATATATATTTAATACTTCTATATATAAAAGTTAATTATTAAATTTTTGTTTTCACCTTTTTGCTAATATAATATGAACCAATTAAGCTGTTAGAATTTTAACAAACATCTATACAAATAAATACAATCTGGTTTAATAAATCAAACATTTTCATAGTAATTAACTTGGACACACAATAATTTTGATTCTGGTTCATTTGACAGGGGAGATAATAAAAAAAATTTTTTAATTTAATACTCAAGACAGGTTTTTATCCTAAAACTTGGAACACAACAAGTCCTTGTGAACAAACCACAGGGGCCCGACTTCTGGAAATTTATTTATTTTTTATTTTTTGTTGTTGTCTTATTTCATGAATACTTTTAATAAATATTCACTGTAACAACGAATATTCTGCGTTTATTATCAATATGCTATACACTATCCACGTCCTTATACTAAAAAAACCTAGGATTTTTTAGTATAAGGACGTGGATAGTGTATAGCACATTGATAATAAACGCATAATTCGCGTTGTTATAGTAAATGTTTATTAAAAAGTACTCATGAAATAAGACAACAACAAAAAAATAAAACAAAAAAGAAATAAATATCCAGAAGTCGGGCCCCTGTGGAACAAACGACCATTGTTTATTTAGAGGAGGGGAGAAGGTCCCTGTGATCAAACTTCGTAATCAATTTCTTATTTCTTTGTTTGACCGTGTTAGATAATTACTTTTGTATTTTTATAAAAGAAAGGTGAGATTGCTCAATGCTCTACTATTCAGTTATATTATCATATTTATTTTTAAAAAGATTCTTAATTAATCTCTAGTTTCAGGGATTTGACATTATTTCATAGTTTTACAGGGGGAAATGTTTTCCTCTGGGACATGATCGCGTGATGAAACATCCTTTATAAATGCATGTTGAAACATGCTCTTAATATCGGTATGCAGTCCATGTTTTTCGATGGGAAACCCCAAATATTGGTCCGATCAAATTCTAAAAGAGGAGGTGCACAATGCCATCATGGGATGAAGATTCTCTGAAAGTTTCATCAAATTCCATTCAGTGGTTTAGGAGGAGTTGCGGATACAACAGTCGGAGAAACGGACAAGCGGACGGACGAACGAACGGACGGACGGACACAACGAATAGTATAAACGCCGCTTTTTTCAAAAAGCGGGGGTAAAATTATGAATTTCTGAAACATTACATGGACATACAAATTGATATTTTCAAACACAAGGGGAGACTTGCAATAATCTCAATAGAATTAAAATATACAAACTTAACTTCTTACTGCACTGAATACTCTACATATTCATAGGTGGAAAAGATCAGTAGTTTTCATACCCAAATGTTACTCAAAAGATAGCGAGTCATGAGACCAAAATTCCGTGGAAAAGACATGTACCATGTGTTCTACCAAACTATCTGCTATCTGATCACCAGCAGTTACTGCAAAATTACTTTAAATATTTCTTTAAAATATCAAAAATGTTTGTTCAGATGGATTGTTAACACTGAAAAAAAAAGTCGTCAAATTGATTGACAAAAGCCGTCAATCTGATTGTCCTCCAGACGACGACCCAATGAATCAAATTGATTATTCGAATAATCTTATTGATTGGACAATTAATCATGTTTGATTAATCATTTCATTGTGTTTGATTAAATGAATAATCAAAATGATGATTCTATCAATCCACTCCGATTAAATGAATAATCAAAATGATGATTCTATCAATCCACTCCGATTAAATGAATAATCAAAATGATGATTTTATTAATCCACCCTGATTAAATGAATAATCAAAATGATGTTTATATTAATCCACTCCGATTAAACGAATAATCCAAAAGATGATTTTATTAATCCACCCTGATTAAATGAATAATCAAAATTATGATTTTATTCATCCAATCTGATTAAATGAATAATCAAAATGATGAATTTATTAACCCACTCCAATTAAATGAATAATCTAAAAGACGATTTTATTAATCCACTCCGATTAAATGAACAATCAAGAAGACAGTTTTATTAATCAACCCTGATCAAATGAATATTCAAAAAGATGGTTATATCAATCCAATTTGATGAGTATGTAGATCAAATTGACTGATGAATGTACGCAAAAATTGGTCAGGCATCAATGTTTGCAACATGTTTCTAAACTCACAGGCCTTAATGTATCAAATTATGTAACATGTATGTTTCCTTGCAGTGTTCCAAAATGTTTGGCTAGTGTTGTATGTTATCATCTTCAGTTTTATGCTTTATTTATATAGATCAATTGCCTCTCACAGCTATTTTGATTTTCACTAACTGTGAGCTGCCTTTGACTTGCACTCAATGTGAGAAAACTTCCAGTTACTTGTCAAATATTGGCTTTTTTTTTCTTGGTATTCTGTTTCCCAAATCAGAAATCAATAGCGGGCTCACAATATTTTCAGACGACACAAAACAGGTAATGCCATGCTCAGTTACATACCAAGTCGATTAACCTATTATTGTTAATAGTAACATTATTTGGTAGACTGTTATTATAAGTAATTATATCAATCGCATGAAAGACAAACAAATACAGACTTTAAGAAACAATATTCTTTAATTGATTTGAAATTAAGAACCCGTATATACATATATATTTTTAAGGTTTTCAATTGTTTTTAAAAGAAATACAAAACAACAATATTTATATAAAAACATTAATAAAAAGCAATTTGAATCATTTGGGTCGAATCATTTATACTATATCAATCTCAGAAACCAAATGAACAGTAGGTAATAACATACATGTTAATAAGTTTGCATGAACACTGTGTCTTGCCTACAGATGGCAAATTCAAATAAGTTTCGGTTTGGTATATAAAGCAATAAGTATAAAGGACAATTAAATATTTGTAACAATTGAAGGATGTTTCAGATTGGTAAGTAAATGCTGGTAAATCCAACCATTGTTATGCAAGAATAGTGCTAGTAAAAATAGATAATGTAATAAAGAAAATCAGCATTAATTTTATAAAACTAATTCCTTAAATAGGGGGAAAAAAATAAACAATTACAATGTCTTGAACAATTCAAAAACCTGTGAAAAAAATAATGTTTGTTAAAACAAAATATCCCTCTAAAAATCTAATATTAAACTTATATTTAAAATTTATCTTTTATTTTAATTTTTTAAAAATTGTATCAATATAAAGGCAAATTTTAAGTAAAATGAAACAGATCAAGAAAACCATTTAAGAAAAATATCCCACAACAGTGAAAATGGTTCATTATACATTGTACCATCATTCCTAACAGCATTAAAAAAAAAAATTATCAAAGCAAATGGTTTTCAAATGACAATTTTATGGATGAACAACAATATACCATAAATGCATCAAAAGATTTATAAACAAACTTGAATCAACACAAAATAAGAAAAAAGTTCAAGGACAGAACTGACACAAAGATGAAATATCCCTTTGTCTCATCCTCATTGACATATATTGCAGTAGAAAAACAAAATATAATAAAAACATTTAACTATCAAAAATCAAAACCATGGTAACATGCATGGTATCTAGAAAAGGCACTTTGAAACTAACAAGTGCCTTCCCTGGATCAAATTTATCTTAAAAAATGAACAGCAAGAACAATGATCACAATTCAATGTGCACAATCTCAAATCCTTAAACACGAGTTGTCTTTCCCAATTTAAATAGCAAATTAAGGGAAAAGTTTCCAGCAAAAGTTATTGTTAGTTTGAAAATATATATATGCTATTAAGTGTTTTTAAAAAAATAGAAATATTGAGACACAATTATATGATTAAAAAGGTCCAAAAATGTTTATGAACAGGACATGCACAAAAATAGTTGTATCTGCCACACACTAAATAAATTTGCACAAAAATGTGAATAAATAACATAACAAATAATCTTCAATTCCAAAATAAGACTTTTGACAGGTATTCTTTCACATTGGGTATTTATTATAAAATGAATTGAGATTGTTCAAACAGAATAGCACAAAAAGTAGAAACAAGTTATAAAGCTTGATTAATTTGTGCCATTACATTTCGAATTTTTTTATCGACTAAATTCTCGTCATCAAGGCCAAGAAATACTTTTTGTATCAGCAAAAGAGATTTGTTAAGTTCTTTAGGATACGCTAAGTTAAAACAATATATAGCCATCAAGAGACCAGTAAATGCTTTTAAAAAGTTACTACACTGAAAAACAACAACTCCTTCAACAATTAGTTTAAAGCTGTTCTTTTCAACTGCTAAAACATCTTTTTCGTAGCATATGGCAATTCGAGCTGGCTGAAAAAAAAAGAAAAGAGTACTTTAATAACAGCTAATACATTTATCAGTACAGATGTATGAACAAAAATATGTGTCTCACATGTGATTAAGCAAACATAATGGAAAATCAGCTCTCATCAAAATGTATCAACCTAGTTGGCATAGAAAGGCTAGATGCTGAGCAATTGGCTATATAAGAACAATATCACTGACAAAGAAGAATGTTGACTAATCACCCCAATATAAATGCAAAATTGTTTGCTTATTGAAATTGGTAAAAAAAATGCCGGTACCACAACATACTTGCTGGAAATGTTTGGGCAACTGATGACACTTTTTTTCCATTAATGTGCGACACCTTCTTTAAGACTTTGTCTGAATTTAATATAATTGTGGTATGTTTTTCCTTAAACTACTTGTCTTTCCCCTTTTATCTGTTAATTTATTAATATATCTGTATAAATTTTATATCCTCAATTATCATTGGCAAGACATCTTATAAATACATCAGAAGGTCTTGGTGGACAAGTAGGTCTAGATAGTTGACAACCTATCATGTGCAGAGCGCACAGACTTATCACATCTAAGTATGGAATCGCACGAGGGTGATCCAATAAAAACAAGGTTGCTCATACCATATGTGGCGTGTTTTGTCAGTTTCGTGAAAAAATCAGTGATTCTCTCCAGGTCATATGTTTTTTTTTGGTTAACCAATGAATCTGACGCAATCAATTAAATCACTATAATTACATTTGAATTAATGCACTGTTTTATAATATTACCTCTTCACTTGTTTGATATTCTGCATCTGTTTTCAAGATATCTTGAATATTTTCTCTTAACAGGCATGGTAGGCACAAAATTGCACAGCAATTCTCTATATCTACAAAAAAATATATAAATAACATATCTTATCCATTATTACTGTATTTATTATAATAAACACCTCCCCCTCCTGTCTGTCAAAACTTTAATTGTGAATATAACTAAAAACAAAAACATCATATTGAAAGTAGAAAAGTAAAACTGCAACAAAAGTCTGCATTTAACTTAAACAAATGTTAAAATATAAGATGTTATTCTTAACATAAAATAATAACATATTTTCTTACATTTTCTTTCAACTTCTCCTCTCAGATCTTTGATTTTTCTTTTTAGCTCATTCCCAAAGGAGGCTGCTTTCCTATTTTTTGTTAAGGCATCTATTGCTTGAGAATATTTGCACAAGTTTTCCTCAATCGTTTTTGTCACCTCTCTACTGGCAACCTTTGGTCCCAGCCTCAAAAACTCCTTGATCAGCTGAAATAATAAAATAATAATATCAAAGTTGTGAGGTTTTACAAGTATTCAAATTTGTGCAATAGTTCATTCATTTTTTTACAGGTGATATAGTGATGAATAAACTTATGGTGGGTTCAGATGTACATTAATATATAATATATATCGAAAACACTAGTCATGTGTCAGACATGATAACTTATCAGTGTGCCTTATCCAAAACATAGTATGTTATATATAATGTATTGTGTTAAGATGTAAAATGTATTCAAAATGTTAAAGCTGATAGCATAAAAAATTGTTAATATTCTTTAAATGCAGTAAAGCCTGTATTCAATGGTCACCACTAGGACAAGGAAAAAATGGCTGCATAAGACAGGTGACCTTCAATTGAAGGAAGCAACTTATCGACAAATTAGGATTTTCGGTTCCGGTTCGTAATGATCCAGATATTATCGTAACCGGAAACAAAATAATTCCAAAACAATGCAGTCCTTTTAATATGACATAAGGGCTGTTCCACTGAATCATACATAGAACCTATGAAACATCCTTTCAAAACAAGGTTGACAACCCTAGTATAAGAAATGTGCATAATTAATTCTGTCCAAGTAGCTAAGGATATCAAAATTCTATGTGATAGTGTTCATACCTCAGGAACTGATCCAAGCCACGGATACTGAACAAGCACGTCATTTACATTTTTTTGTTCTTCAACAATCATCTTTCGACGATGTGACAATGTCAGGCCCATCCTTCTGTCCACTCCTTCAATATCTTTTCCATCTTTTTTTTTATGTTCCTTTTGTAACCAAATTATGTGGCTTTGTGCTGTTTGTTCATCTTCGGATTCAGGACATTCAGGCAAATAATTAACCAAACCCCATGTCAAAGATACTGTACTAGTTTCTGTCATTTCTTCAGTAGAAATTTTCTTCTTTTTTCTCGATGCAATTTCAGGAAGAGCCCCATCAACTCTTCTCCTTGAATTTTGAAATTTGACTTTCAGCCTGTCCTTCCATAGTTCCTAAAATGTTTGGTAAAAGTCAAACTCAACATCTCACATTATTTATAGGTGATCAAGTGCTTCTTAATGTGAAATACAAACAATTTCATTTCATAAGTACGACTTAAATATTAAAATAGGTTAAGTTAGGTTTTGGGGTATACATCCAATACCACTTTCAAAAAGATTTCAGTTGTATCATATCAGTTAAATTTATTGGAGGAATCCAAACAACACAGAAAAACTCACTGACCTTTTATGTAACAGACAAATTTTATCACATAAGACCATGTAGTGTAAATGTGACATAAGATTTACTTAAAATTGAATTTAAAGATTGACATACCCTAGAGTTTTCCACACCTAGGCCCTCATTAGATATTAGATTTGGAAATTCTCTAAATATTGCATCAACTATGGCATCGTAACGCTCTGATGTTGGGTAGCTGAAATTAAATAGAATGATGAATAAAATCAGTCTTTGTTGAAGAAACTTCCATCACCAAAACACATAAAAACCTCAAGACTTAAATTCTGATATTTTAATTCTGCTATTGCAGTTTTTAAAAAAAAATTGATTGTAGATTTTGTGTATTGTTTTACAAATGTATAATGTCATTTTAGTTTCCATATTGCAATTGCCGCACATTTCATTAGATGAGACTGCAGACTAGTAAAAGTTTACACATCAATAAACTCATCAGGTGATGGTGTATTTATGTCTCTGTATCACAGCATGGCCACACACTGTATTAATCATGCAAGATGAACAATTTTTTTCATCGTTATTCTAAAATGGAATTGTAAGAATTAAATATGATTTTGTATTATTTTATGGATGTGTAAACTTGGCCTTTCACTCATAAACTTTATATCTTCTGTTTGTGAGTGATGCGGCTGAGTTTACACATCGATAAAATCCTACAAAATCATATTCAATCCTATAATATCTTAATTATTGTTCAATATAAAGAGGCAGCATATGGCTCAGTTTTATCTCCCTTAAAAACACTCACATTCCTCCTTCGTATGATGTGACATCTTGGTATAAACCAGTCAGGATATCCCTCCTGTCTTTACCAGTCAATGGTTGTTGATTCTCCAACTTCATCATTGTAGAGACTGGAATGGTATGATTGGGAAAACTATACACCTTTGGCCATTGCTTGACTTTCCTATATATAATATGAAAATAAATATGTTTATTACATACATTTACCAAGTTTTTAGGTTTATAAAAAAAATGTCACCAGTGAAATTATGGATAAATGGAAGTTATATTTTTTTCAAATTTACATTAAAGAAACATAATGTCATTGGCTCCATGAAATTGCTGTTTCATGCAATGAATTTATTTTAGTAATGATTCCTCAAATTTTACTTAAAATTGACTGATAAAAACAACAAAGGTTTTGTATGCCAATAATGTAATAATTTTATATATTATGACGTCATCAAAAAAGTTCATCTACATGTAAACTTTTTTGTTGTCATGGATATAGCCTATGAGAAAGCTTTAAATCGACAATACAGAAATTATTAACAATCATCAAAAATATTATGACAAGTTGCAGTGTACATGTATTTTAGGAAAAATGCCAAATTTATATTACCTTTTGGTGTAACTTGATGGTGAAGTATTCTCTGGATTAGATATACTGGTAACTGACCTGTTCAATTCTGGATCTTTTAAACTTCTTCTAGATGTGGGTGTTACTAATCTTGGCAAATCCTCATCTGTTACTGGTGTTACTGATCTCAGTGGTAATGGTGTTGATTCTAAGGATGCAGGTGTCAGGGGTCTTGATGGGGTATGTTCATTAACTGGTGTTTCTGATCTTGGTGCTGGAGAATGCGGTGATGTGTCAGGTTCAAGAATAACTCTAAGTTTTGTGTAATCTACTGTACTCAATTCCTCCGTTGAATCCAAATCTATAAACTCTTTCACTTCTGCATCAAAGTATTGTATGTAAAATTTCTTTGTCACTAAAAACTTTTCCCTAATTTCAGTTTCAATGTCATGTAAATACGGACCAGCTAAGCACTTTTTTGTCCTATTTTCACACGATATCACAAGTTTGAACATTATGCCTATAAAAAATATATACAAGTACATGTATGATGCAAAAGTTCATTGTTGACTTGCTCACAATAAATATAAAAAAAAAATTAAAACAAGTACAATGTTTATATTACATCACAAAAAATCTAAACTATATTCACACCTTATGAGACATAACCTTTCTGGACATTTTTAATTCATGTGAAATCATCTTCAGGTATAATGGGAAAAGTGACCTCTTAATAAAGGTGACCTTTCAATACAGGCAATCACATAGGCATGTTTGACTGTAAGTAAATGTAATTGTAATTTAAGAATTTTTATCACTTGATAGCAATTGTTTTCCAAGGGTGAACCTAGGATCCCCTTTCTGAAAAAGGGGGGGGGGGGGATTTTTCCAAATAATGATCAACCTGTTCATGAAAAAAAAATAATGTGCCACTTTTTTGGAGAAAAATCTGGATTCATCCTGAATTCAATTATATTTTTTGCCCATTTGTCAATCAAACACTGATAACATTAACTCTATTTTTAAAAACAATTATTCGGTCAAATTTGCTCCATGTGATGCTATGTTAATCGAACAAAAATGCTGCTAAAATAACAATTTATATTTCATAATCACAGCTAATAAATCTCCATTGCCTATTCTGTACATTCCTAATGTACATGGCTGAGTTATCGTCTTCAAATCAATCAATTCATAATCATGACTTTCCCTGACAATATGCGCATTCATATGCCTCTTATATTGAACAAATGCAAGTTTTTTACCTAATATTAAAACAGTCCCATTAATAACAAAACACTGTTCAATTTTGCAAAACCTATAATTGTTTCTGTCATGACCTACTACAAGACAACAACCAACAGTATACTTCACCGAACTATATTGTACAGATTTGCACTGAAAAATATTTGTTACATTTTGTGTAAAAGGCTTCAAAAGCTCTTTAATTCAGTTTTGTAATAAAACAATGGGAATCAAATCGCCCCCTACTGTTTCGGTAGCACTACTTTTAAGAAAATCTTTGCTTTCATTAGCAATACATTGGAGATTCTGATGCCTTGTAGCAAGTGACTTGCAAATATTTTTTTTACATTTTGTTCTCTGTGCAAGTTCCTTAAAGTAACTATGTTTTGCTTCAAAACGCAAGGTTTGTATGTGCAACAGTGGACCAAAACGTAGAACCTCATCAGGATAATGTAACAAAAAATGAAACTTTGGCTTCAAATTTTCCTCTGGAAATTCTTGACAAAAAGCTTCCAAAAAATCTTCTATTGCATCTTTCATAAATTGAACCTGGTACTTTTTAATAGAAGGTGCACAAATACAGTAAACTACATCTTGTAAAAGCAGTAGTACTTCCCATTTTGCATCGCCAATAGGAATTTGGTCAGAAATCATAATTGGTAGAAGACGAAAAAAACACCAACACTGTGAAGCAGATTGACTTATTTTGAACTTAGCCAATGTTGCAGGTACAGGTCCTGGTTTATTTGTTTTATCAAAGTCTGAATATTTCAGGCCGTTGATTTGTTCATTTAAAAAATCTAAAGTGAAAAAACCACTTCTAACAAAATAAGTTGTTACCAATTTCATAACATAAGGTACCACACCTTCAAATAAATCATGAGCTATATCAGATGGTAGTCCACCAACCACATGAAAAAAATCTAGATCGTTCAAGGTTGAACTATATTTAATACCATACACACTTGACAAATTTACATCATTTGCTACCAATTCAACTTGCTGAGTATACATCTGAACTGTTCGCATTGGTAAGTTATAACAATCAACTTTTCTTTGAATCTCATTTCTAGGCAAAAAACAAAATCTACAGTACCTCTGTGTGATAAAGCTTTCAACAAAGCCACCAAATGAATGTGCCCCTAAATTATCACAAATGACTGCAATTATAGTTCCATAAAGTGTTACATCCCCTTCAGGACGTTTAATACATATACCTTCAGTTTCAAGAATTTTCAGGTCATGAATAAGTGGAGCTAAAACTGTTGAGTAACCATATTGTTTCAAATCAGATCCTTTTACAAGAGCTACCAATTGTATAGTATTTAAATGAGACCTGTATTTTGGTGGAACATTGGCAAGAAGCATATAAAATCCTCCAATTTTGTATTGTTTAACAGAATGTCCTATTGGATTTGTCACCGTAAATTCATCAAAAAACAAAAGTATTTGTAATGCAGTAGGATCGTTAATAAAAAGATCATTCTCACTAAAAATTGTACCATCACAAATGTCTCGTAAAGTGTCATCGTTAGATTTGTGGTTATTTAAAACATAACTTAACACATCATCATGCCTCAACACCATTTGCAAGGAATTTAAAATGGGAACATATTCCATAGAATGTGATTTACCATTTCTACCATATCCTAATATATATTCAACTGGCTTTACCATGTTCATTTTTTGTTCAACATACTGGTTGAACCTGTAAGCAGAATTGAGGCTACTACATGCATTTTCAACACCAGAATCTTGAATCATTGTGGTTTTTATAATTTTAGCTAAATCTGCATCAACACTATTCTCTTGTAAAACACTCATGACATTTTGTGTCACCTCTGCTTGGTGTAAAGATATCAAATTACTTATTTCATCTATTACTAACGATATAGAATTTGCAGGTAATTTACATTGCTCTTTAAGTGTTAAAAGAAACATTGCCAGTTGTTTACAAAAATCTGGTCTTTTTTCAGCATTGCACAATGCATTGTGCTCTTGCATTTGTTGTTCATCATCATCATCATCCAATTCCTCGATTACCTCATGTAAGTTATTTAAAACATTAGGGTCTTTCTGAGCTTCCCTCAACAATGACAAGTGTTCACTATAAAAAGTGGAATGTTTCCTCTTTATATGTTTAGTTAACGAAGGGACAAGGCTGTATTTTTTTTGGCAACCATCTACTGAGCATATAATACTAAAACCAACTTCATGCGAGTGAACAAATCGGTAATGAAAAAGAAGATCTTTATATCTTCTTGCACTGAAATGACATTTTACACAAAGAAACATTTTAGAGTGGACAGGACTTTATTATCTGAATGCAAGAGAAAGGTAATTTGGTAAAAAATTGTTTGATTTCAATATCTTAACCAATTTAAATGTAAACTGAATATCACCCACTCTGCTTAGAGATGCCAGGCTATGTGCCCAATCTCTAAACAAATGCCCAGATGATAACAATTCACAACTATGGGCAACATATTTGAAAATTATTAATTTCATTGGAAAGTTTTAATCAATTCATTGGAACTTGTTCTAAATTTTATAGCTGTTCTCTAAAATAAAAGTTTGGCAACTTGTTCTTCATTAAAAATATATACAATTCTTGTGACATACAGGTACATTGACATTGTACAAAAAAAAACCTTTAAAATGTTTTGTGTACAATTCATTTTTCATATGAAAAAAAAAATGCAACAACTAAATATATCATTATGTTCCCCAAACGAACACATAATCAAAAGCGATAGAAAGTACAAAATTATAATGAAGTTAACTTTTAAAATTTTGTATGTCTAATTTGAATGATTCGTGTCTGGTGCAGCTTATATTCTTCCCACTTGACTAGCAATGGATCTGTCGAATTTAATTTTTTCCAGGAAAATGATGAAGCCGATGATCTTGACTGTCTGGAAAATAAGGATTTTCTTTTTGATGAAGTTGATGACGACGTAGAGATATGAAAAGGTGATTTAATTGATGTATCGTTGGATTTAGAAGTGCTTGCAGTTTGGGAATAGCTTGTACTAGTGTCTGTTTCCACATCCCTGTGTGAACAACGGTTTTCAACAGACAATTCGCTCTTAGAACTGGACTCATAGTTTGTTTGTTTGCTACGTGTGGTATCCAGACAACTCGGCCCGAAGACAACTCGGCCCGGGACTACTCGGGCCGATTTTCGAGACAAGTCGGCCCGGTTCGTAAGACAACTCGGACCACTATAGGACAAGTCGGCCCGATAGAAATTTAATTAACATACTATGAAAAAAATATATACGATAACTTTTTTTCATTCAAATGTGTGTCTTTTTTTCAATGAAATCGAATAAATTACGCTGGTTTTTGGTTTTATAAGAACAAAAAAAAACTGGCTAGCAAAAAAAAACCACAAAAACTTCTTTCATGTACGAAAAATTAACATTACAAAAAAACCTTTATTTTTTCCTGAACTTATGTATTGAATTTTGAAAAAAATTAAGTTTGATTGAAACTTTCAATAGAAATAGAAAATTATTTTGATCAATTTACAAATGTTTGTAGTTAGTTAATTCGATTACCATTAAGAAAGATTTACTATTTAAATTGGTAATTAATTAAATAAAATAATTAAATAAAACAATTTAATTCAATTAAGCCTGATTAGCTAGATCAAAAACAATTAACGATTGCAAATTACCCGGCTTGTGTGAGTTTAGGTGAGTTTAGGTGAGAAGTAGTTCAGGAGCGGCTCCCGTTGATGCTAGCTTGGCAAAGCCAACAAATGACTTAAATAGTCGGCCAAGCAATGGTTGGTCATCATTTTGTACTAGTGTACAGTAAAAGAAATACAGTTTATTGCTTATTAATGTAAATATATACTATAAATAATTCTACGTTTATCCAATAATAAATTATTTATAAAATAAAGCTGAATATATCATTTCTTTCATTTTTCATTTTAATTCTTTCATTGAACTAATGCATTATTTTATCTTTTCCAGGCAGCCTACGCCAGCCGTGACGATATCTACAAGTTTATGAGACTCGTATTCGCCCTGCCATTCTTACCACCCGAGCACATCCCTGACGCATTCGACACACTGAAAGAGAGGGCAACCGAGCAGCTTCACCCTGTGATGACCTATGTAGAGGACACCTGGTTTAAAAGCACTGTATGGCCCGTATCCGCCTGGAGTGTTTTCGGCAAGAGCATACGCACCAACAACGACGTCGAGGGATGGCACAACCGCTTCAACAAGCTTGCCCAGAAAGACAACCTACAGTTTTACCTACTTATCTAGCTCATGTACTCAGAGGCAGACAGAATACCACTTCAGCTTAAGATGATCAGTGAAGGGAAACTACGCCGCCGCCAGAGGAAGAACACGCAAAAGGTACAGTGCAAGATAACTGAGTTGTGGTCAGACTATGCAAGCAACCAGATAACTGCAAGCCGACTCCTGAAGATGTGTGGTAGCTTATATTCGCCAGGTGTTTAAAGTGCTTTTTGTATGACTTTGTATAGAAGTAGTTTTTACTGTATTCATTATGTATCCTGCCTCTTGTGTAAATAGATAATTGATTTGTTGTTACTGTTAACTGTTATTGAATATAAAGTATAATAAATGATGTAAAATAGTTTAATGGTTTTTTATAATATTTATCCATTTATCCATTACAGTATAAAAAACATTTCATGTGTGGAAAGTCAAAGTAGAAAAGGGATAAAGTGTACATGTCCTATAGTGGTCCGAGTTGTCTTACGAACCGGGCCGACTTGTCCATAGTATGTTAATTAAATTTCTATCGGGCCGACTTGTCCTATAGTGGTCCGAGTTGTCTTACGAACCGGGCCGATTTGTCTCGAAAATCGGCCCGAGTAGTCCCGGGCCGAGTTGTCCTCGGGCCGAGTTGTCTGGCATTCCTACGTGTATCATCACATTTTGCCTTTGAACTCTTGCGTTTAAGTTTTTGAGCAAGCCTTTTTTTTTTCTGATATTCCCTTCTTTTTAAAATATTGTGTTTTCCCATGGTACAAAAATCTAAAATTAAAACAGATCACTGTGTGAGTATGCTTCATGATCAATCTGATGTTGGATAAAACAGATCTTAATAGAATTTTCGGTGCAGTTGTTTTTGTGTTTTTTCGTTAAATGAGGTTAAAATATATTTTTAGTTTATTTCTTGGGTTCCCTTACATTAAACGTTATATTGACCAAGATGGTTCAGGTAAAAATAAGACCGGATTGGACAAAAAAAACCCGTAATTTTTGCGTCGCCTTCCGTATATGGATTTTTAATATATTGTATAAATCTGAATTTTATAAAGCATCCATATAGGACATGTAATACCACGTTCCAGAAAATTTCTGAAAATTTCCTAGACAATAACCTGCCCCCCCCCCTTTTACGAGATTCGGAGACCCCCTCGTTATATACGCCCTGCGGACATTTTACTGAACAAAATATCCAAATTCAATGATACTTTTTATAATTGTTGTTTGAAATAAGTTTCCATGTAGCTTGCGCATTGTAATGGTTAGAGTGACTCGATATTGAATGATGAAATTGGCGCCAACACGTGCAACAGAAATTGCATTATATAAGGAGAATACATGAATAAAACTTTAAAATAAGGATATTTTTATTTCAATTGTTGTTGTTTTTTCGGACTTACAATTCTACGAACTTACCCCTTTCTTCTAGTGGTGATTAATGGGAATTATTTGTCTTCTGTACACCTCGCTTTATGCAATGTCGATGATGATGGCGGTACTGAAAATATGCGCGCACATGCATCGTGCAATCGGACACCCGCCACGTGGGATTATCTTGATCTACTTCTTCATCGGATTGATCACATACTGTGTAGATAGCTGATTTGATTGATTAGCCAGAGAAGTTTGATTAAGGATATAATCAGATTGACTGATTATTTTTTTCAGTGTTGGCAGTCTTTGATGATTTTGGATATCCTGCCGATTTAAAACTTTTAGGTGAATTTTTTCAAATGACAAATGATAAAATAACCAAACAAATAGAGCTTTGTTTTCACAAAATATACATGTAACAATTTATTTATTTTTTTAGTTGGGTTTTTACGCCGTTTTCAGCACATTTGGCTATTTCGCGGCCGCCAGTTTTTATTGGTGGAGGAAGCCGGAGTACCCGGAGAGAACCACCGACCTTCGGTAGGAAAATTGGCAATCCTTGTCAATTAAGATCGAAGTCGAACACTACCCTCCACAGGTGATATTCGAACTCACAACCTCAGCGTAGATCATTAGTAGTCATGACAAACTACCACTCGGCCACCGAGGCTCCTTTTTTAAAGGTGTTTAATGCTGAAAACGCCAAAAAATAATATAAACCGTATACGAGCCAGTCCACATGTAAAACTGACTAAACGGGTAGAACCAAA
Organism: Mytilisepta virgata; assembly: GCA_028015205.1. Taxonomy (NCBI): domain Eukaryota; kingdom Metazoa; phylum Mollusca; class Bivalvia; order Mytilida; family Mytilidae; genus Mytilisepta; species Mytilisepta virgata. The sequence continues at coordinate 35,941,172 of CM051510.1, read as the reverse complement.
ACAATTTGAGCATAGACCTATTTACTAGGGAAATACATTGTAATACTTAGTTTTAAAAACACGAACCTATCTATAACAGAAATCTCAATTATCAATTTCATGAAAGTAACAAAAAATCAAATCATTATATTATTATGTGTAAACATTCTTAAAAACTGGATTCATTATATTTTGTTCTCTGCCAATTTTATTTGTTTTTGTGGGTCCAGTCAATCCACGAATTTAGAAATTTCACAATTATCTGCATATTTTTACCGACTTGCTTATCCCTGAAAAGGTTAACCAATCCTCTTTGGTATAGTATTAATGTGTATGACAACTTATCTTAATACAAAAATCGACAAACGTGAGCTTCGATGCTTTCAGATATTGTATTACTGAAATATCACTAATTGCTTTTGTGTATATGATATACAACTCAACTTAAACCGGTATGACATTTTTACAGAAAACAAAAAATATGATTTTGAAAATAAAATTAGTTTCAAGTATCTTTTTTGTTTTCAAGTAGTTATCAGGGTTGCGATCAATATCGTAGCGGTTAGCCTAGCTGCTATGCCCTAGGTATCTATCTATGTTGAACGATAAGCTACGTAGCTAATATACAATAAAATATCGAGAAAAAAATCATTTTGTATGGAAATATTCCTATTACTACTAGAACATCTCGCCAGACTTTGTACAAATTTCGTACGATTGCTAAAAGCATATATAAAATTTGTTTTTTTTGTTTTTTTGTTTTTGCTTTTTGTTTTTTTTTTTTTATGAATTTAGATAAATATGACGTCATAATAGATTTACTAGCTAGCATGAATTTTTAGTGCTATCTAGCAGTACGCACCAGCTAGGCTAGCCAAGCGTTCAATAGTAAAAAGCTACGTAGCCCTATACGTAGCTGCTACGATATTGAACACATCACTGTTGTTTTATAGTATGTTTGACGATTTATCTGGAGTGCCCTATGATCGTTTTCATGCCAAAAAGGATACAATTCTCACACAAAATCCCCACCTGGCCCACATGAAAATAGGTTAAACTATTTATTGTTTTGAATGTCGTCTTCATAAGGTCTTTGAAAATTGTGTGGTATGTTTTTGACGGGCAAATAGATGAAGGAATACATCTAAAAGCACTGTCATCTTTCTTCTTATTTTATGATTTATGGACATTCTCGTGTGTGAATAAACAGAGGACATATACATGTACTTCTGTCGATAAATGGGTAATAGTACATGTTGAGCGGTAAGTAAAGTCAAGAAATACCAAAGGGATATTCGATGGAGGGGAAAATCGAAAACACCTGACAAACACCGGAGAACAACGAAGACAAGACCAAAACAATACAAGCACTACAATCAAAAACTAAAAACATATGAACAACATGGACCCCACCAAAAAACGGGGATAGTCTCAGGTGCTACAAATAATTAAGCAGTCTCTGCTTCCTGCAGGACATGCACCCATGCTGCCCATGTCACATCCGGTATAAGGAAGGGACAACACCTATGGAACAGGACAATTTTCATTTGGGAAACGGTGTTTTTCACACCTGTCAACCAAGTCACGATGACGTCCATAAAACTTTAACAAGGATGACTGCAATTTAGGAGCAACATACCCCTGTTTGAGTAACTTTTCAGTCCTGAGCTGGGCTCTATCCAGGAATTCAGTCAATGGAGAAGCATATTTTTTGCTGTGGAATGTAATCTTGAGACGTTTTTTTTTTAAATTTATAATAGTCTTCAAGCTATCGTTATTTTCTTCTTAAATAAATCGTTATATCTTAATGGTTTTTGTGTGTCCAGCGAACCCCAAATTTAAGTATCCCACAAAATATATATTTGACAGGCGTTATTATAGAAGATTACAAAACTATGAAATGTATCATCTCTCGGTCAACAAATTGTCAATTAATTAGAAAAACTAATAATCCCTTAAACAAATTAAATGATATTTGCTAACATTAAAACATATGTATGGCGTAGTTTTGGTTCTTTATGGAATGTTAGAATTACATATGTATATGTTACCACTGATATATATTGTGGTTCTTTCTTCGGGTATCGAACTGACACAGTTTGGAAGTGTAAGGCTCCATTGTCTGCACTATTTCAAAGCCCATATATTATGTATTATGTTGACTTCCTGACAAGAATTTGTACAAGATATTCTACATGTCTACATATTACTTTTGGAGACAATTTACCATCACGTTTATGTTTTTAATAGAATATTTGTTAAACCAAAGCCAATTTTTAATGTAATTTCGTGCGTTCCTTTTTATGCAGCATTGGAAGTTTTCATTCGAGTTTCCGTCGGGTATTCTTTCGTTTATTATTGACAAATCGGATTTTATTGATCACCACAAGGGACATAAAATTTAGTTTGTGAATAATTGAACAAAAAACTCTTGCTTATTCACATTAAAAACTCCTCATGCCATTGTTCAATTTATGTGTGAAAAATATTTAGGAGAAAGTGGTAATCCTATAAAAATATTTCTGTAGTTTTAATTGATGGTGGAAAAATCGATCAACAAAATAAAATATACATGTTGGATAAATAACAGCCTTTGATTTCATATTTTGTGTAAATGCTATCTACTTTTTCACCGTTTCTATCTCACGCAGGTAATATATTTTTTTGTAATTTTATATATATTGAAAATTGTTGCTGGACCAGAGTTTTGTTACTAGAGTTTCCACTGTGGTACAACCTACTAACAACTATCATAGCAGTTTGTTCTGTACCATCAGATACTTTTTGTTCTTAAAGTATATTTACATACACAGAATCGTTCAGAATTATGAAAATTTATTCTTTTAAAAATTCAAATGGCTCCTAGAAAACAGTAAAATATTTATATCCGGTCAAATTAAGGTCGATTATGTTGTAGACCAATTTATTCTGAAGAGTAATTTTGAGACCAGGAGACTAATGTGCAAAATGAGAATTAGTGACCACTTAATAGAAATTGAAGGAAGATATGCAAGATTAAAACGTGAAAACTGTATATGCAAACAATGTAATTTAGAATTAGAAGATGAGAATAATTTGTTTCCTAACTTGTCCTAAATATAAATCTCTTCGGCAAAATTTAGAAACAGAAATTGATAAAATATGTCGATAATTTAAAAACTTTGATAAAAACCAAAAGCAGAAACACTTCTTTCTTCATATCAAATTATGCAATTTACAGCTCCATTCATTATAAAGTCTTTAATACTGAAGAGGGTCGACCCTTCACTGCATAGTTTATAGGACATTAATTAATGTTCTTGAGTTATTTCTTGTTTGTTTAGTTTATGATTAATTGACATGTATGCCATCAACTCTTACGGGTATAATTGTGCATTTATTGAATAAAGTTCTGTTACTTTCAACACTAGCGGTCTCAGACAGTATCTCCGTAACGACGTGAACTTGTAAATGTCATTTGAATAAAATACAAGATAAGTCAACATTGTTTTTTTATATTCAATGGGTAGAATGATCATGCACACATTTTTAACCTGCTCACTACCATTATAGCAGTTTAGCGATTTATTTTGTGTGCATTTCCCATGAAAGTTCTGTCCGTCTGTCCGTCATAGTTGTTTGTTATGACGGTCAAACGATCTGTATACTTTTTGGTGAAAATAATATTAAAACTTTTTTGAGTTACGGGAACAGGAGTGGGTTTTTTTCACATGTCGCGCCGTATCTCAAAAACGATTTATGATTATTGCTTAAAACTTTACACACTTCTTAGTTATATTAATCTAAATTTCTGTATACTTTTTGGTGATGATTCAAAATTTTATTTTAGATTTTTTGAGTTTTTTGGTAAAAAAAAAAGGGGGGGGGTTCGCATGTCGCGCCGTATCTCAAAAAAGTTTTATGATTATTGCTTAAAACTTTACACACTTCTTAGTTATATTAATCTAAAGATCTGTATACTTTTTGGTGATGATTCAAAATTTTATTTTAGAGTTTTTGAGGTTTTTTGTAAAAAAAAGTGGGGGGGGGGTTTCAATGTCACGCCGCATCTCAAAAACGATTTATGATTATTGCATAAAACTTTACACACTTCTTAGTTATATTAATCTGAAGATCTGTATACTTTTTCGTGATGATTCTTTATTTTATTTTTGAGTTATTGAATTTGTATTGAGCTTTTTGGTAAAAAGGTAGTCTTTTTTGGTCACATTTTGCGCCGTATCTCTATTGCTTAAAAGTTTACACGCTTATGTTTTGCTGGGTTTCCATATACATCCCACCAGCAGCTCCACTAAATAAAGGGGGATTCCAAAAACATTTATTATGTTTTTTTTCACAAGACGACGGGCATATCATGCGCTCGTGGCGCAGCTGTTTATTACCTTTCAAATACTCCCAATGTTTCTCACAATTATTTCGATGTAACACTGTATATACATACCGTGCAGACAATTGGTAGCTACAAATAGAACAGAACAACAGAAGATGAACCGGGTGATATGTATGGTTATGGCTGTATTAATAATTGGTGAATTACCAACTACACTAGTTTTTACTAAGGAAAGTTTAAAAAAATCAATTTTATGAATGTAACAAGAAAAGTAATAAAATTATATGTCATTATGTTTTATCAATTTGAATACTTAATTCATTATTTTAAGTTCTATACCAATTTTGGAGGTTTTCATGAGGACAGTCAATCCAGGAATTTAGATTTTACAATAAAATGCATAATTTAACCAACCCACGAAATGCAATGTGCGTTGCTATATATAGTATTTAATTATATATCTAATTATTTTCATAGAAAAACCACCAAACGGCAAACATTTAGATGTATTACTGAAATACCAATAATTGGGGAAGAAGTGGTATCATTCAAAAGTGGATATTAAAGAACTCCAAAGACTTAAAGGATATTTTACGATCTCGCTCCATTTCAGTCTATAACATTTGATTTCTCTACCCTCTATACCAGCATTCCTCATTCACAGCTGAAGGAGAAGTTGAAAGAACTAATCCGTCGATGCTTTAAAAATAAAAATGGCAACGATAGATACACATACCTTGTCACTGGTACAGATAAATCATACTTTGTTAAAAACCATTCTAAATCTAACAAAAAAAATACAGAGGACGACATTGTGCTGATGATTGAATTTTTGATCGACAACATATTTGTTCAATTTGGGGGACGTGTTTTCCAAAAGACAAATGGCATTCCTATGGGTACTAATTGTGCGCCACTACCGGCCGACTTGTTCCTTTACTTCTTTCATCTCATCTATCCCAATGAGCTCGAAATTAAGGATACCACAGACACTGCCAAGTCTGCATCTTATCTTGACCTTCACTTCGAAATTGACACCACAGGAAGTTGAATACAAAACTTTACGACAAACGCGATGACTTTGACTTTCCAATCGTCAACTCTCCATTTCTGAGCGGCAATATTCCAGAAGCGTCGCCTATGGAGTATATATTTCACAACACATACGTTATTCCAGAGCTTGTGACATATACATTGACTTCCTGGACAGAGCCCGGCTCCTGACAGAAACTTTGACAAGACAGGGGTACGTTGCTCCTAAACTGAAGTCATCCTTATTAAAGTTTTTTCGGCGACATCATGACTTGGTTGACAGGTGTGAAAAAAAACCGTTTCCCAAATGAAAATGGACCTGTTTCATTGATGTTATCCCTTCCTCATACCGGATTTAACATGGGCAGCATGGCGGGTGTCCTGCAGGAAGCAGAGACTGCTTACTCTTCCGGAGCACTTGAGTCTACCCTTGGTTTTTTTGGTGGGGTCCATGTTGTTCATATGTTTTTAGTTTTTAATTGTAGTGTATGTATTGTTTTGGTCTTGTCTTCGTTGTTCTCCGGAGTTTGTCAGTTGTTACAATTTTTCTCTCCTTCGAATATCCATTTGGTATTTCTTGACTTCACTTTGTATATATAATAAACAATTCAAATCAAGCTTAGATGACATTTTCACATATTTAATGCTCCATCGTTCGCAAAATGTTCAACCATATCCGATTTTTTAAAGCCAGTACATGTATTCGTTTTCAGGTGATATTTGAAAGGTTTTGGCACAAATTATTTTTGTCGAATTTGATAAATACTTTATAAATGATCAAATGGTCTGTACTGATTGGAAATAGAAGTATGTATTTTGTGAATGATCAAACTCCGTACTTGTTCACATGTGTAAATGGTTTATTCAATTGTTCACTAAGAAACAAGTAAAACAGCATTTTCAAATAAAAATTAACGCTTAATGTCTGAAACAAATACATGAGAAGCGGGACATGAAATACTTTATAGCGAAAAATCTTCAGTCTAGTTTGTAGATGAATCACGGAAGCAAAATATAAATGTCAGGGATTAAAATTACTTTCTGCTTTGATATTTGGTGTAAATGTTATCTACTACTCTATCATTTCCAGCCCAATATATATATTTGGAAAATTAAATTGAAGCAGATTACTAAATTGTTTCCTGAAAGGGACATACTGCACATGGATCCATATATAAGTGAGTATCCTTTATTTTCTCTGTAAGCATTCTAACAATTTAGTGTACATTTCGTGTGTTTCTATCAATTAAACACTAGTTCTGTCTGTAACAAACCAGACTTTGTGACTCTCTTTATGTGTAGTGGTCTTTTTTCTTTTTGCTACTTTCGTCTGAAGTTCTGTTGATTGTATAATGCTAATTGTTAAATTTTCATGCTATCCGTTGTGTTATTTATTAGTCAGCAAAGAATTAAATACCTTGAGTCGAGTGTTGAGGGAAGACAACAGCAAAAAATAATAAATGATGAGCGATTGGTTATCCAAGACATGACTATTTCAGAATAACCTTTCTTAGTTTCTCGAAAATAATAAAAATTGATAGATTTCATTTTTATCTTCCTTACATTTAAATAATTTTTTTGTGCCAACTTTAATATTTTTAATTTTTTAAACGCCCCGATAAGATTCAAAGTTGGTGTTTTACTAACCCCATTGTGTAAGAAACATATTAGCATCGTTATTAGAGAAAGACAATCAAAAACCGGTTATATAGGGGATATGGCAAATTCAGCCATAATATCCAGAAGTACAAAATATAAAACACAAGTTACATTTAAATGCAGACAACCTAGCTATCTGCTGATGGACAACTTTACGTTTGAATTGCCTGAAAATGGGCGGAACATTGACTATTCAAATATGAATAATCCTGACATTAATCAGTTGGAGTGGATTGGAAGGAATGTATATATTAGCTTACATTTTACTGAGATGATCTGATAATCATAGTAAAATAAGAGGCTTGAATTAAGAATTTACGAAATTGCAATTTAATGATTTTCTCTCTCCCTTTATAATGATATTGTAAGGATGTCCCAATAAGATAATAGCACCGATTGTATACATTTTTTTATTGGTTTGATAAGTGTAAAATATACGATGTTACCTTAATTGAAATTGACCAAAAAATGTTCTCGGGAATGAGCAATACATGTTGTTCAAAACGTTGGATCTACATCTTGTAAGATGAAAAATGCATTAACTTGTACCAATAACGCCGATACAATCAACTTTTTTTCGTTCTGGATTTAGACGTCCGGCTAACTATTAAAAACTGCTATGCATGGGTTATATCAAATTCAGTCATTTTATCCAAAAATATTTATTTCGTCCATATTTGCCCTATATTTAAAATGCTTTTTTTTATTCTTATGAGCTTTGGAAACTACCCTTTATCCTAATATTTCGGTCGTTTCCATATACCCTTAATATATTTCTTATCTCTTTAATTATTTTTAATTGAAATTGTATCATCTTCTTTCAGAAACTTCTTTTTATAAGTCACCATGATTTATATTGAAGTACGAGATGAAATTTTAAAATTTAAGAAATTGCATTTTTTTTTAAATTATGCCCTCTCCCCTATCTCTCCATTTACAATGATGTGGAAAGCTAGTCCTGATAAAATCAAGGAAACGATTGCATACATTTTTGATCGGTATGTTTACTCCGACATTATCAATCTTTTTCGTTCTAGGTTAAGACTTGAGGCTAGTAGCATTTTTTCAGTACTGAAAGTCTGTATTATGCGATAATGTGCGAAGTCGCTTTTAAACAAATGTCATGAATGTAGAGATATATTTTAACATATATATTAAACACATCCAAAATATTAAATATTGATATGATACTGTGTTCATTTTGAAAATAACATAACATCTTTATTAGAGAAGGTATCTAGGGTTTATGAAAATTCGGTCATTATATAAAAATTTTTATTTTCTTTCATTTTTTATTCTTTCACCTTAGGAAACTTTGCTCTTTATTGTACTATTTCATCCAAACTGTTATTATTCTAAACCGATTCAGACCTTTCCATATATGCTGTGTTTCATACACCAGAGTGCCAGGATAGATAAGGGGAGGTTTTGGTACCCACGACTGTTCTGTGTCTGTACTAAGTCAGACTATCCTCACGCTTTATTGTGTTTATGTTTGTGTTTTGTGCTATTTTATTTTATTTTTTGTCCGGAGTTCTGTCTGTTGGATTGCTTTGATTTAATGGGATGTCATTGTTGATCTGTCCTGTTATCCATTTTGTTATTTCTTATCAATCAATTAAAGTTTAAAAAAAATTTAATTGAAATAATGTTTTCTTTTTTTTTCAGATACTCTTTGTTTAAGTCAACATGACTTATTGGTATACTAGTATACCGGATATTCCACTGTGGTACACCATACTAGTAACTGTCATAGCAGTATTTTCCGTAACATCAAACATTTGTATCCTTAGAGTATATTTACAGAGACAGAATCGCTCACAAACAACAATCCTACTTTCAGTTTTAGCTCTCTCTGATAGTATCGGCGCAACGACAGTAGCTGTGATTTGTTATTTAAGAAAAATAGAAGATAGTACAACATTATGTAGACTGTCGCTTTACACTGACCCGATAGCACTAATCGCCCATATATTTTCAATACTGCTCTCTACCATTATTGCAGTACAGCGATTTGTTATATGTGCATTTCCCATGAAATGGCGTAGGTTCTGTAATCATTCTGTTACACCTTTCTTTGTTGTATCTGCATTCATAGTCCCAATGGTGTTCTATACTATATTCCATTTAAACGTACATCAAATCAGCGGATACCTTGAACACACATTGGATAACACAACGTTTACAGTCTGTACCTTTAGAGATATTGTAAATGTGGACGAATTGCATAATGCATATATACCCATTGAGCTTTTTGCCTTTCGAGTTGTTCCACTGCTTCTTACAGTTATTTCGATGTCATACTGTATATACACGGTACAGAGTAGAAGACAAATGGTGGCTAATAATGAGACAGAACAACGGAAGATAAACCAGACAACTCTGATGATCTGTATGGTTATGGCTGTATTGGTACTAGGTGAAATACCAAAAATGGTATTTCTTGCTGTTCAACAATTTGCACCAAACACAACCAACAGTTTTCTACGATGGTTTATTAGTTTGGAAGGAATTTTATTTGGTTATTCTATGATCATTATTTCATACTTTATGAATTTATGGATTTACCTTGGGATGAGCGCTAAATTCAGACAATCAATGAAAGACTTGGTTACTTGTCACAATTGAATCTTGGCAATATTTTTGTAACTCTCTATGTTTGTTGTCGATTTGTCTTTTACTATCATCAGTGCATGTATCTACGTAAATTTTTACAAATACAATTTGTGAATATTACATTATTTCATCGAGAATAAAATGCTAAGTTCAAGGTTTTTTTTGGTTGAAAAAATATTTTTTTTGTGAAAAAGCCGTATTTAACTCTAAAAATATATTTAGAATATAACGTATATATTATAAACATATACATTGATTCCCCTTATCAATTATCAATTTTAAAACATGCCTGTAATCTACTATAAAGATATCGGGGAGGAACAAAATTTTGCATGTTTCAGGTAAGACCTACCGATAAATCATTTAGGAAATTAAATATGTGTATTATAAGTGTTTTGGTGAAACGTGGACATTCATTAACAATACTTAAATATGCGGTATGGTGGGTATCCTGCAGGAAAGAGAGACTGCTTACTCCCGGCGCACACGAGTCTACCTCCGTTTTTTTGTGGGGTCCATGTTTGTTCATATGTTTTTGGTTTTTAAGTGTAGTGTTTGTATTGTTTTGGTATTGTCTTCGATGTTCCAAAATTTGAAAAAAAGCTAGTAATACGATAATTTAGATTTTATTTTAAAATTTAAAATTTTGACAATTTGCAATGCTAAAATTTACAAAATCACAAAGTGATATTGGAGAAGCTCTATTACTGACGGTTAATAATTTCAAACTATGATTTTTATATGTTAGAATGAGTTTGCATTTAGACACTTAAGAGATTTATCAAGCTGTATTTTTATCCTTTTCGTAAGTACTAAATACAGTAAACTGTGCGAGTATGTTTGTTCATCATCTGCTATCTTTTTACCCCCCCCCCTCATATATTGTTCTTTAATATTTGACAAAAAGTAATTTTTAAAACCTTTATTTGTAATTATACTCTATTATATTTAGCTTTTTTTTACATATAAATTTTGTCGAACTCTTTACAGGTCTTTATTCCGAAAATGGTAAATAAAACTACTTTCTTATCATCAATTAAGCTTGGCCCTCGGTATAGTTGTGCATAGTATGTAAGCTGGGTTGCCAAGTTGGTTGTCATTACCTTTCTTCTAAATTAGACAGTCTAAATAATTGCCTTGAAGTTGAAACGATGTTTTCTTAATATGGGGATCGTTTTAGAGCTCATCAATTACTATATGGAAATGAGAACGAAATCAACAATGAAAGGCTGAACGTTCGTACCAAATTAACCACACGTAAAAGATTGGCAAGATACGCGCACATGATGATGCATGTTTTTGAATTGAAGTGTTGTTTTCAGGTTCTGTTATAAAGGATGCTCGCTGGTCATGTTTTGGTCTTTTTGTCAGATTTTCGGAATCCTCGGGTTTTCTCAATTTCTTAAACATGAAATTTTTTGCCCATGAATCCCCACTTTTTCTTTTATAATTCAATCATATATACGTTAAAATGGTATTTGATTTTATGGAATCCTTTTTATTTTTTCATACATTTTTGAGAGACTGAAGTTGTCAATGCAAAGACAATGAAAAATCCAGAGAAAACCCATTTCCTGCAAATTTTCAAAGCCTTATAGCCCTTAAATGAGCACATGAACCTATATGTTTTTCTTGCTTATTTGTTTACTATTCATATGTTCTCTCAAACTAAAACACCTATTTCAAATCCTATTTATTTCCTATTAGACCAGCGATAATCCTTAAATCTTGTATAGCTACACTTTCAGCATTCAAATTATTCAGTATCCTTGTTATATTAAGTTCATTTGGGCTCCTGAATTTTTCAGTGGACAACCCATGATTGTTGTTTTGGAATCTTAATTGTTGTAAAGAGGAACACAAAGTGGAGTATTTCCATATCACCCATGTTAGTGATATTAGTGGTATCGAGTATACCAATTTCTTCAAGGTATGTGAAAAGTGAATAATATTTATTAACACCATTGTTCCAGACATCTACCCAAAACCTTTAAATTCTGGCATTGTGACAGCGTTTGCACGAATAGCACTACCCCTGTTTGCACCCCCATAACTTTCCATAAAATGGCACAAATCAGTGTTTTCTACCTCTTTGTGTACCCTTATTCTTGACTCAACACCGTATTCTTGTACAGAATTTGTAAATAAACGAAGTACGGTACTGGAAAGGTTGTTATTACTTGCTGATAAAACTGTTATAAGTCTACTAAAGCCGTTTATCGATCCATGAATGTTTATGCTCCATCTAGAGAAAATAAAAGAAAAACAAGTAAAACTAGTATATGCGTGTTGGATACCAACACGAAAGTCGCCCGAACCGTTCATTGACTCTATAATCTTAGCTAAAGAATTTCAGGTTTTTTTAATTTTTGGATCCGTAACCATGGAAACCAGAAATTCTAAGGTCAAATTCCACTTGCACACATGATGCCTAACATTGATATGAAGTTTCATTAAGATTTGAAAAATTATCTGAAATTTCAGTTTTTAGGAATTTTTCGCTCGATATCCATGCCAACCAGAATTTCAATACTTGCATGCAGCACTTGTCGCGGTCCCCTACCCTCACCTAAAAGTTCATGAACTTTTGAATCAATCTTGTGTTTTAAAATATTCTAGAATGGCTTTTTTGGTCTGGTCCTCTTTGGCCGTTTCCATGACAACGGAGGCCTTTCTATGTACGCTTCGGGCGACTTAATAATAAGAAAAGTTTACAAGAGGTTCCAGGAGCTTGATTCGCTCACCTGTATTCCAATAAAATTTGACCCTTTAACTGTTCTCCTCCTGTTTGGCTACACAAAACTATGTTCATCTGTTGCAGCCATCTTGATTGTTTGGATATATTAACTATGGAGCGTGAGTTTGGGGTACTCGTAAATTTTCATGTATTAAACTGTCCAGAACAGGGCAATCAGATTTTATATGGGTGTTGGCATGTATACACCAAATGATGCTTTTTATGGTGATATGAGCTGGAGACCACCCAATGTAGAGCAATGGACATGTGTTTTTAGACACTGGGGTAGATGCAGTGTTATGTATAATGATAGAATTCATTATAAAGTTTTTAAATGGTCACATAGAAATGCTATAAATAAAAAGAAAAACTGGTGTTTTAGAGTAATGTGTAAACTCAAAGAGTGTAATTTTGATGTATATGCAAATCTACATAGTATACTTCATAGACATAGTATTGTACAACTTGTAACTTTTTTACTTGATAAATTTACTTGTGAATGGCCAAACAGAATATTGTTACAAAGTTATGACAATAAGCTACGTACTTATAAATTATACAAGTCAAACTACTGTACAGAATCTTATCTAACACCAAATATGTCTAAGAAGTACAGAAGTGCATTTTGCAAAATTTAGATGTGGTGTTGCTCCTTTAAAGATAGAAACTGGACGATACGAAAACAAACCAGTGTCTGAGGGTATTTGTTTTAATTGTAAAGATAATATTGAAGATGAAAAACACGTTTTAAATATAGGTCCATTATATGCAGATCTTCGTAATGTATTATTTGAGGAAGCGTGAAAATATAATGAATTGTTTTATACCTTGTCTGATGACGATAAATTTATTTATGTATTTAATTGTGAAGAATTGTGTCAATTAGTTGCTACAACCTGCTATAATATTTTATGTAGGAGAACTAGTTTTTATATGAATAGTTAACATTTTATAAATATGCTGTATATTTCTTTTGTATTTTATTTTCCATATTTAAATATATGAATATATCTTAACAGTCTCTCATAATTCTTAATAGAATGGCACTTCTATACTGATTTTCATACTTTTGTGTCTTTTATTATTGACTTTTAAGCTTAAGTATGTTGTATATATTATGTGATTTTATATGTTTTACAAGTGGTGAGACTTTAATAAAATATTGAATCTATTGAATCTGAATCTATATTATTGAAGGCAAAAGTAAGATTTCACTAACATGGGGTGATTGCACTACTGTACAAATGAACAGTTAACATAAGCTTGATGCGAGGGAAGCCCGGGGGGAGGGGCACCTTGTCAAAAATTTGACAGGTGAGTTCTTCCAGTACATTTGAACCCCGACCCCTTTCCAGAAAAAAAATTTACCATGTTACATACTCCATTACAGACAACCTGTGTCTAAAATAATACCCCTTTTTAACCAGCAATCCAAATGTAGAACATTGACATCCAGATTTGGCTTCAACTACTTGTCTTATGTTTGTTTTTTCCCATGTAAGTTTCTTTTTTAAATGTGATTGTGACTGAAATTCTATATTTCCTTCAAATTATAACCCTGCTCCAGATGTTCTTGACATGTAATCCCATACCAGATAGTCATATACATTACCCCTTTGTAGAAAAGAGAAAAAAGTATACCCCTTTACAGTCGTTTTGCGAAAAAAAACCGGCCCCTTTTGTCAGAACATACCTAGCACATAATATATAGTAAGTCCCCCCCCCCCCGAAATATTTGAAAATGTTCTTTCCACAAGTTTAATGTTATGAGACCTGAAAACAACAACAAGCCTATATTAAGTCTCATCTCGCATTAGTTTGACTGCCGCTCATGGGACATCCAACAAAACCCGATTTGAGGTAATGTGAGAGGTCAATTTTTACGATCCAATCACCGATTAGGCACATCCTGGATAGTGCTACGTAAGGGTTATTAACTTGACCTCGGATTCAAGCTAGAGGGTCACCTTAACACACTTACACAAAAGGACTATTGTTTACAATAAACAGATCATTTCAACAAATACAGATGAAAACATTGAAGGTAAAGTAGAAAGAGTAAAAGATATCCTATAGAATACTAACAAAGATGGATCGCTAAGTATGTTTGTATGGACGTATGATTGTTAAAGAGGAGGATCATCATTTTTTTTTTAATTAAAAGGCGATCTCTTTGATTCTTAACAGTGACCTGCGACCTAAAGGGGGACCCTCCTTGAGCCTCAGTCATAGCCAGAAATTTGTAAAAGGGGATTCGAATAGGGGTTGTTAGGTAAACAATGTTCAAACTTTAATAATGCTTAACCAATTTTAAGCTCCTTTTTTTAACAGTGTTTAGCATATTTTCCTCCGCTGAACACCCCCCGACCCATAACGGGGAAGTCTTTAAAATAAAATCTTTTGGAAAAAGTTGCATATTACCATTGAATTGATTATAGATTCGCAAGGGTCTTGTTTTTGGAGATTGGTAAGATGTTCAATTGACCTACTAGTATTACCGCTGTAAATGTCCACTGAAATCACCGGAACAGTTCACTCTAGTGTCGACTAATACATTTAATACAAAACGGAATTATGAGAATCATTATCATATGACATAAGAACCATCTAAAGGAAAATATTCTTAATAAACCTTCAAAATAGACAAAAAAACCATAAAATCGTAATTTATAGGTAATCTTGAGATTTATAAATGGCGGGATCTTGTTAAATACTGGACCTAACGCAGCCACGTTAGTGGTTGAACCCGAGTAGATTAACTGAATGGTTAAGATTAGTTTAAACTTATTTATTTATAGTGGATTGGGAAACAAGTTATGCCAACTTATACTAATACCTCTCCACTCGGCGGGTGCGAGAGCGGCCCCCGTAGCGGCGTTTTAGCCTACTCTTTTTAGACATCTACAGAGGAGTCTTTAGCGTGCTAAGGGTGTTGCTCTCCCTTAACACGGGACAGCCATTTTTCGTCCCCATCCGACGGACTAGCATCGTTTATCGAGACCATCCTCGCAAATGGTGTCGATAGGGCGTCGCAAATTTGATCCCTGAAATTTTCATCCCGAACGGGAATCGGACCAGGGACCTCTGGCTTCGTAGTCCGATGCGCTAACCACTACACCAATGGTTAAGATTATATACCATAAAGACCTCTTAATCTATTATGGACTTCTTCCGAAGGAACCGTTTTCCTATTTTGTTGTGTGGTATGCTATAGTGCACGAGAACTGACTTCAACAAAATCCATAATTGATAAATAATATATAATTATAGCTCTTGTATAGTTAAATATATTCTTATATCGACCGACAGTAGTGATACATACCTGACTAGTTTGTGATTCCCATCAATGTGCCATAAAGAATCAATGTGCCATAAAGAATTTGGATGAGCAACTTTGTAGGTTCTCCTTACAATATTGGTTCTTCCTAGTGACCTAGTTGCACACCCAAATGGGTCAAAGGTATTGCAAGCCATACGGACCCTTCTTCGCTGAACCACAATACCTGCGTATTCTAGTCGTTGTAAAAGGGAATTTGGCCCTATCTGTCGGTTCGTGCCTATCATCTCTTTAATTTTTTTTACAAAGGTTATCATCCGAAATATTTGATGAGCAACTTTGTATGTTCCCCTTACAATATTGGTTCTTCCTAGTGACCTAGTTGCACACGCAAATGGGTCAACTGTATTGCAAGCCATACGGACCCTTCTTCGCTGAACAACAATACCTGCTTATTTTAGTCGTTGTAAAAAGGAATTTGGCCCTACTAGTATCTGTCGGTTGGTGCCTATCAACTCTTTGACTTTTTTACAAAGGTCATCATCCGAAATATTTGATGAGCAACTTTGTAGGTTCCCCTTACAATATTGGTTCTTCCTAGTGACCTAGTTGCACACCCAAATGGGTCAACTGTATTGCAAGCCATACGGACCCTTCTTCGCTGAACCACAATACCTGCGTATTCTAGTCGTTGTAAAAGGGAATTTGGCCCTATCTGTCGGTTCGTGCCTATCAACTCTTTAACTTTTTTTACAAAGGTCATCATCCGAAATAATTTAAAATTTTCTTTCCCAAAGTTTAATGTTATGAGACCTGAAAACAACAACAAGCCTATATTAAGTCTCATCTCGCATTAGTTTGACCCGATTTGAGGTAATGTGAGAGCTCAATATTTACCACCCAATCACCGATTAGGCACATCCTGGATAGTGCTACGTAAGGGCTACTAACTTTGACCTCGGATTCAAGCTAGAGGATCACCTTAGTCCGTGGAAATTGAGCACCAAGACGCGGACCGTCGAGGTGGTCATGCAAAGACTAAGCTGATCCTCTTGCTTGAACCCGAGGTCAAAGTTAGTAACAGACTTACACAAAAGAACTGTTGTTTACAGTAAACAGATCATTTCAAAACATACAGATGAAAACATTGAAGGTAAAGTAGAAAGAGTAAAAGATATCCTATAGAATACTAACAAAGATGGATCGTATTGTATGGACGTATGATTGTTAAAGAGGAGGATCATCATTTTTTTTTAATTAAAAGGCGACCTCTTTGATTCTTAACAGTGACCTGCGACCTAAAGGGGGACCCTTCTTGGGCCTCATTCATAGCCATAAATTTGTAAAAGGGGATTCGAATAGGGGTTGTTAGGTAAACAATGTTCAAACTTTAATAATGCTTAACCAATTTTATGCTCCTTTTTAACAGTGTTTAGCGTATTTTCATCGTTCGAACACCACCCCCCCCCCCCCCCTTATTAATATCTATAGAATTTTAACGGGGAAGTCTTTAAAATGAAATCTTCGGGAAAAAGTTGCATATTACGATTGAATGGATTATAGATTCGCAAGGATCTTGTTTGGGAGATTGGTAAGATGTTCAATTGACCTACTAGTATTACCGCTGGAAATGTCTACTGAAATCACCGAAACGGTTCATTCTAGTGTCGACTTATACATTTAACACAAAATGGAATTATGAGAATCATAATCATTTGACATAAGAACCATTTTGCGGCGGTCACACACGCGTACATTTCTTAGCAAATATGGGACCCGGAAATGTGATATCAACAACCGCTGCAGTATCAATTTACGCTACGAGCCATTTTTCATAATAACATTATTTGAATAAGGGGACAATCATTTTATTTTTTATTGGGGGGCATGGAAGTTATTTCGAATCCTGATTTTTTCGCAGTTCCAATCTTGCCCTTTTTAGGTGCATTGCAAGCCTAGTTTTTTTTTAAACATTCATCATTACTTGAATCCTGAGAATTGACCATCCTGCCTTTTTTTTACCAAAATCGCATCCTTTATTTGAAATTCCTTACAGCCCCACCTTTAAACCAATCTCCCATGCAGAGTTGTCGGTCGTTGCTCTCTCTTTAAACATCAAATAGTTGCTGCCTAATGGAATATTGTCTTTTGATTCGGTCTAGCTACAAACCGGCAATGAAGCAAGCCGGGTGTTAATCCCCTTTTTCATCCCAGGATATAGAGATTTAATACTGTTATATGATGTCATAACCTTCATTTATTAATCATAAATGAATTATACAAAAAGACAGGAATAAAATGTTACGTTGCGACAGAGGTAAATAATTGTTAATCAAATCCATATCAATATGTCTACAAACCAATGTCTCCGACGTATGGTCGATTCGGACACTTGGAAAGTTTCTGCAATTTTTCTAGCACCTATACCATAATTAGTTAAAACTTTCAAATGTCCCTCTGTGATTTCAAAGGATGACGCACCCTTCCTTCCAACAGATTTTTGGGCTCTATAACCTTTACTTTCATCATCTAATAAAACAAATTATCCTGCAATTATTTGATTTTCTGACCTAATAAGGGGGTCGAATAAATTTCAGTGTTATTATGTCAATGACCAAATAAAGTATTAAGCCCCGCCCATTTACCAGAACCTCGTGTGACAAACATTGACAACGGGACGGCTATGTATTGCAAAAAAAATTCAAATTAGGAAAAAAAATATGTAATTGACTTTATTTTATGCTGGGACCTCTTGTTTAAATGGAAGGATGTGTCGAAAAATCGGAGGAAAACATTATCAGTAAATTGTGGTTTTGAACGAACACTGTGGGTTGTCATTTGTTCTTCGGATGAGTCTTTAAAAGAACTTTCAAAAGTGCTTAACCAGATTAAATTTAAATTCTCGGAAAGAAGAAATATATGTGCAGGTAAACAACCACAACAAAGGGTTCATAAACTGTGTCGCCACTGTTTACAAATATGACCCGAAGGAAATCGAAGGCAATGAAACGTAAACAAATGAGTGATTTATCCAATAATGACTGTTCAAATATATCAAATGACTCATGTGAGACCCCATTAAAGTTTACACAAAAACACAATTCTATGAAACAGATGATGAGTAAACAACCAATTCAAACACCAATGCCAGCACCCGTGTATCCCATTCCGTTTATGTATAGTACTCCGTGTGGACCGCAACATCCCTTTCCCAGTCCTCCTCCGGCACACGACGGTCATATCCCAGCTGCAAGTCCATTATCAGACGGGAATATTTTCAATTCGTTGCTTATTTCAATTAACTCTAGCGACCAAAGACTAGAAAAACTTGAAAAAATGGACGAGAAAATAACAAAACTTGAACAATTTTGTGATTCAATGTCGAAATTCGAAAAGTTTAAAGACTGTGAAGAGGTGAGAGCAGTTGCTAGACGTCTAAAGGGGACCGGGTTAGGTATTAGCGAACTTTTCTCACGCGAAACGCTAGCATAGCGTAAACGCTTGTTACCAATTTATCGTGAAGCTTTAAAACGGGATGTCCGGGCATTCCTAGTTCGAGATAAACTGTATATTGAAAAGGAATTATTCGATCCAATCGTTCACAAAGAGTTTATGACGAAAAGTACTAGCGTATGTACCGGTGTAGGTGCTGAGTCTAAGAAAGTGCTGGAACGAACCCCAAATCATGAACCGGTAAATGAACAAGACAACCCCTCTCCAAACTTGATTGACTTTGAAATTGAGGAAACCGGTGTAAAAGTTGTGGCTTAGGATAGCGTGGAAGGTGCCCACGTCAGTTCAAGCTCCAATAAATCAGAATTCTGTGTTAGTAATTTGAAAATTATATCATGGAATATTAATGGAGGTTTAGAAAATAAGTTGAAAACTACAGCATTTGTAAATTTGATAAATACATACGATATTGTGTTTTTAACGGAATGTTGGTTTGAGAAAGATCTTTCTTTAGATATACTCAATTTTAAATGTTATTTGTTTCCAAGAAATAAATGTAAAAGCATTCAAGGAGGTGGGAATTTTGTTTTGATTAGAGAAAATGTTTCTAAATATATATCAGTAAAACAATGTGTTTATGATTCTATAATATGGTTATCAATAGATGCGAGTCTTTTGAATTTTGCCCAAAATTTATTCCGCCCATAAGATCAAACTTTTACAAGCGTTATGACTGTGATCTGTTTGTAGAACTAAGTAATGACATTGAATTATATTCAGTCATAGGGAAATGTTTTTTAATTAGTGACTTTAACAGCAGGACGACAACTATAGACGACGTTGTAAGATGTGATACTATCCACGAGTCCGTTTCAAACAGAATTGGTAACTTTTTAAATTATACCCCTGATGTTGAACTCCCAGTTCGGATAAACCCAGATATGATTTCAAACAATTTTGGTCATAAACTTATAAATTTGTGCAAATCGTCAGGACTTCAAATACTTAATGGTAGGCACAAGCCGATATACGTACTGCGGTGCAAATGGATTGAGTGCTATAGATTACGTTATCATACCAAGGGATTTATTTCATATCTGCAAACAGTTTATTGTGTCTAATTTTACTACTTTTTCGGACCATGCGTTTTTACATATAGAAATTGATGTCAATGGAACTGAAATACTCGAAGATATAAATAGTGGTGTATCAAATATAAAAGGTGATCGACCCAGTAAGTTTAAATGGAACGATGATTCGAAACCACTCGTTCTAGAATGTTTGCGTATAAACAGTGATAATCTACATTTGTTGTCTGAAAATATTAACTTTGATTCCCAGGATGCACTTGACGAATCCGTTGATAAATATTCCAAATGTCTTGAGGATATTATGTCACCATTCTGTCAGAAGAAAACGGGTAGTCCGAAAGCCAAGACTAGTGATAAATGCATATTTGAACGTTGTGAAGATAAGCCATGGTTTAATGACACTTGCAAACATCTTTATAATCAGTATATATCTTCATTGAGAACATTCAATAAATGTAAGAACATCACCGGAAACTGGTAGCGGACAAGAAAGCTTATCAAACCACCGAACGTCGCCTTAGAACGGACTATATGAGCCATGAAGGTAACTTAATGGACTGCTTAAGAACTACTAATCCGAAACTTTTTTTTCAAAGTCTTCTCGGAGAAAAGTATTAAAAACAACGTTTCGGTTGACACCTTTTACAAACACTTTAAAGACTTGGCTTCTTGTAACGGAGATTCTGATGAAGTTAACGACCAAACCTTAGAAGATTGTGCATTCGACGAACTTGATAGACACATATCCGAGAGCGAAATTTCAATCTATATCATCTTTAAACGTGAAAAGTCACATGGACCAGATGGTATTCTGAATGAATATTTTATTGAATTAAAAGGATTTTTCATGCCAGTTCTATTAAAACTGTTCAATGGTATTCTTCAAAACGGACTATTCCCTAGAGCTTGGTCTACCGCTATTTTTGTGCCTATCTTCAAAAGTGGTGATTCAGCTGATCCTAACAACTAGAGAGGAATAAGCCTCGTTAGTAACTTTTGTAAACTGTTTACGTCGGTGATAAATCAGGGACTTCTAGACTGGGCAGAAAAATATTACACAATTACAGATGCTCAATTTGGTTTTCGTCCTGGGATGGGAACTATTGATGGTATCTTTGCTTCACAATCTTTAATATACAAATCTTTGTCATATAAGAATCGTCTATATTGTTGTTTTGTTGATTATAAAAAAGCGTTCGAATCTGTAGATAGAATCAATTTATGGTATAAACTTTCTAAAATTGGAATTGAGGGTAAATTGTTAAATATGATTAAGTCTATGTATACCAATGTAACATCCTGTATTCAAGTTGATGGTTTTAATTCAGAATATTTTAAGACTGAGCTTGGGCTTATGCAAGGAGAAGTTCTTTCTCCTATATTATTTTCCTTCTATGTAAACGATTGTGAAATGGCTTTTATAAATAAAGGGTGTATACCATATGAAGTTAAAGAATTAAATCTATTTTTACTTATGTATGCAGACGATATGGTTATTTTCTCAGAAACTGTAGATGGTTTCCAATCTATGATTGATACTTTATATGAATATACGAAGCAGTGGTCACTTAATGTTAACATTAGTAAAACTAAAATTGTTATTTGCACTTGCAATCTATGATTGATACTTTATATGAATATACGAAGCAGTGGTCACTTAATGTTAACATTAGTAAAACTAAAATTGTTATTTTTAGAAAAGGTGGTGTTGTCAGATATAATGAAAAATGGTACTTTAATGGTCAATTAATTGATATAGTTGACAATTTTACATATCTAGGTTGTGTCTTCCATTTTAATGGTAAATTTACCAACTTGTTGAAAAAGGTAACAGAGCAAGGTAGAAAAGCATTGTTTGCTTTTACAGAGAAATATTAAATCTATGTACCTTAATTTTACGACTTTATTATCACTTTTTGATACATATGTAGGCAGTGTTTTAAATTACGGGTGTGAAATATGGCGCGCTATGAAAGCCCCTACTGTAGAAAAGTTACACTTAGATTTTTGTAAACGTATTTTAAATGTTTAAGGTACGACAAACAATGTAATGATTTATTATGAGTTGGGCAGATTGCCGCTGCATATTGTTAGAAAAATCAGAATTTTCAAATATTGGTTGAAATTATTGACTACATCTAACTGTATACTCAGTTCAGCGTATAGTTATTTATTTGATGATTTGCATAGAATGCCCAAATAACAAATTTAATTGGTTACATTTTATAAAGACCGAACTATTTTCTATTGGTCTTTGTGATATGTGGGTCAATCAATCCAGTTTTGATACTGATAGTGGTATATATGCCGTTTTCAGTTAGCATTTGAGGTGGTGGGTGTGGTGGAGGATCATGAGGATCCGGAAGTGACGTCACCGGAAGCGGAAATGACGTCACAGAAAGTGACGTAACCGGAACCGGAAGTACCGGAAGTGGTTTGCGTGCATGCGCAACCGGAAGTAGTGGTTTTTCGCGCCATTTGTTGCCAGAAGTGACGCAAGTCACGTGCTAGGACCCGGATGTGTGGTCTGCGCATGCGTAGGCGGAACCGGAAGTACCCGGAGGTTGTTTGCGCGCATGCGCAACCGGAAGTAGTGGGTTTTCCCCGTCATTTGTTTAAGAAAGTGACGTCAGTCACGGACCCGGAAGTGCCATGCTTGACCAGAACTCATATTGAATTATCTCCCTTTTCCCGCACTTCTCCGTCGTCTCTGGATCTTTCATCGGTCTCTAGGGTCTGATACTCTCACTGTTATGTCGAAGTCCGAGAGTATACGAAGTACACTATTGGATTATCTCCCCTTATCCCGCTCTTTTCATCTGTGGGTGATGTTTTCTGTGAGGACCAAAGGTAGGATTGGATTATGTCCCCCTACCTCCAAGTGATGCTGTCACCAATAGATCAATGGAGGGGTGTCCTTAGCAACTGCCTTAGCAACGGCGGTCCATTTCATTGCACATCGCTGCTCATTGCTGCTCTTCACTTGCTCATCGCTGCTCATTGCTGCTCATCTCTTGCTCATCGCTGCTCATTGCTGCTCATCTCTTGCTCGTCGCTGCTCACCACTGCTCTCCTCTTGCTTATCGCTGCTCATCTCTTGCTCCGTGCTGCTCATTGCTGCTCATCTCTTGCTCTTTGCTGCTCATCGCTACTCAGGACCTTACTCGCGTGCTCATTTCGCTCCTGCTGTTTGTTGCTGTTCGTCATTGCTTATCTTCTCTTGCTCTTTGCTGCTCATTGATACTCAGGACCTTACTCGCGTGCTCATTTCGCTCCTGTTGCTTGTTGCTGTTCGTCATCGCTGCTATTCTCTTGCTCTTTGCTGCTCATCGCTACTCAGGACCTTACTCGCGTGCTCATTTCGCTCCTGCTACTTGTTGATGTTCGTCATCGCTGCTATTCTCTTGCTCTTTGCTGCTCATCGCTACTCAGGACCTTACTCGCGTGCTCATTTCAGTTTTGGGGCTTCTGCTGCTAGTGGTGGTCGATTGTCGTTATTCAAAGATTGGATCTGTGCGAGAGCACCCTTACATTCAGGTCATTTGAAAGGCCACTCTGAATTTATCCAGGCTTGTGACTGGCTATCATAAGATAGGCTGCATCAATCCTCCTCAATTTTTTAAGGCCACTCTGCATTTGTCCAGGCTTGTGACTGGCTATATATATGTTTAAACATATATAGGCTGCATTACCCTCCTTCCTTTTTTTTTAATTTTTAATTTTTTTTTTATATATATATTTTTTCTGTTTTTTTTGTAATATGTTCCAATTCCTCCGTCACATAGAGTCATTGCTGTCTTCAGCTGGTGGTGGGTCGTAGTCGTTCAATACACGGTTAAGCAGATATTTTCGTTTTTCTACGGCATATTCCAATGATTCTTTTGATTCGTAGTCTTCCTCTTCTCTCAGGCGTTTACCCGTTTTCTTGATCTTTCTATGTACGGGGTCTTTATTCATGTCTTGATGCCAGGACAGACAGTCCGAGGTAATGCTTTCGTATTTCGTCTCTGTATGTGTCAAACATGTCTCTATATGCTGCCAAGCGTGCCACGTTTTCTTCCATGCCGGCTTCGACTAGTTCGTTTACTTTCTGTGAATATTCCGATTGATGTACTTGAAATGTTCTATTCAAAATGACTTCCCATGGGGACTGTTCGCATTGCTCTTCGGAGTCTTCGTTGGATTCATGGTCACTGCTTTGTTCCGATTCCTCGTTATCGGCTTCTGTGGTGGTGTCTGAGACTGAATCACTATTGTCTGTTGAATCCTCTTCCATACCGTGTGCATTCTTTTTGTGTTGCACTAGGTTGAAGTTTCGCTTGGACTGATATCCACATATGTCACAGGTATACATTTAAGACGTCTTTCTTTCCTGGGATTCAATAGTAGAATGAGCTCCGGTCGTCCTGCAAGTGCTTA